>JAOEGL010000002.1:3844802-5045802 GCA_034509955.1 Urosaurus nigricauda
CTTCTTAAATGCATGTGAATGTCCTAGAAAAACTAACAGTTATGTTTCTGTTTTTCTTTTATCTTTTGGTAAAGCAAGAAAGAGGGAGAAGTGGGAGAAAGAGCAGCAAATAGAGAGGAATCACAGAATTTTAAAGGGGTGCCCAAGGGTCATCTAATCCAACCCCCATTTGACAGTGCAGAAAACCAGTATCCAGGATTTCAGGTATAACGGAGTAGGATCCCAGTTAAGCCAATCCTAAGAAGGAGACATCCAACCCTAAGGCAATAGGCCATGACTGTTATTCAAGGGAAGAGGTCTACCAGTTGCAGCAATGTGTACTTGGGAAGCAGCCAAATTTGACAATTCTCAGGAACTCTCTGTTCTCCTACTGGGATCGGGGGCTATTTTGCCACTAAACTGGCCCCACGTCAGGCATCTAACAGTGATCTCTATGGCCAAGAGTACCATAAATACCCACTGGTGGAATTAATGTTATGTAACTCCTATGTGACCCTAGAAAGGCAATAATGCTTGGTAAGGTGGCATAATGGTTAGAGTGTTGGACTAGGACTATGGAGGCCTGGGTTCGATTCCCAGTTCAGTGAGAATCCACTGAGTGATCTTGGGCAAGTCACAGACTTTTAGCCTCAGGGGAAGGCAATAGCAAACCTCTTCTGAACAACTCTTGCCCCATGATAGGGTTGCTTTAGGGTCACTATGGACTTTATCACACAGGAGGAAATTGGGAGTTTAAACAGTTGATATCCTGTGAAAATTGTACAATTGTGATTAAGATTTTTACACACATTGTGATTAAAGCATCATTATCCAGGGACTAACCACCAGCAAATTATTCACGAGATTTCCCCATGAATGATTTGTTGCTGGTTATTCCACGGTTATTCCTGGGATAATGATGCTTTAATCACAATGCTGTGTGAAAATCATATATAAGTCAGAAACTACTTGAAGGCACACAACAACAACAAGTGGAAGACAGTCAGAAAAAAGGAAGACTGCATTAAAAGTCAATAGACTACATCAAGTAAACCACAAAGGCAGACTCAGTCTGCAAGAGCTGAGCAAGGCACTTGAGAACAGGTTTACAGGTCTCTCATTCCTAGGCTGCCAGAAGTCAAAATCGACTTGCCAGGAGTTAACAACAAACCCTTATATTATACACCAATGTACAGCAACATATATAGATCAGCAATATGGTTGACAACCTATTATGCAATTAAAATGTGTACAAAGGCTACTCTCTATACCATGTACACAATGGTTTCATGTGTACAACTCTGCTTAAGCCACAAGCCAGTTGTAACCGTTGTGCATTGTCCAAAACACACTCCACATGCATAGCACAGCACACAGGTGCATTAACAGAATGTGTGTGTGGATGAGCTGTCAACTTATGGAAACCCCATAAATTTAAGTATGGGATCCTCAATGTAAGTTTTTCCAGTTCCTTCTTCGCAAATATAACCTACAACACCTGAGATTTGTTGCCAATCTCTCATCCAAAAACTAACCAGTACTGTCCCGGCTTAGCATGGATCAGATGGAATCTAGTGCCTTTAGGTTATTTAGGCCAGACCGTAATTGTATGGAGCCAATCCTAGCACCTGTGATTGGGCATCATCTGGTTACACATGGAAACCAAAATAGCACTTGCACTGCAGAATTATTGCAGTTTGATACCACTTTAATTGCCATGGCTTGATAAAGCTAAACTAGAATTCTGGGAATTGTAGTTGTGACATGAGAGCAGAGCCCTCTGATGAGCGACTTAGGGAGCTGGATCTTTAGCCTGAAGATGAGAAGGCTAAGTGGTGGCAGGATAGACCTTCTTGACACTGAAAGGTATCTAGGAGTCCTAGTGGACCACATGTTGAACATCATTCAACAGGCAGCTAAAAAGGCCAATGCAATTCTAGGCTGCATCAATAGACATATAGGGGCGGTACACACCGCCCAAAAAGGGTGGTCTGGCGCCACCTCTTTTTGCTGCAGAACTTCGTCAGAGCAGTTAGATGCAGCAGCAATGCTGTGCAGCAAAAAAGGAGCAGGGAAACTCCGCTCCTTTTTAGTGTCGCAGTTGTGGCGCAATGAAGGAAAAGGCGCCATTGGGCACCTTTACATTGCAGCAATTGTGCAGCTCCATCTAAAAGCTGTGTCGTTGCAGCAGCATGCTTACATACGCTGTCTAAAAGCCCTTACGTGATGATGCAGGCATCGTCATGTGCTAGGTTTAGGGAGTGTGCGGATGCTGCATGCTCCACAGACGGCCCTTTTGGGCTGTCTGTATCAGGCCATAGTGTCTAGATCAAAGGAAATAATGGTGCTACTCTATTCTGTTTTGGTTAGGTCTCACCTGGAATAATCCATTTGTCCAGTTCTGGGCCCAACAATTCAAAAATGATGTGGACAAGCCAGAGCGTGTCCAGAGGAGACACAACCAAAATGGTGAAGGGTCTGGAAAACATGAAACCCACTGGGAATGTTTAGCCTGGAGAAGAGAAGGCTAAGAGGTGATATGATAGCCTATTTAAGTATTTGAAGGGGTGTCACATTGAGGATGAAGCAAGCCTGTTTTCTGCTGCTCCGGAGACTAGGAGATAAAACCGTGGATACATGTTACAGGAAAAGATATTTCACCTCAACATTAGGAGGAACTTCTTGACAGTACAAGCTGGTGGACAGTGGAAAGAGTCTCTTCCAAGTCTATGATTATGAGGGGCTTGACAGACCGGCAAAATGTGCCGGCCTATGTGCGGGATGAAGGCAGAGTGTCCCCATAGTCCAAGCCCTCACCGCACCTCCTGTGCGCCATTTTGGTGCGCCCCCATCCACAAAGGGGTGCACCATGATGACACACAGGCAGCGCAGCCCCCAAACAGCGTAGTGTGGAAGGGGCATCATGATGCTGTGCCACAGCGCTTATGACGCCCCTTCCAGGAAGCTGATCAGGGCAGCTTCTTTTTGTTCCCTACAGGAAGCGGATCAGTGCTACTGCGTGCAGGTGCTGCAGCACTGATCCAGCCAGTCCAGGGGCAACTGGATGCTGTCCATCTGTATAGGCCCTGAGTCACCTGCCTGTCTTCTCTTCTCCAAGTTAAACATGCCCAGCTTCCTCAGCTCCATCAACCTCATAAAACCTGGTTTGCAGACCTTTGATCACCTCCGTAGCCTTTCTGGAAATCTTCCACCTAGTTGATCTTCTTGAACAGTGGTTTCCTGAACTGGACATGGGATTCTTCCTGGTAAGGTCTGACCAGAGCAAAACAGAGCAATGTTACTACAGAGGGTTCTCCACATTCATTGCGGTTAGGTGTGCAGGACCCCCCAAGTGGAAAAAAAAAAATAAAAAAGCATTTTTTAACCTGAAAGAACAACCTTCTAGGAATCTGTAAGTTTTTCAGTACAAGAAGTTGACCATAGACTCACACCAGAGAGACCATATACCTAGAGAAATGTCCTCTCTAGCAATCTCTAGGTCTTCCAGCACAAATCCATGGCCAATGTCCAGTGGAAGTTGAATATGGAGTTGCACTGGAGTATTTATAAATTCCTAGAGATAACATATTTATTTATTTGGTTGGTTGGTTCATTATATCTTGCCTTTCTCCTGATATAGGAACTCAAGACAGCTAACAACAAATCTTTAAAAAATACAAGTTAAAAACAATACAAAAGCATTAAAATGTAAATGCAAAGCTTTTTTTAAAAAAAATGAACAATTTTGTTAAAAGTTAAAAACATTACACATTAAAAATTAAAATGTGCTAATGAAATCTGTGAATAAACAAGTCCAGAAAAGTCAAAGCCACAAAGGTAGAGGGCAACTGTCCTTCCCTTGATCTGGACTCTATACCCGTTTTGATGCAGAACAGTTTCCAGTCATTATTTCTGAATGAATAAACTGCAGAGGAGAAGGAAAAGAAAAGAAAGAAAAAGTAAAGAGAACAGAGGAATACACATACAAACACACTTTCTCCCCTTCCGCTCCCCTGCTTTTGGAGCTGAAATCCTGCTCCAAGTGAATCTCACACTTAGAGAGCTAGCACTCCCTGCTGTCTGAAGGTAGAAATGACCAAGCCAAGCCAAATCTTGCCAAATTTCATGATGGGAAGGGAAAGGAGTTATTGTTGTTGTTAAATGGTGATAGCCAAAAAGTAGTTATGAAAACAGAGAAAGGCAAAAGCAAAGCCCCTTTCAACAAACCTTGCCAAGAAAACCCCTGATAGGGTTGCCTTAGGGCCACCAGAATTTGGAAAAGATGATAATGAAAAGATAATAAATTAATAAAGATAAAAGATGATAATGAAAAGATGAAAGACAGAGGGCAGCAGAAAGCAAGGAAGACTACTCACCAGATGGACAGACAACTGAAAAGGACAAGGCCCTAGGTCTGCAGGAACTGAGTAGATCCAATGAGGACAGGGAGTCTTGTGCTGCATCTGCACTGCAGAAATAATCCGGTATGACAACACTTTAACTGCCATGCCTTAATGCTATGGAATTCTGAGACTGGGAATGGTAGCTCCTGGTGCCACAACAAACTACAATTCCCCGAATTCCATAGCATTAAGCCATGGGAGTTACAGTGGTGTTGAACCAGATTATTTTTGCAATGTGGATGCAGCCTTGGAGATGCTTCATTTACAGGGTCACCAAAGGGCGAAGTCGACTTGAAGACAGCAATAGCAAAGATTGTTTGATGAGAGCCAGCATGGTGCAGTGGACTGAGCGTTGGACTAGGACATTGGAAGCCCAGGGTTCGAATCCCTGCTTGTCCATGGAAAGCTACTAGGTGACCTTCAGTAAGTCACACACTCTCAGCCTCAGAGAAAGAAAAAAGAAAAACCCCTATCAACATACCTTACCAAGAAAACACCTGATAGGATTGTTTTAGGGTCACCAGAAGTTGGAAATGAGTTGAAGACACACAACAACAACAGAAACAATGATTTCATATTCTTTTAATACTTGAACATGGCAGAGACTTTCATATTTCTAAAGAACGGCAGACATATATATATCAGGACGACCAGCGCAGGGAACATCAGGGCCAAGAGGAAAGGGCTCCTTGAAATGCTGCCTTTGTGATCTGGCAAAAGAGGGAGAGGGTTAGGGATGTCGGCAGCCTTGAAAGTGAGTCACTCTGCATTCATCCAAGTGAATTCTAATGAATGTGCATTGAATTATCACATGTGAATGCTGTTACTATGAAGCCATTCCAAAGCCAATCCAAAGTCAATCCAAAGTCACCCCTGAATTCAGTGAATTCAGTAACAACCATATTCACAGAAATCAGTCCCAAGGTCACTTCAGATTCAATCCGAATTGGTCTGGTGTGATAAGGTCCCATGTCAGATATTAACTCCATGGACATCAGCCTGCACTCTACAGCACTCTTCCCCTATACCTAACACCGTCTGGGTGTTTCAGACTACAGCTCCCATTATTCCCAGACAGCCTCCCTTCAGGCTGGAGAAAAGTTACTCCAACATGAAGAGCTCCTTTCCTGGTCTTTGCATTCAGCTGCAGCCTGGCTGCTGTGTAGCAGTGGTTATCTCTTCAATTAAAAACATAGAGACAGAAGGGAACCTAAGATCAGTTTCTAAAAGCCTGATGGCACAAGAATGATTTAACTTGCCAGTGAAAGGAGAGTGAGGAGGGAAGCATCCTTGCCTCTCTAGGAAGGGAGTTCCAGAGTCTGGGAGCAGCCACCAAGAAGACCCTGTCGTCTCCCTTGTTTCTACCAAATGAGCCGGATGAAGTAGTGGGACAGGGAGAAGCACCTCTTCAGATGTTCTTATGGGCTCATATAGGGAGTCACAGCCCAGACCCCAATTAAGCCCTATATTTTACAGTTGTTGCCCCCTGACTTAGGAGTAAGGCCACCCAGAATGGCTTTTGTGCTGCATTGCTTCACCAGCTCTTTAGGGTTTCCAAATGAAGGAGGAGAAGGCCAGCTCTCTGTCGTGGCACACTTGCTTGGCATAGAGGCAGAATGCCACTGTGGGGCCTCACCTGTGCTCCATTAAGGGATAAGAAGGTGAGCGGCAAGACAAGAGTCCTCCCTCCCTCCAAAATATCCAATCACCAAAAAAAAAAAAAAGAAAGAAAAGAAAAGAAAAGAAAAGAAAAAGATTTCACTGAGTTTGTTGCCAACTCTAGATCAGCTCTGGGCTCCTTAACAAACAGAAAGACACTGTGAGGTTGCTCTCGGAGTAAACCCATGAAATTTCCAGTTCTTGTGAGATCAAGCCATCTCCCTCCTGCTGCCTTTGGCTTCTAATTCATATTTGCAGAATAATTTCACAGGTCTGGTCCTTCCCCAGCCTTTATCCTTTCCTGCACTTGGCCAAAAATGACCACCAGCTCATCTTATAATCTTATGAAGGTGGAAGGAACGCCAAGGGCCATCTAATCTGACCCTCAGCCAGTGCAGACATCCACCGCTGCTCAAGCTTCCCTGAGAGTTAGTCTATCTCCTGGTTTGCAAATGAGCCCCATGTACATACCACATTACGGCTGCTCCCTTTTGTCTCTCCTGCACATCCTGAGCCAAGGGAAAAAGTAGAAACAGCCCCAATAAATCCTGGAAAACACACAAGAGAGGTTATCAAGCAAACCTGAAATATCTGGGCCACCACCCCCACTGACATGGAAGCCACTTAGAACATGGTGTCTACTGGCTCCTGGTTCCTGTACAGAAAACATGGGACAGGATCCCACATTGAGGAGACATAGCATAGCTATATGGAATCTCTGCATGACCTTATTATAGCATTGCACCAATGCACAACTAAGTGTGCAGTGTGCACTGATGCACACTGTGCCATGGACAACAAGGTACATCAATGAGAGGTACACAATGTGTGCATTGGAGCAAAGTGCATATCAGTACATGATATGATTCTATGATTCTATGTGCAACCATGACCAATGGTGCAATATGTCTACCAAGAGTGCTACCGTACTCACTCTTCATGGACTGACTCTGATTCAAAGTCCAGCGTCCAGCTGCCAGTGTCCAGCCCCTCCTTCTGTCCAAGCAGATTTCCATCCTACGGGGCAAAATCAGGATTCATAGGCTCAGATGGGGTCCTTTCTCTGCACCGTCCCATGGCACCTGGTGTCTTTGAGATCAGAGCGGTGGAGAATCCACTCTGGGTTTCAGCCTGAACTTTAAAGGAGCTACCCAAGATGACAGACTCCATCCTTCCCCAAAGTTCCAGCACTTTGGATAGTATTTCTAAAGTATGGACTACAAGACAAATCAGATTCTGTACCCTGCTGTCACTGAAGCCACAAGCCACAAATACTACATCACACCTTTGAGGCCTAAGGTTCCCTTACACCTCTGGTTGTAACTTTTTGAGGCATCTTGTTATGCCTATATTCAGTTCACAGTCACATAAGAAAAACTCCACAAATGCAAGCATTGCACATTTAGTAATGGTGTGTAAACATTCATCCGAGCCTTTGATACCTTGATTCACCGGCTTTGCAGAAAAATCCATTGCACACTGGAAGATACACATCAGTTTCATCACATCACTATTAACATCCTAAGTGTAGATGTCTACACTGCAAAGATGATGTAGGACCTTGGCTCTAAAATTTCAAACATGAAATTTGCATAATTGTGACATTCCTGTTCTCCTAGGTTCAGAGTTGTCCCCTTCCTGGTTATTTTGGTGTAGGTGGGAGTCAAGTGTGAATTCTCCTAAGTTGCTTACAACATCATCAAACACCTTCATGGTTTCATGGGGGATGAGGTAAAATTGCCAGTCAGTAAGATCTATCAAATATCAGATCAAATAATCAGTGAATATTTGGCAAATGATCCAACAATTCAGGGATTATCTAAAGAATCTATTAATATAAATTAAGTTTCTCCCTGTTTGAAACCAGATAAAAAGAGGGACAGAGTTTTGCCAGAGTTGGAGGAAATTTCTGACCATATACCATATCACAGTGATGGTGAACCTTTTAGAGACCTATTGCACTGGGTGTCATCTAGTGCTGGGGGGCAGACTTCCAGGAGAGAAACCCAAGGCACACTCTCTCAGCCTCAGACTAGCAAAAGCAAACAACCCTCTGCTGAAACTTCTCCCAAGGCTTTCCAGGGCAGCAGGGACCAGAGGAAGGGAGCATTTCATTCCTCCGAAGCCCTGCCATCCTGGAAGGGCTTGAGACCGACTGTACATTAGCCAGAGTGCATTGTGAAATGGGAGTGAGGATCACTACCACTGACTACATTACACAGAGTGCACAGCTTACACACACACACACACACATAAAAGGAGTTGTGTTTTTGGGTCTCCCTCTCTACTGCACTGGGGTTTCGTCAGAGATGGCTTTGTGTGCCAGAGAGGGTACACATGCCACAGGTTCGCCACCATGGATCTAGGGCCTGAACCATTGGAGGTTGAGCATCACTTTGCAAAGGATTCCTTCCACCTAGTGTAGAAAGGAGGCAACTCAGAGAAGGCTGTGTTTTCCTCTATTGCCAGTCCCCTGGGCCACTTCTGCCAGGGCTCTCTCTCCCATCGGGCCTCTGGAAACCTCCGCTTGCCTCCAGCTGGTCTTCATCTCCTTTCACTCCTTGCTGCAAGACTTGCTTGACCTCCAGGTGGCTGGGCTGTGGATCAGAAAAGAGATGTCACTGAGACCTCCTTGGAAGGTTGTGGCCAACATGCCAAGAGCCACCTGGGCACCTGTACCTGCTCCAAGCATCCCTCTCCATGGACCAAGCGGGCCTCGCCAGCTCTGGTTTCCAGCAGCTGCTGAGCCAGGTTCTCTTTCTTTTTCTGAAAGAGGGAGATAGAGAAAGCAGAAGATAAGGGACACAGGGGATATTTATCCCTGCTGCACCCATAACCTCTCTGTGGGAAGGGATGAGAAGACTTCCTCTAGAAACCCAGGCACAGTTGTAACTGGCTGAGATCAATCTTACAATACCGGAGGGCAGTGGTGTCATTAGGGTTGGTGTTACAGTACCTTATGTGGGCGCCCAGAAAGGGCTGTGGGTGGTGGCAGGAGCCTGCCCTGCCCTCTCTCCCTTCCTGCTACTTTGCTTGCCCATCCATCACCCCTCTGCTATCTGCCCACCAAGACCTGGAAAGGGCTGCCAAGCAAGCCAGATAGAAGGAGGGGATGATGGAAAGGATGTGTGCTTGTCCATATCGATTCTTCTCCAGTGTCTTGGCTCCCATGCCTCCTTCTACACTGCCTTATCTCCCCCAGCCAAGAGAGCCACAGCATCAGAGAAGAAGAAGCTGGCACCAGTAGCAGCATCACACATCACCCCCTGGCAGTGGGAGAAGGACTCAACTGGGTGTCCCCCCTCCAAGGTGTTACCCAGTACAGTCCGCACACACCCTCAATACACACACACCTATAGTGACTCCCCTAGTGGAGGGTCAAGTAAGTTCCCCATCAGACTGCTTTCTTGGAGGGTGGGAAGACACTGACCTGGTAGGTGCTGTTTCGTCCCATGGCTTTGCAGTCACTTTTCCTCTCCCAGTTCAACCTGGGCACCATCTTTCCCCGGTCTGATACTGACTGGGCAGTGGGAACCTTTTGGCCACTGAAGCAATACATCTCCGTCCGTGGGGGCCTTGCAAGGAGGAGAAGGAGGAGACAGCAAGAGATTCAACACAGCCATTAAGCACATACCCTCCAACATTTCACAGGTGAAAAGTGGACCATGTGTGGCCTAGCAATTTTTGAGTGTGGTCAAGATGGCAAAAGTTATGAAGGAGGAAGAAGGGACAAGCTAAGGGAGGCTGCTGCAGTTTGCTTTTGCCTGAAAAGGCTGGAAGGAGCAGGATTCTGACCTGTCCTCTTTCCTCCACTGAGTCAACTGAGTGCAAAATCTTTTTGCAGCATTTGCAGCAGCTGAAGTAAGCTAAAGATGAAGGAGGAAAGTGCAAGACTGGGAGAGAAACTGGGACATTTTGAAAGCAATTGAAAAAGTGGGATGACAGAGGATTAATCAGGACTGTCCCTGCCAAATTGGGTCACTTGGAGAGTATGGAAGCATTGATTCAGTGGATGGTCTGTTGACACCAGACCATGAAGAGACATTCCTGGTTTTGCCACAAAGCAATAACTATTTGTGTGTGTGTGTGTGTGTGTGTGTGTGCCTTCAAGTCAATTGTTGACTTATGGGGACGTCAGGGGTAGTTTTGCCAGTTCCTGCCTCTGAAATACAACCTTCAGAACCTGCTCTTGGTTGGCGGTCTCCCATCCAAGTACTAACCCTAGGAAAAATAATATGAAACTCTTCTCCTCTGCCCTCCACAACGTAGAGCTTCCAGGTCTGCCAGTCTCTCAGCCTCTTCCCAAAGGTCTCCAG
The DNA here is from genome assembly GCA_034509955.1 of Urosaurus nigricauda. Classification (NCBI taxonomy): domain Eukaryota; kingdom Metazoa; phylum Chordata; class Lepidosauria; order Squamata; family Phrynosomatidae; genus Urosaurus; species Urosaurus nigricauda. The sequence continues at coordinate 3,855,160 of JAOEGL010000002.1, forward strand.
TGGAGTGGAAATGCTTTGGGGTCTTCTTCTTTCTCAGCAGAGGCAGAGGGAGGGCACCACTGCCTCCCAGCTAAAACATGGACCCTATGGCCACCAGTGGATTGTCTGAAGGAAGACCCCTTGACCAGCTACTGCTCTGAGAAGTAACGCTTTGGCCCGTGGCAAAGGCCAGCTAAAAAAGGCTCTGTGGACGTGTCAGGTCCAGTGGGAAGGCAATGGGACAAAATGGCTGCCAGCGTCCGTTTCTCCATCCCTAGAATGTTGCGCCAGAGTTCCAAGAGCCAAGATCAGGAGAGGCCTTCCTGGGTAGCCCTGGGCAGGAGATGGGGCTCAGGAAAGGTACTGCTTTGGAACTCAGCTCCCAGAGTCCTCTCCCCGCTGCTCAACCTGGCCATTGACCAAGCTAGATGAGGGATTCTGGGAGTTGCAGTAAAAAACAATGTACCCTTTCCAAGCTCTGGAAAGGATGGCTTGAGATGTGAGTGTGCAGATGGAAAAGCTCAACTGGTATCTGTGTTCAGCCTTGAAATCCATAAACATATACAGGTTGCATCACCCTTATCCAGAAATCCAAAAACCAAAATATTCCAATAACCAAAACTTTTTCTATGGGTGGCTAAGAAAGTGGCACCTTTGCTTTCTGATGGCTCAGCGTACACAAAGTTTGTTGCATGCACAAAATAATTTTAAAATGTTGTATTAAATGACCTTCAGATTATTTGTTTAAGGTGTACATGAAAGATAAATTAATTTTGTGTTTAGGCTTGGGTCCCATTTCCAAGATATCTCATTATGTATCTATAATACATACAAGTATTCCAAATTCCAAAACACTTGTGGTCCCCAGCATTTTGGATAAGGAAGACACAGCTTGTACCGCTTACTCCTCTCTCTTATCCCTGTACCACAATACACCCACAATATAAAACATTGTAACTATTTTTATTGTAATAATATTCTTTATTCTTTACTTTTTATTTATGGGATTTATATCCTACCTTTCCCAAAATGGGGTTCAACATGGCTTACAATAATTTAAAAAAGACAAAACCAAAACATTAATTACAAAAGTTAAAAAATAATTAAATAATACTAATATTAAAACACAACTTAAAACAGCATAATTTATTTATATCTAGGACCATTTTATATTACTTTTCATTTAAAAAAAAAACTCTCAAAGTAGGTTACAATATAAACAGACACAAGCAATAGCCAACAAATTTTTTAAAACCAATTAAATAATACTAATATTTCTATGCTGTCTTTCTCCCAGAAAGGGGCCCAAGGTTTTATAATAAAAAATTTAAAACAATTAACATCATCTGTCTTAAAAAGTTATAAAATTACATAAAACAGTCTACTTCCTCAGCCTACATCCCCAGATCCACTAAATGCATCTGAGGAAGTAGAGTTAAATCTAGGAAAGCTCATGTTGCCAACTTCTTTATTACACATTTTGTGTAATGTTATACCTTTTTATGATAGATGATTTTAATGGTTAGTCTCAAAGGTACTACAAGATCTCTCTAAATACTGATTCTACAGACTAACATAGCTATATCTTTGAATAAAACATATAGAGTGTCTTCTTGGGCTGCATCTATACTGCAGAATTAACGCAGTAACTGCCATGGCTCAATGCTATGGAATTCTGGGATTGGTTGTCTTGTGAGGTATTTAGCCTTCTCTGGACCTTATCACATGGGAGGTAAAGTGCCCAAATCCCGTGGGGTTTAGATCCCAGGAATATCCAGCAAAAGTGGGATTATTTTCAGACACATTGAGTTAATTGAGCATTACCATGACATTAAACCTGTGCAGAAAGTGGGCAAAATCGTGCTGCTTTTTACTTTGGAGATGTTCCCGGAAGTAAAAAGCAGTGTGATTTTGCGACTTTCTGCACAGGTTAATGCCACGTTAATGCTCAATTAGCCTGACGTCATCTAAAAACTTTTGCAGGATATTCCTCTATTTAAACCCTGTTTATCCACGGGATTTGTGCTCTTCCCTCCCGTGTGATAAGGTCCTCTATCAGAGAGTTCCAGGTCCACAACCAACTACAAATCTCAGGATGGAGCCGTGACAGTTAAAATAGTGTCAAACTGCATTAATGCTGCAGTATGGCAGCAGCCGTAGTTGGCACAGATACTGGGAAATCTGAGCAAGCGTTCCTGAGATTTTCCACTAGAGGGCAGGGCACTCCTTCCAAAAGGACAGGATCCCTAGTGGTTTCTGGAAAAGGAGGAGGGAGAGGGAGGGGATGAAGGATGAAGAAGGGCACGACTGAAATGCAATGTCCGGCAAGCAGATGCCCCTCTAGCTATTCCCCATTCCATTCTAGCTATCCTTGGAATAATTTCTTCTTGGTGTCTTACACATGTATAAGTTCTGCTATGGAAGCAGTTAGGCATTTTTTGGTCTAATGCCAAATGATCCCACTTGGTTTGCAGAAGTGGAGTTCCACATTTGTGGTCCTAACTGTGCATTGACATTGTGAACTGTTGCACAACTTGCATTAGGTAACACACTCACACACAAAGGTAGTGTTGCATAATTGTTACACAGTTCCATGAGTGTCAGTACACATGGTGTCCTTAGCCTGTATCCGCACTACATAAGTGATAGCAGTCTGATTCCACTTTAACTCCTTGGAACCAATTCCATGGAACCATGGGATATGTAGTCCGTAGTCTCCTGGAGAGCGCTAATACACTTACACCACTAAAATGCCCCTTACAAAACTGCCACTCTCAGGATTCCACGGGTTGGAGCCATGACAGTTAAAAGTGAAAAGAAATTCACTTTACAGCATGGATAAGAAAAGATTATTCTGAAATATTGGAATGATAGACGAAAAATGGGTTTCCCAGCTATTGGAAAATTGATGAGGAGAATCCTGAACAGAGAAGAATCTCCTTGCATTGGCATTTTCTGTGTAGAAAATAAGTTCCCTGGTTAAAAAAACATGATCTTCTCATACATAATGACATTTCCACGCATAAATTTGTGTTTTCTGGACAAGAGATCCAATTTTCTGGTGACCTAACCTGTAGACCTCTTTGTTTTCCACATGTTAGGGATAGGTACTGAGTACATGTGTGTGTGTGTGTGTGTGTGCGCACGCGTTGGTGAGTATATAGAAATATATATATTTATTTTGGATAGTCAAGAGCTGTTCAACAGTGGGACACACTCACTCAGAGAGTGGTGGAGTCTCCTCCTTCCTTGGAGATCTTTAAAAAGAGGCTGGATGGCCATCTGTTGAGGGTGCTTTGGTTGTGTCTTCCTGGGTGGCAGAAAACGGGGTTGGACTGGATGATCCCTGGGGTCTCTTCCAATTCTATGATTATATGATTTCCCATAGTGCAACAGATTCTTCCATTGACAGTGGCAGAACCAGAATTGTGCCCTGCAACTGCACCTTGGAGTTGCCCATTGCACTTTGCAGTTCCACACCATGTGTCGCAATCCTACAATGCATAATGGCACACAATCATGGCCATGTCTTGTGCTATCTTATTATTCCGCATGGGGGTAGTATAGCGTTACTGTAACATATCTCTGTGTGTGGATCTCTGCTGTTGGATTGCAGCCAACATTTGGAAAGTCCTCCTGGTTTGCCTTTGCTTGGTTGGAAACTGCCTCATTTCAGTGTTAAATGCTTTAATATGCTGTTCGTCTTTTAAAATGGTCCTTACGGTTTTTAATTGCTTTTAAGCTTTTTGATTTGATTCTCTTGTGTGTGTCCTGACGGAGAACCGTGGATAGAGGGCAGCATGCAACTGCTTTAATAAATAAAAAGAAAACAATTTTATCTCTGGATACCAGGGTGGTGGAGTGGTCCGAGTGTTGGGCTATGACTCTGGAGACCACGGTTTGATTCCCCCCTCTGCTCATCCATGAAGCCCACTGGGTGATCTTGGGCAAGTCACTTTTTCTCAGCCTCAGAGAAAGGCAAATCTCCTCTGGAAAAATCTTGCCAAGAAAATCCCATGACAGGTTTGTCCTATGGTCAAAATAAGTCAGAAATGTCTTGAAGGCACACAACAATAAACACATGCTTAAAGGAGCCATTTTGAGTGCTTTTTGGCACAGTGGGCAACAGGGCAGCTGCCAACTTCTCTATAGGTTTTCTGTGCCCAATTCTCTGTTTTCAGCACCAACAAAACTCTGCAATTCAGCACAGAGGATGTGATCCAAATCCTCTTGCTGCAGTTTTGATTTCTGTGTAGTACATGCAGTTCCTCCTGGTGAAGTTTACTTGCTAAAATAAACACACTTCTCTATAAATTGCAGCATCTTTGAGGCAGCTGAAGCACCTCTGTTTCTCTTTCCTACTTTCTTTCTCCCTTTTTCTCTTCTGCCCTGCAAATGTCCCTCCTCTCTGTTCAGGCTTCTCTTTTCTGGGGAACTCTGATTCAAAGTTGAAGCTCAGCAATCCTCAGACCGGAACAGAAACTAAGTGGCAGAACTTAATGGGCACCAGGAAACTGGCAGCCAGACAAGAAGCGAAACACACCCCTGAAAGGACCCTTGGAGAGATGCCAATCCTTGGCTGCCAGCGCTCAAGGGAGGAAACGCTGCTGTGGTCGGGTGGCACACTTGTGTCCTGCTCACAAACTCCTTTTTTTCCAACAGAGGTCAGGGTCACAGGTCAAGATGTTACCAGGATATCTTGGACTTGCTAGCTCTCTGGAGAATGGCTTTGGAGACTAGAGATCGCCAAATCCATGGCCATATTGGCTGGGGAAGCTGGAAACTGCAGTCCATAAAAAATAGATTGTTTCTTAGGTTGCATCCACACTGCAGAATTATAGGAGATTATCGCACGTTTTTTCAATAGTGGGATAGAAGTGGGATTGACACTGTAACCCACAGATTTTGTCACACTACATCATAGCTAGGCAGTAGGTATCTTGTAGTCAATCTATGTTTCTGCCGCTGTTTTAATGAATGGGAAGATCCTGTGAATTAGCTGTCAATCCCCCAATTGGCCCATTATTGAAGATTGTGCCATAAGTCATTCAGGCGTAATTCAGAGAGGGGTTTGACTGTACCACCACCCCTTTCCCAATGAAAGCAAGACCTCTTAGCATTGAGGAGGCAACCATTTCATCTGGGGCAGTACAAACTGGATTTAAAGGGCTTCCAGTGCACACACGCAACTGCCAAAGGCAAGACTACTGATGAATAGTAAATGGAATGGTAATAATAATAATAATAATAAGTTTTATTTCTAGCCCACCCCTCTGAACAAGCAATCGGGGCGGATTACAACAAGGATTAAAACAATAGCAAGTAAAATATCCCATCCTCTCCCTTACCACCCCCCCTTAAAAAGAGATTAAATCACAATTGAATTAAAACAGTAACTAGCTAAAATAGTAATAAAAACAAGATTAGAGAAAAACGGACCCAGCCAAGATTATGTAGAAGTAGAAACAGAGAAGGAAGGCTGGAAGAAAAGGCCACTCTAAAGCCTAGATTTGGAGCCGGGGGATGTTTACATTCTCTGGGAAGGCCTGCCAGAAGAGATGCATCTTTATGGCTTTTTAAAAGCCTTCTAAAGATGGAATGAGACGCATCTCATCCGGCAGGTCATTCCACAACCTGGGGGCAACAGCCGAAAAGGCCCTCTGGGAGGTCTGCACCAGCCTGGTCTTCATGGGTTGCAGCAAGTTCCTCCCAGAGGACCAAAGTGTGCGCGGGGGGGGGGGGGGGGGTGGGTGTTCGTATGGGAAGAGGCGGTCCCTTAGACAGGATGGACCCAAGCCATGTAGGGCTTTAAAGGTTAAAACCAACACCTTGTACTGTGCCCGGAAACTGGTCGGCAGCCAGTGGAGGGCTTTTAGCACAGGAGTGATATGCTTTCTCCTAGATGTTCCAGTGAGAAGTCTGGCTGCCATATTTTGGACCAGTTGTAGTTTCCGGGTTAGGCACAAGGGTAGCCCCATGTAGAGCGCATTACAGTAGTCCAAACGTGAGGTTACCAGTGCGTGTAAGGATTAAATCAAACAACAAATTAAAACATAGCGTAAAATCAACAATATAAACAGTGTCAAACTGAAAGTCCTTGAGCTGTTGGGGTGGCAAAGGCTGGATCACTCTACGACCAAAGTATGGATCCAAGAGGTATCAGGGATTTTCCGGGAAGGCCTGCCGGAAGAGATGCGTCTTTAGGGCTTTTTTGAAGCCATCAATGGATGAAATAAGATGCATGTCATCCGGCATTCCATAGCTTAGGGGCGACCGCTGAAAAGGCCCTCTGGGAGGTCTGCACCAACCTGGTTTTAATAGGTTGTAGCAGTTCCTCCCAGAGGAACGCAGTGTGCGGAGGGGTTCATACGGGAAGAGGCGGTCCCTATGATAGGATGGACCCAAGCCCTGTAGGGCTTTATAGGTTAAAACCAACACCTTGTACTGTGCCCGGAAACTGATCAGCAGCCAGTGGAGAGACTTAAGTACAGGTGACATATGTTCTCTCCTGGATGTACCAGTAATAAGTCTGGCTGCCAAATTCTGAACCATTTGTAGTTTCTGAATTAAGTGCAAGGGTAGCCCCAAGTAAAGTGCATTAGTAGTATGATAAGATTCACGTGCAACCTGTTATCAGTTCACAAATGCATAGTAATGCGACAAGAATCGTTGTTGTTTTGGGTGTTTAAACAGCCACAACAACACCAGGACAGAAGCTTTGTGCGATATTCTCCTCAAATGCAGTTTGACACTGCTTTAATTGCCATGGTTCAGTACTATGTCATTTTGAAGGTGGAGCAAGCTTGTTTTCTGCAGCTCCAGACAATAGGACCAGGAGCATGGATGCAAAATACAGAAAAAGAGATTCAACCTAAACATTAGGAGGAATTTCTTGACAGTAAGAGTTGTTTGACAGTGGAAGGCACTCCCTTAGAGAGTGTTGGAGTCTCCTTCTTTGGAGGTTTTTAAACAGGCTGACAGACATCTGTTGGGGGTGCTTTGATTTTGAGTTCCTGCATGGCAGAAGGGGGTTGGACTGGATGGCCCTTGGGGTCTCTTCCAACTCTAGGATTTCTGGGATTTGTCATTTGGTGAGATATTTTAGGACTCTAGGACCAGCTTGGTAGGTGAAGGGAATGCTATGGATATAGTATATCTTGATTTTAGTAAGGCCTTTGACAAAGTTCCCCATGACATTCTTGCAAACAAACATGTAGAATGTGGGCTAGACAAGGCAACTGTTACATGGATTTGTAATTGGTTGACCGGCCGAACCCAAAGGGTTCTTTGGAGGCCTTTTGGCAGAGGCTGGATAGGTGCCCTTCTGGAGTGTTGTACAGTGGTCCCCCGGGTTACGAAAGTAATCCGTTCCGGGATTACTTTCGTAACCCGGAAGCTTTCGTTTCCCGGGGGACCGCTAAACTCAATGGACCGCGCGGCCATTTAAAGGGGCCGCCCGGCTTTTTTTCCTTCGTATCTCGGGGGATATTTCGTATCCCGAGGGATAAGAAGCCAGTCCGCCGCCTTTTGGATCCCGGGGTTTTCGCAACCCGGGGGATTCGTAAGGCGGGGGACCACTGTAGTTGCATATTCCTGCATGGAAGTTGGACTAGTGATTCCCAAACCTTGCTCCTCCAGATGTTTTGGATTTCAGCTCCCAGAATTATTGACAATTGGTTAAGCTAGTTGGAGTTTCTGGGAGTTACCCCATGGTAAGTGCTAGTGTGAAAATCTTCTGTGTCTCTTTGTATGTGCCTTCAACTCATCTTATATTGAGTTGGCAGTCCCACTAATTTTCCATATGGTTTTCTTAGGGTGCATCTTCCCTGTAGAAACAATGCACGCTGGCAGCACTTTAACTGCCATGGCTCCATTCTATGCAATCCTGGGATTTGTCGTTTGTTGTGGCACCAGAGTTATTTGACAGAGAAGGCTAAAACTATAGATCCTGGAATTTGATAGCATTCAACCATGGCAGTTAAAGCATTCTCAAACTGCATCAATTCTGGATCTTAGGCAATATAAAGGCAAACTTAAGAATGCCTCCTAAATTGTTCTGGCTCTTCCTTTTCTGTTTTCTCATGTGAGCAAGAAAGGGGATTTCATGGCTCTGCACAGCCAAACATCTGCTGTTGGTTTCATCCTAGGAGGACCCATGTTCCTGTGTCAGACAGACAGACACATCATCTCCTGGGAATGATTTTTAAACTTCTGATCACCGGCTCCAGATGTGGAACCACAGCATTCTGGTAAATCTCCCCAGCTGTTTCCATAACTGATTATTTGCAATGTGGTCTCCTTGGGGACATCTCCTTATCTTTGCTGGTTGCTCCCACATTTCCTTCCTGTCTTGTCTATCCCCTAATACGCAGGGCAGATGATGGTTGAAGGGTGCATCCACACCACAAGAATAAAGTAGTTCAATGCTGCTTCAGGCTGAGCAAATGTCCTAACTGCAAAGCAGGACAAGGCACCACAAAATGCAGGACATTCAAGAGAAATGGAGGACATTACCAAACAAAGAATAAAAATATTCATTTAAAGATACTGTATAAATTTATGCTTCTTGGTCATACTCATAATTCCTCCTGGCCCTGGAAAAGGAGAGTGTCTAGTCACCCTGAGTGGAGGACCTTTTGGAATTCCTCCTGGACAAAGGGTTGAAATGTAGGACACGTCCTGGAAAATAAGAGCATTTGGTCACCCTGAGAGGAGGACCTTTTGGAATTCCTCATGGACAGAAGGTTGAAATGTTGGACACGTCCTGGAAAATAAGGGTGTCTGGTCACCCAGAGTGGAGGACCTTTTGGAATTCCTCATGGATGGAAGGTTGAAATGTAGGACTCATCCTGGGAAAGGAGGAAGCTTGGACACCCTGACACTGCTTTAACTGCTATGGCTCAATGCTATAGAATTCCAGGATTTATAGTTTTGTGAGCTATTTAACCTTCCCTCTCAGCAAGGTCTGGCATCTGCACTGAACTACAAATCCCGAAGTCCTATAGGATGGCAGTTAAAGCAGTCTCAAAGTGCTTTCTTTCTGCAGTGTGGCAGAAGCAGCCTAATGTTCTTATAATGCTTCTTCAATACCATTCCTGGAACTCTTCCAGCTTTCAGTTCCTTTTCCTTGCAAAGGCAAATGGGTGTTTTGCATTTGCTTCCCACTACCAGCCATTTTCCCATTTCCCACCCACTGACTCCATCCTCTCCTGGTCCCTTCATATCAAGTGTATCACTTTGGGATGACCCAAACCCTGAACCCAATTTGTTTTTCCATCACTGAAGAAGGAAACCTAAAAAAAGGAAAAATCTCAACGGAAAAGAGAACATTGACCGTGGGGCTTCCCAGTTGTGGTGTTCTTACTATAAAGCTCCCTGAGATACACACACGCCTTGCTTTCCGGCTTCCCATAAGGCCAACTCAGGACATGGGGCCACCCAATGTACTAGAAGTCACTGGCAATGAGTAAACAGAGGAGAGGCCCACCGCAGGGAATTTCCTTGCTTCTGGTGTCACAGTCCCAGGAGAGTTCAAATATTCATTCTGCTACCTCTGTGTGGCTGCTGCTACCTTGATGATAATGGTGATGATCATAACAGCAGTCCAACCTGCTGCCATGCAAGAACACAGAATCAAAGTACCCCCCTAAAAGAGGGCCATCCAGCCTCTGTTTAAAAAAACCCAAAGAAGGAGACTCCACCACCCTCCGAGGCAGTGTCTTCCCCTTTGAACAGCTCTTACTCTCCGAAAGTTCTCCCTAATGTTCAGGTGGAATCTTTTTGAATCCATTGCTCTGGGTCCTGTTCTCTGGAGCAGCAGAAAACAAGCTTGTTCCATCATCAGTATGACCTTCTTTCAAATATTTAAACAGGGCTGTCATGTCCCCTCTTAACCTTTTCTCCATGCTAAGCATACTCAGCTCCCTAAGTCTCTCCTTAGAGGGCTTCATGGTGCTTCGTGATGCAGCCTAAAATAGCACTGGCCTTTTTTAGCTGCCCCATCACACTGTTGACTCCTGTTCAACTTGTGGTCTTCTTGTACTGCTAGATCCCTTTTCCATGCAGTCTCGCCAGGTGTCCCCCATCCTATATCTATGCATTTCATTTTTTTCTACCTAAGTGCTGTATCTTACATTTCTTCCTGTTAAAGTTTATCTTGTTAGTTTTGGCCCAGCTTTCTAATCTACCAGGTCCATTTTGAATTTTGATCCTGTCCTCTGGGGTATTGCCTACTCCTTGTAATTTGGTGTCATCTGCAAATTTCATAAGCATGTCCTCTATTCCTTCATCCAAGTTATTGATACAGATGTTGCATAGCACTGGGCCCAGGACAGAACCCAGTGGCACCCCACTGGTCACCTCTCTGCAGGATTCAGTTCCCTGCTCAGCCATGAAACCCACTGGGTGGCCTTGGGCAAGTCACACTCTCTCAGCCTCAGAGGAAGGCAAAAGCAAAAAAAAACCCTCTGAACAAATCTTGCCAAGAAAGATGATAGGTTTGCCTCAAGGTAGCTGTAAGTCAGAAAAGACTTGAAGGCACACAGCAACAACCATTCCACACAATGTTTTGCAAACATTAATTACTCTTTAATATGTTTTTATAACATTTTTATCTTCACACCTTATATCTATATTTTGATGCAACGATAACATTTAGTAGCCTGATATTAGGATTACACTATTTTTTTCTTCTATAATTATATTTTTGTAATTACATGCATTTATGTATGTTTTGCAGTTATGTGCTTTTTAAGCCTTTTAGTTTGGTTTGGTTTTGTCCTCAGAGGCAATGTTATCCCCAATGTTATCCCCTGCTAAAAAAAGTAATTGATTTTGTTTATTTTATAAACTCTAAGGAAAAATTTCCTTATGATTATAACATTAATCATCACATAGGTTTTGTTCTTCGATTAATTAGACAACACTTATTAAGTAAACTAAAAAAAAATCAAAGAAGTAAAATAAATATTAAATCGTAATAATTCAAACTGTAACTGATTGTATTCCTACTGATATTATTTCAGAATGACTGGAGTAGCTTAAAGAGCTAAAAAGAGAGACAGAAAAGAAGAAGAAAAAAAGGGAAAAATACAAATTTAAGGAATAATTTAAGGAATAATAGGATATAGGAAGAGAAAGGGAACCTTGTTTTATTATGACTGAGCCCATAGAGTACATAGTTAAACTGCAGTTTGTCTGGAAATATACAGTTTATAATAGCAAGCAATTTTGTTTGGTTATATGGTTGGAAACATCTGCTGTAAGAAGTGGAAATAGGTCTGTTGTTGTTGTTGTTAGAGTCAGCTGCTGCCACACTGCAGAATTAATGCAGTTTGACTCCACTTTAAGTGTCATGTGGCTCCATGCTATGGAATTTTGGGATTTGTAGTCTGTTGTGGTACCACAGTTCACTCATCAAGAAGGCTAAATATCTCACAAAACTACAGATCTGAGGATCCCATAGCATGGAGCCATGCCAGTTAAAGCAGTATTAAACTGCATTAATTCTGCAGTAAGCATGCAGCCCTGTTCAGGTCTTGTAAATCCTGCTCCACCTACAATATGGGCTTTCTCTTTTCCTCCTGCCTTCCAATTGATGGAGCATCATTGGGTTTTCCAATGGGTCATCTCTTCTCATGAGACACCCAAAGTTTTGATTATTTTGGCTTCTAGGGAGAGTTCAGGTTTGATTTGCTCAATCCATTTATTAGTCTTTTTAGCATTCCATGATATCCATAGAATTCTCCTCCAGCACCACATTTCAGATGAGTAGATTGACTCTCCAACAAAGAAATTGCTACAAGATCTCTTTGCAGACTGATTTTCCAGACTAACATAGCTATGTCTTTTAATTCTGTGGTCTGGATGATTCTGACTTTCATATCTAGCCCTCCTTGTGAAGTCCTGTAACCCCTTAGTTCAGACATTAAGACTTTAGTAGTAAAACTCAGAAAACCTTTATTCAGCAAGTGGAGAGATGTAGAACAGAGACAGTTGATGTTAGAACTAACAAGCAAGCTTTAGCAAAGTATAAAGATCAGCCAATTTCATATCTTTGGTGGGCTACTTTCTCAATAATTTTTAACTTCTCTGCCTGATGAAGAAGCCAGTGGATCTGCGCAAGCTTGCATGATATATTTTGTGCATTTTGGTTAGTCAATGGACTCTTTCAAACAGGAGGAATTTCTCCCAATTCCGAATGGAGCCAATGCGGATTCATGTAAATTCGCTTGTTTAGCGAATTTACCTGAACCCCTGCTCCGTTCGGAAGGCATTCGGAATCACTTCCCATTACCCGAAAAAAAACCCATGCCCGAAATCGCATGAGCAGCTTAAATTCGCAATGACGTTAAACGCAATGATTGCATTCGGAGTGACTTCCCTTTTGCCCGAATTTGCGTGAAAAGAATTAATTCGCAATAACGTGAAACCCCAGGATTGCATTTGGATTGCCCTTGGATTATACTTCCAATTTCCCACATCTGAAAGAGTCCAATGAAGGGGGGTTTTTTTGTTTTGTTTTTGGAGGTTTTATTTTATTTTTGATTTTGCTGTATTGTGCTGCATGGCCAATAGAGCTACTCCTGTTTGCAAAGGGATCATGTAGCACCTTTGAGACTAACCATGCAAAAGAAATTGTAGTAGAAACTTTGGTAGACTTGAGTCTACTTACTCCGATGCATGGAGTTCATGCATACATGCAACAGTTTACTCCATGCATTTGAGGAAGTAGACCAAGATTGCGAAAACATATACTACATCTTTCACACAGTGCATCTCAAAGGTGCTACAAGATCCCTTTGCATACTGATATTCCAGACTATCACAGCTATGTATCTGACAGCAACTCCTGCTGAACATGTACTTCATTTTATAAGTTATTACTAATATTTCCGGGTTCTCCTCTGCATTTCACTCAAACCACACCTTATACAGTCGTCCCCCGGTTTACGAATCCCCTGGGGAATGAAATCCCCGGGACCCAAAACCGCCGGGACCAAAAAACATCCCCCGGGATCCGAAGGATCCCCCGGGATGCGAATGAGAAAAACCGTGCGGCCCCTTTAAATTGGCTGCGCGGTCCGGCAGAAATAGCGGTCCCCCGGGAAACGAAGATTTCCGGGTTACGAAAGGTAATCCGGAATGGATTACCTTCGTAACCCGGGGGACCACTGTATTAAATGTGTGGGTAGGTATAGTCTATGTAGCCACCATATACAGTAGTGTCATGGAGTAAGGGGTGAAGAATTAAAATTGAATTTGTATCCCGTGTGTATCCCAGGTTCCAGCCCTCAGTCTCTTCTCTGTGACCCTGGATATCAATTAATATCGAAGAGGGAGGTTGCTGGTAAGCAGCCAAAAGAAGGCTCCCCAGCACAAGAAACCAGCCATGTGATACTGGGACATCTGGCTGGCTCAGCATGGGAGAAGCCCAAGGCACTTTGCCATGATGGGATCTCTCAAGATCGGAAGTGGCATAATCCCTTCACTAAGAGAGTGGTGGTAATAAATGGGACTTGGAGATGGTTTGCATACAGCAAACAAAGGGAACTTCTTTCAGAGGTTGGAGCTATCTTTGTCTGAAGGCATTCATGCCGATTGTCCAGACGTTCTTGCATATTGCACTCATAGAATCATAAAACCATAGAATCATACAGTTGGAAGAAACCACAAGGACCATCCAGTACAGTGAACCTGCGTCATACGTGGACACACTATATGTGGCTGGAAGCCATGCCGGAAGAAATGGAGCCACGCGCCGGAAACATTAATGGCGCATGGGATTATGCTGATGCATGCCAGTGCAAGCACAAGCCCCATTGAATTTAATGGGGCTCCAGCATATGTGTTTTTTCCTGGGGGTGGGGGTGGTCCAGAATGGATCCCCCACGTAAGGAAAGGGCACACTGTACAATGTTTTCTGATATGCAGGAATACACAATCAAAGCTCCATTCTTCACCCTGGGAAAGTCACTTAAGCCTATCACTCCTGAATCACTGCCCCTAAGACCCATTTCTGGGTATATGAGTACCTACATACTAGTAAATTGGTCTAGTCAGAAAGCAGACAGAACCGCTGTTCGATTTCAACTTGGCATCTCAGTAGCTGGCCACCCCCGGTTCTGCAGGCAGCTACTGAGCCGTTTTCACTCTGGTAATCCTGCAATTGGAGCTACTCTTCAGGATCGGCAGAGTATTACCTCTTAGAGACCCTCCAGCTCACTATCACCTTTGCTTTGTTAGTTCGTGTGTACATGTGTGCATGAAAGAATGTGCTTGTGCATCAACTGAATTAATTTGGAAACTGCCTCAAGATCCCATCTTTATGTTACCAAAGCCATCTCGCTGTTTCCAAATGAATTAAATTAATTTCCCCATTGAGTACAATTTGTGGGTGCTCCACCAGGACCCCCTGCAATTTAGGTAACACATGCTCCCAGTGAAAGTCTCTCTCTCCTTCTCTCTCCCACAACACCATCTTCAAACTTCAGAGGGTGGGAGAACAGAAATGTAAATATGAAAACATATTTAATGTATCATGACTTTTGACCTGGCGTGCAGGGGCAGGCATTTTCTGTCAGATCTGGAAAGTAGTTGAAGCTTTTTCTTTTTTCTTCTTTGAATTGGCTGAAATTCCAGCACATGGCTGCCAAGAAAGTACTTTAGGGAAGAAATAGCATTAAGCAACAATAAAATAAATTCGACAGCTGGACCAAGTTTTCAGAAAGTGTAATGTGAAAGTTGTGTTTGTCCTCCTACGAAAGTAAGAGCTGATCCAGTGGATGTTGCGGGGAAGATTGTTAAAAACAGGTGGGATGGTGCAGACTGAGACACAGGGTTGTTTATTCCTCTATTAAGGATGCTTCCCAGACTGTTTATCAGAATGAAAAAAGTCCTGAAGCCATTTACAGGAAAGAGCAACAATTAAAACACAACACACAATTTAAGAGCAGCCAATAACAATTTAGCATTTGAAAGTGTAAAATGCACATCCAAGTACATATTCTAGCCAGGAAGATAAACCAAAGGACCTCCAATCCAACCCCCTTCTGCCATGCAGGAAGACATCATCCAAGCCCTCCCTGGGACAAATGGCCATCTAGCCTTTCTTTAAAGACCTCCAAAGAAGGAGACTCCACCGCTCTCCCAAGGGAGTGTGTTCTACTGTTAAACAGCTCTTACTCTTACAAAGTTCTTCCTAATGTTGAGATGGAATCTCTTTATCTGTAGCTTGAGTCCATTGCTCCATGCCCTAGTCTCTGCAGCAGCAGAAAATAAGCTTGATCCGCCATTAATATGACATCCCTACAAATATTTAAACATAGCTATCATGTCTTAACCTTTTCTTCTTCAAGATAAACACACCAAGCTAAGAAGCTCCTCATAGAGTTTAATGGTTTCCAAAAGAAGCAGGAGAAAAATATTCCCTTCCACTCTGATGTCTCCAAGGGAAGGTTTATGGATGATGTAACTGCAAATGGTTCAGTGTTCAGATGATGATGATGATGACTATGATGATGATGATGATTTGGGCTTTAAATCTTAAGATAAGTCTTGAAAGTTCATAGAATCATAGAATCATAGAGTTGGAAGAGACCACAAGGGGCATCCAGTCCAACCCCCTGCCATGCAGGAACTCCAAATCAAAGCATCCCCATTGACAGATGGCCATCCAGCCTCTGCTTAAAGACCTCTAAGAAAGGAGACTCCACCACACCAAGAGTGTGTGTTCCACTGTCGAACAGCCCTTACTGTCAGGAAGTTCCTCCTAATGTTGAGGTGGAATCTCTTTTCCTTCAATTTGCATCCATTGTTCCGCGTTCTAATCTCTGGAGCAGCAGAAAACAAGCTTGCTCCATCCTCAATATGACATCCCTTCAAGTAGTTAAACAGGGCTATCATATGACCTCTTAACCTTCTCTTCTCCAGGCTAAACATCCCCAGCTCCCTAAGTCTCTCCTCATAAGGCATAGTTTCCAGACTCTTCTTGGTTGCTCTCCTTTGGACCCGATCCAGTTTCTCCGCATCCTTTTTGAATTGTGGTGCCCAGAACTGGACACAGTATTCCAAGTGGGGCCTGAACAAAGCAGAATAGAGGGGCACTATTACTTCCCTTGATCTAGACGCGATACTTCTATTGATGCAGTCTAAAATTGCATTGGCTTTTTTAGCTGCCACATCGAATTGTTGACTCATATTCAATTTATGGTCTACTTGGACTCCTAGATCCCTTTCAACTGTAGTCTCGTTCAGTCAGGTGTCCCCCATCCTATATCTGTGCATTTCATTTTTCTCACCTAAGTGCAGTATCTTACACTTCTCTGTGTTGAATTTCATTTTGTTAGCGTTGGACCAGTTTTCTAGTCTATTCAAGTAATTTTGAATTTTGATCCTGTCCTCTGGGATATTAGCTGCTCCTCCTAATTTGGTGTCATCTGCAAATATGATAAGTATGCCCCCAATTCTGTCATCCAAGTCATTAATAAAGATGTTGAATTTAGTTTCATTCATTTCATTAGGTTCATTTAGTTACCCCACATTTCTCCCAGGATGGGATCCAAAGTGACTTACATAAATATAAAATACAGATGACATTTCTTAAAAATCCTGTTCCACAAAAGTTAAACAGAATTAAATGCCAATGTTATTCAAACCATGGTTAAAATGGTAAAAACCTATTTAAACTGTAAATTACAGTGGGCCCTTGGTACCTGCTAGGATATCAGGACCTCTGGTGGGCACAAAAATCCCTAGATGTTCAAGTCCCATTAAATATAATGACATAATAAAATGGTGTCCCTTATATAAAATGGCAAAATCAAGGTTTGCTTAATTAATTAAAAAAAAAATATTTTCAAGGTGTGGATGATTGAATCCATGGTTTAAAGAATCTGTGGATATGGAGGGCCAATTGTAATACAAAAAATTAAGAATTAAACTAAAAATGTGATATTCAAAGGCCTAATGGTTAGGACTAACCCGTAAAACTCATCCTGTGTCTCCCGGCCTGACCTCTTAGGGTTGTTGTGAAGATCAAAATGGGAAGCAGGTGAGTCATATACCTCCAAGGCAACGCTCAGGTTGACGTCAACCAGTGCAATAATTCAAGGTGTCATCCCGCTATTGACCTCCTCTGAAACCACACTATACAGAATCATTAGTCATGCTTTTTGTAATGCTACTCATAAATCATAATTCCCATTTATCACTACAGGGTAATAGTTGTGACATAACTTTTGTTATTGTGGTGTGCCTTCAAGTCATTCCTGACTTAACAGGACATCTATGGCAAGCCTATCATTCTTCACAGGGAGTTTGCCATTGCCATCCTCTGAGACTGAGAAAGTATGACTTGCCTAAGGTCACCCAGAGGATTTCCATGGCCAAGCAGGGAATCGAACCCTAGTCTTCAAAGTCCTAGTCCAGCATTCAAACCATTACACCACGCTGGTCTCAATTGTTAATTATTTCATACTTGTGACAAATCTAACTGCTTCAGAGTGATGATTGTGCTTTTAACTGTGTTTAGCTGTTGTATTTTAATATGTTGTTACCTGCCTCTATCCATAAGGAGAGGTGGGTAAGATGATGATGATGATGTGGCAATTATATCAACCTGGAGGGCCATTAAGTTTTTCAATAACAACAATGAAGGTAAGGACAGAACGAGACTGAGCTGTCTTCCTTTGAGATAGCATCACAATCTCAATGGAGTTTATCATAGTTTAGCAAATTTATGTGAAATCTAATTGCATTCGGAATGCGTTCAGAATGACTTCCCATTTCCCAAAAATGACCCCCCATTGCCCAAAATTGCGTGAGATACTCTAATATGCAACTACATGAAACCCCATGATTGCATCTGGAATGACTTCCCATTGCCCAAAATTGCGTGAGATACACTCATACACAATTACGTGAAACCCCATGATTGCATTCAGTTGCCATTGGATTATACCCCCAAACTCCATCGTATGATAAACTCCAATAAAGAGGTTGGCAGCTTTGAGCCAAAAAATGCCCCTGGGGGTGCCATGAAGTCTATAGGCTGCAAAAATCTGCATTATTGCATAGGATGCCATAATCATGCTTTTAGCAACCCTAGATCATCATTACAGCTAACAAGATGATAACAATGTCCAAATACTGTATATCAAGGTACACATGGGAGGGGGTGGGGGGTGGGGACAAAGACATACAACATTCTAGACTTGTTAAAAAGGATAATGGTCTCATATATTTATTAACAGGTTAGCAAAAGACAATGCAAAATAAATCCAATGGGTTACAATATTTACATGTTATTTTAAAAATAAAGGAATGGTCATATAGAAAAGCAGATAGAAGATTCTTAATACAAAATTTCAGTAAGTTGGCCACAACAACACCCATTCTTTTTGCAACAGGATATAAGACAAAATACAAACTTCCCCCAAAGTGTGTTAGATTACAACTCCCATGGTGCCCTGCCAGCACAACCATTATGCACCATGCTGGTTGGTGGGTTATGTGCATTGTAGTCCGAGCACATCTGGAAAACACCAGGTCAGGGAAGGATGGCACAGCCACATTTGCCATCCTACTGTGCCAGTTCCCAGGGTTTTACAATCTATGGGTTTGCCTGTGCTGGGGCTGGTTTCAGCATGCCGGAGCTGATTACTTCATTTCATGCTGTGTCACAACAGTCACAACCAAGAAATATAACAATCACAACCTCCTAGGGGATTGCATAAGAAAGCTCCTTGAGGGGAAAACGAAACGAAAGGAAGAGCGTGGAAATATAAAAATATTGTAAATACTACGGCAGTGGCAATCTCAACTCGGGAAGAAAATTGACCCCTTTGAAACATGGGGCTGGAGGAGAGTTTTATGGATACCGCACATACTGCCAAAAACAACAACAACAACAACAACAGTGAAACAGCCCCAAGAGTGAATTGAGCCCTGAATTCTTCCCAGGAGCTAAAAAAGACTAAGGCCATCGTACTTTCAACACATCCAGAGATGAGGATTCTTTGCAAAATATAGTAATGCTTGAAATGGGAGGCAGTAGAAAAAGAGGGAGACCACATTATGGATATATTGAATCCGGCTGCATCTGAAGGGCCATCCAGTGCAAGTCCATTCTGCCATGCAGGAACTCACAATCAAAGTTAAACAGAGGCTGGATGGCCATCTGTCAGGGATGCTTTGATATGGAGTTCCTGCATGGCAGAATGGGGTTGGACTGGATGGCCTTTGGGGTCTCTTCCAACTCTATGATTCTATGATTCTATGAAAGCATCCCTGACGGATGGCCATCCAGCCTCTGTATAATTACCTATAATGCAGTCTTCTTTCTTTTCTATGGAATCCTGTGGAATTCTGGGATTTGTAGTTTGTTGCTCCAGAGCTCTCTGGCAGGGAAGGTGAAATATCTTGCAAAACCACAGATCCCAGGATTCCATAACATTGAGCCATGACAGTTAAAATGGTGTCAAGCTGCATTATTTCTGCCTCCATATGTCAATGTAAAGAAAGTTGTACTCCAACACTTCTTCTATCGCATCTTAACTAATTTTCTGACATTCCATAAAACCCTTTAAATGTTAACAGAAAGTCATGCTTTCCCACTATGCTCTTTCCAATCCTCCCTAAACCATGATATTTCCATGAAATCTAGATATTTAAATGTTGAATCCAACAATATTTTATATATGTATATGTATATATATATAATCTTGGAGGTTGCTCATTCATGGGGATGTGATCAGTAAAAGTCAACTTGATGGCAGCTAACGACAAAAACAACAACAGCCACAACCTCATTGACCTGAATCCTATTACTAGCTTCAACTTGAGTACAGTGGTCCCCCGGGTTACGAAATTAATTCGTTCCGGCACCTTTTTCGTAAGCCGAAAATTTCGTAACTCGGGGCCTATTTCCCATAGGAAATAGGTAATCCGTTCCGAGGCCTTCGGCGGGGCATCCTGGCTGAGGAAATGAAGGTCCGATCCGGCGGATTGGGCCTTCTTTTCATCAGCCGCGGGGCCTCCTGGCTGGGGAAGGGAAGGCCTCCGGGCCTGACGCGAAAGGGAGGCATTCAAATTGGCTTCCCTCTTGCCCGAATTTGCGTGCGAAGAGTTAATTTGCAATAACATAAAACCCATGATTGCATTCGAATTGACCTTAAATTATACTTCCAATTTAGCCTCGTATGAAAGAGTAGTCAGAAATCATGGAAGATGTGGAACTACTCTCTTAGTTTTTCATCTACATTGCAAAGTCAATGGGGTTTGACACCACTTTCACATCCATGGTTGAATGCTATGGGATTCTGGCATTTGTAGTTTTCTGAGATAATTAGCCTTCTTTCTCAGAGGGTGCTGGTAGCTCAACAAACTACATGATCTATGTCCCTTTATCCTCAGCCGCCCTGCTCAGGTCTTGCAGATTATGGGCTATGGCTTCTCTGATTGAATCCATCCATCTAGAATGCGGTCCTCCTCTTTTTCTATTGCCCTCCACTTTGCCAAGCATTAATGTCTTTTCCAGGGAGTCACATCTTATAATATGTCAGAAGTAGTCTCTGTTTAGTCATCTTTGCTTGTAGAGAGTGTTCAGGCCTGATTTGTTTTAGAGCCCATTTATTAGTTTTAATCAATACACAACTCTGTATGTGGAGATTTATGCAACGCAATCCAAGTGTAAGTTCTCATCCAATAACTTTGGTCGATCCTTCAGGAATGTGTGGAGAAGATGCACACAAATGACCACAATTGTGGAGCAAGGGGACTTTTGAGCATGATGTGCTGCCGCAATAGAGACCATTGCAGATCCACAGAGGTCCCTTTTTCTGCCCCATGGTTTCCACATCAAGGGGTGCGCATTGTAGAGTTGCAATGACTTTGACTGGGAAGATGAGAAGTGATTGGCAGGAGAACAAGAGGCCAAGCACTTGGAGGGTCAATGCACTAGAAAAGTCAATCAGCTGGAAAGCGTGATGTTAAGGAGCCATGGAAATCTGGGGGGTGAAGCGGGGAAGGGATTAACTCTCAAGGCAGCAAGTGTTTAACAAGGAAAGACACACCCCCCCCCCCGCCGCCGCCATTGACCTCTAAAGTGGTGTCAAGGCATCAGGTGCATCCTCAGCATCCCATTTCCTTAGCATTGCTTTCCATTCTTGTTGAGGACTAGGGATGAAAAACCTCTGACTTTTTCATCCTTCCATGAATGGTGTAATAACCTCCTGCCTGCAGGATAAAAATGAATATTATTTCTCTGTGCTCTTCTCCTCGTATTTGCACGTCCCAAAGTGAGGAGTATTCTGTTCTAAAAAGCACATCATTGGACAAAACATAGGCAGGGAAATATTTTCTATAGAAAACCCACATCTTTAAACTAATGCTTGGGAACCAGGAGAAATACAGTGATACCAGCCTTGGTTACATCCCATTTAGTTTACTGTAATGAGATGGTAATCTGGGCCTGGGAATGGTCATCGAATGCTCAGATGACTCTGAATTGTGGCAGGTAGCAAGCATCCCCCTTTCTCTTTTGCACCATCCCCCTAGACCATGGTCTAATCTGCACTGCAGAAATAATGCAGGTTGACACCACTTTAAATGGCATGGCTCCATGCTGTGGAATCCTGGGATTTGTAGTTTTGTGAAATATTTGGAGAGCCTGTGTGGTGTACTGGCTCAATTGGACTGTGAGTCCGGAGACCAAGGTTCAAATTCTGGCTCAGCTATGTAAACTGTGTCACCCAATATGAGCTTGCCCAGGCCCTGACATCCACAGAAAAAGCTCTTCTCTCAATCTCACCACATTTACAAATACAGTTGGTGGGAAAACAAGGCAGGGTCTGCTCAGTGGTCATCCCAGATTTTGGAATTTGCTCTCTAGGAAGACTTGAATGGCCCCTTCGGTGCTCCCCTTCTGCCAGCAGGGGAAGACTTTTTAAATTCAGACTGACTTTTGGAACTGATGACTTTTAAGGAAAAGGATATAAGAGGGTGCTGTGTTATTTTAAACTGTATAGTGTTGACTTTTTATTTTGTGAAAAAAACGTATGACCTAAATTGTGTGAATAGGGTTAATTTTTTAATCACAGAGTCATAGAATCATAGAATCGTAGAGTTGGAAGATACCACATGGCCATCCAGTCCAACCCCATTCTGCCAATCAAGGCCTCCCCGACAGATGGCCATCCAGCCTCTGTTTAAAGACCTCAAAAGAAGAAGACTCCACCACTATCTGAGGAAGGAGTGTGTTCCACTGTCTTACCATCAGAAAGTTCTTCCTAAAGTTTAGGTAGAATCTCTTTTCCTGTAATTTGAATCCATTGCTTTGGGTCCTATTGTCTGAAACAGCAGAAATCAAGCTTGCTCCACCCTCAATATCACATCCTTTCAGATATTTAAACAAGGCTATCATATCACCTCTTAACCTTCTCTTTTCCAGGCCAAACAAACCCAGCTCCCTAAGTCTCTCCTCATGGGGCTATAAGGTTTCCAGACTTTTCACCATTTTAGTCATCCTGCTTTGGACATGCTCCAGCTTCTCAAAATCCTTTCTGAATGGTAGTGTCCAGAACTGGACATAGTATCCCAGGTGAGGCTTGACCAAAGCAGAATAGAGTGGCACTATTACTTCCCTTGATCTAGACTTCTATTGATGCAGCCTAAAATCCCATTGGCCTTTTTAGCTGCTGCATCACACTGTTGGCTCATGTTCAACTTGTGGTCTACTGGGGCTCCTACATCCCTTTCATACATATAAGTCTCCTCAAGCCAGGTGTCTCCCTTCCTATATCTATGCATTTCATTATTATTATTTTTGCCCCAAGTGCAGTACCTTACATTTCTCTGTGTTGAAATTCATGTTGTTAGCTTTGGCCCAGCTTTCTAGTCTATTCGGGTCATTTTGAATTTTGATGCTCTCCTCTGGGGTATTAGCTACTCCTCCTATTTTTTTTAAATACCTACACATTAACACAAAGGAGAACAAATCGACATGAAATAGACATAATCAAAAATCACACGCACAAAAAGAAAGAAAAGATATATATATATATATATATGGTGAAACACATAACATTTAACAAAATTGCAACTACCTCACTCATTTGGGAGACTACCAAAGTAAGTCATATCAATATTTGTTTTATCTATTAATCTTTATCCTATTGATTCCTTTTACCATTATAGTATATTTCCCCTATCATTATAGATATATGATTATATCTATATCTTCTAACTTAAACAAATTTGAAATCTTGGCCTACTAACTTAAATAATGGGGTAAGCTTGTAACATCATTATTAACCAGCACAAAATCTTTTCTCTGGTATCTTTACAGATCAGGTACATGGCTAATCCTCTCCTCTCCTCTCTTCCTCTACTCCTAATTTGGTGTCATCTGCAAATTTGATAAGCATGCTCTCTATTCTTTCATCCAAGTAGTTGATAAAGATGTTGAATAGCACTGGGCCCAGGACAGAACCCTTTGGCACCCCACTGGTCACTTCTCTCCACGATGAAGAGGAGCCATTTCTGAGCACCCTTTGGGTTCCACCAGTCAACCAATTTCACATCCATTTAACAGTTGCATTGTCTAACCCACATTTTACTAACTTGTTTGCAAGAATGTCATGGGGAACCTTTTCAAAGAACCATAAAATCATAGAATGCCACAGAAAAGACCTCAAGGATCATCCAGTCCAATCCCATTTTGCCATGCAGGAAAGCACCAGCAAAGCCCTCCCTGGCACAGATGGCTATTCATTCTAGTGTCTTCAATTTATTTCTGACTTAGTACAATTCTAAGGCAAACCTATCTCAGTATTTTTTGGCAAGATTTGATGAGAGGAGGTTTGCCATTGCCTTCGTCTGAGGATGAGAGAGTGTGACTTGCCCAAGGTCACCCAGTCAGTTTTATGACCATCCCGCCTCTGTTTAAAGACCTCCAAAGAAGGAGACTCCATCAACCTCCAAAGCAACAGCATCTTCCACTGTCAAACAGCTCTTACTGTCAGGAAGGTCTTCCTAAAGTTTGGGTAGAATCTCTTTGACTGTAGTTGGAATCCATTTCTCTGTTTCCTGGTCTCTGGAACAGCAGAAAGCAAGCTTGCCCCATCCTCAATATGACACCCTTTCAAATATTCAATTCTGTTTTAGTGTTGACTTTTTATGTTTTTAATTATGGTCCTTGTTTTTAATCTGCAGACTGTCTTGAATCACAGTTTCAGGGGGAAAGCACAATAAAAATGATGGGGATGATGATAATAATGATGGGTGCAACGAGGTCTGCTGCTGTGTTATGCTTCCCAACAGGATTTCTCAAATGCCGGCAAATTTTCCAGCCAGGAAAGAAATACTGTAGTGACAAATATTTTTTTCCCATCCTTTTTAATGGGAAGAGTATACCTCCACTATTTTCTTTAAAATAAAGCAAGAAAAGAAAAGACCCTGTCATCTATCTATGGAGAGCCAGCGTGGCGCAGTTGTTGGAGGACTGAACTAGGATTCTGGGATGCCCAGGGGCTGAATCCCTGCTTGACTAGGAAAACCTACTCTGTGACTCTGGGCAACCCACACTGTCTGAGCCTCAGAGGAAAGCCATGTTAAACAGCCTGGGAAGAAGTCTGTCCAAGAAAATCCAAGGAGAGTGTCCCCATAAATTGGTTTTACACCAGTGTAGTTTAGTGGTCTGTTTGTAGGACTACAGCTCTAGAGCCCAGGGTTTGAATTCTTGCTGAGCCATGGAAACCCACCGTAAGACTCTGGAACTCAGCCTTAGAAGAAGGCAAGTGCAAACCTCCTTTGAAGACATCTTGACAAGGAGAGCCCAGGATAGATAGGTTCACCTGGGGGTTACCATGAGTCAGAAATGACTTGAAGGCACACACATCTGTGCTCCGACTGGGAAAATGATGTTGTCATCCAGACTGGCAACCTGAGAACACAACAACAGACCTTCTACAAGGGCAGAAAGGAACATCATGTTCCCTTGCGGGAACATGCATAGCTGCCAGCTCAAGTAATGCTGACAAGGTCTTCTGTACGCTTTGCCACCCATCTGGGGCTTTGCATGCATCTCTGCTGCCTTGCCAACAAGGAGCTGGAGAAACTCAGCACCAGGAGTTTTGCTTTGCAGAAATGAGTCCGGAAGGTTTGTTTCTCTTCCAGACATGTGGATGTTTCACATTTTCTTCCAGGGAGTTCAGTGGAACATCTGTTTCCTTCTCTCCCACTTCCATTTAATCCTCACACGTCTATCCAATGGAGGAGATTAGACTAAGGATGGATCTACACTGTAGAAAGCAATCCAGTTTGAAACACTTTAAGTGCTTTAGCTCAATCCTGTGGAATCCTGGGGTTTGTAGTTTTGCACAGTCTTTAGCTTTCGCTACCAAAGAGTGCTGGTGCCTCATTGTTGTTGCGTGTCTTCAAGTCATTTCTGATTTATGGCAATCCCAAGGCATACTTATCATGGGGTCTTCTTGGCAAGATTTCTTCAGAGGCCATTGCCTTCCCCTGGGGCTGAGAGTGTGTGACTTCCAGGGTCGCCAGTGGTTTTCAGGGCTGAAAATTAACCCTGGTCTCCGTAGTCATAGTCCAACACTCAAAGCGCTACTATGCTGGCTCTTAAAGCTACAAATCCCAAGATTCTATAGGATGGAGCCATGGCAAAGTGGTATCAAACTGGATTGTTTCTGCAGTGTAGATGCACCCTAAGAGTGTGTCACTGCTTTGTGGCCACCCTTACCCTTTTTGGCCTGAACCAGAGTATCGCCCAGACCACGGAAGCCCTTTTAGGACGTACCAAATGGAAAGGTCATGCTGGCTGGGTTTCTGGGAGCTGCAATCTCCAGAAAAAGGAACTTTTCCAAGCTGTGGCCTGAGCAGAAAGGTTTGAACCCTGGGTTTTCACATCTCTATGGCCCAAGTCCAATTAGTAGCCCTGCTAGACTATAAACCCAGTAGATCAACAGTATCTTCATTTTTATGCATCTGATTATGGGTTTAAAAGGCTTTTGTGTGAATGGGGTGGATGGTAGTGGAGGTAGGCATACCTTTCTCTGGGAACCTGAGGTATTATTAGCAAAGGAATAGACTCTGCATGGGAAATATGTGCCTTGTTTTGCTGAGAAGTGGAAAGCACACTGACCATGGCATCTGGAATGGCCCATTACTGCTTTTATGTGGGGAAGAGTGCAGGAAATTAGGCTGTGAGATCAGATGATGTGCCTCATCTACTTCACACATTGGTTATCCCTTCATACACTGGCCCATCAGTTACCCATGGGACGTCAGCCAGCAGGACATGGGTGCAAGGGCACCTCTCATCTTGCAACTGATAACAAGGGGCATTCTGCCTTGGTACCAGAGGTGCCATAGAGCCAATTTGACTAGCAGCTATTTATAATCACATCCTCCATACAATTATAGAATCATTGAGTTGGAAGAGACCACAAGGGCCATCCAGTCCAATCCCCCTGCCATACAGGAACTCTCCATCAAAGTATTCGTAGCAGGTGGCTGAAGACCTCCAAAGAAAGAGACTCCACCACTCTCAGAAGCAGCATATTCCACCAACAGCTCATACCATCAGGAAGTTCCTCCTAAGGTTAGATGGAATCACTTTTCCTGTAGCTTGCATACAGTGCTCCGGGTCCTATTCCGTGGAGCAGCAGAAAACAAGCTTGCTCCCTCCTCAATATGACATCCCTTCAAATATTAAAACAGGGCTCTCATGTCACATCTTAACCATTCCACCATTTCCCTTCACCATTCCCTTCTCCTTTTGTGTCGTGTCTTCTGAGATTGTAAGCCTGAGAGCAGGGAACCATCTAACTAAAAAAGCTTGTATGTACAGTGCTGTGTAAATTTACAGTTCTATATAAATAAATAAATAGCTCTCTAAGTCTCTCCTCCTAAGTTATGGTTTCCAGACTCTTCACCATTTTGGTTGGCCTCCTCTGGACACACTCCAGCTTCTCGACATCCTTTTTGAATTGTGATGCCTGGTATGTTTAGCCTGGAGAAGAGACGATTAAGAGGTGATATGATAGCCCTGTTTAAATATTTCAAGGGATGTCATATGGAGGATGGAGCAAGCTTGTTTTCTGCTGCTCCAGAGAATAGGACACAGAACAGTGCCTGGAAGTTACAGGAAAAGAGATTCCATCTAAACATTAGGACAAACTTCTGGAAATTAAGAGCTGTTCAATAGTGAAAGACACTGCCTTGGAATGTGGTGGAATCTCCTTCTTTGAAGGTTTTTAAACAGAAGGTGGATTGACATCTGTTGGAGGTGCTTTGACGGTGTCTTCATGCATGACAGAAGAGAGTTGGATTGGGTGGCCCTTGGGAGTCCCTTCCAACTCTAGGATTCTATGTTTCTATGACATGGGGACCCTCAACTGCCACCACACTGAACACCCCGAGGAAGTAGACTGAAATCTATGAAAGCTCATGCTGCCAATTTCTTTCTTTCAGTTACCGGTAGTCTCAAACGTGCTACAAGATCTCTCTACATACCCCTTTCTTAGGTTAAACCTATAGCGATCAGGTCCATAGAAGGATATGCAGCCACACCTGCTGGTTTGCATCAAGAGGTGTGTACATGTTTGGCCTGTGCGTGTCCTGCAATGCCCCACCACCCTCCCCATGGGAACTTCTTGGGGCTTTCCAAAGGGAGGAATAGTCTCCCAGCTCGAAGCAAATCTTCCCAGCCCTGCTTGCACTTTTCCCTTCACTTTCTGTGTACTCAAGGTGACGGCCATAAAGATTAGAGCACCAGAAAAAAACTTCTTACTTATTTGTTGAATCTAATCTCCTGAGACCAGTGTGTGCTGGTGCCGGATAAGAACGTGGAGGAACAGGACCCTGGTTAGGGTCACAGTCCGATTGCCATAGGCGACTCTTGGCTCCCCAGTCACTAGGCCACTGAAGAAGGGCACTTGCTGGAAGGAAAGGGGTGGACATAGGACTGGTATTTTTGTCCCTTGGTTTGGCTAGAGGCAGCCATTGCTGGAAGAAGGACTTTGGTCTTAGTCAAATCAGGGTGTACATTGTTTGGACTTGAGCTACATGAAACCTTGGGTGATGTCCCCTAGGATTAATAGGTTTTAAAGGGCAGCAAAAGCAGTGTCAAACTGCATTAATTCTGAGTGTAGATGCAACTTCAGTTCAAGACTTGCCTTCTCATGCAGCAAGCTTGAGAGAATGCAAATCACAACATACTACATGGCTTGTGTATGGCAACTCAAATGTAAACCCTGTCCAACAGTTTTCAAAACGCAAAACACAGCTCCTTCCTTCCTTCCTTCCTTCCTTCCTTTGTCTTCTATCCTCCTTTCCCCCAAAATTGGGATTCAAGGAAGTTCCTGACAAGATTAGAACAAGTACAGGCAGAAACAGACCCAAAGAAGATCAAACACAAGAAGTGATCATATTAATGTACTGTTGAATTAAAAAGCCATTTAGAAACACATCAATCAAAAAATTCTTGTTAAAATCCCCTTTCTCAGTGCCTTTCTTTATAATGTAAATAATGCTTTGTCTAAAGAGCAAGAGATTTTTATTGTAAATCCCATTAAATCATTCTTATCTTCAATCCTTGGTTGACAAGACTGAAGTTTCCTTCCCAGGGTTGAATTCCTCTCGTTGGAGCTGCCTAAATTAGAGTTTCCAGGTCTGAGGACTTGGCCCAAAGTGTCTGGTTTTCACAGGTCCTCTACCAGGCAGGAGACAAAGGGGCAAATTCTCCAATTTGGGGGGTCTCAGCTCCAGGCAAGAGAAAGGGACTGAGTGCAAATCTCTAGTTTAAGCAGTAGAGAGGCTTCATTGGTTGCTGCAACTTGCAACATTATGTATAAAATTACCTCTGTGTATGATGCGTATATTAACGTAAATGAATGTTGTGTTTAGACTTGGGTCCCATCTACAAGCTGTCTCATTATGTGCAGTGGTATGTTCCTTCAAGTCATTTCTGACTTATGGTGACCATAAGATAAACCTATCATGGGTTTTTCTTGGCAAGATTTGTTGAGAGGAGGTTTACCATTGCCTTCCCCTGAGGCTGAGAGCATGTGACTTGCCCAAGATCACCTACTGGGTTTCCATGGCCGAGCGGGGAATTTAACCATGGTCTCTAGAGTCATACATGTGTGCAAACACAGCAATTCCAACACCAACACCACCCCAAAAAACCCTGAGATCCAAAACACTTCTGGTCCCAAGCATTTCGGCCTCTGCCCAGGACCTTGGGGCCATATCGCCTGGATGACTCTTTCCCTCCTAGACCCTTAGGACATCCTCAGAGAAGGCCTTCCCCGAGGTACCTGAGACAAATGAGATGAGCCAAGTAATAGACTTTTCAGTGGTGACTTCCCAGGTGCATAATTCCTTCCCTGCCAGAAGTCCCTGTGCCTCCAGACAAAGATGGTTAACATCCTACATCAAGAAGGTTATTTTTACACTCATGGAGTTATGCAAAAGCATCATGTTAGGGAATTGTAATGCCAGAGGTGCATGCACATCTGGATAGACAGTCTGCGTCAGCATGTGTGCCCATGCTCAGTTTTTTACTGTGTGCAATGGCACTCCATACACTGCTCCATTTTGACAACCTTGAATTGAATATGACTGCTCCATGTTGGGCATACACACCCCATCCCTTCCAGAGAGGAACTTAGGCACATGTAAGACACCCACAGAATCCTGTGCATTGTTTTGTTTTTCCAGACTTCAGTTTTTATAAAAAATGGTGTGGGTTTGGGGTGGAGGGAGATCTTCCACTGTTGTTGGGTTTACTTTTGGATAAACCTTTGTTTCCTTCACTTGGTCTCTAGATATTTTAATGCTGCATTTCCAATGTTCTTACATCTTAGGGCAGTAGTTCCCAAAGTTTGGTCCTCCAGATGTTTTAGACTTCATCTCTCAGGATTCCTGAGTGTTAGTCAAGCTGGGTAGGGCTTCTGGGACCTGAAGTCCAAAACACTTGGAGAACTACTGTTTTATGGTTTTAAGCTCTATTTTGTGGCTTCAACCCCCAGCGGCTGGTTTCCATTGCCAGTAGGGCACTGAATCCATTCCTCATCTTAGTCTGCACCAGCACTGCAGAATTAGTGCAGTTTGACACCATTTTAACTGCCATGGCTCAATGCTATGGAATTTAGGGACGTAGGTTGGTGAGATATTTAGCCTCCTCTGTCATAGAGCTCTGGGGCCACAACAGCCTTCAAATCCTAGGAATCCATAGGATGGAGTCATGGAAGTTGAAGCGGTGACAAACCGCAGTGTGGCAGCAGCCAATGTCTAAATGTTAAGGGAGCTATCCAAGGTGCTAGCCTTGGACAGCTTTTCTAGAGTCCAGATTAAAATCTGGAACAGATTTGTCATGGGACCCTTTCACCCCTTAGACAAGCAGGTAGGCCCTTGTGATGTCATCGGGTGAGACTTGTGCAAGAATTTGCAAAATAATATCTGTGCATGTGCTTGAGTGAGGATGTGTTTGAAAACTGCCCCTTCTGAACACTTTTCAAGGGCTGTCCTATATGCATAAGACTGCAGTAGTCTAGCCAGAATTAAAACTTGAACCACTGTGGTTCATTTCAATTTGAACTCTGATACATGTGCTACCAGAGTGTCCATCACAACCAGGTGCCCCCTCCAGAAGTGTTGCACTCTAACTTCCATCGGCATCATGACCAGGAATGCTGGGAGTTGTAGTCCAAAATATCTGAAGAGCATGCCTTTGAGAGAAGGCTGTTCACACAGAAATAGCTTCATAGCTGCAATTTGGTCATAGCTCCATGGCTGAGCACCTACTTTGCGTGCAAAGGGTCCTGGGTTTGAATCCTGCCTTTCCAGGTAGGGCTAGCACTAATGTCCTACAGAAGCCTCAGAGAGCAACTGCTAGTCAGTGTAGACCAGGGCCAGAAATCACACAGCCTTCCAGGGGGTGTTGGACTGCAGCTCCTAGCATTCCCTATTTTAGGCTGGGAGCCCCTTCCTAAGCCTGCTGGAAATTGCACTCCAAATGCCTGGGAGAACAGACCATTCCTTCCCCCGTGGTAGAAAGTATCAGAGCTGGAACATGACAAGCTAGAACATATGGAGAGGAGGCAGTGTGTAGCTACAGGGGTGCAAAATGTGGGCATTACCTTCTCCCAGTAAAAATTCTGCCCTCCTCTATGATGTTTTCTTTCAGTGCCCAAGTTTTTAGCACAGCAGTAACTTACTTCATCTGAGCATTTAGAGATAAGAGTTTAGGCATCCAGAAGAAAGGGCCAGCAGGCAAAGGGACCCAGGGATGGCAGAGAGGGCAAATGAGACCGAAAAGCAGGAACCATTTTCAATGACTTACTCTTTGCAATGCTTATGAATTTGGGACTGAATGAAAATTTCACTTTGAGGGGGGCAGACTTCTCCTTTGGAGAGGGCAATGCCCTTATTCTGCCCCCACTGCAGCTACACTCCTGAGAGGAGGCTGAGATGGTTAAAAAGGAAACCTAGTTCTATAAGGAGTGGCTTTGGGAGCTGGGCACATTTAGCCTTGAGAGGTGGCATGATGCCACTGTCTTTAAATATCTGGAAGGCTGCAACTACATGGAAGATGCAGTGAGGCACAGGTTGGACTAGGTAGCTTCAGAGGTCCCTTCCAACCACATGATAATACAAATCTATGAATTTAGGTCGCCTACATTCCAGAATTAAGGCAGTTTGACATCACTTTAACTACCATGGTTCTCTGTTATGGACTCCTGGGATTTGTAGTTTTGTGAGATAGCTAGTCTTCTCTCTCAGAGAGCGCTGGTGCCACAACAAACTACGGATCCCAGGATTCCCTAGCATGGAGCCATGACAGTTACAGTCATGTCGAACAGCATTAATTCTACAGAATTATAAAATCATTAATTCTACAGAATTATAAAATTAGTCCATTGATTCACTGAGACAGCAGTAGATTGATTTTATAATGGGTACCTTCTCATATTCTTCTTATCTCAGTTGGACCAGGACAACATGTTTTTCTTTTTCTTTTCTTTTTTTATTTAGGAATGAAAAGAGATTACAGAGACAGAAAGAATAACAACACCTCTACTTAAGATCCGTGAGTAAACATTTGTAAGACATGTATGCCATGACGGCAAACAGTGGAGAAGCCTTTGCTGGGCAGAGACTCCACTTCCAAGCTCCCTTGAAATGCTTGAGTTACCACTGAACAAACATTTTTAAAAAAGACTTTTCAACACAGAAATCAATAAGATCAGGGACTTACGAAAGGATGGGTTTGGGCCACTCTGCTAAGGAGCATTTGGAGAACTGGACAGGATTTGAAGACTAGACATTAAAGCATTCATAATTTGTTTATAAATCCAAAGAGACTGGAAAGGACTGAGGATGCATCTGCACTGCAAAAATAATGCAGTTTGATGCCACTTTTAACTGCCATGGCCCCATCCTATGGAATTCTAGGATTTGTACTTTTGTGGGATATTTATCTTTCTCTGTCAGAGATCTCTGGTGCTGTGGCAAATCACAAATCCCAGGAGTCCTTAGGATGGTGCCATGACAGTTTAAGTGGGATCAAACAGCATTAATTCTTAAGTTTATATGCAAGTAAACCACTGTCAAACTTCATTATTTTTGCAATAAAGATGCAGCCAAAATGGTGCCAAATTGCATTAATTCTGCAGTGCAGATGCAACCTCAGTCCTTTCTAGCAGCTTAATTCTGCAGTACGCATGCAGCCTGGATGGACCCATGGCAGAAGCCCAGGCACAAAGTCTCAGGCTCAGTGTTTGGTGGTCATGGGTGAAGGAAACCTCTTCTACATCCTCCCTTGACAAGTTCCTGGTAGTGCCACTCATCAGATAGATGCCAGGTTTGTCTGGTTCATTCCAGCAACTAGTTTATGTCTACAGGAGGCTGTTTCTTACCATGGTGGTCTATGGCATCCAATGCTCCCTGGAATTTGTGGAATGGAGGATGCAGCCACCAGAGGGAATGCTATGGGTTCCAGAAAATGGAAGTGGCTTTTACTCACTTTCTAGTGTTTAAAAAAGGCATCCCAAAAATATCCGCAAGTTTGGTGAAAATGCCTCCCATGTCCCTTAGAGGGCATTTGGAGGCTTTTTGTTTTGTTTTGTTATATCAGATATATGGGGTTTGGGGCGGGGGTTAATGCAGCCTCCCACCTTTCCACAATCAAGCAACTTTGGTTTATTTCCAGGAATTAACACAATTGTGCAATGCCAACTTGGTAGTGAGGTGAAACATTGCACTAGTGAATGTACAACTCAATGTGCCTGCATAATGTGCAGTAGCAATGCATTCACAACCCCGCTGTACTATTTCAGGATCGAAAGCAGGAGCAACAGAATCAAGCAAGCAAGGA
This sequence comes from Urosaurus nigricauda, assembly GCA_034509955.1. Classification (NCBI taxonomy): domain Eukaryota; kingdom Metazoa; phylum Chordata; class Lepidosauria; order Squamata; family Phrynosomatidae; genus Urosaurus; species Urosaurus nigricauda. The sequence goes on from JAOEGL010000002.1 coordinate 3,888,533, forward strand.
GTGAAAATAATGTATCCCTGAGACCAAAGACACCCAATCCCCTCTTCCCTTTGAGCATGGCAATAACAGAAAATGAGGTCAAATTTTGGGAGAGGAGGAAGAAGAAGAGAACATTCCAAGAAAAGAAGAAGGCAAACCAATAGACTTTTAAAAAGTTGCTCCTCTATCGCAGGGATGGACAAAAGATGGATTCTGTCTGGAAGATTCACATACATCAGCCCAGATTTTCTGAATCCCAAAATTTCAATAGCGAACAGTTTAAAATCTTGACTGTTGAAACAAAGAAGTTTGAAGTGGATTTTGGTGCAAAAGGCTCCATCCTCTGGAGCCCATCATGCATTCAGAAAAACATCCTTACCCTTTGTTTTAATGCTGAGCATATAGCTTCAAATAAAACCAGATCCCAAGAAATCTGAAATCTGCCTGTCCCTGATCTATTTTTTACAATATTGCATTTTATGTTGCAGACTGGGAACTTTTATTTTTTTTTCAGGCCCAACATCTAGGAGCATTGGCAGCTGGTGGGTTTGGCGCAGCCAACCTCAGGTGGGCATTTGCAAATGCAGAAGGTGCAAGATGAGTTTGCAAAGGTCAAGCAGCAACAAGCCTCCCTGCCAGATCACATCAGGGTCCACCTTGAGGAAAGACAGGTATTTTGCAAAGCTGATTATTATTGGAGAGGTCCTTCATCCAAGAGGCAAGCTGGCTGGCCGATGGTCTAGGAGGGAGTCCAAGGTGATCTCTAGGAAGTTTAGAAAGAAATACTATTAGCAATGCTGTTTTACCATAACTCTCAGGAGCTAACATTGGAAGGATTTTTTAAGATGGCTGTCCTCCCTATCACAAGGGCTCAGGACAGGTTGCAATATGACCTCCAGTCTGAACCCATGTGCGTGTATCTTAAAATACAGGCCAACACTTAAAACAAGAAAGTTTCACTTGGTCCCACCATTGTTGTGGGTCTTCTTGGTGACCATTCCCAAGCTTTGAAACTCCCTCCCATTATAGGCTAAGCTGGCCCTCCTTCCTCTGGAAGGCAAAGATCTTTTAGAAGAGGCATATAGATCTATAAAGCGAGACAGAAGGAACAGCAAGTGGTGCATTCAAATGCTGCACAGAAAGGAAGGGAGAAAATGTTGGCTATTGGTCTCTGCTTAGCCACAATATGTGATAACAGGTTATGTTTTTTTTGTTTGTTTTTGTTTTTGTTTTTATTTATACCCCGCTCTTCAGTCAAGACTATCAGAGCGGCTTACAATTTGTTAAACAAACAGCTTCATTTACAATTGTAAGCTATTTGCCCCCAACAATCTGGGTACTCATTTTAGCGACCTCGGAAGGATGCAAGCCTGAGTCAAGCTTCAGCCCTTTGCTGGTCTTGAACTCGCCACCTTCTGGTTTTGAGTGAGTGGCTGCAGTACAGGCATTTAACCACTGCGCCACCACTGGTTGTTGTTGTGTGGCTTTGAGTCATTTTCTGACTCAGGATGACCCTAAAGTAAAGCTATCATAGAGTTTTCTTGTCCAGGCTTCTTCTTACAAGGTTTGCCATCACCTTCATCGGAGGCTGAGAGAGTGGGACTTGCCCAGGGTTATCCAGAGGGTTTCTGTGGCCAACCAGGGACTCAAATCCCGGTCTCCCAGAGTCATAGCCCAATATTTGCTCCACTGCACCACACTGACTCTGTTTGTGGAGACAGATTTCTTCAGAGGAGGTTTGCTTCCATTGCCTTCCTCTGAGGCTGAGAGAGCATGACTTGCCCAAGGCCACTCACTGGGTTACCATGGATGAGTGGGGATTCGAATTTTGGCCTCCAGAGTCCTGCACTGAAATCACCACACCCCACTGGTTCCACCTAAACATTAGGAAGAACATTATAATCAGCAAGAGCTGTTCCAGAGTAGAATAGACTGCCTTGGAGTGTGGTGGAGTCTCGTCTTTTAGAGGCTTTTAAACATAGGCTGGATGGCCACCTGTCCCAGGGAGTGCTTGGATTAGGTCTCCATACATGGCAGAATGGGGTTAGATTGGATGGCCATTGGGCGTCTCTTCCAACTGTAGGATTCTTTAATTCTAAGTATTCCTACATGACAGAAAGGGGTTGTACAGGATGTCACTTGAGGTAACCTTCCAACTCTAGGTTTCTTTAATTCTGTGTATTCCTGCATGACAGAAAGGGGTTGTGCTGGATGGCCCTCGGGGTCTCTTCCATCTCTAGGATTGTATGATTCCAGCAGAAGCCTGGGTCAAAATAGTTTCAGTGGATTGTTAATTTGGCCCTGTGAGTAGGGGAAATCTTTAAAAGGCAGCTGTACTTGTATGTTTTGCAAGCGTTGGAAGGCACAGGTCATATGTGTGCCACATTTAACTCACACATGCTCTAAATCCAAGCTGGTCCTTCTACCTGCTTGTGCAAAAGAGCCCCTTGCCCAGCAGACACACCTGTTGGGGCTGAGGCTGCAACAGATGCCTCATTCTTCCTCACCTTGAGGTGCTGCCGCTGGTCCAGCCTCACTTTCAGATGCTTCACCCACCAGGCATAGGATGGGGCACAGAGGTGCTTCCCTCTGAAGGTGATGAAGCTGAAAGAAAACACATAGAAGCAGAAAATTAGATGGGGACAGTGGAGAAAGGAAGAGATGACCTTTGCAATCTAGGGAGCATTAGTGTTGCAGAGTGTAAATGCCAGTTCTGCAGCAACAAGGTTGTGAGTTCGATCCTTGCAGGGCTCCAAAGTTGACTCAGCCTACCATTCTTTCATAGGTCAGTAAAATGTATCCAGTTTGTTAGGGGCAATTGGCTTACAGACTGTAAACTGCTTAAAGAGTTCACTATGAAGCAGTATAGAAATGTAAATGCTGTTGCTATTGCTATTTTGATAGCGTCTGGAGTAGGAATCTGGGACCCTGCTTCCAAGACACGTTCAAGAAAAAGGCATATATATATATGATGGAATCTTCTCTTGAGTAAAGCTGGAGTGAACAACAGTGGGCCTTGGGTTTCAGTCCAAACTTTACAGGAGGTATCCAGGGAGTTGAACTCTAAAACACTGTTTTCCCTAAAATTGGGAGTCAAGGGCTGCTGCCACACTGCTGAAATAATGCAGTTTGACATGCTTTAACTGCCATGGCTCAGTGCTATGGATTCCTGGGATTTGTAGTTTGTTGTGATATCACAGCTCTCTTGACAGCAAAGGCAAAATTTCTCACAAAATTACAAATCCCAGAAATCCATAGCATGATTATGGTTATGATTATGTCCCACATTTTCTTCTCAGCAAAATGGCTTACCAATTTAAAAACAATGCAATTAAAAAGAAATGAAAGTGGGCATTCAGCCATGGCAGTTAAAATGGTGTCAAACTGCATTAATTCTGCAGTGTGGATGCAGCCAAGGGGGCTTATAACATACACAAAGTAAACATTAAAATCGGGTTAAAGCATTCACGATGTTAAAACAATTGGAATATACACTTTAAAAGATAAAAAAGGAAATTTAAAAGGACAAAAAGTGAATTGACTTCAGCACCTTGGATTTCTCCTTTATAGGAAAAGACATGTCACCTAAACACTGATGTTAAGAGCTGTTTAACAGTGGAATGCAATGCCTCTTCCAACTATGAGTTCATTCTAAAACCCATAGTGGATTCACTGCTCCACTTTCACGAAAGCCACCATTCTCCACCAGATGGGATGTAGGGGCAAAATTTAGATGCTCACTTTTGAACCCTCTCTTTTGTGTGTTGCAGGTTTGGCATGATCCCAAAGAAAGAAAGATACCAAGGGGGCAGGGGACTTCTTTTTTAAAACAACAACAACAAATCGGCATGACTGAAACAGGAGGATACCAACTTTCCAGATTTTGGGACTCCCATGCCTTATCTGCATGGGCCACCCTGCATCTGCCATTGACGCACAGCCCAAACCCCAGTTCTGGTGCAAATAGTCCAGATGATCTCTGATCCATTCACAGAATTATAGAATCCTAGAGTTGGGGGAAAAAACCTAAGGGCCATACAATCAAACCCCCTACCATGAAGACAATCAAAGCACTTGTAACAGATGGGCATCCAGCCTTGACTCCACATCCAGCTTCTGTTTAAAATCCTCCAAAAAAAGGAGACTCCACCACTCTCAAACAGTTCTCACTGTCAGGAAGTTCCTCCTAATGTTGAGGTGGAATCTCTTTTCCTGTAGCTTGCATCCATTGTTCTGGGTCCTGTTCTCTGGAGGAGAAGAAACCAAGCTTGCTCCATCCTCGATATGACATCTCTTCACATTTTGTCGCCTCTTAGCCTCCTCTTTTCTAGGGTAAACATACCCAACTCCCTAAGTCTTAGGGCTTCATGGTTTCCAGACCCTTCAGTTCAGCACCAAACCTGGGGCATACCCCCTCACACACACAGACCCTTATAACAAATAAAAATAACTCCTCTCTTGCTCCAGATCTTCTTGGAAAATCCAGAGCCTGCTGTTGCAACCCCAGGTTGCTGTTTGCAACATGTCCTGCTACACCACTTGGTACAACCACCACAAGTTAATTGCTCTGAGGAAAAAATGAGGTGCCCAGCAATGTGATTAACGCTGGGCACTTAGTTCTGACTTTTGAGCAAGTGAGTTGCACACAGTGGCAGCCAGGCTGGCAACACAGCAGGACACACATGCAAACAGCCGCCTGGCATCACAATGGGATGTGATGGGCCCGGAATATGTCAGAGTGCCCACAAATATCCTGACCCGTGCAGAGAGAGCCCCAGATTAAAGTTCTCAATGTTGTGAAATAGACCGTGAAATGAAATTTGCCTGTTCCTTCATCAGCATGATTGAAAACAGGGTTTCATTTTCCCTCTTTTGTCTTGGTTTCCTTCGTGGCTTGGGACTGTGCCAAAAGAACAGCTACAAGGCATGGGACACAGTTGCCAAGTTTGCCCATCCTTCAGCGGGCTGGGCAGGTGGAACGCAAAAGCCTCTTAAGTCTGGTTTGGGTGCCAGCCACAGACCGCAGATGCCAACTGAATTGCCCCAAAATTCATCCAAGATTATGCTCTGAAATGGGAAGGTACAGGTCACAAATATTTGCAAAAGGTTTTTTGAATGTTGAGTAACCCTGACAAAAAGAACCCTGGAAGCTTCACAGTTCAGGACTAAATCTGCTCAAAATCAACACATGGTTGTTTTGCACAGGAAATGGTATTTTAATTATTTCTTGTGCAGAAAATGATGGCTCTCCTGTGCCATAAATGGCATTTTTTGTGCAAAACAATCACATGCGAATTTTGTGCAGAAATAGTCCCAATTGTGAATAGGCTTTAGAAATTGCATGGGTTTTGAAGAAGTTATCATGGCTTGAAGAAAACTGTTAAAATTACTCATAGCTTCCTTCCAGAGGGAGTTTAGCAAGGAATTGCACTTCTGACATTGCCAGCAGCAGGGCTTTGTGGTGGATATCTGCTGATTGAAATATTTGCCATTGTGTCCCATCAAGTCATTTCTGACTTATGGTGACCCTAAGACAAATTCAGCATGGGGTTTTCTGGGGCTGAGAGAGTGTGACTCACCCAAGGTCACCAGTTGGTTTCCATGGCTGAGCAGGAATTGATATTTATATATTATTTTTTATTTATTTTATCTGGGTGGATTACAATACAATCAGTTTTAAAGCATTTAAGACTTAAGATGCATCTGCACTATAAAATAATGCAATTTGATGCCAATTCAGTTTCTGTAGCTCCATCCTATGAAATTCTATGATTTGTAGTTTTACAATGTCTTTAGCTGGCTTGGCCAAAGAGTGGTCACAAAAAATTCCAGGATTCTGCAGGATGAAGCCATGGCAGTTCTGTAGGACGAAGCTATGGCAATGGCACTGATGGGTGGCTTCTGGGAGTTATAGTCCAATAAAAGGAGCTTCCTCATGCTCTGTGTTCCACCAGTTCCTGGCTACTAGAATCCTGGAGCTGGAGTCCCTAAAAGGAACTTCTCTATCCTCTCTGCCTTCCTTCTCCCCAATGCCTGAAATATGAAGTTCATTGATATGAAGAAACAGCAAAAAGGAGATCGGAAGGTGAGAGACTTTGGCCTCTCTCTCTTATCCCACTTTAGTCTTTTGGGAGTCAGTCAAACATATCAGATCCCAGAATATTCTCCTGTGAGTGTAAATGGATCCAACCCATCAAGAATGGCTCCATGCCTTGCATGGATGCAAATCCATTCTAGCATCAACAGGAGAATTGGACCCATTGTACCCCTGTCTTCATGCTACCAAGAAAGCTCAGTGGAGCAAGCTATTGGTTACACTCCTCAAGAGCAGATGTGTCATAAAAGAACCTATTCAGGGCCTCTCTCATGCTCCACTGGCAGTAAATGCTAGCACTCTAAGTCCTCCTCAGCACCCGTGTGTGTGAACTCTCCTGGAAGGCAAAGGAGAGGAACTGGAGCTCACAGAGCCCCACTACCCTTGTGGAGTTTAGCGGGGGGGGGGGGGGTAGCATCTGCTAAAAAGCCCAAGAACCAGAATCATAGAATCATAGAGTTGGAAGAGACCACAAGGGCCATCCAGTCCAACCCCTGCCATGCAGAAATTCACAATCAAAGTATCCCCAACATGGCCATCCAACCTCTGCTTAAAGACCTCCAAAGAAGGAGACTCCACAACTCCCCAAGGGAGTGTGTTCCACTGTCGAACAGCCCTTACTGTCAGGAAGTTCCTCCTAATGTTTTCCTGCAGTTTGCATCCACTGTTCCGGGTCCTGTTCTCTGGAGCAGCAGAAAACAAGTTTGCTCCTTCCTCAATACGACATCCCTTCAAATATTTAAACAGGGCTATCATATCACCTTTTAACCTTCTCTTCTCCAGGCTAAACATCCCCAGCTCCCTAAGGCGTTCCTCATAGGGCATGGTTTCCAGACCCTTCACCATCTTAGTTGCCCTCCTTTGGACCCGCTCCAGTTTCTCCACATCCTTTGAATTGTGGTGCCCAGAACTGGACACAGTATTCCAGGTGGGGCCTGACCAAAGCAGAATAGAGTGGCACTATGACTTCCCTTGATCTAGACGCTATACTTCTATTGATGCAGCCTAAAATAGCATTGGCCTTTTTAGCTGCCGCATCACACTGTTGACTCATGTTCAACTTATTGTCTACTTGGACTCCTAGATCCTTTTCACACGTATAAGTTTCATTCAGCCACGTGTCCCCCATCCTATATCTATGCATTTCATTATTTTGCCCTAAGTGCAGTACCTTTGTTGAGTTTCATTTTGTTAAGTTTTGCCCCAGCTTTCTAGTCTATTCAGGTCATTTTGAATTTTGATCCTGTCCTCTGGGTTATTAGCTACTTCTCCTAATTTGGTGTCATCAGCAAATTTGATAACTATGCCCCCAATTCTGTCATCCAAGTCATTGATAAAGATGTTGAATAGCTATAACTAGAAGGCAGAGGCAGCAAATGGCATTACAGTGAGAAGCCAAGAGAAAAAAAAACATCTCCTCCAACAGATTTAGCCCATCTGCATCTTCCAGATTAAGGTGGCTGGGTTGCTAGTTGTTATTGTGTGCCTTCAAGTCAACTCCAATGTATGGCAGGATTTTTTTCCACTGAGGTTTTCCATTGCTTTCCTCATGGGTGAGAAAGTGTGGCTTACCCAAGGTCATCCAGTGGATTTCCTAAACTGAGCAAGGGTTTGAACTCAGTCCTCCTGGAGTCCCAGTCTAACCCTCAGTCCACTACCAAAAGTTGGCTACAAAGGTTTACTCTTTACCCAGAGGGTTTCCATGGTTGAGCAGAGAATCGAATCTTGATCTTCTCTGCAGTCATAGTGTGATGATCAAGCTGCTATGCCTCACTGAAGACTAGGTTCAAAACTCTGCTCAGACATGGAATGCACTGGGTGACCTTGGGCAAGTCACACACTCTCAGCCTCAGAGGAAAGCAATGGTGGAAAACATCACCTGAATAAATATTGACAAGGAAACTGCATGATTAGGGTTGCCATAAGTCAGAAATGGCTTGAAGGCACACAACTACAATTGACTCTCCAGAGCACACTGGAGGACCTTTCACCCTCCTGAAATTGATTGTTTCCTCCCACTCTCCACCCCAATACTTTTGAGGAGCATTTCACAATGCTTCAACATTCTTTTGTCTGTTATAGGCCAAAAATAGACCTATTTTTCCATCAAAAAGTGACACTGACAGCAATGGGGGGGGGGCTCTCCTAAATGTCCTAGAGGGCAAAATCTTTCCAAAATTAGCCCTCACCCAAAGGGCACTTGAGGACAAAATATTTGAAATCTTTCCTCCCACACACATACAAAATAGGGAGGCTCCTTCTCATTTCCTCGGGCACAAAAAGGGAGAATGGACTGTGAGAGTCCTTGAAGGGCTCTGGATGGTTGTATAAGGTGAAATTGGCAAGGTAGATTCCCTGTACTCCTTGCTATTTAATAGAAACAGAAAATACCATTACAGGTTGAGTCTCCCTTATCCCGAAATCCAAAATCCAAAATACCCCAAAACTATTTTAACAGCTGGCTGAGAAAGTGACACCTTTGCTTTCTGATGGTTCAATGCAAACAAGCAAAATTTTAATTTTTAAAAATTAAGGTTCAATGCAAACAAGCACAATTTTAATTTTTAAAAATTATGTATAAATTTACCTTCAGGCCATGTATATAAGGTATATATGAAACATAAATGAATGTCATGTTTAGATTTGAATCCCACCTCTATGATATCTCATTATGTATATGCAAATATTCCAAAAGATAGGGAAAATCCAAAATCCAGAACACTTCTGGTCCCAAGCATTTCAGATAAGAGAAGCTCAGCCAGCATCTATATAGAAAAAGCCATTTACTTTGAAATAAACACACATATAGTTTTTGGTTTTTTGATGGATGGAAAGGGGAATTTTCTGCAGAGAAAACAACTTTCCTGCTCAGAGAGGCATAATGTTCTGCACAGAAAATATGCCTACACAGTAAATCATGCTTCTGTGTAGAAATTACTATTTCTTTGCAGAAAATGCGGGGGGGGGGGGGGGGTTGCACAAGAAGCACCATGCACCAAATAAGTCCCAAAGTCTGAATAAGGTCAAAAATGGTGCCGTTTTCCAGGACATTCTCACAGCAAGGAGAAAAGGGTTGCAATTGTTCAGTCTTGCCTACAAGAATCAAAGGGATGGAGGTTTCCATTCCCAGCAAGCCTAATACTTCCCCGGTTCAAAATATAGACCCCAACCTACACCACAGCCTGGAGAAGGCATCCTTCTTGAACGTGTTGTTCCCGGTAAGTACGGACAATTTTGGCTGGGATTGGAATTGGGCTGGTCCGCACACAGCAGTCCATCACCTGGTAATGGCCAGACACTGAGGGAGAAAAAAGAAAGAAGGAGAAAGCTATGAAGGATGGATGAAGATCAAGCTAAGGCTTCCCTTTTGCCCAGCTTGCCAGCTTCTCTGCATTAGCAAAGACAGATTAGCTGGAGCAGTCAGAAGCAGTAAAGATTTTTGATGGAAAATGGCCTTCTTGTCTGACCAGCTGGAGTTGCATCCACACTGTAGAAATAATGCAGTTTGATACCTCTTTAACTGCCCTAGAATCATCGAATCATAATTGAATCTTAGGAGTTGGAAGGGACAACAAGGGCCATCTGATCCAACCCCCAGCCATAGAGAAATACACAACTACAGTCCAGAAATAATCCAGTTTGAGACAGCTTTAACTGCCTTGGCTCAATGCTAGGGAATTTTTGTAGTTTTGTGAGACATTTAGCCTTCTCTGTCTGAGAGCTCTGGTGCCACAATAAACTACAATCCCCAGGATTCCCTAGCACTGAGCCAGGGCAATTAATGCGGTCTCAAACTGGATTATTTCTGCAGTGTGTTTTGGACCTCAAACTCTCCTGAAAGATGGTCATCCAACCTATGTTTAAAGACCACCGAAGATGGAGAGTGTGCCACGCTGACTCCATCCTACAGAATCTTGGGACCAGCACTCTTTGGCAGAGAGCGCTAAAGACCTAGTGAAACTACAAATCCCAGGATTCCATAGGATGGAGCTCTTAAAGTAGTGTCTGGAGGGTGCATCTTGTGTCCCATTCTAACACCAGCCAGGCAGAGAAGTATCTGGAAGTTCTCACTTGCCTGGACCAATCCAGCAGAATGGAAAGGATTGGATCCAGAGGGGCATTTCATTTGTCCCCTGCTCAGTCTGACTCTTAGGATGCCTGCCATGGGTCTGTCACACAGGCAGGACAAGAGGATGGAGCAAGCTTGTTTTCTGCTGCTCCCATTTAATAATTCAAAGGGTGTCAACCCTAGGTTTTTGATTTGTGTGCTTCGTAGCAAGCCAAAAGCAAAACCTAGGGGTTGACACCCTTTGAATTATTAAATGGGAGACCACCCTAGGGATAGATGGCCTAAGGGAGGGACTTTGGGAAAATAGAAAAAGCTGTGCAGTACAGGAAAATGCAGGAGCTGAGAAAGCTCAGCCAGAAACAAATAAATATGTAGAAAAAAACAGAAGCCCTTAATTCAGACTAACTTGCGTTTGTTTAAACCTGGAGATAAAGTTTGGATAAGAAACTAAAATAGTGAACCTTGAGGTCCCAAGTGGAAGTTATTATGTACATTTTGTCAAGTAGAATTGCCATCTTTCACCAGTTCAAATATTTAAACAGGGCTATCATATCACCTCTTAACCTTTCCTTCCTCAGGCTAAACATACCCAGCTCCCTAAGGCAGTCCTCATAAAGCATGTTTTCCAGGCCCTTCACCATTTTGGTCACCCTCCTCTGAAACGCTCCAGTTTCTCAACATCCTTTTTGAATTGTGGGGCCCAGAACTGGACAAAGTATTATTCAGGTGGGACCTGACCAAGGCAGAATAGACTGGCCCTATTATTTCCCTGGATCTAGACACTATGCTTCTATTGATGCAGAATCTAGAATCACATTGGCCTTTTTAGCTGCCATATCACACTGTTGACTCATGTTCAACTTGTGGTCTACTAGGACTCCTAGATCCCTTTCACATGTACTGTTGTCAAGCCAGCTGTTTCCCATCCTATATCAGTGCATTTCATTTTTTTTCTGCCCAAGGATAGTACTTTACATTTTCCCCATTCATTTTGTTAATTTGATCTTACCTTGTAGGATGCTCCAGAAGGAGAGAGCCAGCAGACACAAGAGGCCCTGGGGAGACCTGAAGAGGACCATCCCAGCTGGAGCCCAGGAAACTCAGGGGAGAAAGAAAATAGCCGTCCCAGGGATAGCTTTGCTGGGTTTAAGAGTTGTCTGGTGCCCAAAGTGCTCCTGCCTCTGCTATTTATGGTTACCAGGAATCCTCTCGTTTTCACTTTCCCTCTTTCTACCTCTCAGTGAGCAATGAAGGAAATCACATTGACTGAGCACTTTACTCTCTAGAGGCAAGAAGCAGGAGAGCATTGCCTTGCATGACCTGGCCACACTCTTGCCGTTTGGTGGCTTATACGGTGGCAAGACATAGGCTGCATCCACACTGCAGAAGTAATCCAGTTTGACACCACTTTAACTGCCATGGAATGGTGCTATGGGATTCTGGGAACTGTAGCTTTGTGAGACATTTGTGAGCTTTCCCTGTAAGCGAGCTCTGGTGAAAGGAACTACAAGAGTTAGGGAGCTGGGTATGTTTAGCCTGGAGAAGAGACAGTTAAGGGGTGATACAGTATGATAGCCCTCTTTGGCTGTGTTCACACTGGAGAAATAAACCGGTTTAATTGCCATGGCTCAATGCTGTGAAATTCTGGGAATTGTAGTTTGTTGTGGGGTCCAGAGCGGAGCTCTGCTCCGCTCTGGGCCCCACAACAAACTACAATTCCCAGAATTTCACAGCATTGAGCCATGGCAATTAAACTGGTTTATTTCTCCAGTGTGAACACAGCCTTTAAGTATTTGAAGGGGCATCACAGTGAGGATGGAGCAAGTTTGTTTTCTGCTGTTCCAGTGACTATAACACAGAACAGTGGATTCAAATTACAGGAAAAGAGATTCCAGCTCAACATTAGGAGGAATTTCCTGACAATAAGGGCTATTTGACAGTGGAACACACTCCCTCAGAGGGTGGTGGAGTCTTCTTCCTTGGAGGTCTTTAAACAGAGGCTAGATAGCCATCTGTTGAGAGTGCTTTGATTTTGAGTTCCTGCATGGCAGGGGGTTGGACTGGATGGCCCTTATGGTCTCTTCCAATGATTCTATGATTCTATGAATTCCCAGAAATCCATAACATTGGAGTTTATCACATGATAGAAATTGGAAGTATAATCCAATGGCAATCCAAACGCAATCATGGGGTTTCACATTATTGCGTATGAGTGTATCTCATGCAATTTCGGGCAAAAGGGAAGGCATTCCGAACGCAAACATGGATTTTGCATTATTGTGCACTACAGTAACTCACGCAATTTCGGGCAATGGGAAGTCATTTTCAGGCAATAGGAAGTCATTCTGAACGCATTTCGAATGCAATTAGAATTCATGTAAATTCGCTAAACTAATGAATTTACGTGAATTCGAATTGTCTCCATTCAAAATAGAGAGAAATTCCTCTCGTCTGATAAACTCCATTGAGCCATGGCAGTTACAGTGATGTCAAAGTGGATTATTTCTGCAGTGCAGATGAAGCCTAACCAGCCATTCTTTCCTGGCAGAAGTTGTACTCTGCAGTTGCTGGGAAGGAGGGAAGATGGGAATGCTCCGGATGAAAACCTTCTGCAAGACTTCTCCAAGAGTATAGGAAAAGCAATGATGCCACAAAGGTCCTTCCTTCCTTCCTTCCTTCCTTCCTTCCTTCCTTCTTCTCTGACTGCCTGTCTTCTTTCCTGTTCAAGACACAGAGGTCTCTTCCTCCCTTGTTCAAACATTTATTTCAAACCCATCTCCCAGCTGCCTGAGTTTGCTTAGCTTCTCTCCTTGCTTCCTCTGTTGCTGTCGAGCTTTGTGGCTTGGTGCAAAAATAAAAATAAATGGTACTGTAGAAAATCCCATGGGGATTTTTCACAATGCAAAGAAACAACCAGCCAAATCCCTTTCTGTAGAAAAAAGATAAAATTTCCCTTTGCTAAACCAGATCTTTGAGGGCTCTCTGGTGCCCACCCATCTCCATCACGAAGACACCCAAGGCCTTCCTAGAAGTCAGTCTGGTCCTTGGCCAGTTTCCTAGAATCAGTAAAAATCTCTCTGCTCCCAGGAGTGAAAGAAGTTCATTTCACCCAAAAGAGTGATGACAGACGGACTGCCTGTTGAGTGTGTAAAGCTGATAAAGAAAAGAGAGATCTTGGTGTTTCAACCTGATCACCCAGCAGCCCCATTTTCATGCCCACCACTCTTTCCAGGGTTATATATTGGCCACTGTCTCGGTTGGCAGGAACTTTGGAGTCCTCCAGGATGATCATCTGCCCCAGCACCCCTTCACCATCTTTTACCAAGATGTAGAGAGATCTTGTAGCACCTTTGAGCCTAATTGAAAGAAGAAAATTTGCAGCATAAGCTTTTGTAGACTTCAGTCTACTTCCTCAGATGCATTTCTTTCTTTCAGTTAGCCTCAAAGGTGCTATAAATTCTCTCTACATACTGATTTCACAGACTAACACGGCTATATCTTTGAATTTTACCAAGATGATGAAAGGTGTGGAAACCCCCAAGACTTACGGGGAGCATCTTAGGGAACTTCTTTGGCCTCATTCACACTACAATTTAACCCTGTTTGCAAACCGGGTTAAATGTGCCTCGTTCACACTTGACTCGATTACTCCCGTGAGCTTGTTCAGAGTGAATCGGCTTGAGCCCACCTGAATGAGTTCTTTTGAATACAGGTCTTTTATCGCGTCTTTTGAAAAGTGACAGGTTTCCCCAAATGTGGACGCACTCACGCTAGGGGGCAAACAGGATTTAAACAAGAGTTGAATGAGAGTTAAACAGGAAATGCCCTATGTTTATCATAGGACATTTCCAGTTTAACTCTCGTTTAAATCCTGTTTGCCCCCTAGTGTGATAAAGCAGACTGCCAATCACATTCAGGGCACTCGGGAGGCAGAGGCAATGGGCAGAGGCTATGTCCCACTAAATAGCCATCGCAAAAGGATTGCCAAACCACCATTCTTTTTCCCTCTTGGCACTCGCGGTTCCATGAGGCTTTTTGTGATTTCAAATTTCCTGAGCTGTCAAAGTGGTCCCTTTAGCTGTTTTCCACTTCTGCCGATGAACTGGTTCCCTATTCCCTATGGGCCAGAGGTCGGGGAAGTCCGGGGGGGGGTTCTTGTGGGGGCATGCTGTGGTGTATTTTTTGTTGTTGTTTTTAAAAAAACTTTGACAGCTTCTGTGCACTGTTGCATTTGCATGGGTTCATGGGGGGGGGGGGGAGTCATGGATGCTGTGGGGACAATCTTCCCTGGCATGCATGGTTCAATGGGAGCCATGGGGGAGCACACCCAGGTATGCATGAATTCATGGGTGCCATGGAAGAATCTTCCCTGGCATGCATGGATTCATGCATGCAATGGGGGAAACTTCCCTGGCATGCATGGATCCATGGGTGCCATGGAGGGATTCTTCCATGCATGCCAGGTGTAATCCCTCATGGCACCCATGGATCCATGCATGCCAGAGAAGATTGCCCCCACAGCACCCATGACTCCTCCCCCAATGCACAAAGAGCCCCGTGGAGGCTCGAGTGCTGAGAATGGAAAAAGAATGGCAGTTTGGCAGGAATTTTGGGATGGATATGTCCCACGCCTCTGCTCATTGCCCCTTCCTCCTGGGTGCCATCTCTGATGGCCACTTTCAATGTTTATTTTAATGCAAACAGACAGTTTTGATCATGGCAAGCAATCGTCTGAACATCCATTCAGTGCCAAATTGCTTCATTGATTCAAAACGATCCAGTGTAAAAATCGGTATATCTCCTTGTGTGAATGAGGCCTTTGTCTCCTTTGCTTACTCTCCTTGTTTGGAGGCTGCTTTAAGCAGAGGCTGGAAGGCCATCTGTCCCAAGGACTGCTTTGAATGTGCAACCCTGCATGCCATGGCAGGGGGTTGGATGTCTCTTGGGGGTCTCTTCCAACTCTCGGACTTTATGATTCTGTTTTCTGCAGGTGGTTCACCATGGTCTGGCCACAAGCATTTTCTAGAAAGTCCTGTACAGATTATTTGGGATGCCTTCAGACATTGGTATAACACACCAGTGTCATCTCTGTGAAAAAAAATCTGTCATAGATCTGTGATAGAATGCTTTGTTTGTGTATCCCTGCATGGTGAAAGGAGGTTGAACTGAATGACTGTTGGGGTCTCTTCTAACTCTAGGAGTCTGTGAAGGGTGCGCTAGGAGCAACAAGGTCAGCCTTGAGGGCCGTTTGCAGAGTTCATCTAGAAGTGCCATATACAAATGCACCTTTGCAAAAAAAAAAATCAGAGGCAAGTTTGCAAGCCATGTAATGCTCTAACACACAACTAATCCACCTTTTGTAATTTTGGAAGCCTAGCATAAAAAGACTGTTTTCAGACGATTTCTACAGACTGACTTTACACCCTCCAGATTTCCTGATTTGGTAGAGATAGTCTTGGTTCATCCTCTACCTTCCCACCTTTTCAGCTACTTTCCAAATGACCCATTTTCTCCCTCCAGCCCCCTGTGACAACAGCAGTGTAACATCACTCATCCTTGCCCTTTGTGGCATTGGGGGCTCAAATTTAGGCCCTGAATTATTTGAAATATTTGGGCTGGAGATGCTCCTGACCTGACAGTGAGTTTCTATGCCCATGTCTCTGTGTGTGTGTGTGTGAGAGAGAGAGAGAGAGAGAGAGAGAGAGAGAATATGTGTTGGCTTCACTTTCCTTTCTTCTCTCTATGTTCCTCTGTCATCCTTTCAATGTCAGCATCATAAGAATGTCTAGTATTTCACCTTAAATGTTCATTTCTGCCCTTTTTAGTTTTCTTTCAGTTCTTTCAGGCTTTCTTCCTATTTTAAGCATGTTCTGATCTTCATAGAATAATAGAGTTGGAAGAGACCTGTAGCTTGCATCCATTGTTCCGGGTCCTGTTCTCTGGAGCAGCAGAAAACAAACTTGCTTCCTCCTTAACATGACATCCCTTCAAATATTTCAACAGGGCTATCATGTCCTCCCTTAATCTTCTCTTCTCCAGGCTAAACATACCCAGCTGCCTAAGTTTTTCCTCATAGGGCTTTGTGGATGTCAGACCTTTCAACATTTTGGTTGCCCTTCTCTTGACATGCTCCAGTTTCTCAACGTTCTTCTTGAATTGTGATGCCCAGAACCAGAGACAATATTCCAAGTGAGGTCTGACCAAAGCAGAATAGAGTGGCATTGCTGGCTCATGTTTGACTTGTGGCCCACTAAGACCCCCCCAGATCCCTTCACAGTCACAGCACAGCTCTTAGGAAGAAGGCCCATCACCATGTGCAAAGATGTAGTTGGCTAGGAAAGTCTGGCTGGCCGGGAAAGCTCACACCAAAGGAAAAACTCCAAAGCCTTTCATGCAGGAGTTGACAACTGTGGTAAGTGGGACACTTTGGAAGAATCACAGACAGATGAAAAATTCCTAAAATGGTGGGAGAACCCAGAAAGGGCTGGAAGTCCCTTGCTGGTTTTGAAAAATTGGTATTTTAAGAGATGTGAAATCATCCAACCTATTTAAAATCCAGGTTGTTGATTCTAAGAAAAATTGTGGTTTGAAGGGGACAGGGATAGAGGCCACACAGAAAATGACCATTAAAAAAGCAGGACCTCACCGTGCAGCCCCCTTGTTTTAATGTGCTCATTGCTCTTAAAATTAAAGCTACTTTGAGCGTCTTTCACCCCTTTTTCTTTTGCATGGACAAAATTGCTGTGTGTGTGTGTGTGTGTGTGTGTGTGTGTATGTGTGTGCCAGATGACTGAGAAGCAACCTTTATGTCCTTAAGTTGAGGGGAATTGACACGTGCAAAGGAGAGTCTTCTTTCTCTCCAAGCTGTCTTCCCTCCTTTCCTGGCAATCATATGCAAGAAGGGGAAATGAGCAATGCACTCCCCACAGCAAAGGGACTGGGAAGTTCATTGGCAAATCGGTCTGAGTTATTTGATACTTTTATTACCACCGGTTATCTCAGGAGATGTTAGTTAAACATCCTCCTTTTCCTCCTCCTCCTCCTCCGCTCTGTGCAGAAAGAAAGGACTCCCCACCCTTCCCAGCCACCTGTTTGAAAAATCCCTTCCTTTGCAGGTTGTGCAAGAGAGAAAGAAATTTGGTAGGCTGCAGTTCCTGGAGCATGAAAACAACAATTTGTCCATGCAATGTGTTTATGTCTGCATTGCCTGTGTCACTTCAAGTCATCTCCATGATTTTCATTGAGTTTTCTTAGTCAAGGAATACTCAGAGGAGGTTTTGTTATTGCCTCCCTCTGAAATGTAGCCTCCAGCACCTAGTATTTGTTGCTGGTCTCCCATCTGAGTATTAACCAGAGCTACTTAGTTTCCAAGGCCAGACAAGATCTAGTGATTTTACGGTACTTAGGTCCTCACATAACTATATCTCCCTTTAAAAAATGTAATCCCAGCATTATAGAACTGGAAGAGGCTGCAAGAGTATTCTCATACAAACAAACAAAACAAACAGCTTCATTTATATACCGCTTCATACCCTTAAGGAGTGTCTAAGTGGTTTACAATTGTAAGCTATTTGCCCCCCAACAATCTGGGTACTCATTTTAGCGACCTCGGAAGGATGCAAGCCTGAGTTGAGCTTCAGCCCTTTGCTGGTCTTGAACTCGCCACCTTATGGTTTTGAGTGAGTGGCTGCAGTACAGGCATTTAACCACTGTGCCACTCCCTGCCATGTGATAATACACAACTAAATTACCCCCAAGAACTGTTGCATGGATTTGTAATTGGTTGACTGGCTGAATCCAAAGGGTGCTCAAGAATGGCTCCTCTTATTCATTCTGGAGAGAAGTGGCCAGTGGGGTGTCTAGTGGGTTCTGTCCTGGGCCCAGTGCTATTCAACATCTTTATCAATGACTCAGATGACAGAACTGGGGGCATAGTTATCCAATTTGCAGATCACACTAAATTAGGAGGAATAGCTAATACCCCAGAGAACAGGAGCAAAATCCAAAATGACCTGAATAGATTAGAAAGCTGGGCCAAAACCAACAAAACAAAACTCAACGTGGAGAAATGTAAAGTACTGCACTTAGGTAGAAAAATGCAATGCATAGATATAGGATGGGGGACGCCTGGCTGGACAAGACTGATTGGTGCGAAAGGGATCTAGGAATCCAAGTAGACCACAAGTTGAACATGAGTGTGATGTAGCAGCTAAAAAAGACAATGCAATTTTAGGCTGCATCAATAGAAGTATAGTGTCTAGATCAAGGGAAGGACCAGGTCTAATGGCTTTATGTTCCAGGAAGACAGATTTTGATTGAACATCAGAAGGAACGTTTCGACAGTGGAAGGTGTGGGACACTGGAACCAAGTGCCTAGAGAAGTGATGTGGTTTCACTCTCTGGACGTCTCCAAAAAGAAGCTGGACAGCTCCCTGCTGGAGATACTCTAGCTGGAAATTCTGCACAGAGCAGAGGGTTGGATTTGATGGCCTCTGGGGCCCCCTTCCAAAACTATGAATCTAGAATTGTAAGATTCTGTGTCAAAGGGGGCAGTCCCTGGTGATGCCATCAAGCATGATACACTCAGCATCAACCACAATTGCTCCAAGTTATAGAACTCAAACAAAAAGCCCAGGTCTGAGAAACCAGAAAAATGTGTATGAACATGCTTTTCAGGGAAATGTCCTCACCCTGAGATCCTTCCTTTCTCCCTGAGAAATGGAGAAGACAGGACAGGCCCTGAGATCGTGGGAATTTTAATCCTACTTGTCCTTTCTGTTTTCTGGAAATGTTATTATTTTGGGAATTATCCCCAGCATTTAGGAACTCACTTTGAAAGGACTGGGATAGTCAAAAGAGGTTATCTTGCCTCCCTGAGGTGGAGGAGGTGGGTAAGAAATCATCATCACCATCAGTCAACATCCTCTGTCCAGCATCAGCTCTTCCTAAACTTGGAATAGGATTAGGTGTCTGAGAGAGAAAATGAAGCAACCACACGCACATTTTGAAAAGAAAGACTGTGTGTCTTTTTTTATTAAGCGCACTTCTCTATAAACCAGTGAATAGAGAGAAGACAGGCGATGCAAGAAACAGAGATTATATATTACATGCATTGCAAACATCTCTATAAATCCCATTTTCCCATTTCTCAAAGCCTACTAACATTTTTTGTCACAGAGAAAGAGTCCAAACCATCAAACAGGGAAGCGGGATCTATCCTTTTTCCTAAATAAATCTACTCTGCCAGAGATAACAGCACATCAAGAATTAAATGGGATTTTTACCTAAGTATCTCCATTCAAGTAAAAAATGAACCCCTCTCCTCTCTTTCTCTGTCTCTCTTACACGATGGACTAGGATTTCAATCATTTGCAAATCCTTCCAAGAGATTTTCAATGCCTTTTGCAAAAAGCAGAAATACCCGTTATTTACTCACATCCTCGCTGGGAAAGGGGAAAGCTGCCGTCTTGAAGGAGATTAACTAAATTTTAGGAAAAGAAAGAAAAGGCAGGAATCTGGCATTTGGCCTCCCAAGGACCTCTCCTCTTTGCCTTCAGAGCCTCGGCTCACATAAATGAAATTTTAATTTGGTTATGTGATATCCCCTTTTCCTTATTTATTTCACATTGTCGGGGATTTAATGCCTGGCATTAAAAATAGACGCTGTGGATGATTCCTTAAACTAGGTAGAGGTTGAGTCTCCCTGATCCGAAATGCTTAGGACCAAAAGTGATTTGGTTTCAGGGTGTTTTTCCCCCAGATTTTAGAATATTTACATATACATATACATAATGAATATTTATACATATGTTTATTTGCATGTACATGCATAATGCATGTATATTTGCATACACATATCCTGGGAATGGGGACCATGTCTAAACACAAAATTCATTTTGCCTTCTCTGCCAGAGAGCTCTGATGCCACAGCAAATTGCACATCCCAGGATTCCATAGCATGGAGCCAGGGCAGTTAAAGTGGTGTCAAACCAGATGAGTTTGCCATTGTGAATGCAGCCTCATAGGTTTGGGATGTCATTCTGGGGCTGAGCACAAAGCACCCAAGGCTGAGGGATTCTCCATTAAGCCAGGAAGGGAGAAATGGGCACTTTGAAGGAAATGCTCGAGGAAGCTCTTTGGGAGGGCAATGGATGCAAGATGAATACAAGGGATAAATTCTAGAGAATCCCACCCGCAACCCTTACGCAGGTGCATCACTGCAGGGATGGAAGTATAAACAAAGCCAAAGTGCATTCGCTGCCAAAGGATGTTCTTTGCATTTCTCTTTCCTGCAGGTTCAGCCATTGGCATGGATGGTTTGCTCTCCTAGAAAGGAAGAGAAGAGAAGTTAAATGAAGAGGGATCCCTCTGACAGATCCAGCCGAGTGTGCTTTAAAAACAGCTGGGATTGCATTTATAATACAATCTATATCCAAATGCATTATAGGCGGTACCTCACCCCTAATAATTATCCAAAATATATAGGAAATTAGAGAGCAAATGTTGGGTGTGGGAGACAGAAACAGGTACTTTTTATCATACTTGGTGGAGGTGTTTTAAGGCAAAAATTGGAAGCCAATGAGTCAAAGGATTGAGAAAATATTTAAAATAAAGTTCCAAATTTTTATTTTAACTGTACCTATTAGGAGTAATAGAACAGAAAATTTTCTATTGAAATGAAAAAATAATATTTTATATAACAGCAGCTGCTAGGATTTTATATGCATGATTTTGAAAAATACTGAAATTCTGTCAGTTCAAGAATGGTCAACTCAATTGATAAATATGGCAGAAATGGATCGACTAACATGCCTATTGAAAGGGGGAAAGTACAAATAAATTCACAGAAGACCAAGAACAAGTAATTAAATATCTGAGTGATAAGGGAGGAGAGTTGACAGTTAGTGGCTTTAAAGTCTAAAGTGGGAACGGCTTGTAATCTGTATATTTATAGTCACTTTGGAATTTTTAACGTTAGATTAATATGTAAGTTTATATAAGGTACAGAATGGATATATTTGATATAGGGACCAAGACCTGCCAAGGGGAAGTCAGTGTATGGAAACACCATGTAAATGGATGAAAGTATGTGGAAAGATTGATTTCATATCTTTTACTTTAAAAAAACAGCTGGGATTGTGCCCCATGGAGCTTTAAGCTCACCAGGGAGGTTCATATCACTTGCCATGAATGAGTCTTTTAAATCACAACAATAACAACATTGGGATTGTCTTACCTAAACAGCATCTAAATGTTTTCCTAATGCAAAAGCATGAAGGCTTCTTCGAAAATTCGATGTTCTCTTCCTTTGAGATCCAGCGTTTGCAATCTCACAAGCAACGGAGACAACCTGGATTGCAAAGGAAGTATCTTTCTGTGTTGCTAATGGGATTTAACTTTTATTTTCTGGACTTCAAGATGCTTTGTCTCCCAGAATGACATGGACAGACGGAGGAATGGCCTCTGCCAGCACAGATATCCCTCTGTACCATCTCAACTCAGAACAACGCCAACAACATCTTGACAAAATGGAGGGTTGTGACTAATATTATCAATATTTTTTCTCTCCTGTATGATTTTTAATACCTTTGCCAGTGGAGCTTCAAAAGCTTTCAACATATTTTGTGCATTTTGGTTGTTCCCATAAAGTTTACATGTAAACAACAGTTTACAATATGTTGTTGGTGTTGTTCTTTTTTTATTGCAGATTCTTTAAGTTCTAGAGTAGACCCATTGAACCCATTAAATTTAACCTACATGTGGACTTCACTGTTGTTGTTATTGTTGTTCTGTGTCTTCAAGTTATATCCAACTTATGGCAACCCTAAGGCGAACCTGTCATAAGGTTTTCTTGGCAGAATTTGTTCAGAGGTTTGCCCTTGCCTTTCTCTGAGGCTGAGAGAGTGTGACTTGCCCAAGATCACCCAGTTAGTTTCCATAGCTATCTATCCGTCATATATCATATACCATTATGTTGCTGTTGTGTGCCTTCAAGTTGTTTCCGACTTCGGGTGATCCTAAAGCAAACCTATCATGGAGGTTTCTTGGCAAGAGTTTGCCAATGCCTCCTGAGGCTGAGAGAGTATGACTTTTTAAAAAACAATTTATAAAGTTAAAAAAATTAAAATTCTTTAATTTTAGACTACGACTAGACAATCATGCCAAAGGGGAGACTTTTACCTTTACCTTTACAAGACTCTGTACAAACCTTAAAAACAGCACCTCTGGAAGGCTTCAAAGTTCCCACCCCAGGCATTGCCCATGCTGGCTAAGGGATGCTGGGAGCTGTAGTACAAACATGTAACTTTCTAAAGCTCTAAATTAAATAGGCACAGTGCAGCCTTGGCTCCACATGTGCACACAAAAGCAGTTTCCATGGGTCTTCATGCCCTTCATCTGGATCATCCTTCCACCATCTTCTCCACCATGGTCAGTAACCATGCCATCTGGGGATAATGGGTGTTGCTCTAGAATCACCTGAACTGATGCACAGCTGAGGATGAGCCCAAATAAGAGGCTGTCAGAACTAATACCCTGGTCCTATTTAGCATGTTTGCACATGGAAGTAAATCCCATGAAGCTGGTCTGCAAAAAAGCATTTTTAGGGTTAGGTTGTGCCAGACACTAAGTGGCAGAGCTCAGTCCTTGCATGCAAAAGGTCTTGGGTTCAAATCCTGGCAGCATCTCAGTTGCCATTCAGAGGAGATAATAAGGGGACTTGGGATGAACTCTTCCAGTCCCCCTCTTAAAGCCTTCATTTCATCTAACAACAGATGTAGAGGAAGCTCGCCCTTCCATTCACCCCATCTCAGAGCCTAGCAAGCTACTTTTTTTGGATCACTGTTCCCATAACCCTCCAGCCATCATGGGCATTTTCCTGTGCTCTTCCCCATTTGATGCCAGAGCACCTGTCAAATCCTCACTCTACCCACCTCCTACGTTTAGGATCGCCTCGATTTCTGAGCCTTCCTGGCATCCAGGGCCTTTTTGAGGGCCAGAGCCCACCGAGAGTCGGGAGGATAGCAAAGTCCACGTCCAGCCTTGGTGACCAACCTGTGGCAAGAATGAGGAAGACTTGTTGGAGACTTTGCCAATCTGCCCCATGGCAATAAAATCTATAATAATCCCATTTAACAAGCACAACATTGGGATCTTAGTTTGGCCTCATTGTACTTTGAGCCAAAGGGTTTTAGGATTTTAAGAACCCTTTCCTTTTAGTAAAATGAAAAGTCTGTGGTCCTCTTTGTGGAAATGTTGAAAAGTGAAAAAGTGTTCTTTCATGAGATCAGGAAGAACCCCCCCCCCCCCCCCCGTTTTTTTTAAATAGATCTTTGCCATTAATTCCATCTTAACATAAGGGCAGCCATCCTGGATCAGACCAAAGCATTAATGCAAAGCTGAAACCTCTGGACCAAAGGCAACAAGGCAATAGTGTGAAATTGGAAACAAGAGAATAATTCAGAAAAAAAAAATTATCATCTAGCTTCAAATTTCATAATAGCCTTTTCCTGCCTTCCCTTCAGGTATTTCAAATTTTGCAACAGTTCTTAACCATAAATACATACGATCCAGAGGCTGGAAAAGACCATTCTTTGGACCACAATACACACAATCCTGGAGTTAATTTGGGATTCTGGGCATTGAAGTCCAAAAAGGGTAACCAGACTGATAAAGGGAGTCTTTTCCTAACCACATTGCTGATGTTGCTGTACAAGGTTTGCCACTGATAAAATTATTCTGATATATTCATTGCATTTGTTCCCCCACCAGCACCTTATTTCTTCTAGATAATTCGAAGCTGGGATTCTGAAGAATCATGTTCCATGTTTCAGGACATGTTTTAGGTAAAAGCCTGAACTTCATCAAATGTATCCAAAGAGGGCAGGCCCAATGTGGAGGCTGTGAATGTGTGTGTGTGTGTATATACAGTATATATATAAAGTCAGAGTCCTCACATATTTGAATTACAACTTCTCAATAGTCCCCCAACCAGGTTAGGAGACCCTGGGAGTTTGCATCCAAAAAATGACATCCCTGCATATGAATAAGAAGAAAATGTGGAATCTGTCACAACCCCCAAAATTGTGCCATCAGCGTGCAATGTGCAGGGCCGTTTCTGCATTGCGGAAATAATGCACTTTGGCACCACTTTAACTGTCATGGCTTGATGCTATGCAATCCTGGGATTTGTAGTTTGGTGAGGTGCCAGAGCGTTGTGACACAGGAGGCTAAATAGCCCACAATACTACAAATCCCAGTACTCCATAGCATTGAGCCATGGCAATTAAAGCAGTGTCAAACTGTATTATTTCTGCAGTGCAGGTGCAACCTAAGGAGTGTTCAGTGCTCTTTCACACACAGCTACACACACGCACACACTTTTAAATAGGGTACTTTTATGTGGTACTTACACAATCGCTGGGAGAGAGCATCCCATCCGAGGATCTTGTATAATGTAAGACTTCAACAAGGGCAGCTTTTTGAGAGAGAGCGGGACATCCTTGGTCGCCTCGCAACAATCCAGGTAATTGTTTTTGCTTCCTAAAACAGGAAGGAGGAAAAAGAGTTTGCAAATTGGAGGTGTTTTTCTGTGCTCCTCAGAGCTCTGCTTATAAAGCTTGAACACCAAAGGTCATCTAGACAGCTTCCTGGGTTCAGTGGCTTTATTCTGGTTGGGACTAAATGTGGAGATTTGGGCTCCAGATGCCACATGCATTTGACATTGTCCCCTAATTTCTACCCGGCAGCTCCCCACAGATAAACATGACAATACTATGCAATGTTTTGTCATAAAGCCTTCGTTCTGTTTTAAATAGTGCCCAAAAGGATTTGGGGAATCACATCCCACCTGACTCCAAAGACCACTGTAAAATTCCTCCCTTACCAAAGAGGAATCCCACCTGACTCCAAAGACCTCCCTTACTAAATGGTTTATTTGGCCTTGGAAGAAATCAATAGAAAGAACAACAGACTGTGGCTGATGGTAATAGAATCACAGATTAGAGCTCTTACGCTCAAGTTCTTTCTAAAGTCTAGTCCTGGCAATTTTAATCTATATTGGATCAGGTCCTATCTTCTTGAGCAGCAGAAAACATCTTCTATGTGAAAACCATCCTTTCCATGACAACCCTTTTAAAGATGGTTGTGTCATATCAGCTCTTAATCTCTCCTCTGGGCACAGGCTCGGTAGTCAAGTAGTCAGGGGAATCAAGCAGATTGCTTTAGCTAAGTAAATGGTTCATGAGTTGCTTTTCTGTTAACCCAGAGGTTTGGGTTCAAGTTTCTACTCATCTGTGACCTGTGCAGGTTATCTTAGACTTGTCCACCCTTGGCCTCAGTTTCGTCATCTGTCAAAGAAGGAAGGTAAGGGGTAACATGATAGCCATATTTAAATATTTGAAGGGATGTAATAAAGAGGATGGAGCAAGCTCCAGAGCCTAGGACACGGAGCAATGGATGCAAACTACAGGGAAAGAGATTTCAACATTAGGAACAGCGTCCTGAAAGTAAGAGCTGTTTGATAGTGGAACACACTCCCTTGGAGTGTTATGGAGTCTTCTTCTTTGGAAATCTTTATCATGGAATCATACAATCCTAGTCAAAAAAAGACTCCAAAGGCTATCCAGTCTAACCCCATTCTGCCATGCAAGAAGACACCATCCAAGCCTCCCTTGGGACAGATGGCTGCACTGCCTCTGCTTAAAAACCTCCAAAGAAGGAGACTCCACCACACTTCAAGGCAATTCTCACCATCAGAAAGTTCTTCCTAATCTCTTTTCATGTAGATTGATTCATTGCTCCAGGTCCTTGTTTCTGAAGCAACAGAAAATATATTCCATCTTCTGTATGACATCTTTTCAAACATTTAAACAGAATAAACATGTCACTTCTTAACCTTCTCTTCCCCAGGCTAAACATCCCCAGCTCCCTACACCGCTTCTCAAAGGACTTGATGGTTTCCAGACCTTCCACCACTTTGGTACGTAGAGAGATCTTGTAGCACCTTTGAGACTAAGGAGTTTATCAAAAGGGAGGAATTTCTCTCTATTTCAAATGGAGCCAATTTGAATTCATGTAAATTCGCTAAACTAAACGTGAATTCTAATTGTGTTCGGAATGCATTCAGAATGACTTCCCATTGCCCGAAATTGCATGAGGTACTCTAATACACAATAACGTAAAACCCATGATTGCGTTCGGAATGACTTCCCTTTTGCCCAAAATTGCGTGAGATACACTCATTCACAATAACATGAAACCCCATGATTGCGTTTGGATTGCCATTGCCATCATCTGATAATGTCCTAACTGAAAGAAAGACGTTGGCAGCAAGAGCTTTCATAGACTTTAGTCTACTTCCTCAGATGCATTTCATAGACTTAAATCTACTGAGAAAGCAGACTTAAGTTTCTGAGAGTTCATGTTGACCACTTCTTTCTTTCATTTATTCTGAAAGGTACTACAAGATCTCCCTACATACTGATTCTACAGACTAATACAGCTATATTTTTGGATTGTCCTCCTCTGCATACCCTCCAGCTTGTCCATATCGTTTTTGAACTGTGGTGCCCAGAACGGGATACAGCCTTAAAGAGAGGCTGGGTGGCCATCTGTCCCAGGGAAGGCTTGGATGGTGTCTTCCTGCATGGCAGAAGGGGGTTGGACTGGATGGCCCTTTGGGGTCTCTTCCAGTTCTTGGATTCTTTGGGAGCTGCACAGCTAAACAAGATGATTCTGTCCCCTTTTCTTAAGTAAGGGCAGCAGAGGTAGACAGTGCTCCTTTAGGTCCTTCTCCACTTAGCAAGGGCATCCTGCAGGAAAGGAAGCATAGCCCACACACACACACATACTCAAAGGAATGGCAACAAGGACCACAGACAGGTCATACCTTGGGCTTGAAGGATGCAGAGACTGGCACCCAGGAGGCAGAAGATGAACTTCACATGGAGAGCCATGGTGACAGAGGAAGTGTGCAGAGGTGGATTCTCTCTGTGTGTCTCTCTGTGGGATCTCAGGAGGCTGCAGGGAGCTCTGTGGGAGCACTTTTCTTGCTGACCCCAATATATACCCCTTTTGGTGCCTTTCACTTTCTTTTCTGCATGGGATTCTTGGCAGCTCTATTCTGCCTTCCTGCCAGAACATGTGCTGAGGAGGAAAGGGGGGGACAGTGTTCCCGGCATGGTCCTGCTCCTTTTGGGAAACAAGAGTCTCTGCTTCTGCAGCTCTCAATCTTTTGAACGGATTCCTACACAGACCCAGTCCCACCGACCTGATGGCATTTTTATTTCAAATTAATTGGTCGGTTGCAGTGAGCAACATGCAGCCTTTCAGCCAAGAACAAAGACATAGCTGCAAACAGTGCAATTGCTCTTCTTCCTGTTACTTTCCATCATGTCACAGGTTTCCTTTTCCAGTGCAGCTTTTCAGACAAACAGGGCAGTTCTAGGACATTTTGCCACCTGAAATACTATGCCCAGACATTGGAAACTTGGCCATCCATTTGCTCATTATTTTGTGCTACTTATAAAAAAAAATAGTAGGAGGCCATGACAAACCTCTGAATAAACCTTGTCAAGGAAGCCCTGTGATAGGCATGCTTTAGGGTCAGCATAAGTCAGAAAAACAACAACCACCATTAATAAAATAATGGAGACAATTGTGAACATTTTCTATCCAGATGCCTCTGAATGTGTTTGGAAAATGTACTCCAATAGCAACTTTTCCCCCCAGTAGCTAGAAAACATTGCTTGTTATATCAATAATAAGAGAGCCAGTGAACTGTAGTGCTTTAAATGTTGGAATACAAATCTGGAGTCAGGTTTGAATCTCCTCTCAGCCATAGCAACCCTTTGACTGATCTTAGGCATGTCACACTTTCTCAGCCTCAAAGGCTGCAAGGGCAAACCTCCTCTGAACAAATCCTGCCCAGAAAAACCATAATAGGATTGCCTTAGGGTCACCATAAGTCAGAAATGAGTGAAGGCACACAACAACAACCTCCGCAATAGCAAAATTGTTGGACAGCCAAATGTCAAAACAAAAACATTTCCAAATGTTCAACAGAAGTTTCCTGTTGCTGGAATGTGAGAAATTTAGGGACAAGGGAAAGATTTTATGCGAGAGCATGGTGACATTCTTATTTTGGGAGACAATGCCCACATTTTGCCCCCTGTAGCTACAAACGTGAACCAAAGGTACACCAAAACCAAAAGTCCCAAAAATCCCTTGCTCCAACATCAGCTTTCCAGTAAAAAAAATCACTGATGTGGAAAGTACCCTAAGAGGGTCTCCAGGCCAGACCCAAGTCCCTCAATACTGCCTCCAAAACCTTTATGAGCCATTGCATCTTGCATTGAGTGCACACCAGCTGCTAACCCTCCTTCAGCCTTAGCACCCTCCCTATTTGCTCCCCCCAAAAGCAAGTCATCTCCTTCCCTGTCCCAAGCAATTTAACAGGGGATTCAACTGGTCTCTTCTAGTTTCAAGTGGCAAATGTTATTTGTGGCTGTGCAGCTGGGCCTTAGCTCTTCTTCTCAAGTGTTTCCCCAACTTCCAGCTTTTCCTTCATACTGTGTATGTGTGTGGGATGCACGAGAAAGCAAGGAATGTTCCCAAAATGAAACCGATTGCACTTCAAGAAGCGTCTCTCCAAAAGCCTGCTTGGAAAGCTTCCTGGAAGGAGGAACAAAACACATTCTGAGTCATAGCACTTTGGGTGCAATGGGAGTCTATCCCACTCTCACAGACCTCCATTCCTTTAAGAGGTCTGGAGAGGTCTGGAGCTCTTTTCTGGAGAATATCATCAAAGGATTTGGGTCTGGCCTGGACACTCTTTTGGAGGTACTTTCCAAATCAGTGATTCCTAACCAAAAAGCTGATGTTGGAGCAATTAACTTTGGGACTTCAGTTGGAGGATTTAATCCTGGGCCTACCCCTGCCATGCTTTGAAGCTGTCATTCCACCTGTAGTTGCACATTCGTGCATGGCGCATAGTTATTCAACTATTGTTATTCAACTGTTCTAACTATTAATTGTTCCCTGGTGTTGCAGAAGCAGCCGCTGTGCATCCCCCAATGCAGGATGGGAAAATGAACACAAGTGTGGCAAATACACTGTCAATCTCACACTGCCAGTTGTACCAGGGAAGTGGAGGGCAACCAAGATAGCAAAGGGTCTAGAAACCAAAAGCACTACAAGCAACAGCTTAGAGAGCTGTAACTGTTTAGCTCAAACAGGAGAAGCTAGAAAGGTGATATGAGACAGCCGTCTTCACATATCTAAAGGATGTCATGTAGAAGATAGAGTGAGCTTGTCCTCTGCTTCTCCAGAGAATAGGAGCTCATTCACACTGCACAACTCTGGAACTGCGATTCCACTTCAACTGCCATGGCAACATCCTATGGAACCCTGAGGTTTGTAGTCTGATGAGACATAAAGGCCTCTGGCTGGGAAGTCTAAATATCCCTCCATAAACTGCCAATCCCAGGATTCCATAGGACCAAATTATGGCAGCTAAAAGGGCCAATGCGATTTTAGGATGCATCAGTAGACTACACTCATCCCTCCATATTTGCAGATTTGATACGGTATTTGTGGATTTGATTATTCACAGATTTGATTAATATGTTCTCTCTAGGAATATCTAGGTCTTCCAGTACAACTCTATGGTCAGCTTTAATGAAAAGTTGAACTGAAAGAGCTAGGGATTCCTAGGGAGAATACTCTACTAGGCATTTGTGGCTCCTGCAGTGCAGTTCTATGGTCAGTGTCTGTTGGACGTTGGCTACAGAGTTGCACTGGAGGACCTAGAGATTCCTAGAGAAGTGTCCTCTCAGGTAAAAACATGGTGCTTTTGTTATTTGTGGCTTTTCCATATTCACGAGGGTCTTGTGCCCCTAACCCTAGTGAATATGGAGGGACAAGTGTATAGTGTCTAGATCAAGGGAAGTTATAGTGCCATTCTATTCTGCTTTGGTCAAGCCCCACCTGGAATACTGTGTCCAGTTCTGGGCACCAAGAGGTGATATGATAGCTTTTGTAGATTTGATCTAGTACCTCTGATGCAAGTCTACGAAAGCTCATGATACAACTTCTTTCATACAGTTAGTCCCAAGAGTGTGACAAGATCATTCATCTGAGGATGTAGACCAAGTCTACAAAGGTTTATGCTACAACTTCTTCACAGTTGGTCTCAAAGGTGCTACCAGATCTTTTTGCATACTGATCCTCCAGACTAACACAGCTATGTCTCTGAATTCTACCCCAATGGATTCAAACATCAAGAAAAGAGATTCCACCTAAACATTAGGAAGAACTTCTTGACTGTAAGGAGTTTATCACACAAAGGAGATTGGGAGTTCCTCCCATGATTGCATAATTGCATTATTTCGCGTAACGATTTCACACGATGGACTCTTTCAAACGGGAGGAATTTCTCCCAACTCCGAATGGAGCCAATGCGAATTCACGTGAATCCACATTGCTTTCGGAAGGCATTCGGAATGACTTCCCATTACCCGAAAATAACCCTCCCTTGCCTGAAATTGTGTGAGAAGCTTAAATTCGCAATAACGTGAAACCCATGATTGCATTCGGAGTGACTTGCCCGAAATTGCGTGAGAAGCTCCAATTCGCAATAACGTGAAACTCCATGATTGCGTTTGGATTGCCCTTGGATTATACTTCCAATTTCCCACGTCTGAAAGAGTCCTATGTCACACAAAACCCGTCATTAAAGTGGTCACAAAGAAGCATTAATGAGCATTTACTAGAGATTTCAGCAACAGTGCATTTCCGATATCACTTTATTTGTGCAATTGCATGTGATAATCATTCGCACAATTACTCGACATTTCTGCTTCATTTGCATTTAAATGCACTTTAATGCTTTAAATGCACTTTAATCTCTCTTTAATGCTGAAATCAGCCCCAGTGTGCAAAACTCATAAGAGCTGTTTGTGAGTGGAATATACGGGCTGCCTTGGAGCGTAGTTGACTCTCCTTTGGAGATCTTTGCCATGACATAGGATCTTGGTTAGGGTTTCACCATCTCCCCATTTGCCCGCTGACCAAGATCTTCTGTCCAGGGAAGGAAGCTGGTCCTCATGTCTTCCTTCCTTCCTCCCTTCCTATTTCCATCCTCCTCCTTGGCATGTCCTGACTTAATCCCTTTCCCTCCTACAACCCTGAGATTCTCAGCTAGTCAAGGCACAAAGGGAAGATCTTTGCCCTTCTTGGCTCCCTTGATTTTGACCTACTTTCTTTTTCATTTCCTTTTCTTCTTTTCCAGAGATATAGGAAGGATCCTTTACTGTATGGAAGGAAAGCACCTGGAAGGAAGCCAGGGACGGAGATGAGCAAACATGGGCAGAAGGAGCAGGCGAGGAAAGTGGACTTGGCACAACCTGTGAGAACAAACATTGGATTTGGTGCTGAGAAATCATGGCATTGAGTTGGAACTGGCCGACTCGGTGTGTAAAACCAAGCCCTCCAGCGGTCTCAGTTTGGCAAGGACAACCCCAGTCAATCCTCTGTTGGGTCTGGGATGTAACCTGACACTAGAACCTTTGCATTCTCGACTTCCTCACAAACAAACTTGTCTTCTTATCTCTCCTATTACATCACTTTTAAAAAATAAATAAATCTCAGGAGACCATTATTCCAATGGCCCGAGACGGATGGCCAGGAAGTGCTGTCATGGGGCTGATACAAGGGTTAAGGAGTGTGCAGCAACCACATGCTCTCTAACCCTAGTACGTGTGGGCCCTGCCATGATTGTGCGGCCCCACCGACACAGGGTGTGCATCCATGACGTGTCTGAATGGCGCATCACACAGGACACGTCACCGCAATGCCACAGGTCATAAATGGCGCCTTGGCGGCATCATGGGAAGGAGTTCCATTTCGGAACTCCTTTTTGGCATGCGCATTGTTGGTACAGCAACTGCATGGCTGCGCCAACAATGCAGTGAGAAAGGGGTGTTTCTCCTCGTGAGTGTCGGGGTGTTTGGGGGCATGAAGCTGCACAGACACCCCATTTCTGGACCAAAGAGGAGTGGCATTTTGCTCCTTCTCTTTGGCCCGGAAAAATGCTGGATTAGGGCTACAAGTTGACCGTCTGGTTCCTGTGGCCCCAATCCAGTGCTTCCAGGGGTGGCACAGAGCCTCCCCCGTTAGGGTAATCTGTACAGCCCCTAAAACAATCATTTTTATCCTTCTTCCAGTATTGCTCTCCATGTTTGTCACAGCATTCAAAATGGGATAGGTTAAATCAGTTCAATTCAATTCAGTATGCTGGTTTTGACCTATAAAGCCCTGTATAACACCATTGTTGTTGTTGTGTGCCTTCAAATTGTTTCCAACTTATGGCAACCTTAAAGTGAACCCATTATAGGGTGTTCTTGTCAAGTTTCTTCAGAGGTGGTTTGCCATTGTCATTGCCATTCTCTGAGAGAGTGTGACTTGCCCAAGGTCACCCAGTGGGTATCCATGCCAAGCTGGGATTCAGACCTTGGTCTCTCAGTGTCCTAGTACACCACGTTGGCTTTATACACCTTCGGTCCAGGTGACTATTCTCTCCTTATGAACCCATTAAGAGCTATGCAGTGAGGAGGGGGTGGGCAGCTACATTGTAGAAATAATGCCGTTTGACACCGCTTTGACTGCCACGGCTCCCTCCTACAGAATCCTGGGATTTGTCATTTTGTGAGGCACCAGCAGTTTTGGGCAGAGAAGGCTAAATACCTTGTAAAACTACAAATCCCAAGATTCCATAGGATGGAGTCTTATGTTCACCATAAATCAGGACTAAAAAACCCAGCAACAGCCATTGATAAAATAGTGGGGGGGGGGGGGAGGGTGCCTAATTATATCCTTTGGGCCTCTTAGGTTGCCCCGGGGGAGGGGGGGGGTCACTTTCTCTCCCCCAAAGGAGCTTTGGGGTCCCTCCACCTCCTCCCTCCTCCTCTTGGCTATGGCCTTTGGGGCTCTTCTCAGGACCCCAAGCCAAACAGCCCCCTCCTCTAAACCTCAGCCCACCCTTCCCAAAGATGAAGAGGGTGCCCCTCTCCTGGAAGGCCAAAGCAGGGCCTGGCCAGCCCCAATCCCCCCAAAATGCTAAAAACTCTGATATATTGTTTAGGGAAGCATTCCCAGGATTGTCCCGTCTGCCCCAGGATGCTTCCTTTTAACTAGGTATTAAGAACCCATGCCCTCCCTCCAGTCCATCCGCTTTGATCCAGGCCCCAGAGGGAGAGAAGAACCACCAGACCTCACCCCCTTTCCCTTCTCTGTTTGTGTTGTCTCTTTTAGATTGTAAGCCTGAGGGCAGGGATCCGTCTAATTATAAGATTGTATGTACAGCACTGTGCAAATTTACAGCGCTATATAAATTATATATATTATTATGATTGGAGAATACTTGCTTATAGGGAATCATAGGAGAGCACTTGCCCATAGAGAATCATTGGGGAATACTGGCCCATAGGGAATCATTGGGGAATACTGGCCCATAGGGAATCATTGGGGAGCGCTTGCCCATAGGGAATCACTGGACAATGGCTGCCCATAGAGAATCATTTATGGATTCCTTTTTTGGTGTTGAATGTTTTAAGCAGCCCAGCCTCTATATATCCTTTCAGGAAGTATCCTCCAATGCATCCCTATGGGCAAATATAGTTTCCCTCTGGGCAAGCGCTGGTTCTAGCACATCCCAACAATGCCTTCCATGCCCTTTCTGCCTGTTCCCAGACCCAGGACCATTGCTCTCTCTGCTGGCTCTCCTCTGCAGGGTTGTTGTGAAGGAAAAGGTGTGTGTTTGTGGGTTATGGGGGGGGCAGAGATGGAGAGAAGGCCTCTCAGCCCCCCCCCCCTTCCTTCTTATAACTTATAACTGCCCTCCAAGGCTCCCTTTCCCCTCAGAGGACACTCCAGCCCCCACTTCCAAGGAAGCATATCCTCTGCTTCCCCCTCCCTTCCTCCCTCCTCTTCCTCCTGTTGATCCCAAGGGGCCACTCTTTATCAATGACTTGGATGAGAGAATTGGGGGCATACTTATCAAATTTGCAGTTGACACCAAATTAGGAGGAGTAGCTAATACCCCAGAGGACAGGATCAAAATTCAAAATGACCTGAATAGACTAGAAAGCTGGGCCAACGCTAAGAAAATGAAATTCAACGCGGAGAAATGTAAGGTACTGCACTTAGGGCGGAAAAATGAAATGCACAGATATAGGATGGGGGACATCTGGCTGAATGAAACTACGTGTGAAAGGGATCTAGGAGTCCAAGTAGACCATAAATTGAACATGAGTCAACAGTGCGATGCGGCAGCTAAAAAGGCCAATGCAATTTTAGGCTGCATCAATAGAAGTATAGTTTCTAGATCAAGGGAAGTTATAGTGCCACTCTATTCTGCTTTGGTCAGGCCCCACCTGGAATACTGTGTCCAGTTCTGGGCACCACAATTCAAAAAGGATGTGGAGAAACTGGAGCATGTCCAAAGGAGAGCAACTAAAATGGTGAAGGGTCTGGAAACCATGCCCTATGAGGAACGCCTTAGGGAGCTGGGAATGTTTAGCCTGGAGAAGAGAAGGTTAAGAGGTGATATGATAGCCCTGTTCAAATATTTGAAGGGATGTCATACTGAAGAGGAAACAAGCTTGTTTTCTGCTGCTCCAGAGACTAGGACGCGGAACAATGGATATAAATTGCAGGAAAAGAGATTCCACCTCAACATTAGGAGGAACTTCCTGACAGTAAGGGCTGTTCGAGTGGAACACACTCCTTTCTCGGAGTGTAGTGGAACCTCCTTCCTTGGAGGTCTTGAAGCAGAGGCTGGATGGCCCATATCTGTCAATGGGGATGCTCTGATTGAGAGTTCCTGCATGGCAGAATGGGGTTGGACTGGATGGCCTCTTCAAACTCTATGATTCTATGCTCCACTGAGGGACTGCGCATGCTCAGAGGCAGCAGCAGCACAGGCCTCCTCCTCCTCCTCCTCCTTCCCTTCAGGGCAAGAAGAAGAAGTGAGTGAGGGCAGCCGCAGTGGCTTCAGAGGCGAAGACTGAGCATGCGCACACCCTCCTCCTCCTCCTCCCTCGGGTGAGCATGCGCAGTGGTGGCCAGGGCCTCTGCTTCTTTGTTCTGAGTCTGGTGGCAGCAGCAGCAGCAGCAGCAGCAGCAGCAAGGCCTGTGCTCGGAGTAAGGCCTCTCTCCCTCACTTACTTTCCTTCCTTGGAGGAGGCTGGGATGGAGCCCAAGGTGAGGAGGGAAGAAGAAGGGCTCTCCTGGCAAGAGATTGATTCAGGAGAGGAAGGGAGGGGAGGCTTTGAAGGCATGCCTCTCTCTGTATGTATAATTATATACAGTACAGAGTATATTTACAGAGTATATTATAATATGTACTTATATAATATAATTATTATTTCATAATATTATATATATATATATATATATACACTATATAGACTTATTTATAAAATACTTATTATATAGAGTATATATACAGAGTATATTATAATATATACTTATATAATTATATAATATACTTATACACAGAGTATATATACAGAGTATATTATTATATATAGATATATATATATACTTATATAATATGCCTATTATTTACTTATTGTTTTATAATATTACATTATATATATATATATATATATACTTACAATAAGTATATTATAATATAGTTATTTACTTATATATATATATATTATAATTATATATATATATATATATATGTAAATAAGTATAATATACTTATTATATATATAATATATATAATTATTAGGCTTTATTATATAGTGCTGTAAATTTACACAGCACTGTACATACAGTCAATTGAAATAGACACATACACACGTGTTTGTGTGTCTATATGTAGAGAGTCAGAGAGAGAGAGATACAGGTTTCTCCACATTTCTGGCTTTTGCAGATTTGATTATTCACAGATTTCATTAATACCTTCTCTCTACGAATCTCTAGCTCCTCCAGTGCAACTCGGGTCAACTTTAACCAAATGTCACAGTGAAGGAGGATCATTGAAGAGTGGTTTTGTAAAGATGTATGATTATATTGAGGTTGATAGGCTATCTTATTTAATTAAGAAGAAGAAAAAACCCATGGACAATTTTTATAAAACCTGGAAACCTTTTATATCATACACGGAGAGAAAAGAATGGAATTTATACAGGAATGATATTTAAATGAAGGGACAGAGTGGATGTTAAAATATAAAGGAATATAGATGACATATTTGTACATATAAGGAAAGGAGATTTGAAAGCGAATACGAAGACTCTGTGGAAATGGTTTAAACACTTTAAGATTTATATATGACCAAAAAACAAACAGAAAGTGTTAGCCTCTTTCGATCCTCAATCTCATTCCAACTCTTCAACCCATTCTTCTGGTCACTCTCTGGACCTAGTTCTCGCTACTAAGTCTGTCATTTCTGACTACTTGGCATCTGACTATCCATTGTCAGATCATCATCTAATTTCTTTTACTCTTACTTACATCCCACCTCCTCGTCATGTTGTTCAACGCACCTTTCGTAATCTTCAGTCTGTTAATACTGATCATCTCAGTCAGACCTTGGATTCTTCTCTCTCTTCTTTAAATCTTGGGGGCTCTGCTGACTCAGCAATGTCTTCATTCAAATCCACTCTTTCTTCAACCCTTGACAGCTATGCCCCTATATCTGTTCGCACGTCCTCCTCCACATCTAGGCCTCAGCCCCGGCTCTCTCCCACAGTTAGGTTTCTCCGCTCCTGCTCTCGAGCAGCCGAATGCCTTTGGAAAAAGTCCAGGGACTGGGCTGATTTCATTCACTATAAATTTGTTCTTTTTTCCTTCTCTCACGCCTTGTCTATGGCAATACAGAATTACTATAAATCATTGATCTGCGCCAATGAGAGGTGCCCGCAGTGTGTGTTCTCCTGCTTCAATACACTGTTAAAACCTTCTTCTCCCCCTGTCTTCTCATCATTTTCCCCAACTGACTTCGCCAACTACTTCCTCACAAAAGTCACCAGATCTCTTCACAGGTGTTGACATTATTTATTATTATTATTATTAACCTTTATTTATATAGCGCTGTAGGTTTACACAGTGCTGTACATATAAACTTATAATTAGACATCCCTGCCATATAATGCTGCTCCTCCTCCTTTCCTGTTTGGCTGTTTCTATTTTCTGCATTCCAATCATGAGACTCATCCCAGCAGGTTTCAGTGATGCCTATTATATTGTATTAGCTTTGTTGTGCTAGGAATTCAAGTTCATTTTGCTTTTTTCTCATGCTCTGTGCATTCGTTGCTGTGCATTCCCCCCCCCCCCCCCCCCCGCATTGCGAGCTGGCTTGGCATATTTTTTACTGCTTTGTTTTTATATCGTTTTGTTTTTATTGGAATGTTTTTAACCATGTATATGTTGTGCACCGCCCTGATCGTTGGAAGGGCGGTATATAAAGTTTTTTTAAAATTTTTATTATTATTATTATTACTTTACTGGATGAGTTCCAACCTGTGAGTATCGATGACGTGGACAAGCTCCTTGGAAGCATGAGAAAGACGACTTGCTCCCTCGATCCCTGTCCATCTTGGCTGGTCATGCAGGTAGGGGACGCATTGAGGGTATTCCTTCGGGATACAATCAGTGCGTCCCTTAGAGAAGGCTGTTTACCATCCAGTCTGAAGGAGGCTGCTGTCAAGCCCCTCCTGAAGAAGCCTTCTCTTGACCCCCTGGACGGCCAGTATCCTTGCTCCCTTTCTTGAGCAAGGTGATTGAAAGAGCAGTCGCCTGTAAGCTCCAGGTTGTCTTGGATGAAACCGATTATCTTAATCCATTTCAAACCGGCTTCAGGACAGGACATGGAGTTGAGACTGCCATGGTCGCGCTGACCGATGACCTCTGCCTGAGTATCGACAGGGGCAATGTGACCCTGCTGGTGCTCTTGGATCTCTCGGCGGCTTTTGATAC
Organism: Urosaurus nigricauda; assembly: GCA_034509955.1. NCBI lineage: Eukaryota > Metazoa > Chordata > Lepidosauria > Squamata > Phrynosomatidae > Urosaurus > Urosaurus nigricauda. The sequence continues at coordinate 3,926,665 of JAOEGL010000002.1, forward strand.
TGTAGATCATTCCATCCTTTTGAGTCGACTGAGGGAGCTGGGGATCGGGGGCACCTCACTCCGGTGGTTCCAGTCCTTTCTCTCTGGTAGGTATCAGAGGGTGAGGCTCGGAGACAGCTCCAAGATTGAGCTAAATTGTAGTGTCCCTTAAGGTGCCATTCTGTCCCTGATGTTATTCAATATCTGCATGAAGCTGCTGGGTGAGATCATTCGGAGGCATGGAGCTCAGTGTCTTCAGTACGCTGATGACACTCAGATATACCTTTCCACGTCCAGATCGTCGGCTCAGACTTCAGATGGCGTCTCTCCTCTCAATGGCTGTCTTGCAGCGGTAATGGATTGGATGAGGGAAAACAGGTTGAAACTTAATCCAGACAAAACGGAGGTACTAGCTGTTACAGGACCGAAACCAGGTTCGGGAATACAATTTCTAGTCCTCGATGGAGTCACACTCTCCTCGAAGGACTCTGTTCGCAGTCTGGGGGTGCTTCTAGATGTGTCGCTTCACATGACGAGTCAGGTGAATGCGGTGGTCAGGAGTGCCTGTTATCAGCTTCAGCTGATACGCCAGCTGCGCCCCTATCTGGATTTAAGGGACCTAAAAACAGTGGCGCACGCTTTGGTAACCTCACGTTTGGATTTCTGCAACGCGCTCTACATGGGGCTACCCTTGTGCCTAACTCGGAAACTTCAATTCGTCCAAAACATGGCAGCCAGGCTTGTCAGTGGAACTTCCAGGAGAGAGAGAGCACATTACACCTGTGCTTAAAGCTCTCCACTGCCTTTCGATTAGTTTCTGGGCACAGTACAAGGTGTTGGTTTTAACCTTTAAAGCCCTGCATGGCTTGGGTCCATCTTATCTCAGGGACCACCTCTTCCCATATGAACCCCACCGCACACTTCGGTGCTCTGGGAGGAACCTATTGCAGCCCATGAAGACCAGGTTAGCACAGACCTCCCAGAGGGCCTTCTCAGCTTCTGCTCCCAGGCTATGGAATGGCCTGCCAGATGAGATACGTATTATTACAACGTTAGACTGTTTCAAAACAGCTTTAAAGACGTATCTCTTCCAGCAGGCCTTCCCAGAAACTGTATACAGTGGTCCCCTGGGTTACGAAATTAATCCGTTCCAGCACCTTTTTCATAAGCCGAAAATTTTCGTAACCCGGGGGACCACTGTAACTTACATACAGTACAGTACGTACCTGTATGTCCGCTGCGCTTGAGGCGAAGAGAAAGGCCTCCTCCGCTGCCGCTGCTTAGGCCTCGAGCCTTCCTCCAGCAAGAGGCCTGCGCCTGCGGGGGGCAGGACGAGCTCCCTGTGCAGGCCGCGCGCGCCTGGCAGAGGGGAAGGGATGGCCTCGCGTGGACCCACCGGAAGCCGGGTCGAGGTCTGGCCGCCGGCGGAGGGGAAGGGATGGCCCCACGCGGACCCACCGGAAGCCCCCGTTGCGCGCACGCCGGTGCCGAGGAGCTCCAGCCGCGGCCTTGGGACGCGCCGGCCTTGCATGAAAGGGAGGCCAGACGTGGCTTCCACGGGGCCGGCTTCCTCCCTGGGGCTCGCTGGTGCGCGTGCGCGACGGGCTTCCGGTGGGTCCACGCGGGGCCGTCCCTTCCCCTCCGCCAGGCATGCGCGGCCCGCACAGGGAGCTCGTCTTGCCCCCCGCAGGCGCAGGCCTCTTGCCGGAGGAAGGCTCCTCCACTACAGTAAGTAGAGATTTTTTTTTTCCGTAACCCGGGGATACTTTCGCAAGCCCGGGCCGTTTTTCTGGCCCCGGCGCTTTTGTATCCCGGGATTTTCGTTCCCCGGGGGATTCGTAACCCGGGGGACCACTGTAATCTACCTGGCTTCTACTATCTACAATCCTCCCAGCCTATTCTTTGTCCCCTCCCCACCCCGTACTTTGTTGTTACCCATGCTGTGGCCAGCACTGTGGTGTTAAGTGTATAACATGTTGGTTGTTTTGTTCTTGAAATCTAATTTTAAACTCAGCTAGTTTAATTCTATTTTAAGGAGTGGGAGGTTTGGAATGGGATCATTGAATTATTTTAATTGTAATTGTTTTTTAATCTTGCTGTACTCCGCCTCGAGTGTTTTTACAGAGGGGCGAGTAAGAAATAAACATTATTATTATTATTATTATTATTATTAATAGTGTAGAGATATCTAATGACATGGGTCTCCCCTGCTTGTTGCCTGTGTAAGGTTTTTCCCTTCCTGCTATGGTTTCCTGCCCTAATTGCCTTGTTTCCTCTATAACAGTTTAATTATTATCTCCAGCCCTCGATGAACCCCTGTCTTCCAGTGTATTGCACTGTTATTCAGTAGGAGCAAATGGGATGTTTGAATGAAGTGGAGAGAGCAAGAGTTTGCATGCAGGAAAACCCTATCTATTTGAGAGGAAGAGAGAATGCTAAAATTTAATTGATTTTCATACATAAAATTGCATAAAACATCACGGACAAACAAGACAAATTGACTAGTATAATAAATTACATTTAACATAAAGGATTAACTTCTTTAAATATTTGGAAATCTACTTGATTGTAAGCTATAATAAATTTGTTTAATCTTCCAATTTAAGCTTATTGTTTTCTTTACCTTTCCTAAAGTAATTATTTACAAATTAACTTATGTTATATACCAACAATCTTTAATAAACATAACTGTGCCTTTCTTCTTCTTCTCCTTCTTCTTCTTCTTCTTGGCAAACTAAATTCTTCAATAGATTTATTATTTCTCTCTATTCTGGCAAACAGTTTCTATATGGTTTCATCTATAGGGTGTCGGTATCTCAGTCATATATACAAATATTAACAAATTAGACAGTGAAGTCTTAATCCTTAGTGTCTGTAAAGAGTACACAATACCATCTGTAGTATATAAATTTATTCTATTCCTATGTTCATAGAATCATAGAATCATAGAAATTTAGAGTTGGAAGAGACCACAAGGGCCATCCAGTCCAACCCCCTGCCGTGCAGGAACTCCCAATCAAAGCATACCCGACAGATGGCCATCCAGCCTCTGCTTAAAAACCTCCAAGGAAGGAGACTCCACCACCCTCCGAGGGAGTGTGTTCCACTGTCGAACAGCTCTTACTGTCAGGAAGTTCCTCCTAATGTTGAGGTGGAATCTTTTTTCCTGCAGTTTGCATCCATTGTTCCGAGTTCTGTTCTCTGGAGCAGCAGAAAACAAGCTTGCTCCCTCCTCAATGTGACATCCCTTCAAGTATTTAAACAGGGCGATCATATCACCTCTTAACCTTCTCTTCTCCAGGCTAAACATCCCCAGCTCCCTAAGGCGTTCTTCATACGGCAAGGTCTCCAGTCCCTTCACCATTTTAGTCGCCCTCCTTTGGACCCGCTCCAGTTTCTCCACATCCTTTTTGAATTGTGGTGCCCAGAACTGGACACAGTATTCCAGGTGGGGCCTGACCAATGCAGAATAGAGTGGCACTATTACTTCCCTTGATCTAGACACTATACTTCTATTGATGCAACCTAAAATTGCATTGGCCTTTTTAGCTGCTGCATCACACTGTTGACTCATGTTCAACTTGTGGTCTACTTGGACTCCTAGATCCCTTTCACATGTTGTCTCATTCAGCCAGGTGTCCCCCATTCTATATTTGTGCATTTCATTTTTCCGCCCTACGTGTAGGACCTTACATTTCTCTGTGTTAAATTTCATTTTGTTAGCTTTGGCCCAGCTTTCTAGTCTATTCAGGTCATTTTGAATTTTGATCCTGTCCTCTGGGGTATTAGCTACTCCTCCCAATTTGGTGTCATCTGCAAATTTGATAACTAGGCTCTCAATACTGTCATCCAAGTCATTAATAAAGATGTTGAATAGCACTGGGCCCAGGACAGAACCCTGTGGCACCCCACTTGTCACTTCTTTCCAGGATGAAAAGGAACCATTGTTGAGCACCCTTTGGGTTTGGTCAGTCAACCAGTTACAAATCCATGTAACAGTTGCCTTGTCTAGTCCACATTTTACAAGCTTGTTTGCAAGGATGTCATGGGGAACCTTGTCAAAGGCCTTACTGAAGTCAAGATATACTATATCCACAGCATTCCCTTCATCTACCAAGCTGGTAATTTTATCAAAAAAAAAGAGATCAGATTTGTCTGGCATGACTTGTTTCTCTGAAACCCATGTTGGCTTTTTGTGATTATGGAATTATCTTCCAGATATTCACAGACTCTCTGCTTAATGATCTGCTCTAGAATCTTTCCTGGTATTGATGTCAGACTAACCGGACGATAATTGTTGGGATCCTCTTTTTTCCCCTTTTTGAAGATTGGGACAACATTTGCCCTCCTCCAGTCTGCAGGGACTTCTCCTGTTCTCCAGGAGTTCTCAAAGATGATTGCCATTGGTTCCGATATTACATTTGCCAGTTCTTTTAATACCCTAGGATGTAGTTCATCTGGTCCTGGAGACTTATATTCATTTAGATTAACCAGGTATTCCTGTACTGTTTCCTTACTTATTCTGTGCTGAAATTCCCCTATTCTGTCCTCTGCCCCATCATCCTTAGGTTGGGCACCCTTTGCCTTTCCTGAGAAGACTGAAGCAAAGAAGGTGTTGAGCAATTCTGCCTTTTCTCTGTCTCCTGTGAGCATTTTGCCATCTTCTCCACGCAGTGGCCCAACTGTTTCCTTCTTCTTCCTTTTGCTGCGGACATACCCAAAAAAGCCCTTTTTATTGTTCTTAATGTCTCTAGCAAGCCTGAGTTCATTTTGCGCTTTAGCTTTTCTGACTTTATCCCTACATGCGCTGGCTATTTGTTTGAATTCCTCTTTGGTGATTTCCCCATGTTTCCATTTTTTATACATGTTCCGTTTAAAACTTAGCTCAGTTGTAAGTTCCTTAGTCATCCATACTGGTTTCTTGAGACATCTCCCATTTTTCTTCCTCATTGGAACTGTCTGAAATTGTCCCTTTAGTATCTCCCTTTTGAGGAACTCCCATCCATCTTGAACTCCCTTCTCTTTTAGTATTCTTGACCATGGGATCACCCCCAGTATTTCTCTAAGTTTATTGAAATCAGCTTTCCTAAAGTCTAGAATGCGTGTCTGACTATGCTTAGCTTCACCTTTCCACTGTATAACAAACTCCAGGAGAACATGGTCACTCCCACCTAAGGATCCCACCACTTGCACCCCATCAACTAGGTCTTCCCTGTTGGTTAAGATCAGATCCAAAATAGCTGATCCCCTTGTTGCCTCTTCCACCTTTTGGACAATGAAATTGTCTTCAAGGCAAGTGAGGAATTTTCTAGATCTTGAGGATGGCGCTGAGTTTGACTTCCAGCAAATATCCGGGTAGTTGAAGTCCCCCATCACTACTACATCTCTCCTTCCTGATTGCGTGGTCATCTGTTCTAGAAAGGCATCATCCATTTCCTCTGTCTGACTTGGGGGTCTGTAGTAGACTCCCACAGTAACATCCCTGTTGTTTCCCTCTCCTTTAATTTTTATCCAGATGCTCTCCACCTGGCTTCCAGTATTGATGTCCTGGATCTCTTCACTGGTGTAAATATCCTTGACATATAATGCTATTCCTCCTCCTTTCTTGTTTGTCCTGTTTCTCTTAAAAAGGTTATACCCCTCTATTTCTATATTCCAATCGTGAGACTCATCCCACCAGGTTTCAGTGATGCCTATTATATCATATTTCCCTTGTTGTGCTAGGAGTGCAAGTTCATCTTGCTTATTTCCCATGCTCTGTGCATTAGTGTAGAGACATATAAGACCATGTGTCCCCTTTACTTGATGCCTGTGCATGTTTTTTTGGCTCCTTTTGTTGAGTCCTTGCACTGTTTGTCTTCTTCCCTCTATGTCAGTTTGACTATTTTTTCTAGCCGTTTTGCCTTCCAGACTGCTGTCTCCCTTCCCCAGATCACTTAGTTTAAAGCCCTCCTGATCAGATTCTTCAGACTGTTGGCAAAAACGTTTCTTCCAACTGGCGTGAGATGTAGCCCATCCCTTGCTAGAAGTCCCTCCTCATGGAACCGCAGCCCATGATCCAAGAATCCAAATTGTTCTCGGCGACACCATCTGCGGAGCCAGTTGTTGATATCTGCTATTTTCCTCTCTCTTCCTGGACCATGCCCTTCCACCGGGAGAAGAGATGAGATGACAATCTGTGCGTCCATTTCCTTCAGCTTCTTCCCCAGAGCCTCGTAATCCCTTCTGATATTCTGAAGGCTGTGTCTTGCTGTGTCATTCATTCCCACGTGGACCAAAAGGAAGGGGTATTTGTCAGTAGATTTGACCAGTCTTGTCAGCCTCTCCGTAACATCACGGATCTTTGCCCCAGGGAGACAACACACCTCACGAGACATCTTGTCGGGCCCACAAATCACTGCTTCTGTACCCCTCAGCAAGGAGTCCCCCACCACAACCACAATGCGCCTCCTCTGAGGCTTAGCAGCAACTCTTCCCTGCGATGGAACTCCCAGGCTCTCCTGCTGTGTCCCTGAAGTCTGTCCGTGCTGCTCTTCCTGATCCTCCTTGATAAGTGAAAGGGCTTCGAAACGATTCTGTAGCTGCAAGCTCCTACAGCTATCCCTGATTTCTCTGCTTCTCTGTGTGACATTCCTCCAGCTGTTTTCCTCCTCTGTAGATGAAATGACCTTCTCACCCCCAGCGACTTTCTCTGTGTGGTCCCCTTCCAAGATCGTTCCTTCCGTTGTGTCGAGGAAAACCTCTTGCTCCCTGACATGCTGAAGTGTCGCTACCCTGGATTCCAGCTGCTGTACTTTCTCCTCCAAGAGGGCTACCAACTTGCACTTGGGGCATGTGAAGTTCGCCACATCTTTAGGCAAGAAGACAAACATCCCACAAGTGTTGCAAGTGACTGCAGCCGCTCCCTCGGTGCCCATACCGAGAACTATTAAGGAATCACTAAAAGAAGACTGTGGGCTTCCTCCTCGAAGAATATTCCCCGGTAAACACTAATGTCAAAGCCCCTGATGTCCTCTCCTATTTCACCAATCTCTATCAATGATTTCAACCTACTGGGAATGTTACTTTATACAGATGCCCTGGTTTCTAACTTGTATTCACTTCCTCTGAGGTGCAGGGGAACCCCTCAAAAGCACTTTTAAAAAGGGGAAGATCTAAAGGAGAACCTCTAAAACAAAGTTTACAGCTCCTCTGCTCCTAATGTTGTGCTTTTACCCTGTTTGGGGGGGGGGAATACACGCGCCGTTAGGCGCGCGGCTCTCTGAGCAGTTCTGTATAGCTAGTCTCCTAGCTCCTCCCACTTGTGACTCACAGGTGTGACTCACAGAAGCTCCTCCTCCTCCTCTGCAGCAGACACACTCCCCAAAGAGATTTTAAAAATCCACACACTTACCACTTAAAATGGCTGCCAAAAAGTTGCTCTTCCTTCCTCTCTCTCTCACTCCAACTCTCTGCAGCTGGCTCTCTGAGCAGTTCTGTATAGCTAGTCTCCTAGCTCCTCCCACTTGTGACTCACAGGTGTGACTCACAGAAGCTCCTCCTCCTCCTCTGCAGCAGACACACTCCCCAAAGAGATTTTAAAAATCCACACACTTACCACTTAAAATGGCTGCCAAAAAGTTGCTCTTCCTTCCTCTCTCTCTCACTCCAACTCTCTGCAGCTGGCTCTCTGAGCAGTTCTGTATAGCTAGTCTCCTAGCTCCTCCCACTTGTGACTCACAGGTGTGACTCACAGAAGCTCCTCCTCCTCCTCTGCAGCAGACACACTCCCCAAAGAGATTTTAAAAATCCACACACTTACCACTTAAAATGGCTGCCAAAAAGTTGCTCTTCCTTCCTCTCTCTCTCACTCCAACTCTCTGCAGCTGGCTCTCTGAGCAGTTCTGTATAGCTAGTCTCCTAGCTCCTCCCACTTGTGACTCACAGGTGTGACTCACAGAAGCTCCTCCTCCTCCTCTGCAGCAGAAACACTCCCCAAAGAGATTTTAAAAATCCACACACTTACCACTTAAAATGGCTGCCAAAAAGTTGCTCTTCCTTCTTCTCTCTCTCACTCCAACTCTCTGCAGCTGGCTCTCTGAGCAGTTCTGTATAGCTAGTCTCCTAGCTCCTCCCACTTGTGACTCACAGGTGTGACTCACAGAAGCTCCTCCTCCTCCTCTGCAGCAGACACACTCCCCAAAGAGATTTTAAAAATCCACACACTTACCACTTAAAATGGCTGCCAAAAAGTTGCTCTTCCTTCTCTCTCTCACTCCAACTCTCTGCAGCTGGCTCTCTGAGCAGTTCTGTATAGCTAGTCTCCTAGCTCCTCCCACTTGTGACTCACAGGTGTGACTCACAGAAGCTCCTCCTCCTCCTCCTCTGCAGCAGACACACTCCCCAAAGAGATTTTAAAAATCCACACACTTACCACTTAAAATGGCTGCCAAAAAGTTGCTCTTCCTTCTTCTCTCTCTCACTCCAACTCTCTGCAGCTGGCTCTCTGAGCAGTTCTGTATAGCTAGTCTCCTAGCTCCTCCCACTTGTGACTCACAGGTGTGACTCACAGAAGCTCCTCCTCCTCCTCTGCAGCAGATACACTCCCCAAAGAGATTTTAAAAATCCACACACTTACCACTTAAAATGGCTGCCAAAAAGTTGCTCTTCCTTCTTCTCTCTCTCACTCCAACTCTCTGCAGCTGGCTCTCTGAGCAGTTCTGTATAGCTAGTCTCCTAGCTCCTCCCACTTGTGACTCACAGGTGTGACTCACAGAAGCTCCTCCTCCTCCTCTGCAGCAGACACACTCCCCAAAGAGATTTTAAAAATCCACACACTTACCACTTAAAATGGCTGCCAAAAAGTTGCTCTTCCTTCTTCTCTCTCTCACTCCAACTCTCTCATGTTGGAACCATTACCTTTTTCCATTCTTTTTCTAAGGATTCATAGAATATTGCCCAATCTCCTGTTATTCTCTCACCTGTTTTCTCCTTCATCCAACATGTCATAATTTCTAATTCAGTTACTTCAAATTATTTAGTGATCCAGTCTTCCATACTAGGGATTTCTTTTAATTTCCAGTTTTTTGCTTATACTATTTTGGCACATGTCATATTTCCTTTTGGTTTTTATATCTGACAAATAGGAAAGTTTCTGGGGTAAATGATACGTTTATCTTCATGTCCATTTTCAAAATTTTATATATTTGCTGCCAATATTGCTTTAGGGCATGTCCACTAAATAGGGTAGAAAGTGCCGACATTTGATGCGCACTTGGGTTTGTTTTGGACATTTGAGCGATTCTATATAGTGATACATGCCATCTATAGATCATCTTGTATATATTTTCTCTACAATCTTGGCATAAAGAAAAATTTAATCTTTTACCCCAGAGTTCTTCCCATTTTTGATATTCAATATTGTGGCCTACATTTTGAGCCCATCTTATCATGCATTCTTTTGTCGTTTCCTCTTTCGTCTCCCATTTTAGTAATAATTTGTAGCATCTGGAAATCATTTTCTTGTTGCCCTTTTCGATAATTTTATCCCATTTTATATTTTGTGTTGTAGCCCGTCAGTCTTCATGTCCATTTTGAATTGTCTGTATAGGTACCAATGGCAGTCTATTCCAGAACTTTTAATGTCCTCTTGCGATTTAAATAGTTCTTTGTATTTCAACCTTTTGTTCATCTGTACCTCCTTTCCAAAAAAAGCCTCGTGGGGTGAACACCATAGTGGTAGCTTAGGGCAAAGTCAACATTTATATTTGTCCCATATCCTGGACGGTGACCTCCTTATAACATGATTTTTAAAGTCTTAACTTTGCCCTCACCATACAGTAAATAACTATGCCATCAGTACCACAGACTTATCACCTTCCAAGCCTAGTAGGTCTTCATTTTCTAGTGTTACCCATTCCCTAATCCACATAAAACAGCAGGCTGCAAAGTAAATTTTTAACTTGGGCAATCCCAGACTTCCCCTTTTTTATCATCACACATATTTTTTTTTGTTTTATTCTGGCTTTTTTGTTACGCCATATAAAATTTGATAGCTCTTTCTGCCACCAGAGTATTGGTTTCTCGTTATGTATAACTGGAATTGTTTGAAACAAAAAGAGGAGTTTGGGGAGCAAGCTCATCTGTATCACCACGACTCTGCCTAATAATGAAAGCTGAAGTTTGCTCCATTTTGTCCTATCTTTTTTATGTATCTCCAGATAGTCTCATAATTGTTGTGGAAGAGGTCGGAATTTGTTCTTTCGTCCATATCACGCGCCTTGTTTATGGCAAAACAGAATTACTATAAATCATTGATCTCTGCCAACGAGAGGCGCCTACAGCGTTTGTTCTCCTGCTTCAATTCACTGCTAAAACCTTCCTCTCCCCCTGTCTTTTCATCATTTTCCCCCACTGACTTCGCCAACTACTTCCTCACTAAAGTCACTACTATTCAATCCGAAATTGTTCCTCCTGGTACCTTCTACCAACAAACTCTCTGTGTTTCCACCTCTTTCTCTGGATGAACTCTCTACGCTGCTAAATTCTTGCAAACCTACAACTTGCTCTCTTGATCCTATCCCCTCCCATCTTCTCATCTCTATAACCCCTTCTTTTCTGCCCTCACTCCTCTATATCTTTAATCTGTCTCTCTCCTCAGGCTCCTTCCCTTCTGACTTCAAACATGCTCTTGTTTCCCCAATTCTGAAGAAACCCTCTCTCAACCCCTCTTCTTTGTCTAGTTATCGTCCAATCTCTCTTCTGCCTTTCCTCTAAGGTTCTGGAACGGGTAGTCTATTCTCGCTGTCTTGAGTTTCTTGAAGCCAACTCCATCCTGGACCCTTTTTAGTCTGGTTTCCCCCACGGCACTCTACAGAGACAGCCCTCAATGATCTCAGATGATCTCTTGCAGGCCAAGCGAATGGACTCTACACTATTCTCATTCTTTTAGATTTGTCTGCAGCCTTCGACACCGTGGACCACTCTCTCTTGCTTGACTTGACTTACTTTCCGACCTTGGGTTCTCTGACTCTGTTCTCAGCTGGTTTAAATCTTACTTGTCTGACAGATCTTTTGCAGTGGTTACAGGTGGTCAGACTTCCTCCTCTGTTCCTTATCTGTTGAAGTCCCCCAGGGCCCCCTTTTGTTCCCTCTATACACACTGTCCCTCGGTAAACATCAGTTTTTTGGTTTCTCCTCTCATCTGTATGCTGATGACACTCAGCTGTATCTTTCCACTCCTGACCTTTCACCGGGGCTTGAACAGCAAGTCTCTTGTTTGGCTGCCATCTCTCAATGGATGCGGCATCGGCGCTTGAAGCTCAGCATGTCTAAGACAGAGCTTCTCATCTTCCCACCTAAGCCCACCCTTCAATACTCCTTTTCTGTTTCTGTTGACGGCACTTCTATTCAACCGGTTCAGCAAGCCTGCAGTCTTGGTTTCATCTTTGATTCTTCTCTGTCGTTTATTCTGCAGTTTCAGGCCACCGCCAAGACATGTAGATTCTCTCTCTACAAAATTGCTAAAATCCATCCATTCCTCTCAGCCTCCACTGCCAAGACTCTGGTCCATGCCCTGGTGGTTTCACAACTAGATTACTGTAACCTTCTTCTGGCAGGGCTTCCTCTCTCTCACCTCCATCCTTTAATCTCTGTCCAGAACTCAGCTGCACGTATTATCACATCCGCTCGCCGCTTTGACCATGTTTCTCCTCTCTTATCCTCCCTTCACTAGCTCCCCTTCCCTTTTCGCATCCAGTACAAGCTTTTGTTATTGACCTTCAAAGCCCTCCATGGACTGGCCCCTCCTTACTTGTCTGAACTTCTTTCTCCTCACACTCCTTCTCGTACCCTCCGTTCTGGTAGTCAAGATCTCCTGTCCCAGCCGAGGATTTCCACTGCCCTGTCCCGGATTCGTCCCTTCTCACTTGCTGCCCCTCACTCCTGGAACCTTCTTCCCCCACATACGCCTCATCACTTCCCTAACCAGGTTCAAAAGTAAGTTAAAGACTATATTGTTTAGGGAAGCGTTCCCAGGATTGCGCCATCTGCCCCAGGATGCCTCCTTTTAACTATGTATTAAGAAACCGAGACCTCCCTCCAGTCCATCTGCCTTGGTCCAGGCCCCAGAGGGAGAGAAGAACTACTGGACCTCATCCCCTTCCCACCACCTTCCCCTCTTCCTTTTGTGTTGTCTCTTTTAGACTGTAAGCCTGAGGGCCGGGATCCGTCTAATTTACGATTGTATGTACAGCACTGTGTAAATTTACAGCGCTATATAAATAAAATTAATAATAATTATAATTATATATATATATGCCCAGATACTTGACTTTCTTTTCTATTTTTAAACCACTTATTTTACCCAATAGTTTTTCAACTTCTTTTTTCATATTTTTGTTAATATTGTTGTTTTATCTTTGTTGATCTTCAGACCAGACACCTCCTCAGATTCTCTCAATATTTGCAAGAAGGGTTCTACACTAACTTCAGGGTTTTCCAATGTATAAACTATATCATCAGCAAATAATTTCAGTTTGTGTTCAGCTTAATCTTTGTACCCTTAATGTTCTTATCATATCTTATTCTACTATTGAGTAATTCTAATATAAGAATGAACAAAAGGGAGGACAAAGGGCAACCTTGCCTTTTACCTTTTGTAATTTTAAACTCCTCTGTTTTTTTCTGAATTATCTTAGTCTTCTGATCTTTATAAATTTCCTTAATCCAGTTGATAAATTGAGATCCTGTTTCTGTTTTTCTCTAGAGTTTTGAAAATCATCTCCCAATTTAAATTGTCGAAGGCCTTTTTCAAGGTCTTTTTTCGTTATGTTTTTCAAAATATTCTAGTGTACAGTGGTCCCCCGCCTTACGAATCCCCCGGGGGAATGAAAACGGCCCCGGCGAACGAAAAAAAACCCGCGTTGCAAAAAAAATTCGCAACCCGGAAGTTAAAAAACAGCGCGCTTCCGGCGCGCTGTGCATCCGCAAAAGCGGTCCCCGGGTTACGAAAGCATTTCCGGGTTACGAAAGATAATCCGGAATGGATTACTTTAGTAACCCGGGGGACCACTGTATTTATGATGCTTTGTATGTTATCAGCAATGTGTCTCTATGTATGCATTCTGCTAATATTTTTTTAACCTTTCAGAAAGGATCTTTGCAAACAATTTATAATCAGTGTTCAGAAGTGATATGGGTCTGTAATTCTTAATTTCTGTGGGATTTTTACTTTATTTCAATATTAACATGATGTTTGCATGTCTCCAAGTATCTGGGTAGTCGTTTTCTATAATGGTATCAATAACTGCTTTAAATGGGATTAATAATTGTTCTTCAAATGTCTTGTAAAAATTTGCACCAAAGCCACCCCCTTTTTACTGTTTTTTATTGCTTCAACTATTTTTGCAATTGTTATTGGACTGTTCAGAAGCTCCCTTTGTTTTTGTGATAATGAGGGTAAATGCATTTTCTCTATAAACTGCTGGAGTTTTGTTTCGGATATTTGCGTTTTACTATATAATTTTGAAAAGAATTCCTGAAAGGCTTTTTAAATTTTATTTTAATTGGAAGTAAGGGTTGTACCCTGTCTTATTTCTGTTATATTATTTCTTTCTTTGGCTTTCCTAGTTTTGTATGTCAACCATTAACCTGGTCTATTTGCTTGTTCGTAATATTTTTGCTTTAGGAATCTTATTTTATCTTGTATCTCTTTTGTATCTTCAGCTTCCATCTGTTTTTTTATGAATCTTATTTCCTTTCTTGTCTTCTCATTGGTTGTGTTCTTATATAGTACTTTCTTTTTCTTGCAATGTTCTATATAATTTATCCATTCTCTCTATCTTTTTCTCATACCAAATACTACTTTGTTGTATAAAATAGCCTCGCATGACCATTTTTGAGGCTTCCCTTAACGTTACAATATTAATGTTCTCTTTAAGGTTTTCCTCAAAATATAACTTTACTCTTTTTAACAATTTCTTCTTTCTGCAATAATGTATCATTCAATCTCCAAGAAAACTCTTTAGGTCTGCCTTTTAGTATCATTATTATGGGACTATGATATAATTCTTGGTCTAGTCTCTATATCAATGATTTCCTTACACAGTGATTTTGTTGATAAAAACGTGTCTATTCTAGATAGGGAATGGTGCCTCTCCTAGTATTATGTATACTCCTTAGAATCCTTATATTTGTAATGCCAAACATCCACTAAGTAGTGCATTTCCATCATTTTAACAAAGGATTTAGGGAGTTTATCCTGAGATTTTTTAAATTTGTTTTTTGGATTTCCTGTCTATCTCAGGGGATATCACTCTGTTCCAGTCACCTAACAATAAGAGTTTTTTCATAACTAAAATTCCCTAATTGATCATTCAATCTGTCATAGAAACCATCTTTTTTATCTTGCGGCCCATAGATTCCCACCATCAAATATTTAGAACCCATCATTTTCACTTCTAAACCAATATATCTCCCCTCTTTATCACTAAATAGATTTTATGCATCATATTTTTTGCTAATATATAAAACGACTCCTCTTTTTTTCTGAGATGTAGATATGAATTCATTTCCCAATTTTTCATTTTTAAGAAATCTTATTTCTTTTTCCCTTATGTGTGTCCCCTGGAGACATATAATATCTGCTTTTTGTTTTGCTCTATTTCTATTTCTTCCCCTCCCTCTCCCTCTCTTTCTTCTTCTTTGTCTTCCAATTCTTTGTCTTCTGTTTGTTTTGGATCTTCCTTATCATTTAACTGTTTGTAGTGCGACTTGTCATTTTCTTTCATTCCCTCTCTCATCGCTCTGCATCGAGTTTTTCCTTTTTTCTAGATCTTTTTTGTGTTTTTTCAAAAAGTCATTTTCTTTGGGGAGTCTATTTTATATAGGTCTACTTTGTATCTGAAAGTCACACCTTCTAATCTTTCCCATCTGCCAATGTTGTTTTGTTTTAGAATATTCATTAATGGTCTGTATTCCTTCCTTTTTTTCAATATGCTAAGTGGAATATCCTTATACACAATTAACTCCTCTCCATCAACTTCCTATTATTCTTCATAATTTAGTTCAATAATTTCGTCTCTAATCTTTTTTCTCGTAAAGTAGATCACTTTATCCCTATATAACTTTCTTTGTTTAGCCACTTTTGAATTTAATCTGTACATTTTATTTATCTCATGTTTGAACTGTTCACTCTCTGCACCCACATATTCTGCTAATCTTGATGTTAAATATTTGTGTAGATCTTTGTTTTCTTTTTCTTAAAGTCCTCTAATTTTTATATAGATTTCTCTGTTTTAAATCTTGTAATGCCCTTTCATCCAAGTCTTTTTCATATATGTCTTCTATTTTGTTACTCTCTTGTTGATGCTTTCTGTGATTTCTTCCATTTTGACTATTTTAAATCTATTTTAATGTCTTCTGTAGCTTTACTTAATGTTTCTTCTATCTATTTTAGTTCTGTTCTGATCTCTTGTCGAATCTCCTGTTTTATCTCTTTTCTCATAGCATTCATATCTAATTTATGTCTACTTGCATTTCTATGTATAGTGCCTTTAATTCCTCTAATACTTTGTTGTTGTTGTGGCAAAGGAATTGTTTCATACAGTGGTTTTCTTTGCTGAGGTGAGGCTTGCAATTGTGTTGCTCTTCTTGTAGACATTTTTTTTAGTTCTTATAAACTCGCTTTCTCCCGGCTCCTTTCCTCTCTCCTCAGCTCTCTTTCTCCTCTTGCATCCACTCAGCTTCACTTTCTCCTGGCTCTTTCCCTCTCGCCTCAGCTCTCCTTCTCCCCTCACATCTGTTTGCCTTCGCTTTCTCCCAGCTCTTTCCCTCTCACCTTGGCTCTCCTCCTCTCACGCCCACTTATCTTTGTTTTCTCATAGTTCTTTCCCTCTCCCCTCGGCTCTCCTTCTCCCCTTGTGTACGCTCACCTTAGCTTTCTTCCGGCTCCTTCTCTCTCACCTTGGCTCTCCTTCTCCTTTCGCGTTTGCATGCCTTTGTTTCCTCTCGGCTCCTTCTCTCTTGCCTCGGTTCTCCTCTTTTTGTGTTCGCTCGCCTTCGCTTTCTCCCGGCTCCTTCCCTCTCGCCTTGGCTCTCCTCCTCTTGAGTCTACTTCCCTTCGCTCCCTCCTGGCTCCTTCTCTCTTGCCTCAGCTCTCCTTCTCCGCTTGCATCTTCTCACCTTCACTTTCTCCCGGCTCCTCTCTTGCTTTGACTCTGCTCCTCCTCTTGTGTCAGCTTGCCTTTGCTTTCTTCTGGCTTCTTTCTCGTCTCAGCTCTCCTTCTCCCCTCGCATCCGCTTGCCTTTGCTTTCTCCCGGCTCTTTCTCTCTCACCTCAGCTCTCCTCCTCACGGCATCCTCTTGCCTTTGCTTTCTTTCTCTCAACTTCCCTGTTTAGTTTACTTTAACTCACTTCACAGCAAATCTTTCTCAGCTGTGAATCATTAACTTCTAACTTTACCAATCTTTTACAGCTATTCACTATTAAATCAGTTGCTCTCTTCAGTCTCTTGCTCCAAACTCTAATTTTTTAAAGTTAAATTCAAATCCAAAAATTATTGTCAATTTTCCCTTGTGTCTTCTAATTTAAATATTTGAAGAATAGATAATGTCAGTTCACCACTGTAAATCCTGCCTTTCTGGCTCTATATTAGTTCCGTTGTAAAGTACTTAACAAATATATATTTTCTTTCTTACTCAATTTCCAATTATACTTCAGTCTTTAGTCTGTCGACTTTTCTGCTTATTTTTTAAAAGTTGGTGGCAGCCTTTGTTCCATAGATTTCTCACTAAGGGTGCTGGGATGTTTCGACTTCCTCTGTTTTGTTTCCCAAGGTCCCAAGACTGGGGGAGACCCCCTTCCGGAATCCTTTAGGGAGCTAAAAGCAGGCACAAATAGATCTTTGTAAGCCCTTTCACCCACCTTATGCCAAAGTGTGGGGTTTTTCCCCTCCGTGTTAGTAAAAACGGATGGAATTCACCTTTAGTGGATGGCGTTCTTCAGGAGCCTCCTGAAGATGCATCTGACAGGCTGCCACTCCCAACCAGAAATCTTCTCAGAGTTACAAATTGCAATCCTAGGTCAGCAGGATAACAAAGAAGGTACAGTGTATTGTTGCTGTGTTAAGAACAGAGACCACCTAGCCTGGGACTCAAGATGAATTGACTGGTTTCTAATTGATTTAATTGTAATTTGAACCATGAAAAGCATATGCAGGAATAATCAATATGGTGGAGTCAGAGAGGGATGGTGGTCACCTGGGCAACATTTGGATCAGGCTTCCCTGTAAGGTGGCCATGATTGCATGTTTTTATTTTTGCCAAATCATCATCATTTATTTAAAGTATTTCTACCCAGCTCTTTTGCCACAAAGGCTGTCAGAGTGGCTTTCATAATCATCATTATATTTATTTATCTCCTGCTCTCCCCCCTCCCCATTACAGAATTCACATAGTGGACATCAGCCTTTCCATCAAAGGACTCTAATGGAGGAGAAGCCCTATGAATGCATGGAATATGGAAATAGCTTCAGTCAGAGTGGAGGGCTAAACTCACATCAAAGGACCCACACGGGGGAGAGGCCCTACAAATGCATGAAATGTGGAAAGAGCTTCAGTCAGACTGCACATCTAAACTCACATCACAGGACCCACACAGGGGAGAAGCCCTATAAATGCATGGAATGTGGAAAGAGCTTCAGTCATAGTGCACATCTAAACATGCATCAAAGAACACACACGGGGGAGAAGCCATATGAATGCATGGAATGTGGAAAGTCCTTCAGTCAGAGTAATAATCTAGAAAGGCATCAAAGGACCCACACGGGGGATAAGCCCTATAAATGCATGGAATGTGGAAAGAGCTTTTGTCAGAGTGCAGAACTAAACTCACATCTAAGGACCCACACGGGGGAGAAGCCCTATAAATGCACGGAATGTGGAAAGAGCTTCTATCAGAGTGCACAACTAAACTCACATCTAAGGACCCACACGGGGGAGAAGCCCTATAAATGCACAGAATGTGGAAAGAGCTTCTGTCAGCGTGCACATCTAAACTCACATCACAGGACCCACACGGGGGAGAAGCCATATCAATGCAGAGAATGTGGAAAGAGCTTCAGTAATAGTGGAAATCTAAACTTACATCAAAGAACCCACACACGGGAGAAGCCCTATAAATGCATGGAATGTGGAAAGTGCTTCAGTAATAAAAAAGATTGCACTGTACATAAAAGAACTCACACAGGGGAGAAGCCCTATAAATGCATGGAATGTGGAAAGTGCTTCAGTATTAAAAAAGATTGCACTGTACATAAAAGAACTCACACAGGAGAGAAGCCCTATAAATGCATGGAATGTGAAAAGAGCTTCAGTCAGAGTTCATATCTAAAATCACATCAAAGGATCCACACGGGTGAGAAGCCGTATAAATGCATGGAATGTGGGAAGAGCTTCAGTCAGAGTTCATATCTAAAATCACATCAAAGGATCCACACGGGTGAGAAGCCGTATAAATGCATGGAATGTGGAAAGTGCTTCACTAATAAAAAGGGTTGCACTGTACATAAAAGAACTCACACAGGGGAGAAGCGCTATAAATGCATGGAATGTGGAAAGTTCTTCAGTGAGAATAAAAATCTAGAAATGCATCAAAGGACCCACACAGGGGAGAAGCCATATCAATGCTTGGAATGTGGGAAGAGTTTCAGTCATAGTGGAGATCTAAACAAACATCAAAGGACCCACACAGGGGAGAAGCCCTATAAATGCATGGAATGTGGGAAGAGCTTCAGTCAGAGTGGAGGCCTAAACTCTCATCTAAGGACCCACACAGGGGAAAAGCCCTATAAATGCATGGAATGTGGAAGGAGCTTCAGTCGCAGTGGAAATCTAAACATACATCAAAGGCTGCACACAGGAGAAGCCATATAACTGCATGGAATGTGGAAAGATTTTCACTCAGAGTGGAAATCTAACATCCTATCAAAGGAGAAGTCATTTAAATGCATGGAATGTGGAAAAAGATTCAGTCACAGGGTAAGGCTAAACTCACATCTAGGGACCCACACGGGGGAGAAGCCCTATAAATGCATGGAATGTGGAAAGAGCTTCCGTCAGAGTGCACATCTAAACTCACATCATAGGACCCACACGGGGAAGAAGCTATATCAATGCATGGAAAATGGAAAGAGCTTCAGTGATAGTGGAAATCTAAACTCATTACAAAGTACTGACTAACTCCTGCATTATTTATCATGACATTAGAATTGTTAATCAGATAAGAATTGACAAAGAGATCAAAGGGGCTCAAATAAAAGGTCATACTTATAAAATCAGAGCCTATACTGATGTTCTAGGAATCAATCTGGGAGACCCTAAAGAAACCATAAATAAATTAATGGAGAAAATTCAGCAATATGGCAGATATGCAGACCTCAAAATCAATCAGTAAAAACATTATAACTATAGATATGTCAAAAAAGAAAAATAACGAACTACAAAGAGTATCTACTTTAAAAAAAAGTAATGGAAAGAATTATGGGAAGAAATTTAAAAAGCTGAGTAGATGGACTAATTTGAACTTATCACTAAAGTCTAAATTTAAATTTAAATTGAGCAATGAACTAAGAAGAAGGACACATTAGCCACTGGTCTACCGATCAACAACTTAATGAAAGATAAATAATGGGGGGGGGGGAATCAAAATAGTACTTTCTGACCATAATCCTGTAGTCCTTATTCTGAAAGAAAACAAATGTTCATACACATGGAAACTGTGCATTGAATAGAGAAAACCAAGGAAAATATAACAAACTTCTTTAAAAAAATGTGAATTATGAAACCAAGATAACAACAATATGGAATGTGAGTAAGGCGGTTCTACGAGGATTTTTTATAAAACAAAATGCAGAGCTTTGGAGAAAAGAGAGAGAAAGAAACGTATATCCAGATAAATGATCAAAAACCATTAAAAGAAAATCCAAGCAGTAAGGAAATAGTAGAAGCAATAAAGGTGGTGCAAAAACAAACATCTTCAGAGTTGACAGCGGATCTAGGGATATGTAAACATAAGGGTACAAAGTAAGAACTTATCAAAATTTGAGTAAAATGTAGAAAACAAATGATACCATACAGGGTTGGATGAACATATTATAGGAAACATAGTTTACACGATAAAATATTAACTTACAAAAGTGAAGAAAGATTAAAAGTAGCCTTCTTTGGAATTATCAATATTAAAAGGCTGGATGTAATGTTAATAACAATCAAGATGAAATTGAATATCCTTTTGGTCAAATAACAAACGCTAGAGAAGAAACATTGACTTTAGACAAATAAGGAACAAGATCGGGAAATGAAAAAGGAAAGGGCACGAATATAAATTACTAAGATAAGAAAGGTAACTTATTAATCAAAACCATAATTATATAGGTGAGTTTAATAGGAACTAGATTTGGGATTATTACAACGTAAGTAGATGTGGTAAGCAATAACATACTAACAATAGAAAGCCAAAACTAGAGGGAGTAGACAAACCGGAAAATGGTGGAAAGGAAGTAAGGAATGATTGTAGAGGGAGTAAGAAAGTGTTTGAAGGTAAGAGTATGTGAGTAGATGGTGAGTGGAGGGAATTGGAAGCTTGATAGGATCAAGAAAGATAGAGAAAGCAGAAAGATATAAGAAAGAACAAGGAATGTGAAAGAAGAAAAGATGAGGAAAGGGAAAGAATAAAAGAAGGAAAGGAAAATTAAGGAAAGCTGAGGGAAGTGTCATGGATGTTAAGAGAAGGAGAAAGGATGGTTCGAAGTGCAATGATATAGAATAATAGTAAAAGGCCACCACCTTCAAATATTTCAAATGATAATTTAAGTTTGAAAAATAACACTGTTAATAGCATGCATGTATTTCTGAAAATAAGCTGTGATTGTATGATTGATGGTTTTAAAAGTTTCTTAAAATGTCTATTAAAATTATTTTTAAAAAAGGAAGATACAAAATGGATTCAGAGCTAGAAGGGATTGGAAATAATGAAACATTATTAGATGAGATTTTGCTGAAACCTCAAAAATCTAAAATATCTAAATTATACAAAATCCTATTGAAAACTGAATTAGAAGCAGAAACAGTAAAAAAAAAGTACCATCAAACATAAATATTCAATTGGAAACCTGGGAAAGAACATGGGGACAAGATTTAAAATTTACCTTATGTATGGACCTGAAAGAAAATTACTATACAATGGTACACAGGTGGTACCTACCCTCGAATAAATTGGCAAGAATTAATGGAGAAGAAAAAGGAAAACGTTGGAAATGTGGAGTAAACGAAGGAACTTTTTTCCACATATGGTGGACATGTCAGGCTGCAGCACAGTTTTGGAAGGAAGTTCACAATACATTAGAATTGATACTTCAATTCCCAATGACACAACACGATAGTATTTCTTGTTAAATATGGTAAAAGGGAAAGAAAAAAAAATCTAAAATTTTATATTTGATAACAGTGGCCAGACTAATATATGCACAAAAATAGAAAGACGAGGAGATACCAACAATAGATGCCACACAGTATACAGAAAACCTACACACACGGACAGATACCTGCACAAGGACTCCAACCATCACTAGCAACAGATGCTGGCGAAACGTCAGGAGTAAGCTCTTCTAGAACATGTCTCCATAGCCTGAAAAACCCACAAAAAACTAATAGATGACTGGTTGAGAAAATGCCTAAAATGATGGAATTGGATAGGCTGACCAGATCCTTAAATGAAAACCTGAAAAGAGGATGGGACAAAGATTGGGAGTCATTAATAAATGATTGTAAAACAAAATGGGTTATTTAAAAATATATTCTTAATCATATATATATATATATATATATCATACATATATATTCAGTGTTTCCATACCTTTTTAGAAAAATACAAATAAGAATGGAAATTGAAGACAAAAGAGATAAAGAAGGTTAAAGACAATAAAAAAGAATTAGAGGTCGATGTACAATTATTTTGAAATGCACAGACACAATACTATAGTAACCTTATTGAAAAGACGGACTATAGAATATAACAGCTAGAATTAAGAAAGAACATTTATGTATAAATCAAGCTCGACTAGATATCAAACCAATTAATGTAAACAAAAAATTGTCGGAAAGTGGCACAGAAAAATTTATCATTGATAAGACAGCATTACTGATTTGCTTAAACTTACAGATATATGATTGCTGTAAAAAGAGAATGTAAAACCATGATTGTATTCCTTTATTGGCATATGTTATTATTGATTGCTGTGAATAAATAAATAAATGCACATCTAAAGACCCACATGGGAGAGAAGCCATTTAAAGCCAGCAGGGCCCTAGATGTCAGCTTTGAAGGTCTGCCGACCGTCTCTTCTCCTTGCTGAACAAACATAAAACTTTTTAAAAGTCTCTTATTAGGAACAAGGAGAATATTTACAATGATGGGAGCCAGCCAGAGAATTTCACAAAATTGCTCTTCAGGCTGCATATTGTGCATATAATTGCTGTCTCCATGCTGCTGTGTGCTATCGGCCTAAGACACAGCTAGACTCTGGGCAAACGGCCGACATAGTCCGGGAAATCAGCCAACTCTCTCAGCACACAGATAAGCATCCCTGATTCACCCATTGAGACTTCTTTACTCCCTGCCAGAATCACTTTGGTCCTTTGTGGAATTTCGGCACACCTTACAATTCTAGAACTCAGGTGACCTTCTAAGCGTTGTCCATGCACAGACTGGGCCCATAACCCAAGTTGGGGCACGTAGCATCAGTATCTGACATGGAAAGATGCAGAAGACATGGACATGGAACAGGCTCTGCTGTGTAGCTCTGCTCCAGGCTGCAAAGGAAAACTCCTCCCAGGCAGAAGCTGCTGGCCGGATAAAGAACTTTAATCTTGAGGGTCCGTTATTTACAATACAGACTATCACAGTGCTCTGCCAGACTCTTATATATAAACACCACCAATCTCTCTCCCTTCTATACACATTCCCTCTTGGGGTTTTGAGCCCTTCCGCCTCCTGGAACATCACCCAGTTTCCTGTCCCTTGACATCTGTGACTTTGCAGGAGGGAAGCCTTCTGGTTTCACCTCCTGACCCTCTGTCACCAGCTTCCTAGGACTAAGGGCTCTCCAAGCGCTGCCACCGCTTCAACTCTGGTCACCTGGTCACCTTTGTTCCAGTTCCTCCTGTGGCCACATCTATGACATTTTTTGAACCCGAGTGTCCAGTGCTCTGACAGGGGTTTTGGTGGGGTGGCTTTGTCTTGCCTGCAAAGCTAGTAGATGGGGTCTTGGAGATGGTGGGGAACCAGGTAGGGCCTTGCCTGATACGAGCTAAAAGGGGTCAGGCAGGGGAGGGTCCAGGAGGGTAGTCAACCTGTGGGGACAATGATGCTTTGCATCCTCCTCTTCCTCTTTAGTTAGATAGGGACTTCCTCCCTATCTCTCTCTCTCTCTGTATACATATATATATATTCTGTGTGCTTGTGTGTGCGTGGATATGTATGTGTATGTATATACACACACATATAGTATATATATTTTTGTGAGTGTGTGTGTGTGTGTATATATATATATATATATTGTATATATTGTTTGTGTGTGTGTATATATATATATATATATGTACACACACATATATCTGAAATGTGTATGTTGTGTGTGTAGCTATAAATCCTCTGTTGTTCCCATTGGCAGGGAGGGAGGGAGGCAGGGCAGGATGGGGACCCTTTTTTCTTCCTCCTCCTCCCCCCAAGTGCCTCTGTGCCCCCCCCATACCCCCATGAAGGGGGCAGGCAGACAGGGAGGGAGGGAGAGACTGAGTCCCCTGCCTTTCTTTGGGGGAGGAGGAGAGGGACCCTGCTTCTGCTGCCACATTGTGTGAGGATAACATTACATTAACTATAATAACTAGGCCCTTTGGCCTCCTCCTCCTCCTAATCCTGAGGGAAGGGAGGGAGTGCGCATGCGCAGAGGCAGCCAACAGACCTCCTCCTTCCTTCCTGGCAAGGAGTGTGGGCAGCTGCGGCTTCAGCTCATGAGACTGAGCATGCGCACCTCCCTCCCACTGTCCCGCGCATGCGCAGAGACGCAGACGTGGTCCTTCCTGGCAGGCAGACGGGACTGAGCATGCGCAACTCCCTCCAAGCCCCCCCCCCAGGCTCTGAGCATGCGCACAGGGCTCCTCTGTCTTCTGCTGAAGGCCATGGGGGTCTTTGGTTGCAGAGGGAAGAGAACTCAAGAAGGGGCTCCAAGGCAGCAGCAGCAGCAGCGCTCCTCTCTCTGAGACTTGGAGGAAGCTGGAATGGAGCCCAAGGTGAGAAGGAGCTGGACTCAGGAGAGAAGGAAGGAAGGCAGGAAAGCAGGCTCTGCTTTGGAGAGAGAGGAGGACTCTGGGCCTCTGGCTTGCTATGGACTATATAGATATAGATATATCTGCCATCTGTGTATGAAATGATGTCTGTCTGTTTGCCTCTGGGTCCTCATTGGAGGGAATGGAGGGCTGAGGAGGGGGGAATTGAGGCTACTTTTCAGTATTTTATATATATATACAGTAAGGGCTGTTCGACAGTGGAACACATCCCTCGGAGTGTGGTGCAGTCTCCCTCCTTGGAGGTCTTTAAGCAGAGGCTGGATGGCCATCTGTCAATGGGGATGCTTTGATGGAGAGTTCCTGCATGGCAGGGGGTTGGACTGGATGGCCCTTGTGGCCTCTTCCAACTCTATGATTCTATGACTCTACCAAATAACTGATGAGGCAAATAACCTTGAGCTTGAGTCTTCTCCTGTAGATAAGATTGTTGGGATTCCTCTACAAAGGAGTAATAGGTTGTACAAACAGTCGTCAACCTTTTATGTAACACGTCTGATGGGTTCCATCTCCACTGTCTTCCCAACCAACAGGTAATTATTCCATATTGTCAGGAACACATTAGTGCTTTCCTGCCAGAATTTGTTTTGAGTTGCTTAAATAGAGAAAAGCTGTACCTGACATACAGGGAGCTCTGCATGCAATCAAGGTCTCGGTTGGCAGCATATGGCTAAGCAAGTTCATAGAATCACAGAGTTGGAAGAGACCCCAAGGGCCATCCAGTCCAACCCTATTCTGCCATGCAGGAACTCTCCATCAAAGTACCCCCGAGAGATGGCCATCCAGCCTCTGTTTAAAGACCTCCAAAGAAGGAGACTCCACCACAATCTCCAAGGGAGTATATTCCACTGTCAGACAGCTCTTACTGTCAGGAAATTCCTCCCTAATGTTGAGCTGAAATCTCTTTTCCTGCAATTTGCATCCGTTGTTCCAGTCCTATTCTCTGGAGCAGCAGAAAACATCCTTGAAGGATTTCTTGATGGTGCCACAACTTCTAGGCCCTGGTGGCGCAGTGGTTAAATGCCTGTACTGCAGCCACTCACTCAAAACCAGAAGGTGGCGAGTTCAAGACCAGCAAAGGGCTGAAGCTCGACTCAGGCTTGCATCCTTCCGAGGTCGCTAAAATGAGTACCCAGATTTTTGGGGGGCAAATAGCTTACAATTGTAAACCGCTTAGACACTCATTAAGAGTATGAAGCGGTATATAAATGAAGCTGTTTGTTTTTTGTTTTCTAGGGCAGCTTTTGTTATGACTTTGAGGGGAGCCCTCAGTAGGGAAGGGCAGAGCTGGGGGTTAAATGGCCCTCTCCCCACTCCACTTGTCACAACCTTTCCTTCCTTCCTTCCTTCCTTCCTTCTTGGAGGAGACTTGGAGGGAATGGAGTCCAAGGTGGAGAGGAGGGAAAGGAAGGGGAAGGGAAAAGCCTGATTTCCCTGGGAGAAATTGTCCCTCCACATTTGCGGCTTTGACTTTGGCAGATTTGATTATTTGCAAATAGGGGGGCATGCTTATCAAATTTGCAGATGACGTCAAATTAGAAGGAATAGCTAATACCCCGGAGGACAGGATCAAAATTCAAAATGACTGCAATAGAATAGAAAACTGGGCCAAAACTAACAAAATGAACTTCAACAGGGAAAATGTAAGATGCTGCACTTAGGAAGAAAAAAATGAAATGCATAGATATTGGGTGAGGGACACCTGGATTAAGGAGACTTATACATGTGAAAGGAGTCCAAGTAGACCAGAAGTTGAACATGAGTCAACAGTGTGATGCGGCAGCTAAAAAGGCCAGTAGTGATTTGACAAACCATTGTTTTTCTTCTGTCCATTGAGAACTTCATGAGAATTTTTTACAAAAATATTCATCTCAAAAACCCCACTTTCAAAAGGTTATTTTTCTCTTCCTGTCCGCAGGTAGAGAATTATTTTTCACAGATTTCCCAAATGACAAGAAAAGACAAGTATTCGCTAATTAATAATAATAATAATAATAATTTTTTATTTATACCCCCGCTCTTCAGCCAAGGCTATCAAAGCGGCTTACGATTAGTTAATTAAGACATTTCCCTGCCCTCAGGCTTACAATCTAAAATAGAGAAGAAACCAAAGGAGAAGGGAGAGGTGGTGGGGAAGGGTGAAAGTCCAGCAGGTCTTCTCTCCCTCAGAGGCCTGGACCAAGGCAGATGGACTGGAGGGAGGGCTCTTCTTTCCCTTCAGGCAAGGCCTCTTGGAGCTCTGGCTCGCCTTTCTCTCCCTCAAGATGGTGGAGGGAGGGAGGGCTCTTCTTGCATGTGTTAGTGCTAATTTAATTTGCATTTCAAACTCACTTACCATGTCAAAAGGAGGCTTAGCAGGGGTTGAAAGGACACCAATAAACTTTGAATGAAGCCCCAACAAGGAATGATAGAGTTGGGGGGATCCTCAAAGACCATCAAGTCCATCCCTCTTTGGAATACATGGCTATGGAATTCTGGGAGCTGGAGTATATTGTGGGGCTCAGAGCTCAAGGCTGAACTCTTTTTCTGGCTCAAGGCTATGGAATTCTGGGAGTTGGAGTTTGTTGTGGGGCCCAGAGCTCAAAGCTTCTTTTTCTGACTCAAGAGTATGGAATTCTGGGAGCTTGAGTTTGTTGTGGGGCACTGAGCTCATGGCTGAACTCTTTTTTTTGGCTGAAGGCTATGGAATTCTGGGAGTTGGAGTTTGTTGTTGTGGGGCACTGAGCTCAAAGCTTCTTTTTCTGGCTCAAGGCTATGGAATTCTGGGAGCTTGAGTTTGTTGTGGGGCACTGAGCTCAAGGGTGAACTCTTTTTCTGGCTCAAGGCTATGGAATTCTGGGAGTTGGAGTTTGTTGTGGGGCCCAGAGCTCAAAGCTTCTTTTTCTGACTCAAGAGTATGGAATTCTGGGAGCTTGAGTTTGTTGTGGGGCACTGAGCTCATGGCTGAACTCTTTTTCTGGCTCAAGGCTATGGAATTCTGGGAGTTGGAGTTTGTTGTTGTGGGGCACTGAGCTCAAAGTTGAACTCTTTTTTTGGCTGAAGGCTATGGAATTCTGGGAGCTTGAGTTTGTTGTGGGACATTGAGCTCATGGCTGAACTCTTTTTCTGGCTCAAGGCTATGGAATTCTGGGAGTTGGGGTTTGTCGTGGGGCCCAGAGCTCAAAGCTTCTTTTTCTGACTCAAGGCTATGGAATTCTGGGAGCTTGAGTTTGTTGTGGGACATTGAGCTCATGGCTGAACTCTTTTTCTGGCTCAAGGCTATGGAATTCTGGGAGTTGGAGTTTGTCGTGGGGCCCAGAGCTCAAAGCTTCTTTTTCTGACTCAAGTCTATGGAATTCTGGGAGCTTGAGTTTGTTGTGGGACATTGAGCTCATGGCTGAACTCTTTTTCTGGCTCAAGGCTATGGAATTCTGGGAGTTGGAGTTTGTCGTGGGGCCCAGAGCTCAAAGCTTCTTTTTCTGACTCAAGGCTATGGAATTCTGGGAGCTTGAGTTTCTTGTTGTGGGGCACTGAGCTCAAAGTTGAACTCTTTTTCTGGCTCAAGGCTATGGAATTCTGGGAGTTGGGGTTTGTCGTGGGGCCCAGAGCTCAAAGCTTCTTTTTCTGACTCAAGTCTATGGAATTCTGGGAGCTTGAGTTTGTTGTGGGACATTGAGCTCATGGCTGAACTCTTTTTCTGGCTCAAGGCTATGGAATTCTGGGAGTTGGAGTTTGTCGTGGGGCCCGGAGCTCAAGGTTTAACATCCTCCATTTTATCTGGGTGACCAGACGTTATTCTTTATCCAGGTGGACACGTCCTACATTTCTGCCCAGGGGAATTTCAAAACGTCCTGGTGTGTTCAGAGAGTTTGCCTTTCCCAGCCTTTCCTTGAGGCTGAGAGTGTGTAGCCTACTTGCCTAATGGATTTTCTTGGTTTGTTCAGAGAGTTTGCCTTTGGTGTGAGTGTATGTGTGTGCGCGCCTTCAAGAGGTTTTCTTGGGAGGTTTGTTCAGAGAGGGTTTGAATTTGCCATCCTCTGAGGCTGAGAGAGTGTGATGCCCAAGGGTTGTTTTTTTAAAAGGTTTGTTCAGATAGGGTGTGCCTTTGCCTTATTCTGAGGCTGAGAGTGTGTGACTTGGTGTAAGGTTTTCTCAGAAGATTTGTTCATAGGGGATTTGCCTTCACCTTCCCTTAAGGCTGAGAGAGTGTGATAAGCCCAGTGGGTTTTTTAAGCCCAAAGAAAGGATCGAACCTTGCTTCTCCTCCACCGCTGCCTCCTGTCGCACTTCCTCAGATGAATTTAGTCTCAGAGGTCCTACATTTTGGGGTAAATTTTGTCCTGTATTTTGAGCTACATTTTGGCCTACATTTTTTTCTACATTTTGTCCCACTTTGATGGTAGAGAATTATGACAAGTCCCATGCTCTCAGCTTCAACTCCAGCCCTGTAATCCTAGGACCTAGGTATTCCTTCTTGGTAGAAAGAGGCTTGGACAAGATGACCTTTGTGAATCCCTTCCAATGACAGCATTCCTGCCATTGCACCCCACCCCTTCTTCTCTTTCGTGAAGGTCACACTCTCAGCCTGAGAGATGAACATGGCCAACTCTCTCTCTGCACCTCTCTCATGGTGATGCTAAGGCAAACCTGTCACACATCATCATCATCATCATTATTCCCACCCCACCTCACCCCCTTCTCTTCTGAGGGTCACACTGTCTCAGCTCCATTTGAAGGCAGTCGAGTGTGGATTCAGATTTTTTCAAAGAGAGGAATGTTCTTTAAACCTTTTTGGCAAGGAGAATTCATATCTATGAGTGATGCTAAAGCAAAACCCATCATGCATTTTTATTTTTAAATTTTTGGCAAGGACAAGGAGAGTTCAGAATAATCATGAATGAGAGAGTGTGATGTTTCCAAGAAGGGAGTTGGATTTCAGCCCACCCCCTCTTTCTCTTCTGGGAGAATTTGGATGGTCACCACCTACACACAAATGCTCTCTCCTTTTGTTGTCATTTGTTTTTTAAAAGCAAAGCTGTGGGCAAAGAGGGGGGAGGATTTATTACCCTAACAAAGGAAATAATTAAGCCTTTGGTAAAAGCCAGTATGAGCTTTTGGCCAACCAAAATTCTTCTCATTGTTCAAGAAATGCTAATTATTTCTTCTCTTTAAAAAGCTTACGAAATCTTCGAATAACAGATATTTCTTCAGTTTTTTGAATTTTGGAGAATATTCTGTACATCACTAAAGGCCAGTGTTTAGCAAATAAATTAATGGGATCATCTTATAATTTATTTTCAAGGTTATACATATATGTGATTTTAGGCTGCATCAATAGAAGTATAGTGTTTAGATCAAGGGAAGCAATAGTGCCACTCTATTCTGCTTTGGTCAGGCCTCACCTGGAATAAGACTGTGTCCACTTCTGGGCACCACAATTCAAAAAGGACGTTGACAAGTTGGAGCGTGTCCAAAGGAGAGCCATCAAAATGGGGAAAGGGCTGGAAAAGTCACACTGAAGGAACTAGAAATTCCTAGAGAGAATCCTCCACTAGGCATCTGTTGCTCTTCCAGCACAATTCTATGGCCATGTCTGGCAGATGTGCCTATATGTGTGTATGTATGGATGTGTGTGTATTTGTGTGTGTATGTGTACCTATATACACACCTATGGACACCTGTATCTAAAGCTTCTGCCAGACAGGATTTCACAATCAAAGCACCTATGACAAATGGTCTTCCAACCTCTGTCAGTTAGTCTGACATCAATACCAGGAAAGATTCTAGAGCAGATCATTAAACAGAGAGTCTGGGAACATTTAGAAAGCAATTCCATAATTGATCACACAAAGTCTACACGGGTTTCTGAGAAACAAGTCACGCCAGATTAAGTGATCTCCCTTTTTGCTAAAATTACCAGCTTGATAGACAAAGGGAATGCTGTAGATATAAGATATATGGATTTCAACAAGGCCTTTGACAAGGTCCTCCATGGTATTTTTGGAAACAAGCTAACAATGCGACTGTTAGGTGGCATTGGACTGACCTGCTCTGAAGATTTCTTCTTCTCTTGTTGTCTAGTGACAACACAAGCAAACTTAAAATATCTGTCCAAGTCATTTCCAATTAGACAAGGAAATGGAATATCATCCCAGACTGAAGTTTGTGTCTTCTGAATGAAATGTCTAATTTGCCTACTGGTGCCTTAAAAGCAGGACCTCCTAAGCCCTATAAGACCATTTCTTCCTCTGGGCATAAATCTTGAGGTGTTATTAAGTGTGATTTGACTATACATACTTCAGCTCCTGAATCACGAAAACCCCACACCCGGGGCTTATTGATTTTTATTAATTCCCTGTGTTCTTCACTTTCTAATTTGTGAGGTAAATTTGTCACAAACAGGCAAGGTCTTGGAGAAGAGGCCCTCCTAGAGTCAGACATTGTTTCAACTACTGTTTCCATGGCAACTGCCACCTCAGTCTGCTCTCTTTACATTCCTGCTTTGCTGGTTTAACTGACTTTAAACAATAAGCTGTTTTTATGTTTGATTTTGAGTCTTTACCATATATATTTGGACAGTTATATCGTGAGGTGACCCAGTTTCCCACATTCGTAACACTTTTTAGGATTGGGTTTAAATTGTTCTTTAGAACAACTGTCTCTTTTGTGCGCCTCAAGGTCACACTCTCTTGACCCAAAACCTTTTCCTTCAACTCCATGTTGTTTTTCTTGCTGCCAGGGTTTAACATTTTTACTACTACTACTCTTATCTACTGAGGTATGCCAATTTTTAGGACCTCTTTTCTCATTTTCTTGAGATTTTCCCTCAGATCTTGTTGTTGTTTTTTACCATCTTCCCTGACCAAGACTATAGCATCCAGCATTTTTGCTGCCTCTGCCACTGTTTTCAGTTGTCGGTCTTGTACCAGCCATCTATATTCTTGGGGAATAACATTATAAAATTCTTCCAACCCCATCAAACTCTGTAATTCTTCTTTAGTTGTAATCTTGGCTCCCTCAATCCAACTTTTCAGTAAATTATCTAGCCTGGCTCCCAATTGACAAAAGGACTCATTTCCCTCTCTCCTAATTGCCCTAAATCGACGTCTATGATGTTCTGATGTAAGGCCAAACCTTTGCCTCACCATTTCCTTAAATAAATCATTGGGGCTTTTTACATTGGCAGGAAAGTGTGACATGAAGTTGCACTTTCCTTAATGCTTAGCAGCTAGACAGCAAGCCCCAGGTGTGGATTTAAAAGGTACAGGGCAGCTAGACTGAGGTTTTTTCTGTGGCTCAGCAACTACATGGGAAGCTGTCAAAACGCTACAAACACAGGCGGAGCAGCTACATGGGTGGCAAGGAACGCGACTTTTAGCCGCGCTTTAAACATTTTTTTCCCTTGCCGGCTGCGAATTGCGCAATTGCGCAGGTACATCATACAGTCGGAGCTTATCACATGGGGGAGTACAGGACCATTCCGAAAGAGGGAGAAAGTGAGGTCAGTTCGGAAATGCACGTGATTACGCACAAGCTCATCACACACAAGACAAGAGAGCATCTACACAAAAAGAAAATGCAGAGTCAATACGAAAGAATTCATCACATGTGAACATACTGGTCGGCTTTCTGTTGCAAATTAAGGCATCTTGGGAAATGGTAGCAAAGGCTCATGGGAGTTATAGTCTGTGTTCTGTCAGAGCATTATATTCAGCTGTCTTGAGGTTTCAGCCCTCTGTCCAGGAGGGATTCCCATATGTCCTCCATTCTTGAGCAGAGGCCCCCCTTTTCCAAGTTGACAAAGCATGTCCTCCTTTGCCAGGACACGTCCTACTTTTCCAGCCTTCTTTTTGAAGAGGAAACAGGAGGGCCAGGCGCGCTCTGGCCAGGCTCCGGGGGTCTCTTCCTGGCTCCTTCCCTCCCTCCCCGCTGCCTTCCTCCTCCCTTTGGCTGAGAGAGTGTGACTTGCAGGGAGGAAGGGCAGCAGAGGTGCTCCAGGTCATCCTGATGCTGGGCCAGGGCAAGCTGGAAACATGAGGAGGAGGAGGAGGAGGAGGAGGAGAGAGACATGGGGCCCCTCTGCTGCCCTGCCTCCCTGCAAGTCACACTCTCTCAGCCAAAGGTGGGAGGCAGCAGGGAGGGAGGGAAGAAGCCAGGAGAGAGCCCTGGAGCCCACCCAGAGTGCGCCTGCACCTTCCTTCACCTCCTCCCTTTGGCTGAGAGAGTGTGACTTCTAGGGAGACAGCAGGGCACTTGGGCGCTCAGCCAGGCCAGGGCAAGCTGGCAAGAGGAGGAGGAGAAGGGGAGGGACCTGGAGCACCTCCGCTGCCCTGCTTCCCTGCAAGTCACACTCTCTCAGCCAAAGGGGGGAGGAGAAGGCAGGCCCAGGCACACTCTGGCCAGGCTCCAGGGCTCTCTCCTGGCTGCCTTCCTCCTCCCTTTGGCTGAGAGAGTGTGACTTGCAGGAAAGCAGGGCAGCGGAAGTGCTCCAGGTCCACCTGGAGCCGGGACCATGGCAAGCTCAGCTGGCAACAGAAGGAGGAGGAGAAAGAGGAGGAGGGCCAGGCGCACTCTGGCTGGGCTCTGAAGGTCTCTTCTTGTCTTGGCACCTTCCCTCCCTCTGCACTTGTATCGCTGCCTTTAAATGGGCGCTTTAAAGAGAAAGAGCCCCATTTAACCGTGCAACTACACCTTAGCCTTTAGATGCAATAGCAATGTTGCACCCTTTTTAAAAAAGTAGTGGGGAAATCAAACTACTTTTTAAAGGCACTTCTTCTCCCTTAAAACTCCAAAATAGTGTTTTCATGGCACACTTTCCCTTTTTCTCATCTAAAAGCTGGGCTTTCATGCAGCCATCAACACACCTCTTTTTGCCAATGTAAAATGGGCTAGCTCCTTTTTAAAGCACTTCTTCTCCCTTAAAATGCCAAAATGGCGTTTTCATGGCACACTTTCCCATTTTCTAATGTAAAAGCTGGGTTTTCAAGCAGCCTTCATGACACCTCTTTTTGCCAATGTAAAACGGACCATAATTTTGGGCTTCCTCTGTCCTCATTTCCACATAGATTTCTGGGAAACCCCTACTAATCTGCGATCTCAAATAACTCATTCTTTCCTCATCCTTTATGTTCCATTCTGAACAAGTTCTCTCAAAGTTAACGAAGAAGGCATCGATGTTATCCTCTTTATAATATCTGGGAAACCTCTTCATGTCAATTTGTGGTACTCTATTTACCTCAGGGACCATTTGAGGTAAAGGGATTCCCTGATCCAAACTCCTCATTCTAATTTGACAATCCATGTCTTTTTCTCTTAAAAGTCTTATCATTTTCTTTTTCATTTCTGGCCAATTCAATCTCCCTTTCAATCTCTTTCACTCTCAAAAGCCTCTCATTTTCTTGTGCCCTTTCTCTTTCTCTTACAATTCTATCCTGTTGTTTTTCTTTCAAAATTCTTTCATTTTCTGTCTTGGCCATTTCTATTTTTTCTTTCATTTTCAATTCCTGTTTGATTCTCCAAACCTCTAAACTTTCTATAGGTTCAGACACAGCAGTGTCGACACTAGCCACCATTCCACCATTTCTTCTGTAACCTCCTCTTCCTCCAACATTTCAACTAAAGCTGGGGCTTTGACTTTCGTAGGAGGCATGTTAGCAGTGTTTCCTTACAAATACCCCAAACTTTTACCTCAGGAAATATTCTTATTTTACTTTGCCTCAACTGAGCAATAAGAATTCACTTGGCTCTTAAAATAAAATTAGTGATTCCCTACTTTACCAACAACGTTTACCTCAGGAATCACTGTGAATTAACTGTGTCTCCACTAAGTATAGAGATTTCACTTAAATCTCAAGGTCAAACTAGCGATTCATTACTTTGCCATCAACTATTACCTCAGGAATCACTTTGACTTATCTGTGCCTTCACCAAATATAGAGATCTTATTTAAATCTCAAAGTCAGACCATTGATTCCTTACTTTACCCAGACTTTTACCTCAGGAATCACTTTATGTCTGTCTTTACTTCTATTCACTAGTCTCTTACAATACCCAAGGCGTTTACCTCAGAGACTAGCGTTTAAATTAACGTTGGCGTGGTTGGGTTAGAAGTAATCTCCTACCAATTACCCTTTTCCTGTTACCTCAGAGATTACTCCCCTAACTCAATGCCAAATCAACTATGGGTATCTGGTATTTCACTCAGACCCCAAACTTCAAAGCTGTGCTGAAGCTCTGGCAACCGGACTTTTCGAATCCCGATGCTGCCGCCACTTTAATATGTGGTGAACGAACGAACCCTCTCTCTTGTTCGCCCACCACCTATCTCCTCAGAGGCACTGATATCTTTGGTAGCGTGTTTCAATAGTTCGACAGAGGCCAAGTAGTAATTCAAAACATGAATAAAGTTTATTTGTAAAATAAAGAAGAAATAAATTATGAAATAGAATTAAAGCTTTGTTTGTCTTGTTTCCTTAGTTACAAAAGTTCCTTAAACAATAATACTACAGCCACTCAGGCAACGTTATCTCCAGCATTAAGGCCAAAATCTGCCTTAAAACCTCTGGCTTATTCTGAGCCTCTCCTTCTCAGACTCCCTCAAGCCTCTCTAGTCCCTACTGGACTCTTCAGACCCTTCCCTGGTCTATAACTAACCTACAAATGTTCCCTCAGGAACCCTAAGAGCACACCCTCCCTCCCAGGTGTCTCTCCCCCCCAAAACTCCAACAAAATAAACCTATTTTCGCTCTCTGTCGAAGCTCTTTTATAGCCCTGCCCGATCGGCTGTTTCTCTACAAGGACACGGAACTATAGGTGCAAGCCACAGGAAAAGAGAGCCACCTAAACATTAGGAGGACCTTCCTAATAGTAAGGGCTGTTTGACAGTGAAATACTCAGCTGTTTCAATGGACAGTGGTGGCGTCTCCTTTAGAAGTCTTTAAACAGAAGCTGGATAGCTGTCGGTCGAGAGTGCTTTGATTATGAGTTCCTGCATGGCAGAGGGTTGGACTGGACAAACCTTGGGGTCTCTTCCAACTCTATGATTCTATGACTTTACCCCTATATGTGCTAGCTAGGTCTTTGAATTTCTCCTTGGTGATTTCCCAATTTTTCCATCTCTTATACATGGCCCATTTAAAGCTAAGGTCAGTTGAAAGTAGTGATGTAAAGAATATTCTCCAAAATTCGAAAAAATGAAGAAATATCTGTTATTCGAAGATTTCATAACCTTTTTAAAGAGAAGAAATTATCAGCATTTCTTGATCAATGAGAAGAATTTTTAATAAATTCCAAATGAAGTGAAGGGACGGGACTTCTCAGCTCACTATTCTTTGGCCAGGATTTGAGTATTTTGTGTAAGCAAAGCTACCATTCATACTGAGTTTTACCAGAGGCTATTTCCTTTGTTAGGGTGATATATCTCCCCCCTCTTTGCTTTGCTTTTAAAAAACAAATGAGGACGAAAGGAGAGGTGGTGGATACTTTCAGGCCATTAAAATTCTCACAGAAGAGAAGAAGAGGGTGGGGGGAATTGCCAAGGGTCACCTCATCCCACTCACACTCTCTCACTCATGGTTATTCTCCTTGTCCTTGCCAAAAATTTACAAATAAAAATGCATGATGGGTTTCCTTTAGCATCGCTCATGGATATATGAATTCTCCTTGCCAAAAGGTTAAAGAACATTCCTCTCCTTGAAAAAACGTGAGGGTACACAGACAAATATACTTTGAATCCCCAACAAGAAATGGTAGAGTTGGGGGGATCCTCAAAGACCAACCAATCTAACCTCCTTCCTTTATGAAGGAATATATAGGATCCTAGAGGATATGTAGCCTGACCCCTGATTAACATCGCCAAATGCCACTCAGCCTGCATCCACACTGGAGAAATAACCCGTTTTGGCCCTGCTTTAACTCTGGCTCAAGGCTATGGAATTCTGGGAGTTGGAATTTGGTTGTGGGGCTCAGAGCTCAAGGCTTAACTTTTTCTGGCTCAAGGCTATAGAATTCTGGGAAATGGCGTTTGGTGTGGGGCTCAGAGCTCAAGGCTTAACACTTTTTCTGGCTCAAGGCTATGGAATTCTGGGAGCTGGAGTTTAGTGTAGGGCTCAGAGCTCAAGGCTTAACTCTTTTCCTGGCTCAAGGCAATGGAATTTTGGGAGTTGGAGTTTGGTGTGGGGTTAAGAGCTCAAGGCTTAACACTTCCTCATAGAATCATAGAGTTGGAAGAGACCACAAGGGCCATCCAGTCCAACCCCCTGCCATGCAGGAACTCCAAGTCAAAGCATCCCTGACAGATGGCCATCCAGCCTCTGCTTAAAGACCCCTAAGGAAGGAGACTCCACTACATGCCAAGGGATTGTGTTTCACCGTCGAACAGCCCTTACTGTCAGGAAGTTCCTCCTAATGTTGAGGTGGAATCTCTTTTCCTGCAGCTTGCATCCATTGTTCCACGTTCTAGTCTCTGACGCAGCAGAAAACAAGCTTGCTCCCTCCTCAATGTGACATCCCTTCAAATATTTGAACAGGGCTATCATATCACCTCTTCACCTTCTCTTCTCCAGGCTAAACAACCCCAGGTCTCTAAGTCGTTCCTCATAGGGCATGGTTTCCAGACCCTTCACCATCTTAGCTGCCCTCCTTTCAACCCGCTCCAGTTTCTCCACATCCTTTTTGAATTGTGGTGCCCAGAACTGGACACAGTATTCCAGGTGGGGCCTGACCAAAGAAAAATAGAGCGACACTATTATTTCCATTGATCTAGACACTATACTTCTAGACACATTGATCTAGACATTATACTTAGACACTATACTTCTATTGATGCAGCCTAAAATAGCATTGGCCTTTTTAGCTGCCACATCGCACTGTTGACTCATGTTGAACTCAAGGTCTACTTGGACTCCTAGATCCCTTTCACACATAGTTTCATTCAGCCAGATGTCCCCCATCCTATATCTGTGCATTTCATTTTTGTGCCCTAAGTGCAGTACCTTACATTTCTCCGCAGTGAATTTAATTTTGTTAGCGTTCCCGTAAAAGGGAACTGACATCTGGCGTCCTCCAAGGCGCCATCCTGTCTCCCATGTTATTTAACATTTACACGAAACCGCTGGGAGAGGTCATCCAGAGACATGGGGCGCGGTGTTATCAGTACACTGATGACACCCAAATTTATTTCTCTATGTCTCTGACTGCTGCAGTGACTGAGGATGGCATCTCTCCTCTGAATGCCTGTCTTGACTCGGTAATGGGCTGGATGAGGAAAAACAAACTCAGATTAAATCCAGAGAAAACGGAGGTACTCGTAATAGGCTCTCCAAGCCCAGGGATGGAGATTCATCAACCAGTCCTGGACGGGGTCACACTTCCCCTAAAGGACCAGGTTCGTAGTCTGGGGGTGCTCCTGGACTCGTCTCTACAATTCACATTGCAAGTGGAGGCGGTCGCCAGGAGCGCCTGGTATCAACTTCCGCTGATACGCCAGCTACGTCCCTACCTGGGCAGGGAGGACCTAGAAACAGTAGTACATGCACTGATAACCTCTCGTTTAGATTTCTGTAATGCGCTCTACATGGGGCTACCTTTGTACCAAGTTCGGAAGCTCCAGCTGATTCAAAATGCCGCAGCCAGATTGTTGATGGGGGCCTCAAGAACAGAGCACATCACCCCCATTCTTAAATCTCTACACTGGCTTCAAATTAGCTTCTGGGCGCAATACAAAGTGTTGGTCGTTACCTATGAAGCCCTATATGGCTTGGGCCCAGGTTACTTGAGAGAACGCATCTCCCTACACAATCCGCCCCGCACACTTAGAACAACAGATAAAAAACTATTAAATTATAAATACACGAGGCTGATATCTACATCTCAATCAGCATTTTCTGCTGTAGCTCCAAAGCTATGGAATGACCTGCCGGAAGAGATCCGTCTAACATCCACATTGGAGGCGTTCAAAAAAGCACTGAAGATGGATCTCTTCCGGCGGGCATATCCACCAGACCTCATTTAATTCTATATAAAACCAGATCTACCCCATGTTATTGATTGCATGTTGATATGAAGTATTGGAAGCTAATTGATAATTGATTTTAATATCACTATATTGTATTGTTTTTAATATGCTGTAAGCCCGCCTCGATCTGTAGGGAGAGGCAGGAGATACAAATAAAATTTTATTATTTTTTTTTATTATTCTGGGAGGAACCTGTTGCAGTCTATGAAGACTAGGCTGACGCAGACCTCCCAGAGGGCCTTTTCGGCTGTCGCTCCCAGGCTATGGAATGACCTGCCGGATGAGATGCGTCTTATTACATCTTCTGACTGCTTTAAAAAAGCCTTGAAGACACATCTCTTCCGGCAGGCCTTCCCAGAAAGTCCTTAACCTCCCGGCTCTGTTTGGGTTAAGCTCTCCCATTAATACTTTAACATCTTGACCCTGATGTCTATGCAATGGGTTGCTGTTTTAAATTGTAATTTTTATGTCCTTTTCATTGATGTTAGTTTAATTCAATTTTAAGGGGCAGGTGGTTGGGTATGGGTCGTGTATATTTTATCTTGTATTTTTTAATTAATGTAACCCGCTCTGATTGGATACAGAGGAGCAGGGTATAAATAAATAATATTATTATTATTACTGTCAGGAAGTTCCTCCTAATGTAGAGGTGGAATCTCTTTTCCTGGAGCTTGCATCCTAGTCTCTGAAGCAGCAGAAAACAAGCTTGCTCCCTCCCCAATAAGGCATCCTCATTGAGTCCATTGGTATCATGGATAAATCTGTAGGTTTTTTCCCCTGGAAGTATTCATAGAATACCTCCTGCCATGTTTTTGCCCTGTTTTGGGGGTTCCCAAATCCTGGGGTAGGTTCACATTTATTTGGTTAAAGTTATGTTACATTGTGAACATATGATTGATAGTGCAGCCAGAGGCTGAGTTGTGGATTAAAGATAATTGCTGGATATATTTGACCTTAGAACAGCTCTAGGGCAGCTGGCATGGTCGAGACTCTTTTGGACCGATCCATGAGTGATGGGTATGAAAAGAGTTTATTAATAGTTGAGATTTATAGACAGAGTGTTCTAATATAGCTGTGAGTTAAAATTTTTGCTTGTTTGTTGAGTCCAAGGATCCTCCCTCTTTTTCTTGTAATCCTTGAAGGTTTTCTACACTTTCAGGTCTGACTGGAGGGGGTGATTTTTTCAGCCATTAATGGGGTGTGTGTCTTCCATCCTTCCTTCCCACACCAGGCCAGATGGAAGGAGTAATGGTTGCAAAGGCAGGCGGAGGAAGGGGGCTGCTCTCAGTCTGACAGACCCAGCAGGGTTGTTGTGAGAAGAAAGGAAGGGGGCAGGAGGGGAAAGAAGGCGCTCCCCATAATAAGAGGGATGGAGCTGGAAAAGGAGTGCAAGAAGGGAATGATGACAGAGGGTAAAGCAGTGAATGGCATTGAATATAATTTTGTCTTTGTATTTTTAAACTACTATCTGGCATTCAACAGCAACAACAATAATAATATTTATAACCCGTTCCTCTAATGAAATACTCGGAGCAGGGTACAACAAAATTAAAAAATACAAGGTAAAACAGCAGTCATATACCTTCCCAACCTCCTCCCCTTAAGATTAGATTAAACCAGGACTAGTTAAAATTGACATCAGTTAAAATTCGTTAAAATAGTAAAAACAAGGTGCAGTTTCATGGACAGTGCGAGTGCAATCCCCAATGGGTGGAATCAGAAGATTTAAACAGGGGGACAGCTAAGGTTAATCCCCCAGTTCCATTTACATTTTCATTTTTCAGGGTCCGGGGTTAGTGTTATATTTATTCCCTCCTCAGGGGAAGGCCATCATGTGCAACCTTGGGACTCACTAGAGTCATAGAGTTGGAAGAGACTCCAAGGGCCATCCAGTCCAATCCATTTCTGCCATGCAGGAAGACAGAATCAAAGCATCCCCGACAGATGGCCATCCAGCCTGTACTTAAAGACCTCCAAGGAAGACTCCACCTGGCTTAAGGAGACTACATGTGAAAGGAAACTAGAATCAAGTAGACCACAAGTTGAACATGAGTCAACAGTGTGATGTGGAAACCAAAAAGGCCAATGCGATTTTAAGCTGCATCAATAGTCTAGGGTCTAGAAGTATAGTTGTTACATCTTGATGAATTTCCCTAATGTTTTAATATTGAGAATTGGAAACTGGAGAAGACTGACAAGTTTCCCTTTTATCAGTATTTACCATAGATTCTTTTAACAATCCCTGCCAGTCTTCTGTCTGGATTAAGGGTAACATAGATTCAGATGGTTCCTCCAGATTGATAAAATCATCCTCATATGTTCAACTTATGATCTACTTGGACTCCTAGATCTCTTTCGCACATAGCTTCATTTAGCCTGGCGTTCCCCATCCTATATCTGTGCATTTCATTTTTCCTCCCCAAGTGCAGTACCTTACATTTCTCTGGGTTGGATTTCATTTTGTTAGCTTTGGCCCAGCTATCTAGTCTATTCAGTTCATTTTGAATTGTGATCCTGTCCTCTGGGGTATTAGCTACTCCTCCTAGTTTAGTGTCATCTGCAAATTTGATAAGTATGCTCCCAATTCTGTTATCCAAGTAATTGATAAAGATGTTGAATAGCACTGGACCCAGGACAGAACCCTGTAGGACCCCACTGATCACTTCTCTCCAGAATGAAAAGGAACCATTGCTGAGCACCCTTTGGGTTCGGCCAGTCAACCAATTACAAATCCATTTAACAGTATTGCATCTGTAGCTCTTCCAGCACAATTCTATGGCCAGTGTCTGGAAGATGTTTATTTATTTTATTTATTTATTTATTTTATATACCGCCTTTCCAAAAAAGATCAAAGCGGTTTACAAAAGTGGATAAACAAGGGTTCTCTTTCCTCAGGCAAGCCCTGATGGAGCTGAGCCTGCCTCTTCTCTCCCTCCCTAGGCAGAGGATGGCAGTTGGTATGGAGGGAGAGTCCTCTTGCCACAGAGTTGACCACAGAGTTGCACTGAAGGATCTAGGGATACCTAGAGAGATGTTCCCTCAGGTGCAAGCATAGTGTTTTTGTTATTTGTAGGTTTTCCACATTCATGGGGGCTCTGTGCCCCTAACTCCAGTGGATATGGAGGGATGAAAGTGTATGTGCATGAGCTGTATGTATATATGTGAGTGCGTGTGTGTATGTGTTTGTGTGTGTGTATAAGGGTATGTGCCTATATGTGTGTATGTATGGATGTGTATATATGAGTCTGTGTATTTGTGTGTGTATGTGTAGCTATATATGCACCCATGGACCCCCTTCCGGAATCCTTTAGGGAGCTAAAAGCAGGCACAAATAGGTCTTTGCAAGCCTGTTCGCCCACCTTATGCCAAAGTGTGAGGTTTTCCCCCTCCGTGATAGTAAAAACGGATGGAATTCACCTTTAGTGGATGGCGTTCTTCAGGAGCCTCCTGAAGATGCGTCTGACAGGCTGCCGCTCCCAACCGGAAATCTTCTAAGAGTTACAAATTGCAATCCTCAGTCAGCAGGATAACAAGGCAGGTACAGTGTGTTGTTGCTATGGTAAGAACAGAGACCACCTGGCCTGGGACTCAAGATAAATTGACTGGTTTCTAATTAATTTGAACCATGAAGAGCATATGCAGGAATAATCAATATGGGGGACTCAGATAGGGATGGTGGTCACCTGGGCAACATTTGGATCAGGCTTCCCTGCAAGCTGGCCATGATCGCATTTTTTATTTTTGCCAAATCATATTTCTACCTGGCTCTTTAGCCACAAAGGCTGTCAGGGTGGCTTTCATAATCATCATTATATTTATTATCTCCTGCTCTCCCCCCTCCCCCCCCATTACAGAATTCACATAGTGGACATCAGCCTTCCCGTCAAAGGACTCACATGGAGGAGAAGCCCTATGAATGCATGGAATGTGGAAAAAGCTTCAATCGGAGTGGAAGTCTAAACTTACATCAAAGGACCCACACGGGGGATAGGCCCTACAAATGCATGGAATGTGGAAAGAGCTTCAGTCACAGTGGAACTCTAAACACACATCAAAGAACTCACACAGGAGAGAAGCCCTATAAATGCATGGAATGTGGAAAGTGCTTCAGTAATAAAAAAGATTGCACTGTACATAAAAGGACTCACACAGGGGAGAAGCCCTATAAATGCATGGAATGTGGAAAGAGCTTCAGTAATAAAAAAGATTGCACTGTACATAAAAGGACTCACACAGGGGAGAAGCCCTATAAATGCATGGAATGTGGAAAGTGCTTCAGTCAAAGTTCACATCTAAAAAAACATCAAAGGACCCACACGGGGGAGAAGCCCTATAAATGCATGGAATGTGGAAAGAGCTTCAGTGAGAGTGGAAAACTGAACTCACATTTAAGAACCCACACGGGGGAGAAGCCCTATAAATGCATGGAATGTGGAAAGAGCTTCAGTCAGAGTAAAAATCTAAAAAGGCATCAAAGGACCCACACAGGGGAGAAACCATATCAGTGCATGGAATGTGGAAAGAGCTTCAGTGACAGTGGAAATCTAAACGCACATCAAAGGACTCACACAGGGGAGAAGCCATATAAATGTATGGAATGTGGAAAGAGCTTCAATGTAAGTGGAAGTCTAAACGCACATCAAAGAACCCACACTGGGGAGAAGCCCTATAAATGCATGGAATGTGGAAAGAGCTTCAGTCACAGTGGAACTCTAAACACACATCAAAGGACCCACACAGGGGAGAAGCCCTATAAATGTCTGGAATGTGGGAAGAGCTTCTGTCGAAGTGGAGGTCTAAACTCACATCAAGGGACCCATATGGGGGAGAAGCCCTATAAATGCATGGAATGTGGAAAGACCTTCCGTGAGAGTGCGCATCTAAACTCACATCACAGGACCCACATGGGCAAGAAGCCATATCAGTGCATGGAAAGTGGAAAGAGCTTCAGTGATAGTGGAAATCTAAATTCATATCAAAGTACTGACTAACTCTTGTATTATTTATCATGACAGTAGAATTGTTAATTAATCAGATAAGAATTGACAAAGAGATCAAATGGGCTCAAATAAAAGGTCATACTTATAAAATCAGAGCATATGCTGATGTTCTGGGAATCAATCTGGGAGACCCTAAAGAAACTATAAATAAATTAATGGAGAAAATTCAGCAATATGGCAAAGGTGCAGACCTCAAAATCAATCAATGGATATGTCAAAAAAGAAAATAATGAATTACAAAGACTATCTACTTTTCAAATAAGTAATGGAAAGAATTATTATGGGAAGAAATCAAAAAAGAGCTGAGTAGATGGACTAATTTGAACTTATCACTAATGGGCAGAATTTTGCAATCAAGATGAGCATTCTACCTAAATTTATGTTTTTATTTCAAAACCTGAAATTTGGGAAAACTGAAATTAATATGGGCTGGTAGAAAACCATGCATAAAATGGAAGGTAATGAAAGATGACAAAGAACAAGGTGGATTGGGAATTCCTGCTCAAAAAAATATATTACTCAT
Source organism: Urosaurus nigricauda (assembly GCA_034509955.1). Classification (NCBI taxonomy): domain Eukaryota; kingdom Metazoa; phylum Chordata; class Lepidosauria; order Squamata; family Phrynosomatidae; genus Urosaurus; species Urosaurus nigricauda. The sequence goes on from JAOEGL010000002.1 coordinate 3,970,541, forward strand.
GTATCCTAGATTGAATTAGCAATTGGATAATTTTTGATGGTACTAGAACACTAAATTTAGAAGGATTTAAACTAAAGATATGGTTAGCATGGATATTTATGGTATAAAAAGAACAGATGTCAATAAATAATTCAAGGATGATATAATCAGAAGATAGGTAAAAACCTAGAATAAAATTAAGCAGAAATTTTATAGACAGTGACCAAATTGGTTATCTCCCCAAGAAGCATGGATAATTGGATATATGACACAACCAAATGGATGTTTAAAATTCAAGGATCTGTTAAAATGCGTAGGAGAAAAATCTAAATTTAAATTGAGTAATGAACTAGGAAGAAGGGCACATTTGCCACTGGTCCACCTATCAACATCTTAATGAAAGATTTAAAAAATGGGGGGGGGGGGTCAAAATAGTACCTAGAATACTTTCTGACCATAATCCTGTAGTCCTTATTCTGAAAGAATTTTTTTTCATACACATGGAAACTACACGGTGAATTAATGTTAGATCAATTTATAATAGAGAAAACCAAAGAAAATATAACAAACCTCTTTAAAAAATATGAACATAACAACAACATGGGATGTGAGTGAGGTGGTTCTACGAGGATTATGAAAACATAAGGGTACGAAGTAAGAACTTACCAAATTTCGAGTAAAACGTAGCAAACAAATGATATCATACAAGGATAGATGAATATATCATAGGAAACAACTCAAGGAAACAATAGTTTGCAAGATAAAATATCAACTTACAAAAGTAAAGAAAGATTAAAAGTTCCTTTCTTTGGAATTATCAATATTAAAAGGCTAGATGTAATGTGAATAACAATCAAGATGAAATTGAATATCCTTTTGGTCAAATAATAAATTCTAGAGAAGGAACATTGACTTTAGACAAATAAGGAGCAAGATTGGGAAAAGGAAGAAAAAGGAAAAAGGAAAGGAAAGGGCACAAAAATAAATTACTAAGATAAAAAAGATAACTTTTTAATCAAAACCATAATTATATAGGTGTGCTTAATAGGAACTACATTTGGGATTATTACAATGTTAGTAGATGTGGTAAGCAATAAAATACTAACAGTAGAAAGCCAAAACTAGAGGGAGTAGACAAATCGGAAAATGGTGGAAAGGAAGTAAGGAATTATTGTAGAAGGAGTAAGAAAGTGTTTGAAGGTAAGAGTATGTGAGTAGATCGTGAGTGGAGGGAATTGGAAGCTTGATAGGATCAAGAAAGATAGAGAAAGCAGAAAGATATAAGAAAGAACAAGGACTATGAAAGAAGAAAAGATGAGGAAAGGGAAAGAATAAAAGAAGGAAAGGAAAATTAAGGAAAACTAAGGGAAGTTAAGGAGGGAAGTGTCATGGATGTTAAGAGAAGGAGAAAGGATGGTTCGAAGTGGAATGATATAGAGTAATACTAGAAGGCCACCACCTTCAAATATTTCAAATGATAATTTAAGATTGTAAAGTAACATTGTAATAGCATGCATGTATTTGTGAAAATAATGTTATGATTGTATGATTGATGGTTTTAAAAGTTTCTTAAAATGTCTATTAAAATTATTTTTAAAAAAGGAAGATACAAAATGGATTCAGAGCTAGAAGGGATTGGAAATAATGAAACAGAATTAGATGAGATTTTGCTGAAACCTCAAAAATCTAAAATATCTAAATTATACAAAATCCTATTGAAAGTTGAATTAGAAGCAGAAACAGTAAAAAAAGTACCATCGAACACCCTATTCAATTGGAAACAATTCGCTGCAAAAGGTACAGATGAAATTAGAACCATTTAAAGAGCATGCATCAATCCTAAAGGGGGAAAAGGGTGTTAGGGACATAGAGAGACTCGCTGTGTCCACTGCGACCACTTGCAGAACGGAGCCACGTGAACAGGATGCCAAGAAGAAGGTCTCTGGAGAGAGAACTGCAACAGTCTTCAGGCCAGGAAGGAAAAAATCCTTCACAGCAGCACATGACCTTCAGCTCCCTGCTTGCTGAATAAAGACATAGGCACTGCCAGTCTTCACTCAATACGAGGGCTTTAATCTTCGTTTTCAGTATATACAAAAATATGTACATTGAGTATTGGACAGCCATCACAAATACTCTCTATCACCAACAAACTGCTACACCAACCACCAGTCCACAACAAACCCACAATGGAGACATTTCCCATCTCCCTTATATAGGTGGTTCAAATGCTCATTGCATCACCCATCCCAGGTGTGCATATTACCAATAGTTAGCCCACACACACCTGCCACTGGAACTTAGCCTCTTTCATTACTAAGCTTACAGGTCCATCTTGTGGTCACATCCATGTCATTTCATGGTCACATCCATGTCATTTCATGGTCACATCCATGTCATTTCCTGACAAAGGGAACCAATTTTCAATTGCCCCCTAAAAGTCTCCAGAGGGAAAGGCTGAGGATGTTCCAGAGGCAAAGTGCAGCAGTTTGAGTGTTGATTTAGGGGTTCATCCACATGGTAGAAATAATGCAGTTTGACACCATTTTAGGTGCTGTAGCTCCATTCAATGTAATCCTGGGGCTCATTTCCACTTGTGTTTACTGCGCGATAGCATTATTTTCGCCGCAATGTATTTTTCTTCGTTTCCATTTGAATGTGTACTCACTACTAGTTCGTTGTGCCTCGTTTCCACTCTGATTTGCAGTTGATTTGTAGCAATGAACAGTATATCATCTTAATCCGAATTCATACGTCGTGACTGCAGAGTTATTTGCCACCACATTTTTAGTGCACCTTTTTGAGAAATCCGAATCTGATCAGTGGCAAACCAATGGAAACGAAATGGTGTTACATGAGCAGAATTTATAATGGGAGGGGTGAAGAGACAGGGGCTGGTCAAGGGGTGTATCCTTCTTTTCTTGTTCCTTGCTCTCCTGTCACCATTTTCGTCATCATTTCTGAGGTAGAACAGCGAGCGCCTGCAGCAGTTGTTCCGCAATAGCAATCGCTCTTTCACAGAGGGGCCACACTTTAGTCTGTCTGCTGCTGGTAAGAGTCCCATTCCGTTTTGCTATAAAAATTGTTAAATTCCCCTAAGTGTTGGTGTGGGATTTTATGTTTTTACGTGATGTTTATGTTTGCATACTAATTTTTTTTAATATTTACATTTAGCATTATCGCTTTTTTGTTAAAGAGGAAAACTGGAAAAGCGGCAAGGCGCCTTTTTCTTGAAATAACGAAACTATGATATTAAGGTAATTGGATGTTTGGGTATGGGGGGTTTGTGGGTAGTATTCATTTCTAAGATTTCGTGGCATGTTGTTATTTTTATTACAATTGTGTTGGCAAATGATTTAACTCTGGGAGGGCCACTTGGCAGCTATTCATTGCTAAAAAGCACTTGAGGGTTGGGGGTGTCTTGTTTAGCCTTGTTTGTATACATGCTTTAAAAAAAGGGGAAGGCTTTAAAAAAGGGGAAAGGGCACACGTTAGGAAGAGGGAGGTGTGGTTTTCCCCTTTGTTTGGCCATGCAGCTCATCATCGGGTAACAAAGAGCAGGAAGAGGGGGGTATGGGCAAGGTGGGCCATACCCATACATGGCTATGCATTGCTGCCAAGTGTTATAAAGGGGGAGGTGTAGTATCCCTCCTTTTTAGTTTGCCTTGCCATGAGGTCCCTTTCAAGAACAAAGGACAGGAAAAGGTGCGTTTCTGTGTTAGGGCATTGTTGGATGGGCAAGGTGGGCGGGTAAAGATGGGTATGGGCATCACCTTTCTAGCCAATGTATTGCACCTCCTTTTGTGGGCCATTTGTTCATCTCAAATGTGATCCTCCCCTTCCTGTTCCGGCACGCCATTTTTAAAATCCCATCTCTGCTTGCAAGGTCTGCCTGCAGGAAGGAATTGCCGTTGTGCTTTTCTCTCCTGGATCTGCAGATAGGGAATTAAATAGCCATGGAGAGCATTTCCAAGAAGGGAACCGGGGGCGTTTCTTGGCGCTCAGACGAGACTAGATGTTTGATTGCAATTGGGGGGAACAAAAGGTTTAAGCTCAACTTAATAGCAATCACAGAAATATAGATGTGTATGCATCCATTGCTGCACAGCTAAGGAAAGAGGTATTTAAAAGGTCCGGGAGTGAGTGCAGGATGAAGGCTAAGGCCCTGAAACACCCGAAACAGCTAATCAGCTTGCAAAAACCAGTGGCATGGGCTAGATAACCTTGCCTTTTTTAAAAGAGTTCCAAGACATATTTGCGAGCGACCACAGCGTGGAACCAAGTAGGGCAACTTCTGTAACCGAGGTATTATTTGTTCCTGGATCTTCCTCCCAGGGAGAATCACAACAGATGGCCCCAGACAGTCAAATGGAGGTGACCCTCCCTTTTCAGCCCTCAGAAGGCTTGGAGGATCTTTTTGCCCAGGGTGAGTATTCCCATAGAATTTATGTTTTTTTTTATATTGCTTTTTTTATATATTGCTATTACTGATTGCTACAGTTGATCAGACAAATACATAGACACACACACAGATATATAGAGACACGGGATTACCTTTTTATATATTTTAATATATATATATATATATATATATATGTGTGTATATATATATATATATATTGTAAATATATATATATATATATATATTGATTGTATATATATTGTATATATATATTTCTTGATTGTAGGTTCGCAAGATGATCAGGGAACAACATATGTGCCAAACCTGAAAATACCGGAGGAAGATGAGGAATTGACCCAGATTGATGCTGCAGAAGATACTCAGTGTGATATGATGATGGTTCAGAAACAGTCCAGGCCTCATCAACGCCTCCTGAGGACCAGCCAGCCAAAGAACAATTCGTTACACCCGTGAGACCCAGTGGTTAGTAACTAGAAAATATATTACTAAGTTTGTGATCAGTGAACGCAAAAAACAATTTTGCTCATTGGTAAACAAAAATATGGATATTTTATATATATATATACATATATATGTGTGTGTGTGTGTGTGTGTGGTTTTATAAAAATGGTTTTATAAAAATGATTTTCATGTAAAATACATACACATTTTGTTTATATATTTATATTTATTTTATACATTTATTTTTGTTCATATATTTATATATAGACATATAAATATATATTAATATAATATATTCATAATAAAAATATATATAAAATAAATATAGAATATATATATATAAATATATACATATATATATATATATATATATACATATATATTTCTATAAATCTGGTTTTATTATAAAAACCTATTCCTCTTCATAAAAATATGGCTTTATGTAAAGGAATATGTGATATGAAAATATTTTCTTTATCCACAGAGACAGATACTGCAAGGCAGCAAAGCACCTTGACTCCAGCAGAAAGAATGGCTCTGATAAGGAGAAGACAGGAAAGAACTTCAGCAGAAAAAAATGGCTGATAAGATGATCCTCAACTCATCATCCCAGCTTGACCGCTTGCTCGACTACCTTCGCATTAGGGCAGCAGAGGACATCCTTTTCAAGGAGAGGTATTTGGATAATGCAAGAGCAGAGTTCAGAGAATTAATGGGCCTTTTTAGGGAAAACAACAACATAATGAGAGAACTTGCTAACAACACCTCTCTGCTATGCTCAGATGCCATTGGGGAAAACGGGCAGGTTAAGCGTACCAGGCAAAGCTCGACCTGTGATTCAAACATACCAAGCCTCAGTAAAGAATCAGTAGCATCATCATCTTCTGGTACAACAGGATACACTTCGCAGGATGGTTCGGAGAATCAGCCCTTTGAGTCTGTTACGGATAACTTTCCTCCTCATGGAAAAGCCCCTGAATGCAGTGCCTGTCCCGCACATGTCACGGCCACAGAGAAAAGTCAGGAAACCTGCCCATCTTTCTCAATGCCATCACATAATGTGACCGCTAATAGAAGGGAGCTGCCAGTAGAAGTGTATGCGACAGTGCCCCTAACTTTCATCAATGTAATGGAATATGATGATAGTAATGTATTGTGATCTCATGAATGAATACATGCCCGTGTTATTTTTTCTTATTAAAGGTTGAATTTCAAGGAAATACTTTCAATAACAGTTCAAGTGAAATAAATTTATTCCTTTTCACAGTAAATTAAGGAATATTTCTCGTTCTTTCCTTTGAGTTTTTAGCTTTCTTAAAAATATATATTCAATGTGAACAATATGGAATTTGGCAGGTTACATCACCGCATTTCCATACATAAAATGTACACTTTTTGGTATATGAAGAAGATGCAATAAATAAGAATACGGCATAACAAATTAAACCTCATCATTTAAACTTTTGCAACAATAACAAAGTAGGTGCAATAAATAAGAAAAGTTTACACAAAGGGAAAGGTGCAATATTATCATAAAATAAAATTAAAATGATAAATAATCGCTACTGGTAAAGTGCTGTTTCTTTCACAGTGTAAACTGTCAAAAATGAGATGATTATAAAGTAAAGATGTTAAATCATCAAACAAATGAGGCCAGGAGTAAAACTAAATGGTAAATGAAAGGTGGTGTCCTGGAAATCTGACTCTACTTCGGGGAAAGGGTGAGGGCAGTCTTTCCATTCTGTCCATCCTTTGCATGAGTTCATTCCCTGCGAAACCATAAAACAAAATATACATTTCAGTATACATCGCCACACCATTGCTTCCCATGACAGCATCATAGGGCGGTGGAAACAATGTTACGATGGTTTTTCAATTGCATAAAGTATACTCACAAAGCTGTGGTCCAGGGCACTTGCGGGCCTTGATAGTATCAACCTCCTTCTCAATAGAGGCCACCCAACCAGCCATATCTGAAACTAGACATAATTAAAAGAAGTTATACAAGATCAATCGTAGGAATTTTAACTATCAACTGATATCAGAAAGTGATGTTTGGTGACTTGCTATTATTTCCTAGAACAACCACCCACTACCCAAGTAGCTTATAAATGCAATTAATCAGACAAAGCACCCATGTCTACTTGACTTACACGCCGGCATTGGTACGCAGTTTGCAATTGATCGTCCTGCCGCCTCAATGCGTCTTGCTAGGTTTTTTCCACTATTTGAAAACATGAAATTTTAAATTATTTATGAATAAGTATAATTTAGTAAATTCTGACAATTTTTACACTTATTCCACTTAGTTCAATAAAAGCAATCTTCTATTTGCCATCCCATTTCCCTGTCATGATTGTAAAGGTACTCACAGGCTTGGGACGGGCGCACAATCCCTACGCAGTTCCTCCAACTCCTTCTCCATCTCCTGTATCCTTCTTTCCAAATCCAGAGAAATAAGTTAACTAACTGATTAACTATTTAACTTGCAAACAATGTACACATCGCATTGACTGCACAGCTAAAGTACATCTGCCTTGTTCCAGACCTCAGAGGCAGCAAAGAATTGAAAGAGCTGAATGCCTCCCCCCTTCGTCCCCTTCTCCTTCTGTGTTGTGTATCTTTAGATTGAAAGCATGAAGTGTGCTAACTATAATGCAATCATCCTACATACAGTGCTGTGTAAATATACAGCACTATATAACCACAGGTTGATAATAATAATAATAATAATAATAATAATAATAATGCTACTTGTGCTGCTGCCGGTGCTTGGGCCATTGCTGCTCCTGAGGGCCCAGGATGAGGCTGGTGGGGAACTGACGGCTGGGTTGACACCCCCCTGGCTGGTAGGCAAAAAGAGGGAATAAGTGGTTGTACAACACATAGGTTTGTATTTGGTTTGTAGAGCATAATGCATGAAATAAGTAATTTACCAAGTAAATTTAAGCAATAGACTCCACAATATTATGTAATATTACACAGGCGGATATAATTGAGTTTACATTCTCAGCCGCCACCTGAATATTGTTGGTCAATGCGCGGAACCTCATTTTTATTCTGCCAAAAGCACGCTCTATGCAGTTCCGAACACGGGAAGGGTGTCTATTATAAACTCCCTTCCTCCCCCCAGGTCCACCCTTGAAAGGGGTCAGCAGCCATGGTTTCAGGGGGTATCCAGAATCAGCAAGCAGAAGGGGCCCAATCATTGTTCCAGAGATCATTTGCAAGGGCCAGCTGGGCACTTACTGGTGGGCTTGCAAGGCATGAAATACTGGTGATCCTTTCACAATAAAGCTGTCATGATTTGATCCTGCATAGCCAGTCACAATGTCAATGAATCTCCCGGTGTGATCACAAACCGCTTGGAGGACCATTGAATAATGCTGTCTCCTATTAATGTATTGGTCCCCTTGTTGGACAGGGGCGATGATGTTCACGTGACAGCCATCGATTGCCCCAATCACCTGTGGGAACCCCAGGGCCTCGAACCCGGCCATTAACTGCAAGACAGAACAAAATGAAGTGCAATTATCACTGCCAAAGGAAAAGACAATGGGTATCAATGTTGCTGGATGTAAAATAAGAGGGGCTATGACCCCAGTGTCCTTCCTTTTTTTGTTTGGGAACTCATGATTGCACATCCCTTCCCAGGTAGAAAAAATGTAATGCTACTAATTGAAACAAAATTGCCAACTTCAGAAACCCCATAGCCCCCCAAAAGAAGCATCAGCAGCAGGAGCAAGGAAACCATAGGGTGGTTTAAGCAATTCTGTGCAATATTATGTTCCCCATTCATAGACCTTGATGAGATATTTTTTTCCTTATAAAGTTTGTTTAAACACAAAACATACCTTTCTGCGGTCTCCAAGGTAGACAGTTTTCTTGAGAAGCAACGTTTTCATGGAGAGTACGACCTGTATTATAGCCCTGTATGCTGTTGTCTTTCCCACACTGAAGAAAGTAGCCACAGTGGCATAGGAGCCTTTGTGGGCCAGGAAATATATGGCGATGGCGACCTGCTTGTCCGCTGGCACAGCCCATCGGAGGGGGTGTCTTTTCTGTTAAGATGAGAGTGCAGCTCCTCCACAATCATGTCAAAGACATTGCATGGCATCCTAAAGATCTGCTTCCACATTTCATCCGACCACATGGATGTCAGTTCTAGGGTAAATCCACCACCTCCTTTGCATTTGCTCTAGAGAGATCTGGACAGCATGCATAAAAGAGGACTCCCTACATTCATTCATCAATTGCGAAACAGCAGATACTACATCGCATTCATTGTCCCCCTCTGCTCCATTGCCGGCCTCAAATAATCTCTGCAGGTCATAAGATCTCCTCTGCAACCATTTGTGGATAAACAGGGATAGCAGCACATTGATCCTCATGCTCATAAGCAAAGCATGCAACAACTTTGGGGACCTGGGAGCCATGATCCTTTCAGAAAATATCACACACCAGGCAAAAATAGTGACTGGAAAAGACAAAGAGCAAGGGGTGGCCAAGAAATGAAGGAAAAAAAATGATTGGCTAGAGTGACCGGAAGTAAACAATTTAAAACTGTAGTGAAAACTGGAGTATGCATAACCCGCATTCAGAAAAAGCGAGACAAGACCCGTCATAGTGACATAAGATCACTTTTGCGAGAGATTGACAGCTTGCACCCAAAAAAAACAGTTTTGGGGCATAAGTGGAAATGAGGGAGAGCTTAATGCAGAACAAATTGATGCAAATTAAGAGTAATGGAAACCAACAGGATTAGAATTAATGCGGAGTTGTAACCTAATCCTTGTAAATGGAAACGAAGGAGTTAATTCGCATTGGTTGCGAATTGGCCACAATGTTGATTCACATCAAATAAAATCCGCAATAAATTGTCAAGTGGAAATGGGGCCTTAGATTCTGTAGTTTTTCAAGGTCTTGAGCCTTCTCTGCTGGATCTCACCAAACTATAACTCCCAGGATTCTGTAAGAGGGAGACATGACAGTAGAAGTGGTGTAAAGCTGCATTATTTCTACAGTGTAGATGCATCCTTAGACTTATCCTATTCATTCCTCCAAACTACAGCCCTAAAACTACAGTCTAAAAATGCAAGAAGAGATGCAGGAGAAGCCGCAAAAGAGAGCAGGGAGCTGGGGGTCTTTATCCCGGAGAAGAGAAGGCCAAGAGGTGAGGATGGCCCTCTTTAAGCATTCAAAGGGAGGACATATTGAGGAAGGAGCAAGCTTGTTTTCTGCTGCTCCAGAGAACAGGACACAATGGAGCAACGGCTGCAAGCTCCAGGAAAAGAGATTCCACCTCAACATTAGGAGGAACTTCCTGACAGAAAGGGCTGTTCGACAGTGGAACACACTCCCTCGGAGCGTAGTGGAGTCTCCTTCCTTGGAGGTCTTGAAGCAGAGGCTGGATGGCCCATATCTGTCAATGGGGATGCTTTGATGGAGATTTCCTGCATGGCAGAAGGGGCTTGGGCTGGATCTGGGCCCTTCTTGGGTCTCTTTGAACTCTCCAAGGATTCCATGCAGCTCCGCGGAGGGACTACTGCGCATGCGCAAAGGCAGCACAGAGCTCCTCCCTCCCTTCAGGGAAAGCAGTGAGGGCACAGTCAGGGCAGCAGCAGCGGCGGCAATGGCTTCATACGCGAGGACTGAGCATGCGCACACCGCCCCCCTCTCTCTCCCTCTGAGCATGCGCAGTGGTCGCCAGGGCCTCCAAGGCAAGGCCTGCTGTGCTAGTCCTAATTATAAGGGCTCCTTCCCTTTCCTTCTTCCTTGGAGGAGGCTGGGAGAATGGAGCCCAAGGAGAGGAGGGCTGAGGGGGAAAGAGGGAAGGCTTCTCCTGGCAGGAGGTTTATTCAGGAGAGGAAGGGAGGGGGAGAGCATGGTTTCAATGCATTCCTCTCTCTCTCTCTCTCTCTCTCTCTAATTATATACAGATATATATCTATATCTATATATATAGATATAAAATACTTGTAATATTCTTATTATTTTATAATATATATATATTATACTTGTTATTTATAATATACTTATTATTTATATATATATATAATACTTTTTATTTACTTATTTTGTAATATTATATATATTATGCTTGTTATTATATATTTATATATATATATAATACTTTTTATTTACTTATTTTATAATATTATATAATAATATTTATTTATGCCCCACTCTTCATAATATATAATATATAATATAATATATCAGTATAGTATAAATACTTATTATTTATAATATACTTATTTTATATATATATAGTATATATACAGAGTATATTGTACTTATTATTTACTTATATATGTATAATATATATAATTTACTTATATATATATATAATTATACTTTTACACACACGCATAATTATATTCTATATATATTATTATACACTTATATATAAGTATATATATGTGTGTGTATAAGTATATATATATATATATATATATATTATAATTAATATACAGTATATATACAGTGGGGCAAAAAAGTATGTAGTCAGCCTCCAATGGTGCAGGTTCTCCCACTTAAAAAGATGAGAGAGGCCTGTAATGGACATCATAGGTAGACCTCAACTAGGAGAGACAAAATGAGAAGAAAAATCCAGACAATCACATTTGTCTGATTTGGAAAGAATTTGTGCACAAATTATGGTGGAAAATAAGTATTTGGTCAATATCAAAAGTTCATCTCAGTACTTTGTTATCTATCCTTTGTTGGCAATGACAGAGGTCAAACGTTTCCTGTTAGTCTTCACAAGGTTGGCCCTTTACACTGTTGCTGGTATGTTGGCCCATTCCTCCGCGCAGATCTCCTCCAGAGCAGTGATGTTTTGGGGTTGTCGCTGGGCAACACGGACTTTCAACTCTCTCCAAAGGGTTTGTATGGAATTGAGATCTGGAGACTGGCTAGGCCACTCCAGGACCTTGAAATGCTTCTTACGAAGCCACTCCTTTGCTGCCCGGGCGGCGTGTTTGGGATCATTGTCATGCTGAAAGGCCCAGCCACGTTTCATCTTCAGTGCCCTTGCTGATGGAAGGAGGTTTGCACTCAAAAGATACATGAGACATACATTGCACTCGAAATCTCATGATTCATTCCTTCATGTACACGGATCAGCCGTCCTGGTCCCTTTGCAGAGAAACAGCCCCAAAGCGTGATGTTGCCACCCCCATGCTTCACAGCAGGTATAGTGTTCTTTGGATGCAACTCAGCATTCTCTCTCCTCCAAACATGACAAGTTGTGTTTCTACCAAACAGTTGTACTTTGGTTTCATCTGGCCATATGACATTCTCCCAGTCCTCTTCTGGATCATCCGAATGCTCTCTAGCAAACTTCAGACAGGCCTGGACATGTACTGCCTTAAGCAGGGGGCCATGCCTAGCACTGCAGGATCTGAGTCCCTGGCGGCGTAGTGTGTTACTGATGGTAGCCTTGGTTATGTTGGTCCCAGCTCTCCGCAGGTCATTCGCTAGGTCCCCCCATGTGGTTCTGGGATTTTTGCTCACCGTTCTTGTGATCATTTTGACCCTACAGGGTGAGATCTTGCATGGAGAGCCAGATTGAAGGTGATTATCAGTGGTCTTCTTTGTCTCCCATTTTCTAATTATTGCTCCCACAGTTGATTTCTTCACACCAAGCTGCTCACCTATTGCAGATTCAGTCTTCCCAGCCTGGTGCAGACCTACAATTTTGTTTCTGGTGTCTCTCAACAGTTCTTTGGTCTTCACCGCAGTGGAGTTTGGAGTGTGACTGTTTGAAGTTGTGAACAGGGGTCTTTTATACTGATAACTAGTTCAAACATGTGCAATTAATACAGGTAATTAGTGGAGAACAGAGGGGCCTCTTAAAGAGGAAGTTACTGTACAGGTCTCTGAGAGCCAGAAATCTTTCTTGTTTTGACCAAATATTTATTTTCCACCATAATTTGCAAATAAATTATTTCCACATCAGACAAATGTGATTGTCTGGATTTTTCTTCTCATTTTGTCTCTCCTAGTTGAGGTCTACCTATGATGTTGATTACAGGCCTCTCTCATCTTTTTAAGTGGGAGAACTTGCATAATTGGTGGCTGACTACATACTTATTTGCCCCACTGTATAAATAAATAATAAGTATATTATAATATACTTATAATAAGTATATGTATATGTATATATATATATGTGTGTGTGTGTGTGTGTGTGTATATATTAGGCTTTATTTATACAGTGGTGTAAATTTACAGAGTGCTGTACAGTCAATTGAAACAGACACACGTGTGTGTGTGCATGTGTGTGTGTCTCTCTCTCTCTCTATATATATAGAGAGAGACACACACACACATACAGGTTTCTCCACTTTTCTGGCTTTTGCAGATTTGATTATTCACAGATTTCATTAATACCTTCTCTCTACGAATCTCTAGCTCCTCCAGTGCAACTCTGGGGTCAACTTTAACCAAATGTCACAGCGAAGGGGGATCATTGAAGAGTGGTTTTGTAAAGATGTATGATTATATTGAGGTTGATAGGCTATCTTATTTAATTAAGAAGAAGAAAAAACACATGGACGATTTTTATAAAACCTGGAAACCTTTTATATCATACACGGAGAGAAAAGAATGGAATCTTTCAGGAATGATATTTAAATGAAGGGACAGAGTGGATGTTAAAATATAAAGGAATATAGATGACATATTTGTACATATAAGGAAAGGAACTTCTAGATTTGAAAGCGAATACAAAGACTCTGTGGAAATGGTTTAAACACTTTGAGATTTATGTATGACCAAAAAACAAACAGAAAGTGTTAGCTTCTTTCAATCCTCAATCTCATTCCAACTCTCCAACCCATTCTTCTGGTCACTGCCTTGACCTAGTTCTCACCACCAAGTGTGTCATTTCCGACCACTTGGCATCTGACTATCCATTGTCAGGTCATCATCTAATTTCTTTTACTCTTACTTACATCCCACCTCCTCGTCATGTTGTCCAATGCACTTTTCATCTATCTGTTTGCACGTTATAAAGATTAGAAGATGGGAGGGGACAGGGTCAAGAGAACAAGTAGTAAGTTTGCAAGAATTTAGCAGCGTAGAGAATTCATCCAGAGAAACAGGTGGAAAAACAAAGTTTATTAGTAGAAGGAACCAGAAGATTAGTGGTAGGGGACAGATCAGGAGGAACAATTTCGGATTGAATAGTAGTAACTTTAGTGAGGAAGAAGTTGGCGAAGTCAGTTGGAATTATAATTTTTAAAAAACCAAAAGTCACAGTGAGGTCCTAGAGAGAACATTCTGCTAGGCATTTATAGCTCCTCCAGCGCAATTCTATACTCAAAGCCTGACAGATGTTGACCACAGAGTTGCCCTGGAGGACCTAGAGATGTGTTCTCTCAGGTAAAAACATAGTGTGTTTGTTATTTGCGGTTTTTCCACGTTCACAGAGGTCCTGTGCCCTTAATCCCAGAGAATGTGGAGGGACCATAGTGTATATGTGTTTTCCTCTGTGTACCTATGTGCAGGAATGGAGGGGAGGACTGAGAAGGGGGAAAAAAAGAGGGAGGAGAGGGGTGTGTATGTATCTCACTTAAAAAATGGCACAGACAGATGGCACCCCTTATTATACAAAAGGGCAAAATCAAGGGTTACTAGCTGGAATTTATACTAATTTTAAATATTTTGAATATATATGTGTATGTGTGTCTCGTTTAAAACAATGGCACAGTTATATGGCACCCCTTTCAGAAAAGGGCAAAGCCAAGGGTTGCTTGCTGTTCAATATTTTGAATATATATGTGTGTGTTCCTCATTCAAAACAATAGCACAGTCAGATAGACTCATAGGATCATAAAGTTGGAAGAGACCCCAAAGGCCATCAGTCCAACCCCATTCTGCCATGCAGGAACTCTCAATGAAAGCACCCCCGACAGGTGGCCATCCAGCCTCTGCTTAAAGACGGCACCCCCTATTATACAGAAGGGCAAAGTCAAGAGCATCTAAATGTAATTTATACTTACTTTGAATATTTTGAATGAGATGTAGTAAAACAAATGACAGTACTTGCCTATAGGGATTCATTGGAGAATACTGCCCTTTAGGAAAACGTGTGTGTGTACACTGTATGTATGTGTCTATATACTCACACAAACACTACTACTGCCTCATTGGAAGCTGTTTTCAAAGAGAGGCTGGATGGCCAACTTTGGGGAGGGCTTGGATGGTATCTTCCTGCATGGCAGAAGAAGAGGGTTAGACTGGATGCCCTTTGGAGTCTCTTCCAACTCTAGGATTCAAATATTCTGCTGTCTCTATGGGGGGCAGTGGAGTCTCCTTCTTTGGACTCTGTCTTTAAGCAGAGGCTGGACAGCCATCTCTCCCAGGGAGGGCTTTGATTCTGTCTTCCTGCATGGTAGAAATGGATTGGACTGGATGGCCCTTGGAGTCTCTTCAACTCTAGGGTTCTAATGAACCCCAAGGTTGCACATGATGGTGAGTGCCAGGTGGCATTCATTCATTCAGTGTATGATCCGCCTTTCTCCTACCAGGGACCTAAGGTGGCTTACAAAATTCAAAATAGCAATTGGGTTTATTAATAATAATAATAATAATAATAATAATAATAATAGATTTATTTCTAGCTCGCCCAATCATGAAGAATCCGGGCAGGTTACAACAATAAAATATACTGAAGTTACAATAAAATCAAACCCTAAACCTCCCCCGCCCCCCATTCCCAATACTAAAATAGAATTAAACAGTAATAGTATAAAAACATTTCAAACATTAAAGACATTACACAAAGACAAAGAAACAAGTGGGGAAGGATAGGCAGATACGGGGGCAGATATCTATATATCTGGGGAGCGTAGCTAAGTTGGAAAGGCCTGCCGGAAGAGATCCATCTCAAGTGCTTTCTTAAAAGCTGTCAGAATGGAGATGTGACGGATCTCCTCCAGCAGTTCGTTCCATAATTTAGGAGCAGTAGTAGAAAAGGCCCTCTGGGAAACTGATGTTAGCCTAGATTTTTTTGGCTGTAATAAATTTCTTCCAGAGGACCTTAGAGTGCGGAGCAGACAATAGGGAGGAAGACGTTCCCTCAAGTATTTTGGGCCCAAGCCATGTAGGGCTTTAAAGGTAATCACCAACACCTTGTACTTTGCCTGGAAACTAATAGGCAGCCAGTGTAGGGACTTCAAGACCGGTGTTATGTGGTCATTCCCAGAAGTTCCCATAATCAATCTGGCTGCCATGTTTTGTACCAACTGAATTTTCTGAACTTGACACAAGGGTAGCCCCATGTAGAGTGCATTACAGAAGTCCAGTCGAGAGGTTACCAGTGCATGTACTACTGTTTCTAGGTCCCTCGGCTCCAGGAAGGGACGCATTTGGTGTATCAGACGAGGCTGATAACAGGTGCTCTTGACTGTCGCATCCACCTGAGCTGTCAGATGGAGTGACAAGTCAAGGAGCACCCCCAAGCTGTGGACAGAATCCTTCAGGGGAAGTGTGACCCCATACAGAACTGGCTGACACAACTCCACTCCTGGTTTCGGGGTTCCTATAACAAGTACCTCCATCTTACCTGGATTCAGCTTGAATCAGTTTTCCCTCATCCAGTCCATTACCACCCCAAGACAGGTATTCAGAGGAGAGATCCCATCTTTTAGTCACTGCATCAGTCGAGACATAGAAAAATGTATTTGGGTGTAATCAGCGTACTGATAACACCCCGCCCCATGTTTCCGGATGGTCTCGCCCAGCGGCTTCATGTAAATGTTAAATAGCATTGGGGACAGAATTGCACCCTGAGGGTCAACCGACTTGAGTTCCCTCTTGTCCCCAAGCGACACCATCTGGAACCTACCTGAAAGATAGGACCGGAATCACTACAATGCAGTGCCACCAATACCCAGCCCTCTCAGGCGTTCCAGAAGGATACCATGGTTAATGATATCGAAGGCCGCTGAGAGGTCCAAAAGCACCAACAGGGTCACTCTTCCCCTGTCAATGCCCAGATGGAGATCATCGATTAAGTCAACCATGGCAATCTCAATTCCATATCCCACCCTGAATCCGGTTTGAAACGGATCCAGAAAATCAGTTTCCTCCAAGACAGCTTGTAGTTGATTGGCAACTGCTCTCTCAATCACCTTGCTTTTTTTCCCCTCCTTTCCAACATCTGCCAGTGAAGAAGGCTCAGCTGAGAGAGTGTTTGTTTGCCCTACCTCCACCTGGGCTCCTCCCATGCCTTGGATCCTGGACTTAAGGAGGAGGAATGGCCCTCTTTCCCTCCTTTCCAACATCTGCCAGTGAAGACCAGCTGAGAGAGTGTTTGTTTGCCCTCCTTCCACCTGGACTCCTCCCATGCCTTGGCTCCTGGACTTAGGGAGGAGGAATGGCCCTCTTTCCCTCCTTTCCAACATCTGCCAGTGAAGACCGGCTGAGAGAGTGTTTGTTTGCCCTCCTTCCACCTGGACTCCTCCCATGCCTGGGCTCCTGGACTTAGGGAGGAGGAATGGCCCTCTTTCCCTCCTTTCCAACATCTGCCAGTGAAGACCGGCTGAGAGAGTGTTTGTTTGCCCTCCTTCCACCTGGACTCCTCCCATGCCTGGGCTCCTGGACTTAGGGAGGAGGAATGGCCCTCTTTCCCTCCTTTCCAACATCTGCCAGTGAAGACCGGCTGAGAGAGTGTTTGTTTGCCCTCCTTCCACCTGGGCCCCTCCCAGGCCTTGGCTCCTAGACTTAAGGAGGAGGAATGGCCCTCTTTCCCTCCTTTCCAACATCTGCCAGTGAAGACCGGCTGAGAGAGTGTTTGTTTGCCCTCCTTCCACCTGGACTCCTCCCATGCCTGGGCTCCTGGACTTAGGGAGGAGGAATGGCCCTCTTTCCCTCCTTTCCAACATCTGCCAGTGAAGACCGGCTGAGAGAGTGTTTGTTTGCCCTCCTTCCACCTGGGCCCCTCCCAGGCCTTGGCTCCTAGACTTAAGGAGGAGGAATGGCCCTCTTTCCCTCCTTTCCAACATCTGCCAGTGAAGACCGGCTGAGAGAGTGTTTGTTTGCCCTCCTTCCACCTGGACTCCTCCCATGCCTGGGCTCCTGGACTTAGGGAGGAGGAATGGCCCTCTTTCCCTCCTTTCCAACATCTGCCAGTGAAGACCGGCTGAGAGAGTGTTTGTTTGCCCTCCTTCCACCTGGACTCCTCCCATGCCTGGGCTCCTGGACTTAGGGAGGAGGAATGGCCCTCTTTCCCTCCTTTCCAACATCTGCCAGTGAAGACCGGCTGAGAGAGTGTTTGTTTGCCCTCCTTCCACCTGGGCCCCTCCCAGGCCTTGGCTCCTAGACTTAAGGAGGAGGAATGGCCCTCTTTCCCTCCTTTCCAACATCTGCCAGTGAAGACCGGCTGAGAGAGTGTTTGTTTGCCCTCCTTCCACCTGGACTCCTCCCATGCCTGGGCTCCTGGACTTAGGGAGGAGGAATGGCCCTCTTTCCCTCCTTTCCAACATCTGCCAGTGAAGACCGGCTGAGAGAGTGTTTGTTTGCCCTCCTTCCACCTGGGCCCCTCCCAGGCCTTGGCTCCTAGACTTAAGGAGGAGGAATGGCCCTCTTTCCCTCCTTTCCAACATCTGCCAGTGAAGACCGGCTGAGAGAGTGTTTGTTTGCCCTCCTTCCACCTGGACTCCTCCCATGCCTGGGCTCCTGGACTTAGGGAGGAGGAATGGCCCTCTTTCCCTCCTTTCCAACATCTGCCAGTGAAGACCGGCTGAGAGAGTGTTTGTTTGCCCTCCTTCCACCTGGGCCCCTCCCAGGCCTTGGCTCCTAGACTTAAGGAGGAGGAATGGCCCTCTTTCCCTCCTTTCCAACATTTGCCAGTGAAGACCGGCTGAGAGAGTGTTTGTTTGCCCTCCTTCCACCTGGACTCCTCCCATGCCTGGGCTCCTGGACTTAGGGAGGAGGAATGGCCCTCTTTCCCTCCTTTCCAACATCTGCCAGTGAAGACCGGCTGAGAGAGTGTTTGTTTGCCCTCCTTCCACCTGGACTCCTCCCATGCCTGGGCTCCTGGACTTAAGGAGGAGTCTTGTCTCCCACCCCCTTTTTTTAGATTGTGTATAGTTCACATTGTTTCTGGGATTGGGATGGGGGGTTGAGAATGGGGATTATTTTCTTTTTACTTGCTTTGGTATGTTAATTGTTATGTATTTTGCTTTGTTAATTTTATTTATTTATTTATTTTTTGGTTATTTTTTTGTTATAATTACTATGTATTTTTTGTTGTTGCTATAACTGCTATGTATTTTTGCTTTGTTAATTGTTATGTATTTTGCTTTGCTAATTTTGCTGTTACTTAAATTACTATGTATTTTTGTTGCTATAATTGTTATGTATTTTGCTAGTTATTGTTATTGTTAAGTGCTATCTGATTTTATTGTTATTGCTTAATACATTGCCATTTGTTTTTTTAATTCATGTATATTGTTATGGTGTGTATAATCCCCTCTGTTGTAACCCGCCCCGATTGCTTGCTAGAAATAAAAATTATTATTATTAGTAGTAGTAGTACTGCTATAGTTGTTTTGATCGAGGGGGTCCAGGGAGGGTTTCTTTAACAATGGTCTAACCACTGCCTTTTTAAGGCAAGAAGGTAGGGAGCGTTGCTCAAGAGATTTATTAATTATATTTGCCAACATTGGCTTGATTGTGTCCCACCCCAAATGGCCAGCCAGGTTGGGCAAGGGTTGAGAGGGCAGGTCGTCTTTTTCATACTACTAAGGAGCTTGTCCACGTCATCAGTACTTAGACTCAAATTGATCCAGTCTAACAGTATTGGCAGAGGCGCTGGATACCTCTCTAAATGCTTCAATCTCAAGGTTGGCATCCAAGTCAGCTTTTATCCGAGTGATTTATCTGCAAAATACTCATTAAAAGTGTCACAGCTGGCTTTAGTTAGCTCAAGTAGAGGGTTCTGGGTGGGGGGGGGTAGTTGAGTTAATTTCCTCACCACCCTGAACAGCTCAGCTGGACGAGAGTTCACAGACACTATAGAGGCAGAATAGAAGGATTTCTTAGCTGCCTTTATCGCCACTTGGTACTGTGTTTCCCCAAAAATAAGACAGTGTCTTATATTAATTTTTGCTCCCAAAGATGCGCTAGGTCTTATTTTAGGGGATGTCTTATTTTTCCATGAAGAAGAATTCACATTTATTGTTGAACAAAAAAAATGAACATTTATTATATACCGTATATTTATATACAAAAACTTTGCTAGGTCTTACTTACGGGGAAGGCCTTATATTTAGCAATTCAGCAAAACCTCTACTAGGTCTTATTTTATGGAGATGTCTTATTTTCGGGGGAACAGGGCAGGATCTAAGAAAGGCCCTAGGAAGTGTCTTGTCGGGTCTGAGTTGAGATCTCTGCCAATCATGCTCTAGTCGTTGTCCAACCCGCTTCATTTGTCTAAGATCTTCAGTGTACCAAGGATTACCATTTTGAGCGGGTGGGAAAGGATGCTTAGGAGCGATTATGTCTATGGCTCTGGTGAAATTGGTATTCCACATGTTGACTAGAGCTTTGACAGAATCGCTAGCTTCGACAGAATCGCTAGCAACCATAAAACCCTCTAGGGCTTCTTGGAACCAGAGCTTCGACAGAATTGCCAGCACTGCCAACCATAAGACCCTCTAGGGCTTCTTGGAACCTAGTGGGTTCCATCAGCCTTCGCGGGCAGACCATTCTGATCGGTCTAAGTTGAGTCTACACTATATTAACATATAATGCAGAATAATTGAGATCTATCTATCTGTCTGACTATCTTTTATCTATCTTCTATATAAATAAAAATGTAAATGTTTGTTTTTTCAAAATCTTAAATCTCCAAAAGTTCTTCAGCAATTGCTTTGAAATTTTGACACAATATTGCATTCAAATACACATGTTTTTATATGCAAAGCTCCGCTCTGGGCCCTGCAACAAACTCCAACTCCCACAATTCCATAGCCTTGAGCCAGAAAAGTTAAAGCAGGGCCAAACCGCGTTATTTCTCCAGTCTGGATGCAGCCAGTAATTAAAACTCCTAACTTGGGGGGGGGGGGGAGGGAGGAGCAGAAAAATAAAACTCCTTAGCACAAAATAGGATTTTTTACTGCTCCTACAAGGCTTATTTGTGGCTAAGATGGTAGTGCCTGAACTGACCAAAAAATAAGGTGAGGGAGAAAGAAAGAGGGCCAAGGAAGGGGCTAGGGAGGGAAAAAATGGGGTGAGGTTGCACCCCTCTTTTAAGGAAAAAGCAAAATTTAAGTGAGTGGGGAGGCTGTGTTCCTTAACACCCTCCAAAAAAGGTATAACAGAGCTACCTGTTATCAAATAAGATTTGAAGGGGGGATATAAGGGGTGAAGAGAGTGCAGCTGAACCTGAAAAAGAAGGGGAAAACAAAGGAAGTTAAAGCAAAGCCTCAAAAAGCAAGAGAGGGTGCTTTAGTTGTAGTTGTGCGCTTGTGCATGCTCAGCCTTTCTCTCCCTCCCTCTCCTTAACTGGCCATGCCCACTCTGCCAATTAACCAACCAACCAGCCTGCCTCGCCTCGCCGTGCCCCAAACGGCATGAGACAAGGCAGGACCTACTAGTGCAGTGATGCCAGGAAGAGGGTGGGGCCCCGATGAAACGCTTTCCTCGCTCCCTCCCATTGGTTCACACGGGGTTTTGGCAGGAAAAGCAGAGGGTGGAAGAGGGGGCTGCACAACCGCTGTCATTTTGTGAGAGAGATAGCGAGAGCAAGCAGTTGAGGGAAAAGCGGGTTGCTGTGTGCTTGAAGGGGAATAGGAGCAGGAGGAAAGAAAGACTTTAAGTCCAGAACACATTGTAAGAATAATCAAGTTTGAGGCTGCTTTAACTGCCCGGGCTCAATGCTAGGGGATTCTGGGAAGTGTAATTTTGTGAGACATTGAGCCTTCTCTGTCAGAGAGAGCTCTGGTGCCAGAATAAATTACAATTCCCAGGACTTCCTAGCACTGAACCAGGGCAGTTAAAGTGGCCTCAAACTGGATTATTTTTGCAGGGTGTCAGAGTTGCTTTACATCAACATTATTCTATCTTTTTTTATATCCCACTCACCCCCCACCCCCAAATATTACAGAACTCACATTGTGGACATCTGTATTCCCATCAAAAGACTCACACATGGAAGACGCCACATGAATGCATGGAATGTGGAAAGAGCTTCAGAGAACATAATGCCTACACTAGACACCAAAGAATTCACACAGGAGAGAAGCCGTATGAATGCATTGAATGTGGAAAGAGCTTCAGTACAAATAGAAGTCTAAACAAACATCAAAGGACCCATAGAGGGGAGAAGCCATATAAATGCATGGAATGTGGAAAGAGCTTCAGTCAGAGTGGAAGTCTAAACAAACATCATAGGACCCACACAGGGGAGAAGCCATATAAATGCATGGAATGTGGAAAGAGTTTCAATCACAGTACATATCTAAAGTCCCATCAAAAGACCCACACAGAGGAGAAGCCATATAAATGCATGGAATGTGGAAAGAGTTTCCGTCACAGTGGAAATCTAAACTCACATCAAAGGACCCACACAGGGGAGAAGCCATATAAATGCATGAAATGTGGAAAGAGCTTCCGTCACAGTGGACATCTAACGTCCCATCAAAGGACCCACACAGGCAAGAAGCCATTTAAATGCATGGAATGTGGAAAGAGTTTCAGCCAGAGTACACATCTAACGTCCCATCAAAGGACCCACACAGGTGAGAAGCCATTTAAATGCATGGAATGTGGAAAGAGTTTCAGTGATGGTAAAAGTCGAAACTCACATCAAAGGACCCACACGGGGGAGAAGCCATTTAAATGCATGGAATGTGGAAAGAGCTTCAGTCAGAGTACACATCTAAACTCACATCAAAGGACCCACACGGGGGAGAAGCCATATAAATGCATGGAATGTGGAAAGAGCTTCAGTCGGAGTGGACATCTAAACTCACATCATAGGACCCATATGGGCAGAAGCTGTATAAATGCATGGAATGTGGAAAGAACTTCAGTCGGAGTACACATCTAAACTCACATCAAAGGACCCACACAGGGGAGAAGCCATATAAATGCACGGAATGTGGAAAGAACTTCAGTCGGAGTGGAAGTCTAAACTTACATCAAAGGACCCACACAGGGAGAAGCCATTTAAAACCAGCAGGGCCCTAGATGTCAACTCTGAAGGTCTGTCAATCTTCTCTTCTCCTTGCTGAACAAATGTAAAACTTTCTAGAAGTCTATTGGGAACCATGGGATTGTTTACAATACTGGGTGTAATCCTGTGAATTTCACAAAATTGTTCCCAGGCTGCACATTAAGCAAAGCAGATAGGGATGAATGGGAGAGAAAGGGATGGTTTCCAAGTATCTCTTCACTGCCATCCCAAGGTCTTTTCCTGGAATCCTCTTTAAGGTGCAAAGAGGGCTTTGCAGACAAGAAGGGATGGGGATGGGGAGCCAAAAGATGCAGTGCTCCTGTCAGTCCTTGAAGGGTGAAAGAAGCCAGTGGCCAGCTTCCTAGAGAGGCAAGGTGTTAATGAGGGAGGACACCCAAGTAGACCACAAGTTCAACATGAGTTAATACCCACTCTATGTTTATTCATTTTTCAATAGTGTTTTATTGCATAGTGGCTGTTTTTCACAGAAGGGTGGATTGTTTAAGGGGTGGGGCAGATTGTCAGGAATGCATTCCTGCCATAAGGATTTAATGTGTTTAGGGTCTAAAATAGGGATGATAGGGTTTATAGTTGGTTAAGAAAAATAGATACAGGTTTAGATAGAATATTCTAGAGGTTTGGAGAAGGGAATTTACTGGACAGTATAGCTGTAAGGGTTAATGTGCTTTTAGGCAAAGATCTCTGGAACTGGCTTAGAAGGAATGCAGAGGAGGAATTTTGCTGTAGATGCTTGCTTTCTTTTGAAGCCCTTTGCTGTAAAGGAGGGGTGGTAAAAAGACATGGTTTAATTTTAAGGTTATTGTTGATTTATATTCATATTGTACAGCACTGTGTAAATTTACAGTGCTATATAAATAAAGGTTAATTAGTAATAATAATAATATAGCTGATATATATTTAGATAATAGAAATAAGGTTAATAATGTTTATCACAATATAGATATATAGACAGAGATAGAGATAGTTATATAAAATGTGTTACAGTAGTGTGTTACGCCATCCCAAGGTTACAGGTTTTGACTAACTGTGCTGGGAAGAAATATGTTCCCAGGGACCCTGCTAGAATGCTGAATCCCCGGACGTTTAACGTTACATCGCCACTAGGAATAAACCGTGGGAAAACCTAGCCAATTATATTGCTATAATCATTTATGGGATGGAGTTGCCATGCCTCATTATCAACGTGTTTTCCCTATATGTTACTTTAGACTTGACAAAAAAGTAGCTACCTTGTCTGCTATGATTTCTTTACGGCAATAAAGCTGTTCTTTCTTGAAACTTCCTTTTTTGACTGAAAGAGATCTGTGGATTGGGGAGTCTGACACCAGCCCTTGATGAACTCCTGTCTTCCAAGGCATTGTCTGCCTTCCATGCATAACTCATGGAAGCTCTCCTGATCAAATACAGTGGTCCCCCGCCTTACGAATCCCCCGGGTTACGAAAACCCCGGGATCCGAAGGCGGCGGGACCGCCATTGTATCCCCCGGGATCCGAAAGATCCCCTGGGATACGAAAGAAAAAAAGCCGTGCGGCCCCTTTAAATGGCCGCGCGGTCCGTCCGCAAAAGCGGTCCCCCGGGAAACGAAAGCTTCCGGGTTACGAAGGTAATCCCGGAACGGATTATCTTCGTAACCCGGGGGACCACTGTATTTGGGACTATTGGCAAAAACGTTTCTGCCAACTGGTATGAGATGCAACCCATCCCTTGCCAGAAATCCCCCCTCGTGGAACCAGACTCCATGATCCAAGAATCCAAATTGTTCTCAGTGGCACCATCTGGGGAGCCAGTTGTTTATATCTGCTTTTCCTCTCCCATCCTGGACCATGCCCTTCAACTGGGAGAGAAGAGATGAGATGAAAACCTATGCATTGAACTCTTTCAGCTTCCTACCAAGAGCCTCATAATCCCTTCTGATATTCTGAAGGCTGTGCCTTGCAGTATCATTGGTTCCCACATGGACCAAAAGGAAGGGATAATGATCAGTAGGCTTGACAAGTCTTATCAGCCTCTCCGTCACATCATGGATCTTGGCCCCAGGGAGGCAACACAACTCCCAAGACATCTTGTCAGGTCCACAAACCACTGCTTCTGTACCCCTCAGCAAGGAGTCTCCTACCACCACCACATGACTCCGCCGAGGCTTAGCAGCAACTATTCCCTGTGGTGGTACTCTCAGGCTCCCCTTCTCTGTCCCTGACGTCTGTCCATGCTGCTCATCCTCACCATCCCTGTGTGTGACATTCCTCCAGCTGCCCACTATGTGAAGTGACCTCCTCTTCCCCAGCAATTTTCCCATCCCAAACCGTCCAGTTTGTTTTGTCCAGGAAAGCCTCTTGCTCCCGAAGATGCTGAAGTGTAGATACCTGCGCTTTTAAGCTTGCTGCTCTACTCCACATCCCCTCGCGCTCCTCTGCTACCACTGTCTCTGACCCAAGTGGAGGAAAGGCTCCGCGTGGATGGAAGGGCAGGCTCAGTGTCCTTGAAAAACTTCCATCCATCCTGAATTGCCTTCTCTTTTAGTATTCCTGACCCCCAGTATTTCTCTGAGTTTACTAAAATCAGCTCTCCTAAAGTCTAGAATATGTGTCAGACTATGCCTGGCTTCTCCTTTCCACTGTATAACAGACTCCAGGAGAAGATAGTCACTCCCACCTAAGGATCCCACCTCTTGCACCCTATTAACCGGGTCACCCCTGTTGGTTAGGATCAGATCTAAAATTGTTGCCTCTTCCACCTTTTGGACAACGAAACTGTCTTGCTTATGCTTAGCTAATTCTTTGTTTTTGAAAGTGATTTTCATATTGCTTAAGTAGTTTATGCTTTCTAGTTTTCAGTTAAGATCTTTCTGTTTGTTATTCTGTAATTGTTAATGTTTTGACTATTTCCTGATTTATATCCTTTTATTTATAAACTGCAGATTTATAAACTGCAGGAAAAGAGATTCCACCTCAACATTAGGAGGAACTTCCTGACAGTAAGGGCTGTTCGACAGTGGAACACACTCCCTCGGAGAGTAGTGGAGTTGCCTTCCTTAGAGGTCTTTAAGCAGAGGCTGGATGGCCATCTGTCAGGGATGCTTTGATTGGGAGTTCCTGCATGGCAGGGGGTTGGACTGGATGGCCCTTGTGGTCTCTTCCAACTCTGATTCTATGATTCTATGATTCTATGATCCGTTTCATCTCTTTTTGTAATATTCTGCTAATAATTCCCACTCTTTCTCCTCTTCCTCTATAGATTTTCCGTCTCTCGACAGTGTTAGCTTGTATATTTCAATCACATCCAGTAGGTCTAACAACCATTCTTCCATGTTGGTGTGTCTTTTCCTTTCCATAATTTTGCAAAGTTGAATCTAGCTATTGAGATCATATATAAGATATGTCTTCATTTTTACTTGACAATTTGTTATTTTATCTGTCATGTTTAGCAAATAAATCTCTGGGATCATGTTATAATTTATTTTCAAGATTTTACATATATTTTGGTGAATGTTTTTCCAGAATTTTTGGATTTGTGGCCAGTGCTACCACATATGGATCCAGGGACCTTTTCCATTTTTTCCCCACATTTCCAGCATTTGTTACAGCTATTTTTATAAATCTTTGCTATTTTTTCTGGTCTTAAATACCATTGGTAAGCCATTTTAAAAACTTTTCTCAGATGCTTTGGCATTCTGTAAATTGAAAGGTTCTTGTTCTAGATAAGTGCCAACTTTGTAATTCTATAGCTTTCCCTATGTCAATTGCCCATTTTGTCATGAAATTTTTTATCTCCTAGTTTTCCGTCTAAAAGTAATTTATGTAATGGTGCAGATGACACCAAATTAGGAGGAGTAGCCAATACTCCAGAAGACAGGATTGAAATTCAGAATGACCTGAATAGACTAGAAAGCTGGGCCAAGGCTAACAAAATGAAATTCAATGCGGAGAAATGTAAGGTTCTGCACCTAGGGAGGAAAAATGAAATGCACAGATATAGGATGGGGGACACCTGGCTGAATGAGACCACATGTGAAAGGGATCTAGGAGTCCAAGTAGACCATAAGCTGAACATGAGTCAACAGTGCGATGCGGCAGCTAAAAAGGCCAATGCAATTTTAGGCTGCATCAATAGAAGTATAGTGTCTAGATCAAGGGAAGTAATAGTGCCACTCTATTCTGCTTTGGTCAGGCCCCACCTGGAATCGTGTGTCCAGTTCTGGGTACCACAATTCAAAAAGGATGTGGAGAAACTGGAGCCATGGGTCCAAAGGAGGGCGACTAAGATGGTGAAGGGTCTGGAAGCCATGCCCTATGAGGAACGACTTAGGGAGCTGGGGATGTTTAGCCTGGAGAAGAGATGGTTAAGAGGTGATATGATAGCCCTGTTCAAATATTTGAAGGGATGTCACATTGATGAGGGAGCAAGCTTGTTTTCTGCTGCTTCAGAGACTAGAACGCAGAATAATGAGTGCAAGCTCCAGGAAAAGAGATTCCACCTCAACGTTAGGAGGAACTTCCTGACAGTAAGGGCTGTTCGACAGTGGAACACACTCCCTTGGAGTGTAGTGGAGTCTCCTTCCTTGGAGGTCTTTAAGCAGAGGCTGGATGGCCATCTGTTGGGGATGCTTTGATGGAGAGTTCCTGCATGGCAGGGGGTTGGACTGGATGGCCCTTGGGGTTTCTTCCAACTCTATGATTCTATAATTCTATGTAATCTAGATGTCAGTTTCTCTTCACTTCCTTCCAGTATTTTATCGCATTCATTTTGTTGTGATGCAAAACCTGCTTTTAACCTGTGTTTTTACCTTCTTTTATTCTGTGTTCCCTTTTAACCTGTGCTAGTCTATGACCATAATAAAGATAAACTGAACTGAACTGAACTGACATTTGTGTTCAGCTCAAAGGACCAACACAGGAGAGAAACCATATAAATGCATGGAACGTGGCAAGAATTTCCCTAGGATTGATATTCTTACTTTACATGTAATAACCCATACAAGAGAGAAACCATTTAAGTGTTTCTGTGGAAAGTGTTTCTGTTGAAATTGCTCCAGTCAAAATGGACATCTGCATATACACCAGAGACATCACAAAAGAGAGAAGCTTTATAAATGTATGACATGTAGAAAAATCATCAATAGCAGTAATGCTCTTCCTTTCATGAAAGTTGCCAAAGAAGGAAAGCTATATAAATGCATGGAACATGGAAACCCTTTCCATTTTGGTGTCAACTGGAATGAGCAAAAGCACCCACAGAAGACAAATCTTTTGTGTATATTTGGGCTGTGAAATGTACTTCAGTGATGGCAAAACACTGACTAAACAAGAAGCCTGGCTGGGCAGTTTCACAGCTGATTCCTCATAAGCAGATGAATAGACTGGTTTGAAACTTGCTATCTGTCCATAACATAATAAAACAAATCTGTTTCTCACATATTCTGTAAGCTCTGTTGGATGTTCTTTAGGTCATATTTTGGCATGATGACTGTGTTTTGTCTTTCTTCTTCAGCTTTAATCTTTGATACAGGAAACTCATGATCTGTGCCATAGTCAGTGCATAGCCTGCTTTTGGGCCACAAGAATAGAACCCCTGTTTCCAATTATGGAGTCTGTTTGGGTTTAGTGGGTTCAATCAGGAGGCCCTTTAGAAATTCAGCCAAAGCTATTAGGCTGCAACCCAAAGTCAGTAAAGGTTTGTCCTTCACCAATGGGAAAGGGAGCAATCTGGCTGAAGCTTCAGTGAGTCCAGAGAAGAAGGATGAGTTTCACTTTACTATATGGGCTTTTGTACAAGAGTGTTGCTACATGGTTGTGGAGATGAGGATCCAGGACCTGTTGGAAATTCAGGCAAGGATTCAATTAACCACAGGGGTAATTTTTTGTCTTTTTAAAAAATCCTTCTACACCACAGAATGGTCCTGAAGATGCAGGGATAAATACTTCCAAAATTACAAAAGGACTTCCTCCAGAGACTGACAGAAGCACTACTTTGGAGCATCCCAACTCAAGAGCACATCTACTTAATTTATATTGTATGCTCCCTAGAAAACTCAGGTTCTCCTTTTGGGGGGATTATGGAATTCAGGCCAGGGTCTTAAATTTGGTGCCCCAAAGTAGTTGGGAGGGCAGTTTGAAATAATGAAAAGGTACCAGGCCAGCTGCACCCATAGTATTTTGTCTTTGCCACGCTCTGAGGCCGAGAGAGTGTGAGTCGGCCAGGGTTGTCCAGTGGGTTTCCATGGAGGATTTAAACCCTGGTTTCCAGAGTCCTGGTCTAGCACCCAAACTACAACATGAAGCTGGCAAAAAGATGACCAAGCTCTGACCACAAGACAGGCACTGCTGGCTTTTAGTCAGGCCTTTGAAGGCCTCCTCTGAGCACTGTACTTTGAAACCAAGTGATGTCCTCGATGATTCGACTAGGGTTCAAGTCCTAGTTTGCCTGTATAAAACCACCAGGTGAACTTGGGCAATAAGTCACACTCTCTGAGCTTCAGAGGATGACCATGGCAAGCCCAGTCTGAACAAATCTTGCCAAGGTCTGCCTTAGTGTTGTCATAAATCAGAAATGAGCTGAATGCATACTACAACAACAATGACAACAACATGCTTATCCTAGCTCAGTAGACCACAAGTTTGAACATGAGTCAGCAGTGTGATGCGGGAGCTAAAAAGGCCAATGCTATTTTAGGCTGTATCCATAGAGGTACAGTGTCTAAATCAAGGGAAGTAATAGTGCCACTCTATTCTGCCTTGGTCAGGCCTCAGCTGGAATAATACTGTGTCCAGTTCTGGGCACCACAATTCAAAAAGGATGTGAAGAAACTGGTGTGTCCAAAGGAGAGCCACCGAAACGGTGGAGGGCCTGGAAACCATAAAGCCCTATGAGAAAATACATAGGGAGCTGGGGATGTTTAGCCTGGAAAAGAGATGGTTAAGGGGTGATATGATAGCCCTGTTTAAGTATGTGAAGGGGTGCCATGTTGAGGATGGAGCAAGCTTGTTTTCTGCTGCTCCAAAGAATTAGAACATGGAACAATGGATGCAAGCTCCAGGAACAGAGATTCCACTTTAACATTAGGAGAAACATCCTGACAGTAAGGGCTGTTCAACAACGGAAGACACTGGGAAATTGTTGGGAATCTCCTTCTTTGGAGGATGTTTTTGAACAGAGGCTGGACGGCCATCTGTTGGGGGTGCTTTGATTGTGAGTTCCTGCATGGAAGAATGGAGTTGTAATGGATGGCCCTTGTGGTCTCTTCCAGCTCTATGATTCTAAATATTCTCCAATGATTCCCTATGAGTAAGTATGGTTTCTCTATGGGCAAGCGCTGCCCTCGCATTTAGTATGTCCCAACAACGGCTACCATGCCCTTTCTGTTCCCAGAACCAGGACCGTGGCTCTCTCTGCTGGCCCCCCTCTGCAGGGTTGTTGTGAAGGAAAAGATGTGTGTATGTGGGGTAGTTTTTCTCTCTCTCCTCAGGAGGGGCTTTGGGCTCCCTCCTCTTCCCCTTGGCTTCAGCCTTTAAGGATCTTCCCCCAGGGACCCCAAGCCAAAGAGCCCCTTTCCCCACAGAGATGAAGAGGAGGCCCTGGTCAGTTCCAAATAATCCCCCCAAAAATGAGGCAGAAGGAGAAAGGAGAGGGCTCTGCTGCAAGGGGAAGGGGGCAGGTCTTTGAGGCAAGGCTATCTTTGGGTCTGTGTCTCCTTCTCCAGGGCTCTTTCTTGGCGGAGGCCTTTGTGGGTCTCTCAGTCTCTGCAGGGAAGAAGATGGCACTGGGCTCCAAGGGCCTCCTCTCCTCTTCTCTCCTTCCTTCCTTCCTTCCTTCCTTCCTTCCTTCCTTCCTTGTGGAGGGAGAGGAGGGGATTTCTCTCTTTATCTCATTTAAAGCAATGCCATTTATGCCACTTCTTTGCAATATTTTGAATATATAGCTGTATCTGTGTGTCTCATTTTAAAAAAATGGCACAGTCGGATGGCCCTCCTTACTATACAAAAAGGCTGCTTTATCACATTAGGGGGCAAAGAGGAGTTAGGTGAGAGTTGAACAGGAAATGTCCTATGATAAACAGAGGGCATTTCCTGTTTAACTCTCGTTTAACTCTTGTTTAAATGCAGTTTGCCCCCTAGAGTGATAAAGCAGCATATCAAGGACTGAAACTGGAATTTATAAGAATTTTCAGTATTTTGAATTTCTCTCTCTCTTTCTCTGTCTATGTGTGTACACACACACACACACACTAATATATAAAAATGTTTTAATTGTAGTGTTTTTAATGCTATGAAACCGCTCTGAGTCCCAGTCCTGGGAAAAGAGCAGGATACAAATAATAAACACACACACACAGTATACACATAAACTGCTTCTGCTGCCTCCATGGCGGTCAATGGAGTCTACCTTGGAGGCTGTTTTCAAAGACAGGCTGGATGGCCAACGCTGGAGATGCCTGGATGGTGACTTCCTGCACGGCAGAAAGAGCGGGTGAGATTGTATGACCCTTGAGGTCCCTTATAACTCTAGGGTCCTGTGAAGGTGCCGCTGCCTCTACGGAGGGCAATGAAGTCTCCTTCTTTGGAGGCTGTCTTTAAGCAGAGGCTGGACAGCCATCTCTCCCAAGGAGAGCTTTGATTCTGTCTTAGAATCATAGAGTTGGAAGAGACCCCAAGGGCCATCCAGTCCAACCCCCTGCCATGCAGGAACTCTCCATCAAAGCATCCCCGATAGATGGCCATCCAGCCTCTGCTTAAAGACCTCCAAGGACGGAGGCTCCACCACAATCTCCGAGGGAGTGTGTTCCACTGTCGAACAGCCCTTACTGTCAGGAAGTTCCACCTAATGTTGAGGTGGAATCTCTTTTCCTGGAGCTTGCATCCATTGTTCCGCATTCTAGTCTCTGGAGCAGCAGAAAACAAGCTTGCTCCCTCCTCAATATGACATCCCTTTCAATATTTGAACAGGGCGATCATATCACCTCTTAACCTTCTCTTCTCCAGGCTAAACATCCCCAGTTCCCTAAGGCGTTCTTCATAGGGCAAGGTTTCCAGACCCTTCACCCTCTTAGTTGCCCTCCTTTGGACACGCTCCAGTTTCTCCACATCCTTTTTGATCCCAGCCCCCGCCCCTCCCCTGGCAGGCAGTGAGGGCAGCAGCGGCTTCACGGGCTGAGACTGAGCATGCGCACTTCCCTCTCCTTTGAGCATGCGCAGTGACAGTCCTGAGTCCTAAGGCTTGGGTTGTCTTCTCTCTTCTCTACAGTATCATCATCTAGTTCTTTGCTGCTGTCTGTCAGCCTTTGAGGAGAGAAGAAGGGAAGGGCTTGGCCTCCTCTCCTTCCTTCCTTCCTTCCTTCCTTCTTTCCTTCCTTCCTCTCTGAGGCGGCTTTGAGGGAGGAATGGAGCCCGAGGAGAGGAGCTGGGCTCAAGAAGGATGGAAGGCTCTGCTTTGGAGATACAGCTTTGTGTGTGTTTGTGTGTCTGTACATGTATAGATATCCATGTATATGTATATATATGCATGTGTGTGTGTGTGTGTATGTGTGTGTGTGTGTATATATATATATATATATATATAAAATCATATATGTGTGTGTGTGTGTGTGTGAGTGAGTATATATATATCCATGTATATGTATGTGTGTGTGTGAGTGAGTGAGTATATATATATCCATGTATATGTATGTGTGTCTGTATATATATATATATATAAAATCATATACATGTGTGTATATATATATAAATATCGATGTAGAAAGGCATCATCCGATTCCTCCGTCTGACTTGGAGGTCTGTAGTAGACTCCCACAGTAACATCCCTGTTGTTTCCCTCTCCTTTAATTTTTATCCAGATGCTCTCCACCTGGCCTCCAGTACTGATGTCCTGGATCTCTTCACTGGTGTAAATATCCCTGACATATAATACTATTCCTCCTCCTTTCCTGTTTGGCCTGTTTCTCTTAAAAAGGTTATACCCCTCTATTTCTACATTCCAATCATGAGACTTATCCCACCAGGTTTCAGTGATGCCTATTATATCATATTTCCCTTGTTGTGCTAGGAGTTCAAGTTCATCCTGCTTATTTCCCATACTCTGTGCATTAATGTAGAGACATCTAAGACCATGTGTCCTCTTTACTTGCTGCTTTTGCACGTTTTTTTGCCTCCTACTGTTGGGCCCATGCCCTGTTTGCCTTGTTCCCTCTATGCCACTTTGACTATTCTCTCCAGCCCTTTTGCCTTCCAGAATAATGTCTCCCTCCCCCACATAACTCAATTTAAAGCCCTCCTGATCAGATTCTTCAGACTGTTGGCAAAAATGTTTTTGCCAACTGGCGTGAGATGCAGCCCATCCCTTGCCAGAAGTCCCTCCTCATGGAACCGCCGCCCATGATCCAAGAATCCAAACTGTTCTTGGCGGCACCATCTACGGAGCCAGTTATTCACCTCTGCTATTTTCCTCTCCCTTCCTGGACCATGCCCTTCTACCGGGAGAAGAGATGAGATGACAACCTGTGCATTCATCTCTTTCAGCTTCCTTCCCAGAGCCTCATAATCCCTTTTGATATTCTCAAGGCTGTGCCTTGCAGTATCATTGGTTCCCACATGAACCAAAAGAAAGGGGTATTCATCAGTAGGCTTGACAAGTCTTGTCAGCCTCTCCGTCACATGATGGATCTTTGCCCCAGGGAGACAGCACACCTCCCGAGACATCTTGTCAGGCCCACAAACCACTGCTTCTGTACCCCTCAGCAAGGAATCCCCCCACCACCACCATGCGCCTCCTCCGAGGCTTAGCCGTGGCTGTTCCCTTTGGTGCTATTCTCAGGCTCTCCTGCTCTGTCCCTGATGTCTGTCCCTGCTGCTTTTCCTCATCATCTCTGGTAACAGAGAGAGATTCAAAGCGATTCTGTAGCTGCAAGCTGCTCACAGAACGTTCCCTGGTTTCCTTACTTCTGTGTGTGACCTTCCTCCAAGCATCTACCTCTGTTGCATGTGGAGTGACCTCCTCCACCCCAGCAACTTCCTCTCTGTGTTTCCCACCCAAGACATTCTGGTCTGATCTGTTCAGGAGAATCTCCTGCTCTATGATGCTGGAGTGCAGATATCTGCTCCTCTAGCTGCTGTACTTTCTCTTCCAAGAGGGCTACCAACTTGCACTTGAAGCAGGTGTAGTTCCCCACATCTGTAGGCAAGAAGACAAACATCCCACAGATGTTGCAGGTGACTGCAGCAGGGCCTTCAGTGTCCATACTGAGAAGTCTTAAGGGGGCACTGAAACAAGACTGTGGGCTTCCCTTGCTAGACTTGGCCTTTGTTCCCAAGCTCTGTCACTGAGTTCAAGTCCCAGGACCTTTAGGTATGTAGAGAGCTCCTGGCTACTAGCTCCCTCCAAAGGCAAGTCTCTGACTCACTTCCTCTGATGCTTCAGGCCAGCTTCTCTTCTATTCTCTAAAAATCTCATTGACTAGAAGCCTGCCTCTGCTATCCTTGTGTAGCCTTAAGAGGTCTGGCTTCTCCCAGCAATGGCTCCCAGAATGCAATGGGCTCAAGTGAAAATTAGATTAGATCTCACCCAAGCACATGGACTAGAGCCTCCTCCTTCTCTTTCTCCTTTCTTAAAAGAAAAAAAAAAAGATAGATTCGTTTCTATCTGGTTGAAAGACCAACTGTTCAAGAACCTTTCCTTGTTTGACATGAAGCTGATGAGTTGATAGTTTGCTGGGTCCTCTTTTCCTTGCTTTTGAGAAACATGGTATTAGAGTGTCTTCAGTCTGCATAGATCTCAACTCTTGTCCAGAATTGTCAAAGAATATGAACAAAGTCTCTGAGGTTGCATTTGCAAGTTCTTTAATCTCCTTAGTTGCAGGATGGATGGACCTGAAACCCCTGTCCCTTCTCTGCCAGGGGGGCAGCTCCCTTCCTCTTGCTGCAAGGATCGAAGGTCGTCTCTCCATTCCCAGGCAGGATTGCAATCACAACAGAGAGGCTTGACGTCCTCACTGTCCTAGGTAGACAGCAACACCACACTTCAGTTTTCCACCTTTTAAGCACCCCATGCCCCCTGTTTGCTTTGCTTTGCTTTGCTTTACCACCCAGAAGCCTGTTGTGAAGAATTTGCATGACACTTTCCAGATAAAAAATGTCAGATTCACATACTCTCCCACCTCAACTTGGATGCTGTGGCTAATAGAGGTCCAAAGGATGCAATCTCAGTCCCTGCTTGTTCCATGTTTCAATTTGTGCAGCCTGTGACTGTGGACTATTGGTGCTCCAGAACTGTGCCCTTCCTGACTTACAAAAGCAGCCAGAGGGAGACCGGCAGGGTGGGAAAAGGGGGTTGTGAAGCCTCGCCAGCAAGGCCATCTTCCATCCTGTCTAAAGGAGGCTTTGAGGAAGGACTTTATTGAAAAAAGTCTCCCTGAACCCAACTGCACGAGATAATTATAGGCCAATCTCCTACATCCCTCGTTTGGGCAAGGTTCAGGAGAAAGTGATGATCTTCCAGGTCCAGGGGTTCCTGGATGAAATGGATTCTCTGATCTTTGATTGAGTCTAGCCATCTCTTTCTGCTGCTCACGGCCTTTCCCAGCATCCTTGTCTTTTCCAATGATCTATTTTTCCTTTTTATTTGGCCAACGCACAACAGCCTCCATTTAGTAAGCTTGGCTTTCAGGGAGAGTTCAGCTTGATCTGTCCAAGGACCCATTTGTTTGTCTTGTTGGCTGTCCAGGGCATTGTCAGCACTCTTCTGCAGCATTACATCTCAAATGAGTTGATTTTGTTCCTATCCACGTTCTACATTATCCAGTTCTTGCATATGTGTGAGGAATACTATGGCTTGGACTTTAGTGTTCAGAGTTATGTCTTTACGCTTTATGATCCTGTCTGTTTATTTCATCGCTGCCCTTCCTATGCCTAGCCTCCTTCTGGTTTCTTGCCTGCAAATGCCATTTATAGCTCCATCGTGTGGGAGCCTGGGATTTGTAGCTTGTTGTGTCACCAAAGCTCTCCGATAGAGAAGGCTAAATGCCTCACAAAGCTACAAACCCCAAGATTCCACAGCATAGAGCTAGGCCATTAAAGTGGCATCATCTGCATTATTTCTGCAGTGCAGATGCAGCCCCAGACTGAGTGTGGTAGAAGCCTTTTGTGGAGGCTGTTTTTGAACAGAGGCTGGATGGCCATTTGTCATAAGGAGGGCTTGGATGGTGTCTTCCTTCATGTCTGGAGTGGATGTCCCTTGAGGTCTCTTCCAACTCTAGCATTCTATATATTCCTACGTGGCAGAATGGGGTTGGACTAGATGGCCTCTTCAGGTCTCTTCCAGCTCTAGGATGCTATGTATTCCTGCATGGCAGAATGGGATTGGACTGGATGGTCCCTTAGGGTCTCTTCCAGTTCCTGAATTCTGAAGTCTAAATCACACTGCAGAAATAATCCAGTTTGAGACTGCTTTAACTGTCCTGGCTCAATCCTAGGGACCTCTAGAAACTGTAGTTTTGTGAGACATTTAGCCTTCTCTGTCAGAGAGGGGTTGATTAAACAACAAACTACAGTTCCCAGGATTCCCTAGCATTGAGCCAGGACAGTTAAAACGGTCTCAAACTGGATTATTTCTGCAAGGTGTTTTGGACCTTAGATTCTGTTTTGCTCAAATGTTCATTCCACCAAGATGTTTCCAGACCAATTAGGTAAGTTTCCTAGTTTGCCAATTCTTACTAGATCGATACTGATGGGGAAATGTTACCTATATTTAATGCATAACTAATTTTTTTAAACTTTTAATATATAGACATTTGTCTTCTAATCTGAAGATTTTTATGGAGTATTGACTGCAAAAAAGAGAGAGAATAGAATTGGTATTTAATGATATGTAGTTTGTACACTACTAGCACCAAAAGTGAAAAACAAACATTTGAAGAAAGGTTGGATGGAGTGGGAATCAGGTGGCCCTCCAGAGTCTGGTTGGACTTCCCAGCCATGCTAAACAACATAAATGAGGGTGAGGAATTCTGGGTGCGGCAGTCCAGCAACACTGGAGGAGCAATGTGATGCAGATCCAGATCCAGAGGGAGAGAGATCACAGGTAGTCGTCGTTTCTGGATAGCTGGGAACCTGTTCCATCAGTTTACGTACTGATGAAACAGGATACTCCATTATCTAGTTCCATCAGCTTACTTTTTACTCCTGGCAGGCAGGCAGGCCCCAAAGGGAAGGCTCAAGACAAAAGCTTCATGTTGCATCCAGTCTTTAAAAGTGTCTCTCTCAGAACCATCTCTCCCAACTGCTCCATCTCACTGGACAGTTGCCATCCCATCACCTGTGATGTGACCTTCATTGAAATGTACCTCCGCCAGCATTTGAGCCTTTCTTATCAGGGGAGGAAGCTGGAGGGACTCGCATTTATGACAGCAAGTATGGGTGAACTCTGTGTAGTTGAATTACTCATAGGGAGGGATGTGTAGGTAGGGTTACATGGGCAAGGGGACAAAGGCACAGTTTGGGAACCCCAAAGCTGTGGTGGGGCCAAGGCCCATGGTCAACTGGATTCAGGAAACCAATAAAATCACTAAGGAGTTTGTCACACGAAGGAGATCATGAGTTTATCCCATGAATATCCTGGGAAAATCATGTAATCACGTGAAATGATTTCACACGATGTTGCACAAAACCCACCATTAAAATGGTCACAAAGAAGCCTTAACCCACATCTTTTTAGTTTCAGAATTTCAGCGACAATGCATTTCCGATATCACTTTATTTATACAAACTACGTATCATTAAATACCAATTCTATTCTCTTTGTTTGCAGTCAATACTCCATAAAAAATCCTCAGATTAGAAGACATAGTTTATAGGAAACTTACAGTACACTGCATGTGATAATTGTTTGCACAATTAC
This sequence comes from Urosaurus nigricauda, assembly GCA_034509955.1. NCBI lineage: Eukaryota > Metazoa > Chordata > Lepidosauria > Squamata > Phrynosomatidae > Urosaurus > Urosaurus nigricauda. The sequence continues at coordinate 4,008,479 of JAOEGL010000002.1, forward strand.
TCGCCATATTTGCTTTATTTTCAGGATGCTTTAAATGCACTTTAATCTCTATTTAATGCTGAAATTAGTGTAAAGAAAAAAGCAAGAATCCCAGACATAAAATGGCATGTTACCAAAACAAAGGTTTATTATTATTATTAATTAATGGGCACACTAATATTTACAAAGCTCCCAGTCCCTAAAACACTTAGTAGAACAAATAAGCTATACAGGCTTCTCCTCCTCACTCTCTGAGGAGCCGCGTAGTACCCGGCGCCTCGATCGGATGTTCTCTTCCAGGTGATGGAACTCCTTTAGTTCTCTCACCGACTCCTCTTCTAGAAGGCCATAAAGAGTGGGGTCTTCTTCCCTGTCCCCCTCCTTCCAGGCAGCCCTCCTTGTTCCCTGGCTTCGCAGCCAGATCTTCATCCCATCCCTCAGCATCAGCTTCCTCTCCAAGATGGAGCCAATGATAGACATGCGCTCAGCGGCCTCCTTGTCAGTGCTAGATGAGACCCTTTGACCATGGGATCTCAAGAGGGCTTCATCTTTGGAACAAGATGGCCCCCTTGATCTCCTCCATCCATCCTGATGACCAGCGATGTCCTCCTCTTTGGCCAAGCCTTTGCTGTCACATATCTGAATGCTGTCACTGTCCCAGTCCCCAACTGTCTCCCACTCGCTCTCTGTGCTGAATTGGGATTGGTCTTCTGCTGATGGGGGCTGTTCCTTGGGGAAGTGGGGAGGTGCTTTCTGAGAAGCGTTTGGGGGCTCCAGGTTGCTGGTGCTGCTCTCAGGGCCTCTCCCTGCATCATTTCTTTCCAGTTCAAACCAGTCTGATGGAGGGGCTGGCAGGTCACTGTCTGCATCTGGAGAAGAGGATGGAGGGGTCAGCTGTCCCAATTTGCTTGAGACCTCTTCAGAGCCCACAGCTGAAGCCTCACCACTTTCTTCATCCCATGTTGTACCTCCATGGGCCAGAGGAAATTCCAGGCCCTGGGAGGCCTCCTCAGGTAGGACTCTGTCAGTCCAGTCCTTCAGCTCCCCAGGAGACACTTCTGCTGCCATCTCTGACCTCCCATCAGGGAAACCATGGCCCACATGTTCCTGAAAGGGCCTCATTTCTCTCTTGTGGTCCTCTTTGGCTTTCCTATTGTTGAACTCTCTTTTCATTCTCTCCCGGCACTTCCTGCCTGCTTGCCTGATCAGCTGAACAACCAAGTCTTCATTGGTGGATTGTGAGGAGATGACACAGGGAGGAAGCAGGAAGGACCCCAAGGCCTTTTCGGAGATGTGTGCACAGGGCAGGTGATGTGTTGATGCTTTGGAAAACCTGAGGTTTTCTTCATCTATGCCTTTCCTCTCTGGGACACTGGTATTCATTATGTTCCCTGCAGAAGAAAAACAAGGATCATGGATGAGGCCTCTCTGGTTTACTGCTGTTTGGCACACTCTGGGAGAGCCGGTAACATGCAAGACCCCTGGGGATTCTGGCCTCTTGGATTTCCCAGCAGCAAGAATGTGACCTCCAGGGAATGATAGGGAATAGTGACTGCTCTGGGCCATCCCATGGGGGCTGCATTCCAGTTGCTGGGAAATCTTCCCTTTGTCCCAAAGCAACCTTTCAATGTGACTTTTTGGAGTCAGGTTGGTGCTGCTGTCTGCAGAGCTGAGCTCCAAAGAGGAGGAGAGTTGGTCACAGCTGGAGCCAGAATCAAACTCATTGCGTTGAGTAGTAAGAGGGGAACATGGCATGCCTTCATGGGCTCCTGGTTTACAAGAAATCACTGACTCCTCTTTTGGGGCTGCTTTCTGCAAACTGGTGTGAAGAATGGACCTTTGTTCTGGCTTGTCCTGTGATGCTCTTCCCTTGAGACAGGTGCTTCTTGCCTCATTCTCATCTGTTCTCACCCTCAGATGACCTCTTTCCTCTGGAATCATCATGGAGGGATGAAGTTGTAGAGAAGGTGGGAAAAGAGACCTTTTTGCGGACACCCAGGAACCAATTCTTCCACCACGCTGCACTTGAAGCAACAGCTCAGAATGGTAGGTCAGAGGTTTCCCCTGCAGGCCTAAACTAGGATCTAGGTTTGCTTCTGCCACAGCTTGGACTCTGATTCTCTGAATTGGTTTGGGACAGCTGAGAGACCTCGGCTGTGAATGAGGCAAAAATGTCTTCAGCAACTTGTGGATCCTTTTAGGAAGGCCCCACCTACTGTGCCTTCTGGGATAGGCACCCATGTTCTCCTTTGTGCCTGGCCACACGCTCTGGCCACTGACACTCTTTTGCTTTGCTTCCCAGGGGTTCTCAGATGCACTGGTCATTTCCCTTGTTCTCCTGAAATGTTTCCTGACAGCTGGCATCCCCTCTTGTCCTGGTGGACTTGCTGTTGCTGGGGATTCCTTGTTGACTGTTGCTTCCTTTCCACTGTCAGGGCTCACTTCCTCCTCAGATAAAGGGATGCTGCCTTTTTCAGCAGCCTCTGAATTCTCACCTAAGTTAGCTGGAAGGAGACATTTTTCCTCTCTAAAATGTAGACTCTCACTGGAAAAGCTCATTCCTTCTTCCACCTGGAGACTAGCTCTGGCCATGGCCCTTGGAGTCTCAACAGGACTTTGCAGCTCATCTTCCTCTTGAGTGCTTTCACCAGTGCATTCTTCTGTGGCCTGTGAGCCTGATGGATCAAGGGTGCTATCATCCTCTGCGCCCTGTGGGCTTTGTAGCCCAGAAGTGCTTTCTTCCTCTGATGCCTGAGGGCTTGAAGAAATAAGGGTAGTCATGTCCTCCGTGGCCGATTGACCCCGAAATTCAGGGGTGCTTTCATCTTCTTTGTCCTGTGAAGTCTGTGGCCCAGGAAGGCTCGTTGCCTCTATGGCTTGTGGAGCAGTCTGAGAGCCAAGGCTGACTCTTCCCATAACCTGAGTTCCCTTCCCAGGAATCTCTGTTTCTGTGGCATTTTCTGGGTTCTCCTCAAGCTTATTCCCATCCTCCATGAAGGATGATGGGCTCTCTCCATCTCTGCTCACTTCATCTGTGGACAATGGGAGCTTTTCTCTGATTTTCTTCATGGCATGTGGGCTCTCTCCAGCAGCAACAAAAGAAGCATTAGCTCCTCCTTCTGCAGCTAGTGGGACCCCATCAGCAGGGCTCCATATAGGAAGTGTCCTCCTTTCTAAACAGCTGGAGTTTTCCCAAGACTTCCTCACAGAACCAGGGCCCATTTCCAGGTGCATCTCAAGGTGCTTCCTGTTGAGATGGCTCTGCATTACACACCTCTGCTCTGGGGATAAGGCATGGGACATCTCTTTCCATCTCTGACCTGTTTCTTCCCTTTCCTCATCAACATCATCTTCTCCAAGTTCCTTACTGGAAGAACGGGAAACCCTCATTGGGTCGGCTGGTGGGAGGACATTCCTCAAGGAAGCAAGGACCTGCCTAGGTATCCTCCAAAGGTGCTGCAGCTTCCGCCTCTCTATGTGCTTTTCCAGATGGTTCCTGGTGACCAGAGGAATAAAAAAAAGATCTTGCAGCAAAATATGGACCTTAACCTCCTCCTTTTTATGGCTGGGCCAGGAAGGAGCTTTGTGCATGAAACCCTCAAGAGACATCTGGACAAAGACTGGTAAGCCCCACATGTGTTGGATTAATTTCTTCTTCACGTGCATTTCTAGTGCTCCTCGCTCCTCTTCCTGGAGCAAAGGTGTCCGCCTCTCCAAGAATTCAACACCCGCCTGTCTGACTGGGGTTGTTCCAAGGTTGGGCTTTTTGAGGAAGCTCCTCCAGATCTGGTCAACAGAGGGCCAAGGTGCTCTTGGCACATGGAGATCACCCCCAACACGTGGGGACAGCAAGCGAAGGGACTGCAACACCCTCTTGGGAAGTCCCCACTGTCTCTGGATGGTCCTCTTATGAATGTGGAACTCTAAGTGGCTGGAGATCATTTGGGGAAGGAAAGATGGTTCCTCTTGAATGATGTGGACATCAATCTTGTTCTTATGCTGAGAGAGTGCTTGGGGAGACTCTTGCATGAGGGCTGCCAGTGAATTCTGAACAATGACTGGTAAACCCCACGTGTGTTGGATTCTCTTCTTCTTCACATGCAGTTCTAGTGCTCCTCGGTCCACTTCCTGGAGAAAGGGTGTCTGCATCTCCAAGAACATAACCTCTGTCTGTCTGTACTTGGGGAACAGGGTGGGCAACCCAGGCTCCATTCCAGCAAGCCCTTCCATGTATCTGGTGCCCAGGCCCCACAAGGAAGCCAAGCGATGCTGCTTTACAGCCAACTCAATCCGCCTTGTCTCTTCTGGTGATGCAACAGCCGGAGTGGTGCTGCGAGGCTGCTTGGTTCCATGTCCAGGAAGGATCAGCTTTGGAAAGGATTCTCCTTCTAAGGGACTCTCCTGTTGCTCAGAGATCCCAGTGACAGTTGGGAGAGCTTGAAATTGGACCTCTGCATGTTTCTTAGCTAAGTGATTCTGCATCATTTTTAAGATCCTGGGCTCCAGTGCACCTCTCCTTTTCCAGAAATCCCTCTCAGTGTGTGTTGCTCCCTTTGGCCAATCTCTTGGGGTTGTTCCAAGACTGGACCCTTGGAGGAAGCTCCTCCAGATCTGGTCAACTGAAGGCCAGGGTGCTCTTGGCGCATGGAGATTGCTCCCATCACTTGGGGACAGCAGGCGAAGGGACTGCAACACCCTCTTGGGCAGCCCCCACTGTCTCTGGATAGTTCTCTTATAAATGTGGAACTCTAAGCGGCTGGAGAACTTTTGGGGAAGGAAAGATGGTTCCTGTTGAATGATGTGGATGTCAGTCTTGGCCTTCTGCTGAGAGAGCGCCTGGGGAGTCTCTTGCACAAAGGCCATCAGTGACTTCTGGACAAGGACTGGCAAGCTCCATGTGTGCTGGAGTCTCTTTTTGGTCACATGAGTTTCTAATGCTTCTCTTTCCTCCTCCTGGAGGAAGAGTGTTTCTACCTCTGAAAACTCAGTGTGGGTCCACCTTGGCTCTGGATGTTCATGGGTTAGTTTGAGCTCCATCATCCCACCCAGAGCCTCCACATAGCGGGTCCCCAGGCCCCACAGGAATGCTAAACGGTGGCACTTAACAGTCATTTCAATCTGATCTGCTTCCCCTGCATAGAAAAATGGGAAGGAAGAAGTGCAGAGCTGGTGCAGCATGACACCTGGAGGGATCAGCCTGGGGAGGGGCTGTCTTGAAGGGAGGGCCATCTGCGCCCAAGAGCGGCTGACAACATCTGGAATGGCTTCCAGCTGCACCTCCATGTACTTCTTGGCCAAGTGGACCTGTATCTTGTTCCTGATCTTTGGCTCCAATGTGGAGAGAAGATTCCTCTCAGTTCTGCCAAGGGAGGAGAGCCCAGAATCCACCCTATGGAAGGAACAATGGGGGAAGGCCTCTCCATAATACATAGTCTCTTTGGCGTCAGAGGGACCTGCCTCAGACTCAGGGCAGAGGACCCTGAGGGAATCCAGGACCCTCCTGGGCAGCCTCCACTGCCGCTGCAGCTTCATCCTCTGAATGTGGAACTCCAGGTGGTTGCAAGCCCTTTGCGGAAGGAAGGTGGGGTCCTGCCGCAGAACATGGACTTGGATTTCAGCCTTTGGGGGGTTGGCCTGTGGGGGGGCTCTTTGCATGAAGCCATCCAAAGATTTCAGAATGAGCCCTGGGAAGCCCCATTCATGCTCCAGCCTCTTCTTCATCACCTGCAGTTCTAAAACCTCTCTGACCTGGTCTTGGATGAACGGGGTCTGCTCCTCTAAGAACTCAATGCCATCCTCTGCGTATCTTGGAGGCCTGGAGAACTGTTTGCTCTGCAACATTTTTGCAGCACCAGTGTAGCTTCTGCCCAGCCCCCATATGGATTCCAAGTGGCTGCGCAGAATTGCCAGCTCCACCTGACCCACCTTATCTCTCCATAAAAAGGGCAAGAAACTGTGGCGGGGTTGTGGGGGGGCTTGGAGGCCAAGGGAGACTGGCTTGCCAAGGGTTGGCCTGGTAGAGACAAGTTGCCAGGATTCCCTTGCAAGGCCTGGGAAAACACCCAGCAGCACCTCCACACTCTTTTTAAGTAAAAAGAGATGCATCTTCCTACAAACCTTGGAACCAAACTGAGGTTTGGGAGGAGAAGGAGATGTCCTGGTTCTCCTTGCATCCAGTTTTCCTGATAGTTCCCTGCTGCTTCTTTCAGTGGTTGGAAGATGAAGCCTTAGAGCTTCCTCTCCTGTGATCTCTGCCTTGAATTGAAACCCTAAATGCTTCAAGGACTGAAGGATCTTCTTGGGCAGACCCCATTGCTGGTGATGTTTCATCCTTACCATATGTTGCTCAAGAAGATTGCAGGCACCAGCAGGGATGAATGAGGGCTTCTCTACCCTGATCTGGATGTGTGCCCTGGACTTCTGAAGGGGCTGCATGGAAGGAGGCAGAGGCATGAATCCTGCAAGCGACCTCTTGACTAGACTGGGCAGGACCCATTCATGCTGGAGACGCCTCTTCTTGATGTGGAGCTCTAAGGTCTCTCGGTCCTCATCAGAGAGGAACTGTGTTTCTGAGAAGCCAAAGCTTGTCTTTCTCTCCTTGTATGTTTGGGAGGCAGTCTTGGGCATCCCGTGACCCACTGCCTCCAGAAACCCTTGACTCATCTCCCACAGCGATTCCTGCTGGCTCTGCTGTAGGACTGGCTCAGTCTCTGTCTCTGCAGAAGACATGAGAGAAGAGGAAAGGGGATGCCTGTCAGCCATGAATACAGGACTCATCGTCCTCAGAGATTGCAGCACCCTCCTGGGCAAATCCCACCGGTACTTCTGCTTCATTCTCTGATGGAGCTCCAGATGGTTGCAGGTGTCTTGGGGAAGGAATAACTCCTGTGTTGTGACATGTGGACAAACCACAGTCTTTTGAAGGGCAAGCAAGTTGGATCCTCCTTCCATGAAGCCCCTGAGTGACCTTTGGACAAGAGCTGGGAAGCCCCACTTGTGTTCCAACCGCTTCCTCCAAACATGGAGCTCCAAGGCTTCCCTTTCTTGTTCCTGGAGGAACAGTGTCTCCATGCCTGAAAATAACATATTCTCTACCCTCCTGGCCCTGGAAGGCCGCAAGAAACGGGGGGCATGGGGCACCATGCCATTCAGTGTGTCCATGTAATGGGTACTCAGTCCCCCGAGGGACATTAGATGGTTGCGCCACACAGTGAACTCAATATGGTCTATGTCCTCCATCTGCTGAAATGGCAGGAAGTGGCAGCGTAGTTTTGGACATCTCTGGCCAGGGAGGACCATTTGAGGCAGAGGCTGACTTGATGAGGGCGACGAAGAGAGTATAGCCAGGGTGGGGGAAGCTCCCAGAGGTACCACCAAACATTTCTTATTAAAGTGTAGCATCACCTTCTTGAGGGCTTCAGGCTGCAGTGTGAGAAGCACCCGTGGGTAACATGGAAAGGATGCTGCTGTCATGCTTTGCCTTCTGATCCCATGCTCTGCACCCACAACACCCAACATCTCTGGGCAAAGCACCCTGAGGGACTCAAGGATTTTCCTGGGCAGATGCCATTGCTGGAAGATGGTCCTTTTCTGGACATTCCTCTCCAGATGTTGCATGGTGGTATCACTGAGGAACGAGAGCTGAGCAGGGAGGATAGCCACATCCATGCGTCCTGGTGTCTGCATGTGGGGGACCTCTGGGAAAAGGCACTGCAGGGAACTATGGACAAGACGGGGCAGCCCCCATAAGTGCTGCAGCTTCTTCTTTCTCACATGCCACTCAAGCTCTGCATGGGTTTTCTGGGTAATGAATGGGATTTCTTTGGAGAAGAACTCAAACCTGGTGCCCTTGTGGGTTAAGGAAGGAGAGGATGCCTGAAACTTGGCATCCTCAGAAAGAGAGGAGAGGGATGTTTGGTAGAGTGTGGGCAGACCCCACCTGAGAGTCAAGTCTTTGTGAATGGAGTTGAGTTCATTGTGGCCCAGGACTCCCTTCTCCACAAAGGAGAGCTCTTGGGGCCGCAGCTGCTGGGCTTTCAGCCCACGTGGGACCACTTTAGAGAGGCTGTGTGTTTCCTTGACCTGATGAACAGTTGCTGCTGACATATCAAATTCAGGACCTGCCAGTTCCAAGTGGATCTCAAGGGGCTTTCTGGCCACATGTTGTCTCAGTATTAGGTATTGATTGTGTCCTGGACATTGCCCCAGGAGATTTACTCCCTCAACAGAAGTTGTTCTCTTTGAAAGTCTCTTGCCTTGGAAAAGCGTTGAGGTGGTCCTGCCCTCTCTGGACTCCTTTGCCAGGGTGGGGGAGCCTGGCATGAACTGGTGGAGAGACTCCATGACCCACTTGGGAAGTCCCCACCTTCTCTCTACAATCTTACTCTTGATGTGGTCTTCTAGCTGCCCTGTGGCCTCCTTGCTGAGCAAAGACAGGAAGCCACTAGGGAACACCTCCACATCAAGATGGAAGCAGGGTATGGGGGCACAGCGGGCAGTGGCCAACGGTGCATCTGGGAGGAAGCTCTCCATGGATCGTAGGACAAGCCCAGGCTGTCCCAACTGGTGCTGGACTTTCTTCCGGATGAGATGGGACTCCAAGAGCTGGCGTGCACAGTGGGGCAGAAATGGTATTTCTGCCTCTCTGAACTCAACGGTGCGGTGTGTCTTAGATGGAGCAACTGCCGTTGGCTCAAATAGACCAGGTGTCCCTTTGGACAGGGACTGAGTGTACCAGGAGGGAAGGGTCCACAAGATCTGGATGGACTTGCACTTCAGGTTCATCTCCACGCAGTCAGCCTTCCTCCGGAGGCCAAGGCTTGGTCCATTACGCCACTGTGGGTGGCTCTTGTGCCGTGGGATCAGCTTGGGCAGGAGCAGCTTTCTCTCTTCTGGTCCAGTGACTCTGTGGGAAGTCACCACCAGTGTGGGAAGTGCTGCTTGTCCGATCTGGAGTGACTTCTTCCCAACATGAATCTGGAGTTTGGCTTGGAGAGGAAGTGGGGACATAAGTGGTCTGTCCTTGGTGACTGCAGACGCATGGTGGAATACATGCCAGTGAGTCTTTCCTGCCCTCTGACCCTTTACTCCAGTGGGATTACTCTCCATGAATACAGAGGTTGCCATCCTGTCCCAAGTGGACTGGGAACCCCTTTTCATGCAGCTGAGAACCCTTCGAACCTTCCGGGGCAGCCTCCAGCAGCAGTGGTACACCATCTTCTTCATATGGTGCTCCAATGTCCTTCTGGTGGCCATGCTCCTGAAGGGGAACAATCGAGGCCTTGTCACTACCACCACGTCCTCTTCTGGGGGCTGCCGAAAAGTGGGATTTGGAGCCGGTGGCAAAAAGGCCCTGAGTGATCTGAGGAGGACAGAAGACAGTCCCATTTTATGCTGGACTCTCTTTACAAGCAGGTGCTTTTCCAAGGTTGCCCGTGCAACATCTGTTACAAAAGGAGTGGCCATGCCAGCAAAAACGTCCCTCTGTGACTTGACACTTCCAGAGAAACTCACAGATGAGACATTTTGGGATGAACAGAAGAAGTGCTGCCTTCGCGTGGGAAGGAAATCTGGACCTGAAGACCCCTCTTGCTGGCTCTCAGAAGAAGACAAATCACTGTCACTCAGAGAAGAGCTTTCCTGTTGGTCATGCTGGTGAAGCTGGTGCCTCTTATGGGATGCAAGTGATGTTGTCAGGCTGGAATAGAGACTGTCTTGCGTCAACCTGGTGACCGACAAGCTGGATGTGCTGGAAGAAAAGTTGATGGGCTCTTCCTTGTCTCTTTCACTGTCACTGTCCTCCAAACTATCTCTGCTTTCCTTCCCATGGCTGGTTGATAGAAGGCTGGGGGCACAACAGGAACACCCATCCCATTTCCTAAAAGTAGCAGAACAGAATCCCTTTTCTTCCTGCTGCTTACCCCTGAGATGTGGCCCCCACTGCAGGGATGAAGCAGCTGCCTCTGAGTCCAGAAGGAGGGGCCCGCAGTCAGGGGCAGGCTCACTGGCGCTTCGTGGGACAGACGTGGAGATCATCAGATCAGCAGCACATGCCAAGCTGGAGCCCTCAGCATGCAAAGTGGTATGGAGGGATGTTTGAGCATGCATCATTTTCTCAGTCTCCCTGGCTGCACGCTCGCACACGGCACATGATGTGTTGTTGCAGAGCAACTTGCGAATGGAGGCACGGCACTTGATCCCATCTTGTGAAGGCCAAAGCCACGTCTCTCTCTCCCAGGCATGGGCACCTGGAAGAGAAAGGAAGACAGGCTCTCAGGAAGGGCAGCCCTTTGAGGTTGGAAGTGTCGCTACAGCATCTCAGCCTGACTTTGGAAAAATTGTTGGCTTTGGTAGACCTGCATATTCTTCTAAACAATGTTTCTCTGATGTGGAATCTAATAGAAGGTGGAAATCACAAAGTGCCCCTGACAGATGGCCATCCAGCCTCTGTTTAAAAACCTCCAGAGAAGGAGACTCAAACACATTCCAAGGAAGTGTGTTTCACTGTCAAACAGCTCTTACTGTTGGGAAGTTCCTCCCAATGTTTAGGTGGAATCTCCTTTCCTTTAGTTTTGAAACCATTGCTCTGTGTCCTAGTCTCTGGAGCTGTGGCATGTATATGCCTCATCCACCTTCATATCTTTTGTATTTCCTCTCCCTCTCTTCTTTTCTTTGCAAACATATTTTAAAAATCCAATGAGTTTTTAAAACTACCTTACATAGTGCAAAGAATAACAGAAACCTAGACACCTAGAGCCAATCCACCCCCTTCAGTTGTACAGGAATAGCTAACTAAAGCACTTCTGAGAGATGTCCTCCCACTCCAACCTCTGTTTAAAGACCTCCAAAGAAGGAGAGCCCATCCTTCTCTTTCCTTGAAACTTGCACCCATTTGATTTGCGTTCTAGCTTCTGGAGCAGCAGAGAACAAGCTATCTCTATTGCAGATATTTCAGAAAATTCAACCAGAGAGACCCCAGAAGTACAGGAAATCATCAAGTTTATTAAGCCAGCTTTGCTTCAGAGGAATCATTTCCCAAGCCTGAAGGAACTTTTGGCTAGTCATTGATTGTTACATAGAATTTAACATTGGAACATTCCATTCCCACATATTTTAAACACAAATATGTACCACCATCAATCCCCTTATCAGAACTGTTCACTCACTATCTCATCTTTTGTTTCACCAAATGCAGACATTTAGGCTCCACTTTAGGTAACAAACCATTGTGATATGCCATGCAAGAACCATGAAAATGTCCTTTGACCTGCTTAGTTACCTATTACAGAAACAGTCTTTTCCCCTATTTCTAACTCTTAACATATTGACTATTTTCTATTAAATTAATTTTGTCTTCCTGATCTCCACTTTCTACATGACACCCCTTGAGATGTCTAAAATGGCTCTGTCATATAACTCTCCTTCTTCTCTTCTCTTCTCCAAGCTAACCAAACCCAGCTCCCTCAGATGTTACTTATAAGATTTGGTGGTTCTCAGACCTTTTACCATCCAGATTGTCACTCTGGTGATGATGATGAGCAGGATGCCATATAAAACCAAGGAACAGCCGAAAGGCTGGCAAATGTAGTTGCAGGAGGCTGCCTCCATCTTTCTAACCCTGATCTGGGCCCTGGAATCTCTCCAAACGAAGGTTCTTCTGGACAATGGTTCAGAGAAGCATACTTGTCACAATGGAAGGGTTCTCCACACCTTTGTAAGACCAACAATCAAACAGGACCTTTGGATCCAAACTTCTGCTGTCCTCCAGGTTCTCTAGAGTTGCTTCAGCCTGCTCAGGTTTGACTGTGTGTTCCACCATAATAAAACTAAAACCAACATCCACTAAAGAGTGACACCTTTATTGGTCAGCTAAAATGCACAAAACATATAATGCAAGCTCTCAAAGTTCCACTGGCTTCTTCATCAGGCAAATGATGTTAAAAATTCCAACTCATAGAATCATAGAGTTGGAAGAGACCACAAGTGCCATCCAATCCAACCCCCTGCTGTGCAGGAACTCCCGATCAAAGCATCCCCATTGACAGCCTCTGCTTAAAAACCTCCAAGGAAGGAGACTCCACCACCCTCCGAGGGAGAGTGTTCCACTGTCAAACAGCCCTTACTGTCAGGATGTTCCTCCTAATGTCTAGGTGGAATCTCTTTTCCTGCAGTTTGCATCCATTGTTCCGAGTTCTAGTCTCTGGAGGAAAGATTTCAGTAAGGTCTTTGACATGGATCCCACCCCCAGTATTGTTGCAAAGAAGCTAGGAAAATATGGGCTAGACAATGCAACTGTTAGGTGGCTCTGTAGTTGTTTGATCACCAAAACCAAAAGGTACTCAGCAATGGTTCCTCTTCATCATGGAAAGAAGTTTTTTTATATATACAGCTTCACAAACACCTTTAATTTCTGAGAGAGCACACGAATTGTGACAATGGTGAAAAACAAAAAAAGCAATGGAACAAAAACATGTTTCTACTGGCCTTTTAATTCCTTTAGTCTTCTAATTTCACTGTCACTGCTGAGGTGGTGTTGTATGTCCAGGCACCACCAGCCACTGTTTTCATACACAAGCCACAATGCCAAATGTCTACTGCTTTCCTCTTCATTTTGGTCTTGCCACAGAAGGACCAGGTGTACTTGTCATGCTGGCTAATTTCAATCTTCTTCACCATCTTCCTCAGATAAGCTCCATATCAGGTACCATATTTACCCATGATCCCAACCTTTTTGGTGCACGTGGCCATCTTGTTGCTCCTACAGGCAGCAGAGAAAGAAAAAACCGGAAATGGAGCCTTGCGCATGCGCAGATTGCACAGCACAGCCAAGACGGGAAGAAGAAAGCATACGTCCATCATGGAAAGAAGTGACCAGTGGGGTACCACAGGGTTCTGTCCTGGCCCAGTGCTATTCAACATCTTTATCAATCTTGGATGAAAGAATAGAAGGCATACTCATCAAATTTCCAGATGACACCAAATTAGGATTAGAGAAAGAGGATCAAAATTCAAGATAACCTTAATAGATTAGAAAGCTGGGCAACAACTAACAAAATGAATTTGAACAGGGAAAAATGTAGGCTACTGCACTTAGGCAGAAAAAATGAAATGCACAGATATAGAATGAGGGATACCAGGCTTAATGAGACTTATGAAAGGAGTCCTAGAAGACTACAAGTAGAACATGTGTCAACAATATGATGTGGCAGCTAAAAAAGGTCAATGCACTTCTAGGCTGCATCAGTGGAAGTATAGCATCTAGATCAACAGTAGTACAGTTGGCCCTTTGTATCAGTGTGTGATCTGTTCTGGACCCACCCACCACCTGGATAGGAAAAAATGTAGGACCTCCAGTCCTGTTGTCTCCAATGGTGGTGAGATGCGCACATGGATAGTGAGACCCCACTATAATAGTACCATTCTATTCTGTTTTGGTCAGGCCTCATCTGGAATACTGTGTATCTTGGGATACTTGGCACCATTATTCAAAAAGGACGTTGAGAAGCTGGAGTGTGTCCAGAGGAGGGTGCATAAAATGATGAAAGGTCTGTACAAAGATAGTTTTTTGTGGAGCTTTTGGGCTATGTGGCCATGTTCTGGAAGAGTTCCTTTCTGATGTTTTGCCAGCATCTGTGGCTGGTGAATGCCAGAAAGGAACTCTTCCAGAGCATGGCCACATAGCCCGAAAGCTCCACAAAAAACTATGGATGCTGGCCATGAAAGCCTTCAACTCCACTCTGTACACAGAACTGGACGCAGGACTCCAAATGAAGCCTGACCAAAGCAGAATAGAGTGACACTATTATGTCCCTTGATCTAAACACTACATTGCTATTGATGCAGCCTAGAATCGCATTGGCTTTTTAAACTGCCTCATCACACTCTTGACTCATGTCCAACTTGTAAGTGTACTAGAACTCCCAGATCCCCTTCACAAGTACTGTTGTCAAGAACTAAATAAGCGCTTTGCTTCTATTTTTTAAAAAAAATCTGAATAAAGAGTTACTTTCCCGTCCTCCTGTTGGTATTAACTCCCTTGAGCAGTGACAAGATTATTGTGTTACCACAAATTCCTATGGTTGGGACTAACAGAATTTTCCTGGGCTGCTTGTTCTGCTCTTCATTACCATTTAAACTCGCCTTTCCCGTTGCCTTCCCTCCGTCATCCCTGTGGATATCCTCCAGCTGACTCAGAGCAACACTTCTCTACAGCTGAGGAGACTGCCTCTGATTTGTGGAAGCTTCTTCCATAAAGGACTGCAGAATAGTCCTTTCTGGGGATGCAGAAATCACTGTATTTGTACTGAAATTAGGTTTTTATTCCTGGAGCTGAAAGAGGATTTTTGTTTTTTAAAAATGTTTCAGTCCAGGATTGACTGAAAGGGATGGAAAAGTTGTAGCTCAGTGTGCAAGCCCATGCTTTGCATGCTTAAAGTCCCAAATTCAATCTCTGGCAGCATCTCCAGGTACGAGCGGGAAAATCCCTGCCTGAAACCCTGGGCTGAAACCATGGCTGCCGGTTAGAGCTGGGAAATACTGAGCTAGAGGATCAGGGGCCAAGAAAGACGGCCAAGGTCCTGGGAACGAAGCCTTATGAGGAAAAGCTTAAGGGGTCAGGGGTCATAGAATCATAAGAGTTGGAAGATACCCCAAGGGCCATCCAGTCCAACCATATTCTGCCATGCAGGAATTCACAATGAAAGGATACCTGACTGATGGCCCTCCAGCTCTGTTTAAAGACTTCCAGAGAAGGGGAATCCACTGCTATCCATTAAGGGAGTGTGCTTCTCTGTCAAACAGCCCATACTGTCAGGAGGTTCCATCTAATGTTGAGGTAGAATCTCTTTCCCTGCAGTTTGCATCCACTGTTCCGAGTCCTGTTCTCTGGAGCAGCAGAAAACAAGCTTGCTCCCTCCTCAATATGGCATCCCTTTAAATATTTAAACAAGGCTATCATATCACCTCTTCTCCAGGCTAAACCTATCCAGCTCCCTAAGTCGTTCCTCATAAGGCATGGTTTCCAGGCCCTTCACCATTTTAGCTGCCCTCCTTTGGACCCGCTCCAGTTTCTCCACATCCTTTTTGAATTGTGGTGCCCAGAACTGGACACAGAATTATTCCAGGTGGGGACTGACCAAAGCAGAATACAGTGACACTATTACTTCCTTTGATCTAGACACTATGCTTCTATTGATACTTCTAAAATCACATATATGTATTTTTTTGGTTTAAATGTTTAGTTTAAGGAATGTTTAGTTTAGTTTAACGGAATGTTTAGTTTAAGGAAGAGAAGATTGAAAGGTGGCATGAAGCTATGTCATGTAGGGAAATGGAGGGAGCATGTTTTCCGTTGCTCCAAAAGTAGTAGGACACAGACCACAAACACAGTCTCAATGAAGACTTAATCCCAAACATCTGGTGGTTAGTTTGTGTTTTTAGTGTGTTGTGTTTGCAGAGGGCGGGAAGAGGGAGTATATCTGCAGTGTGATCTGTTTTCCTGAGGAAACTTCCAAGGCAGTTGGCAACTATCCCATGACCAGGGAGCAGCCCATCCGTTGCCAGGGGAATGAGTTCTTTGCAATCTCAAACCCAAATTCTCCTCCAATGGGATTGACAGCCAAGAAGTAATACTCTCTTCCCAGAGCTCCTCCTGCCATGCACCCTCCTTGGCCACTAGGTGGCAGCAGTGGCTGGCACTAAGGCACCAGAACAAGCAGCATCTCTATGCAAGTGACTCACCTGGATCTTCGGATGAGGAGCAAGGCAGGACCTCTCTGCCCAAGAGCACAAGGGGGCTTTGGACATGCTTTGAGCCAGGCCTGTATGGGCTGCAGCTTCTGCGCTGTATAACCAGCATTCGAAAGGCAGATCAGGGAACGGGGACTCCTGTTTGCTGGATGGGACTATACTCCCATAGAAATTTCAGGCTCGCAGCTTGGGTGTCCTCCTCTTGTACCCAACTATCAGCCTGGATGCCACGTTTCGGCAATGGCCAGGGATACCTTTGCACAGCTAAAACTAATGCAGATTGACTTGTCAGATGTGGTTACAATGAGACATAGAATCACAGAATTGGAAGAGACCCCAAGGGCCATCCAGTCCAACCCTATTCTGCCATGCAGGAATTCACAATCAAAGCATCCCTGACAGATGGCTATCCAGCCTCTGTTCAAAGACCTCCAAAGAAGGAGACTCCACCACCCTCCGAGGAAAGAGTGTGTTCCATTGTCTAACAGCTCTTACTGTGCTACAGAAGACCTATATGCCTTGATCCAAGACATTGGTGCTGGAGGAATGCATTTCCCACCAGCTCCTGTGGGGACTGCAGCTAAACTCGGCAGGGTGCAGGGACAGTCCAAGGGATTGTTCTTTGTGAGGCTTTCAGGTTATGTGGTCATGTTCTAGAAGAGTTCCTTTCTGATGTTTCGCCAGCATTTGTGGCTGGCATCTTCAGAGAATCCAGAATCCCTTGGGGTTTCTAGGACCTTGTGTGCACCACGACTATCACCACCACCCGGACTCCATGAGTCCACTGTGCCTGACAAACCAGGACACAGGAGGAGAGGAGAGGAGTGGAGAGGATGCCTGGATTTTCCTCCAGCACTAGGCAGGCTTTTGGGGGCAAGAACTGCCAGGACTGGCATTGCCAGGCAGTTCCAAGGGTGGCAGCTACAGAGGCTGAAACTGACCAACAATGGGCTGGGTGGTGAAGGTTGCAACCGAATGTTTCTCATGCCCCCCTCACTAAAGTTCCCCCTCCACAGTCACTTTCATAGATCTCTCCTGGCTTGGGGGTGGCATAGTGGAGGTTTAGGCAAGAAGGTTGGATGCAAACCCCCCAGATGAGCCCTCCATCATCGCTAGTTGACCTTTGATATCAGCTTGATATTAAAAAGGAAGGTTTGGTCAAGTAGACACTGAGGAAGAACAGGTTTTTAAAAAGGTAAAGGTAGTCCCTTGGCATGAATGTCTAGTCATAACTGACTGTAGCGGGCAGTGCTAATCTCCATTTCTAAGCCAAAGAGCTAGCATTGTTTGAGGACTGCTCTGGTGGTCACGTGGCCAGCGTAACTTCACCAAACACTGTTACCTTCCCACTGAGAAGTGGTACCTATCTATCTACTTGCATTTACATGCTTTTGAACTGCTAGGTTGGCAGAAGCTGGGTCTAGTGACAGGAGCTCACCCCATCATGCAACACTCAGACCTCGAACTGCCAACCTTTTCATCATCTGATCATCAGAACTGGCATCTTAACCACTAACCTGCCCAAAAATGGAGACCCAGAAGACTTGGATTGTGATCAATAGCTGCAGGTACACAAGATACAATCCTTTGAGGCTGAACCCTGCATAATCCCATCACACAGGTATATGATGGAGAGCAAAACAGCTGGTACTTGCCAAAATGTTGAGAATCAAAGGGCATTCCCCTCTGGAGAGGACACAGTTTTGTGTGACACATCTAGATGGATTGCTCTGCCATTTCTCCCCAAACCATGGCTGTTCTTCCCCCTGGAAAAATCCTTTTAACCCCTGGGAAATTGCCTCCAGAGGACCCTATAAAATGCCCATTTGGGGTTGCTCCAATTCTGTCTCGACAGGACAGACAGGCCCTCTGTCTATTTTCCCTTCTTTGACACAAATTCCCAGCTATGCGCTGAGCCAAATCTTCTACTGCACACTCCTGAGTGGAGCTCTGTGCTGGACCCTGGGGATGTATTGCCTGTCCCTCTGAACTGTTATCGGCAACTACCTTTTACATTGCAAACTTTTGTCTGTGTGTGTGTGTGTGTCTCTGAGTAAAAGCTGATTTCTACTTACTGTTGTTGACATGGCATACTGGGAGGAAATGATAAACCCAGTAAGAGAAACCAGTATATTAGTAGATAACAGCAGGGCAATAGAATAAAATGGAAAATAGATGCAAAACTCTGCTTGCCTTTCTATAGCTCAGTAAGAAGCCAACAACCTTGTTAGTAGTGGCTTCTTGACCAAAATAAGAGAACTGGAATGTGATAAGTGGGCGATGGGGCTTACAACTGCGAGGCCCAATGCCAATGTGGGTGATAGAGTGGCACCCAGACGTGCCTAGTTACGGCAGATGTCTGTTATACAACTTGTACACTTGGAGGCATCCCAAGTTCATAAAGAGTTCCCGGAACTGTGTCTTATTGACATCAGAGGACCGAAAACACACCTCTCTGTCAAAAGGTACCCTCTTCAATTTTCCGAGTTGCTAAGCAATGCAAGATCATCATGGGCTAGTAACATATAACCCGTTTAGTATACAGAAAAATCTAGAAATGTGGCCTGCTCATTAGTGACACCTATAGAGATAGGATGCTCTAAAATTATTATATGGAAAAGTATTTATGTATGAATGCTTGGTCCATTTTTGTGTGTGTCAGTCTTTCTGGGTTGTAAGACTGCTGGCACTTATTTACTGCGGTTAAATAAATCTTTTGATTCTCTTCCCTACTGTGTAGAAAATTGGCTGAATTGCACCTGGCCAAGGACTTTATACTTTCTTAGATAAAACTAACTGATTTGGAATCTGCCTCAAGTTCTGGGTCTGGAACAAATATACATAGGGCAAAACCCCCAGCTTCGGTTATCCTAGTCCTCTTGTTGCTTCCTATTGAACTAAATTAATTTCCGCTGTTGAAGTCAGTAAGTGGGTAACAAGGATAGAATTTTAATATAATTAGGGTGAAATGGCTCATGAAGAAAGACATTCTCGGGGTGGAGAAAGTGGTCCTCAGACTCCTGGAGGGACCCAGGGATGGCCCACCTTGTAAAGAAATTGGGGGACCACCTCCTTCAGACACAGCGGCAGAGGACTTCTTTCATCAGCACCTTTTTTATTAATTAATATGCATCATAAATAAGGAAATAAATAAAGGCTAGACACCCTGTTCTAACGCCAGAATTACAAAGTAAATATGGCGCCGTTTCCACAAGAGGCATTTATGTACAGGCAGGAGCAAACTTGGCATCATCCCCACAAACACTCTCAGCAGGTCCCCTCTGAAGGTGGCCCAGTGGGGGGAGAGCTGGTCAGAAAAGGACCCTCACCCCCCCCCTACAAAAAAGACCCCTGGAATACTGCCTGGCAGGCTTACCTTGTGGTAACACTGTCTGCTGACTGCAGAAAGGAGGGAGAGAAGGCAGTACATGGCCTGGACCACCCCATCTCTTCATGCCACACCAGCGAATGCATGGTACAGAAAGGGGCAATGGAAGAGTTTCCACCCCCCTCAAGAACCCCCTCCCCAGTTTGTGACAGGCAGTTCCCCAGCACTGCCCCCTCCCCACATGCTTGTGACTGGGGGGGTCACTTTATACCCCATCCCATCCCACCCCACCCCCAGGTCCTTCTGTTTCTGTGCTGTTGGGTCGGTTAAAGTCTCCAGGACCCTAATGAGAGACTGGGGGGCACCGACTGCAGCAGCAATACTCCGCCACTTGCTCCTGTGCCCCTCCAGCTCCCCATTTCCCCCTCTGGGGGTGACTCCCACAGACCACTACTTCTAACACAGAACGGCTGTCGGTTTCTAGCTATCAACGATATACAGAGAGAGAGAGAGAGAGAGAGAGAGAGAGAAAGGCTGAACTACATCCCCCAAATCCCTGCAGCCCCCCATTCTCCTACTGCAGCCAGAGATGCTGGAGAGGGTCCTGTGCCACTGCCCTGCCCATGGTCCCCTGCAGCACATGGCTCCCTGTGGCCGGCCACAGCCCAAGACACGACGGAGTGTTAAGAGGAGGTGTTAGCAGCACACACTACAAGGCAGTCCTGAGCTTCTGCCTGCAACCACTAGAAGGAAGCCATTCCCGGGGGAGACAGAGTGTGTGGCCCCTCCACGTGGGGAGCAATGCATGCTGGGAGTTGTAGTCTGACATCGGCTGGACCACCACGGACAGAAGAGGAATCGGCAATCATGTCCATCCTGCTCACAGACAGCTGCGTTGAGTCCTGAAGGCAGAGATTGAGTAAGGAAGAGGAGAAAGAGAGGGGAGACGTGGCGGAGGGGCATGCATACTGGGGCACCCTTGGCAACATGCCGAGAGCCCTGACTACAGGGGCAATGAGGCAGTCACCCGCCCCTCAACTCAGAAGGAAGAGGAGTGGGGCTGAGAACAGCTATAGCAACTGAGGTTCCTTTGCAAGGAGGGCCGGAGGAAGAAGGGGGGAGGCATGTCCATCTGTCTGTCCATCTGTGCTCCATTCACTGGCCCCCATCATTGTCTTGCTCTGTGGGTCTGTGCTTCTCCAGGGGGCACAGGAGGAGAAGGGAAGGGACTGGCTGCCCATCCCGTTCATCAGTAGTCTTCATCCTCCATGTGGGTGACGTACATGATGGGCACCAGCCCACTCTCGGCTCCTCGGCCACACCGCAGCCAGTCAGCATCCGCCTTGCCCAGCACACGAAGGAGGTCGCCCTTCTGGAAGCTCAGCTGCCCAGCCTCAGTGGCAATATGGTGGCAGAGTGCCTTCACCTGGCTAGGGTTGGGAGAGGAGAGAAAGCAATGGAATCAGAAGTGGGTGAGCCCAGGGGGACCCCAGGAGGGTCTGAGGAGGCAAATGCCCACTCAGAGGCTGGGCAACCCCCAGCAAAGCCCTGCTCCCTTCTTGCCTGGGGCCACCCCCAACTACCTTAGGAGGCAAATGCCCATCCTATGCCCTGCATGCTACCAGACTTCTCCTCCTTTGGGATCCCCAGATGGGGACCAGTGAATAAGTGAATCCTGGATCCCTGGTTTGGCTGGCCCTTGGAGGTCTGACCCAGTCTTACAGCCCTTCTCCAGGACCAAGGGAAGCTGCTTTTTCCCAAGTTCCAGAAGGCTGGCCACCCCAGATTGCTCCCAGACCCAGCTTTGCAGAGTACAACCCACTTCTTCAGAGGCACCTTCAGATGACCAATGTTTACCCATGCACAGAGTGGGGAGGAGGAATAAACAATAAGAGACAAGATGAATGGAGAAAAGTAGTTGTTCAGTGTTGTGGAAATTATGTAGGTGGACACTAAACAATGGTCATTGTCTGGTGTTATAGAAAGAATGCCTGTGAGGACACTCAAGTGTCAACAAAGAGATGACCTCACATGTGGGGCAGAGTGGGTCTTTGGCAAAATCCAGTGGAAGTGGATAGGAGTAGGAGGACGTAGGGATGGCCACATCCAGGCCTGGTTAACCACTCCCCTCCTCTTGCAATGCTCAACAATCCACCACTGTTAAAGGCTGTACTTGCCACCCCATCGCATTTCTTTTTGCAGTTCACCACACACACAGTCCAGGTATAGAAACATTTCTCTGCTGGGGTTTCACTCCATGCCTCCAAAGAAAAAAGCTGTAGCCTACAAAAGCTGGTGCGCAGGACCTAAACTGGCTTGCAAAAAAATCAGGGTCCTTGAAACAGTCTCCTTCCTCTAATTCCCTCCTTTTATACTGAAATTCAACCCCTGGGGTAGCCAGGAAGTTCTGGCCCAGGGGCATCACTAGGGGGGTGCAGGCTGCACCAAGTGAACACCTTAAAGAGCAAGGAAGACTCCACTGCTGTCCAAACATCTGCCCTTTGGCAGAAATGAGCTGTGGCTTTCACCTGCATCCCTTTAAAATGCGGAAGAAATCGTGTGAGTGGGATGAGGCTCAGTGGGAGAAGAAAGGAGAACCCTCAGTTTTTTTAAAATTTAAATTTAAAAATTTTATTTTTTAAATAAAAATTAAATTAATTTTAAAAATTCTTTTATAATTTTCTTTAAAAACATCACATCTTACCAAATTTTCACTTTAACCACATGAAACGATCTTTGTGTAAATAGATTTAGACTGTGGTTATGATATTGTAATATGCCCATATCCCCCCCCCAATGTATGGTGGAAAAATCATATGCTCCCAACATTAGGAGGAACTTCCTGACAGTAAGGGCTGTTCAAGAGTGGAACACACTCCCTTGGGGAGTTGTGGAATCTCCTTCTTTGGAGGTCTTTAAACAGAGGCTAGATGGCCATCTGTAAAGGGGTGCTTTTTTTGAGAGTTCCTGCATGGCAGCAGGGGATGGACTGGATGACCCTTCGGGTCTCTTCCAATTCTATGATTCAAGCCTCATTGAAAATAATGGAGCGTGCTTGCGGTGTGGTGCATGGCGCAGGGCCCATGTAATTATTGCCATTACATTCAGTGTATTAATTGGTATTGTTTTATAGTCTGTTTCTATAGAGTTATTTCAATGATAGTTGTTAGTTTACATTTTGCTGCTTTTTGATTTTAGATTCTATGCCATAGGAAGGTTTTTATTTTGGTATGACTTTGTAAAGCGCTGTGTAAAACTTACAGCGCTATATAAATAAACTTTAATAATAATAACAGTGACATATGGGAATTACAATTTACGGGTAACATTAGTAAAAAAATCATGAAAAGAATCCTCTCTGATTTGGTAAGGGAGGAGGAAATCAATGGGGGGGATGATACCATAAGTTACTACATGTGATACGCCAACCCAAGTGATGCCACTGTTCTGGCCTGGCCTGAATCAGCTGGGCTTGTGAGAACAAAGGATTATACACCATTTACCAGGTGAACAAACTACTCCTGGGTACAGTAGCCCAAATTTGTAGGCTTTCTGTAGACTTACCAAGCAATGGCAAGGAAGACCCTGCTTGCCTGAGCATGTCTGAGCCTGGGCAGAATAAAAGGAGGGGACCACTGAGCTACCACCCCACTGTCCAACTGAGCCTCAGTGCCCACCTCACTCACCATGGTGTCTCCTGGGCAGAGCTCTTGTCCAGCTGCAGCGGCCGGTGCTTGGGCCGTGGAGGGGGCAGATCCGGCACCACCCTTTCAGGCTCTGAGGTGGCTTCTCTCCACACGCTGGCACCAACAGTTTGGGCCATCAGCTGGAAGATGGAGCGATCCAAACTCAGCCAGCCAGAGGGGAGCCTGGAAAGAGATCCAGTGGTGAAGCAATGCAAGGAGCAAAGCAGCCCAATAGGTGCAACAAAGAAAGACAGAATGACCCTCACAGCATAAGTCAAATTTGTCCTTGTCTCCTCTACCATTCCCCTCAAAACGACCCACTCTCATAGGCCCAGGTCTGGGCTACAATGGTGTGGGGAAAGCGGACCACACCGAGTGATGCCTCAGAGTGGAGTGGCCATCCAGTGGTGCTGTCACCCCTATCTGTCCCAAGATACCAGTCAGCCAGGGTGCCTCTGCCATCCATCAGCTGCAGCCGCTGGTAGGGTGCTGCTGCCATCTAATAGTTCCTTCCAGGTTGGTAGGGTTGCCAACTGAGCAGGCAAAAGCCTGTTAGGTAGTGG
This sequence comes from Urosaurus nigricauda, assembly GCA_034509955.1. Classification (NCBI taxonomy): domain Eukaryota; kingdom Metazoa; phylum Chordata; class Lepidosauria; order Squamata; family Phrynosomatidae; genus Urosaurus; species Urosaurus nigricauda. The sequence continues at coordinate 4,031,782 of JAOEGL010000002.1, forward strand.
CAGCAGCCAGTAGTGGGAAGTGGCTGTCTTCTGGGTTTGGCAGGGCACAGGAAAGAGAGTCTTCTCCCTTTATCACTCGCCCAGCAGCACCACCAGACCCAAAAAGGCTGCCAGCCAGCAGTGGCAGCATACCCCTACCAGTGACTGTGAATAAGGAGACTGCACAACTAGACATGGCAGCATGGGTTGCAAATGGAGTCCTCTGTCCTAACTATAGTACTGGGCTCAGGATGATGGGTCAGTTAGGAAGCTGTCCAGGACTGACTTCTTCCAAAAGAGCCCTGCTTTATGAAAAAGCCAATCTGGCCAGAAGGACTGCTCAGTTTCTTTAGTGGGTGAGAGACCTCTTATCTACAGCATCAAAAATGGGAAGCTGGGAGGTCACCTTTCTTCCAGCGGCAAGTGAAAACATTTCTGTTCCAGCAGGGTTTTAAGAATCAACTGCAATGGGTTTTTTAATGGGGAGCTTTCCTGTAGGTTTTTATCTCCCACATTTCATTGTTTTTTCAAATGGTTTTAATACTACAGTTTGTTTAATTGCATTTTTAAAAGAGATTTTATATACTTTTACTTAACCTTTTGTATGTATTTTAATATGCATTTATTTTACATTTGTAATCCGCAGTATATCAATCATTATTATGAGTGAGAGAAAGGCAAGCCAGAGTTCCAAGAGGCCTTGCCTGAAGGGAAGAAGAGCCCTCCCTCCAGTCCATCTGCCTTCATGGTCCAGGCCTCCGAGGAAGAGAAGATCTGCTGGACTTTCCCCCTTCCCCACCACCAATCCTTTCTCCTTTTGTGTCCTGTCTTTTTAGATTGTAAGCCTGAGGGCAGGGAAATGTCTAATTAACAAATGATAAGCCACTTTGATAGCCTTGGCTGAAGAGCGGGATATAAATAAATAAATAAATAAATAAATATTGTTGTTGTTGTTGTTTTTGTTGTTTGTTTGTGAGATTTATATCCTGCCTTTCTCCCAAAATGGGATTCAAGGTGGCTTAAAATAATTTTAAAAGATAAAACTAAAACATTAATTACAATCTTAATGATAATGATACTGTTGGAATAAATACTCTGAAGATACCAGGTTCCCCCTGATCTTGGAAGCTAAGCAGGGTCAGCATTGGTTAGTACTTAGATGGGAGACCACCTATGAATATCAGGTGCTGTAGGCACTGTTTCAAAGGAAGGAACTGGCAAAGCCACCTCTCAGTGTTCCTTGCCCAAATAAGCCCTGTGGAAAATCCAGGGGGTCGCCGCAAATTGACTGGTGACTTGAAGGCACACATGCAGTAAAACAGTGATGGAAACAATAGTCAAAAATATTCCCTCCAAAATGATTTTTTTAAAAAAAACAGGTTTTTTTTTTCAAATACTGAGAAACTCTGATGAGAAAAATCCTGGACTAACAGGAAGAATCCTGAACAACAAGAACTTTTGCAGCTCAGGATTCGGGACACCAAATTTTCACGTGGTTGTTTTGCACAGAAAACAGCATTTTCTGTTAGAAAAATTGTATTTCCGTGCAGAAATATTATTTTCTACAAGAAAAACCTCTTGCTCAGAAAATGCTATTTTCTGCAAAAACAAAAACAAAATGTGCAAATTTTTCAATGAATAAGTCCCAAATTGCAAGAAGGCTACAAAAACGGTGTGGCTTTCAAAGTCTTCCTTGCAGTGGGAGAGGAAATTGCTAAATTTAGATGTTGCTTCCTTTCAGAAGAAATTGAATGAAGGAGTATACCCCTGGTGCTAAACTGGGTGACCCTGACCGGCCTACTTGGATTACAGCTGCATGGGTTGTTTCCAGACAAGACTTCTTATTCTGCAATCATGCTGGATCAAATATCATCCTGATGTTTCTCAGTTTTTTAACCCACTCCTATTGGGTTTCCCCCCCTGAACTTCACTGTCTTTTCTTACCACCAAAATTTCAATTTAAATTGCCAGCCAAAATTAAATCTGTTAAAAAGGAGAGAGAGAGAGAGACCAGCTACACAACAGGAGTAAGAGTTTTCTGGTGCTCTCTACATCCAGCACTCCTGCAATTGCCAGAGTTCTTGCAGTTCAGCAACAGCAGCTGATGCTCCTGAGGTTTTACCATTCTTCTCCTTATCGCTGAAAACTGTGCAGTTTTTAAAGACTATTCACAGTTGAGGACTTATTCTGCACCCCCCAAAAATGCATGTGATTTTTAATGCAGAAAACAGTATTTATTTTCAAGGAAGGAAAACTTGTTTTTTGTGCAAGAAACTTGTTTCTGTGTAGAAATATCTTCTGCACAGAAAAAAACTATACTTTTTTGTGAATATTCTGTGAATATTTTTGCCTGTCTTGGGTTCGCCTTGTTAGGGCTTCCTGGCACTCACAAGACCTGTTTTTTGAGCATTTCCCAAATATTATTTCCCTCTCCCTTTCCTCCATCCCAGGCCCCCATGACCCAAGGCATCACTTTAAATTACTCAAGGACCCCCTTACCTGTTGGCATGCTTAGAATCCTTGGGCACCTTCCGGGAACCAAAGAGGTGACCCCACTTGGGCTGGCTGTTCTCAGGGACGCTGACACTGATGCCATGCTCTGACAGGGACCCCCCTGGTTTCTGGGATGGCCCGTCCTCCTCCTTGGTGCGTTTCAGCTCTGTCAGCACAGAGTCTGGGGGGCTGCCCATCCAGGAGGGACGGCTCTTCTCCTTCTTTGCCTCCTCCTGGGCTGAGGGCTCCAGTTTCGGCGCGGGTCCTGCGTCCACTGCTGGTGCCCCCACTGGGGGCCTGTCCTTGACAGGCACTTCCGTGATGGGGCAAGCCTCAGCCCCTTCCACTACTCCTTCCCGCGGCAGTGGCGGTGGCCCCTTCTTAGGCTCTGCTGGCCTGGCTGTGGCCACTGCTTTCTTCTTCCGCTCATAGCGGATGAAGCGGGCACCCTCAGCTGAGCCCTCAATGTAGACCTGGGAGCTCTGCATGAGTTGGTACCACCAGCTGGCCTGCTTGTCCTTCTTCAGCTCTTGGGGGCCCTCCGGAGCTTTCTGCTGTTCTCTCTGGGGAGCCTCCTCCTCCTCCTCGGCTTTCTCCATCCCTCTGCAAGGAGCACCCACCCCCTTGATTCTCTCTGCGGTGGTCATCTTGGGGCCAATTTCCTCCAGGGTCCCTCTGCAGCCTTCAGGGCCAGGATCCTGTCCGGCCGGCCCCCAGCGCCCTCCACCGCATCCCTCGGAGCTGCTCTCCCCTTGGGTCCGCATCAGCTGGAGGGTGGAGTGGGCTGAAAGAAGGAGGTCCTGCTTGATGCGGAGAAGCTCCTTCTTCTGCTGCTGCTCCTTGCCCATCTGTAGCAGGTGGTGCTCGAAGAGGAGGTCCAGGTTGAAGGGCAGCAGGGAGAGGGGCTGGAGCAGGAGGAGCAGTTCCTCAAAGAGGCTCTGGCAGACCCCATGGGAGAGGGAGAGGAAGCCCACCGGCTGGTAGTGCACCTGCAGGATGTCTGGGGAGGCACAGAAAGAGACACAGGTGGCTCCAGGCACCAGGGACTTAAGCAAGAAATACCAACATTTCAGAAGGACCACTGTTTCAAAAGGACCACCATTTCAGCTCCCTTTGTTACCTGGTGAAAAGGACACACCAGGTAGGTCACTCTGGGCACCTGGTGCCAGGCTCTCCTCCACCCTGGAGGGTGCTGGCTCTGCATACAGAATCTCACCCATCATCCCCTGCTTCCCACGTTTGAGACACCAGGAACAGTCCCTGCCTTTGAACAGTCCCTGCATCTCATGCAGATCCATGCCCAGCTAAAGCAAAGGCTGCTGGACAGGACACTGGCACCAGATCCTGACCTACCCTCCTTGATCTGCCAGCTTCACAACCTATGATGGCCACAGAAGTGTTGTGATGACTCCTTGGCCTGGAAACCAACTGGCCCTGGCATCAGGCAGATGAGTTCTATAGTCCTCATCAGGACCATGGCTAAACATAACAGGTGTTCATGGATACAGAAGTAGCAGGAATTGCACAGGGGAAGTTAATCTTCTTGCTACCACTTTATGCAGTTATTGTCACTATTTGGAAGGGAGATGGGTTGTGTCTGTGCAGTTCCATTTCCATGGTCTGGATCTGTTCTATACAACTTTCCACTCCAAATATACACATGGGGATCTATCTTCCTGTTACCTTGCCCTGCTTGGCAGGGGCGGTGGCAGTGCAGACCAAGACAGAGAACCCTCTGCCTTTGGTTTTTGTTGGAGGGGAGTGGGCCATTCTAAATTCATTGGAAAGAGAGGTGGGTCCTCATCTCCCCCGAGAAGAAGGCAGCAAAAGGGCTGTTCGTTGAGCTACCTGCTATCAGTGACCCTCATGACTGGGTTTCCAGTTATGGTGTTGGGGCCAAGCCACAGTCTGTCTGCCTCTCTGGCTTCCCTCCTCCCTGGGAGGTTGGCACTGTTTTCCCAGTTCAGCCTCCAAGCCCACAGTCAGGGAAGACTATCAACACTGGGTTGCGGGGGGGGGGGTCCTCCACTGAGACTGCCTGGCCACAGCTTGTTTGGTGCTGGCTGCCTTCCCTTGAGGGGGAGCTACTCTGGTTGCAAAATCCCACCTGCTCCCTACACCTGCCAAGTGTTCTTACCTTCATGATTGTAGAGGTGGTTAAACCAGAACTCCAGGGACCGGATGCTGTGGGAGAGAAAAGACGGGGGAAAGGGTGAAGACCAAGGGGTAGCCAAGGCAGCTCCCTAGTATGTGTTCTGTACACACACACACACACACACACTGTGTTTGTGTAAACAGAGGATCCACCAGAGAAGAAGAGAGCTCAGGTTTACCAACAGTGGCACAAACTCAGCAGCTGACGACAGTGTAACATTTCTCAGCTGAAATACACTAAGCAATTTCTGGTAATGAAGCCTCCTTCATTGACACCGTGAGACTCCATCTCTCCTTGCCCTGCACTTTCCCCAAGGCCATGGACCAGCCTTTTTTCCACAAGAGTCTCAAATCTCAGACCCATCACCTTCTCTTTTAAGCTTCAATGGGGATAGGTTTGCAGCTATAAGACCACCACTAGACAAATGTGGCGCTGGACCCAGTGGGAGGGGGTCCGTCCCTTCCTCCTTTCGTTCATCCACCAGCATCACACCCCCTACTTTCCGGACCCTGTTACCCAAGAGCCCCAACTTACTTTAGGAGCCCAAAGATGAATGCATTGAAGCGCATGGTGTGGCTGGTGAGCTCCGGGTACTGGCTGACTTTGCCATAGAGGCCATGCAAGACCTTGGTGGAAGGGCCTGTGGAGAGAATGCGATGAAGAAGTATGTAGGGTCACATGTGGATCCAAGTAAGAGGCCTAGGGATCTGGGCCCTGGGAGCAAGCACTAGAAGGGCACGGAGGGCAACAGCCCCAGATACCAAAACATGGCAGCTTTGGTGTCAGGGATGCTCCCTAAGGGTTGACAAGTGAAGTGGAGGCCTGGAGACCAGGGAATGGACATTGCTCCAGGGCCCCCTTATTTCTAGGGTCATCCCATCCCTCTTTGGCTTCTTATTCTAGAACAGCTGGAATATTCCAGAAGAGTTTGGGAATCACTGCTTTAGCCACAGCACCCCCCCCCCCCAGCAATGATTGGTTGGCTGGTGGATATTGGGGTTCTAGTTAAAAACAAAGTCGATCGGATTGTCCTGGAGTTGGCCCAGCTCTGGCCTGAGCTTCCCATGGCTGAGTTTTTAGGGAGCAGGAGAACTGAAGAGGAGCATGGCAAGGAGAGAGCTGACCTCTCATCCTCCCAGCTAGAAACCTTGCAGAGATGGGGTGGGTACAGCCATGAAATCCCCAAAGATTGCCCACAGACACACACTGCATATCAACTGGGCTATTCTAACTGTGGCATTCTCTTTCTCTCCCATCATCAACTACTACAAGTAACCCAAGACAGCTGAAAGAGAAAGGGCTTTCTAACCTAAGTGCACTTCCTTGCTTATGAACCTGGACAACTGATGGCTACAAAATGCCCTGCAGAGTGCACCGACGGCACAAAATACATCCCCCACAAACACATCTCTTTCTCTTCCTTATCACTCCATAACTATTTAAAGCCCTGCTTCCCACCCCAGTGCCCCCCCCCCTTCTCTTCTGGCCTGCCAGAGACCCCCAGCTCAGCTCTGGCTGTGTTTTAACTTTTATGTTATAAATGAAAAGGCATTTAGCTTTTCTTTGTGACCAGCCGCTTCAGCAAATCTTGCCGTTCACTGCCCATGCATTGCAGCAGTTCAACAGGGTGTCTGTGTGGGGTGACAGCAGTGAATCCCTTAAAGGAGGTACAGGGGCATCAATTGGGAGGAAAGTAGAGGGCACTCCACCCTGAAACCTGCAGGCTTCCTACCAAGCTGGGTGGAAGCTTCCACGACACTCCATGGGATGTTCCTCCTCTGTCCGATGATGACATCCAGGACGTAAGCCTTGAGTCCATCACTCAGGATGTCCCGGATGGCTGGGCACAGGTACTTCAGGATCAAGTGCCCCACATTGGGGCTCACAGAGCTGTTCCCCAGCTTGGCCTGGAAAACAGAGGTGAGGGAAAAGACAACATTAGGGCTGATTCACCACATGCCAGGAGAGGGGGGCTGAGGTATGGTTGCAAGAATTCCCCCACTCTTCTTGCAGAATCCCAAATAATCCCATTCAGACCAAAGCAAGAAATTAACCTTTATTTATATAGCACTGTAAATTTACACAAGAAAGGAGACAACAGAACGACAGGTGCAAGTGAGGTCATCTGGCACTCAGCTGGCAGAGAGAAGGTAAAGCCACTGAAGAGAAGAAGGGGGAGAACCCACAGACTCTGAACCCAGCACTCAGCTCCCACACAACATTTGGGCCCATGGGGCTCCGGGGCCACGGCTGAGTGGCACAGCACCCACTTTGCATGCTGAAAGTATCAAGCCTATGTCTATGTATTAAAAGGTTGGGGTGTGTGCATTCAATCTGCTTGTTCATTTCTGGTGACCCCATTAACTTCCTAGGGTTTTCACAGTCATGCTCCAATGTGGTTTTGCCAATTCCTTCCTCTGAAATACAGCCCTCACAGCACCTGATATTTGTCTCCCATCCAAGTACTAACCAGAGCTGACCCAGCTTAACATCCAAGATCAGACACGATCGGGTGCCTTTTGGGCATTTAGGGTTGCACACCAATATCCAAAGATCTCAGGATGGCAAACAATAAAATCAGTTTTTAAAATTTAAATCATTACAATGGAAAATGATAATTTGCAAGTCATAAATTAAAAGGTATCTTAAGTTGTAAAAGTTGTAATAATGTACTGTAAAGCTGTTAATTGTAATAGCATACAGTAAAACATGATTTACAGTGTAAACATGGATCAGCCTATGTTTTTTCTTTGTTATTGTGTACTTTCAAGTCATATCTCACTTATGGCATCCCTAAGGCAACCCTACAAGAGGGTTTTCTTGATATGATTTGTTCAGAGGAGGTTTGCCATTGGCCTCCTCCGAGGCTAAGAGAGTGTGACTTCCCCAATGTCACCCAGTGAGTTTCGTGGCCATGCAGGGAATCGAACCCTGGCTTCCAGAGTCCTAGCCCAACACTCAAACCACTAATAGTTCACTGTCATTTCCCTTCCACTCATGGGGACTCGAGGCTCTGAAGTGACCCACAGCAAAAGGTTGGATTTGAACTCCGCTCCTTCCATCTCAAGGCTGTTGAATCTTCATCAGGCTTCTCACTGGCTGCTTTAATAACACTGAGCTGTAAGCGGTTTTGCCCTGCTTGGTTGCTTGCTTGTTTGTTTGTTTGGGGTTATGTTACAAGGCAGGGCAGAATGTATATTTTAAAATGTATGTTGCTAAATAATAAAAATATAATCCCAAACAGCTTTCCTTGGACTTGAGCCCGAGGGGCAAACTCTCAAGCCCAAAGCAGCCAGAAGATGTCTGATTGAAAGGGTTAAGAGAGGAGTTAAGTCTGTAGTTCCTTCCAGGGCTGCAAATCCTCAGGATTACTATAAATAAACAAGACATAATGCCCCTCCAAGCTGGAAGGGGGGCAGCTTGAGGAAGAGGGCCAGGTCACTCTGCTCCTGCCTGCTGACCGCTGCCAACAGCCTTTCCAGGAATAAGCAAGTCAGTGGCTCCGGAATGATGACTGGAAGAGGTTCCAGGGGGTCTCTCTAGAAAACAAAAACTAGCCTGAGGAGACACCCCCACCCTCGGTAGCTCCCCCCCCCGGTAGCTCCCCCCAGCCTGCCAGGCATTGGGTCAGAGAGAGAATCCCTGCTGGCAGGGCATGGTCCCTGCTTGGAGCATCCACAGCACAGCCAGAACCACGGAACCGAGGAATCCTAGAGTTGGGAGGGACCTCAAGGGCCATCCAATCCAACCCCATTCTGCCATGTAGGAATACAAAGTCAAAGCCCTCCCTGTGACAGATGGCCATCCAGACTCTGCTTCAAAACTTGCAAAGGAGGAGATTCCACCACCCTCTGAAACAGTCCATTCTACAGTTGAAGCATCAAGAAATTCTTAATGTTGAGGTGGAATCTCTTCTTCTGTAGTTTGAATCCATTGCTCTGTGACCTATTCTCTGGAGCAGCAGAAAACAAGCTTGCTTCATCCTCAACATGACATCCCTCTGAATATTTAAACAGAGCTATCGTTATCACCTCTTAACCATCTCGTCTCCAGACTAAACATACCCAGCTCCCTAAGTCTCACCTAATAGGGCTTTATGGTTTCCAGAGCCTTCACCATTTTGGTCTTCCTCCTTTGGACACACTCCAGATTCTCAATGTCCTTGTTGAATTGTGGTGCCCAGAACTGGACACAGGATTATTCCAGTTGAGGTCTGACCAAAGCAGATCTTTGATTAAGCAGGGTCAGCTCTGGTTAGTACTTGGATGGGAGAATAACAAGAAATACCAGACACTAGAGGTTCTATTTTAGAGGAAGGGACAGCAAAACCATCTTGGAGTATTCCTTGCCTATGAAAACCCTAGGAAATTCATTAGCACAAAGTTGACAGGTGGACTGAAAGCATACACACCCCAATTTTTAAATCAATAGATAGATATTCATTCTTTCTCTATTTCAGAGGAAGGAACTGGCAAAACCACCTCTTCATAGTCCTTACCCAAAAATGTCCTGTAAAATACATGGAGTCACAGTAAGACAAAAGGCACATGCACACACACAAAAGTATGAGGCAGGCAGTCTACAGCAAAGCCCGTTGGTTCCAGTATCCCTTTAGGGCAGGTGCTAGAAATGGGGTCTCCTGGCAACAAATTTGACTTAGGGCCAACACTCCAGATCACTATGGCTGATTAAATCGGCTGGTTAAATGCTCCTGAGCTGGGTGCACCATTCCCTCCTCCAGGCTGAGGCCAATGGAAATGGCTGCTCCAAGTTGCATAGGACAGAATCAAAGAAAGGACATGGAGAGGCACAGGTGTGACCCATCTTCCATCCTAACAGCTTTGAGAGAAGTACCAGCACGTTACTAAAAGTAAAATTTACTTGCCCTGAAGATTCCCAGGTGCTGATCTGTTCCCAGCCTTAAACAGCCAGGCTAAAGTGAAACACTCTTGCAGGCCCTGTGTATGCTTGGCTATGCGCGCGCACACACACACACACACACACCCCTTCAAGTTGCCTGTTGACTTATGGAAACCTCATGAATTTTTCTTAGGATTTTTTAAGGCAATGAATGCTCAGAGGTGGTTTTGCCAGTTCCTCCCTCTGAAATATAGTCGGCAGCAGCCAGGAGTCATTGGCGGTCTCCCATCCAAAAACTCATCAGGGACTTAGTTTACCTGACCAGATGGGATCTGGAATCTTGTGTGTGTGTGTATATGTGCCTTCAAGTTGCCTGTCAACTTATGGTGACCCCCTGAATTTCACAGGGTTTTCTTAGGAAAGAAATCCTCAGTGGCGGCTTTGCCAGCTCTTTCCTCTGAAATATCATCTACAGCACTTGGTACTCATTGGCAGTTACCTCTCCAAGGACTCAACAAGATTATGCTTAGCCTCCAAGATCAGACAGGATCTGGTACCTCTGGGATATTTAGGCCTCTTATCTCACAAAATAATTCTCTCAAACCCACGGGACAGTGTTTGGCCATTGTGCTGGTAAGGACTGATGAAACAATATGCCTGGCAACAGAGTTCAAACCCATTATGGAAGGGCCCCAAATTCTTGTAGGAGCAGACCCTCGAATGGATCTCCAGACCTCGTGCCAATCTTACCCCGCCAGCTGTTCTTCTCCTGAATGGGTGGGACCCCCATTGCCGGGGACCACTGGAGATGCCAATAGGCCTGCTGTCTTTGCCCAGCAGAAGTGCCTGCTGGAGGCGGGAAGAGAGGTGATCCTTTGGAGCATGTCCAGAGGAGGACGGCCAAAATGGTGAAATTTCAGGAAGTCAAGAATCCCTATGAGGAGAGACCTAGGGAGCTGGGGTGTTTAGCCTGGAGAAAGGAAGTTAAAAGGTGACATGACAGCCCTATATAAGTATTAGAAGGGATGTCATGTTGAGGATGGAGCAAGCTTGTTTTCTGCTGCTCCAGAGAATAGGACACAGAACAATTGATTCAAACTACAGGAAAAGAGAATCCCCCTCAACTTTAGGAAGAACTTCGTAATGGTAAGAAATGTCCAACAGTGGAAGATGTTGTGTTGGGAGTATGGTGGAGTCTCCTTCTTTGGGGGTCTTTAAATAGAGGCTGGATAGCTATCTGCCGAGAATGCTTTGATTGTGAGTTTCTTCATGGCAGACTGGGTGGCCCTTCTTGAGGTCTTTTCCAATTCTTTGATTCTATGATTCCAAGACCCCCGAGCTGCCTTGGGTCCCTTGTTGGGAAAAAGCTCGGATATAAATTTTAAAAATGAACAAGAAGACTAAGAAGGGAGGAAACCAAAGGGCAAAGCACACCATAAAGCAGTGTGTGTGAGTGAGTGTGTGTGTGTGTGTGTGTGTGAGAGAGAGAGAGAGAGAGAGAGATGGTCTCACCTTCACCCCTGGATCTCGGCTGGTCCCAAAATGTGCCACAATGAGATCCACAGCCATATTGATCGCCTTGACAAGACCTGGTAGGAAGAAAAATAGGAAAAGAGGTGAGAGGCATGGCACAGCCAGACAGAACGACCTCGAAGGGTCTTGATACCAACAGGTATCATCATCATCATCATCAATCTCCTTCTTCAACTTCTTCTTTTTCTTCTTTATTTATATCCTACTCCCCCCCCCTCAACTGGGACACAAAGCGGCTTACAAACTAAAAAGCAATACAATTAAACACGTACAAAAATGGGCATTAAAATAGAATTAACCTTCTAATATTTGTCCCAAACTACAACAAGCTGAAGACCCCCAAATCTTTTCCTTTCTTTGCACAAAGCCACTGGAGGTGGGCTGGGAATATAGTACATGGGGAGGAGGACTCCCTCTCTGCCCTCCCTGATGCCATTTCCCTGGTAGTAAATGACACCACACTGCTATTATCTGCCAAGTGGGGGGCACAATGGGGAAATGTGGGTCTCTCCTCTTCACTGCAATGTCTAACGAACTGCTGCAAAAGAAGCTTTATTGGTGGCCAATGGATGCAGCAAAGAAGCACTCCAGTCCTTTTGCAGATGGGTTCCATATCCCCTAGAAGCAAGAGGTGGAATCTGGGCCCCTAAACAACAACTTCTTGCTTGGATTGTCCCACGGACAATACGCCAGATTCCTATGGCCAGGTCAGGGGTCCCCTGTAGTGGTCTACCCTTCCTCATGGCAGGTGAGTGCAAAGATGGATTCCCAAGAGTTATATGGGAGTTATAATACAGAGGCAAACCAATAAATTCAAAGTGTACAAGAGAACTGTGCAAACAGGTTGCTAAGGGGGACACTCCCACATACCACACACACTCCAGTCCCTCCCCAGTAGCATCTCTTCTCCCAGCCTTAATTCACCAATCAAAAAGGAAACTACCCAGCAGAGTCTGCTAAACTTTCTTTGCCACAGGACAGCTGCTAACCTTTCGCCAAAATAATAACAAGGACTATAAAACCCATCTGCCTGGTAGAAGAGGCCAACTCTCTACATCCTCATGCTCCTTTCCTTTCTCTGATCTCTCGTTAATTCCCAGCATGGGGCTCAAGGCAGCTCACTTTGTAACTTTACCACAAAGAACAGATAAGAACTTGGGGCTATAACATGAAAAAGTCAAGGGGCTTTTAAGCTGTTTTAAAATAGGGCTGGAGAATCATAGAATCATAAGAGTTGGAAGAGTCCACAAGGGGCATCCAGTCCAATAACCTGCCATGCAGGAACTCTCAATTAAAGCACCCCTGACAGATGGCCATCCAGCCTCTGTTTAAAGACCTCCAAAGAAGGAGACTCCACCACTCTCCGAGGGAGTGTGTTCCACTGTCGGAACAGCCCTTGACGTCAGGACGTTTCTTCCATGTTCTAGTCTCTGGAGCAGCAGAAAACAAGCTTGCTCCATCCTCAATGTGATACCCCTTCAAATACTTAAACAGGGCTATCATATCACCCCTTAACAATCTCTTCTCCAGGCTAAACATACCCAACTTCCTAACTCTTTCCTCATAAAGCATGGTTTCCAGACCCTTCACCATTTTGGTGGCCATGGTCCACGCTCCAACTTGTCAACATCCTTTTTGAACTGTGGTGCCCAGAACTGGACACAGTATTCCAGGTGGGGCCTGACCAAAGCAGAATAGAGTGGCACTGTTACTTCCCTTGATTTAGACACTATGTTTAATAAATTTTATAATAATAATAATACATTTTATTTCTAGCCCGCCCCTCTGAACAAGCAATCGGGGCGGGTAACAGCAAAAGTTAAAACAGCGTCAGTTAAAATCATAGAATCATAGAATCATAGAGTTGGAAGAGACCACAAGGGCCATCTAGTCCAACCCCCTGCCATGCAGGAACTCCAAATCAAAGCATCCCCGACAGATGGCCATCCAGCCCCTGCTTAAAGACCTCCAAGGAAGGAGACTCCACCACCCTCCGAGGGAGTGTGTTCCACTGTCGAACAGTCCTTACTGTCAGGAAGTTCCTAATGTTGAGGTGGAATCTTTTTTCCTGCAGTTTGCATCCATTGTTCCGCGTTCTAGTCTCTGCAGCAGCCGAAAACAAGCTTGCTCCCTCATCAATGTGACATCCCTTCAAATATTTGAACAGGGCTATCATATCACCTCTTAACCTTCTCTTCTCCAGGCTAAACATCCCCAGCTCCCTAAGTCGTTCCTCATAGGGCATGGTTTCTAGACCCTTCACCATTTTAGTTGCCCTCCTTTGGACATGCTCCAGTTTCTCCACATCCTTTTTGAATTGTGGTGCCCAGAACTGGACACAGTATTCCAGGTGGGGCCTGACCAAAGCAGAATAGAGTGGCACTATTACTTCCCTTGATCTAGACGTTATACTTCTATTGATGCAGCCTAAAATTGCATTGGCCTTTTTAGCTGCTGCATCGCACTGTTGACTCATGTTCAACTTATGGTCTACTTGGACTCCTAGATCCCTTTCACACGTAGTTTCATTCAGCCAGATGTCCCCCATCCTATATCTGTGCATTTCATTTTTGCATCCTAAGTGCAGTACCTTACATTTCTCCGCATTGATTTTCATTTTGTTAGCATTGGTCCAGCTTTCTAGTCTGTTCAGGTCATTTTGAATTTTGCCCCTTTCTTCTGGAGTATTGGCTACTCCTCCTAGCTTAGTGTCATCTGCAAATTTGATAAGTATGCCCCCAATTCTGTCATTCAAGTCATTAATAAAGATGTTGAATAGGACTGGGCCCAGGACAGAGCCCTGTGGGACCCCACTGGTCACTTCTTTCCAGGTTGAAAAGGAGCCGTCCCTTCCCTCACCACCCCCCTTAAGCTGTCGCCAGAGTGTGCGGAGGGTGGGTTCATACAGGAAGAGGCGGTCCCTGAGATAGGATGGACCCAAGCCATGTAGGGCTTTAAAGGTTAAAACCAACACCTTGGAATGTGCCCAGAAACTGATCGGCAGCCAGTGGAGAGATTTAAGCACAGGAGTTATATGCTCTCTCCTAGATGTTCCAGCAACAAGCCTGGCTGCCATATTTTGAATCAGTTGTAGTTTCCAGGTTAGGCACAAGGGTAGCTTCTATTGATGCAGCCTAGAATCGCATTGGCATGTTGACCCATGTTCAACTTGTGGTCTACTAGGGCTGCGTTCACACTAGAGAAATAATCCGGTTTGGCACCGCTTTAACTGCCCTGGCTCAAGGCTATGGAATTCTGGGAGTTGGAGTTTGTTTGCTCACAACGAACTCCAACTCCCAGAATTCCATAGCCTTGAGCCAGCCCAGTTAAAGAGGTGCCAAACTGGATTATTTCTCTAGTGTGAACGCAGCCTAGGACTCCTAGATCCCTTTCACGCATAGGTTCCTTAAGCCAGGTAACCATCCTATATCTATGCATTTCATTTTTCCGCCCTAAGTGCAGTATCTTACATTTCTCCCTATTGAAGTTCATTTTGTTATCTTTGGCCCAGCTTTCTACTCTATTAAGGTCATTTTGAATTTTGATCCTGACCTCTGGAGTATGAGCTGCTACTCCTAATTTGGTGTCATCTGCAAATTTGATAAGCAAGCCCTCTATTCTTTCATCCAAGTCATTGATAAAGATGTTGCGTAGCACTGGGCCCAAGACAGAACCCCACTTGTCACTTCTCTCCAAGATGAAGATGAGCCATTTCTGAGCACCCTTTGGGTTTGGCTGGTCAACCAATTACAAATCCACCTAACAGTCAAACAAACAAAACAAAACAAAACAAAACAGCTTCATTTATATATAACTTCATACCACCTAAGGAGTGTCTAAGCGGTTTACAACTTGCCCCCAACAATCTGGGTACTCATTTTAGCGACCTCGGAAGGATGCAAGCCTGAGTCAAGCTTGAACCCTTTTGCTGGTATTGAACTCGAAACCTTATGATTTTGAGTGAATGGCTGCAGTACAAGCATTTAACCACTGCCTCCCCTATTCCTCTCCCAAGAGTTCTCCTCCATACCGTTAGTCCTTCTAGAGGAAAAGTGGGAATTATGGGCACCCCACTAGACTGCAAGTCCCAGTAGCCCTAGCCATAAGTCAGAAAAGGAGTCGATGGTGAGGAATGCTGGGCTTTGCAGTCCAACAAGAGAAAGACAACTTGATTCCCATTCCTGGCCTGGAGCACAGACTTCCTTTTGGTCTCCAGCTGCAGACAAAATTGCCATGTACATCGACAGCTCCCCACCACCACCACCGCAAGCTTTCTCCCAATGCCTCCCACCCTGACTTGGACCAGCGAAAGGAAGAGAGGGACCCACGACCCTGAGAAAGAAAGGGTTCACCTTCAGCTTCCCCCATTGCCAAGCTGGTGGCACTGCACCTACCCTTCTTCTGCAGCAAGTCGATGGAGATGGATTCCGTGTTCCCATCCGGGGAGAGGCAGAATTCAGCTGGGGGCTTTTCAGCCAAGGAGAAGTAGTCTGGGAAGAAGTCAGAGTAGTTGAGCTGCAGCTGTTTTGTCGACTGTCCTGCAAGGGGACAGAAGAAAGGGGACAGGTCAGAGGCTGGTCCTCAGTAACAGGAGAAGGAGCACACACAGCTGGGTTATGGGGCTGAAGGGAGCTGACCAGGTGCAAGATGAGTTTCCCCAAAGGAAACAATTGGCAGCAAAGCCTCTGGGTGCTCTAATAGCCCTGGGGCAGAGGGTAGAGGAGGGAGATTAGATGGGGCACAGTTTACACACAGATACACACACAATATGCCAAAAATACCTGCTTAAGCTTCAAGGTGCCTGGCCCTAGACCACCACCACCCCAGGACCAATGGAGATATTCCTCCTGGGCACAAAAGTCCACAGGGAAGGAAGGTAGTTATATCACATCACTCTTGAATACAAAAAGTATACAGTCAGCCCTCCTTATCCACTGACCTTTTATCCATGGATTCAAGCATCTATGGCTTGGAAGTATTTTCTGAAAATATAAATTCTAAGAAGAAAGCCTTGATTTTACCATTTTATATAAGGGACACCTTTTTACTATGCTATTTTATTTAATAGGACTTGAACATCCATGGATTTTTGTATCTACAAGGGGTCCTGGAAGCAAATCTGAGGGGATACCAAAGGCCCATTATATTAGTAAAGTGCAACAGACAGGTAGGTACCCTGCATAAACAAAGAGACAGTCCCAAGCTGGCATTTTCAGCAGCCGCACAGCCTTAGGGGAGAGTGAAATGAAGGTGAGTGAGGCTCAGCTGAAGAAAAATCAGGCAACTTTCCATTAGCTGAAATAAAGCCTACTGCAGAGAAAAAGGGGGCAGGAAGATTGGGAACAGAATCCTCTGGGTGCATAACACAAGAGTAAGTTCCCCACGGAAGTAACTGAGCCTTTTATTATGATGCAAAAATGGCTGCATTCAGTTCAAGGTTACAAAAATGGAATTCTGCCTATGGTACCATGATGCACCCTATGTGCACTGCTTGCTAATGTGCATTATATGGCACACCAGTGTACACTGATAGATGATATAGATAGATAGATAGACAGACAGACAGATAGAGATAATGTCCCTTCATATCCATGGGTGATCGCTTCCAGATTCCACCACAGATAAATAAAAACATGGGACCTCAAATCCTGTTCCCTATGGTGGAGTGACATGCCTGCCTCCATTAAGAACAACAGGGCTTGCTGTCTGTAGAAGCTCAAATCCAGAGATTGCAAGCCAATAATAAGAGCCCATTCTATAATAAGAGCCCATTCTATATTGCAAACAATTTGGGGTGAATGTTGTACACCCCCAATATTTTACCGATGAAAACTGGGACAGTTGTGGGTAAGCAACATCAGAGTGTGGTCAAAAGAGCAAGTTACCCATGATGAAAAACATGCAAGGGAGGAGAGGCTGAAAAAGTTAGCCAAATGGGAAAAGCAAGATTCTGCCTCCTCCTCTCCTCCCTTCTGAATATTTGAGTGAAAATTTTTGGCAATTTGAACTCACTTTGTAGCAACAGAAATAAGCTAAAGGCAACGGGGGAAAGTAGGAGAGAGACACTGGAATATTTTAAAAGCAGCTTAAAAGTGAGAAGTGTCCCTGCCAATTCAGGGCATTTGGAGGATATACTGTTGGTGTCCCCATGGTCCACAAAAGCTGAGTGCTCCATGCAGATCATGGGTTGTACATTCCCCATGGCTGTTCCAAGAAGGGCCACCCAACCTTGCAAGGGTCAATCTTCCCCCAGGGTCCCCCATTCTAAATCTGCCAACAACCAGCTACAGAGGGGTGGAGCCAGCCCCACATAGGCAGGATGGGGGGACCGCACCGTTGAGCCTGGTGTAGGGGCGTCCTGTGTTCAAGGCCCCCGGGAACTCAAAGATGGGGTTCCTCCAGGACAGGCGGCCCTCCTGCTGCTTCCAGTCCAGGCTGCCCGTCAGCCCCGAGACGCGGTCCAGGCCCAGGGGGTTCCTCCGGCGATACTCCCGCCACTTGAGCGCTTGTGGAGAGAGGTGGTTGGCTGCCAGGCCGCCCGTCAAAGGCAAGCCAGAGAAAGGAGGAGACAGAGAAAAGAGACAGAGGCCATGGAAGGAAAGAAGGGGACAGAGGGAGGGCAGAACAGGGGAAACAGTGTGTTAGTAACAATGATCCAGCAGCGTTGGCATATTTAAAAGAGGGGAAGACATGAGGGGGGCAGAGGAAGCAGACACATGGGGTGTTGGAGGAACGAAAGCTAAAGTGGCTGTACAAATGCTCAGAGGGACACCTTCTGGAGAATGCTTTTGCCTGCAATTCACGCATGCACTCTTTCCCCCATGATGGTTTGCATTATGAACGGTCCCTGAAATGGCAGGCAGGGAGGTCTGGTCCTACCTCTGGGACAGGGGAGTTTTCTGGAAACCCAGCAGAAAGGTGGGAAGAGCAAGGCCATCAGAATGGGAAGGACCATGGGAATTAGCCCTCCACCTCTGACGGAGACATCCAGCAGGATTAGCACCCCTCTCTTTCATCTGCAGCCACTGTCTGGGAGAATGGAAAAGTGGCACAGGAGACAGCTGGGGTGTGTGCTCATTATGAGGCTATGCAGCAGAGATCTTCTCCCTTGGCTGCATGCCCGCCCCATTGGTGGGCAACACTGTGGAGTCAAAGGCTTTCATGGCCAGCATCCATAGTCACCCCTTCCTTCTCAGAGTCACATGGGATATATATATCCAATCCTTTTCCAGGCTAACATTCTCTGAAGATACCAGCCACAGATGCTGGCAAAACGTCAGAAAGGAACTCTTCTAGAACATGACCATATAGCCCGAAAGCCCCACAAAAAAACTGTGGGCAACACTATTTGGGCATTTATGACTCTGCCAAGGGATGAATGTGGCATGTGTAAGGAGACAGTGGGGAAGGGACACACAGAGAGAGCAAGGAAAGCTGTGCTTGGCAGCTGCACCTCACGCAGATAGGGCCCTTTCACACCATGCAATTATAGCATGTTGACTCAGTGATATACTCGAGTCAATTGACTCAGATTTAAGTAGCGTCAATGACTTGACTTGGATTTGACTTGATAAAAATGACACCCTAACTCAACTTGACTTGAGACTTGTATATTTTTAGTGCCTGATTTGCTGGTGCCATTCTCTTCAAGCACCAGGCAAGATCCACATCCAGAGCACGGGGCACATTCCTTGGAGGGAAGCAGCAAGCCCTTTGCCTAATGTGTTTGCTGTTCCTCTATGAGAAATGCATCCCACATTAAAGTTGGCTCCCAGACTTGAAATTTGACTTGAGACTTGCCTCGAAAGCACCTTGCAAGGACTAGTGATTCAAGACTTGAAGGCAGAGACTTGAGACTTGACTTGAGACTTAGACCAAAAGACTTGAATACAGTGGGGTCTCCTGACTTGCCATCCATGGATTTGTGCATCCACAGACAGCAAGCCCCCGTTGTTCCCAATGACGATGCATGTATGTGGCCAGGCTAGCGGGTGCATACATATCACCCCGCCATTGGGGAGAACAGGACTTGAGGGGTCTAGAATGGATCCCCCGCAGATACCAAGGTTCCACTGTACATCACTGCACTGTCCCCAGTTTTCATTGCCATGGCTGCATCCTAAAGAACCCCTAGATTGGCAGTTTTGGGAGGCACAACAGCTGCTCTCTGGCAGAGGATCCCACATACCTCTCAAAAGGAAGATGGAGCTCTAGGGATTGTTACAGGGTCACAAATTTCAACCAACCCTTCTTGCTGTTTTGAAAACTTGTCCACCCAACACAAGCACATCCCAACTTCCCCACCACCACCCCGCCACGCTCAGCTTTCTCACTCCACCTACCATTGAGAGGGCGACTGAGGATTGTGCCCAAGGAACCCATGCCAACAGCCTCCCCGCAGCTGACTTTCCACTGGGGGTCCGGGTGGTGGCCCCCTACTTTGGCCAGGATCAGACCCCCAGACATCAGAGGTGGGATGGAGGCTCCATTGCTCAGCTCATACTCTGCAAGGGGGGCAGTGCTTTCTGGGGAAGCTTCCTTCTTAGAAAGTGGGGCAGGGCTCTCCTCTTTCTTGTGCTGGGTGTTGGTGCTGCCCACGTTGCCCGCTTGGCCACCTGTGGCTGGAGAAGGCCTGGCGGTTGATAGGAGGTTGGCAGAGGCCGGGCAAGACCTGCTCCGGGGTGGGTGGCTTTCCGGGGTGGGGGGTGAGCCAGAGGACGAGTCCGTGTTGCTCTGGAAGAAAGGCACGTTGCTCCGGACTGGGGAGTAGCTGCCCAGGGGGGATGGGCGGGTGGTCTCCGGAACAGCTGAGGGCAGCTTCTTGACATGGCCTTCGCCCAGGCAGGTGGCCCCATCTGCCAAGCGCTGGCCCTGAGCCAGCCCCCCCACTGCCATGGGCTGGTCAGCTGAGGTGGCCGAGGTGGAGGACTGGGAGGTGGATGAGAGCTGGTGGGCAGCTGAGCGGCTGGCCGAGAGGCTGTAGAGCTGGGAGAGGCTGGAGGCGAAGTGGCTGTGGAGCGCCCGGGCCTTGGTCTGCTTAGGGAAGTGGTGCTGGAAGACGAAGGGCTGGATGGGCAGTGTGGTCGGACGCTGGTCTTTGCTGTAGCGGACCACTTTCCCCTCCACAGCACCACCTGCAAGGAGGGACACAGAGAGAGAAAGAGAGAGAAGGGGTGTCAAGGCAGCGCATATGGGTGTCGGGGGATGGGTGAGTGGGTACAGACCACATGCATGATGCCAAGGGGGTGCCAGCAGGTCCAATCCACTTGGGGCTGATCCATGAGGGCATCGAACAGGTGTCCTACAAGGGAATCAGAGACAAGCGGAAGCAGCTGGTGCTCTGTGAACATTTCAGGAGCCAAGGCACAATTGTTCAAGGTCTCTGTTTTGGGAAGCCTGAAGAGAAGGGGACCAACAGGGACCCTCCCGTGAGCCCTGTCAGTGAGTTTTATGAGAGCACCAAAGGAGAAAGAGAGTGATACTGTCCCACCTCTATGCAAAATTTCAGGAGGAGCAGAAAGATCTCCATTCACCTGGCTCTGAAAAAAGACTGAATGTTTTAATTTTGGAGTCAGATTCAGGGTCTTGCATTTCTGGATGTTTACTCCATATGCATTTCTTGCTTTCAAAGCACAACAAAGAGAGGTTGGAAAGATTCGTGCACATGGGGTGGCTGTTGGCACCAGGTGGTCTATCCCCTCTTTGCTCTCTGCATAGAACAAGTACCTTGCCAGTGCTGAACTAGAACCCAGCACCAGCAAAGTTCCGCATTAGCAAAGAAGGTATAATGCTGGGCCATTTTTATTTTTATTTTACCTGGTGAGAGAAACAGGTGCAAAAACAAGCCTCCCCTGGCTGAAATGCCTGTGCCTGAAGGAAAAGGAGCAGCACTATGGTTTCTATGGTTAAGCTGCACAGGAATTCAAAAACTGCTCTGTATGCTATGATATCCAAAAACTAGCTGGAGCAAAAAGAAGAAAAAACACCAAACCAGAAAGCAAATGAGCTGCTATGAGGAGAAATGTGCAGCCATCTTTGTGGATCTTGTCCTTTAAGGATGAAGTAATGGAGCAAGAGAAAAGTTTGTCTATGACTCTAGAAACCAGGGTTTGAGTCTCCTCTGGAAATGGAAACCCACTGGGTGACCTTGGGTGAATCACACACTCTCAGCCCCAGAATATCCCCTGATAGGGCAACCTTTGGGTCACCATAAGTCAGAAATGGCTTGAAGGAAATCCACAACAACAAACTGATAAGGTGCACAACTTCAAATCAGGGGCTCTCCTTCTTTGCAGGTCTTTAAACAGAAGTTGTACAGACATTTTAGAGGAGTGCTTTGGTTGTGGATTCCTGCATGGCCAAAGGAGGCTGAACTGGATCCCCCCTAGGGCACTTTCCAACTCTAGGATTCTATAATTCTATGAAGGCATGGCTCAGCCATAGCAAATTTCTGCCGGGAACTCTCCAAGGGGACTGGGGCTACTTTGCCTCAACCTTGCATTTATAGCACAGGAATAATAACACTGGTCTACCTCACAGGGCTATGGTAATGCACATGAAAACAACCTGAATGCACCCAAGGATTGTCTCAAACTAGCCTAAGGCCCGGTACAGACAGCCAAAAAAGGCTGCCTGTACAGCGTTTTTAGGGTTCAAGAGGTCACAGCATTTAGTCCCTCCCGAACCCTAACATATATGAACACCGCCATTTTAAAATGGCAGCGTCCATACGGGTGTGCCATAAAAACATGGCGCACAGCCTTTACATAACACTGCGTGCACCTGTCATAATGGTGTTGCAAGAGGGCGCCACAGGCGCCCTTTCCACGGCGCCAAAAGGAGCTCCTTTTATGTGCCTGGTCCTTGGCGCGGCCTTTAAAGAGCCGCGCCAAGGACACTGAGGGTAATTGGGCTGCAGCGGCAGCCCCTTTCTCCCCTTGGCAGCACCAGCGACAGCGGGGTGCAGTGGTCACCCAGGGCACCTGCTTCACCCACTTGCAGGCCGCGGAGAAGCGGCAGGCCGCGGAGAAGCGGCAGTTTGCCGCTTCCCCACGGCCTGCGGAAGTGGCGGGATGGGCCCTCTGAAGCTGCCAGTGAGGACCGGGGAGGCACATGCAGCTACTTCTTAGGGCGGCTGCAAACCACCCCTTTTGGGCGGTCTGTACTGTCCCTAAGTCTGTTGAGTACAGATTTGTGTACAGACTGAAGACAGTCCAAATGCATCTGAAGAAGCAGACTCAAGTCTGGGAAAGCTCATGCTGCCAACTCTTTTCTTTTAGTTAGTCTCAAAGGTGCTACAAGATCTCTTTACATTCCACCGATTACAATCAGCCCCCCCCCATCCAAAGATTTTTTTATCCATGGATTCAAGCAACTATGGCTTGAAAATATTTTTACAATAGCATAAATTCCCAAAAGGAAATGTTGATATTGCCATTTTATATAAGGGATAGCATTTTACTGGGTGACTGTACTCCATGGGACTTGAGCGTCTACAGAGGGACCTGGAACCAAACTCCAGCAGATACTCAGAGTCCACTGTACTGTTGATCAGAAAAGACCCCAAGGAAAGGTGGGGACTGAAGGGGCCTTTCACATTTGGGATGTCCACCTGATGGCCTGCAGTCAGTTGGAATCCCTTGGCTGAGCCATACTTTGCACATTTGGAGTGGATGACCATTGCTGGATGTTAGGGTCAGATGGAGACCACTTCCTCTGCCCTCTAAAGGATGGCTGGCTTGATAGTGTCCAGGGGAGAGAAGCAGGGAGACCCATCAGAGAAGGGTCAGTCCCTCCTCAGTCTGACCCCCACCCTAATTCACAGTCTCTTATCCCTCTCCTGCAAACTGGCTGGCTCACTTTTCCACCCTCCAGCGCTGCCATGTTGTGGGAGCCATGAGGATGGCAGCCCTGCTCTGCCCCTCTTGAAGGGCACCCTCAGGACTGAGCATAGGCTGGCCAAGGAAACCCACTGGCATCCTTGGGGCAGCCCCACTGTGCCACTGCTCCTCCAGTGCCTGAAATCAGGGACCAGGGAGGCACATGCAGCCAGCAACAGGCAGCGATGTAGATTTGAGTCAATTGACCCAGGCTCAAGTCATTTCAATGACTTGACTTGGACTTAGCAACAAATATGCACATACTTAACTCAAGACCTGCATATTTTTAGCGACTGACTTGCTGGTCTAACTTCATCCAGAAACAGCAAACACCTTAGGCAATGGGCTTGAGCAAGAGTTGAGGTCCACTCAGCATCCTGTCCATGCTGCACATCAGAGGAGTTTTGTAAGGCATTGGAAGGCTCCTTCCATCTCAAGCCTGTTGCCTAATGTATTTGCTGTTCACATATGAGAATTTATCTTGCCTAACTTTGTGCACATTTCCTTGATTTCCTTGTTATTGAAATCCAACCCAACCCCCCATACACACAATACAGCCACCTCTTTTTTTCTGTAAAAATTGGCTCACTTGACTTGAAAGTACCTTGCATGGACTTGAGACTTGTAGTAAAGGGCTTGAATATATCACAGGCAACAGAAGAGAACACCCTCATGCTCTCACACACAAACACTCTCCCCTCATGCCAAGCCAATCCCCCCTCTTTGCCCCAAAAGATTTAACCTTCTCTATGCCAGCATGACTCGGCTCCTCTCTCTGGCTTTCCTTCTCAGAGTCTCAAAGGAAAGTGACCACCACTGACCAGTCCAGCCAAGCTCTGCTTCCTGTAATGGGAGAAGGGCTTGCAGGGGGTGGGTCGGGGAGATCACATGCAATGGCACCTCCTCCTCCTCCTCCTCCTCCTCCTCCTCCTCCTCCTCCTCCTCCTCTCTGCAAGCAAACAGGCATCTCCTCTATCATGCCAGCTGCTTCGGGTGAGATGCAGGTTCCTGGCTGGGCAGGCAGAAAACAGAGATGCCTTGGGGAAGCCACCCAAATGAGGCAGAAAGACCTTCTGTTCGTGGAGCCCTGGGAGGAATCCCATGGAGTCCCTGTGATGGATGGGAACCCAGTCAGGCTATGACAAGCAGGGAAAGGAAAGAACTCTTCCAGGGAGTCAGACCCAGAAGAAGGAGATTTGGAGTGTTCTCCAAGAAACTCCCCAGAAAAGGTGGATGGGGAGGGATGTTGCCTTCTGGCCAGAAGAGGCAAGAGACATGTTTGGAGAAGGGCTCTGGCTTCCTTATCAGGCACCAGCATGAATGCCACTAACTCAAACAGCACACATGTCTGTGATAAGGGAATGTGTATGTTAGTTGTTGCTGATTTGTGGGGACCCTAAGGGTTTATGTGGCAAGTTTTTTCAAAAAAGGTTTACCACCATTGCCTTCCTCTGAGGCTGAGAGAGTAGGACTTGCCAAGGTCACCCAGAATCAACACCTGTTTTCCAAACTAGCAGGGAGATGGGGCTGTCATCTCTATGATTCTCTAAGGGATCAATGGGTGGATAAGAGCTTGCAGATGCTGTGCTCACACAGTCTATTAATGGATAAGCCTTTGGATTGGGGCTCACTTCCAACAGATTCCAAGGATCCTTTCAATAGCCATGCAACACCTCCAGACATGCAGCAGTCTTGGAAAACCCCACAACCAGGCAATGGGTGAGGGTCATAAGGGAGCCTGAAAATTACACTTTAAAAAAACACTTGGAGTCGCAGGGAGCTTTGAAGAAGAGCTGGGAGCACCCACAGGCCACAAAAGTGGGTTTGGGGACCCATGAGGGGGCTTTCCACACATTTGTCCAAGCAACCCCCTTCCCTTTCAACAGCAAGACCAACCTTCCTTCCCCAGAGGCTGCCTACCAGCTCAAAGCCTCCAGGAAGGCAGACACAAATTGGCATGATGCAGAACACCCTCCTCTGAAAGCACAATACCCCAAGGGCAATCCACATCTCTTGCACACACAACCACACACTTGACAGGACCCACAAAGATAAGGGACTAACATATTCCCAGGTCAAAGCACACCTTACAAAACTGCCAAACCATTTCATTCAAAATAAAGTACAATCCAGCTTTGACCATTCTGTTGCTGTATTTATATTTGGCCTATGCATTTTGAGGCATTTGTTATTGTTGTCTTTGTGTGTCTTCAACTCATTTCCAACATATGAAGACCCAAAGCTGAACCTTTCACTGGGTTTCCTTGGCCAGTTATGTTCAGAGGGGGCTTGCCAAGGCTGAGAGAGTGTGATTTACCCAAGGTCACCCAGTGGATTTCCATGGACAACATTCAAACTGCTACGCCAGGCAGTCTCTCTTGGGAGAATTTTGGTTTTGCACGATTTGCTTTGTGTTTTTTAAAAAGCCTGTGCCAGAACAGGGGTTGGTGGGAAACATCTGGCCTGGTGGGAAACATCTGCAGTCTTCCCTCCAAAAAAAGCCCCTGCCAGCTTTTTCTGAAATCTTCCCTGGGGTGCCAAAGCATGGTCATCTCTCCCTCCGTTGGCACAAAGGAGGCCAGCCTGGCTAGCAGATCCCTGGGCAAAGATGGTGCCAGTCTGCCTTAGGAAAAAGGGTGCCCGGGCCCACTTGAGAGCAACCCACCCATCAGGGAAACTCTGTTTTAGGGAAGGGGGATGCTCCATCAAGTCCCTTCCTGGCCTTTAGCATCCTGGGGGTCTCCTGGCTGGGCCTCTCTGTTTTGACTATCCACAACAGAGAAGCCATTTAGGGATTCCAGGAGAGAATAAGGAGACACATCTTAAGACCCTGAAGGAATGAGTTGTATCTCTAGGGGTATTCAGGGAGTGAGGACCACACCGGATGGCACTCCAAAGGAAAGTGTCACTCAGTGGGGTGGTACACGCAGCGCGGCTGCTTTGTAAGTGTGAAAGAACATTGCGTCCCTTTCTCACTTGCCCAGCAGTCACAGTAGCACCTTCTTAAGACCCTCAAGAGATGGGGTTTTATCAGGTTTAGTAAAAGCTCATCCTTCCACAGTCTTCAGGGGGTCGCCTTGGGGGTGCAGACAGATGCTCCATAGCTTCTGCCTCTTAGAAATCCCACCCCTGAGGTGGGGAGCAGTAGGCTTACCATCAGCTCGCGCTCGGATGTCTTTGTGGCCAAGGCTGCTGGCAGAGCTGGCCCCGGCCTCCGCCAGAGTCGAGAAGAAGGGCTGCTCGGGCCGCTCCTGTCCACAGGAAGAAACCTCCCGGGAGCCTGGGTCCCTTCTATGGGCACTACCGGACCCCCGTTCGCCACCATGGTGGCCCTCGGAACTGCGGTGGAGGGAGTGGTTCCAGGGCATTGGTGGGAGGCTCTGGCTGTGCCGGGGGGCTTCCCAATCCTCCTGGAAGATGGCGCTGCTGTCTTTCTGGTACTCTGGGATGGGAGAGAACTCCAAGGAAGAGTCCCGGCTGGCCCGGAAAGGCGGAGAGGCACCGTTCTTCTTCCGGCCCTTTGCCAGCTCTGCAAAGGATGTCACCCGCTTGGGCGGGGAGTTTTGGAGGGCCAGACATGGGCTGTCGCTCAGCTTCACTGGGCAGCTCATCATGCGCTCCAAGGAGCCCAGCCGGCCAGTGGTGGGGCTCCGGTCTAGGTTGCGGTCGTAGCTGCGGGACCGCTGCCTCCCACCTGTCAAGGTAGGTGGGGAAACGTTGACATACACCTGCCCTTCAATGGCGGTGTTGGCATTGGTCTCTGGGACAGCTTCCCCCTGTGACTCCTCCCGAGAGCCATCCGTGTCGCTCTCCCCTGTCCGCCGGAACAGGTAGTACTCGGTGGGCTGGAGGGGACTGCCCCGGGTGTGTTCCTCGGAGCAGCTGGTGATGGATGAGCCAGCCGGACTGGGGGACGACTGGGAAGACAAATCGCAAGTGACCAGCTTGTAGTAGTTCTGGGTGGCTACCACCAGCCGTGCCTGGCTCTGGAAGCAGGCAGTGAGGTCCGAGGAGCCCTCGGAGGTACAAGGCTCACAGAGTGGCGGATAGGAGTTGCAGTTGGCGTCCAGGACTGGGGACGACGGGTCATGGCAACCACAGGCCTTCCCGGAGCTCCCCAGGCCATGTGGCTCGCAGGGCATCTTGGTCTCTCGAGGGGAGGAGTGGAGATCCAGGTAAAAGGCTCCTGTGTCCGAGTGGCTGCCAGAGGAGGAGTCGCAGGAGAGGGGCCCCGAGTTGAGGTTGGCGTGGTGCCCATTCATCTTGTGGTAGAGGGCACTGAAGTTGACCAGCACCCCATCTGAGCTGTTGCAGGAGGAGTCACTGACATAGCCCATCTGCTGATCCAGTGGCTCTGACTGGCTGGAGAGGCTGCAACACCGGCACCGCTGGAGTTCGGAGCTGGAACAGCTACAGGTCCGACTGCGGGCCACCTCCTGGCTGGGGACCAGTTCATCGGGGTCGTTGGCCCATTCCTGCTCAAAGGAGAAGCTGGAGGGGTCCCCCTCGCGATGGCAGCTGTACTCATCCAGTTCCATTCTCTCTGGCCCCAGGCGGTTCCTCTTCTGCAAGTCCTCCCTGCCCAGCTTGTCCTCCTGGCCATCCACTGTGTCCAAGCGACTGACAGCCGTAGCAGTGGCACTCCATGGCTTTGCCACATGGCTGGTGTCATGCAAGCGGAAGGGTGGCAGAGTCAGCTCACTGTGCAAGTGGAAGGCGGGCTGGCTGTTGTGCAAGTGGAAGGACTTCTGCTCCAGGGGGTCATCATCTTCATAGGATTCCTGCACATCTCCTGCATCACTCAGCAGGAAAGGATTCTGGCGTTTGCTGGCTTGCGCAGCAAGGTCCCTTGGCTTGCTCTCTTCTGGTGTCTCTGCGGCTGGGGCCAGCTCTGCATCCGAAGGGAGCTTGTGCAGACAACTGCCACTGCTGTAAACCAAGGAGTCCACCTGCAAGAGGTCCCGGTCTGGAAAGGGGCCCGTCCGCACTGTCCCCAAGTTGGGCTGGCAGAAGGGGTTGTTCCGCTTGCTGGGGCCACTGCACTGCCGGTCAGGCACCTGGCAATGGACCAGGGGAATGTGGTGGACGATCAGCGTCTCACCGGCCAGCTTTGGGGGGCTATCCATCATCATCGCCGCCACTGGTGATAATCTCCAGGGCCCCTCCGGCATGGAGGCTACCCATGGAGGGATGGTGGGGAGGAAATAATGTGTTTATTTTATGGCACTGGAAGCTGATTTCCTTCACCTAGGTTAGCCTGGAATGGAAAAAACAAATAAATAACAGTGAGTAATTTTAAAGACTATATTTTTTCCTTAAAATTCACTATGAGCGGGGGGGGGGGGGGGCAAAGAGAAAGGAAATGGGGGGATCATTTCTGTATCCAATTCACAGACCCCCTGAAACCCACCCACAGACATAGAAACACCAGGTTTAGGACCCCTGTAACACACAAATCTTGTGATGTACAAAACCACCTTTTTTCATTCTGTCCACCACTATCCTGCCCTCTGAATTGACAAGACTCCATTTTCCCTTATCCAGCCTCTCTAACATCTCCCATGAAATTCTTGGAGCCACCGGAAAATGATCAGCAAGAAACCATTAAAAGATTTCCTCCCAAGAAGCAAAACCTGCCTCATCAAACAGGAAAAAAACAGCCTGGTCAACTCCATTATTGTGAAAGGGTCTTCTTTGATCTATGGTGCACTTTTATCAGGTGCACAAATTGGTCTCCTTTGCAAGGAGGGATGAGGATTTACACCACTGTGGCTGGAGTGGAGATTTTTCAGTTTCTAGGGTTAGGATACTGGGCAAACCATGGGTCTTCAGAGAAGCAACACAGGTGCTAGAGCAGAATGATATTGGGGAGGCCTCTGCTGTATCCACCCAAAGTTGCATCCAGTCAGTCCATTTTACACACCCTCTAACATTTCCCAGAAGGAAACGGGGACATTTGTGGCCAAGCCACATCAGAATGTGGTCAAGGTAGCAAAAAATACTAATAATGAAGGACCCACAAGTTAGGAGCAGCTTGCTTTTGTCTGAGCCTACAGGGAAGGGGAAGATCTAACCTCCTTTCCTTGCGACCACCCCCCCTTTTTTTTCTTTTTTCTTTTTTTACATTTTCAACTCAATCTGCAGCAATGGAAGTAACCTGAGGGCAAAGACAGAAAGTGGAGGAGAAGGAAGCAACAAGGATGTTTTAAATGCAGGTGAAAGTGGGATGGCAGAGGATTATCGAGGACCATCCCTGCCAAATCAGAGCAGTTGAAGGGTATGATCTTGCAGCAGCATGTGTTATATTGGCCAGGATCTGACATCAAGGTGGTGTACCACTAACCTCTGCCTGCAGAGTTAAGCATCAATTGTGCTACATAACTCCCCTTGCATTTATGTAGCACCACCAAATACACAACAATGTGGAAGTATGCACAATGGCACCACATGCATCACTCCACTTGCACAATCTTAAAATGAATAATAGAATCACAGAATTGGAAGAGCTCACAAGGGCCATCCAGTCCAACCGTCTGCCATACAGGAACTCACAATCAAAGCATCCCTGACAGATGGCCATCCAGCCTCTGCTTAAAGACATCCAAAGGAGGAGACTGCACAGCACAACTCTCCAAGGCAGCTCCACTGTCACACAGCTCTTACTGTCAGGAGCTTCTTCCTAATATGCAAGTGGAATCTCTTTTCCTGCAGTTTGCATCCATTGCTCCATGTCCTATTCTCTGGAGGAGCAGAAAACAAGCTTGCTCCATCTTCAATGTGACACCCCTTCAAATACTTAAACAGGGCTATCATATCACCTCTTAACCTTATCTTTCCCACGCTAAACATACCTTTCACCATTTTTGTCACACTCCTCTGGACACTCTCCAGCTTGTCAACATCCTTTTTAAATTGTAGTGCTCAAAAATAGACACAGTATTATTCCAGGTGAGGTCTGACCAAAGTAGAGTAGAGTGGCACTATGACTTCCCTTGACCTAGACACTATAAAATCACCCCTCCGTTTTTGCAGGGGATCTGTTCTGGACCCCCCACACGCAAAACCAGAAAATCACCAATATTCAAGCCCCATTGCCTTGAATGGCGGAGCACGCCCCATTTTGTCCTCCTCCACCTCCCTTCCATGAATGGGTGAAGGACACGAACTCCAAGTCCATGAAAATGGAGGACCGACTGTACTTCTCTTGATGCAGCCTAGATTCACACTGGGCTTTTTAGCTGCTACATCACACTTGTGGTCTACTAAGACTCCTAGATAATTTTCACATGTAGTCTTAAGCCAGCCTATATATGTGCATTTCATTTTTCTGCCCTAAGTACAGTACCTTACATTTCTCCATGCTGAAATTAATTTTGTTAGCTTTGTCCCTAATCTATTAAGGTCTTGAATTTTAATTATGATTTTGTAACTGCATGGAAGCTTGGATGTTTTGTTTGCAATGGTCTTTGGACTAAGCAATAAACAATTTTCTTCTAACAGGAAGAGAATAAACTCATTTGAGATGTGCAGCTGGAGGAGAGGTCTGCAGATGCTGTGTATTGCCAAAAAGACAAGTAAATAGATCTTACAGAAAATCCAAGTCTGAACTCTCCCTAGAAGCCAAGATGACTAAACCGAGACCGTGGTTCTTTGGGTGCATCATGAGAAAACATGACTCTCTGGAAAAGAAGAGGATGCTCAGTAAGGCTGAAGGAAGTGGAAAAAGAGGAAGACCGCGTGACAGGCAAATAGATTCCACCAAGGAAGCCCCATATGCTGCCCTGAGATGCAAAAGGCTGAGTGAGGCTCTTGGTGGTTTTTGATTCAGAAGGTCACCTTAATTTGGTGCCAACATGACAGCACACAGGGACAGTGACATTGTAAAGGCATAGTCCCAACCAAGCTAGCCTTTAGATTCCAGCTCAACATTAGGAGGAACTTCCTGACAGTAAGAGCTGGAAGACACTGCTGCCTCGGAGGGTGGTGGAGTCTTCTTCTTTGGAGGTTTTTAAACAGGGGCTGGATGGCCATCTGTCAGAGGTGTTTTGATGGTGTCTGCCTGCATGGCCAAAGGGGGTTGGAATAGATGGCCCTTGGGGTCTCTTCTAACTCTATGATTCTATGATTTTCATGGTGTGGAACACAAGAGGACCTTTGAAGTAGGTGGTGAAGAACATTCAGGTTCAAACAAGAGGAGGGATCCCTTCATGTGCTTTGTCCTCCAAATGGCTGTAGGTAAAAAGCAGGGTCAACCCTGTTTAGTCCTTGGATTGGAGACCACCAACGAATACCAGGTGTGGTATTTCAGAGGAAGGAACGGTCAACACCATCTCTAAGTATTCCTTGTCTAAGAAAATCCCAGAAAGTTCGTGGAGTTGTCATAATTTGACAGGTGAGTTGAAGGCACACACATACACACACAGAGAGAGAGTTAAGAACCAACACCATAGAATCATAAAATCATAGACTTGGAAGAGACCACAAGGGCCATCCAGTCCAACCACCTTCTGCCATGCAGGAATGCAAAACAAACAAGAAGCTAATGCAGTTGGTAGAAGCAAGATTGATAAAACACGGTCTACCAAACAAATGCCAGATAATAAACTAGCTGCTGAATTTTTATACCATCAACGGTTCTACAAACTTTCCACACAGAGTGCATTGAGCTGATCTAAAAGGTGGTTGGTGCAGGCAGAGGTCACGGTGGCCATGTCTGCCTTGTCCAGTACAACTGACCCACCTGCCAGAGCTGGGCAGGCATCCACCTGGATCTCTGGGAAACTTTAGGGGGAAAAAAAACAAGGAGAAAGGTACTTCCAGTCATGCAACCCCAAATAACACTTGATAATAAGAAGTGTGTATGTGTGTCCATACAAACATACACACTCACCCATCCCAAGGGAAGCCAGCTCAGCATGAATGGCAGGGAGTATACATGATGATTTATGAATGGAACATTCAATAAGGCCAGGCGTAGAATAATACAGTCATAGAGTTGGAAGAGACCACAAGGGCTGTCCAGTCCATTATTCACCTCCATTGGTTCTCCCTTCCTGGGCAATGCCCCTGCCCTGAACCTCTGGCCCAATCCTGAATTAGGGCCCACCTCCCCTCCGCACCACCACATTTAACAGCTGCAGAGCAAGGCAGTTCCTTCATGGCTCCTCCTGCACTGGGAACAGCTGTAGCTTTGACATTTTGGCCAATGCCAGGGGCCATCCCAAGTCAGTGATGTGCACAAAATCCACTCTCAACTTTATTCCAAATCTTAAATGTACTCAAGTTGTGAGTGACCAAGAGAGGCCCAGATCCCGCACCAGGGTTGTGTGGTGTGCATCTCCACAGTTACATGTTAAGTCGAAGGCTTTCATGGCCAGAATCCATAGTTCTAAAAGAGTTTAATTCCTGACTTTTCTGAAGATGCCAGCCACAGATGCTGGTGAAACATCAGAAATAAACTCTTCTAGAACATGGCCACATAGCCAAAAAACCCCCACAAAAAACTATCCACAGACAGAGTTATGAATCAATTGCACTATGCAGCCCTTGTGCTGAATGACAATGTTGGGCAAATAAGCCAAGACGCTAAACGTACAACCAGATGCACACCTGCATCCACCACACATGATGCACATCTGCATGTGTAATGGCACTGTGTGTGCAACCTCCACTTCTGTGACCTTAAACCAAATGTGGCTGTTCCATATTGGACAAAAATGTCAAATTGCTTTTGTAGGGGAACTTCTACTTATCTAAGACACAGAACAGATTCCAGACAGAATCTCCATTTTCTCTGGACTGAACTTGCTGGCCTTGTTGAACTTGTTTGCATTGCACAGAAGTGATTTGAACTTCTAGAACATCTCTGGAATCCATTGAAAAAAAAGAGGGTGAGGGCAGATTTTCCTTCCTCCAATCCTCACTCCTCCTTCTTCCAAATCTGCTGAGAAACCCCGCAAAGTGTCCATTCAAGAGTCCTTTGGGATCCATCAATCTCAAGGTAGAAGGTGTCAACAGATCTTCCAGCCCATCAGAAGAGCAAAATCCCAGGAAACCTAAACCTTAGTCTGCAGCACTCTGTCCATGACAAAGGAGTTCTTTCAAAGTGGAGTCGAAGGCTTTCATGGCTGTATCCATAGTTTTTTGTGGAGCTTTTGGACTATGTTGCCATGTTCTAGAAGAGTTCCTTTCTGACGTTTCGCCAGCATCTGTAGCTGGCATCTTTAGGGAAATCTTCTGAAGATGCCAGCCACAGATGCTGGCGAAATGTCAGAAAGGAACTCTTCTAGAACATGGCCACATAGCCTGAAAGTTCCACAAAAAACTATAGTTTTTTTCAGTCTCTCCCATCCCACCGATGGATCACTTTCATGGTAGCCAGCAAAATTAACAAAATAACAGACCCACTGCCACCAGCAAAGAACAAAAAAGAGTCAATAATTCCTCAATTCATGTTTTAAGCTAAAATGAATATTGCAAAACCTCTGTTGTTATTATTATTATTATTAACCTTTATTTATATAGCACTGTAAATTTACACAGTGCTGTACATACAATCTTAAATTAGATGGATCCCTGCCCTCAGGCTTACAGTCTAAAAGAGACAACACAAAAGGAAGAGGGGAAGGTGATGGGAAAGGGGGTGAGGTCCAGTGGTTCTTCTCTCCCTCTGGGGCCTGGACCAAGGCAGATGGACTGGAGGGAGGGCACGGCTTCTTAATACATAGTTAAAATGTTGTGGTTGTTAACTGCCTTTGTGTCAATCTCAACCCATGGCAACCCTATGGATGAGACATCTCCAAGACCCCCTGTCCTCCACTGTTCTGCCCAACTCCTGCCAATTCATATTCGTGATCTCTTTAATAGAGTCCATCCATCTAGCATGCAGCCTTCCTTTCTTTCTACTTCCCTCCACCTATACCAGACTAAGTTTTGTGACCCTTGCTTCCAAGGAGATTTCTGGCTTGATCCACTCTAGGACCCACCTGTTTGTCTTCATGGTCCTCCACAGGATCCTCAGCACTTTCCCAGCACCACACATCATACCAGGCAATGTAGGGGAAGGAAAGATAGATGGAGACATAGAATCATAGAGTTGGAAGAGACCACAAGGGCCATTCAGTCCAACCCCCTGCCATGCAGGAACTCCAAATCAAAGCATCCCTGACAGATGGCCATCCAGCCTCTGCTTAAAAACCTCCAAGGAAGGAGACTCCACCACCCTCCGAGGGAGTGTGTTCCACTGTCGAACAGTCCTTACTGTCAGGAAGTTCTTCCTAATGTTGAGGTGGAATCTCTTTTCCTGCAGTTTGCATCCATTGTTCCGCGTTCTAGTCTCTGCAGCAGCAGAAAACAAGCTTGCTCCCTCCTCAATAGGACATCCTTTCAAATATTTGAACAGGGCTATCATATCACCTCTTAACCTTCTCTTCTCCAGGCTAAACATCCCCAGTTCCCTAAGGCGTTCCTCATAGGGCAGGGTCTGGAAACCATGCCCTATGAGGAACGCCTTCCTCGTCTCCCTTCCTCCTGCCCAACATCTCTGTTGACTGTCTCTCCCTCCCCTACATTGCCTGGTATGATCCAACTCATTTTATGTCTACTTAATGAATACATGCTCCACCTCTCTAAGACACAGCATCTGGTGGGCAATAAAGCCATAATTATTGCCAAATCAAATCAAAGCATAACATTGCTGCAGGAGCTAAAACAACCAAGGGAGCTATACGGCAGCTAAGATGTCAATCAGGACAAGAACAAAACCCAGTTAAGATACGGGCAAAACTAGACCCAATAGACATAATTAAATATCAAAGTCCAGATCA
Organism: Urosaurus nigricauda; assembly: GCA_034509955.1. Classification (NCBI taxonomy): domain Eukaryota; kingdom Metazoa; phylum Chordata; class Lepidosauria; order Squamata; family Phrynosomatidae; genus Urosaurus; species Urosaurus nigricauda. The sequence continues at coordinate 4,066,506 of JAOEGL010000002.1, forward strand.
TCCATGCTATTATATTTCTATGTATGGCTGTGAAAGCTGGACAGTGGAGAAAGCTGACAAAAAGAGAATCATTTGAAATATGGTGCTGGAGGAGAGTTCTGGGGATACCCTGGACTGCTAGAAAGGCCAGTAAATGGGTCCTAAATGCAAAAAAGGCCAAAAACAAGGTCTCTCTAGAAGCCAGGATGAATAAAATAAAGGTATCACATGCTTAGAAGCTGTGACTCATTGGAAAAGGCAAGACTTATTTGTTTTATTTATTTATAAATGCTTGATAATGCAATAATGCTCAATAAAGCAGAAGGCAGTAGGACCACATTACTGCTGGGGATGGATTCCTTCAAGGAAGCCAAAATGGTTGCCCTGAGTTGGCACAACCAGAGGAAAGCTGTTGGTCACCAGGGACTGGACCTCTCCTTTATAGGAATGCCTCGAGTCAAAACCAACTTGACAGAAAAGAAAAACATCCAGGAAAAGAGGAATATAGGAAGGTTGGCTCTACCAAGGAAGCCTTGGCTGCTGCCCTGAGTCTGCAAGGCCTGAGCAGGGCTGAATCCAGCTGGGGCACTTGGGGCTCTCTCAATCAGAAGGCTACCATAAACGTTGAACCCATCATGCTGAGGCACAACAGCAACAAGAAAAACAAGACGCAAGACCACCACCAACAATATCTCAGATAAAGGGCAACATTTTTCACCCAGCAGCAAAGAGACCTGCTGGGAGATGGAAGTCCATCCTCAGATTGTGGCCAGAGAAAATGTGGACCAGATCCTAACAGGCGGGAGATTCAAAGCCAACCTCAGAGCCAAGGTTGGACCTCAGAAGGTAAGATCAGGTTTGCCGGTCTTGTCTACAGACCCCCGTGACAGGACATGAACAACAGCAAAGAGACATACAATAACATCCCAAATCCACAAAACAGCAATACCTTTATGGGGCCAACTAAAATTCAAAAAAGGTGTGATGTAAGCTTTCGAAGCTCCATTGGCTTTTTCATCAGGCAAAGTTGTTGAGAATCATACAGGAGGAAAAAATTATGATGTTGGAGTCATAAGTCTACATTTTGTCATGATTTTCTTGTATTTGTTCCCAGTTAAGATGCTACGGAGGGATATCCATGGTAGCAGAGGTCATTCCTCTTCCTTGGCCATGCGAGCTCTGGCGACAAAGGGTTGAAAATTTCAGGAAACAGAATTTAAAGTCCATTAGCAACGAAAAGGACAGCACCTTGACAAAACTTAGACCTATGACTCCAATGTTGTCATTTTTCTTTCTTTCTCCTGTATGATTTTTAATAGCTGTGCTTGATGAAGAAGTCTGTGGAGCTTCAAAAGCTTGTACCATCTATATTGTGTATTTTGGTTGGCCCAGTTTTGGTTGGCCTTAGGGTTGCCATAAAGTTGGAAATGACTTGAAGGCAAATGACAACAACAAATAAAGGTATTGCTGTTTTGTGGATTGGGGTATTCTTGTACTTTGCTGTATGGCCCTGGAAATGCAAAGGGATGTGTTGCCTCAAAGGGAACAAAGGGGAGCTTTAGAACGATGTTGGCCTCAAGGTGGCAACTGGTCAGCCAGGAGGTGGGCATCCTGCTTAGACCCAGGTAGAGTCACCCAGCCTTTCGCTCCCCAAATAACCACGTCTCACCTGCCTCCCCTTCCCCAGGCAGACCCCCAACTCCCCATTTCTGTAACTGAGCATGAATTTGAATCCTGGCTTTCACCAAAAGTGGGGCTGAGGGGACAGGGAGATGTTTTCAAGCCATGACTGGATCCCACTCACCCCCATCCCCAGTCGCTCAGCGATTTTAGATGTGGAAGCTGGGGAACAATGTGGGTCAGGGCTATGAGGCTGGACAGAGAGGAGATTGATGCAACCTTTCTCAAATACACCTGAAGCTCCTTGTGCATCTCTAGGGGAAACAGCTGCACCTTGTGGAAAGCTTAAGTCCTTTCACCTCAGAGCGTTTAAAGGTTATCTAAGGGAACCTAGCTGGCCCTAGCATGGGTTGGACTCAGGGGTCATTGTTGGAAAAAATCCTGGATGGACGTGGGATTAATCTCTGTTATTCCCATCTGTTTTGAATGCATCCACTAAAGTTCTTTGGGGGGGATACCCCAAAACCCACAAATCCCAAGATCATAGAATCATAGTTGGAAGAGACCCCAAGGGCCATCCAGTCCAACCCCATTCTGCCATGCAGGAACTCACAATCAAAGCACCCCAGACAAATGGCCATCCAGCCTCTGCTTAAAGACCTCCAAGGAAGGACACTTCACCACTCTCCGAGAGATTGTGTTCCATAATCATTCTCAGCATAATCAATCCCAGGATTTTTTCCAGTTTTCCTAAAAGATTTCACATTGTCGGCTGTGTGAATAACCAATGCAAACAGACCCAGGATAAACTGGGATAAAACTTTGCATGCCTTCAAACTGTTTTGAATACTTCCACATTGTCGACTCCATCTTTATTAGAGCGCTGACATGTGCAAGTGAGCAACTGAACTCGTAGAGATGAGGTTCCAGTTAAAACAATAGTGTGCCCAGTCCCTCTCCAATTAGGCCTTTGCTTTTGCAGCCTAAATTTAAAACTCCTGATAGCATTTCCCAGTTTGGAGTGTGGAAAAATAAAGGACTCTATATATTGCAAGATTTTTTCCCGTAAGAGTAAGCCCAAATCAGCAAATGAGCTACTTAAGACCTCATTCAGCCCACGTGGCTTCAGCTACAGCAAATTACCTCCCTTTTAGCAAACTTGGTTGTTGTTGTTGTTGTTATTATTATTATTTGCATCCCACCTCTCCCTATATTGGATCGAGGCAGGTAACAACAATTAAAAAGCAATAAAAATCAGATTGACAAATTTAAAACATAGTAAAATGTAACAATTCAAATTCCCTGTCTCCCTCCCACCCTAATAATAGCATTAAAACAGCAATTCCCAGTAAAAATTCCTAGTATAATCCATCATAATCTGGTGGGAGCAGCTACACAATAGGAGAGTTCAATTACAAGGAGGTCAGTTTAGGAAGGCCCATGGAAGAGATCAGTCTTTACCACCTTTTTAAAGGCCTCCAAAGATGTAATATGGCAGATCTCCTCTGGCAGGTCATTCCATATTTTAGATTTGAAAATATCAATTCCAGAGGCTGCTTGGAATAAGATATGGTATCTCTCCCCAAATAAATCAAGATCTACCCCGTTTAAAGAGTGTTCCTTAAAATTACTCTATAAATGGTACCTGACCCCTATGCAAATGGCTAGATTTTCTAAGCAACCAAAATGTTGGAGAGGCTGAATTGCAAAGGAGGAAGGTACGGTATGTCCATATGTGGTTACATTGTGATAAAGTTACACAGTTTTGGTCAAGTGTTGTATCTATTATTTCTGAGATCACTCTTCAAGAGATAGCTCCTTGCCCAGGTCTTTTATTACTCTCTCTATTTCTGGGAGAGAACAAAGATCTGAAAAATAAATCCTTGATTTGTTTTCTCCAGGCCATCACAATAATTGAAATAGCCAAGAACTGGAAGATGGGCAGTTTAACAATGGACAACTAGTAGCATAGGCTATGGGACAGTTTACTAATGGAAAAGTTGTCGGACAGGATGGATAGCCTCTATTGTGCTTCTTTTGAGAAGAGATGGTGTCCTTTTTTGTAGTATATTAACAATCACTCGAGTCAGCCAAAACCATTTAAATATCTTAAAGGGGACGGACGTTTATGGAAGCCTAATGACAATGAAGACTTATGGTTATTTGTTGTAGACCCGTATGTATCCCTCCTTAGTGGTATTTTGCCTGTATCTCACCTCTGTTTTAAAAAAATAAAAATAAAACAATAGTGTGAATAGTGTGAACAACAAAAGTGGAATGTAACAGTCAGATGAATTGGACAGTTGTGCTTAAAAAAACCAACCCAGCATCTGAATAACACCTCGATGGCCTTCTCGATGGCCTTCACAGCCCCTTCCAGCTCTATGACTGTGACAGTGCAGCAGACAATGCGCCTCTGGCTATGCCACTCCTGGCAAGGCAGGGTTAAGGACTCTGAATTTGGGAGGGGGGGGAGGCATCTTTAAATGGCCATGTGTTCCATGTGCTTCAAAGTATGGCAGGCCAACCCTGGGAAGGGCTTGGAAGCGCCCTGCAGATGCTGCAACCCAGACCCCTGTCCCCAGAGTCTATGCCGAGTAGCTCCCCAGTTCTGTGGGCTGATATGTGGCAGACAGGAATGCCACTCTGGTTGGCACAGTGTGCATTGAAGCAAGCCACAGGCTGATTGCTATTGCCATGGAGGTGCAATCCTGCTGCTTCTACATGCAATGCAACCATTTTTTGCAAAAGGCTGCACAACATGGAAGCCGGAGTCTGGCACGACTGGAGGGAAGGAGGCTGGGGAGCTTGTCCTCCCTCCTCCCAGCCCTCCCTGCTGTGTGAGTATGAGTGAGTGTGTGTGTGTTTATATATGCACGGGGACGCATGCGTGTGCATGCAGGGGGAAGGGAGCATCAGACGGCATTGGCTGCAGCAGCCCCAGCGCCATTCAGCGTGGGAGCTGTTGTCAGGCCCTTGTCTCTGCTCAGCCGAGGATGATCCAACAACACACATCCATGCACACACATCTCCTGTTCCCAAATGGCTGCTGGAAGGAAGCCCAGTCGCCCTCCCAGTCCCAGGCGGAGGGCCATGAGTGTCACGGCCACTGGCTTCCTTGCCTCTCCAAAGGGCCCTGCCCAAAGCAGCCACTGCCAATGCAACCGGCACCACAGTTGCCCTTGACTCCTGCCAGTGCTGCAAAAAGGCTTTCCTCCCCATGGGTCTTGAAATGCTGGAAACAGCAGCAGGGAGGAGAGGAGGAGAGGAGGATGTGGGCACTACAAGGGAAGGGAAAATGGGGAGAACCAGTGGCAGCTCAGGACAGAAAGAAAGGAATCTGCTGCAGAAGCAAAGGCACCAGGCTGGGCACACATCCCCAGCAAAACATCTACACTTTATGCATGCGAAGCGAAGTGGCCACTGAGAAAAGCCTCTGAGCAAGGAAGGGTCCAGCCCCGATTTGTCCAAGGCGGCCAGAAAAAATACTGCCAGCTGCGGTGGATCCTGGACCAGGCACTAGGGTGCCAGGCAAAAGCTGTGCCAGCCCCGCAAAATGTCGGTCCTCTCATTCCCACAGCCTCCAGCTCTGGGCATCTGAACAGCGGCTCCAAAAGTCCAGAACATTCTAGGCACGTTCTGGCTCATTTGAGAGAATGGCTTTAATTTTTTGCAACCCACCTTTCTATGCCACTCCCAGGCACATCTGCAAGCACAATTTCAAAACAAAGGGACCTCCAAAGCATTCCCAAAATAACCTCAAAGTGAAATCGCTAGGAAATACAGAAAAACAACACACTCAGCCACATGTTTTTTCAGACATTAGAAAGCCCAAGTAAACAAAAAGATCTTTATCTGGCATCAAAATGATAACTACAACATCATCTACAACAACATCTATTATTATTATTATTATTATTATTATTATTACAACTTCAGAAATAATAATAGTAACAACAACAACTATTACTACTACCACCATCAAATGTATATTCTGCTCTTCTGCAAAAATCTTGGAACTCCTGTGAATTAATATTTTGGCAAAATAATGTAGGGTGTGTGTGCATAGGTTCTGATATATTGTACAGTTTCACATTACATAGAACAGGAAGAAAGGAAATATTGCTGAAGAAGAAACAAAATGACAAAGATTCAATCCTGCAAGGTAAAATGAAACAAATAAAGCGGGGGATTTAAATATATAATAGAAATTAAACTGAAAGATAGGAATGAATTGAGGGAGAGGAAGACACATGGAACAATGGGTGTGTGTGGGGTTTTTTTTAATGTTATGAGATGTCTTCTTTGCTTGTTTTTGTTCAGCTTTTTAAAATAAAAATAACAACAACAAAATAATAATCCTGGGTTTGCAGAGGTGGCTTACAAAAATTAAAACTACTGATGCATGTGGATGCAAAGGCATCAGTCACTGCATACAAACAATTATCGTCAAAATGCAAAAAAAATATCTAGAGGTAGCTGTGTTAGCCATATAGCAAATCCCACAACATCCAAACAATGATACCTTTATGGGGTCAACCAAAATGCACAATTACATGCTGCAAGCTTTCAAAGTTATACTGGCCTGATGAAAAAGCCAGAGTGACTTCGAAAGCTTGCAACATGTAATTGTGCATTTCGGTTGACCCCATAAAGGTATCACTGTTTGCATGTTATAGGATTTGTTAAAATGCAATTAAACTTGTCATTGTTGTGTGCCTCCAAGCCGTTTCCGACTTATGGCGACCCTAAGGCAAACCTATCTCGGGGTTTTCTTGGCAGGTTTCTTCAGAATGGGTTTGCTGCCACTGCCTTCCTCTGAGGCTAAGAGAGTGTGACTCACTCAAGGCCACTCAATGAGTTTCCACGGCTGAGAGAGGATTCGAACCCTGGTCTTTGGAGTCACAGTCCAATGCTCAAACTACTGCGCCATGCTGAGAATTTGCACTCAATTCCTAGAAGCCAACAATGGAAGGGAGGAAGCGCCAAAGCCTGGGAGCAGCCACCAAGAAGGCCCTGCTGCGCAAAGCTTTCCACAGAGGGAATGCCACCACCAAAGTGGTAGGAAAGTGCTGTCATTGTGCGGTGTGAAAGGGGTCCGAACTGGCCAAGAGCAGGTGGTCAGTAGGACACCTGGCTCCGTCCACTAAAGGAGTGACCACTGGGGTGGACAGGCTCAGAGGAGGGAAGAACGCAGCAGGGCAGACGGAGGGCTAGAAGGAGAAGTGGGGTCAAACGTGTTACCAGTAAGAGTCTCCCACCCACACACCCAGGCCAGTCTGTGGCTACAGAGGTCAGTTATTTGGCTACTTGGCTACAAAAAAATCCATCTAGGATTCTGGGACAAATCCTGGAGTCCATCATCTGCAAACATCAGCAAACACTATAAACATTGAAGGAAGCTCTCCGGCTCTTGCCACAGCTGCCAAAGGCTGCATCGACACTGCAGAATTAATGCAGTTTGACACCGCTTTAACTGCCATAGCTCAAATACTATGGGATTTGTAGTTTTTGGGAGCGCCAGACCTCTCTCTGACCTGAACCATGCCACTGAGCCAAGGCCATTAAAAGCGGTGTCAAACTGATGCATTGTTAGTCTGCGTCCGCACCGCAGAATTAATGCAGCTTGACACCACTTTAACTGCCGTGGCTCAAATGCTATAGAATCCTGGGATTTGTAGTCTGGTGAAACACCAGAGCTCTCTCTGACATAAGCCACGCCACTGAACCATGGCAGCTAAAGTGGCCTTTTAAACCATGACTTTTTAATCTGTATATGAACTCTCATGAGTGTATTTTAATGATTTTATAATATGATATTTTAACGGTGTCTTCAATTGCATTTTAACATGAATGCACTCTGCCTTGAGGAGAGGCAGGAAAGAATTATTATTATTATTATTATTATTATTATTATTATTATCTTATATCCCACCTTTCTCCCAATATAGGGACTCAAGGCTGCAGGATATAAGAAATATTGTTCAATATATATATATTGTTGTTGTCATTATTATTATTATTATTATTAAACCGATGCATTCCTAGACTGCATCTACACTGCAGAACTGATGCACAATTAAATAATTGTTATTTGTTTGTTATTATCATTAAACTGATGTATTCCTAATTTGCACCTACACTGCAGAATTTGTCCTGTCCCACACCATTTTAACTGCCATGGCTCAAACGCTATAGAATCCTGGGACTTGTAGTTTGGCGAGATATTTCGCCTTCTCTGTCAGAGAGCCACAGCAAACTACAAATCCCAGGATTCCATAGCATTCAACTATGGCAGTGAAAAGTAGTGTCATTAATTCTCTTTGGCAGTGTGGCAGCAACTAAAACATGCACCAGCTGGAACTTAAAGTTGCAAAAACCAACACTAAGCAATTTGGGTCTAAAAAGCACAAGTACTCCTGTCCTAACCAAGCCCTTTGGGGTCGACATTGGCTCTGCACCTAGTTTCCAATCCTTTGCCGGGGGGGGGGGTGTTTTAAGGAACTTTTTGGATCTGTACTACAGCTCTTCCAAAGATTTTTTTCATTTTTTAACAGGGTGTGGTTGGCTGAGGTGATTCTATACTGTACTTTGAAAAGGAAATTTTCTCCTTTAATTTTATTTTTCTAGAGCTTTGTTCTGCAAAGTGCCATTTATTTATTTGTGGATTCAAGCATCCATGGCTTGAAAATATATATATATATATATATATATACACACATTCCAAATAGTAAACCTTGATTTTTGCCATTTTATGCAAGGGATACCATTTTACTATGCCACTGTATTTAATGGGACTTGAGCATCCACGGATTTTGGTATCCACGGTGGGGGCCTGGAATCAAATCCCAAGGGACCACTGTATAGAAAATTCCAAAGAGAACACCTTGAATTTGCCATTTTATATAAGGCAAATATATACTTTATACAAACAAATATATTTCCGAGTACACTGGGACCTTGTTATCTGCCGGGGTTTGATCCCAGGATCCCCCGTGGATAACAAAATCCATGGATGCTCAAGTCCCATTAAATATAATGGGATAGCAAAATGGTGTCCTGATATAAAATGTAAAATCAAGGCTTGCTATTTGGAATTTATACCTTTTTAAAATATTTTCAAGCCGTGGATGCTTGAATCCGTGGATAAGAAAATCTGTAGATAAGGAGGGCTGACTGTATATACTACAGTATTTATTAGCCATTGTGACTTCAGCACCCATGAATTTTGGTATCCAAAGCTGGGACCAAACCCCAGCAGATACCAAGGACCCATTGTATATATAACCTTTGCAGATATTTCAAATATTGTAAAGCCTTTGCAAAACTTTTGCCCCATCGGGAGAAGCCCCCAGACTCATCCTCCACTGCCCTGGACTCTGGGTCTCTCCTAAGGCTGGACAAATGGACTGTCCCCAGAAGAACTTGTGGGGCAGAAGAGTTCCCAGCCCCACAAACCTCTGCTTGGAGGATGAGGAGTGAATTTCCCTGCTTCCCTGCATGGATCGAAGCATGGGACTGGTCTTGGCCTGGCTTGAGGTCAGAACGAATGGCCCTTGGGTGCCCCCCATCCAGATCTAGGGCTGGAGAGGCAACCCCTCTTGGGGAGACCTGGCTCAACCCTTGCTCTTAATGCACCCTGACCTTTTCCCAAGGAGGCTTTGTTCTTGTTGTGTGCCTCCAAGTCATCTTTTTGATCCTCGGTTGATGAACCCATTACAGGTTTTCTTGGCGAGTTTCTTCAGAGGGGGTTTGCCATGGTCTTTCTGGGAAGGCTGAGAGAGTGTGACTTGCCCAAGGCAAGACTTGCAACTCTTTCCAAACGTTGTCCTTGTTGTGTGCCTTCCTGTCGTTCGGCCACCCTAAAGTGGTGAAGGTTTTCTTGGCAGGTTTCTTCCGAGGGGGGTTTGCCACTGCCATCCTCTGAGGCTGAGAGAGTGTGACCAAGGGGGCTTACCAAACATAAAGCAGGGAGGGGTAGAAGGACAATATAACCAAACTATAAGTAAGAGGGCATCTTACAATGCACCCCCCCCCCCGAGCAATGGGTCTTCGGTGGCCTTGTGCTCACACCACTGATATGGACCACCCTATTGTTATCCCATTGACTGTCCTGTTATCATCTTAGCAATCATTTTAATGATTTTAATTGCATTTCATTATAGTCATTGTCATGTTGTACTTATCGTTGTCGATTTGGGGTTAAGGAGGGAGGGGAGGCTGTGGGGTCTTATTCTGTTCTATTGTATGGATTTTACTGATGTAAAAGCCGCCTTGATCTTGTTGAAGAGGCGGGGTAGAAATTCATATTATTATTACTATTACTATTATTATTATGCGTCCTGGAAAAGGAGGATGTGCTTGGCCATCCGACAAAGGAGGACCATTCGGCATTCCTCCTGGACAGAGGGCTGAAATGGAGGACATGCCCTGGAAAAGGAGGACCTCTGGCCACCTTGCAAAGGGGATCCCTTCTGGAGAGGAGGCTGGCATGGAGGGCATCTCCTGCCAAAGGAGGAGGCGTGATGGTCAGCCTGGAGAGGGGCGACAGTCCTCCCTTTTGGGGGGAGAGAAAGGGGGGAGGCAGCCCCTCATCCCCCCAAAGGGACCCTCTCTCTTCTCCCCCTTCCCTTGCCCCCATCATCATCATCATCATCATCATCATCATCATCACTACCATCCTGTTTTTTTATCCCAAAAGTGCCCATCATCTGCCAGCAGAAAGGCATCCTCTGCTTTGTGGAGGGGGGGGAATCATCTGCAGCTGCTCCCCAGCCCCACCTGCCTTTCCCTGGGGGGTGTCTCCTCTTCTCCCCTCCCTCTGCCTTTGTCTGCCTCTGCAGCTGAAGGAGGGAGGGAGGGAAGGAGGGAGGGAGGGAAAGGGGATGCATTCTCATCCCCCCCCCAAAAATAAAGGAGCCCCCAAGGGCTGAGGGTCCCTTTCCCTAGACTGAACCTGCCCCCCAGCCCCTTCTCTGCTTGGCTGGGGGTCATCCAGGCCCAGAGAGAAGACTGAGAAAAGGAAGGAGGGATGAAAGGATGGAGGGATGGATGGAGGGAGGAAGGATGGGGGGGGGGAAGGATGCTCCCTGGACCAGCTCCAAGAAAGGGGTCCTCCTGGAAGTAGGGAGGGGGGGAGGGCTGGGGGCTGGAGGGGTTGAGATGACCCCCTCCCCCCCACCCCAGCCCCCCTCCCCCCCACCCCAGCCCCCCTCCCCCCCACCCCAGCCCCCCTCCCTGCTCTTGATGCCCAGCTCACCTGGGGACAGGTGTGCTCCTCCTCCTACTCTGCATCTGCATCTGTATCTGCATCTGCTTCCCTGCCTATGGACCAGGGCTGGGCTGGGCCAGGGAGGGAGGCTGCCTCCTCCTCCTCCTCCGCAGAAGGAGGTGGCTGGGCTGGCGCTGCGCAAGCTCCCAGCCTCCTCCCCTCCCTCCCTCCCCCTCTGACGTCACAGAGGGAGGAGGGAGGGGATTAGGGGAAGGTCCAGTGGCTGGAGAGAAGAGAGAGAGAGAGAGAGAGAGAGAGTGACCCCTGAGTCTGAGCCTCCTCTGCCCAGGAAGGACCAAAGCAGCACAGCCAGCCTCACTCCAAACAAGAGCATTCAAATACATCTTTTGCATTCACATCCCACAAACAACATGTAATCAGTCAATCAATCACCTTGATCTCCCATTCTTTACTACCTCATCTCAATCCTATTCATAATAAAAACCATTTCATATTAACAAAACTAGTGATTTTTTAAAAATACAACACACCAAATTATTATTAACACCTTCATTCTTCTTACTCTCTCCCTTTCATCATATACTTTCCAGGATTCTGCAAAAGGTACAATACATTTATCACTACGCTCATCCCTCCATATTTGTGGCTTTCATTATTCACAGATTTGATTAATGCGTTCTCTCTAGGAAGATCTAGGTCCTCCAGTGCAACTCTGTACAGTTGGCCCTCCTTATCCACAGATTTTGTTATCCACGGAATTGAGCATAAATGGCTTGAAAATATTTCCATTTTGTTGTGCTTTTATATTTAATGGGACTTGAGCATCCATATATTTTGTTATCCACAGAGGGTCCTGGAACCAAACCCCAGCAGATAACAAGCGCCCACTGTATATGTATATGTATATTGTGTGTGTGTGTATATACATACTATTTATGTGTATACTATATATACATTCATCCCTCCATATTTGCAGCTTTCATATTTACAGGTTTGATTATTCACTGATTTGATTTGATATTCTCTAGGAATATCTAGGTCCTCCAGTGCAACACTATGGTCAACTTTAACTAAAAGTTATACTGAAAGACCTAGAGATTCCTAGAGAGAAGACTCCACTAGGCCTTTGTAGCTCCTCCAGTGCAGTTCAGTGTCTGTCAGACACTGACCACAGAGTTGCCCTGGAGGACCTAGAGATTACTAGAGGTGATTACAAAACATGGTGTTTTTGTTATTTGTAGTTTTTTCATATTCACAGGGGTCTTGTGCCCCTAACCCTAGCTAATAGAATCATAGAATCATAGTGTTGGAAGAGACCCCAAGGGCCATCCAGTCCAACCCCCTGCCATGCAGGAACTCCCAGTCAAAGCATCCCCGACAGATGGCCATCCAGCCTCTGCTTAAAGACCTCCAAGGACGGAGACTCCATTACACTCCGAGGGAGTGTGTTCCACTGTCGAACAGCCCTTACTGTCAGGAAGTTCCTCCTAATGTTGAGGTGGAATCTCTTTTCCTGAAGTTTGCATCCATTGTTCCTTGTTTTAGTCTCTGGAGCAGCAGAAAACAAGCTTGCTCCCTCCTCAATATGGCATCCCTTCAAATACTTAAAGAGGGCTATCATATCACTTCTTAACCTTCTCTTCTCCAGGCTAAACATCCCCAGCTCCCTAAGGCGTTCTTCATAGGGCATGGTTTCCAGACCCTTCACCATCTTAGTTGCCCTCCTTTGGACACATGGCTCCAGTTTCTCCACATCCTTTTTGAATTGTGGTGCCCAGAACTGGACACAGTATTCCAGGTGGGGCCTGACCAATGCAGAATAGAGTGGCACTATTACTTCCCTTGATCTAGACACTATACTTCTATTGATGCAGCCTAAAATTGCATTGGCCTTTTTAGCTGCCGCATCGCACTGTTGACTCATGTTCAACTTGTGGTCTACTTGGACTCCTAGATCACTTTCACATGTGTAGTCTCATTCAGCCCGGTGTCCCCATCTTATATATGTACATTTCATTTTACTCCCTAAGTGCAGGACCTTACATTTCTCTGTGTTGAATTTCATTTTGTTAGCTTTGGCCCAGCTTTCTAATCTATTCAGGTCATTTTGAATTTTGATCCTGTCTTCTGGGGAGGGACAAGTGTGATTCATTCCCCCACCCACCCACTTCCCCAAGTGCTCCCCATCACCAGAGCCGAATGTCTTCATATTACTCTACCCTTCAAAATTGTAACTCTTCCTGTGGAGGTAAAACACCTTCCTCTTTTAGTAAAACCTTTTGTACAAAGCTACACAAACTTACACTTTCCAGCACTGAGTCTGTGGAGAGATCTTATAGCACCTTTAAGATAGGGAGAAAAAGTAATTGGCAGCATAAGCTTTCACGGACTTCAGTCCACTTCCTCAGATGCATTTGGTGAAGAGTGGAAAGCCAGGGACAGACCTATATATGCCATTGGAATGTGAGGATGTCCATTCAAATTGCAAACCCTTTGTATTTGGAAATGAAGTGGCAGGTCTAGTTTTAGCAATGGTCACTGGTGCACAAAGGCATAGGAAACTGGTCTTTGGGCATAGAGATGAACTGGGAGATTCAGTTTTCCAATGGAACAAGCCTGTGGTGAAGGGAATGGATGGATGCAGGGGTCATGAAGATAGGGTCAGATGGTGTTGAGGTGTGCGTAGTGTGTGAGGAAACCATTGTCTTTGTTCAATCCGTTGCTGAGGGACTGTAGTTTGTGGAGGCATTCCAGTTCTGCTGTTTCTCTTTCCAGTCTGCCTTTGCAGTTCTTTTGTTCAATGACCGCTGTTAAATGACTGCTTTTTCCAGCACTGTGTTTCTTTAGCATTGAGCCAGGGCAGTTCAAGCGGTCTCAAACTGGATTAATTTCACAGTGTGGGTTTTGGAGCAAAGTCGGGCTCAAGATAGAATCATAGAATCATAGAATCGTAGAGTTGGAAGAGACCACTAGGGCCATCCAGTCCAACCCCCTGCCATGCAGGAAATCCAACCATGCAGGAAATCCAAATCAAAGCATCCCTGACAGATGGCCATCCAGCCTCTGCTTAAAGACCTCCAAGGAAGGAGACTCCACCACCCTCCGAGGAAGTGCGTTCCACTGTCGAACAGCCCTTACTGTCAGGAAGTTCTTCCTAATGTTCAGGTGGAATCTCTTTTCCTGTATCTTGCATCCATTGTTCCGGGTCCTGTTCTCTGGAGCAGCAGAAAACAAGCTTGCTCCCTCCTCAATATGACATCCTTTCAAATATTTAAACAGGGCTATCATGTCACCTCTTAACCTTCTTTTCTCCAGGCTAAACATCCCCAGCTCCCTAAGTCGTTCCTCATAGGGCATGGTTTCCAGACCCTTCACCATTTTTGTCGCCCTCCTTTGGACACGCTCCAGTTTCTCAATGTCCTTTCTGAATTGTGGCGCCCAGAACTGGACACAATATTCTAGGTGGGGCCTGACCAAAGCAGAATACAGTGGCACTATTACTTCTCTTGATCTAGACACTATACTTCTATTAATGCAGCCCAAAATAGCATTGGCCTTTTTAGCTGCCGCATCACACTGTTCACTCATGTTCAACTTGTGGTCTACTTGGACTCCTAGATCCCTTTCACATGTAGTTTCATTCAGCCAGGTGTCACCCATCCTATATCTGTGCATTTTATTTTTCCGCCCTAAGTGCAATACCTTACATTTCTCTGTGTTGAATTTCATTTTGTTAGCTTTGGCCCAGCTTTCTAGTCTATTCAGGTCACTTTGAATCTTGATCCTGTCCTCTGGGGTATTAGCTATTCCCCCTAATTTGGTGTCATCTGCAAATTTGATAAGTATGCTCCCAATTCTGTCATCCAGGTCATTGATAAAGATGTTGAATAGCACTGGGCCCAGGACAGAGCCCTGTGGGACCCCACTGGTCACTTCTCTCCAGGATGAAAAGGAGCCATTGTTGAGCACCCTTTGGGTTCGGCCACTCAACCAATTACAAATCCATGTAATAGTTAACTTGTCTAGCCCACATTTTACAAGCTTGTTTGCAAGAATGTCATGGGAAACCTTGTCAAAGGCCTTACTGAAATCAAGATATACTATATCCACAGCATTCCCTTCGTCTACCAAACTGGTAATTTTATCAAAGAAAGAGATTAGATTTGTCTGGCATGACTTGTTTCTCTGAAACCCATGTTGAGTTTTTGTGATTATGGCATTGCCTTCTAGATGTTCACAGACTCTTTGTTTAATGATCTGCTCCAGAATCTTTCCTAGAACCGATGTCAGACTAACTGGACGATAATTGTTGGGATCCTCTTTTTTCCCCTTTTTGAAGATGGGGACAACGTTTGCCCTTCGCCAGTCTGCTGGGATCTCTCCTGTTCTCCAGGAGTTTTCAAATATGATTGCCAATGGCTCCGATATTACTTTTGCCAGTTCTTTTAATACCCTTGGATGGAGTTCATCTGGTCCCGGAGATTTAAATTCATTTAGATTAACAAGGTGTTCCTCTACTATCTCTTTACTTATTCTGTGCTGAAATTCCCCTATTCTGTTCTCTGCTCCATTATCCTCAGGTTGAGCACCCTTTGCCTTTTCTGAGAAGACTGAGGCAAAGAAGGTGTTGAGTAATTCTGCCTTTTCTCTATCTCCTGTTAGCATTTTGCCATCTTCTCCACGCAGTGGCCCTACCGTTTCCTTCTTCTTCCTCTTGCTGCGGACATATCCAAAAAAGCCCTTTTTATTGTTCTTAACCTCTCTAGCAAGCCTGAGTTCATTCTGCGCTTTAGCTTTTCTGACTTTACCCCTACACATGCCTGCTATTTCTTTGAATTCCATTTTCGTGATTTCCCCCTTTTTCCATTTCTTATACATGTTCCGTTTCAAACTTAGCTCGGTTGAAAGTTCCTTAGTCATCCATCCTGGTTTCTTGAGACACCTCCCGTTTTTCTTTCTCACTGGAACTGTTTGAAATTGTGCCTTCAGTATCTCCCTTTTGAGAAAGTCCCATCCGTCCTGAACTCCTTTATCTTTTAGTATTTCTGACCATGGAATCGCCCTCAATACTTCTCTAAGTTTACTGAAATCCGCTCTCCTAAAGTCTAGGATGCGTGTCTGACTCTGCCTGGCTTCTCCTTTCCACTGTATTACAAACTCCAGGAGAACATGGTCACTTCCACCTAATGATCCCACCACTTGCACCCCATTAACCAAGTCCTCCTTGTTGGTTAGGATCAGATCTAAAATAGCTGACCCCCTTGTTGCCTCTTCCACCTTTTGGACCATGAAATTGTCTTCCAGGCAAGTGAGGAATTTGCTAGACCTTGAGGATTTTGCTGAGTTTGACTTCCAGCAAATATCAGGATAGTTGAAGTCGCCTATCACTACTACATCTCTCTTTTCTGACTGTGTGGTCATCTGTTCTAGAAAGATATCATCCAATTCCTCAGTCTGACTTGGGGGTCTGTAGTAGACTCCCACCGTAACACCCTTGTTATTTCCCTCCCCTTTGATTCTTATCCAGATGCTCTCCACCTGGCTTCCATGATTGATGCCCAGGATCTCTTCACTGGTGTAAATATCTCTGACATATAGTGCTATTCCTCCTCCTTTCCTGTTTGGCCTATTTCTCTTAATAAGGTTATACCCCTCTATTTCCACATTCCAATCATGAGACTCATCCCACCAGGTTTCAGTGATGCCTATTATATCATATTTGCCTTGTTGTACTAGGAGTTCGAGTTCATCTTGCTTATTTCCCATGCTCTGTGCATTAGTGTAGAGACATCGCAGACCATGGTTCCCTTTTACTTGCTGCCTGTGCAAGTTTTTTTGCCTCCCACTATTGGGTCCTTGCACTGTTTGCCTTGTTTCCTCTATGTCAGTTTGACTATTTTCGCCATCCCTTTTGCCTTCCTTAATATTGTCTCCCTTCCCCTCGGAACTCAGTTTAAAGCTCTCCTGATCAAGTTCTTGAGACTGTTGGCAAAAACATTTCTTCCAACTGGCGTGAGATGCAACCCGTCTGTTGCAAGAAGTCCCTCCTCATGGAACCGCAGCCCATGATCCAAGAATCCAAATCCCTCTCGGCGGCACCATCTGCGAAGCCAGTTGTTCACCTCTGCTATTTTCCTCTCCCTTCCTGGACCATGCCCTTCAACTGGCAGAAGAGACGAGATGACAACCTGTACATCCATTCCTTTCAGCTTCCTACCAAGCGCCTCGTAATCCCTTTTGATGTTCTGAATGCTGTGTCTTGCAGTATCATTAGTTCCCACGTGGACCAAAAGGAAGGGGTATTGGTCAGTAGGCTTGACCAGTCTTGTCAGCCTCTCTGTCACATCCCGGATCTTTGCACCTGGAAGACAACACACCTCTCGAGACATCTTGTCAGGCCTACAAATCACTGCTTCTGTACCCCTCAGCAAGGAGTCCCCCACTACGACCACACGCCTCCTCCGAGGCTTAGCAGCGACTGTTTCCTCGGGTGGGACTCTCAGGCTCCCCTGCTCCGTCCCTGAAGTCTGTCCATGCTGCTCTTCTTCATCCTCCTTGATAAGGGAAAGCGCTTCGAATCGATTCTCTAGCTGCAAGCTCCCCGAACAATTCCTTCTTGGTTTACTTCTCTTTGTGACCTTCCTCCAGCTGTCCGCCTCCTCTGTTTGGCAAGTGACCTCTTCCACCCTAGCATCTTCCTCTGCATGGTACTCATCCAAGATGGTTAGTTCTATTGTGTCCAGGAAATCCTCTTGTTCCCTAATCTGCTGAAGTGTAGCTACTCTGGACTCCAGCTGCTGCACTTTCTCCTCCAAGAGTGCCACCAACTTGCACTTGGTGCATGTGAAGTTCTCCACTACTGTAGGCAAGAAGAGAAACATCCCACAAGAGTTGCAGGTGACTGTGGCAGATCCCTCGTTGTCCATACTGCAAAGTCTTTAGTAATAAATATAACAGTCAATCTACTGGGAATACTTCTTTAGGGGTAAGTACTGGCTGCTATCTTACACTTAAAGGGAAGGTTCTGTTTCAATATCTGATTCTAACCTAATGCCACTTGAGCAGAGTTGTTCAGTTAAAGAAAACTAAAATTCCTCCTCCCCTTCAGCAACAAGCACACGGTCTCAAGCACACGGTCCCAAAATGGCTGCCAAGCAGCTCCTCTCCTTCTCCTCTCTCTAGAGGAGATGGAGGGCTTTTTGGAGGGCTTTTTGGAATCCTTCCTGAACAGGAGGTGGAAATGGAGGACATATCCTGGGAAAGGAGGACGTGTCTGACCCCAGCCAAAGGCAAAGGGGCAGCAGGCAGAGGGAGCCTCCCCAAAAGGCAAAAATTAGGGGGGCAGCTTGGTGCAGGGGGTGGAAGGTTGCCCTGAGACTCAGGGAGACCAGGATTTGAATCCCTCACTCAGCCATGGAAACCCACTAGGCAACTTCCTGGGCAAGCCACACTCTCTCAGCCTCAGAGGACAGCAATGGAAAACCTATCAAATCTTGCCGAGAAACCCCCATGAATCCACCTTTGGGTCACCATAAGTCAGGGTGACCAGATGTCATAACCACAAAAGAGACATTGAAGAAAAATGGAGGGCACAGCCAAATAAAACACTAAAAACACCCCTATAAATATAAATCCTTGCTTCTACATGAGGCTTGAAATGGAGGCCCCATTTGAATTCCTCTTTGACAGAAGGCAGACATGGAGGACATGTCCTGGAAAAAGAGGACATGTCCTGGAAAAGGAGGACATGTCCAGTCCCTCTGGTCAGAAAGGACTTTGCAGGCACACAAACAAACACCACTTAAGTGAGAAAAGTGCCTGACTTTCCACAATGCCAGAAATTTGGGGACAGAAGGAAAATTTCAGCAGTGGGGGGGGGGGGAACAAAATTCATACGGGGGGGGCAACCTCTGCATGTGATGCTCCAACTTTTATGGCTTCAGGGACCCCCTTGGTTTTTTGGGGGGCACAGCTCTGTGCACAGACTCACACACACAAAAGGACAACAAACATGGCCCACTTTTGCATCCCAGTTGCAGTCAAGGGGAGATGGAGCTGGGTCTCTTTTCCAGGACGTCTTACTTTTCAGCCTTCTGTCCAGACACCCCATTCAGTCCTAAACTCAAACCACTACACTTAACACTGTCTGGACCGCCTTCTGTTGTTTTTATTGTTGTCTGGACCTCCTTCTACCAACCTTCTTTCTCAACCAGGAGACCACAAATTGAACATGAGTCAACAGTGTGATGCAGTAGCTAAAAAGGCCAATGCAATTCTAGGCTGCAGCAATAGAAGTATAGTGTCTAGACCAAGGGAAGGCATAGTGCCACTCTATTGAGCTTTGGTCAGGCCTCACCTGGAATGCTGTGGACAAGCTAGAAGATGTTCAGAGGAGGGTGACTAAAATGGTGAAGGGTCTGGAAACCATTAAACCCTATGAGGAGAAACCTAGGGAACTGGCTATGTTTAGCCTGGAGAAGAGACAATTAAGAGGTGATTGACAGCCCGGTTTAAGTATTTGAAGGGGTGTCACATTGAAGATGGAGGAAGCTTGTTTTCTGCTACTCCAGAGAATAGGACCTGGAGCAATGGATGAAAGTTACAAGAAAAGAGAATCCACCTTAACATTAGGAGGAACTTCCTGACAGTAAGAGCTGTTCGACAGTGGAACACACTCTCTCAATTGGGAGTGGTGGAGTATCCTTCTTTAAACAGAGGCTGGACAACCATCTGTTGGGGATACTTTGATTGTGAGTTCCTGCATGGCAGGATAGGGTTGGACTGCTTGACTCCCTGGAGTCTATTCCAGCTCTATGATTCTATGATTCAACCTCAGACCAAAAAAGTTTGATAGCAGGGAGAGGCTCCAAGAAAGAGAGCCTTCACACAAATCTCCCTCCACCCAGATCCCATTACAACATCAACAGAATAGTGCTTAGCCTTTCAGAGCCAACATCTCAGAGTTTTGCAGTCTGTGGGCCATTGGGGACAAGGAGGTGGAAAAACCAGATAAAGTATCCACAATTGATTATAAATGGTGAGCCCAGTAGGGAGGCCCAGCATAATGTCTCTTCTGCCCCAGGCCTTTCATTTCATCACCACTCAAGAACCCTGGAGGTCAGAGAGGGCACAAAGGCAGGTTTACAGCTGAAATCAAGAGAACCAACCAAAAATATGGCCACAGAGAATCTACATAATTTTAAAGCAGACAATGAAGAGATTGAAATAGTTCAAGATTTTCCATACTTGGGCTCAACTATCAATCAGAGTGGTAGCTGCAGTCAAGAAATCAGAAGAAGCATTGGACTTGGAAGAGCAGCTATGAAGGAACTAGGAAAGCCCCTGAAGTGTAAAGATATATCAGTAAGAACCAATGTTAGGATTGTCTATGCCTTTGGATTCTCCATTTCTAAGCACAGTTGTGAAAGGTGGACAGTGAAGAAAGCTGAGAAGAGGAATATCAACTCATTTGAGATGTGGGTGCTGGAGAAGAGTACTGAGAAGACCATGGACCATTGAAAAAACCAACGGATGGGTCCTAGAGCAGATCAAGCCCAAACTCTCCCTGGAAGCAAAGGTGAGTAAACTGAGGCTGTCATATTTTGGTCATATAATGAGAAGACATGACTTCCCAGAAAATATGATAATGCTTGGAAAGTTTGAGGGCAATAGCAAAAGAGGAACGTTGAAAAGCTGGAGTGTGCCCAATGGAGGGCGACGGAAATGATGAAGGAAACCATGCCCTATGAGGAAAAACTTAGGGAGCTGGGTATGCTTAGCCTGGAGGAGAGATGATCAAGAGGTGATATGATAACCCTGTTTAGGTATCTGAAGGGATGTCATATTGAGGATGGAGCAAGCTTGTTTTCTTCTGCTGCAGAGAATAGGATACAGCAGTGGATGCAAACTTCCTCGGAGGGTGGTGGAGTCTCCTTCTTTGGAGGTCTTTAAGGCTGGATGGCCATCTGTCTGGGATGCTTTGATTGGGAGTTCCTGCATGGCAGGGGATTGGACTGGATGGCCCTTGTGGTCTCTTCCAACTCTATGAGTCTATGAGGAAGGCTATATACCAGATGGATGGATTCAATCAGAGAATCTATGGTCCTAAATCTGCAAGGCCTGAGCAGGATGGTTGAGGACAAGTTGATGTGGAATTCTCTCATTGATAGGGTCAAATACGAAAGCCAAACCTGTTAAAGTGTGGCTTTAAAACAGCTGATTAGCAGAAATGTACTTTTGTCTAACTTTACTTCCCTAAGAACTGAGACTGACACAAAAAGAACATAAGTAGCAAAGGTTTTCTCATGGCTTTAAACTATATTTACATAGAAGCTATACCCTAATCTAGCTAGTAATTAGTGAATAGTTCCGGTAGTGAAAAAGGCTTTATCTCACCATCTTTCCAAAGAAAGTTGAGAGAGCAGGAAGATGGAAACACGACAGCTCAGTTGAAAAACACTGAGAGAATGTCCTTCAGTCCCAAAGGGAGAGTGACCTAAGCCATTTGTTAGTTTGAATGAGAGGGAGAGAGAGAGAGAGAGAGAGTGAAGAGTTTGCATGCAGGAATTCCCTATCTATCTAATGAGGGGGAAAGAGAATGCAAAAATAACAGCCACTGTATGTTTGTAACATGCATGTGGCTGGCAACCATTATGCATTTGCAAAGCACAGTGTGATACTCCTTGGTACACGGTCCACAGTGGGCCTCTATTTGCTTCCTACTGGGGCCTTCTGCTTCAATGCCCCGTTGCCAGAGGAGCAGGTGCCCATTGCAAAGCATGCTACCCAACCTGAGGTGCATTGGTACATATTCCACATGGAGACATCCACTTCTATCCTGTCAGTGGGAGACAGCCATTGTGCAACGTCCAACAAAGACATAACACAACTTATGTCTGCATAGGTCAGTAACACAATGCTGGCCTACATCATGGAAGGCTCCATTCAGCTGGCTTTGCTTTCTGTGCTTTGGATGCAGACAGGGTTTTGCCCTCTTTCTCCCTCTCCCTCTTCTCTTGCATTCCTTCCTTTGATGCTGTTTGGGAGGCAGAGAGAAAAAGAGGAGAGAGATGTCTTCTGGGAGGTCAGTGAGGAATGAAAGGGCCCAGTGTCCAGAGAGGAAGAGAGGGAGGGCGACTGGCACTGAAAGGCCTTGGCTGCTGTGGGCAGGAACTCTGCCAGGAGGAATGTGCTCCACTGGCACAGACTCTCCGTCACCTCCTCCAGCAAAGGGATCCCCCCACCACCACCTCCCCCTAGAGAAGTAGGCAGTGCTAGGTTCCGCTCATTGATTGATTCATTGACTGACTCTGACTGAATTTATATCTCACCTTTCTCCTGAGACTGGATTCAAGGTGATGTGTGTCAGTGTGTGTCCATGTGCCTTCAAGTTGCCTGTGGACTTATGGCAACACCATGAATTTCACAGGGTTTTTAAAAGGAAGGTTTCCTAAGAGATGATTCTGCCAGTTCCTTCCTCTGAAATATAGCTTATAGCTCCTTCTATTTATTGGAGGTCCTTCATCCAGGTACTGACCAGGTCTGACCCTGCTTAGTTTCCAAGATCAGACGGAATCTGCTACCTGGGCTACCTGTGTGTGTGTGAGAGACAAGGTTGCTCTGTCCTCAATATGACCTCCCTACAAATATTTAAACAGGGCTATCATGACCCCTCTTAACCTTCTCTTAACATCAGGATAAAGCATGACTCACTAGAACAGACAATAATGCTAGAAAAGGTGAAGGGCAGCAGAAAGAGAGGAAGGCCACATTCCAGATGGATGGACTCAGTCCTCAGCATGCTCGACCTGAGCAGAGCAATTGAGGGCAGAGGGACTTGGAGGGGCCTTATTCATGGGATCGCCATGCGTTTAAGTCAACATGAAGGCAGTTAACAACAAAGGTTCACCTTAGGGCTGCCATAAGTTCAAAACAATTTAGAAGACACAACAACAACAACAACACTTCCTTGAGACCCATTGTTGGAATACATTACGAGCATCCACTCCCCTGGAACAGGTGATGCCAGGCCAGACAGTACTCTAGTCCCCAACTGTGATCTTATTTCTGATGCCCATATGCATCTCCCAATTCTCTCCCCAGCCTTTATTTTCTGCAAACCACCATCCAGTTAGCATTCCTTCTCCCTAGTAGATGCTCTGCTCCCACTAGCCCCAATCCATCACTGTTTGGATTAGAGAAAAAGGCTCTGGTGGCAGGTCGACAAGTTAGAGGGGTCAGCATGATGGCCAACCAAGATTCTGTGGGCGTCTGTCTTGCCATAGACCCCCAAGTTAGCAAACATCAGCCCTACCAGCCTGTATGTGGGGTGCGGCTCCACTGACCCAACTGGACCCCTGGCAGGTGAGTGGACTGAGTTTGAAGAATTAAACAGAGGAAGGGTTGGCTTTGCTTGTTGGCACTTGGGCAAAATGCAAACATGATGAGCGCACTGGGAATCCTGGGGCGCAAAGGAAACTACCAGTCTCTTGGCTGGGGGGCTGGGTATGGCTTTCAGGAGCAAGGGGACCATGGTGGGAAGGGGCATACCATCCTGAGGATGGGACCCAATTTGCAATTGGAGCATCAGCACTTGTTAGGAAGAAGCCAAAGTGACACCCACAGCCACAACCATACCTGGCACCTTTACGCAGAAAATGGGAAATCCCCCCCTCCCCAAAATGATGACTTTCAGGCCAAAGCACCAAGAGACATCAACATGAGAAGCCCGCAATGCCTTCCCAGTGAGGAGGGCAGGGGGGCAACCTTGTCTGACTCCAGAACAACCATTTGCCATTCCCCTCCTCTGCTATGCAGCATCTTTCATCCAAAAAATTGTTCCTTGCAACCCTTAGACCAGCCTCTCGTCTTCCTTACTCCTTTTCTCTTCTTGGGAAGGTCCAAATACTCTTGAAGATTCCCTGATATGCTTTATTCATGGATGTTTTTGTGCTGCCATTATCTTACTGCTGCTTCTTGATATGTGATGTGTATTTTTGTGCAAATATACATACAGCCATGCTGTGCTTTGGCCCGTTAGTAGCAGGGAAATCTGGAAGCATGACTCCTCAGAGACCCAGTACCTTAAACCAGATTCCCAGATTCCTGTTCTCCACAAAAACACCAGCCGGATTCAGCCAGCCCCCCGCCCCCAGTGCTAGCCATTTAGCATCTGGATTGGTTCTTTACCATGCTAAACCTCATCTCCAAAAAACATTATGTACCTGGAGAGTCTGAAGAAGCTTCTCCATCTATCTTCTGTGTTGAGAGCAACCAAGGCAGATGCCTCCCCCAGCTCCCCCGGTGCTCAGCCTCCCCACGGCAGAGATGGGCAGCCCACTCTGGGTCCCTCTCTTCTGGGCTGCTGGACCAAAAGCATCCTAAAGAAGGAGGAGGCAGCCAAGTATGTGTGCGTTGCTAAGGCACTGTGCAAACCATACAGTGAAACTACAGTGTCCGGGATGCAATGCATCGGAAGAACCAGTGGGATGCTCAAAGCACTCTTCTCCACCTCTCGTCCCCACATTGCATGCTGGAGACTGTAGTCTCCAGAGCACAGACCAACCTCTTTAGGAGGAACACCACATTTGCACAGTAATAACCCCAGTCATAGAGCTCAGGCACAGGCTAAGATGGGATAACCTGTGGGCCTCATTTCCCATTGCGTTCCCAATTGGAGTGGGGCAGGGAGGAGGCAGCCTTTGGCTGGTGCTCAGGGTTTGCTGTCTCTCTTCTTTCCCACCCTCCCAGTCTCAGGAGAGGCCTCTGCAGCACTCTGACTCAGCCTCGCCAGAGATGATGCCGCAGCTCTTCCCACACAGCCATGGCTGGATCAACAGACCAGACCAGCTCACCAGGCCTTGCAAGACTAGAGATCTCTTCCTGGCAGCAGCAGTGGTTCCCAGCACATGCCCCAATGCAAACTCCCTCGTCTCCTTCCCTCCACCTCCTGTGCAAACACAGAATTCAGCTCCCTTGGGCCATCGGCAGCACAGTTCAGATTATTCCCTTCCAGGAAGGTCATTGCTGCAATGCTGTTATATAAACTGGAGACATCAGCAAGAAGGGTGCAAGGAAATGCTGTGACACTGGCAGCCTCTTTGCTGTCACTGGACACAGTCACAGCCCTGACTTTCATGCAAGGTGGTAAAAGGAAGGCACTCTGCACCTGCTTAGGAGCACAGAATCATAGAATCATAGAGCTTGAAGAGACCCCAAGGGCCATCCAGTCCAACCCTGTTCTTCCATGCAGGAACTCTCAATCAAAGCACACCCAACCTCTGCCTTTGTTTTGTTTCCTAGAGGCACAAAACAGTCCAGATGCTGCGTCAGAGAAGGCATCTCTGCCTGAGTCACTTCCTTCTTGCTAACTTTAAAACTGTAAGGCCTACTCTGCTGTGTCAGGCAAGCAGCCCATTTAGTCCAGCATCGTCTTTCAGGGTGGGCAGCTTCTGCATTTCCCTCAGATGGAAGCAGGCTGTTTCTTAAGCTTAATTTTTAAGAGCAAACCAATTAAGGAAGCAAAGATGGGAATTCCTGGGCAAAAGAGGCTTGTCTTTGGGTCATCAGACTCTTTTTTTTTCTTGCTGCATTTCCCATAGATGGGAACTCATAAAGTACAGCAAGCATAAAGTACAACTGCTGGCTGTTGCTTCTGAACTGTCTGAACTGCTAGCATCAGATAGACTGCCCTTGCATGCTGATTTTCCACCAGCTATCACAGTTAACACCCTCCAATAAATGTGCCATCCATTAAAGTTGCCATTAAACATTATTTTCTGTTTCCTTTATTGCTTTCTGCGCCTGCAACACCTTTCCCTGGCATTCAAACAGGAATATTCCACACCTATGAAAAATATGGTCTTTATCCACAGATTTGAGGCTGGGTGGGATTGCTCAGGAGCCATTACTGGGTGGCCTGGGGTGTTGTGAAAGACATTCACAACATGGAACAAGTCTTTGACATTTCCTTGCTGAAGCGCGTGACAGCTTTGCCATTTCATCAATGATAGAGTCATAGAGTTGCAAGAGACCCCCAAGGGCCATTAAAGTTCAACCCTCTTTAGCCATACAAGAATAGGCAACTAAATCAACCCTGAAAGATGCCTCTGTTATAAAATCTAATATTGGGTAAATTTAACAAAATCCAGCACTTACAGTTTAATTCTGCAAAGGCCAGGCATAGAAATCTTATAATCACAAAGTTGGAGGAGACACCTCGGGGGCTATCCATTCGAACCCCCTTCAGCTGTGCAAAAAGACTCCATCAAAACACTCCCTGTGACAGGTGGCTATCCAGCCTCTGTTTAAAAGCCTCTAAAGAAAGCAGCTTCACACATCTGGCCACATTTTTTGAAGTCCTATGGAACAGCCACACAGCTGGACACACTCTTTGCCATTACATACAGACACTTAAAGGGCACAGCAGGGAAGCAAAATCCAAAGTCCTAAAGAGAAGGCATCATCCCTCACAGCATGCAAGGGTGTGCGGCACCATCACTCTCAAAGCATTGCTGGGTGTTGACGTGTGGCTCTTGCAGCTGTTGTTATGCACACACAAAGGCACGTGCCAGTGCCAGTGTGGCTCGGATGCTGAGCAAGGCAAGGGAGTAGTCTCTTTCAGTCTCCTGGGCAAGAAGGAACTGCCATCAGCCACTCACCCAGCCATGGTAGAATCACACAGTTGGAAGGAACCCCCTAATCCAACCCACTGCCAGGCTGGAGCTCATAGACAAAGCCCACTTCCAATTCATAGAGAGACCCCAAGGACATCCAGTTCAACCCCTGCCATGCAGGAAGTCACAATCAAAGCATCCCTGACAGATGACCATCCAGCCTCTGTTTAAAGACCTCCAGAGAAGGAGACTCCACCACTCTCCAAGGAAGGATTGTGT
Organism: Urosaurus nigricauda; assembly: GCA_034509955.1. Taxonomy (NCBI): domain Eukaryota; kingdom Metazoa; phylum Chordata; class Lepidosauria; order Squamata; family Phrynosomatidae; genus Urosaurus; species Urosaurus nigricauda. Next base: position 4,093,230 of record JAOEGL010000002.1, read on the forward strand.
TACACTGTTGAACAGCTCTTACTGTCAGAAAGTTCCTCCAAATGTTAAGGTGAAATCTCTTTTCCTGCTGTAGCTTGCATCCATTATTCCATGTTCTAATCTCTGGAGCAGCAGAAAACAAGCTTGCTCCATCTTCAGTGTGACACCCCTTCAAATACTTAAATAGGGCTACCATACCTTAACTTTGTCTTCTCCAGGCTAAACAGATCCAAGTCCCCAAGTCTTTTGTCATAGGGCATGGTTTCCAGGCCCTTCACCATTTTGGTAGCCCTCCTTTGGGCTCACTCCAATTTGTCAACACCCTTTTTGAATTGTGGTGCCCAGTAGTCCAGGTGAGGCCTGACCAAGGCAGAACAGAGTGGCACTATTACTCCCCTTGATCTAGATGACCATATTGTGGTCATCCAACCACAATGTGGTCAAATTATGGAGACCTCCAAAGAAGGAGAGCCCTCCACCCTCAAATCAAGTCTATCTTCCATGATCAAACAGCAAAAATTCTTTTTGCCTTGTGGGAAGACACAATTCAAGATTTCCCTATGACAGATGCCCATCCAGACTCTAAAAAGCTTGAATGAAGGAGACTTCCACTACCTCCAAGGGAGCATCCTCCACTGTCAAGCAGCTCTTACTATCGGGAATTTCTTCCTAATCATAGAATCCTAGAGTTGGAAGGGACCCCCAAGGGTCATCCAGTCCAGCCCCCTTCTGTCATGTAGGAATACACCATCAAAGCCTTCCCTGTGACAGATGGCTATCCAGACTCTGTTTAAAAACCTCCAAAGGAGGAGTTTTCACCACCTCCCCGGCAGCATCTTTTGTTGTCAAACAGCTATTATTGTCAATAAATTCTTCCTAATCGTAGAAGTCTAGAGTTGGCAGGGGTTACCTCAAGGGTCATCCAGTTCAGCCCTATCAGCCATGCAGAAAAACACCATCCAAGCCCTCCCTTTGGCAGATGGCCATCTAACCTCTGCTTAAAAAACCTCCAAAGAAGGAGATTCCACCACTCTCCGAGGCATCAGTAATTTTCACAGTCGAGCATATCTTACCGTCAGGAAGTTCTTCCTAAAGTTTATGTGGAATCTCTTTTCCTGTAGCTTGAATACGCCACTCTGTGTCTTATTCTCTGGAGTAGCAGAAACAAGCCCCAGCACATTCCCCGTCCGTCCCGGGCCACAGTCCCAAAGCTGGCTCCAGACACACACATTCCACACTCTGAATCCCCAGCACTATCCCTCTCTGTTGCTGGCAAGGGAAGCAAGGCAGCCAGCTGTGCGCCAAGAAGGGCTGGGCCAGGCCTCCCTTCTCCTCCTCCTCCTCCATCCTCATCATCATGGCCACTGCCCAAGAATGCCAGCAATGCAGAACATGCCGCAAGCATGATCAAAACAACCATTACAGGGCGGCTGCAGGCAGCACTCAGTTTAGCAACACACAGACCACCCAGCCGACCGCCTGCCCAATCGCATTTATTACATCTAGCATGCCATGGAAAAACAGACCCTTGGGGGGTTTCTTATCCAAATCCAAGAAATGTCATGAACCTCTGAGGTTTCCTTTGTTGTTGTTGTTGTTGTTGTTGTTGTGTGCCTTCAAGTCGTTTCCAACTTACTGTGAACAGCTATGGGTTTTTCTTGCGAAGTTTCGTCAGAAGGGGTTTGCCATGGCCAATTGCATAGTCAGAGAGGCGAGTTATAAATAAAATTATTATTATTATTATTATTATTATTATCCTCTGAGGTTGAGAGAGTGTGACTCACCCAAGGTCACTGTAGTAGGTTTCCATTGCCCAGCTGGCGTTCCAACCTTGGTCCTCCAGAGTCATAGTCCAATGCTCAGTTCCACTTCAACATTAGGAAGAACTTCCTGACAGTAAGGACTATTCAACAGTATTCCACTGGAGATTATCACACAGAGTTTCCATTAATAACAAATGATGGGTCCATTACACATCATGGACACAATGGGATAACCGCACAGGGTCTGATAATCATCCCCTTGATTACGTGAATGAGATGGGATAAGGACAGGAGCAATCCGCTTTGCTCCTGTCCTTACCCTCCATGTGATCATTTCCATACTCCCTTGAAGGATGCACTAATATTACTCGTAGGTCGTAATCCCCATATATCACTGAATATAGTGCTAATAATTTTGACATAAACAACGTTGTTGTTCTTTTTCTTCTTCTTAGCTGCCCTTGAGTCGTTTCTGACTTGTGGTGACCCTGTGGATGAGACATATCCAAGAATTCCTATCCTGCACTGCAGTCTTGCCTAGATCCTGCAATAAGCCTTTGCCCATAATAATCCCCCTGATTGAGTCTATACATCTGGTTTGTGGTCTTCCGCTCTTTCTTCTACCCTCCAGCTTTCCCAGCATTATTGTTTTTCCTAGTGATCAATGCCTTCTCATGATGTGGCCAAAGTACAATAGTCTCAACTTGATCATCTTTGCTTCCAAGGAGAGCCCTGCTCTGATCTATCCAAGAACCCATTTGTTTGTCTTCTTGGCTGTCCATGGGTCCTAAGTACTCTTCTCCAGCACCACATTTCAAATGAGTTTTCTTTCTGTCTGCTTCCTCCACTACCCAGCACTCCCATTTGTACATGGTCATTGGGAAATCAAAGGCGTGAACGATTCTGACTTTAGTGCTCACTTGTATGTGTTTGCTCTTCAGTATCTTTTCCAGTTCTTTCATGTATGCCCTTTCTATTCCTAGTTTTATTATTATTCCTTGACTGCAGTCTCCATTCTGGTCAATGTTTGATCCTAGATATGGGAATTCTTTAACTATTTCAATTTCTTCGTTGTCTAGATTGAATTTGTGTATTTATTTTGTGGTCATTATTTTTGTTTTCTTTATGTTCAGCATCAGACCTGGCTTTGCACTTTCATCTTTGCACTTTCATCCAATTCCTGAATGTCTTCTGCTGATTTTATGGTGTCATTGTCCACATATCTTAGGTTGTTAATGTTGCTTCCTCCTATCTTTGCTCCTCCTTTTTCTGATTCTAATTCTGCTTTTCTTATTGTTTTCAGCAAAATTAAAATTATACCTTCAAAATACAATATCAATACATTTACAACCTAAATGTATTTACATATACATAATAAAGATTGGGTTAAAATGTGATAGTTTTAAATAAAATTGAACTTCACCCCATTCCCATCATCTCTTAAAGCATTTTAAAGGAAAGCAGATGAATGCCACAACTTGTTTCTGCCAAAAGGTAGGTGTTTGAGGAGCAGTGGTTTCACCCCCTGCCCTTTAGGGTGTCACCTGGTGCAGTCTGAACCCCTCACACCCTCCTAGTGATGCCACTGGTGGAGTCTCCTTCTTTGGAGGTTTTTAAACCGAGGCTTCATGCCCATCTGTCAGGGATGCATGGCAGGGGGTTGGACTGGATGGCCCTTGAGGTCTCTTCCAACTCTATGATTCTATGTGACTATGGATAAAGAATCCATGCATATGGAGGACCACCTGTAAGAGGGCCTGGATGACCCCGGCTTTGTTGTTCAATAGCACCCTCTAAAGTGAGTCTGTATCTCTGAAAGAGGACCCTCCACATCCATCTGCCCATGCTCCCACCCAATTCTCTCCCTCTTTTCCCAGTGAGTCAGAAATGCTTGGCTTCTGGGCTCCCTGCCCAATGGAGCTGTTGTAGCCTGCATCCTTCCATAAGGAAATGGACTTCCCTTTCCGTGTCCAGCAGACAAATCTTTCTGCTCCCCACCCTTGGATGAAAGCCCTGAGGAAGGCCAGGAAGGCGGGTGGGCTGGACACTGAGGGCTGAAGGACAAGACTGGAGTGGAAGATCAGTCTGACCAGGCTGGACAACCCACACAGAGACACTCGCTTTGCCATTGGTTGCCACTGCTGCAGCCATGAGCCCATTGCAGCAGAACTCTGACTTTTCACTCTTTTCCAGGCAAACATTCATACTGCAAAATGGTCTGATCTGTACTGCAGACATAATGCAGCTTGACACTGCTTTAACTGCCACGGATCTATGGAGTTTATCATACGACGGAATTTGGGGGTATAATGCAATGGTAATCCGAACACAATCATCGGGTTTCACGTTATTGCGTATGAAAGTATCTCACACAATTTCGGGCAAAAGGGAAGTCATTCTGAATGCAATCATGGGTTTCACGTTATTGCGTATGAAAGTATCTCATGCAATTTTGGGCAATGGGGGGGGTCATTTTCAGGAAATGGGAAATCATTCTGAACGCATTCCAAACACAATTAGAATTCACGTAAAATCTCTAAACTAGCAAATTTACGTGAATTCGAATTGGCTCCTTTCGAAATTGGGAGAAATTCCTCCCGTGTGATAAACTCCTATGTAATGGAATACAGAGGCTTGTAGTTTGTTGGGGCACCAGAGCTCTCTGACAACAAAAGCAAAACTTATTGTTGTTGTTATTTATTTACATAGCACCATAAATCTACATGGCGCTTTACAGACATCATAAAATCAGCACATAACCTGCCAATGGCATACAATCTAAAAAGTCCTAAGATAAAAATAATATACAGTTGTCCCTCCTTTCTCGTGGACTTGAGGTTTGTAGTCTTGAATACTCTTGGAGGGATGACCTCTGCTATTTCCAGTGGGGCAAGCCCCTGAGTCATACACCCTATGCGCACTTGCGGGCGCACAGCCCATTCAAAACCTATGGAGCTTGAATATTGTCGCGTCTCCGTTTTCACAGGAGGGTCTGGAATGGATCTCCCATGAAGAAGGAGGGCCAAATGTACAGTGATTAGTCTAATTATCTCATTAAAACACAACAATAACCTTGTAAAAACTATCAAATAGATAATATCTCATCAAACTATACATCCCAGGATTCCATAGCTTCGAGCCATGGCAGTCAGAGTGGTGCCAAATGGCATTAATTCTTCAGTGTGGATGCAACTTTTGTCAAACAAATGGGATACTTGTTCAGGACATTTTACCCTGCGGCCCAGAAGAGCATGAAACACTTGAACAAAGAAAGGCATCACCTAAATGCATTTTTAAAACTTAAAAAAAGAATCCAGCCCAACAGCTGTATATTTATAAATATTAACTGAGCAGCCTTCAGACCAATGATAGTATCCACAGATACAACCCAATGCTAATAATAGCAGCTAATTCATAGCTAGACAGAGAGCAAAGTCACTTACTCTGAAACTATTTTAAGGAGTGTGTTGTTAGCTATGGACTGGCCTTCCAGAGCGAGCGGCAAGGAAACCGTGACCAGCTAATTGAGAAGCGGCTGATTTATAAACCAGGCATGCCTGGGAACAGGTGCAGTGGCTGGGAGCAGAAAGCCAAATAAAAATAGGCATTTTACTGGCAAACAGGCAGGCTGTGTTGCCCTTAAAGTGGAGGATCAAAAATGAAGGCAGTAAAGCCATGCTCAAACGCAACCCAGAAAGTTCCCTTGCAGAGACTTCATTCTTCGTAGCACCAAAAGGGATGTGCCTCCTTTTTGAAAGAGCAACACATGCAAGAGTAGGATGACCAGGCGTCCTCCAGAACACGTCCTACATTTCCACCTTTTCTCCAGAAGGAATTCCATAATGCCCCCCATCATTTTGAGCATGACTAAGCAGCATGAACATATATTTTTATCAGTGTTTTTAGCTTTTAGCTGGGCATGTCCTACATTCTCCTTTAATTTCCTACATTTTGCATAATATCCTCCTTTTGCAGTGCCTTTTCTTCCTTTGCAGTGAGGGCATCTGGTCACCCTGTCCAAGAGCCCCTTTTCAGATGCAATAATAATTTGTGAGGTGGAATATAATCTGAAACAAACTTTTAACACTGCATAATAACCCATTTTTGCCTGTGTGAGACTAATGTGAAATTCATGGGTTCTATTATAAGTCAACAGTATAAGTCAACAGGTGGCTTGAAGGTACATCTACACACCCAAGGGACTGAATGTCGAGTTGATAAGTTTTTATACTATAAAATAGTCAGCCTCTGATTCCATACAGGATGAGCGTGTGCTTATCAAATTTGCAGATGACACCAAATTAGGAGGAGTAGCTAATACCCCAGAGGACAGGATCAAAATTCAAGACCTTAATAGGTTAGAAAGGTGGGCCCCATCTAACAAAATGAATTTCAACATGGAGCAATTGAAGGTACTGCACTTAGATCAGAAAAATGAAATGCATAGATATAGGATGGGGAACACCTGGCCTAAGGAGACTTATACATGTAAAAGCAATTTAGGAGTCCTACTAGACCAACAAGTGGAACATGAGTCAGTGTGATACAGCAGTGTGATGCGGCTGCTAAAAGGGCCAATGCAATTTTAGGCTGCATCAATAGAAGTGTAGCGTCTAGATCAAGGGAAGTAATAGTGCCACTCTATTCTGCTTTGGTCAGCCTCACGTGGAATAACACTGTGTCCAGTTCTGGGCACCACAATTCAAAAAGGATGTTGACAAGATGGAGTGTGTCCAGTGGAAGGCAACCAAAATAGCGAAGGGTCTGGAAACCAAGCTTTATGAGGAAAGACTTGGGGGGGGGGGTATGTTTAGCCTGAAGAAGAGATGGTTAAATGTGGATATGACAGCCCTGTTTAAGTATATGAAGGGATGTCATATTGAGGAGGGAGCAAGCATGTTTTCTGTTGCTCCAGTGAATAGGAACCTTAACAATGTATTCAAGTTACCAGAAAAGATAATTCAGCCTTAACATTAGGAGGAACTTTCTGACATTAAGACCTGTTCAACAGTGGAAGACACTCCCTTAGAGAGTGGTGGAGTCTCCTTCTTTGCAGGTCTGCAAACAATGGCTGGATGGATGGCCATCTGTCGGGGATGCTTTGATTGTGACTTCCTGCATGGCAGGGGATTGGACTGGATGGCACTTGCAGTCTCTTCCAACTGATTCTATGGTTCTATGATCTCCCACACCTCCCAGGAATAAAAAAATTCTGTTAAATTAACCATCACTTCATTCTCTTTTGGGTGCAGAGGACAACCCATTCAGTATGAGAAATACTCATGCCCATATCTTTATTCTGGGTGGGCTACCAATTGCTCAGTGTCAGCCACGAAGTCCAAATGCAGTCCAAAGACCACATCTGCAGACTCACATCCATCTATTTTGTAATCTTTTTATAATGTGGATGGATTACTCCACGCTCCATTTTGTACACTTGGTTCATTCGTGGCCAGTACAGCTGATGTTGGCGCAGCATGTGTCGAAGGAGTTGGAACAAAACCTGGACGCCTTTGTTTCTTTACATCATAAGGTCCAAATGTGTAAGTTGAGGCTGATTTTGGCCATTATGCAAGAGCATCAATACCACAGAGGGCTCAGCCATGGTGTATCCAGGGAACGTGAGGGCAAAGTGTGGCCATATTTGCAAAGTGAATGGAGGGCTTGTTCCCACTGTGATTTAAAGCAAATTGCTGATTGGTTTATATGACCGTTGTTCCCACTTGAAACCGGTTCTGATCCTACTTTGATCAATTTCGGTCGCGATAAAGAAAGGCAAATGCAAAAAAAAAAAAAACCCACTTTTTTTCAGACACTAGTTTTCTAGGGGTTCTTTTGGAAGGAATAAATTCCAACGCGTGTTCAACAAGTGGGAATGACGGATCTGAATCACATCATTCTGGAGGCAAGGGACTAATGGCAGAAGGGTGTTTACCATCCCTCCTCAGTTTTTGGTAGATCCACCATTTCCCCCCACCCCCTCACCACTGCCTTTGTGCTTGTGATTTTTTAAAAAATAAAATTGATAGAAGATTAGATTCATTGATTTTGCAACTACTTTCAATCAGTGAGGCAAGTAGTTGCAAAACCAGTGAATCGAATCTTCTTTCTATATGTTCCCAAGCCTGATAACACACAGATGATTGACATGCATTTTGAAGTGGCACAAACTAGTGGGGATGACAGTCGTGCCAAAAAAGAAATGATTACAAGGGGATAATGAAAAGATCTGCTTTCATAGTGGGAGTGGTGGATCTTTTGGAATCAATTTACTAACATGGAGCGAAGGTGAATCCCAAACTGGTTTAAATGTAAGTGGGAATAAGCCCGGAGTATGCAGTGTTGGTGGCCAGCACAGCTTCTCTGAGAACCACCCACACTCCGAAGTGACCCGTCTGTCCTCAGCTGCTTTTACAATCCTTCAGTGGAAGCAATGGCCAAAATCCAGGGAAGGAGGGGAGAGAAAAAGGTCCAGATCCAAACCTTCACCCAAGGGTTGCTTGCTTGCAGGAGAAGGAGGCCACTCCTCCATAACCTGACCAGCCATTGTCCAGTTGACAGGACAGTTGGGACTCTTAAAACCCCATTCTCATGCCAGAGAAGGGAGCGGCTGCCAGACATTTTGGGGGGAGGGAGAGAGGGAGGGAAGAGATGCAGAGCAGCTATTTTAGGGAAAATTCTAGTCTGCAGGACTTGCATGCAAAGGAAGGAGACACTGCCTCCATTTTAAACTGTTCAGACTGACTGCCATGTCAGTCTGCAGTCTAGGAAATCTTATACTGCCAATTTCTTTCTTTTCGTTAGTCTCAAAGGCACTACAAGATCTCTCCACGTATGAATATGCCATTAGTGTGTGAGAATGTCAACTCCAATTCAAATTCCTTTGTGTATGGAAATGAAGTGGCAAGGCCAATTTTAATAAAGGTCGTTGGTGGACAAAGGCAGTGGCAGCTGGAGCCTTCAGTTGAGGAGAATGGCCTAAGGCCGGAAACAGAGGCTTTCCACTGCACCAGATACATCTGAGGAAGTCTAGGAAAGCTCATGCTGCCAGCTGCTTCCTTTCTGTGGAGAGGTCTTGTAGCACAAAGGAGAGAAAGTGGGTCCCACAAAAGGTGGGGGGGGGGGGGTCAGCTGCTTCCCCCCCCCCACACACACACACTTTCTAGTGGCCCAGGCCCTGCCAAGCCAATACCAGCCAAAGTCCCCCTGCCTCTTGGAAAATGGCAGGTGCCCCCCCCCCCCAGCCAGGTGGGACTTCTTCCCCTTGCTACTATCTTGGAGCAGAAGCAGAGACTGTGTGAGGATGGCCCTGAATTTCCTTTGGTGGCTCTTTTATTAGAAATGTGCATACAAAAGGAAGCCCCACCCCCCGAACCCTCAGTTCTTGAGCCTGGAGCCCCACAGAGGTTGTTTCTGCTCCACTGCTTTGTTGCTCTTGGGTGATGGTGGGGGAAACTCAGTCTGGACAAAGGGGGTTTGCAGGGGGAAAGTGGGGCAGTGGCATGGGGCAGTCCAGGGGCTGCATCCCCTTCCATGCCGCCACCAAAGAGGAGCATTATGATGATAGTCTGTCCAGTTGTCCACCTGGGTCCATGCCACTCTGGCCAGGAGGGATCCCTGGGGGTGGGCCAGGTGGGCCAGTTTGAGAGCACAACTCTGTCCAGGCGGCCAGTTCCTTACTGTTCCCAGGGGTCCTATCCGCCACTCCCTGCACTGTGGCTGCTGCCCTCCTCTATGGAGTCCCAGCAGTGAGGGGTCTTTAAGATGTCCTCCCCATGGAAAGATGCTCCACCTTGAGGGACTCCTCTGTGCACATCCTTCCTTCTGGCCCTGGTCTGGCTGGTCCTCATTGCAGCTGCTGCTTTTCCTTCTCTTTCTCCTCTTCCTTGCATAGGCATCACTTGTGGCGCCGGTTGGCGTTTGGCGAGAAGGAGCCAGAGAGGCTGAAGGGAGATCGGGGCCGCATGTTGCGCCCAGAGGTAATGAGGGCCCCAAAGCCGTACTGGTGCGAGAAAGCATAGCCAGAGCGCCGGGATGAGCCACGCCTCAGGCGGAGCTTGGGTGAGGGTGGCGGCATGCGGCGAAGGTCTCGAACCTCTGCCAGCACCTGTAGATGGGGTGGGGAGAAAGATAGTGAGGCAGCTGAGGAGCAGGAAAAGTCCCCTTGACCCCCAGGGGACCCTTGAACCCCTTCTTCCCCTTATCACGTGAGGGTCAATGCCTTTCCCCTCCTCAATTTATTTTTTTAATAAATCTTCATTGCTTTAAAAACATATAAACACACAACCATAGACTACATTTAAACAAACATACATAAATCATGAACAACAACCCTAACAGACTTAAAAGAAGGCCTTTCAAATCCAAAGTGGTTGCTGTTACTGTTTCTTAAGTATTCTTCTATCAATCATTAATCATCATTATCTCTTGTCTTTTTCTGCAACTGTTTTTCTAAGTAAAACATATCCTTATTAAACTGAAAGTATTGCATCATTAGTTTATTCATCAATTTTTCCTTCTTTTTCTTTAAGCCTATGAATTTTTCCCCTCCTTCCTATATATACAGTCCTCCCTCTGTTTTCGCAGGGGATCTGTTCTGGGGGTCCCACCATGAAAATGGAAAACTGCACATATTCAAGCCCTATTGGCTTGAATGGAGGTGCGCCCTCGTGGGGTGTGCAGTTGTGCACTACAGGTGCATGCCCCATTTTATGGGGGGGGGGGGCTCCATTCACTGTCCGCAAATAGTCAAGGGGAGTGGATCCCAAATCTGCAGGAACTGAGGGAGGACTATATATACAGTTGCCCAGTTCTGACATTTTATTTACATTTTTACAGAGATCTTCTAATATACAACACCTTATACATCTCTATCTCTTGTTATCTTTTTGATTATCATCTTGTTATTTATTGTTCTTTTATTATTGTTTAGATTTTTGATCCCAGAAACAATTTCTCAGGACTCCCTGCTTGCTTAAAAACATTTAAAAGTCTTCCATGCTTATATGGGAACCAGCATGGCATTGTGTTTGAGTGTTGGACTATGACTCTGGAGACCAGGTTTCCATTCCCAGCTGGGCCATGAGACCCACTGGGTGACTTAGGCAAGTCATTCTCTCTCAGCCTCAAAAGAAATCCATGGCAAAACCTCTTCTGAAGAAATCTTTCCAAGAAAACCCCATGGTAGGGTTGCCTTAGGGTGCCATAAGTCAAAAATTAATTGAAGGCACACAACAACAACAAAATGTGTCATCACTACTCCTATTGCCCCCTGTCCTGGCATCGTCTGAAGCCAATCTCTCTTATGAGGCTTTTAATTAATTATTTTCCTTTGCGGGAGGGGCATTGACTTGGCAAGATAGACCTGTGCAATTCCTTCCAACTCTTTGGGCCTTCAAGAGACTCCCTCAGAAGGTGCTGGACTCTCCTCTTTACTGATGGTGGCAGTGGTCTTTAAAGGGGGAGTGGACACCCACTTCTTGAGTGGGTTTAGAGTAGATGGTCTGTGGGACCATCTAGATGGCCTTTAAGGATTCTTGAAGTGGAAATCGGGGAACCTCTCACAGTCTCCCAGTTCTCCAGCATGAAGGCTGCTGCCATAATGGTTTAGGGTTCCCTGCCCCACATTCCCCCTAAATGGGGTCTGCGCCTTGGTCTAACCTCCCCCCCCCCCATTTCCCCAAATCCAGGTCCCACAGTGTCCCTGAGTCCGGGGCCCATGGCTACCTTGTCACTGATGGTGGGCCATAGCTGGGTCTTGAGGAACCGAAAGCCAACGACTGGCAGGACACAGAGGGCCACACAGAGGCTGAAGGAGAGCCACACGGCCGGCTGGTTCAAGGTGTTTCGGGCTGTCCCTGGTGAAAAGAAAGGCAGCACGTACTATGGAGTGTCCCTAAGGGCCACTCTTCCCCCCCCTCCCCAGCTTTAAAGAGTGGTTTCCCAAAAAGAATGGGGTCCTGGGGGTGGAATCGCCTCCCATTTTGGGACCCCCTTCAGGGCATGCAATGTCCTGGTGTGAGCAAAGGTGCAATGTGCTGGCCAAAATATGTGACTCTTGAAGCCCCCAAAAGCCTCCAGAGACCTCCCCAAAAAAGAGAGCTCAAAAAATAATCTGAAATGATGGCCAGAAGTGAAATTATTTTGCTTTGGGTTTGCCAAAACATGACATTATGGCCCACCAGGGGAAGTGGAGCATGGGGAGATCCCACCCCCACCGTGGGCTACCCCTGCCTTAGAGGAAGGTTCCAGCTGAAGTGCACGATTGGGGCCTCTGGTTGGAGCCCCTTGAACCCAGAACGGGGGACCTTCCCATCCAGATATATTGGGAAGGAGCCAGAGAGCTACCAAGGGGTCATGGCTTGAATGTTGGGCTGGGACTCTGGGAGACCAAACTCTAAATCTCCCATCAGCTACGGAAACCCCCTGGGTGACCTTGGGTAAGTCACATTTTCTCAGCCTCCTCAGAGGAAGGCAAAGGCATGGAACCTGCTCTGAAGAAATCTTGCTGAGAACACCCTAGGAGAGGGTAGCCATAAGCCAGAGTTGGCTTGAAGATGGGAACCAGCGTGGTGCAGTGGACTCAGACTAGACCTCCTGGAGACCTGGGTTCAAAATCCCTGCTCAGACAAGGAAACTCTCTTGGCCTTCAGAGGATGGTGGCAATGTCCTCTGAACAACCAATCTTGCCAAGGAATCCTCATCATAGGATCCTACGTCAAAAATGACTGGAACAACCACAATCCAGAGATCTTGCTCTGCCACCTGGGGTGAGGGAAAGGAGGCTCTCCTCAATTTCCCACCTCCCCAGCATACGTACCAACAAAAGGGAAGGAAGCCGTGAAGATCAGGTACGTGCCGTTACTGTACATGGTGAAGGTGATGACGAAATAGACCGCCAGGCTGCCCCAGATGAAGAGCTGGTTCACAGCAGTCCAGTAGGCTGTGTCCAGCCCCATCTGCAAAGGACAACATGGGCAGTGAGCAAAAGGACAGCATGGCTGGCGGTCGCAACACTCATGGGGAACATGGGCTTTCCAGGTGCCAATGTGTGCTGGCAGGATCAGGACCAGGATCAATCACTTCATTTATACTTCAGCATGCCCCTGGGACCCCAGGTAGCTTAAGGGATAAAAAGAATTGCTGGGAAAAACACATGTTGCTAAAAGCAAACAAAAGGTTAGGACTGAAATGGCATTAAATTAAGATCACCTTAAGAGCCAGCATGGTACAGTGGTTCAAGCATAGGATTAGGACCCTGTCAAACTGGGTTCAATTCCCAGCTTGGCCATGAAACTCACTAGGTGACGTTGGGCGAGTCGCACCCTCTCAGCCCCAGAAAATCCTGTGATAGGTTCATGTTCATTGTTCTTGTGTGCACCTTCAAGTAATTTCCAATGTATGGCAACCCTAAGGCAAACCTATCATAGGGCTTTCTTGGCATGTTTCTTTGTGTGTGTGTGTGTGTGCCATTGCCATCCTCTGAGGCTCAGAGAGTGTGACTTGCCCAAGCTCACCCTAAGGGTTTCCATGGCTGAGCCAGGATTCCTGACACTGAGCTCCTTGCAGCTTTTAAGCTTTTTGATCAACAGCATAGTGACAAGCCCAGCATGGACTGTCAATAATATGTCTCGCCATGCTCATATTGCCCCTTTTTTGGGTGAGCTTACTCAGTGACGTCCCTAGGGTTGGTGTCACCCAGTGCGGTAACTCATGGTGTCACCCCCTCTCCCATTGACCATTTCCCATTTCAAACCATACAGAATCCTTAGTAATGCTTTTTTTGTACTAATGTTAGTCATAAATGGTAATTCCCATATGCTACTAATAATAATATAATAAAACTTTATTTATATACCGCCCTTCCAACGATCAGGGCGGTGCACAACATATACAACATATACATGGTTAAAAACATTCCAATAAAAACAAAACAGTGTAGAGACAGAGCAGTATTAAATATCAATATAACAATAATATATAAGAAGTATGCAGGCCAGCTCGCGATGCGGGGAGGGGGATTCATTACACTGAATGTAATGCTAATATTTGTGGCATAAAAAAACCTAGCAAAATTAAAATTATACCTTCAAATTCTCTTCCAACTCTATGATTCTATGATTCTAAATTATAATACCATATGCACAGCCTAAGTATATAGTGAAGATTTGGTTTAATTGTAATGTTTTTAAAGATTTTTTAAAAAGTTTTATTAGTTAAAATAGTCATTGTACATAGAAATAGTATAGATAAATGAAACAGTCAATATTCATAGAAATTTAACATCGCAAGAAGAAAAAAGTATACAATAAAAAATAAATATCAAGTATCATTGATAAAGCTTTAACCCTGTGTCTATTGTATTACTATTATTTTCTTTTTGGTTACATTGATTCAAGACTTTCATGTATTCTGTCAAGTGTTGTACGTTTAATTATGTGAACATTATCATCTTCCAAAAAAAGAGAAATATATAATTTTGTTGCGACTCTTGCTTTTTCTCTTATCACCAATCACTAAAGATATATATATATTTGATTACGTAATCTTAACTGTGTATTTTTAGCGTTTTTTCCATTTCTTTTCACAGTATGTATAAAGGAAATTCCAGTTTTCTTTAGATTTATTGTTTGATTCTGAGTTGCTGTTTAGTTCTCTATAATTTATAGTTGTTTCTTCAATTTTCTCCATGTCGGCTATTTCTACCATTTTATTTAGCCAGGTATCTATCAAGGGGACCTGCCCAGTTTTCCACAAATTGAGCCAAAAGTAATCTTGCCCCTGTTATCATATGTAGGATAATTTCCCACAAATTTTTATGTTTTAGAATTGGGGGGCTATATATCATATTTAGAAGATATAGTTCAGGTGTACATTCAAAAGAAAATTTTAAAATATCACATATTGTATTATGAATTTTGTCCCAGAAACTTGAAATCATAGGACATGACCACCACATGTGGTACCAAGAGCCATATTTTTTGACATTTCCAACACATAGGGTTGGTGGACTTATATGTCTTTGATAGTTTAACCAGAGTTAGATGCCACCTAGTCTCCATTTTGAATAAGCCCTGGTGGCGCAGTGGTTAAATGCCTGTACTGCAGCCACTCACTCAAAACCATAAGGTGGCGAGTTCAAGACCAGCAAAGGGCTGAAGCTTGACTCAGGCTTGCATCCTTCCGAGGTCGCTAAAATGAGTACCCAGATTGTTGGGGGCAAATAGCTTACAATTGTAAATGAAGCTGTTTGTTTAACAAATTGTAAGCCGCTCTGATAGTCTTGGCTGAAGAGCGGGGTATTTAAAAAAAAAAAAAAGTCTTCTTGCATATTTTGATTTTTAATAAGTTTATAGGTTATTCATCTGGTTTTAATCCATTGTTCCAATTGAATTTCTTTCCCAATGTTATCTGCCCACTTTATCTTATGGTCCTTAATGATATCATCCTCTGTTTTCCTACCTAATAAAGCACTGTAGAACTTGGATATCAATTTAGATTTTCCAGATAACATAATGATATCCATTTAGTTCTTAGCCAAAAAGAAAAATTTAAAAGACTTTTAAAAATTATTTTTTAAAAAAATTAAAATTTTGAAATTTGAATTTTAAAAAATTCTGGGGTCTCTCCTTTCTCATCCCACTGAGCTTCACCCTATTCCCACCATCTCTTAAAGCATTTTAAAGGGAAGAAGGTGAATGCTACAGCCCATTTCTGCCCAAAGGCAGGTGTTTGAGAAGAACTGGTATTACCACCTCCCCCACCCCTTTAGACTGTCATCTGGTGCGGTTTGCATCCCCCCAGGTGGTGTCACTGGGCTTACGTGCTTAGTGGACAGTGGGGATGCCTTGTGTGCAATTTATCTTATTTCTGGCCAAGACTGTGGTGGGAGGCACCATGGAGCTGGGGGTGGTACCCGTTCTGGGTGGCCCCTTACCTGGACAGACACCACGATGAGCAGGCAGGTCTGAGCCATGAGTGCGAAGGACTGGTAGTCAGAGAAAGACTTCCCATCGGTCCGCAAGGAGTCGAACATGGTCCCGTAGGGAACAAAGAAGAGCACCAGGGAACTGTAGACGCTGTACAGGGTGCACTTGACAAACTCCTTCTTGTTGAAGTACAGGTTCTGCTGGCCAGGTTCATAAAGCTGGGGGAACTGCAAACTCCAGCGGTCATCCACATCCTGCAGTTGGGGTCAGGAGAAGAGGGCTGATCACTGAAACGGGATACATAGTGCACCCCTCGCCCCAATACACACACACACACTGCAGGCTATTTCTGCTAAACCCACCACTTTTGTAGCTTAATTCTCCCAGCCAAAATAGAATCATAGAATCATAGAGCAGGAAGAGACCACAAGGGCTATCCAGTCCAACCCGCTACCTTGCAGGAACTCACTCTCCATTGAGGGAGTGTGTTCCAATGTCAAACAGCCCTTACTGTCAGGAAGTTCCTCCTAATGTTAGGGTGGAATCTCTTTTCCTGCAACCTGCATCCATTGTTCCAGGTCCTTTTCTCTGGAGTAGCAGAAAACAGGAGCAGCTTGCTCCATCCTCAGTGTAACACCCCTTCAAGAAGAGCTTGTTTTTCCAGGAGTCCATGTATCACACCTGTTCAGCCCCATCGCTTGGCCTCCTCTGCACCTGAGAACACAAATTCCCTACTGCATCTGCACTTCAGAAATAATCCAATTTGACACCACTTTAACTGTCATGGCTCAATGATACGGAATTCTGATATTTGTCCTTTTGTAAGACATGTGGCGTGGTGGTTTGAGTGCTGAACTATGACTCTGGAGACCAGGGTTCAACTCGCAGCTCAGCTATGAAATCCACTGGGTGACCTTGGGCAAGTCACACTCTCTCAGCCTCAGGGGAAGGCAACGATAAACCTCCTCTGAATAAATCTTGCCAAGAAAATTTCTTGACAGGGTTGCCGTAAGTCAGAAACGACTTGAAGGCACACAACAATGCAAGACGTTTAGTTTTCTCTGTTTAACAAACTACAGTTCCCAGACTTCCAGAACATTAGGTCATGGCAGTTAAAGTGGTGTCAAACTGGATTATTTCTGTAGTGCAGATGCAGCCTCAGTCTGCCTTTTTCCTTGGAAGGAAAATTACCATGTCACCCAGCAGGTGGCAGCAATGTGGCGCCTGTGGACTAGTCCAAGTTTCTCCAAAAGAATTATCATTTGTACTAGAGATGCTGCTGATGCTGTTTTTATGGAATTTGCTGATTCTTTTTTATTTTATTTTCCTGCCTTTCCCCAAAAGCTGGGAGTCACGGCAGATTTCAAAAACATACACAAACACAATAAAGACCACTTGCACAGACATAAGTGAAAGCACTTTTTTGTTAAAATGCAGTTAAACTATCTATGGGATTTAAAATAAAACAAATCCATTAAAAGACAAAATGTGAAAAATCAATGCAAGAGCACACTCATAAAAGCTCTTGTCCTGCAGCCTCAAAGTCACAAAATGGACTTCAAGAGGAGTAAATTTAAGATACTCTACCTAGGTAGAAAAAAATGAAATGCATAGATATAGGATTGGGGACACCTAGCTTAGGGAGTCCTAGTAGACCACAAGTTGAACATGAGTCAACAGTGTGATGCGGCAGCTAAAAAGGCCAATGTGATTTAAGGCTGCATCAATAGCAGTGTAGTGTCTAGATCAAGGGAAGTAATGGTGCCCTTCTATTCTGCTTTGGAATAATTCTGTGTCCAGTTCTGGGCACTACAATTCGAAAAGGATGTGGAGAAACTGGACCATATCCAAAGGAGGGCCACCAAAATGGTGAAGGGCTTGGAAACCATGCCATATAAGGAAAGAGTTAGGGAGCTGAGGGTGTTTAGCCTGGAGAGGAGATGGTTAAGAATTGACATGATAGCCCTGCTTAACATGGAGCAAGATTGTTTTCCAGTGCTCCAAAGAGTAGAACACAGAACAAGGGATGCAAGCTACAGGAAAAGAGATTCCACTTCAACATTAGGAGGAACTTCCTGAGACAGTAAGGGCTGTTCAACAGTGGAAGGTACTCCTTCCTCAGAGGATGGTGGGGTCTCCTTCCTAGGAGGTCTTTAAACAGAGGCTGGATGGCCATCTGTCAGGGATGCTTTGATTGGGAGTTCCTGCATGGCAGAGGGTTAGACTGGATGGCCCTTGGGATCTCTTCCAACACTATTCTATGATTCCATGATTCTAAGCAATCTCTATCCAGTGTCAGTGCTGGGGGCTGAGAGACACAGTGCCCCAACATGACCAATGTCTGTAGGCTGGGGGTGGGATGCGAATCCAGCCCAAGGACTGCAAAACCAAACCTCACCTGGTCAAAGAGGCTCATTCCCAGCACAGGTAAGGATGTGTAGACCATGTTGTAGAGCGTGATGAACCACTCGTCATACACCGTCTACAAGGAAGGAAAGAAGAAAAGAAAGAAGGGAAGGAAAAAGGAAGGAAGGGAAAAAATTATTCTCTTCCTAAATCCTGCATTTCACTGGCTATTTCTGCAAGTTCACAGATTTATAGCACTGGAATAATTTAATCCACCCCTGAAGGATCCCTGGGACATTTATTATTTAGGTATTTTATTTATTGACTCTATTTAAATGCTGCCTTTCTCTCAGAACAGGACCCAAGGGGGCTTCCGGAACAACAAATTAAAAACGTACACAAAAAGTTTATAACCAAATTTAAAAACACCATATTAAAATGCTATCAAACTGTTTCAAAATCAGATGGCCCCCTAACCTTTATAAAGAATGGCCTAAGGACCCAGAGAAGCCAGGGTGATCAGATGTCCTCCTTTTCCAAGACATATCCTTTCAGCTTTCTGTCCAGGAAGAATGCCAGAGTGTCCTCCACTTTCAGCATGGCTCAGAAGCATGAGTTTATGTTTTTATATTAGTGTTTTTAGCTCTTATTTGGTCACACCCTACATTTTTCTTGAATCTTTTACATTTTGCAGATCCTTGTCCTCCTTTGCAGTTAGGACATCTGGTCACTCTGTGGAAAAGTCCCCACAGTTGTCATTTTAGGTCCCCTGCATCAAACTCTGATTTTTTAAAAGGATTTGAATTTTTAAGAAGAATGTTCAATGTTAACTTTCTTTACAGAATTTGATTTTTTTTTAATTGCAAAATTTTGGGGAGGTCTAGGGCATCTTAGGCCTAAGAGAAGCTTCTCTCTCTCTCTCTCTCTCTCTCTCTCTTTTTAATAAGAAGTTACTTGGAAGTTAAGGAAAAATGGGGGACTGGTGGGATTGGGGTTGTGGCCCTCCAAGTTCCTCAGGGGGAGCAACCCCAAATATTTGCCCACCCTGGTTTCAAAGGGTTTTGTTTTTCCTGTCTTGTCCCAGTGTCTGTGTATAAACATCTGGAATTTCTTGCATTTGTACCAAGGGATCCTTTAAATGAGACGGCTTGCATGAGGGCATATGCATCAATGCCTGGTAGTGACTGACTTCTTTCAAAAATACGATGCCCAAGCTAAGGAACCGCATGCCCAGGGTGGCATCTCCACTGAGTTGCTCCCTTCCTAAATCCACCTCATTGCTGCCTATCCCACAGTTTAGCAACTACGGGCAATTTTGAGACAGAGCCAGGAGGAGGCAGCACCAGCCCATCCTAAAGAGAAGCTGCTGCCAGCTGGGCAAGGAGGGCATTCGGGAGGGACAGAAAGAGGCATTGCAACCCAGGCTGTGCCTCTTTTTAGGAATCTGCAGCTGGAATTGAGAGATCTAATGGGGATGCTGGATTTGACACTTGCTCAGTAGAAGAGCTGAGGAGGCCCGTAGTGGTGTCACTAAGAGGGTGCAGAGACTGTGACCTTAAAGGGAGGTGTTGTCCAGTAGGGTGGTACACCCGGAGGGACTGGTGTGGCTGCTGGGCAAGCAAGAAAGGGTGTCATGTCCCTTTCTTGCTTGCTCAGCAACCTTGCCGGAGCCCCAATGGACTTCTATGGCCTGAGGCAATACCCCCTCTGGCTGTAGTGGATGCTGGGGGAGGCAGTCCCTTCCATTTGGACTTTAGTGTGGCTGCAGCCCATGTCAGAGCGTGATCGAGCTCCGGGGTCAAGGGCAGTCATTCTGTCTGTCTGTCTGTCTATCTATCTATCTTTTTATTTCATTTATTTATTTAATAAAATAAATTAATTAACAAATCTTGTATCTCTCTATTTCTCAATCCATTCTCTCTCTCTCTTTCTCTCTCGCCATCATTTTTTATTTTATTTATTTATTTATTAAAATAAATAACTCTTATCTTGTATCTTTCTGGAGCTGTACAGATCGGCCATTAAGGCTGGCACAGGGGCAGAGTCGGGGCGTGGCATCCATGTGATGCATGCCCCAACTTTGCCCCCAGGTTGGTGTGACACTGAATGCTGCACCACATGGCGCATGGTGTCACAGTGCTTCTCTGGCACTGCATCTACATAATGCAGCACCAAAGGAATGCTGAAAAGCCATAGTGCAGGCAGTTCTGGCACCCTTTCCAGGGCAGAAAAAGGAGCTGCTTTTTTTGTGGGTCTTTTTGCGCCACGGAAAGGCGAGATCGGGGCCACAGCGTGTGGTTGCTACAGCCCCGATCCAGTGCAGAGACAGACAGCTACAGGCCACTCTTAGAGGCAGTCTGTACAGCCCCGGAATCTCTCTCTCTCTCTCTCTCTCTCTCTTTATTTGATTTATTTATTTAATGAATTAAATAAGTAAATCTATCTTGTATCTCTCTATTGCTCTATCATCTATCTATCTGCCTGTCTCTATCTATCTATCTATCCATTTATCTTGTCTTTCATTTCATTTTTTATTTAATAAAAAATAAATAAATCTATCCAGTATCTATCTATCTATAAGTAAAATAATATTTAATAAAAAATAAATAAACCTATCAACTATCTGTTTTCATTTCATTTATTTATTTAATGAAATAAATACATACATCTATTTCTTTCAGTTCTATGATTCTGTCTGTCTGTCTGTCTATCTATCTATCTATCTATCTATCTATCGCCTCTGCTTGCCAGATCAAAGCCCCTGGGTGATGTAGAACAGAAGAAAAATATTATTTAAAATAATAAGCAGAAGCATGTAGAAAGATTATTTAAAAAACAGATTAAACAATCTCCCTTTGGGGGGGGGGAGTTTTAAAACCACATGTAGTTAAAACAGCTGGGGCAGATGCTCTTGGTTTAAGGACTGAAAGCGATGCATAATAAGAAAGCCTTGGCTACCAATCAAGAAAGCTCAAGAGCAGGGTGGCCAGGCATCCCCACTTTCTAGGATGTGTCCTACATTTCAACCTTCTGTCCAGGAGGAATTCCAAAATGCCCTCCATTCTGAGCAGGACTAAAAAGTATCAATTTACATTTATATGAATGTTTTTAGCTTTTATTTGGCAATGCCCTATGTTTTCCTTTAACATCTTACATTTGTACTCCTTTATGGTAAGGACACCCTGGATGGATCAGACTGGTGCCACATGGACCTGCCCAGCCCTCCTAGAGGTCAGTGCCCTCCCCATGCCCCCCGCCCACCTCACCATCCCAGGGATGGGACTCTACCTGTGCAGAGAAGCCGGAGAAGAAGCCGTACCAGAAATGGACCAGTGTGAAGGTGAAGTTCTTGTAGAAGAAGTAGGCCAGGAACTTGCACATGCGGAGGTAGGACCAACGGCCATGGACCAGGAGCAGCCGCTGAAGGTAGCGGAACTGGGCAAAGGAGAAGTCGCTGGAGAGCACTGCCTGCATCCCCTCCTGGCCACTGATGCCAACGCCAATGTGGGCAGCTGGAAGGAAGGACAGAAAGGAGACCACAGGGTTACAAGGCTGCAAGAGGGGGCATGGGAAAGATGCCACAGTGGGCACGGACAGGTGTGGCCCCTTCCCACCCATCTCTTATCCCACCTGGGACTGCTTCCATCTTGCAGACCTGCAGACCCAGTGGTGTCACTTGGGGGTTGTAAGGGGTTAGGTTACATCCTCATCCCTGGGTCCTGTGGCCCCTTCCGACACGTCTCTTCTCCCACCTGGGACTCCTCCTTCCCCCCTGTAGACTTACAGACCCCAAGGATGCTTAAGTATTTGAAAGGGTGTCACACTGAGGATGGAGCAAGCTTGTCTTCTGCTGCTCCAGATACTAGAACTATGACCTATAGAAACTGCCCCCACAGCATGGCAGCATCAGCCAGGCAGGTTGGGGCAGAATTTGGGCAGCGGAGCACACACAAGTGAAAATGTGAGGAACCCAAAGGTTTCTCTGTGGGCACACATGCCCATATTGAGCCCGCCAGGATGCCTACATGGCAACCTCAAGGATGTGGTGGGCTACGAGAAGCAGAGGCAAGGGACCAGGAAGAGCCGGAGCCCACAGAGGCCATTTAGCCAGATCTAGAGCAGCAAAGGCCCTCCAGAGGGTTGCCACTGGCACAGCCCCTCAGCCTCTGACTGCTGTGGTCCCTCTGGAGACCTCAGTTGCTTGACTGCCAAAGTGGGCAAGTTTGGGAAGATTAGTATTTTTGGCCAGCATGGTGTAACAGTTTGAGCATTGAACTAGGACACTGGGAGGCTGGGGTTCAAATCCTGGCTTGGACATGGAAACACATTGGGTGACTTTGGGCGAGTCACACATTCTCACCCTCAGAGGGTGGCAATGGCACACCCCACTCTGAAGAAATGTGCCAAGAAAGCCCCTTGATAGGTTTGTCTTAGGGTCACCATATGTCTGAAATGGCTTGAGGGCACACAACAATAACAAAAAAAATATTTTTTGGACCACACCCCACTCCTGAACCCCCTTTACAGGCAGGGCTCAGACTTCTGGATACTAAACTGAGCAACTACATGAAGCTCACCTGAGGACAGGGTGCCCCCAACCTCAGGAAATGGGGATCAGGGGTCATTAAATGTGGGTGAAACAAGAGGACAGAGAAGGGGGATGAGGGCAGGACTGGGGGGACGAACCCTCATGGAGGGCTGAAAGCTCTCTGCAGTGACTCTGTACATTTCAAAGGGGAAGGTCTCCCCAAAGACCATCCCAAATGGTCATCATTGAGTGCACATCAAGGAATCCATCAACAAGAAGGAGAAGGAAGAAGGTGGGGGAGGAAAGATCATTTTGCATACCCACCCCATAACCCACCCTCCCCATCATAAGCTGTCAAGAGCCCTCCTGGGAAACCAAGGATATCTGCAGGGTTTCAGGTAGCAAGGGTGCTGGATGATGATGATGATGATGAATACTCCACTCTTTAGCCAAGGCTATCTGAGCAGTTTAGGATTTGTTAATTACACATGGAGAAGCCATGGAGAGCCAGTCAGCGGTATGCCAGCCAATCCCTGGGCTGCTGCTTGCCTTTTCCCACACTTTTGGGAAAGTTATTTTTCTGGACTACCTATCGGCACTGCAGAAATAATCCAGTTTGATACCACTTTAACTGTCATGGGACAATGCTATGGAATCCTGGGAAGTGTAGTTTGTTGTGACCCCAGAGTTCTCTGACAGAAATGGCTAAAATACAAATCTCATCATCATCATGAAATTCCAATTTGAAGGGGAAAGTGGGATATCAATAATAACAATGATGATGGTAATAAAATAATAATAATAATAAGTAGTAGGATATCGATGATGATGATGATGATGATGATGATGTATATCCCACTCCCCCCCCCCCCCGATTAAAATTCCATAACATTCAGCCATGGCAGTTAAAGTGGTGTCAAATTGGATTATTTCTGCAGTGCATATATAGCCTCAGAATCTCTAGCTTTGGAGATTGAGTCCAGAAAAGGAAGTATCCCAAGCCTTTGGCCTTTTCCTTGCACTCCCAGGCTGACTGCCCCATTTTTGCTCTGGACTGGCCTAAGGGACTAGTGGGTCAGACTGGATGGCCCGTGGGGCGCCTGCCAACTTTTATAATCCCAGCAAGGATCTGGCACTCACTCTTGATCATACTGACATCATTGGCCCCATCCCCAATGGCCAGGGTGACAGCGTCCTTGTGCTTTTTGACCAGCTCCACCACCTGGGCCTTCTGCAGGGGGGTCACCCGGCAGCAGATGACCACTTTGCACAGGCAGGCTGTCCGCACCAGTTCCAGCTGCAGTGGACCCTCCAGCGCATGTGCCTGCAAGGGAAGATAACTCCATAATAGAAGATAGACTCCATAATAGAATATAACTCCATAATAACAAAAAGCCAACATGGGTTTCAGAAAACCGAGTCATGTCAGACAAATCTGATCTCTTTTTTTGATAAAATCACCAGCTTGGTAGATGAAGGGAATGCTGTGGATGTAGTATATCTTGATTTCAGTAAGGCCTTTGACAAGGTTCCCCATGACATTCTTGCAAACAAGCTTGTAAAATGTGGACTAGACAAGGTAACCGTTACATGAATTTGTAACTGGTTGACTGACCGAACTCAAAGGGTGCTCAACAATGGTTCCTTTTCATCCTGGAGAGAAGTGACCCGTGGGGTCCCACAGGGCTCTGTCCTGGGCCCAGTGCTATTCAATAGCTTTATTAATAATAATAATAATAATAATAATAATAATAATAATAGTTTATTTATAGCCCGCTCCTCTAATAAATACTCGGAGCGGGGTACAGCAGAATAAAAAGATACAGAGTAAAAACAATGATCACATCCCACCCCAACCACCCCCTTTAAAACTGAATTAAATCTAGACAGTTTAAAATTAACATAGTTAAAATTGGTCGACAGTTATTAAAACAAAGTGCATTTTCATGAACAATCCGTGTGCAAGGCCGCATTAAATCGATTCAAGTAAGTATTAAGTAAAAGGATCGCTAATAATTTCCAGTGCTGTTTATATTTTCAGAGCAGGGAGCAAGGGTTTCACTTATTCTCTCCTTCAAGGAAAGGCCTGCCGGAAAAGATGCGTCTTTAAAGCCTTTTTGAAACTAGCCAGTGATGTAATTAGACGCATCTCGTCCGGCAGGCCGTTCCAGAGCTTAGGGGCAGTAGCTGAAAAGGCCCTCTGAGAGGTCTGGGACAGCCTTAATGATTTGGTTGACAGAATTGGGGGCATACTTATCAAATTTGCTGATGACACCAAATTAGGAGGAGTAGCTAATACCCCAAAGGACAGGATCAAAATTCAAAATGACCTGAATAGACTAGAAATCTAGACCAACGCTAACAAAATGAAATTCAACATAGAGAAATGTAAGGTTCTGCACTTAGGATGGAAAAATGAAATGCATAGATATAAGATGGGGGACACCTGGCAGAACAAGACCACATGTGAAAGGGATCTAGGAGTCCAAGTAGACCATCAATTGAACATGAGTCAACAATGCGATGCAGCAGCTAAAAAGGCCAATGCAATTTTAGGCTGCATCAATAGAAGTATAGTGTCTAGATCAAGGGAAGTAATAGTGCCACTCTATTCTGCTTTGGTCAGGCCTCACCTGGAATACGGTGTCCAGTTTTGGGCACCACAGTTCAAAAAGGATGTGGAGAAACTGGAGCATGTCCAAAGGAGGGCCTGGAAACCATGCCTTATGGGCTGTTCAACAATGGGCTGTTCGACAATGGAACACACTCCCTCGGAGTGTAGTGGAGTCGCCTTCCTTAGAGGTCTTTAAGCAGAGGCTGGATGGCCATCTGTCAATGGGGATGCTTTGATTGGGAGTTCCTGCATGGCAGGGGGTTGGATTGGATGGCCCTTGTGGTCTCTTCCAACTCTATGATTCTATGAGACGCGTCAGCAGGTGCATAAGGAACACGTTCAAGTGTGGGGAGGGAGGGCAGAGCCCCTGAAAAAAGTGAATCTCTCCCGATGAGCCCATCCGTCTGATGCCACACGGGCACATTTTATGGGGTCAAGGAGTGGCTCCCCGCTGGCTTCCCCTCTGCTCTCCTTATGGGCCGTTATCACGGTGGAAATAAACCGGTGTGAAACCAGTTTATTTCCGTAAAGTTCACACACTCTCTGACAGCAATCAGCTCAGTTTAAAACCACCACATTTGGCACTGGGTCCCTTACCGGGGTTTTTTTTTTTTAAAAGAGCTGCAATGACTCGCAGCTTCGGTGGTGTGAACACACTGCCAAATCGATTCAGATCGCACTGCATCATTGCCAGAGATAGAGGTGCCTGCATCTTACATGGATACACAGTGGCAAATGTGAATGGCAACAGGGTCAAAATGGTACGGAGAGATTCTGTCATGGTAAATGTAACGGAAACACCGAACCAATTCTGAATCAGTTCTGAATCAGTGCAAGGGATGTGAATCTCTTCATTCAAAAAAGAAAGTGTGAATTGCCCCTTTGTGTGAATGGCTTTGGGCTCTTGGCTCGTAGCTGCAGAAGGGTCTTTAGACAGGCTGAGATGTATTGCCATCCTCCCTGCAGGAACAATGAACTGGACCAGGCTGACCGATGGGCTGACACTGATCTGATCAGCTTTCCCAGGAGTAACCACATTTGCCCTCACAGCCAATGACAAGACTAGACTGCATTCAACCTCCAGGGTGAAAGCTCTCCAAACTCCCAAGTTGCTGCCCATCTCACCCTTGGCAAACCCTATTCCTTAGTCTGCTCTAGAAGAGGCCCAAGAGTGTTGCCTTCCTTCCTTCTCTTCGCCCTCCTCTTCCTCCTTACCAAGCTGTACCCGTTGATCACCAGGCCATATTCCGCATTGGGTTCCTCATCCAGCAAGATTTTTGAGCCACCTGGTTTCCGGACCTGGATATCCAGCTCCCTGTCATCCACAAAGGCTTCAGGATTCATCTTCTTCCTTGCTTTCCTAATAGGAAAGGTGAAAGAGGTGAAGCGGGAGCTCTTTGAACACTTCAGGCTCATAAAAGCTGCTTCATGGGGCCTCTCTAATGCCAGGGGCTAAACTAGCACAGCTTGGGCTCCCTTAACAGAGCTCCTCCAAGAGCCCTGGGTGTATTTTCCCCCTGAATACAGTATCTTTCTCCTGTGCATGGAATACCCCAGTGTGGAGCCTTCTTGCAAATCTTTATGAGACCAGCTCCTCCGTTCAGGGTTTGTCCAGATGGGTCAAGAAGTGGACATGGCATTTACAACCAATGCCCCCGTTATGGCTGTGCCTTCCTGGTCTGGCCAACGTTCCCAACCTTTTGTTGACCACATTGGCTGAGATCCTGCCTCACACAGTTGGGTTGCATTGCACCACATATTTAGATCTGCAGGGCTATAACTTCTGCCCCTCACAGATTGTGCTTCCAGGGGCATTTGGAAAGACAGGGGGCACCTGGGCAAGCCTGGCTACATTCTCCAGCCAAGAGGAAAACAGCAGCAGCAGAGAGACAGTGGCCCCAGTGATCACTGCTTTGCCCTGGCTGAGCAAAGACTGCCTTCACCCTCGCTGACCACTAAGAGCCTTATCACATTAAAAACAAACCTGGCAGGCAAATGGAAAGAAGTGTTTTTGTGGGTTTTTTGGGCTATATTGGGCTACCTATTAGTTTCCGGGCACAGTATAAGGTGCTGGTTTTAACCTTTAAAGCTCTACATGGCTTGGGTCCATCTTATCTCAGGGACCGCCTCTCCCCGTACGATCCTCCTCGCACACTTCGATCCTCTGGGAGAAATCTGCTAAAGCCTATCAAAACCAGGTTGACGCAGACCTCCCAGAGGGCTTTTTCTGCCACCTCTCCCAAGCTTTGGAACGGCCTGCCGGACGAGATGTGTCTCACGACATCTTTAGACTGCTTTAAAACCACCTTAAAGACGCATCTCTTTCGGCAGGCCTTCCCTTGAAACCTTTGACCCCGGCTCCGGACTTAGACTACGCTCTCGCCTACTCCCACGTCTCCGACCCTCAACTTATGATGTGGCCACATAAGAAGGGGTCTGGATATACCTACACTGTTTTTAGATCCTACAGTTTTTAATTTATTGCTGATTTAATTTATTTTTAATGGATGGGAGGTTGGAATGTGGGTTATGGGATTTTTAAATTTAACTTTGTTTTAATTTATGCCTTTTAATATACTGTATTCCGCTCCGAGTGTTCTTATAGAGGAGCGGATTATAAATAAACTATTATTATTATTATTATTATTATTAGGCCATATTCTAGAAGAGTTTGTTCCTGATGTTTTGCCAGTATCTGTGGCTGGCATCTTCAGAATCATCATCTCTGAAAACACTGACCACAGATGCTGGCGAAATGTCAGGAACAAACTCTTCTAGAACATGGCTATATAGCCCAAAAAACTCACAAAAAACTATGGATGCCATGAAAGCCTTAGACTTCACAGGAGAGAAGTGTATTTATCTTTCTGTCTCCACATGACCTGGATATACTTTTATTCTGTTGCAGTCCTAAAAGCGTGGAAGAGGGTTGTAAAAGTGTCGCATTTGGAAAGCTGGAAAATCTATTTGGCAAAAAGTTTGTTTTTACTTCCCTCTCCCATGCTTTTAGGACTGGAACAGAGGCAGAAAGATAAACGTGAGTTTGTTGTTAATGTGATAAGTCTCATAAACTGTGAAAGACTATGCCAGTCCTTTGAAGCAGCATCATGCCCCTCATGCCAAGGGGAGGAAAAGAAGGAGGAGGTACTGGAGACATCCTTGTGCAAGGAGCATAAAGGGACACAGGTTTGCAGACTCTGGCTATGCACATGTATGTCACCAAAAAGATTCTAAAACGAAAATGCTTGTAACCACACAACTGCAATACTGAATCGGCAAAGAAGACGTAAGATATGGTAGTGTAAAATTGCTCTGTTTTATATTGCTCTCTTACTATATTAGCCAGTTTTCATTTGTTTCATATTTGCCATTGACTCTATGCTTACTCTATGTATGTGTGTTTGGGTCTTAAAGTCACCTGTGGACTTATGGCAACCTTATTAATTTTGTAGGGTTTTCTTAGAGCAGGAATCCTCAGAGGACTGCATTAGGAGTTTATCCCATGGGTTTCTGCATTTCTCATTTTATAATTATATGCAATAGCTGCCACTTTTGTTAAATCTGTATATAATACAGCAATGCTACATTACCATACTGTTTACATCCTTTTTTGCCAATGCAGCTTTGCTTTCACTTCTATGTTTGCTTCCGACTTGGGATTATTTGGGACTGATGCTCCTCACCAGTAGGGCAGGTAAAGAGAGGAGGCCCTCACCTGAGCTCCTCTTGCACTTCTGCTGAGGTTTTGCCTTGGATGATGAAGATGTCCTTCATGGCATCATACAGCATATTGCAGGAGTAGCCGATGTTCACTGCCGTCTCTGGAGGAGAAAACCAAAACCCAACACAGAATGGGGTGGTGGTGAGATTTAGGGTAAAAATAGAACCATCCCAGTCCATTCATGAGAGGGTGCTGTCACCTGCCCCCCTTCAGTTCACAGCACCACAGAACTAGCAAGCCAAAGGCTTCCACAAGGAGGGGTCCCTCTGTTCTTGGGGAGCGGGATGATAGTTATAGTTTCCAGAGCTCAATTCCTGCCCCCAAATTTCCAATTTTTGTGGGACTTATCTGGCAGGAATGCAAATTCTCTCTCTTTGGTGTACTCAGCTCTGGGCAATAGGAAAGGGCTGTGTACTTGCTACAGTTTGCAAGCCTTAATTGATTGTGAAGTTGAAGGTTATCACGGCTGGAATCCATAGTTTGTTTTTGGGGGTTTGGGGCTATGTGCCTGTTTTCTGGAAAGTTTATTCCTGGCGTTTCACCAGCATTTGTGGCTGGCATCTTCAGAGAAATGCTGGCATGGAAGAGAGTGGGGTATATATGTATGTATATGTGTGTGTATATATACTGTGTGCCTTTTAATTGATTATTTGCTGCAATTTACAGACTCCCTAGGGCAGCCTATATATTTACTTGGTTTCACAGTCAGCTCACCCTATGCTCTGCCTTACATCCACCAATAGGTGCAAGTGGACTAGGTAAAAATGTTCCTTCTGTCAACTCCTTAAGTAAATGAGAAGCTCTGGTTTCTCTTCAGATTGTATCAATCTTTTGCCTTTACTAAAGATGCTTTTAGTTCTTGTTCTGTTCACCTTCCTTGTCCCAGAGCTCGGCTCTCTTTGGGTACCAATTTATTCAATCAGATCAGAGAAAACATCTGAGGGTCTTGTGCCCTTTGTTTTCCCTGAGGTCCATTGGCATTCAGAATTCAGCTTTTTGCATGATCCACACCCCCCTTGCTTTTTTGGAAGCAGCTACTCAAGTCTGCATATGATCGCTTTTTCTGAAGTGCCAAAATTACTTGAGACCCCTAGGAAATTTCAGATGGTGGGGTCCCAAATGGGGATGTAAATATTTACTTATTCATTCCCATATGCATTAATGAATAATTTCAACTATTTTCTTCCCCTCTCTTTGAGGAAACAACTTCTGAGCAATTTTCAGAAACCATTTCTACTTCTTGGGGATTTGCACAAAAATGAAGGTGGTCTTTTTGGGTAGAAAATATATTTTGACACAGGAAATGTGCATTTTGTGCAACTAATAGTCTGCAAAAATATGGGTTATCTGTGCAGAAAGCATGAGAAGTAATATGGCATGAGGTTTTTTCCTGCACAGGTATTCACATCTCCTGGTAAAGTATGCACATTTTACAAAAATTGCAAAGCTTCAGTACAAAAACATGGATGCCTGCGCATAAAAACTGTGTGTGCTCTTACTGCATGTGTTTCCTGTGTGGAAAATGGCTCCCCCCACTTCGCTGCACCTCCCGTACCTTGTTTGTCTCCAGTAAGCACCCAGATTTTAATCTTCGCTTTCCCCAAGATGTCAATGGTTTGGGGGACTCCGTCCTGCAGCTTGTCCTCAATAGCTGTGGCACCCAACAACTGCAGAGCAAAGAGAGAGTGGAGCTGAGTTTTGGGTCAACAGGTTTGTGTCTCTTGTGTACGTGTTTGTGTGTGTGCACATGTGTCAATAATGATGGTGATGATGATGATGATGATGATATGAACTTTATGTCCTGCTTTCCCCCAAAACCAGAACTCATAGCAGAATGCAAATTAAAACAAATACAGTACAGTTAGAACACACAAAAGTCAACATAAAAATGGAATTAAACTATCAGTAAGCCACCATGGCATAACAGGAGAAGTGCACAGGGTGTGATAATCTTTGCCTCGATTGTGTGAATGGGACGGGATAAGGAGGGGAGCAATACGCTTTGTTCCTGTCTTTACCCTCAGTGTGATGATAATCTCCCACGGAATGAATTCCCACTCGGCCATGGAAACCCACTAGGTGGCAGGCAACTCACATTCTTACAGCCCCAAAGGAAGATAGAGGCAAACCCCCTCTAAATAAATCTTACTAAGAAAAGCCCATGATAAGTTTACCTTAGAGTAGCCAGAAATCAAAAATGACTTGAAGGTACACAATGACAACAATTTAAAACATACAATTAAAGAAAAGGAGAAACATATTTTTTTTAAAAATAACTAGAACAATTAAAACAGTAGTGTGCACTCTTAAAAGCCCTTCCTATAAAAGCTTCCAATTTTCAAATTCCTATCGGAATTTTATAAAGTCTTTCCTTGCCTATTGGAGGACACCTTTCTGGCCTCCCTGGGACATGGCAAGATTTGTTCAGAGGAAGTTTGCCACTGCCTTCCCCTGAGGCTGAGAGCAGGTGTTAATATATGATAAATATGAATATAATGCAGATTTGTTTGCTGGTGATCTTTTATGATCTGTTGCAGCTCCCAGAGTTACTGTTTGACTCATCCATCATCATCTGATCTGCAGTTCCTGTTTCTTTTTCATTTAATTCCATTGCGCTCTCTCTCTCTCTCTCTCTCTCTCTTAGTTGTGTATTTAATGAATTATAAATTATAAATAAATTATAATTTTGGCTACCTGAAACATTTGAGTAAATAGGGAAACAGAAATTATTTCATGCATGAATATACAATACGCACACCTATTCCCTTCTAGAGCAGTAGGCCATCTAAATCAATAGGATTTACCTATGTGTTGACTCACCAGTCAACGATTGAGTCAGTGAGTCCACAGGATTCCAGCCCTGGAACTAAATGCCAAATGGCTTATGTCCACATGTCCTTATACCCCTTTGATTCAATGGGTCTAATGTACTTGGGACTACCCAATTGCATCCAAGCCTTAGTTTGAAGAGGGGCAACACTAAGTAAGCTGGACTTCTAGACTAGCCCCAGTGACACCAATTGTGGCTGCCCACTGGCCCAGAGAGCGGTGGATCTGAGCATCAGTCCACCAACCACCCTCCACCATCTTAAACAGATGGATGACTAGCAGTGAGTTGGTCACCCATTAATTCCTGGCTAAGCGAGTCAAAGCAGAAGATGGGAGGTGGAGGGGCTTTGGGGCTAGGCCCTCTTGTAATGGCAGTGTCTCAGTGGCTGTGTTCACAAGGTCTTCTCCTTCCCAGTAAGTCAAGACCACCCACCCACCCTGCCTACATCTCTCTGGCCAGTCCCTGGGCATCTGGGCTTTGTTCTGGACCCTCCATACCATCAAATCTTTTTCAATGTCTTCATACAGCAGAGACAGCTTTTCTTCCCGGTTGTCCAAGGCTGTGCTGGCCTCGTAGTGGCGCCTTTGCCAGTCCTCAAAGTAGCTCTCTTCCAGGTTCTTGTAGGCCACCACCAAGGTCCGCAGTCCTTCCCCTGCAAACTCCTAGGAAGACACGGGCCAAGAGAGCAGAGGGTGACCATTGGTTGGCCAACCAGGCCTCCAGCTGAGGATACCTCACCCAAGAGATCCTCTTTCCAGGAATCACAGGGAAGCAACCTTTGAAAACCAGGAGGAACCCAAAGGTTCCAGAACTTGGAATGGCAGCCCAAAGGGGATGGAGACACAGCCTTCCCCATGTTGCCATCCATCTCATGCAAGGGATGCCCAGCAGGCAAGCTTCATGTGAAAAATCCAGAAAACACTAATGTCAATTTAGGACAAACTGTTTAATGCTCCAGTGATCGCACTGTCTCCAGTTTAACCACAGACGGTCCATTTTATGGGCCAAAAACAAGCTCCCAGCCTCTCCACACTCGTCCACGCACACACCACCCTGGAAGGCCCAGATAAAGAAATCCCAGCCACTCCACACACATACCCACTGTGCCAAGGTCCCAGGAAGGGAACAAATGATCCCCTCTCACAGATGGAGAGAAAACTTACAGATGTTCTCATGCTGGGCAAGAAGGGGTGTCTTGACACAACAAATTTTATGGAAGGGAGAACCAAAGCAGTGGTGTGTGTGTGTGTGTGTGTGTGTGTGTAAAATCCACAAAGACTCCAGTTCTTTTAATCTTTTTCTCAAGCGAGAATGGTAAAAGCAGAGACTTGCAGCCCTATCACGGTCTCCTCTGATCCTCTTCTTGGGCCTGCATACCCCCAAGGGGGCAGGAAAAAGGAGGCAGTGGAGGCACAGTGCTAGCCCTCCTCAGTCCACCAGTCGTCCAGTGGCTGCTTCTGCCATTGGGCCACAAAAAGACATATAGCATGTGAGAGATGGCTATTTCTCTCTCTGCCATGTGTTTTGGCTTGAGGGAGCAGCCTCAGTGTTATTGCATTTTGTGCCAAGTGCCATGAAAATCGTTCTGGGTTGAAAGGCAGGAGAGAAATCAAGTAAATAAACCAACAAATGTTGGGTCTGCTTCCAGAGGAGGGGATTGGTGAAGTCAGCCTGGCCTAAAATTGCACCCTGTGAGTATAGTGGGAATGTCAGCGCCCAGTGGGTTGGGGTTGTGGGTATCAACAGAAGTCAAGGAGGAGTCACCTACATCCAGGTGGTTTGTGGTCTTTTCCTTCATGTGTCCACAGGAAGGATGGAGGCGTTCGTAGAGGATGGTGTCTGCACCCTTGCAGTAGAGGGTCAGCTTGCCTGTGGGGCTCCGCACTGGGAAGGGAAGAGAAGCAAAGAGAGTGCACTGGTGATGCCTATGTCCAGAGAAAGGCCCAACACAAGAGCAGGGAGTGACATGTGGAAAGCTGGCAGGGGGATATATTTGAGGGAGGGTCCCACTCATTCACATTGCTTTCCCCCACCCAGCATAATGCAGGGGACAGACTTCTCTTCTCCTTCCAGGATTTTCTTCTCCAACTGTGATAAATGGGAGTCCCTTCATTTATCAGACCATTCCTATCCAGATAACAAAGGGATTAATGTGGGAGGAAGTACAGTTAAATTTTAATGACGGTCTACATCATACCTAATGAGACAGCAACTGTCCAACTAAATGGGCAGCTGGGTAGGGATCTTTGAGATGGTTTTGAGGGAGAGGTTTTAAAAACTCCTGGATGCAACATGAGGCTTTGGGTCTCTCTGTTTGCCAGCTGGGCTTTTGGTCTCTGGCTCTTGTGAGGCGGATCATGAGGAGGCTGGTGGAGCTGGACAATGGAGTCCAGGCTCCCAGCTATCCAGAAGGCCCAAATCCCATCTGATATGTGAGTAAGGTTAGCAACATGTATCACTCAGAGGCATCAGGGTTTTTGATTTATTTTGCTGGTTTGGCTGAAATTATTTTACTTTATAACTTGCAACCTTCTATCTTTACCTGTAGGACTAGTTGGTCCTGCATGTAGTGATATCCTTTTGCTCTAGAACTCCTTTAGTTAGAATAAAACTTTTGTTTAAAGTACTCTGCCTCTCTTACACTCTTTTTTCACATGCCTTAGCCTGGCTAGTTCTTCACTGGGTTTGCAAATACCAGTGGAATTCCCCAGCAATATATCAATGCATTGCTAAGGTGTAACAAGTTAATCATTGGATGGTGGCAGCAAGTTCTTTGGGTAGAAGGTGTTCTCAAGGGATCTCATCCAGCTCAGCAGGAGTGGAAGGGAACACATACAGAATCCTCACACTCACGTACCATCAAATTCTGCCACAACTGCCACTTTCTGCAAGATTATTCCAGTACCAAAGGGCTGGCTGGAATCACATGCCACCACAAGCACACACTGCAGTTTTATTTCCGATCAATAAACCTCCAACTGCAAAGGTCTGTGTTAGAAAGGTGCAGTTTGCAATTACAGTCTGGGCAATTACAGTGAAAGCTT
This sequence comes from Urosaurus nigricauda, assembly GCA_034509955.1. Lineage (NCBI taxonomy): Eukaryota > Metazoa > Chordata > Lepidosauria > Squamata > Phrynosomatidae > Urosaurus > Urosaurus nigricauda. The sequence goes on from JAOEGL010000002.1 coordinate 4,127,983, forward strand.
AGTGAATTTAGGTTCTTAAATCAGGACAGGAGGAAACCTTCCGGACATGCACATGAGCCATTGGATCAAGGGAAGTAATAGTATCCCTCCATTCTGCTTTGGTCAGGCCTCACCTGGAATACTATGCCCACTTCTGGGTACCACAATTCAAGAAGGATGTTAACAAATTGGAGTGTATCCAGAAGAGGGCAACCCAAATGGTGAAGGGTCTGGAAACGATGCCTTATGAGGAAAGACTTAGGGAGCTGGATATGTTTAGCCCAGAGAAGAGAAGGTTAAGGGGTGATATGATAGCCCTGTTTAAATATTTGAAGCACTGTCACATTGAGGATGGAGCAAGCTTGTTTTCTGCTGCTCCAGAGAATAGAGCATAGAACAGTGGATGCAAGCTACAGGAAAAGAGAGTCCACTTCAGCATTAGGAGGAACTTCCTTCTGGTCTCTTCCAACTCTATGATTCTATGAGGTTTATCACACTAGAGGGCAAATAGGATTTAAACAGGAATTAAACAGGAATTAAACAGGAAATGCCTTAATTTAATTCCTGTTTAAATCCTGTTTGCCCTCTAGTGTGATAAACCATGATTCTATGATCCCAGGGCATGTGGGGAGGGGACACGAAGGGTGAAAACACACCAATGACAGACATCCTTTTGCGCACATTGTTGAAGTCCAGGATAGCCAGTAGCTCATAGACTACTCTCTCTCCCATTTCCACCACTGTGATGGTCTCTGGAGTGCGGGCACGAAACACGAAGCCAAAGTTCCGGGCAGCTGTAACCAGGGCACCTTCGTCGGGAGACTGGGCCTGGTACACCAATTCACCTGCCATATTGAGAAACAGACACAACATTAGTTATCAGTATGACTACTGAAGAAGGAAAGATCCTCCCCACCCATTCTCTACTGGTCCTTCCTCCCCAGCCCTGCCCATGCAATGGCATCTTCCACCTCACCCTTCTTCTTCTCTTCTGGCATCACTGTGTGGCAGAGAGAAAGCAGGCGGAAGAACCTGTGGGTGGCTTTATTGCCCCTCTTCACCGCTTCCAACAAGCTATGGTCGTAGAACACAAACTTTGGGTCAGCCAGTGGGTTCTCCGAGAAATCCACTTTTGAAGTGCTCTACAAAAGCAAAAGATTGCTATCACCCTCTTGGTGCTCCTCCATCTGCCATCATTTTGACTGGAGACCAAAGATGGGCTCAACACGTTCTCTACATTCTTTCCTTCCAAATACATAAATAAACACACAGACACACACATCTCCTCTGAGGATCAACTGCCAGGGTATGGGAGAACCATCACTTCTCCCCCAAGATATGAAAGAGAGCTTGGGTGTGAGAACCTGAAGCCCACTACTTGCAAAATGGTAGATGGAAAGAAATTACCACACTCTGATGGCTTGGCCATCAACTCTTTGGCAAGAGCCAGGGTTGGAAATGCAAGCATGGATGTGTCCTCGCTGATGGGAAAACCTAGTGTATCATTGGAGAAAAGCTGTACACACAACCAACGTCCACAACAGGCCAACAGTGGCAGCACTATATACACATTCCTCAGGAAATGACCATTCTATTGAGGCTCAGTGCACCCTATTGATAGTATTGTTATACTAATCATAGAATCATAGAATCATAGAATCATAGAATCACAGAGTTGGATGTGTGCCTGCAAAAGAAATGGGGCCAGAACCACTGTGGTGAAGAGTTGGAAGCTCCAGGCAGGAAGAAGTTAGTGGCTTCCACACCTGTCAATGCTCTTCCTCCTGTCCCCACATCGACACACAGTCCGCACACCCAAGGGATGCTCCAGAATTTCCACCCTGATCCAGAGGAAAAAGGGACTCTTTTTACTCCGGAGAATCCCCCAGGAGTGCAGACTGAACTTGTGATCAGTCCGTTTTGGCCTGGGGCAGGAACTTTTCTTCCATGAGGACACACCCCATCTAACCATGTAAAATATGACAACATCCAAATACTCCTCCCACCCTCTTCTCCCCTGCCAGTGGATTCGGATAATCCTGAACATTCAGTTTTCAAAATGTGAATGAACAAAACTCCTGCAACAGATTTTTCTAGTATTTCTGCTGAAACACTGGTGGCCTTGGGCTATCAGGTGCATTGTTTACAAAAGCAATGAAAGGCCACCATATCTCAACATCTCTCCTTGCTTTACCTCTCTGAGCTGCTAATTTTACATTTAACATTGTTCATTATGTGCCTGCTTAGACTGTGATGGAAAACTGATTATATCTTGTGGGGAGAGTTGGAATACAATCTTCGTTGTTTGGAATATGAAGGTGTATTTATGTTTATTGTTTTGCACTGTTATTTTTGCTAAAGTAAAATAAAAACCCACATTAAAAACATATATAACCTCCACGCTGCAGAAACAATGACCTTGCAGTCCTCACCTCAGTGATCTCCACTCTTTGTCCCTCGGAGTCTAAGATGTCCCCTGGGGGTTAGAAGCACAACCGAGTGTTGAATCAACAACAGGACACAATTGGTTATGATCTGCAGAAGAGCGACTGTGTATTAATCTGTACCAGCAAGAAAGCAGACACACCACTGTGGTATCTGTGAGGCTCTCCATTTTCTCTATGCCTGTTGTCTACCAAGGCTGGTCAAGTAGCAGCCAATTTGGGCATTTCCTTCTTCATGTTACAAAGCTTCATGTCTCCATCTTAGAGCCTTCCAGATGTAATGGACTGCAACACACATTAGCCCTGGCCAGGATAACAAATGATGCCAGCATAGCTAAACTATCTGAAAGGGGAGGGCTGGAGAGGGCTGCTTAAGAGCCTCAAACATTTTAAGCGTGGTGGCAGTTAAGCAGAGGCACTGTGGTAATAATTTGGAACAATCGGGGAGGGGGGGAGAATCATCTCAGAAGGGGAGGCCAAGGTGGAGATGGTCTTCCTCTCCCATGTTCATATTTGCAGGAGAAGGCAAAATAAGGCTGTTGTCCTCCCATAAGAATTCTGCCCTCCCCCAACAATGACATTTTCTTTTCAAAGTCTCTAGATTTCTAGCATTGCAGAGAGGTAGACCTTGAAAGCCATTCATATCCAGAACCTCTCTCCTATTTGCTGTGTTTGCATCCCTTGGGTCCTTTTCCTTTGGGTGCCTAAACGCTGTTTCTAAATGCTCCTCTAAGATTTGAAGGTAAAAGGATCTCATAGCACCTTTGAGACTAACTGGAAGAAAGAAGTTGGTATAATCAGCTTTCCTAGACTTCAGCCTGCTTCCTCAAATGCATGATTTGGAAGTCAGCTGAAGTCTACGAAAGCTCATGCTGCCAACTTCTTTGTTTCAGTGCATCTCAAAGGTGGTACAAGATCCTACTGCATACTGTTTTTACTGACTAACATAGCTATATCTTTGAATTCTAAGATTTGAACTTATTGTAATGTGGGAGCTCAAGGAAAATTTCATGAGGGTGAAGCAGACTTTTTCTTTGGGAGGTGTGTCTTCATCCAGATCCATCTCCTGCCAGGTGCATACAGCCCTGGCAGCAACAAAAGGGTCCCTCCCACCCACAACCCCAGTCCTCACCATAGGAAGTTCCATTGATGGAGCACTTGTTGAAGACCATGATGTTCTGGGTGAGAGTGCCCGTTTTGTCCGAGAAGATGTACTTGATCTGCCCCAGCTCCTCGTTGAGGGTGGTGGTCCGGGCCTGGGCAGGCATGTCGCTGGGGCCATAGTACATCTTGCGGTCCCAGTCGATGTAGAAGCTGTTTCCCAGGCGGATGATCTCCACACTGAACCAGAGAGGAAGGGAACAAGGTAAAGGCATGTGGCAGGGAGCTTTTATACGGAGAAAGCCCTGCGTGCATTTCCCTTCTGCTTGCAAGAAGAGCAGAATTGGGGAAACAGAACAAGACGGGACCACCACTCCACTCCAAGGAGAACTGCCACTTTGTGTTGCTTGGCCCTACAAAATGCCTCCCCTAGGAAGGGTTGTGCAGCCTGCTCACAGGATGTGGAATGCAAGTGCTCTGTTACTGCAGATGTATATGCCAGGAAGCTGGGACATATTGCACTTCAAGCAATATACATGATGTGGCTGACCAGTACCATGGGTTGCAAGAGTGGAGTGGATTTGTGTTACTGTAATCCCCTCCCTCCATATCCTGAGGTGACAAGCAGCCTACTGGGGTTGCACGAATGAACTCTGATACCAACATGGCCACAGAGGAGGGACCCAGCTGAGGCAAGCAGTGCTGCTGTGATGAATTTATGCACACACTTCACATGTGGACAGGGTGCACATTCCCCTGGCTTCCAGTGTTTAGATCTACCCTACTCTGAGAGCAGGAGGGTTGCTGGGCTGCCCTCACCTAAGGTCAAGGATGGCCAGAACAACCAAGGATGAGCATAAGAATGGGATCCACATCAGAACATGTGGAGGGCAGCAGTGAAAGAGCAGTACATGCTGCCAACAGCACCAGGACTCTGGCTATGGGTCAAAATTGTATCCTCTGGCCCCTTGTTGCCACTAAAAATGTTAGAGGCTTGGTCACTTGGGATTTCTGGCGACTGCAAAGCAGGTGGATGACCAGCAAGTGAATTCATGCAAAACAGGGCATGTGGCTTTCAGGGGCAAGGAGAGTAGATATGGTCCCCAAAAGGACAGAGTTGACAGAAACCCCAAGGAGCAACTAGTCCAACCCCCTGCAACTATGCAGGAATCCACAGCTAAAGCTAAAGAGATGACCATCCAATCCCTGTTCAAAAAGCTGCCCCAACCCCAAGTCTCCTTCAAGATGTGCATTCAATAGCCTCTTCTTTTGTAGCCAGCAGCCGCCCAGGAGGCACTGGGGGCGGGAGCAGTGATCTTGGGCCATCCTGCCCCTTACCTGACATACAGGGAGATGGGCACCAAGGTGTTGAGGATGATGACATAGGACCAGAAGATGAGGAAGGCAGAGAAGAAGGAGGAGTGGACTTCATCCGCCCAGGGCAGGTACACCTGGAAGTAGTAGCCCTTGTGGTACTCCCAGATGCTGTGGCCGAGGGCCAGGATCAGGCACATGGCAGCCAAAAACACAAATATCTGCCAAGGAGGGAGATGCCCGGTCAGAGGGAAGAGAGTGAGGGAGGGGCAGGTGTGGTGTTCAGTAGTCAACCCAACAAAACTCTAGGAGCCTTATTGCATTATTAAACAAACCCGGCTGGCAAACGACATTCTCTTTCATTCTTCCAGGGGTCATAAAAGTGTCATAAAAGTGTCTCATTTGCCAAGCTGAAATAAACCATTTGGCAAAAATAATGCTTTTACAACACTCTCTGATGCTTTTACAACTTGAAGAGAACAAAAGTAATGTGGAAGGAGGGGAAAAAACCACACACATCTTTTCGTTTGTGTGCCGAGTTTGTTTAATAATGCAGTAAGGTAGTAGGTGTCTGGGTACATCTGGGGAAGTCCAGCAGAGGTGGGCCACTAGACCGTGAAAGGGGCAAAATGATACATGACCCAGCCAAAATACCCAGAGGGAGGAGGAAGAAGTCAAGGATGGGGGGGAGGTTTCCTGCACAGGCTTGCAAAACAGAGAGAAAGTCAGATAGCAGGACCAGACAGCTGCCTCTCTGCCAAAGAGACACACTGCCCACCATGCCACACTGCCCAGCGTGCTCCCCAGGTGACCTCTCTCCTTCCAACAGCCAGGACTGCCACGCTGTCTAGTTGGGGCAGAATAAGAACCCCTTCATGAGAACATGAAAAACTGTTTGGTGCAAAAGGCTCTTTTAAATTTAGGGGGAGGGGGTGTTCAAATCTTCATTAATATATTTTAATGTATGTTATAGGCCACTTTGACCTTCATATTGAAGGAATGGAAAAGAAGAAAAATGGAAGGAAGGAACCCAGTGCAGGTTCTTGGCCACATTTGGGTGGCCAAGTCCAGGTTTGAAGCTCCCGGGAGTCCCCTGCTCCTCCAAAAAATGCCACCTTCCACTTCTGGCAGTATAGATGGGCCAAGGTTGGGGGCAGTGTGACCCCACTTTCTAGCCACTTGAGGCATCATGCCCACCAACCAAGAGCTGTTGACTCCTCTTAACTGAAGTGGATCCACCTAGTGACTTCCTTCAAGTGCCCATTTGCACTACACAATAATTGCTGTGACTTAGGTATGAACGGTAGAGGATTGTGAAGTGCCGTTTTGGGAAGTGAATGAAGGTTTGAGTAAGTGGAGGAAGGTAAGGAGAACACAGGAAGGAAAGAAGAAGAGAGAGAGAGAGATGGAAAGAGAAGGTAGAAGGATAGGTAAGAAGTGTGTAAGAAGGACAGAAGGCTAGCAGGTATTAGAAAATTTTTGAATGTGAAGGGAATAGAAGAAAGAGTATTAAAGATGAGGAAGTGATAGAGGTGGTAGATGGTGTAGAAAGAGAGTAGACAGGAGATAATTTGTAAATGATTGGGGTTTAGACGACGTTGATAAGTAATTGACATGAATTACTGATAATTCTATGGACCATTATAGTTAAGGAATGTATGGAAGTTTTATATATTTGGAACTGTGTTTTGAATAAAGATACTAAAAAAACAATTGCTGTGATATACATCCTCTGCTCTCCGTACCCTTGACCAGGAGCCAATCTGCAGGTGAAGGGGCTTAGCACACTTGTTTGGATGCTCAGGCACACGACGAAAGGCAAAAATGAACCATGTTCACAAAAGTTTCATTCAAAAACTTTGCCTCCCCCCTCAAACTGGTCACGGTTGCTCTCCTGATGTCTTGTGGGAGCAAATGAGGGAAGGAAAAGGAGACCTCATTCTAAATTGGAGCTGATGGGGACTCACCACCAGCACCAAGAAGTTCATCAAGCGTTCAATGCTCGTCCTTTTTAAAGTTGTCCTTCCGCTGTTCTGCATTAATTTGGTGTCTGGTCCTGGCAGATCAAACAGAGTTTTAGTTGCCGTGTCGGATTTAATTTTGGGATCAAAGCACTTCACACCCACGCAGGGCCTCCCCCTCCTCCTCAGGCTACTAAAGGCATGCATGCACTCCATGCTCTCCTCCCCCCCCTCCCCACACACACATATCTCCCCACCATCACCACTACCTCAGGCCCAGAATTGTAACAAGAAAGAGTGTCAGGAAAGAGACAAAGCGGGACAGCATCTCGCCTGAAGGAGAGGCAGATGGAGGCAGTGTGAGAGATGTTCCTTCACCCTTCCTTCACACAACAGCCCCTGCCAACGCATGAGGGATGAAAGAGAGGTCAGACCACTTGGCTCTTGGTGTTGGGGGGTCTCTGTTGGCTGACCATTGGTTGCACGAGGCCAGATTTCAGCAGGAAGAGGAAGGAACGCAAGCATAGGGTGCAACCTCTGGTGTGCACGCATTCATTGTGCACGCATGATGTGGGATTTTGGCAAGGCTGTGTCTGAGCAGTTCAGCCTCCAGAGCGTGCCCAAGACAGTTTGCGTAAAGACATCTCTATGGACACAAGAAGACAAGCACCTGAATCTGGGGGAGCCAGAGTTGCCCAGAAGTCTCTGCCCCTCCTTGTCATCTGCCCATCTTTAAAAAAATGCAAATGACCCAGCCATGCAGGAGCTGGTAGAAAGGGTCATCCCCAAACCAAATGGTTTGTTTGTTTGTTTGTTTGTTTTGCCCAAACTAGTTGCCCTTTGCCCAACCTGGCGTTTGCTAGGCCTGGCACAGGGCAATGGGGAAGGGAGGCAAGGGCAACTGTAATAAATAATAATAATAATAATAATAATACTTTTAATTATATCCCACTTTTTGTTAAAACAATCAAATCAGCACACAACCTTAAAATGACACAACAATATATACAATATCCTCCTCCACAGTAAAAAATGATTAAACAGTACTAAGATTAAAATTACCAGCATTAAAATAAAAAAAAAACCAATAATACAATAATACAATAACGGTGGGCAGAATCATTACATATATGGCATATATTGGGGGGGGGGGTGTCTTTTTACATGGCCAGGGTTCTATTCCGGGAAGGCCTGCCAGAAGAGATCCATCTTGACAGCTTTCTTAAAGCTATCTAGGTTGGTAATTTAACAGATCTCATCCGGCAGGCCATTCCATAAGGTGCAAACAACTGCGGAAAAAGTTATCTGGGAGGTCGCAGTCAATCTTGTCTTTAAAGGCTGCAAAAGGTTCCTCCAGAGGATCTAAGTGTATGGGGCAGATTATATGGAAGTAGGCGATTCCTTAGATAGGCTGGGCCCTAGCCATGTGGGGCTTTAAAAACGATAACCAACACCTTGCCCAGAAACTAATGGGCAGCCAGTGGAATGACTTCAATATTAGTGTAATATGGTCACTCCTGGTTGTTTCTGTGATTAGCCTGGCTGCCATATTTTGTACCAGTTTGAGTTTCTGGACTAGACACAAGGGTAGCCCCATGTAGAGTGCATTGCAAAAATCAATTCTTGAGGTTACCAGTGTGTCTACTAGTTTCGAGTTTCCAGGAAAGGGCGCAGCTGGCATATCAGCCAAAGCTGTTAACAGGTGCTCTTGACTGTAGCATTCACCTGATTTCTCATCTGAAGCACCCCCAGACTGTGAACACAGTCCTTCAAGGGGAGCGTAAACCCCTCTAGGACAGAAGGTTGCAACCCGATGCCTGATTTCGGGACCTCTACTGTAAGTACCTCCATTTTGTCTGGATTCAACTTGAGCTTCTCAGACAACCTGAGTCACAGTATGGCTTTCAAAACAATTTGAGTCACAGGTATGGCTTTCAAAATAAAGTTTTCTTTCTCCATCTCACATCTATTGGTGACCCACAACACCATGCCCACTGTTTCCCACATTCCAACAGCAGAAGTGAAGTGGGATGTTTTCCTGCCTGAAAAGTTGTTGAGGATTACATGCAGGGTATAGGAAGCAAGGAGAAGGGGAAGGGGAAGGAGATGGAGGACATAAAGATAAAAGATGGAGATGGAGGATATGGATATGGAGAAGGAGGTGACAAGGGAAAAACAGCTAGCTTTTCTTCTTGACTCATCTGCTGGCCTTCCTCTCTGCCTGACCAGGGCCCCCTCCATGGGTGCTTTGGTATGGCTGCCCACCAAGGGGTGGATGGAAGCACGTCCTCCCCCCTCACTCTGCCCTTTTTCTGAAATCCCACCTGCGAAGATGACCAGCCCAAAGCACCAGTCCGTGTTGCGGATGGTGCATCCCCGCAGTAGCATCTTCTCGTTGTCCAGGGGGTACTTCTGCCGCTTGAAGACCAACGTCCCCGTGAATCTGTCCAGCTTGTTGTTGGGGGCTTCGCACCTGATCTCACCTGCAGAGAAAGACAACCAGCCCTAGGTGGGTGGAAAATAAGCAAACCCTCTGCTCCTTAGGCTGCCCTTGCTCACATATTTTCCCTGGTGACTTCCTTGGCAATTCTGCTGATAAGCTGAGACATCGGCCCCTTCTGACTCACCTCTGGCGCAGGGGGGGAGCAAACAGGGGGAAGGGAGGGTCCCCTCTTTCTAGCTTACAAAGGGCACTGGAAGATGGGCTGAGGCCAAGAGGAAGCAAGTACTGGAACTCAGGGCCTTGCTGGATCTGCCTCTAACAACCTGCCTCCCATCCTGCTTCTCCTCTCAGATCTGTTCATAGCAAGCTGTCTATCTGCTGGTAAACCTTCTCGGGGAATTTCCTCCAGGAAAATGATGGAAGATTAGACAAAAATGCAATCTTTTGGAGGTGGAGGAGGGGGGCTCTGACCTTGAACTGCTCCCCTTGGCCTGAATCTGTTGCATGTCCTCCATGGCACTGCCCACCATTTGGAGTGACCACAGCAGCTGCAAGACCACTGCCTGGACTTTGCCCCCCAAGCCCCCACTGGGTGGTCACATCCCTCCCTGCTAGCACACATGGGTTTCTCCAGCACTGCACAGTTATGGCACCTCCATAGCACTGGAATCGCCCTAGCCCTAGCCTACAGAATTTTGGGATCTGTAGTTTGGCAACAAGGTTAGAATTCTCTGTCAGGGAGGTCTGGCACTTCACCAAACTACAGTAGCCTGCACTGTACAATCTTGGCACTTCCAAGCGAAAAGATGCTCCAAGTGCCATCAAAGGAGGGTCATGGTTTAAGGGAATGGGGGGGGGGATGCTGCCCAGATGGATTGTGCCCACTCATCACCCCACCCCACCCCCACCAGCTCTCTTTGTGCACATTTGCTGCATCTGGAAATTGGGATGGGGGAGCATTGAGTGCCATGGTAAGAAGTGATGGCACAGTCTCAATGCAGGATGGCCTCAGGCAATGATGGCTGGACAAGAGACCTCTTCATCTCCCTTTCTCCCTTTACTTCCCCCAATCCACCCATCGCCGGAGACACAGGATCCCCACCAGAGAAGCCCACCCTGTGAGCCTGATGGATGACCCAAGAAGATCTATGGTGATGGTCACCCTGAGAGGAGGGTGACACTCTGCCCTGGACATACCCACCCTTGGAGGAACTGCAGCGCTGGCCTGGCCCCCTCTCCACCTCCAAGGAGAGTGGCCCTCCGAATAACGTGAGCTTCTGAACAGCTCCTCGGAGGAGGCTGAGATGAGCAAAGTGAAGTGGAGTGAGGCAGGAAAGGGCTCAGAGAAGAGGCAAAGAGTGCAAAAGATCTGTGAAAAGAAAGGAGTTGAGGGTGACAGGGGCAGAGAAAGAGACAGAGAGTGACAGTAGCAGGCCCGGATCCGACCCTCCCACCTGCAGCAAAGCCAAGGGGCTGGTAACCTGACCAGGTGTGTCAAAGACCTACATGTTAATGGAGTAAAACCTCTGCCCCACACTGGTTAATGTGCAAAGTGCTCAGCAACCTTCCTTCCTCCTCTGCAAGACAGAGCCCCCCCCTACTCCTGACAATATAAAAGAGTGTAGTGTGTACCCCCATGTCCAAGAACAAGCCAACTATGTTGCTCTACAACCAAGATGTTTAAAGTTTCCCTCTCCATCAGATGGAGCAGGTCTTTTGCAAGGCTGATGGGTTTTGTTTGCTCAAGGCAAAGCCACTGCAGCCTACAATGCCTTGGACTGCAAGAGGCATAAAGCGAATCACAACATGGCTGGAGAAAATCCATTTTTACCCCAGCTCCCATGGGGATTGCAGCTCAGCTCAGAAAGGGAAACAGCAGAGTCCAAGGAGTACAGCAAGTGACATTTCTGATTAAAAAGGCATAGAATCATAGAAATGGAAGGTCCCCCAAGGGCTACCTAGTCCAGCCCCCCACCATGCCCAAGCACCCCAAGAAATGGCTATTTAATTCCTGCTTAATAACTTCTAATGAAAGAGAGCCTGTCACTTTCTGAGCAAGTTCTTTCTACTGTTTAACAAGTCTTAACAGTAGGAATCTGCTCCATTTCCTCCAGAACTATTTACAGGAGTTGTGAGGAAGTCATGTTCTGGGCTTGGCACCTTTCTTGGCATGTGGCGCTTTAAACCAGGATATTGAAACCAGCTTGCTTCATCCTTTACGTCAGTGCCAGTCCCCTAACTATCAGCCACTGGTCCCTGGAGAAAGAAAGTTGTCACCAAGGGGCACGAATATGGTGGCATGCTGGAGGGGGAAATGCTGTTGCCCACATCAGCTGGTTTCAAATGCATGGCTCTACATGACAGCCCTCCATGTACTGCTGGAAGATATTTCAGGTAGTTAAGAGTCCTGGGAGATCTTTGTTTTGTAATCTTTTAATTGTATTTTTGTAAGTTTTAATTATAAGGGATTTTTTAGACTGTAAAGCCATTTTGGGTCCCAAGTTTGGGAGAAAAGGGAGATACAAATTAATATAATGAAATAAATAATAAATAAACAAGTCTATAGCTACTGACCTGATGTCAGAGACAACCAATCTTGTCCCGGATCAGGATCGTGCTGGAATTTCTACATCATTTCTTGAAGGCATGTCAATTGAATTAAAACACTGGTGGGAAGTGGAACTCACACAGTCATTCTCCAGATGACATAGGGGATTCTGGGAGTTGCACGCCAATCAAAACTGGAGGGTTGCATGATTCCTAAAGTACTGCACGCCATGAACGAAGCCAACCCCAGAATGTGGTTTCCTCTCTATTTTCCTGATGGGCTCTGTGACAATGAAGCCGCTGCTGAGAAAACCGGACAGCCTGCCTCACTTGCCACTCTCACAGGTCCACACCCACCCTTTGCTAGAAGATCTCCCAACAACTTTTCCATTGTTTATTTCCAGGCGCCAGAGGAGAACACTTGCAAAGAACAACACGAATATTGAAACACTCCCAAAGGGAATGGAGAGGTCAAGGGAACTTCTCAACAAAAGCGGCCAAACATCAGTCAGACAAGAGATGCTGTGCAGCTCCCCAAGAGACCCACAAAGAGGTTGGACCCTTTGGATGAGGCCATAAGGGCCCACGAAGGCATGGGTTGCTGCAAAGGTATCTCAAAAGAGGACGTTTTGCTCTCTCTCTCTCTCTCTCTCTATATATATATATATATATATATATGTGAAGGAAAAAGAAGAAATGCTTAAGAAAAAGTTCTGAACTCTCTCCAGGTGCTGGAGCAGGAGTGGCATTTGGGTAGCCTTATGAATGCAGACAAGGACTGGCCCTCTGCTAGCCTATGTCTCATTCAAATCTCCCTACGTGCCAGCAGCTGAGAGTCTCTTCTTCCCTCTCACCATCTTAGAGCTCAGGGTGACCAGGTGAGGCCAAAGATTTGAAATTTAAAAAGCACATCTTTGTACCATGTGCATAGCTGATCAGCTGCATCCATCCTACACACCCCTCCGTACTTACCATCAAAGCTGCTCAGGGCCTGCAGGTCTTCACCCAGCTCAGACGTGACTGTCAGTGCCTGCTTGACCTTCAGGTTGGTTTCCCTGGAATTTACCCAACAGAGGAGGCACAAATCAAAGGCTCCACATCTCCAGCTAGCAGGTTTTTCTTCTGGCGATGTGCATTAGTGTGTTCTGTGCATGGGCAGCTGACCACCCACCCACCCCTCTGTCCTGGGGATGTGTTTAGTCCAGAAGCTGGATCAGGTTTTGCCAAGCAAAGAACTTCATCAGCTTCAGCAGAAAGCCTTCTCTGCTGCAGCCCCCCAACTGTGGACCATGCACCCCTCAGAGGCCGGATTGGCATCAAAAGCAGCTTTATTCCAGCACCATGTGGCAAATCACAGAATCATTGTTTAGCACACGGGAGGAATTTCTCTCAATTTCGAATGGAGCCAATTCGAAATCACGTAAATTCGCTAGTTTAGTGAATTTACGTGAATTCTAATTGCATTCGGAATGTGTTCAGAATGACTTCCCACTGCCCAAAAATGACCCCCCCATTGCCCAAAATTACGTGAAATACTCTAATACGCAATTATGTGAAACTCCATTATTGCGTTTGGAATGACTTCCCTTTTGCCCGAAATTGTGTGAGATACACTCATACGCAATAACGTGAAACCCCATGATTGCGTTCGGATTGTCACTGGATTATACCCCCAAATTCCGTCGTATGATAAAGTCCAATGTGACACCCTTCAAATATTTAAACAGGGCTATCATATGACCCCTTAACCATCTTTTCTACAGGCTAAACATACCCAGCTCCCTAAGTCTTTTCTCATAAGGAATGATTTCCAGACCCTTCACCATTTTGGTGGCCTTCCCTCTGGACATGCTCCAACTTGTCAACATCCTTTTTGAATTGTGGTGAAAACAAGGCATTTTCCACCCCCCTTTGGGCTTTAGTGATTTCAAGGTCAGGTTCTTTGAGGGCCTTGTCCCGATTCCCCTTCTCTCCCATCCACCGTCTTGTGTTTGCAAAAGCCACCATGGCCTTTCCTACCCTGGCAGATGCTCTCAGCTCCCTTGTTGGGGACACTCACCCATCTAGCTCCACAGTCTCGATGTAGGTCAGGCTGTGGGGCTCACTGCTGGACAGCAACAGGAGGTCAGCCTGGAGGGAGGGAAGACCCAGGAAACAAAGGGGACATGAGTAGCAGCATGCAGATCTTGCCACCATCTCTACACCTCTAGACCATCCCTTCTTAAATCCTTCCTTTGACCTCAGGAATGGCCAAATCCTTGAAAAACTTCCAAATGTCCTCCAGAAAAAAAACAAGGAAGAGGGGAAGGAGTCTCCCATGTGGGGTGCCTGGCCAAATCTCCAAAATGGTCTAGCAAAGGCCAAATGGGGAGCACAGAAAGAGATATGAAGGTCCGCTGCAGCCTCCCTCACCGTCACAAAGTTGTTGTTCTCCAACTTGATGATGTCTCCAACTTCCACATTCAGCCAGAGGTCCTCCTTCAAGCTGGAAGAGAAGAAGATCATTAGAAAAGACAAAAGGAAGTAAAACTGATGTAAATATGTACAAATAACAGACATGCAGTATTATTTAGTATGTAGAAAACAATTAATAAAAACATTTATACAAAAAAAAGAGGCAAGTTGGAGGCCAAGGTCAGCAAGAGGCCCTGAATGTCTCCCTTTGATCTTCCAGGGGGAAGGCACGCTTGTTTCCCCTCTTGGAAGCCCTCATTGGCGGGCTGACCAGATGTCCTCCTTTTGCAGGTCATGTCCTAAATTTCTACCTTCTGTGCAGGAGGAATTCCAAAATGTCCTCTATTTTGAGCATAACTAACAAGCCCATTATCTGTTGTTCCCCTTCAAGAACTGCATCTACTTGGCAGCCTGTTCTTACTGCAATTGGGGAGACAGGATGGATCCTTCTAAATTCTTTTTTCCTAGAAGCAGCAGCAGGCAAGACTTGCACCCAGAGTTCAGGACACATTTGTTTCTGTTTTGTTTTTTAGAGGGGAAAAGGACAGCAAACACATTACGATCTGCTTGAGGACATGATGCAAATGTTGAAAGGGTTTTCCTCCACAAATTTCAGCACAATGAACAAATGAAAGGAATAATTTAAATGTAGATTCAGGGAAGGGGGTTTGTTGATAGTAAAGAACAATTTTAAGCCTCTGTCTTGATCAGAGTTCCATAAGTATATTACAAGCCAACAAAGCATTTTAAGTAAGATACATCCACCAGAAAAAGACAGCTGAAGGCCGAAGGGCAGGGTATAAATACTCAAATAAATAAATAAATAAACCACAGCATATGTAATATAGCTGTAAATAAACTATAGGAAATGAATTTATACTTATATGAGTCCCTTTAGCTTTTATTTGGTAATGCCCTACATTTTCCTTGAATGTCCTCCATTTTGAGGTGCCTTGTCCTCCGTTGCAGTTAGGAGGACAACTGGTCACCCTGCTCACGCAGTCCAGCCCCTGCTACAGAATCTCTCACAGCTGGCCATCCATTCTGCTCCAGCTGTTTAAAAACATTCACCTTCTGGGGCAGGTTTATTTGACCGCTGCAAAGCCCACAGCACCAGTTCTTCCTAACGTTTTGCTTAAATTTCAGTGAATATTTAACTGGGACATCCTTGCAATGTGAGCCTGTTGGCTGAGGTCCTACTCTCTGGAGCAGAAGAGAACCAGCTTGCCTCCTCCACTCCACTGACAGCCCTTCAGATCACTGAAGACAGCTATTACACAAGCCATTAATTCCCTGCAGTGTCTTTGGTGGACTTGGTCCAGAAGGAGGGCTTATGTAGGTTCCATAGGATGGGATAAGTGCAGCTTAGCAGCTGGGTTGGGAGACCAGGGGCTCTCTCACATACAACACCATTAAAGCTCCACGTGAGCTGCCATGGCTTCACCATCCTGAGGAATCCTGGGATCAGCCATTGCAGAAGGGATGCTTAAGATTCTCTGCCAGAGATTCATACTTGCGGTAGGACAAAATAAGAGTCCATCATGAATTCAAACACCATATAATGAGAAGAGCCCTCGTAAAAGTATGGTCTAAAATAATTTGTTTTAAAATAAAACCAGCATTTTATCCAGGGATTCCTGGACGGATGTCTCCACAAGAAATGATGCTGGGCAGACATAATTCAACAGAAAAATATTTAAGATATGACAATATTATAGACCCAAAGACAAGATATGGAAACATAGAAATGAAGGACATAAAGAACATCCAAACTACAGAGGAAAAACTCATTGGTTATTATATCATCAGTTATTGGAAATATTTAAAGATGACAGAAGGAAGATAGGTCTTTATCGTTAAAAAAAATGAGATTGATACAACACTACTGGAAAATAAACCAAAACAAATATCAAAACTTTACAAAGTGGTCTCAGGCCCCATTCATACTAGCCCATTTGCCCTGGTTAGATCCGGATTAGATCATGCATGCCATTACCAATCTCTCCGGAAAAAAGTTCATACTATCCTTTCCCCAATCGATGCTTCCCAGTGCATCTTATCCCGCTGAAGTTCATACATGCAAAAGTAACGATTCAAGATGGAGCCTCCTAGTTGTCAATCAAATGATGTCATGGTGACGCCTGATGCAGCCATTGGCTGTGCAAGTGCCCCTTCCAATGTTACGTTTTTTTAAAATACTTTTTTACATTTGACAGATTATGCACATGGAGCATAGGGCTGGGAGCGGTGCGGATTGTGGGGATCTTTCCTCCTCCTCCTCCTCCTCCTCCTCCTCCTCCTCCTCTGTTTTTCTCAGCATCAGGCACTTCTGAATTTTTTAAAAATTATTTTTACAATTTGACAGCTTATGCACATTCTACATGGGGCTTTTAAACGGGAGGGGGAACCCCCTATGGATAGTTAGCTTCCATATATGGATTGGGGTTCCCTCTCTCTTCGTTTAAATGCTCACTATGAATAGTGCTCTTTAAACAAAGGGAGAGGGAACCCCAATCCATATATGGAAGCCAACTATCCATATATGGATTGGGGGTTCCCTCTCCCGTTTAAAGAGCCCCATGTAGAATGCGCATAAGCTGTCAAATTTTAAAAATAATTTTTTAAAAATTCAGAAGTGCCCGATGAAGCACTCCTGATGCAAAAACTATTAGACAGCACTGGATCAAAGCTGGTGGTTGCAGGGAGAGGAGTCCTGTTCTGCCCCCTGGCCTTCACCCCTTCTCTGAACTTGACTGGGAGATTTCAGGTTTGATCTGTTCAAGGACCCATCTGTTTGTCTTTTTGGCTGGCCACGGTATCCTTAGAACTCTTCTACAGCACATCTCTAATGGATTTTCTTATTCACTTTTTTCACTGCCCAGCTTTTACATCTCTACAATGGTTTGGATAATCCTAACTTTAGTGCTCACTTGTAGGTCTTTAGTCTTTAGGATCTTGTCTAGTTCTTTCCTAGCTGCCCTTCTCATTCCTAGTCTTCTGATTTCTTGGCTGCAGTCTCCATTCTGGGTCCCTGGGGAATATAATAACTTGGGTTTTATGGCAGGGGGAGGCCTCTTCTCATCCTCTGGTTTCCTAATCTAGGCCATCACAGGGGGGCACGGAAGTAGGGAGGGCACAGTTTCTCTCTCTCCCTTTCTCTCTGGGTGATATGCTGGGGGAAATGATCGGAGCCAAGTTCACATTCAATTGAACCAGTTTTTCCCAAAAGAAACAGTAAATACCCTGCTTTTGGGAAAAAACAGGTTTACAGGGATTTGCGCCGCACTGGGTGTGCAAGATGGAGATTTCCTAGTGAAAAAAATGGCACCAGTATGAACTTCCAATTTTAATCCGGGTTACAAACTGGTTTATATGGTAGTCTGAATGGCCCCTCGGATAGAAATCTTAAGGAAGAAATAGTAAAAGACTATATGATTAGATGGGCTAAAGGCATTGGCAGGGAAATCCCTTTGAAAAGTTGGATGCAAGCAAGACAGCATACTAGGAAGTTTACCAAAAAACGGAACCTAAGAGAAAAATTTTGCAAAATGGAAATAAAATGGCATTTGACACCAGCTAGATTAGCTAAGATTTATAGAAATTATAATTTGGTCTGCTGGAAATGTAAAAATGTTCAGTAATAGGAAAATTTTGGAAACAGCTTCATAAAGGAATTTGTGATATTTTTGACATTGATTTTGAGCCTACTCTGGAATTGTTCCTCCTGAACATGATAAATGACATACAAATAAGAAATAGAAACTAATACTGGAAACAAATTCTATACATGGTCTCAGTTGCAAGAGTAATGCTTGCACAAAAATGGAAATCTCCGAATACACCATCTATAGATAACTGGATGTTGAGAATGATAGAAGCTGCCAAAATGGATGAGAGAGAGAGAGAGAGAGAGAGAGAGAGAGAGAGAGAGAGACTGAGAGCAAAGAGAGTGGAGAGCTCACCTGCCATTGACCAACACTTTGACAGGACGGTTGTTGACTTGCTTGTCACTCCGGTGCCGGTTCTGGAAAACACACAGGCAATCAGGGTCACCAAACAGGACAGAGCCCCCGGGGGACAGAGGTTGCATGTGTTGAAATACACTCAGGCTTTGACCGTATGAGCCAAAAGTCCCATCTCCCCGTGCCACTCCCCCCCCAGCAGCAAAATTGGGCACACAGAGACCTGGAATGTTTGCAAGGATTGTAACACCCTCATGACTGGTGCAAACACACAAGCAGTGCAGCAGCAAGTGCAGATTGGTGCCTTTCAGAAAATGCATGGGCCAAACCTGGTTCAAGTGTGGGCAGCATGTGCCACACCAGGACTGGGGCATAGCACATTTACAATGAAGTAAAAAAAAATTATCTGTTGCTCCAGATCCAGAATTCTCTGTTCCTGTGGAGCGGTGGCAGTCTGCACTGGTGTCCCCTGGGCCACACAGCACTTGTATGTCCACTGCCATGGGTTGCTTTCTTCTGAGTTCAGACTGGCTCCTCAGTCTATCAAAGCATATGCTACAACCTTCCTTTTGTTAGTTAGCTTCAAAGGTGCTACAAAATCCCTGTGCAAACTGGTCCAGACTAACACAGCAATGTCTTCCAATTCCAGGAAGCAGAATGCCCTCCTGACAGGGCAACCTCAACTTCTGTAGACATTGTGCAGAAGGAAGAGATGCCACATGCCACCCACCATACCATGAGGCCTGGGTCAACCTCTTCTCAAGGGACTCTCCAGCCTGGTACCCAACTGCCAAAAGGAAGGCTGGCCAGAAAAAAAAGTTGGCTTGAGGTTCTTGCAGTAACAGCCTTTTGGTGCTTTCTGATGTCAGCTTTTGGGTGGTTCCAGACAGGCAAAACTGTTTTGGCTCCCCACCACCACCATCACCACCACCACCACCACAGTATGACATTGGCATTCATCTAGAACTCCTGAAAGACCCACAGGGACTGCCTTCCTCTGGCAAGGACTATGGCCAATGAAAAAGCCCATTGCTCTGGGAGCAACACTATAGGACAGCATGTCCAGGTGCTTCTGCAATCTGCAAACTGCATGTTTTCATAGGATGATGGCAGCTGAAGCGGCATCACAGTGCCCCAGCCATGAAGGCTGATAGTCACTTCCATCTCTCTTTTGCCTTGGGTTGCTCCTGCCAGTCAGCAAAAGGGCAATCCCTTCTGAAAAGGAAACCTTGATGTGCACAGAGGCCTCACTCACTACGTCATCGATGGCGTCCT
Organism: Urosaurus nigricauda; assembly: GCA_034509955.1. NCBI lineage: Eukaryota > Metazoa > Chordata > Lepidosauria > Squamata > Phrynosomatidae > Urosaurus > Urosaurus nigricauda. Next base: position 4,147,463 of record JAOEGL010000002.1, read on the forward strand.
TTGCTGCCGACACAGCCAGCACCAAGACCAGGGGAACCACTGTGGTGAACCATGACAGGGAAGAAATGGCAGGGATGAGCTGCAAAGAGAGGGGGAAAGAACGTCAGGCCAGGTAGATGGACTCCCTTTGCACCTATCCCTCCTGCCTATGGCTTGCAGTGCTCAGAGCTCCTTTGCACAAAGCAGGCCGCACCACCTTTCAACATGGGTCCTGCGTGCCTCTCTCTCTTGCTGCACATGCACATTTTCCAGAACAGATAGATTTCTTGAAGGTCTTTCCTGCACCACACAGTGATAGTGCTCTGATTCGTCTTTAATAGCCATGGCTGTGTCCTCTGCAATCCTGGGATCTGAAATTTCATCATGCATTTACAATTCTTTCCCAGGAGGTTCTAGTGGCTCACCAAACTGCAAATCCCAGGATTCTGCAGTATGTAGCCATGGCAGCAAAAATGGACTCAACGGTTATATAATAGGAAAGAGACCTGGGGTGTTTGCAAGAGTTGCAACATTCTCATGACTGGTGCAAACACAAGCAGTATAGGAGCAGGTGTGGATCAGTGCCTTTCTCTCTGGAGAGAAGGAACAGTAGGGGAGCAACCAAGAAGCACCTCCTGGGCCCCCAGGGCCATAGATACTCCCAGGAGAGCAATGGCCACACGTAATGCCACAGAACCTCACAGCTCCCCTCCACAACCCCCAATTCTGCACCCTGACACACACACACACACACACACACACACATCAAAGGTTGCCATATTCTCCCTGCAAAGGATGTGGGGGAATCTCCTCCTACCTGCAAGATAAGCAGGAAAAGGAAGTAGGCATTGGCAATCCTCTGGAACTGCTCAAATAAGTTGAGAGGAAGGAAGGTGAAGACGTTGTACTTGGATGTTTTGATGGAGTTTTTCTGCAAAGAGACAAAGCAGGCGGTCAGATGGGAAGTGAACCGGCCCAACAGCCCAGTTCCTGGCTGGTCCATCATGCAAACCTGTCAAACCACCAGCCCACTCACATCACAACTCTCGCCTCCAAAGACAATTTGTTCTTCTCGGACCACTACCCTATTCCCCACTAGAACTTGGATCCAAATGTATGAGTGGGAGGCAGCCACCATCAGAGGGAGGAACTTTGTGGCTCTCCAGACTTTGCTGAGCTGCAGCTCCCATTAGCCCTGCTAACTGGTCTGGCAGGAGTGCTGGGAGCTGCAATCCAACAACATCTAGAGGTGCATGACTCCAAACTCCAAACTTTGACCTAGGGATAAAGAAAGAGCCAACAGATGACAGTGGAGAATTCTCCACCTAGAAGGAGCAAATAACAACCTCTGTGTTGTGTCTCGCTGGATTCCTTAGCAAGGCTTTGGAGAGGTCCTGCCCACAGGCCTTTGGCCATATGGACAACAAAACCTATAAAGAAAGGGTTAAAGGTTCTGGACACATTCTGCCCGGTGAAGAGAAGACAGAGGGGGACAAGATGGAACTTTTTAAATACCCCAAATGCTGCCCCACAGAGAGGAGGTCAGACTTGTTCTCTTCCACCCAGAAGGTAGGACGAGGTCTAAAGGTTTCAAGTTATAGGAGGTAACTCCTTGACAGAGAAAGTGATTCAGCAACCAATTCCCTAGAGAGATGGTGGATTTCCTTTTCTGGATGTCTCCAAAAGAGGCTGGGCAGCTGCCTGCTGCTTGGGGAAGCTCTACCTGAAAATCCTGCACTGAACAGAGGGTTTGACTCTATGCCCTTGGGGCCCACCTTCCAACTCTAGGATTCTAGGATTTTCTGCAAGAATGAAACAAACAGGAATTTGCAACCAGGGACTCCTTGTTCTGGTGAGCGCAACTAGTGCTGCTGCCATGCTTGCAGCTCATAGAATCATAGAGCTGGAAGAGACCACAAGGGCCATCCAGTCCAACCCCCTGCCATGCAGGAACTCCCAATCAAAGCATCAGCCTCTGCTTAAAGACCTCTAAGGAAGGAGACTCCACCACTCTCCGAGGGAGTGTGTTCCACTGTCAAACAGCCCTTACTGTCAGAAGGTTCCTCCTAATGTTGAGGTGGAATCTCTTTTCCTGCAGTTTGCATCCATTGTTCCGAGTCCTGTTCTCTGGAGCAGCAGAAAACAAGCTTCCCCAGCTCCCTAAGTCGCTCCTCATAAGGCATGGTTTCCAGACCCTTCACCATCTTAGTTGCCCTCCTTTGGACCCGCTCCAGTTTCTCCACATCCTTTTTCAATTGTGGTGCCCAGAACTGGACACATGTGGGGCCTGAGCAAAGCAGAGTAGAGTGGCACTATTACTTCCCTGGATCTAGACACAATACTTCTATTGATCCAGCCTAAACTTGCATTGGCCTTTTTAGCTGCCGCATCGCACTTTTGTACCAATTCACAAGCCAGATGTCATGCTGCAGTGTTCTCAGGAGTGTTTGCAGACCCCGTTTTCCTGCCTCCTGTCAGAGTCTTTGCAAATTCTCATGTGGCATGTGGTTGTGGGTGTGTTACAGAGGGAGGGAGTGAGCCTGCTTGCCTGTGTGTGTTTGACTGGTGCTCTGGAAAAAGCAGAGGACTAGACCATGAAGTCCACACTTAAACATCTTTCCCCTTCCTCCAGCCATTCCTTCACTGTTTCCTCCTGTCTGGCACAAAACTAGAGGGCAGGAGGCAGTTTTTCTGCCAAGCAGCCCACAGGAATAGCCAGCCGTGGAAGGAGGCCCAGAGTTGGCAATGCAGTTGTGGATGGATCTGTCAGTGGTGAGGGTGTGAATATGTGCAGTCTTTTTGCATCCACCACAAGACAGCGCATCTTGAGACATGGCAGACAAGCTCTTGTCAAAAAACGCCCTCTAAACCGCATGAGATTTTTTGTTTCATCCTGCCTTGAGACCAAAAAAGATCTGTATCTTCTTGTTTTTGTTGGGTTTTATGCAAAAATGTTGTATTTTGTGCGATTTTTAAAATGCAAGTCCACCACCATCACTTTGTGATATTTTCATTAAAAATACCTGCTTGGATGGCTACTAATTATGTTAGCTATGGAGAAAGCAGGGGTTATGGGTGGGAGTATTGCCCTACCTCTGGGCAAATGGGCTTCCTGTTTGGGGTATCTGCTCAGGCTCTGTGAGAAAAAGGATGCTGAACTTGACACACACACATATACACACTATATCCGTGATGGCAAACCCATGGCACGTGTGCCAGAGATGGCACACAACGCCATTTTTCCTGGCACGCAACAAGGAAAGAATAGGTGCACATCTGCCATCCTTCTTCCCGACCCATCCTGGCCTCCAGTTGCCTATCTAGAGGCAGATGAAGTCCAGGGATGGCATGGGGAGATGCTCTCCAGCTGCCAGTTGCCTCTCCAGAGGCATCAGGAGCCGGGGGGGGGGGGGAGGAAGAGGTGTGCGCCTATTCCTCCTCTTTCCTGACCCTTTCCAGCCTCCAGTTGCCTCTCCACAGGCAGCTGGAGCCCGGGCACAGCATGGGGGGACCCCCTCCAGCCTCCAGTTGCCTCTCTGGACCTTCCTGACAGTATGAGCTGGTTTGGCAGTTGAACGCATCTCCCCAGGGTGTTCGAACAGTGGATTACCTGCACTGGCAGCAGGAGGTTGGACTACTTGGACCCAGGAGTCCCTTCCAACTCCATGATTTTATAAAACAGAGGAGGGAGTTTTCGTCCTCCGTCCCAAATCCTTGGTGCTTTCTTCTCCCAACCAAGGAGAGCCAGAAGCATAAAGGAGCAGCTTTCTGCCTCTGAAACCATGGGAAAAGAGGAGGTGGAAAGGCAAGAATCTAAACACACACTCACAGTGCAACACACAAGCAAACAAACAAGTGCTCTTGTACCCATGGACATGACCCAGCTGGATGCCATCACTTTCTGCGGGTCATCCACCCAAAGCAAGATCATGTGGACGATCAGTTTGGTTGACCATCTGACACATGACTCCTGGATCCTCGCCAGCCAAGTGATTCACAGGTTGGTTGGTCTTCCTTTTTGGCTTATGGGGGCAGAAGGAGAATCATGGTTTGAGGGTGGTGGTCTGGGCAGTATTCCAGCTCAGGATGGCCACAAATGTAGGGGCTATAAGAGGGGGATGACACAGCTGACCCCTCAGCCACCTGGGATGCCATTCAACCTGGCAAGAGGGGAGTAAGAGGGGAGCCAGGAGGTAGACAAAAAGGTAAAGGGCACACACTCTTTTGAGGGGGAGGAGGAGTGGAGAGCCTTGTCCAAAGCCCCCTCCCTCTGCAGAACTCCCCTATCTGCCAGAGGCAGATAGACTGGTGGAGAGTGGGCTGTGGTGTGTGCCAAGCAGCCTGGGTTAACAGCATGAGTTATTGCACTGGATGACACCAACCATAGAGACACCACTGCTTAGGGAGATAGGATAAGGAATATTTAATCCAGCCTCCTTGGTTCTAGCCAGAAGGTAGATGCAGAGCAGATTGGAGGGTGAGCCCTGGCACTGCAACAACTGGGTGGAGAGGAGGAAGCTGACTAAGAAAATACATAGACCCTCTCTTGGAGAGTCTTTGGATGCTGCAGCAATGAGTCACAGAATCAGAGAGTTGGAAGAGATCCAAAGGGCCATCCAGTCTAAACCCCTGCCTTGCAGCAACACAGAATCAAAGCACCCACAACAGATTGCCATCCAGCCTCTGTTTAAAAACCAATGTAGTTGCAAATTTGTAAGTCAATGAAGCCTTGCAAATCGTAGGATGCTGTTGCTCTGGTAGCCTAGCTGGAGAATTACATTCAGCCCTTTCCTCTTTCATGGAGCTAAGTTGCCCCCAAACAGGAGAAGCTGCACCCCTTCTTTCCTACATGGAGATTGAACTTTGAAAACTGGAGACTCAGGGCCAGACCCTGAGAACTGGCAACCCTAAAACTCCTGGTTGCTCTATGAAACTCTGCATCTGCAGCTGGGTCAACCAAGGAACAGCCTGGTCCCTTCTTCTGCTGCCCGGATGACCTTCCCGCTTCCTGCCATGGCAGATTATCTGCAGGTCTCCCCCTACTATCACCACCACCATCAGCATGTTCCTTCTCTTCCTCACACGCCTCCAGTGTGATCACACCTCCTTCCATGCCTTTGCCCCTCTGGCGCGTTGGCTGGCATAGGGACTCCTTTCTCTCCCTCTTGCTCTCACACCCACATGGGCTTTCTGCCACTTGGCCAAGGAGGCAGGCACGGGAAATAGCAAGTGGATAAGGAAAGGTGTGGGATCCTGCAGAGCTATTCTGGGAAGGAAGAGGAGGTTTGACACATGTCAGAGCCGATGAGAATGTGAGATGGTGGGGAGACAGCGTGTGTACCCCCTCTTGTGCCCCCCACCCGCAGGCTTTCTTGGGTCTCATTTTCTTCCTTCTCTCCTTCTGGCTCCTTCTGAGTCACTGAGGCACACTCCAAAATGGCCAGTGGTTTTGGCAGCTTGCAGGGCAGGATGATGTTGGCCAAGGAGCCTAATTTATGGCTAGTTTGTAAAGGGGGCTTCAAGTCTTTGGAGAAGAGCAGAAGCTCCCAGAGCTAAAACAGCTGCTGTTCCCAGTCCATGTCTCCCCAGACGTGCAAACATCCTTGAGCACTAGCACCATCCAAGCAGCGAGCAGCCAAGCCAAAGTCAGTCCAAGGCTTTGGGCAACAAAACGTCCATCCCGCAGGCTTTTAAAACCACACCACCTTCACAACCACAGCACCCAACTTGCAAAGGCAAGCTCTCAGCACCTCGACAGCAGAGACCAAGAGGGCAGGACCCCAAGGGCTTGTAAGGGCCACTGGGCAGGATTGGTGGCCAGGCCACAGTCAGATATTTTTGAATGCCAAAGAGAGCTCTTCCCCAAAGCATCTGTGGTCCAGGGACTAGCTTTTATGGATTTCTGGTTTAGTGTATACTTTTTAAAATGTTTTAGACTGATTCCAATTATTTTGATTGCTGTTTTATGTTGTTCCTAAATGGTCCAGTGCTGCAGGACAATACAAAACTGGACATTTCCATTTTAGACACTTTTGGATAAGGGGCTCATCCTGATCCCTGCAAGAGCCTAAGAATCCTCCCAGGCAGTAGTCAGTAAGGACTGAGTCCAGGCCGGCCACCAGCTAATGCTAGGTATCTCTTCTCCCTTTTCCAGTGACAAGAGGGTGGTCTCAAAGCCATCCAGTCCAACCCCCTGCCATGCAGGAACTCTCAGTCAAAGCATACCCGATAGATTGTATGCATGCAGCATGTTTGGATGCATCCTAAACATACATGGCCAGAAGGAGGAGTGCCCTGCCTGCATGGATATCCATCTATACTATCTCAACTCAGAACAACACCAACAATACCTTGATGAAATGCAGCCCTGTGACTCTAACATTGTCATATTTTTTTCCCTCTTGTATGATTTTTAACACCTTTCTCTGATGAAAAATCCACTGGAGCTTCAAAAGATTGCAACATGTCAAATTTGCATTTTCGCTGGCCCAATAAAGGTATCCCTGTTTTGTGGATTTTGGACGTTGTTGTACTTTGCTGTATGGCCAACATGGCTACCTCTAGATATGGTCCAAGTGGGTGAATTGAGAGACGGAGCTACTTACCGCGTAGTCAAACTGGAGGTTGAAGGCACGGTCATTTGCACGGAGGTGCCTCTCTTCTTCTGTTGGGGAAAGAGTAGGAGTTAGAGGGTCAAAGGGGAGCTGTGGGTCTGGGAGAACCTCCTCCACCTCAGCCAGGACTTCATCTGGGGGGTGGGGTGGGAAAGACCCAGCTATGTGTAGAAGATAAGTCAACATGGGGCTGATCTGACGGCAGAAGCCATCCAAGGGGTTCCTTCTGGGGAGGCAAAGAAGGAAAACCCTATGCCCAGTCTGAGGGGCAAACAATCCGTAGACCTCTTGAAAAGTGGCAAATAACATCTGGGCAGGAGGGACCAAAGCCAGCTCCGCCTGGTGCATAGGGGAAGCCCCCTACTGCCCTCCAAGCTGATCCCTGATCTGCTACATCCTAACTGACTGTCAAAACCTGGGATCACTTGCCACCTTTAGATTGCATGGGGGTCCCAAACCCATCCATAAAATATATAAACAGTATATGAGGGAAGAATATAGATTAGGCTTTAGAAGTTATTAATCAGTACATAGTCTTCATAGTCGATAATTAGTTTTCAGGACTTAAATATTTGTGTTATAGAAATAAAGGTAAGATAATCTCTCTTGAGGATAGAAGAGTGGTAATGTTGGTAAAAAAAAGGAAATTGAAAGGAAGGGCAAAGGAAGAACGTGTATTATAGCTTTATAAGTTTTTTAAAAGGTAGTTGCATAAATTATAAGATGTAATTAGAAGCAGAGGTGTAAGAAGCAATAAGAAATGAAGTGGAGGAGAAATTAGAAAATGTCAACCTACCAAGGGGGAAGAAATTAAGAGAGTAAGAAGAATGTAAGAATAAGAATGTTTTGTATGTTATGTTTCAGGGATAGTAGGCAATAAGTTTTAGAAGGAATGATGGGATGGAGGATATTTAGGGTGGTTATGTAATTAGGGTTTAAGGGATTAGGGATATGGATGTATGTTATTGTGATGTATTTTATTGAGTTGATGGGATGTGGCTTATGTTATGGATGTGTCATGGAATGGCATATCATGCCATTTTATGTAATGTTAATTAAATTATTAATTAATTTATACCACATTGTAACACAACATATTGCATGTCTCTCTATACCATGCCATGACATAATAATTATATTAGACTGCATGGGGCTCCCAAACCCATCCCAAACCAAGCCTTGAACTGCCTCCTTTTCCCCATACAAGGCCGCCAGCCGTTCCCCTGGTGCAGCCAAAGGGGCCCAAAGGCACCCACCCAAACTATGAGGAATAGCTTGGCATTCATCTCCAAGTTGCAGTGAAAAGCAGAATCCAACAGAGATGATGGGCATGCCTACCTAGTGGTGTTTGTTCCCTTTCTCTCAGTTTGAGGGCTCAGTGTAGGTCAGTGGTGCAACACAATGTGGGGCAAAACAGTCAGACAGGACAATCATACACTCCGATCTCAGCTGTAAATTACGCAGCTCACATATTTCTCACTTTCCCTGAACTAACTGATGTTTTACAACTGCATCTGGATTCCAGATTTGTTAGAACAGAGCAGAGCAGAGCAAAACAAAATTATCTGCCAGTGCTGGTTTTTCAGAAAAACTCACAGAGCCCTGAGCATATGCCATTGGGCATTTCCACTCAGCCATGGAAACGCGTCCGGTGACCTTGGGCAAGTCACACTCTCTCAGCCTCAGAGGGAGGCAATGGCAAAAAAAAAAAAAAATCCCATGAGAGGTTCAACTTAGGGTGGGCATGAGTCAGAAACAACTTGAAGGCACACAACAGCATAGGCTGCCATAGGCAGATCATTCTGAAAATTGTTAAATGTGGTCTCCTGTGGGGTGATCTTCCAAGTGTACTTTTGGACAAAGTGTATAAACTATCTTGACTTTACTTATTAAATATTGTTCCTCCACACACACACACACACAATTTTTAGTGGTGCATTCACAGACAGACAGAGAGACAGAAAGAAATGTTTCCAAAGCTATTTCTAGTAGAAAGTGGCTAGCCTAGACCCCTCTCTGCTATTATAGAATGTCTTTAAATTCCATTTTGAGTATTACTGTTATTATATTTTAACTGCTTTCTTAACTGGTCTAAATTAATGCCTTTAAGATGGTTGTTTATTTAACTGCTTTCTGACTTTTGTACTGCCTGTTTTTTTTAACTGCATTTGGTTGTGAGTCCCTTGCCAGGAGAAAAGAAAGCAATAACGCAGATAAACAAATTAAAATAAAGAACCCATCCAAAATTGTGTGGGCTATGGGCAAGAAAGGCCATGTCACCTTGCTATTTTGTCCCTTGCATGAATTTGAAACATAAATGGACTTGGGGGAGTTAAGCAGTTATTTTGCAAAGAAAAAGTGGAAAAAAATAAAGATTTAACAAGGCACGAGTAAGCTTCATGGACAATTATTGAGGCTGGATGTTAGATCAAACAGAGAACAGCACATGGGAGATGGGGGCAGGCAGGAGGAATCGAAGGCTTTCATGGCCGGCATCCATAGTTTTTTGTGCAGCTTTTGGGCTATGTGGCCATGTTCTAGAAGAGTTCCTTTCTGACGTTTCGCCAGCATCTGTGGCTGGCATCTTGAAGATGCCAGGCACAGAAGATGCCACCCACAGATGCTAGAGAAACATCAGAAAGGAACTCTTCTAAAACATGGCCACACAGCCCAAAAGCTCCACAAAAAAACTAGGCAGGAGGAACATGGGTGTTGTTGTTTTAAAGAACCCCCGTTTGAACCCTGCTCACATTTAAAAATAGTAAAATATGTAAATTTGGGGGTTATTCAGATGGTGAAAATAATCCAGGCAGAATTTGGTTGAATCTTTGTTGCTCATATGCATTTCGAATGCATCCTATTAAGTTTTTGGGGGGGGAAGGGGGTCTGCCAAAACCCCCACTTAATTCAGGATAATCGATCTCAGTGTTGTTTTCAAATTTTCCTAAAAGAATTTCATTCTCAACTGTGTGAGCAACCGATGTGAATAGACCCAGGATAAACCAGGATAAAACTCTGTTTGTTTGAGATGTCAGTCACAGATGCTGGCGAAATGTCAGGAACAAACTCTTCCAGAACACAGCCACATAGCCACAAAAAACTATGGATGTGAGCCGTGAAAGCCTTCAACTTCACAAAGATTAGAGAGGTTAAGATAGGTAGGTGATTGGTTATATAAGTCTGTAGAAAGAAAATTTGTAGAATGAATGTGCAAGTTTAAAAAATGAAACTGTTGGTTTTATTTTGTATGTATGGGGCTTGAGGGAGGGTTAAATTTTTACGTTGGTTTCGTTGAGAATAAAAAAATATACAAAAAAAACCCCCAAAACAAATCAATTAAGATTTCTCCGAAGATACCAGCCACAGATGCTGGTGAAATGTCAGGAATCAACTCTTCTAGAACATGGCCACATAGCCTAAAAACCCCAAAAAAAAAAAAAACCAAACACAAATCAATTAAGCCTTAGTTTTTTGTGGAGCTTTCGGGCTATGTGGCCATGTTCTAGAAGAGTTCCTTTCTGACGTAGAAACTGGCTCCGTAGATGATGCCGCCAAGAACAGTTTGGATTCTTGGATCATGGGCTGCGGTTCCATGAGGAGGGACTTCTGGCAAGGGATGGGCTTCATCTCACGCCAGTTGGCAAAAACATTTTTGCCAACAGTCTGAAGAATCTGATCAGGAGGGCTTTAAACTGAGTTATGTGGGGGAGGGAGACATTATTCTGGAAGGCAAAAGGGCTGGAAACAATAGTCAAACTGAAATAGAGGGAACAAAGCAAACAGTGCAAGGACCCAAGAGTAGGAGGCAAAAAACCATGCAAAAGCAGCAAGTAAAGAGGACACATGGTCTTAGATGTCTCTACACTAATGCACAGAGTATGGGAAATAAGCAGGATGAACTTGAACTCTTAGCACAACAAGGGAAATATGATATAATAGGCATCACTGAAACCTGGTGGGATGAGTCTCATGATTGGAATGTAGAAATAGAGGGGTATAACCTTTTTAAGAGAAACAGGCCAAACAGGAAAGGAGGAGGAATAGCATTATATGTCAGGGATATTTACACCAGTGAAGAGATCCAGGAAGTCAATACTGGAAGTCAGGTGGAGAGCATCTGGATAAAAATTAAAGGAGAGGGAAACAACAGGGATGTTACTGTGGGAGTCTACTACAGACCCCCGACTCAGGCAGAGGAATTGGATGATGCCTTTCTAGAACAGATGACCACACAATCAGAAAGGAGAGATGTAGTAGTGATGGGGGACTTCAACTATCCGGATATTTGCTGGAAGTCAAACTCAGCCAAATCCTCAAGGTCTAGCAAATTCCTCACTTGCCTGGAAGACAATTTCATTGTCCAAAAGGTGGAAGAGACAACAAGGGGATCAACTATTTTAGATCTGATCTTAACCAACAGGGATGACCTAGTCAATGGGGTGCAAGTGGTTGGATCCTTAGGGGGAAGTGACCATGTTCTCCTGGAGTTTGTTATACAGCGGAAAGGGGAAGCCAGGCATAGTCAGACACGCATTCTAGACTTTAGGAGAGCTGATTTCAATAAACTTAGAGAAATACTGGGGGAGATCCCATGGTCAAGAAAACTAAAAGAGAAGGGAGTTCAAGACGGATGGGAGTTTCTCAAAAAGGAGATACTGAAGGCGCAATTTCAAACAGTTCCAATGAGGAAGAAAAATGGGAGGTGTCTCAAGAAGCCAGGATGGATGACTAAGGAACTTTCAACTGAGATAAGCCTTAAACAGAACATGTATAAGAAATGGAAAAATGGGGAAATCACGAAAGAGGAATTCAAACAAATAGCCAGCACATGTAGGGGTAAAGTCAGAAAAGCTAAAGCACAGAATGAACTCAGGCTGGCTAGAGAGGTTAAGAACAACAAAAAGGGCTTTTTTGGGTATGTCCGAAGCAAAAGGAAGAAGAAGGAAACAGTAGGGCCACTGCGTGCAGAAGATGGCAAAATGCTCAAAGATGACAAAGAAAAGGCAGAATTACTCAACACCTTCTTTGCTTCAGTCTTCTCAGAAAAGGCAAAGGGTGGTCAACCTAAGGATAATGGAGCAGAAGACAGAATAGGGGAATCTCAGCACAGAATAAGTAAAGAGATAGTACAGGAATACCTGGTTAACCTAAATGAATATAAATCTCCAGGACCAGATGAACTACATCCTAGAGTATTAAAAGAACTGGCGAATGTAATATCGGAACCATTGGCAATAATCTTTGAGAACTCCTGGAGAACAGGAGAAGTCCCAGCAGACTGGAGGAGGGCAAACGTTGTGCCCATCTTCAAAAAGGGGAAAAAAGAGGATCCCAACAATTATCGTCCAGTTAGTCTGACATCAATTCCAGGAAAGATTCTAGAGCAGATCATTAAGCAGAGAGTCTGTGAACATTTAGAGGCCAATGCCATAATCACAAAAAGCCAACATGGGTTTCAGAGAAACAAGTCTTGCCAGACAAATCTGATCTCTTTTTTTGATAAAATTACCAGTTTGGTAGATGAAGGGAATGCTGTGGATATAGTATATCTTGATTTCAGTAAGGCCTTTGACAAGGTTCCCCATGACATTCTTGCAAACAAGCTCGTAAAATGTGGGCTAGACAAGGTAACCATTACATGGATTTGTAACTGGTTGACTGACCGAACTCAAAGGGTGCTCAACAATGGCTCCCTTTCATCCTGGAAAGAAGTGACCAGTGGGGTCCCACAGGGTTCTGTCCTGGGCCCAGTGCTATTCAATATCTTTATTAATGACTTGGATGACAGAATTGGGGGCATACTTATCAAATTTGCAGATGACACCAAATTAGGAGGAGTAGCCAATACTCCAGAAGACAGGATTGAAATTCAGAATGACCTGAATAGACTAGAAAGCTGGGCCAACGCTAACAAAATGAAATTCAATGCGGAGAAATGTAAGGTTCTGCACTTAGGGCGGAAAAATGAAATGCACAGATATAGGATGGGGGACATCTGGCTGAATGAAACTATGTGTGAAAGGGATCTAGGAGTCCAAGTAGACCATAAGTTGAACATGAGTCAGCAGTGTGATGCAGCAGCTAAAAAGGCCAATGCTATTTTAGGTTGCATCAATAGAAGTATAGTGTCTAGATCAAAGGAAGTAATAGTGCCACTCTATTCTGCTTTGGTGAGGCCCCACCTGGAATACTGTGTCCAGTTCTGGGCACCACAATTCAAAAAGGATGTGGAGAAACTGGAGCGGGTCCAAAGGAGGGCAACTAAGATGGTGAAGGGTCTGGAAACCATGCCCTATGAGGAACGACTTAGAGAGCTGGGGATGTTTAGCCTGGAGAAGAGAAGGTTAAGAGGTGATATGATAGCCCTGTTCAAATATTTGAAGGGATGTCATATTGAGGAGGGAGCAGGCTTGTTTTCTGCTGCTCCAGAGACCAGAACGCGGAGCAATGGATGCAAGCTGCAGGAAAAGAGATTCCACCTCAACATTAGGAGGAACTTCCTGACAGTAAGGGCTGTTCGACGGTGGAACACACTCCCTCGGAGTGTGGTAGAGTCTCCATCCTTGGAGGTCTTTAAGCAGAGGCTGGATAGCCATCTGTCGGGGATGCTTTGACTGGGAGTTCCTGCATGGCAGGGGGTTGGACTGGATGGCCCTTGTGGTCTCTTCCAACTCTATGATTCTATGATTCTATGATTCTATGAAGGGAATGCTGTGGAGATAGTATATCTCGATTTCAGTAAGGCCTTTGACGAGGTTCCCCATGACATTCTTGCAAATAAGCTTGCAAAATGTGGGATAGACAAGTTGACTGTCACATGGATTTGTAATTGGTTGACTGGCCGAACTCAAAGGGTGCTCAACAAAGGCTCCTTTTCATCCTGGAGAGAAGCGACCAGTGGGGTCCCACAGGGTTCTGTCCTGGGCCCAGTGCTGTTCAACATCTTTATTAACGATTTGGATGACAGAATTGGGGGCATACTTATCAAATTTGCAGATGACACTAAACTAGGAGGAGTAGCTAATATCCCAGAGGACAGGATCAAAATTCAAAATGACCTGAATATACTAGAAAGTTGAGCCAATGCTAACAAGATGAAATTCAACACAGAGAAATGTAAGGTTCTGCACTTAGGGAGGAAAAATGAAATGCACAGATATAGGATGGGGGACACCTGGCTGAATGAGACCACATGTGAAAGGGATCTAGGAGTCCAAGTAGACCATAAGCTGAACATGAGTCAACAGTGCGATGCGGCAGCTAAAAAAGCCAATGCAGTTTTAGGCTGCATCAATAGAAGTATAGTGTCTAGATCAAGGGAAATAATAGTGCCACTCTATTCTGCTTTGGTCAGGCCCCACCAGGAATACTGTGTTCAGTTCTGGGCACCACAATTCAAAAAAGATGTGGAGAAACTGGAGCGGGTCCAAAGGAGGGCAACTAAGATGGTGAACGGACTGGAATCCATGCCCTATGAGGAACGCCTTAGGGAGCTGGGAATGTTTAGCCTGGAGAAGAGAAGGTTAAGAGGTGATATGATAGCCCTGTTTAAATATTTGAAAGGATGTCATATTGAGGAGGGAGCAAGCTTGTTTTCTGCTGCTGCAGAGACTAGGACATGGAACAATGGATATAAATTGCAGGAAAAGAGATTTCACCTCAACATTAGGAGGAACCTCCTGACAGTAAGGGCTGTTCAACAGTGCAACACACTCCCTCGGAGTGTAGTGGAGTCTCCATCCTTGGAGGTCTTTAAACAGAGGCTGGATGGCCATCTGTCGGGGATGCTATGATTGGGAGTTCCTGCATGGCAGGGGGTTGGACTAGATGGCCCTTGTGGTCTCTTCCAACTCTATGATTCTATGATTCTACGTTTTGCCAGCATCTGTGGCTGGCATCTTCAGAGAACGATAGCCTAGAAAAGGATTGGATATATATATCCTGTGTGACCCTGGGAAGGAAGGAAAGAGGAAATCGTGAGAGTAAACAAGGCTTGGCTACCAGTCCTGAAGGACAGCAAGATCAAGACTCAATCTATGCAAAAGATCAACAGCCTAAGGCCAGGGGATTCCCAACAGACAATGAGCACCAGTTAGCAGATATTAATCCTTGCTTGCATATCCTCCCACCCTGAGGACTGCCATTAGCAACAGAACAATAAATTTGCAAATTACTCCTTCCTTCCCAGGGTCACACAGGATATATATCTCCAATCCTTTTCCAGGCTATCATTCTCTGAAGATGCCAGCCACAGATGCTGGCGAAACGTCAGAAAGGAACTCTTCTAGAACATGGCCACATAGCCTGAAAGCTCCACAAAAAACTATGGATACCAGCCATGAAAGCATTCGACTCCACAATGAAGCCTTGTTACAAGATGTCGCTCTACAATTGAGGAATTTGTGCCCTTGTCTCTTGGCTGGAGATGACCCATGAGAAGTCAGTGCCAGGCCCTGAAAGCTGGCAATGCAAAGAGAGAGGACTGCTGGCAAGGCACACCTGTTCATCATCTCCAAGGGATGGTGCCAAGTGGTATTGCCCTTGGGGCCAGCCGGACAAAGGTGTTTATCACAAAGGTAATAAAGCAGCAGGGATGGCGAGATTGGGGTGGTAAAACTGGGCCAGAAACTGAAAGGCGCCTGCAATAATAAACCCATGAATCATCAGGCAGGAATTGCACTGGGGTAACATACCCCCCACTGCCATTGAACCCTCATTTTCCATGGCTTCTAGTACCAAGGAGCAAGAAGTGATGCTGGCACCAAGGTCCAGAGCTTACATTCAGAATATAGAAGGAGCTCTGCCTGGGAAGTCATGGGTCAGATGGGAGAGCCAGGGTGGGCAAGTGTCAGCAGCTGGGGACCCCTGTCGAACCCAAGGGTCCTTGAGGGACATATGCCCCCTCTGCCACCCCTTCCAACACCCTAAAAGAAAAAAATACCCCCAAAAGCATTTTGTACCAAAATGCCCCCAACACCCCCATTTCCAAAAACAGGAGGGGGCTTAAGGGGCCACCAACAGGCCCTGAGTTCAGGTTGCCACCAAAGGTGGGACAAGCAACTGGGAGGAAAGGGGAGCATTTCAGCACTCCCCTGAAGCAGGAGAAAGCAAAAGGCGGAAAACACAGAGGACTCTTTCATACGAGGCTAAATTGGAAGTATAATTTAAGGTCAATTCGAATGCAATCCTGGGGTTTCACGTTATTGCGAATTAACTCTTCGCATGCAAATTCGGGCAAGAGGGAAGCCAATTCGAATGCAATCATGGGTTTTACGTTATTGTGAATTAAAGCTTCGCATGCAAATTCGGGCAGGAGGGGGTTATTTTTGGGTAATGGGAAGTAATTCCGAACGGAGCAGGGGTTCATGTAAATTCGCTAAACAAGCGAATTTACATGAATCCGCATTGGCTCCATTCGGAGTTGGGAGAAATTCCTCCCCATCTGAAAGAGTCCACAGAAACATTGCCATGACTGACTGCTCTAGCTGCTTCTGGAGAGGGTGACTCATGAAGCCTTGGATTTCACTGCATGGAAAAAAGCAAACAAGATTTTTGGCTTCAGCCACCGGGGGGGGGGGGGTCACTTTCCCTCTTCCCACAGGAAAATTTGGGAGGGAGTTGGGCCTGAACAACAACATCTGGATGAGGAAAGTGTAAGGGAAGGAGACTCAGCCAGCCAGAAGCAGCTTCTTCTAGGAAAGGAAGGCTGGAGAAGCAGAACCCAGAGCCTGGGGCTTTGCTGCAGCCTTACGATATGACCCAAAATATGCTTACTTGAATGTAAGTTCACTGTACTCAGCTGAGCTTACTCACTAATGCAGATGCTATACTCCCCAACTGTTCCAGTCTGACAGGGACAGCCCTGATCAATCCTCTGCCATTCCACTTTTTCAGCAGCTTTCAAAATGTCCTAGTTTCTATCTCCTCTTCCCGTTTCCCCCCTTCCTCCTCACTTTACTTCAGTTGCTGCAAACCGAGAGGTCATTCGGAATTTGTTTTATTTTTTACTGCAACAACACAAATAATCTCACTCACGTATTCCAGGTTTGTTGTTCACGCTATGGAAACGCAGCTTGGAAGGAGGTACACACAGAGACCTCATTACCCTAAAGGCACCAGATCCCGTCTGATCTTGGAGGCTAAGCAGGGGCAGCCCTTGTTAGTACTTGAATGGGAGACCACCAATGAATATCAGGTGCTGTAGGTTGTATTTCAGAGGAAGGAACTGGAAAAAAACCCTTTATGTATTTCCTGCCTAAGAAAACCCTATAAAATTTATGGAGTCACCATAAGTGAGCAAGGCAACTTGAAGGTAGACACACACAACTAAATATCATAAAGGCACCAGATTCCATCTGATCTTGGAAGCTAAGCAGCATCAACCCTGTTATTCCTTGGGTAGGAGATTCCAACTCTCACAGGAGACTACCAACAAAACCCAGTACTGGAGGCTAGATTGCAGAGGAAAGAACTGGCAAAATCAACTTTAAGGATTAATTGCCTAAGAAAACCTTGCAAAATTCATGGAGCTGCCATAAACCAACAGGTGACTCGAAGGCAGATGCACATACAGTCAGCAGCAACCCAAGTTGCTCATAGCATCTCATTCAATTAAAAAACAAATGCAAACAAGTTTAAGTGACACAAGTGACACACATGCATACTTTTCCCAAGATATTGCAATCTCTCTTTTTCTTTCTGACTTCAGGACCTGAGAAGGAGCACTTGTAGCCTCCCATGCTGGAGCCACCTCTAACATGGATCCAGGAGACAACATCCCAGGCCTTGCTGCTTCATGAGGCCGCCAGTTTGGGGGCCTGATGGGGTTTCAAAGCCCCAGGCTCCAGGGTGACCCTAGGCTCCAGGCCATCCCTGCCCCTTCAGTCATCTCACCCCCATGGAGTCCCAGACTGGCCCTTCCACCGGCTTCACCCTTCTTTCTAGCAATTGATGGGATTCCAGCAAACTTGGTCCATCTGGATAGGGTGGCATCTGTTCACGGACACCCAGAGGTCCTTCCATCGGGGCCATGAGACGAAGGAGATGGTTGCTTAGCACTTTCTAAGACACTGTCTGCAGAAGGGATGTGTGGCTGTTATTATACAATCACGCCTGCTCTGGAGGGTGTCTGCATTGCACAAACATAGCACTTTGATGTTGCTTTAACTGCTATCATTCCATCATATGGGACGTAAGAGCCCTGGAGGTGGCAGTGGTTAAATGCCAGTACTGCAGCCACAATGTGGTGAGTTCGATCCCAGGCAGGGCTTCAGAGTCCACTCAGCCTTGCATCCCTTCGTAGGTGGGTAAAATGAATACCCAGCTTGTTGGGGGCAATTGGCTTACAGATTGTAAACCACTTAGAGAGTGCTGAGTTCACTATGAAGCAGTATAGAAATGTACTTGGAATTGCAATTGCTATTTATAGTTTGAGGAAGCAGAGATTCTCTATTAAAGACAGAAATGTTTCCTGCTGTAGTTCAGGGAGTCAAACTAGAGCTCTCCAGTTGGGAATTATTTGCGGGAAAAAAAGGGCTAGGCAACTGTGTTGAGGCCAGTGGCAGCGGGGTAGGTGGGATTTCTCCTCCAAAGGATGCACAGACTGCCAAAAATGCAAACTGGGAAGGAAAGAAAGGGACAGGAAAGCAGAAGTGGCCAGAAGTCAACTACTGGTATTTTTAAAATGTCAAACAGCACGGGAATGCCTTACAACCTATCTAAAAGATGACGCTTTACTGCTAGGTGCAGAAAAGGGGCAATTCAGGGAATCAGAAGGGGTTAAAGCCACTGAAACACTTGGCACACACACACATATGCACGCGCGCGCACACACATAGTGCCTACCCCAACTAGTAAAACTTCAAATACCAGGATTCCACAGGATGGAACTGTGAGGGAATCACTTGGGACCAAACAGCTCCGTATATGCCCTGAGGAGGACGGATGGGAAATGATTCTGGGATGTAGCTCTCCAAGCGGGTGCCTCTGTCTGGGGTGAAAAACAGCTGTCCTTTTTATTGTTTTGTTGCTGGCTTGAGTGCATGGATTTTGCATTTTGTAATCTGTTATTTCATCATCAGCCTCCTTGCATGTACTTTTATGCAGAAAACCAAGGCAGGGACAGTTGAAATAGACATTGGCAGCAATTCACAGACCACGTAAGAAAACTTGGTGAAAGTACTGCTATCCATCTTTGGTTTTTAAGAGGGTGCATCTCTCTCCAAGGAAGCAGAGACAAAAAACAAACAAACAGCTTCATTTATATACCGCTTCATACCCTTAAGGAGTGTCTAAGCGGTTTACAATTGTAAGCTATTTGCCCCCCAACAATCTGGGTACTCATTTTAGCGACCTCGGAAGGATGCAAGCCTGAGTCGAGCTTCAGCCCTTTGCTGGTCTTGAACTCGCCACCTTATGGTTTTGAGTGAGTGGCTGCAGTACAGGCATTTAACCACTGCGCCACCAGACCTCTCTGTAACTTTTCTGCACTAAAAACTAAATAACCAAAAACAACCCAGACACACTCAACAAACCCCACATGGGATCTGTTCGATGCTACAGCACACACATCAGTTGAGATAATACAGTACACTGTGATCGCGCAGGACAAAAAATCTCCAGATGCAAAGTTACACATTGACTGTGCTACGTGCCCCTTGCATAGAATGACAAAGTTATACAAATGAATGCATAGCCATCATATGTGCAAGCAAATGCACCTAAGCAGCCATTCGCAATGCACATGTACATTGATGTGCAATACACATCCATCTACACAATCGGATTGCATGCCCAACTCAGCACCTGCAACCTGGAGCTGAATGCAGCTGTTGCGCATCAGAGGAAAATGTCTAACAGCTTCCTCGAGGGGAACTTGCACATGGCTAAGACAAAGACTGGGTTCCAACCATCACTTGTAGGCCTTGGCCCTGTGGAAAGGGGGTAAAACCATAGGGCATTTCCAAAGCCAACTTTAGAGCTGAATGAAAGCCATTGTTGTTATTCTTGTCCCCACCTGAGTTCCACAGAAACGGATGGCTAATATCCCAGAATGGATGCTGAGTCCTTTTATTGTTCATGAAGGCAGAATCCGGATGGTGCCGTGGGGACGAATTTACCCCATTTTGAAGTGACCAGCCAGGGCGACGGAATAGCATGGATCTGTGGGGTCTGCAGGTGAGTGAGGTCAGTGAGGAGCCAGAGGAGGGCCCCTGCAAAGAGGAAGATGAGGAAGGGGCAGCACAAGGCATTAATGCATCTCTTCCTTCCCTCCCTCCCTTTCTCCTTCCAAAGTGGTGGCGATGCCCAGTGAGTCTAGCCTTAGGTGCCACCAAACCCAGAACGTTTAAGCCCCCCACCGGTCCTCCAGCTCCCTGATGCCAATTTGTTTCTCCATCACTGATGCCACCCCTTCTGTGGCACCCACAAGGTCCACTTCCTTCAGGGCAATTGGGCAGAAGCTGCAGGAATATATAGAGCACCTTTCTTTGCAAGGGCCCGCTGGCTGGCATATGCCTCCTCATGGCAGAAAAGGCCAAGCAATTGCACATGGACTGCAATGGGGTTATGCTTCAGAGAGGGACAACAAAGAGAGGGACAACAAAGATGCTTCCCTATTGAACAACTCATTGGCAAAAACTCTGGCATCACCTGGTCAGGTCATTTAGTGTGCAACACATAGCCGTTTCAGTTGCTATGTCCTCCGTTTAAAGGATTCATGCAGAAGGGTTGTCAGAAACATTTCTGTGCCTCAGGCCTTTGAGTGCAATTGCCATTCAGCATCATCAAACCAGTCAGGGTTGAAAAGACCCCAAGGGTCATCCAGTCCAACCCCTGCTAGGCAGGAATCCACCAATAAAGCACTCCTGAGAGATGGCCATGCAACCTCTGTTTAAAGACCTCCAAAGGAGAATCCGTACTCCCCTTCAAGGCAGTCCATTCCACTATCAGTCAGCTCTTACTGTCAAGAAGGTCTTCCTAATGTTTTGATGGAATCTCTTCTATTGTAATTTGTCTCAATTTGAAGCCACTGGTTCAAGTTCAAGACTCTGGAGCAGCAGAAAACAAGCCAGCCCCATCTTCTACACAATATTTCAGATATTTAAGGATAGCTATTATATCATCCCTCCTAGCTCCCTTTTCTCCAAGATAAATATACCATATATACTCAACTATAAGTCAACCTCATATACAAGTTGAGGGCAAGTTTTGGGGCCAAAATTATGGATTTTGATGTGACCTATGGATAAGTCGAGGGTAAAACTTAGGCACATATAATGAAGGATGTAAAGGACAAAGAAAGGAAAACAATCCAAAGAACTTACAGAATTCCAGCACGCATAACTATTAGGGCATATACTAAAGGCCGGATGGATGAGAGAGTAAAACAGGGTCAGTGCTTTTAAGACAGATTAAACTCTTGCCTTTCACTATATTACACGTTAAAATACAGTACTTACATTGACCTATGAATAAGTTGACTCAAGTTTTTTGGGTCAAATTTTAAAAATAAATTTCTAGACTTATGTATGAGTATATACAGTATTCTTCCAAAGTCATTCTTCATAAAGACTGGTGTCTTCCACCTTGTCCACATCTTTCTTGAACTTTGGTGCCCAGAACTGGACCAATATCACAGCTGAGGTCTGACCAAAGCAAAATATAGTGGTACTACGACTTTCCTAGATTGGGATACTACACTCCTACTGATGCAGCCTAGGACTGCTGCATCACTCTGTAGACTCATGACTCCTAGATCCCTTCTGCGTGTCCTGCTGTCAAGACAGACATCCTCCATCCTGTATTTGTGCATTTCATTTTTACTGCCCATGTGTAGTATCCTATAATTCTCCCTGTTGAAATTCATTCTGTTAGCTTTGACCCAGCTCTCCAGTCTTTCAAGGTCATCTTGAATTCTGATCCTGACCCTCTGCCCAATTTGGTGTCCTCTGCAAATTTGATAAGCCTACTTTCTAAGCCATTTATAAAGATGTTGAACAAAACCAGGCCAGGGACAGAATGCAGAGAGTTCTTGTAGCACCTTTGAGACTAACTGAAAGAAGCTGGCAGCATCAGCTTTTGTGGGCTTCAGTCTACCAAATGCACCAAATGCACGTGAGAAAGTAGACTTAAAGCTCATGCTGCCACAGCTTTCTTTCCGTGAGTCTCAAAGGTGCTACAAGTTCTCTCTACACACTGTTTTTGGCAAGATTGCTCTTGTGCATGCTCAAAGCAAGAGTGGGACTTCACAACAAGAGGATCCCATCCCATTCTCATGTAGGGGTGGGTGGCTTTAGAGCCACAGCAAAACTCTCATGAATGTCCTGACTCCAGAAAACAGGAGGAGGCTTTGAACCCTACAGCTGGGATCTGTCAATTCAATCTCTTTCAGCAAATCTTCCTGGACTAGAAAGTACAACGGCATCCAACATCCACAAGACAGTGATATCTTTATTGGAACAACGAAAATGCACATTATACATGTTGCACATATTTTGGATTTTGATTTGCCCATTAAGAGTACAGGTATTCCTTGTGGATTTTGGATTTTATTCTACTTCCTAACCTTCCTGTTCAGACAGGCATTTAAAACAGATAGCTTTTAAAGAACATCCTGGGGGTGTTGTATTGTTTTAAAATGTATGGCTTTGAAGTGCTTTGATCTTTTTCAATGCCATTCTATTTTTAAACAAATAATCTATTTCAATACTGTAATAGTTTAATTCCATATTAATTGTCACTTTTTATTTACATTTTAAAATATAACAATTTTCATTGTAAAATATTAAAGATTTACAATTCAATCTTCTTTACCTTATACACTTCCTTTCTGTATTTTTGTGTGCTATATCTTCTTTAACCAATTTTAAATAAAGAACATATATATAAACTATTGTATTCATTGTGTGGTTTCAGTCCTTTGTTCGTCCTTGTCTTATTATGCAGAGGAATAATTAACTGTCACTTTTTAAAGATTTTAACTGTACTTTAAGAATGTAAGTTGCTTTGATTCCCAATTGGGGGGGGGGGACAAATAAATATAATAATATGATAAAATAATACTTTGCTATATGGCCAACATAGTAATCCCGGACATGTTTTCTGGACCAGATTGTGAAAACCACCAGATCTGCCTTTGTTGTAGCTGTGCACCTTCAAAACATCTCCTACTTACAACGATCCTAAGGCATACCTATCATTGGGTTTTCTTGGCAGGTTCCTTCAGAGGGGGGTTGTCATTGCCATCTTCTGAGACTGAAAGAGTGTTTCCCATCTCGCTGGTCCTTGGAAGAGACAGACGTCAACTCCTTGTGTCCCAAAGGTGGCATTTTATCCTGGGGTGGCATGACTGGGTGGCATCTCTCCTTCCTTCAGGAAGGAGGTCCTTCGTGTCCCTGGTCAGAGAAAGCTGGCACTGCCTTTGGATATGGCCAACATTTTGCAACATGGCCTGCCTTTCTTGGGACAAAAGGAGAGGAACCCATTTCCTTATCAAAGTGTTATCAGATGCATCATCCCCATACTCTCTCACTCACTCTTTGATGGTCAAATGCAGCTGAGCCCCAAGGGACTTTCCTGCCTTCTCTGCCTGGGTTGCTTTCAGAAAGGCTTTTTTTACCTTTCTTTTTTTCTTTCTCCACAGCCAAAGGGAGACAGACCAGGCACAGCCACTGCTGGGAAGGAAGGAAGCAGAGAAACAGTTGCGGCCCTTCCTGGCCAACCCCTGGGACACTTTGCTGATGCCTGAGGCAAAGGACAAAATCCACACAAACACACACAGCTTTCCTACTACCAGTCTGGCTGTTGCAGCACTAGCATAGGACAGCATTTTCCAATGGAAAACTGCCCTCGCTTCCATACTGAGAATCTCTTTGGACCTAAAACTGCACTTGGCCCAGCCAATATGGATGTTCAAGGTGCATTGGGCACCGTTGTGCCTTTTTAGGGACAAACTGCCTGCTTCAGCTCAATGCTCTCCATGCAATTCAGAGACTATTTCCTTGTGCTTTACGATGTGTGTTTGCTCAGCGTTTGGATTATTCCAATGAATTATTTTTGCACTGAAAAAATCTTTGGCATTTGCAAATGCAAGTGTTACCTTAACCTATATCCTTGTAAGATGGAATCTAACTGAGGGTCAAAACCATTGAAACAACAGTGCTCTTACTGTCGCTAAAAGACATATGCTCCAGCTTTGGAAAGACCATCCTTGACATCTATTATTCAATGGCCTGAAAATCTTCAACCCATGTGACACATGTTGAAGACACACACACATATACAGGTTTAAGAAAATGCATTTTTGGATATATAGACAGGTTTTATCAAAGTAAATATCTAGTTCTATGTACTTGCTCATTTTTCTCCTCCCCCCCCCCTTTTTTTCCTTCTTTTTTTCTTTGTAGGAGTTGGTATAGTGTAGCGGTTTGACCTGGGAGACCATGGTCATGCAAAACCACTAGGTGACCTTGGGCAAGTCACACTCTCTCAACCTCAGAGGATGGCAAAGGTAACCCTCCTTTAAACAAATCTTGCCCAGAAAACCCCATGATGGATTCACCTTAGGGTCGGAAATGACGTGGGATGAAAAATAAGAAGTCACATTTTTTTAAAGTCCAATAATTTTTTCAAATCATTCTCAGCAAAACCTGAGGCAATGATCTAGCCTGTAAGGAGATCTGTTCGACAGCAGGAAGAAGTTTACAAAGCATCCCCTTCATGTAAACAGATTGGTTCATTCCTTAAAATCTCTTGACTCAGACAGGATGGGAGGAAGGCTGTATAAGGTGATAGGATACAGCCATTTTAATTATCTGAAATGACAGTCAGGTAGAAGGTGAAACAAGCATGTATTTTGGTGCTCCAGAGACCAGGACATGACCCAGTGGATCCAAAATCATATATATGAAATATAGGGAATATAGGGAAAGAAATTCACCTAAACACTAGGAAACACTTTACCATAAGAGCTATTCATTGGTGGAATGGATTGCCTCAAAGCAAGGACTCTCCTTTTTTGGAGATCTAGTTGAAGACTATACTGTTCAGGGAAGCGTTCCCAGGCATTGCATGATTGTTATCTGATGTTATTTCAAATTGTCGTCTGCCCTATTTTATTGAATGTTAACATGAATTAATATGTATTATTAATTATCTGTGTAGAATGTATGCCACAGGCAGATTTATTTTATCTATTTTAATTGTGTGTACAATGCTGCGTACATTTACACCGCTATATAAATAAAGCATAATAATAATAATAATAATAATAATAATAATAATAATAATACTGTAATAGGATGCTTTATGTGTGGATTGCATGGGGGGTTGGATTAGATGACCCTTGGAGGTGCCTTCCAACTCTAGGACTCAATGATTTGGATGAATTTCCCAAGAGTAAGAGCTCTTTGGCCCAGGAAAAGGTTCCCTCGATGGGTGGTGGGCTCTCCTTCTTTGAAGGTCTTTAACCAGAGGCTGGATGGACATCTCTTGGGAGTGCTTTAGTTGCTATCCCTTCAGGCCAGAAAGGGGATAAACTAGGTGGCCCTTGGAGGTCCCTTCCAACTGGGTCAAACCCAGCCAAGAGTGGATTCCTCCTAGTCTCCTTGCAGGGCAGTCCCTGCCCCCCCCCATAGGACCCCCAGACCCCCGTTCACATGGGGTTTATGCAAAGGCCAGGGCAAGGACGCTGGACCAGGGCCAAGTGGGAATTTCCACCAGCCAGGAAAATATAACTTCCGCAGGGACTGTCCCATGCTTTCCAGGAAAAGAAGCTGGCCGCTGTATGAGCGGCAGAGTTTTTCCTTTGTTCCCCGAATCCCGCCAGGCCAGAGCAAAGAGGCAGGAAACGGCCAAGAAAGGCCCTGTGCTCCATCACACTCGGGACTAAGCGGCCCGGAAGTTGACAAGCGCCTTTCGAGTTCTCCAGTTCTAAATTTGGGAACAAAAACAGACTGGTGGCCATGGTGATAAAACCAGGGCCAAGGAGAGGAAGGTGGAGGAGGAAGTCATGCTCCAACCGACTCAGTACAGCATACAGCTTTTGGCTGGTCCTTCCCCAAACCGTGCATCCCCTGAAAATGGTTCTCAAAGGGTTGCCCGAATAAAAACTGGAAAGGGCTTCTGTCCTTTTAATGGCTGTGCAGAAGAGCAGGAGAGCCAGCATAGTCTTGTGGTTTCAGTATTAGACTAGGACACTGGGAGACCTGGGTTCGAATCTTTACTCAGCCATGGAAACCACTGGGTGACCCTACACAAGTCACACTCCCTCAGCCTCAGAGGGAGGCAAAAGCAAATCTCTTCCGAACAAATCTCACCAAGAAAACCACACAATAGGGTTGCCTTTGGGTGATCATACGTCAGATATAACTTGAAAGCTGTTGTTGTTGCGAGCCTTCAAGGCATTTCCAGCTAATGGTGACCCTAAGGCAAACCAATCATGGGCTTTTCTTGGCAGGGTTTGGTCAGAAGGGGCTTGCTTTTGCCTTCCTCTGAGGCTGGGGGAACGTGACTTGCCCAAGGTCATCCAGTGGGTTTCATAGCTGAGATGAGGATCGAACCCTGGTCTAACTTCAAGGTGCACAAGAAGTAGAAGAAGTGGGAAATGCAGCCACTGTTGCTGCATTGTTGCTTGTCATGAAACCAAGCGACAATCCCTCTGCAAACTCTTTTATTCTGCACAACCCTGAAATGGAGATGTGCCCTCTCCAGTTTTCACTCTGGCAGCCCTAGTTTCTTCCCTGGCTCCTGTGCCACTAGCCTGGCACCAAGTGTGGCCTCAGTCCCAAGGCTTTGCTGGCAGAGGTCCAAGGGGCATTTTAAACAGAGACTGGATGGCCATCTGTCGGGGGTCCTTTGGTTCTTGCATGGCCAAAAGGAGTTGCACCGGATGGCCCTTGAGGGTCTCTTCCAACTCTAGCATTCTCTGATGCTATGATCTTCAATCTCCAGCTAAGAAAGGTCACTATTTTTTGACCCCTGAACCTGTTTGCCAACCTTCACACCTGTTTGTAGTGATAAGGCACAACCAGGAAGCCTGCCATGTAGAGAGATCCCCCACCCAGGGCACCAGGAGAGACCCTCTACCCACCCCTCTCTTTCCAAAAATTGGCATTAAAAAACACCCAAAAGGGTAAAAGAAAGGGACCTACTTGAACTCAGGGGTGTCCAGGCTTTGCCATCTCGCCTTTCCAACTGACAAGGCCAGCTGCCAGACCCTCAGAGCCTGTAATGTCAAGCCCCCCACTCACATCCCCACCAGGGCACTCATGCCATGGCAAAAGGAGAGTGGCTCAGCCCTGGCAGCCCTTTCTGGGTGGCAAGAAGAGGAAAGCAAGGAAGACAGGCAGGAAGGCAAGGAAGGAAGGAAGGAAATGGATGTGGTGCCCCCATCCAGGAGGCTGCAGAATGAGTGGGCACTGGCAGCAGGGCTTCTGGAATGCCAGGGGTAGAGGAAGGGAAGGGAATGTCAGTTGGTGGCAGTTGGAGGGGCAGAAGGAATCAGGATGGCCCAGGAAGGAAGGAAGGAAGCAAGGGAGGGAAGGAGGGAGGGAGGGAAGGAAGGAAGGAAGGCAGGGGGAGGCAAAACAGGCAGGGAAGGTAGGAAGGAAGGAAGGAAGGAAGGAAGGAAGGAAGGAAGGAAAAAGACAAGTTAGCAGGCAGCAAAAGGAGGCAGGCAAGAAAGGAAGGAAGGAAGGAAGGAAGGAAGGGTGGAAAACAAACAAAGGGAGGGAGGGAGGGAAAAGGCAAGATGTAGGCAGTGATGGAAGGAAGGAAGGAGAAGAGGAGGACGAGACACCCTCATGGGGGGAAGGGAGGCTGGGTGTAATTCCTCTCCAAGAATGGATTTGGTGCCAGCCCCAGTGCCACCTAATCAAAGAAGTGATCTGAGGCTGGCTTCATTTCTTTTTCTTTTTTTTAATTTTCCCTCTGCTCATATCTGCTATTAATTATTTATGTCTAACTCTTTGAACCCATGATAGAAATAAAGATTGTTAATGTTTCCATCAGATTACCAGTCTGCCTGGCTCACTTCATCAGAAACTGGGCGCCGACACCATTACATTCCACAGGGGTTGCTACAGAGGGTGCCATACACCCTCCACACATGCACACACCAGCAGAGAGACGTAACACTCTGCAAGATGGTGGCAATGATGATGATGATGATGATGATGATGATGATGATAGTGGAGGTGGTGGTGGTGATGATTAAAAGTGGTAATGACTGGTGCTGTGCAAGCAATTCCAAACAGTGGCAAAATATCTGAATGAAATTGCTATATATAGGAATACAGTAGCACAGTTACAAAAACTGACGCTACTTGGAACCTATCCAGGGGTAGCCGGGTTGGCCATATAGCAAAGTACTGTATCATCCCAAATCCACAAAACAGGGATAACTTTAAGGGACCAAACAAAATGCACAAAATACATGTTGCAATCTTTTGAAGCTCCACTGGCATCTTCCTCCTCAGGCAAAGGTGTTAAAAATGATATAGGAGAAAGAAGGAGGGGGGCGGGGAGAATGGACAATGTCAGTCTTAGCCCTGCATTTGTTCGAGATGTTGTGGTGGTTGTCCTCAGTTCAAATGGTATGGAAGGGTATTAATGCAGGTGGGCCCATCCTCCAGAAGTGCATTTTGGTTAATTGACGTGCATTTTGGTTGGCTCAATAAAGGTATCACTGTTTTGTGGATTTTGGATGATATTGTACTTCTTGGAACAGGCCACGTTATCTGGTGATGCCTCATAGCTTCTTACATTCCTAGACATAGAATCTGAATCAATGACTGTCCCAAATTCCAATCAGCAACACCAGGTACAGTGTGAAACCAAGGAGGAGGAGGAGGAGGAGGAGGAGGAGGAGGAGGAGGATGGGTGGCTTGCATATGCGTGCTAGGTGACCAGATGTCTTCCTTTTCCAGGACATGTCCTACATTTCAATCTTCTGTCCAAGAGAAAATTTAAAAGATCCTCCATTCTGAGCATGATTAAGAAGCATGAATTTACAGTCCTGTGTTTTTAGCTTTTGTTTTGGAGTGTCCCATCATCACCATCAGCATCATCAGTATCAGCATCATCCCACCTTTCTCCCAGTATAGGGACTCAAGGCGGCTGTCTTGTCTACATTTTGCAGATCTTGGTCCTCCTTTGTGGTGAGGACATCTGGTCACCCTACGTGTGTGAAAGGGAAGGGGGGGGGGTGAAATTGCACAGGGATGCACATCACAGACGTGACTCTGCTTATGAGAAAGGTGCTCTCCTATCTCCAACTCCGAAACCTTCTGCTAAATTTAGGAAGGCAAAAGATGGAAACTGTTACAGAGGCAGTAGGACATGAGGACACTCCAGCCGGTGTCAGAGCAAGACGTTCCTCTCACCTCCAAGCTTGACTCACTTTTGGAACCAATACGGTTACAAAACTTCCCCTTGCATTACCCAAGAATCCAAGATCCCCTGTGCAGAAGGAGAAATGAGCAAGCCAGACACCAGCCCACATCCTCTTCCGTTGTCACAATGGGCCTCTTGCAGGAAGACCAGCCACACCAGAACAAGGACGCCTGGGTCACAAGGCAGCAGAAGCAGGGAGACCGTAGGACCACCAGACAAAGGCCGCCTGCTGGAAAGTGACACAGGAGCCATGCCACCCAAAAGGGCTGGCTTTCACCTTGCATGAACCTTAGAAACAAGAGTTGCAAGAAGGGGCAGCTTTCATCAATGCACCTGCCTTGCCAGGGCTGTAACAATTTGGGAAGGGGAGAAAATAAAGGCATGGTCCCCCAATAAGGATTCTGTTCCCCCAGTGGAAATTTTCCTGCACTCCTCAAATTTCTAACATTGCAGAGATGGGTGCAAATATCACACACCGGTTCCACTTTATCTGCCCTAGTTGCATCCCCAAGAATCTGGGGACTGGTGTTTTTTTTGGGGGGGGGGCTTCATAATCCTCCTCCAAAGGGCTCCTCTGGTGCTTCACAGAACTACAGTTCCCAGGATTCTTACACTAGAAGTGTGCAGTGCAAAAGGGTCCTTGAGACATGGAAAATTGTTCTCTCCAAAAACATTTCTATTTTCTCTGTTTACATTCCTTTGACTGCTTCTACTGCTCCTTTTCCCAGGATACCTAAATACTCAGCTGGAGTTTTGAAGTGACTGCAATGCTAAAAATGTTGGGATTGAAATATTTCGTTTTCAAGAGATGTGAAAGGGCCTGGAGCCTGTCGTTTTTGTTTGTTTATTTATTTTTTAAAGATAATTTCATTGATGGTGGGGGCAGAATTCTGATTTGGGGAGGCAATGCCTTCCCTTTGCTCCCCCCATATCTTAAATGGATAGGAATGGGTCACAAGGGCTGCTGTATCTACACTGCAGAAATAACCCGATTTGACACCACTTTAACTGCAGTGTTGTAGAATTCTGGGAACTGCAAAAAATTGAGGTGCCCAGAATTCCATAGCATTGAGCCATGGCAGTTAAAGTGGTGTCAAACCAGATTATTTCTGCAGTGTGGATGCAGCCTTTGACTCAGGCAACTACACAGTGTTCTACTCAGGAAATGAAAAGACCCAAAGAAACAGGATGGCCTTCATCCGTAAGGAGAGATGTGGCAAAAGCAGTCCAAGCGTATGATGCAAAATCAGACTGAATGATCTCAATAAGGCTCCATGGGAAACCTATAAATATGCCCATAGTCCAAGTATCTACACCAACCATAGAGGCAGAGGAAGACGAAACTTAACTGCTTTATCACACTATGTCACAAACAGGATTTAAACGAGAGTTAAACTGGAAATGCCTGATGTTTATCATAGGACATCTCCTGTTTAATTCTCATTTAAATCCTGTTTGCCCCCTGTGATAAAGCAGTTAGAGATTCTGTGAAGGAGTCCAGGAAGAAACTGACAGCATACCAATGCAGGATGTCAAGCTGATCATAGGCAACTGGAACGCCAAAGTCAAAAGCAAAGAAGAATCAAAAACAGTAGGGAGATTTGGATTAGGCAAAAGAAATTAAGCAGGTACGAGTCTGAAGGATTTCTGTGACGCCAACGACTTAATCATTGTAAACACCTTTTTCATACAACCAGAAAGAAGGCTATACACATGGACATTGCCAGATGGACAACACAAAAACCAATTACATTGTATAATCGGAAGTAAAAGATGTAGCACAGATCGCAAATGATTCATATCAAAAATAAGAGTAAAACTCAAGAAAGAAAACAAAACCAGTTATGACACTAAAATACAACCTGAAAAATATCTCAACAGAATTTACTGATGATATGAGAAACAGATTTACTCTACAAAGCATAATCAACCTAGAACCAGAAGAACTATGGTTGGAAGCCAGGGATGTAATAAATTCAGAAATGAGAAGGCAGAGAAAAAGAGGGAGAGACCGAAAATCTAGACTTGCCTTACCAAAGGGCAGATTTGGGTTGGACATTATGCACTGACTGTAAAAGCAGCCTCACTGTGAAAGTGATGGCTTAGAGCAGCGGTTCTCAACCTGTGGGTCGCAACCCCTTTGGGGGTTGAACGAAGCTTTCACAGGGGTTGCCTAAGACCATTGGAAAATGGTAGCAAAATTACAGTTATGAAGCAACAACTAAAATAATTTTATGGTTGGGGGATCACCACAGCACGAGGAACTGTATTATAGGGTCATGGCATTAGGAAGGTTGAGAACCAATGGCCCAGAGGATTGGTTATGGAGTTTTCCTCACTGAAGTCCAGACTTGACAGCCATCTGCCCCAATTGCTTACGCAGAGTGAGGAGTGGGCTGGATAGCCTCCAAGTGATCCCTCTGACCCTCAACTTCTGCCCAATAGGCTGGAAAAGAAAGAGCCTTTTGCAAAGGCATTTGCACCCAAGACTGCCTGTTTTCCCTAACAAATTTTTTGCTTTGATCCTATTTGCATGCTGAATGTTGTAGGGTACTACAGACACAACGTTGTGAGCTTGATCCCACAGGGCTCCAGGTTGACTCAGCCTTCCGTTCTTTTGTAGATTGGTAAAATGAATCCCCAGCTTATTGGGGGCAATTGGCTTACAGTTTGTAAACAGGGAGTGCTTAGTTCACTATAAAACAGTACAGAAATGAGCTATGCCAGGATCCAAATGACCCAGAGATGGGAAAAGAAAGGATGTTAAGAGGAACACACACACACACACACACCATTAGTTTAAAAGTTACTTTTCCTTGCTAGATCTTTGTTTACTTCTTGAAGGAATGTGCCACTCTGGGGTCTCCCCCTTGGTTGGGGTGGTGGGGAAATAGGGGCAACCTAGACCACACCTCTTTCTGGATGCCAAACCTTCAGCCTTCCCCTCCCTAAATAATGGGATTTTGAAGATGCATCATCCCCCCTTCTTGGTCCAGGCCTCCTCCTTGGCTGGAAAGGCAATGGGGCACCTCCTCCAGGCCGGTTCCTGTAACCGGACCCTCAAGACAAACATTTGGGTACTGTGCAGCCAGGATCTCTCCCAGGAGGGAACTGGATCCATGCCACAATGAAGGCACCCTGGCAGATGGGTGAGTCTGTGGCACAGTCCAAGGACGGATGCAGGAGAGACCAGCCAGCAGGTGCCACAGGGGAGGACCAGGCTCACTCACCTTTCAGCCGCTTCTTGCGAGGTTTCAGTTCAAAGCGGGGCATCGTGGCTACTCCTTTGGCAGTGGGCTCCTATGGTGATGCTCCTGGGGACCAGAGTGAGAGAGAATGAGGTCAATAAAGGGTCTCTTCATTCGGCTGGGTGTGCAGAGTCTGCAAACAAGGTCCCTTCAGCCCATTTGCCCAGAAGGCAGCAGACACGGTTCAGGTGGCAGCTACAATTACAGGATGATGGACACACCAGCTGCTGCCTTGCTCCTGTGCATCCTCCACCCGCGCAAGGGCTCTGGCTGCCTTCCAGAGCCCACCTGGAGGCTGCCTGGAGACCCTGCCCAGGACAGGAAAGGGAGGAAGGAGTTTATCATATGAAGGGGATCAGGAGTTTACCCCGTGAATATCCTGGAAAAATCCACAAAACCCACAATTAAAGTGGTCACAAAGAAACATTAATGCACATCTTTTTTACTTTTGAGATTTGAGCGACAATGCATTTCCAATATCACTTTATTTGCACAATTGCATGTGATAATTATTTGTGAAATTACTTGCCATTTTCGCTTTATTTGTGGGATGCTTGAAATGTGCTTTAATCTCTCTTTAATGCCGAAATTAGCCCCAGGGTGATAAAGTCCTAAGAGGATGGACCAAGTGGCATCCACCCTCACCCTTCTTTCCTTCCCTTCTTCCCATGAAAGAGCAGGGGGCAAAGCAGCCGCAGGAGAACTAGCCAAAGACAAATGGGTGGCATATCTCTCCCTGTTCCCTGGGGTCCAGCATGCTGCCATCAGAAAGGCCAAGGTGGAAAGAGGGAGTCTGGTCCAGGACAAGGGATGAGAAAGAATAAGGCCTCAAGCTGGAGTCACAACCAGTTCTTCCACCAGTGTTTTTGCAAAGCAAAAGGCACAAGAAAAAAAAATCCATTGCAGAGTGGATCCTTTAAGCACCTATTCCCCAAGTCAAGCTGCCTTTGAAATGAACAGAAAATGCATACCCTCCAAATGTCAGATTTGTCAAGGACAAAAAATTTGAGGGCCAAAAAATTAATCCTTTGCTGTTCCACTTTCCTGGCAGCTTTTAAAATGTCTCCAGTTTCTCTTTCTTCCTATCGCTTTGCCCCTTTTGTCCCTGTCCCACTTCAAAAGGTGCAAGCTGAGTTCAGAATGTGAAAATACAGTCAGCCCTCCTTATCCATGGATTCTTTATCCACAGATTCAAGCATCCACAGTTTGAAAATATTTTTTAAAAATATAAATTCCAAAGAGCAAACTGATTTTGACATTTTATATAAGGGACATCATTTTCTAATGGGGCTTGAACATCCATGGATTTTGGTATCCTTGGGAGTTCCCAGCAGATACCAAAGGCCCTCACTCTAGTTTGCAATCGATTAACACATGGAAGGCAGCAGAGGATGGAAAGAATGCTACCCTTCTCAGGATCCCAGGCAAAAGCAAACTGCGGCAGCCTCTCCTAGCTTGTCTCTTTTTCTGCTCAGAAAACTGTTGTCATTGTGAATTCATTCTTATATTGCTTGGCCATACAAGTCCTGGTTTTCATGCCTGTAATGTGAGTCCACCACCTCATCTTCTGCTCTGTCTGTGATGGTCATCCAGCCTTTTAAGAGGAGACACATACACACACATGGACACCCCCACACACACCTTTTTTGGCTGTAGCATTGCCCTCATTTTGGTGCCACTTTCAACTCTACATGCAAAGGGTATTTTGATGATTTGAGCAATTAGGGCTTTTCCAGGTTTTTGGATGGCAGGTTCTGTTTTGTTTGCATTGCTAGCTTTGAATTGCCCTTAAAAGTTTGCTTTGAATTGCCCTAAAATAAATTGCTTCAGGTTGTTTGAAGTGCTTCAAAATTGCTTTTATGTGCTTGGCTTGTTTGGGTTGTCTTAAAGCTCAGGTGGAGAATGGGTATTGATTTTAAGATCTCTGGGCCTCCACAGCACCCACAATTTAAAAACACAAACCCTTTTATTTTTTGTGAAAAAATTTTCCCCATTCCTGCTGTAAAAAAGGATCTCAAGCTGAAAGTGCCCTTTTATGTGGTGGTGTAGGAGGCATTTTGAGCTATTAAAAAAAATTTTTTCCCCACTGGGGTGTGTGGTGTGGAGTGTGACATGGCCAGGGGCTGCATCCTTCCAAGGTCCCACAGGACCAATGCATCCCCCCTCCCAATGCCTGGCATTTGTTCACCCCTGTTTTAAAGGGATCCTTTGGATGGCACCCTACCCTGACATCCACTGATAGAGAGCAGGCTAGAAATCCAGAAAGGAAAAGAAAGGAACAGGTGTGCAAAACGAATGGCTCTTTCCTGTGCAGCCATCCACATCTCACACCAAAAAGGTGAGTAGGAATGACTGACCATGGGGTTCTCTTTGGCACAGCGCTGGCACAAAATCAATGTTAAACAATGGTAACATTACCAGCTGTCTCTCCTCTGGACATGCTCTACCTTGTCATCATCCTTCATGAATTGTAGTGACCCGAACTGGACACAATAGTCAGGTGAGGTTTGACCCAAGTAAACCAGAGTGGGACTATTACTTCCTTCAGTCTAGACACCGTATTCTTATTGATGCAGCCTAGTATCATATTTGGTTTTTCAGGTTCTGCATCACAATGCTGACTCGTGTTCAGCCTGTAGTACACTAATATAAATTAATTTCTTTTACTGTTTTCAAGCTCTCCCTTTCTTCTCTCACCCAAGTCCACCTCCTGTCCTTCCTGCATCCCCCTCCCCATCTAAATAAATAGAGAACGTAAGCGCCTCCAGGCAGAGATCTGTGATGACCCTCCACCTGCAGTGATGGTGAAATGGGAGACTTCAGAGGAATGGAAATTCTCCACAGAGACTCCTGTTGGTGGAATGGAAAGAGGAGGTCATCCAAGTCCAACCAGGTGGTAAAAGGTTGAGACAAGTGGAAGCAACAGCAAAGAGCGGATCCATCCCAAGCCCATCACATGGGCTTTACAATCCCTTTCCCAGACAATGCTGGTCTGGATTCAGATTTACCAGGAGCTGACCCTGTGCTGGACGTTGTGTCCCCTTTGACCTGCAAAAGTTGAATGGAGTTTGGCCCTCCAGAGAGGGCCAAGCGACCAAGGAAGGTGAGATGGAAGCAAAAGCAACCAAGATCTTTGGGAAATGATCCCATTTCACACATGGGAAGGGGCCATGTTACTGGAGAAGAGAACAATGCTGATGGCTCTATCTGGGGAAGGAATCACCTGTGGTTGTAACAGGAGTCGGGCAACTGGAGGCCACCTGGCTTGCCTTTGGGGTGAAGGGAGCGTTCCTTTTCTATAGGCGGGATTGTTTTTGAAAAAAACAAAACAAAGCAACCCACAATCATGTGAAATGGAACCCCCACAAATGGCCCTGTGGAGAGTGGCCAATGAAGGTCCCAGCTGGTAGCCAGCTGCAGTCTCCCCTCATGATGGGAGGGAAGCTGGGGCATTTCAGAGCCCCTTGCAGAACCTCCAGCACAAACCTTTGGGCAAAGGAGCTGTTCTGCTTCCTTTCGCTGAGGTTACACAAGAGCATCAGATGGCAGGAGTGAAGAAAGAACTGCAAGTTTAATAAATAAATAAATAAAAATACTATATTGGGAAAAGTAAGAACCTATACAGATAACAGAATACAATATATACAGTATGCAGAGAGATTCCTTGTCTAAGAAAACCCCCTGAAATTAATGGGGTCGCCGTACGTCTACAGACAACACACACACACTCACAAATAGTTAAATATACTTAACTAAGGACCCTAAACACCCTAAAAGGCCCCAGATCCCACCTGATCTTGGAAGCTAAGCAGGATCAGCCCTGGATAGTCCTTGGATGGGAGACCAACGAGGAATCCTAGGTGCTGGAGGCTCTATTTGAGAGGAAGGAACTGGCAAAACCACCTCTGAGTCTAAGCAGATTATCACATAAGGAGAAAACCCTGTGAAATTAATGGGATTGCTGTAATAAGTCAACAGGTGACTTGAAGATATAGACACACACACACACGCAGAGTGCAGTGGCAAATACTTGAAGGCACACACACACACACACACACACAGACACACACACATCACTTTGTCACAGGAGCTGGAAAGAGAAGCCAGAGAAAGAGGCAGAAGGAGCTGGCTCTGAAGTATATAATCAGAAGAGATCCCCCCAAAACCATCTGATCCAACCCTCTGCTGCTAGGGCAGGACTCTCCCACCAAAGCACCCCATAGAAATGGGCATCCAAGATCTATTTAAAGGCATTCCCCTCCAAAAAAGGAGGAAAAAATCCACCCCTTACAAGGATCCTGTGGAAGGGCTTTCCTACCACTCTCAGGAAGTTCTTCCTAAGGCTGAGCTGGGATCTTCTTCCTTGCAGCTGGGGTCCATTATACAGCAGAGGCACAGCGGCAGATCCCGGATCCTGTTCTTCCACATGCACATCTTCCCAAATGGGCCTTCCTCCACGGTTTACTCCATCTAGGCCTTCTTCAAAAGAGGTCAGCCAGCCCACGAACCCAGGGATCCAACCGGGACATTTGCATGGTGTGAATCTACATACACAGCGGTTGTGTGACGCCACCCTTTCTGGCAAACGAACGCTGGCATTGTGCAACCGCTTCCTGTCTCCCCATCCGTTTGTTTTATTTTCCTCTTGTGCAATGGGGAATGTGTGAGCCAATGTGACATAGTAGTTTGAGTGCTGGACTGTGACTCTGGAGACCAGGGTTCAAATCCCGGCTCAGCCATGAAACCCACTAAGTAGCCTTGGGCAAGTCACACTCTTTCAGCCTCAGGGGAAGGCCTTGCCAAACCTTCTCCTGACAAATCATGCTAAGAAAACCCAGTGATCGTGGTTTCCACCATAAGCTGGAAACAACTTGAGGGCACAGAAACACGAACAATGATGGGGAATGTGAGAAATGGACAGAAGGATTTTATGATATTAGAAAGTGGAAACAAAGAAAGACACAAAGAAGGGATTTCGGGGTAAAATATTTAGTTGATGTCAAGCTGAGAAATATTGTAAAGGATAATCTATCAGTACTGTATTGTTAATACCTCTACCAAAAAAGCAAACCTTGATTTTGCCACTTTATGTAGGGGATATCATATTACTACCCCGTTGTCAATAACGGAACTTGAACATTAATGGATTTTCGTATCCATGGCAGTCCTGGGACCAAAATCCAGTGGATATCAAAGGCTCACCGTGATTTGAATTAATTGGTTTCCTCATTGAGTCACAGAGATAGAAGATACTGAGAGATCGTCTATTCCAACCAGCTTCATTCATTCAGAGATCCACAGCCAAAGTCCTCCTGAGAGATGGACACCCAGCCTCTGTTTGAGGACCTCCAAAGAAGGAGAATCGATTAACAAAGCAGTAAACTTTATTGTTATTGTTATATTGTTATATATGTAGATGGTTGCCCTCAAGTCATTTCCGACATGGTGACCCTAAGGGATTTTCTTGCTATGCCACTGCCATCCTCTGAGGCTGAGATAGTGTGACCTGTCACCTGGGGGGTTTACATGGCTGAGCCGGGATTTGTATCCCGGTCTCCAGAGTCATCAATGTGTCGTGCTCTGGACTCTGAAATCTCTGGGCCCAGGACAGTGTTGGCAATCTCATTCAAAGTTAGCAGCAAGCAACAGACTCTGCAGCAGAAACAAGGTTCACCTGCAGTCTGATGTGCTGCAATAATTTTCCAGCTGTACATATAAATTAGCACTGTTCTTGTTTGCCATTCAGTTGACTTTGATTGTGGTGACCCCATGAGTGAGACACCTCTAAGACCCTCCTGGTCAACATCAGCCCTGCTCAGGTCTTGCAAAGACAGGACAGCAGCTCTGCCTTCCTTTCTGGGCTCAATCCACCTCTCCTCTGTTCTTCCTTTTCTCCTCTGCCTTCCACTTCCACAAGCTTTATTCTCTTTCTCAGCAAGTCATACCATCTCATTATATTTCCAAAGTACAACAGCCTTGGTTGAATCATTTAGGTTTGATTTCTTCTCCAATCCATTGGTCTTTTGGCAGTCTATGATCTCTGCAGAACTCCCCTCCAGCACCGCATTTCAAAGGAGTTGAAAATGAGTTGATTCTCTTCCTATCCGCTTTCTTCATCCAGCTCCCACAACCATATATAGAAACTGAAAATACTACAGCTGACTTGGATGAGCCTGACTTTGGTATTTAATGGCATGAACAATAAATGTAGCACCTTCTTGCAATGCATGCAAACCTGGGTTGGGTTGTCCAGCGACTGGCTTCCTCCGGCCTTCTTTGCCTTCAGCAGTGGCACAAGAGGGACTTTGGCTCCATGGCTCCATCAGAACTTCCAGCCTCATCCATTTATTTAGCTCTCCTGCTGGGCTTTGACGCAGGCTTGTTCTCCTGCATGAATCAAGATGCTGCAAAGCCTCCCTTCTGCCTTTGAGGCCCTTCTCCCACGAAATCTCACAAGGGAAGGAGGATCATTAGAGCTAATCAAGCCCTCGATGCAAGAAAGTCAATAAGCCGAGGAGACGGGAGCAGTCTGGCTTGTTAGAGCCTCACAGAGATTAAGGAGCTCTTTGGAATTGGCACGTTGTGTGCGGATCCCCGCTGGCAACGCACAGCAAACACCTGCACAGAACTCGAGATCCCCCTCGCCTCGCCTCCAGTCCTGCTGGGTACCTGCATCATCCCTTTTGCCAAATGGGAACATTTCCAAGGTCCCCGCGCCTCTTTCCTGCCCTCTCTGCTGTGACCTCTCTGGAACCATGCAAAAAGTTACATTGGGATCTACTCCTCAAAGCTTTAGTGAAGTTTCTTTATTGATGGTGGAACAAACTAAGAGTGAATGCCCAACCATCTTGTATCCACAGTCCTGTATAGCTTTGGACCCAACAACTAACTGAAGTGGTAGGTTGGATTAGATGCCCCCTGAGATACCTCTCAATGCTGTTAGCACATCCTGCATCCCCACGCTGTATATGAGGCCCTCCATATTTTTCATATCTCACAAGAGGTTACAATAACCTTTGAAACACATGAAATTCCCTTTGCAAAAGGAGTATAGGCCCAAAGACACGGAAGACCTAAGTAAAAGGATAAATGGGTGTGCTGATCACTCTTCTTCCCCCAGGCTCTCTGCATATTCTTTGCACCCAGAGACAACGACGGTCTCATGGCACCAAGGCAAGTAAGCCAGTAGCTCCGTGTTCCCAGCCAACTTCCCTATCCATCTACCTTGGGGATGTCCTAAATCCAATCACTGTTTTGTTAACTCAAAATTAAAGCAATCAATCATTCTGGAATCCCATTGTTGGTTCTGTGTGAAGGCCGTTGGTTCTACATTGCATTTTAAGTCATCACTGAGTATCCCTGGAGGCTAGAAATCAGATATAAATATTGTTTTCCAGTTCTAGCTTCGTGTGTGCACAGAGGGTCTCCTTAGTCACTGTGTTGCCCTCAGACTTTGTCTGAGCCACGTCCCATTTTCTGTGGATCCTTCTGCAGAACTGATAAATATTAACTCCTCTATAGCAACCCTTCACTATCCAAACACCGTACCTCCATTTCAATCAGCTCTGTATGGTGTGTCTGTTTGAATTACTATTGTGTGTGTGAGTCATTCTTCTGCCTATTTAAAAACAAAACCTTCCTTATTCATTAAACCTAGAGTCCTCACACAATGAGTACCAGTATTCACAGGTGCAAATTATCCTCAGGTTATCCACCCTCTCACAAGTGTCCTTTGAGCTAAGCAATTCGCCAAACATTTAAAAGACAATGACACAATTGGTGTAGACACACTCTCTCAGCCTCAGAAGAAGGCAATGGTAGCAAACCCCCTCTGAAGAATCCTTGCAAAGAAAACCATGTGATAGGTTCATCTTAGAGACCCATATGTTGGAAGCAACTTAAAGATAATACATCATCAGCATAATCAACATCAATAACAACTTTTCCCCAAAGATGGTGCTCAAGGCAAAAATTGTATTTTGGGCATCATGGAGCTAGAAGATGGGCAAGGTGCAGTAGATGTTGACTTTAATGTGAAGAGAAGAACTTATCTTACATAGAATCATAGAATTCTAAAGTTGGGGAAAAAAACCCAAAGGGTAATCTAGTCTAACCTCCTTCTGCCATGCAGGAAGACACAATTAAAACCAGATGTGACAGATGGTCCTCCAGCCTCTGTTTAAAGACCTCCAGAGAAGAAGACTCCGCCACCCTCCTCTGAGGGAGTGTCTTCTACTGTTGAACAGCTCTTACCATCAAGAGGTTCTTCTGAATAGTTAAGTGGAATATCTTTTCCTTTAGTTTCAATCCATTGCTCCGTGTCCTGTTCTCTGGAGCAGCAGAAAACAAGTTTTCTCCCTCCACAATATGACACCCCTTCAAATATTTAAACAAGGCTATCATATCACCTCTTAAGCTTCTCTTCTCCAGGCTAAACATCCCCAGCACCCTAAACTGTTCTTTATAGGGCTTTATGTTTTCAAGACCATTTACAATTTTGGTCTCCCTCCTGTGGATATGCTCCATCACATCCACATCCTTCTTAAATTGTGGTGCCCTGAACTCGACACACCATTCCAGATGAGATCTGCCCTATACTTGGGAAGGCAAAGCCAAACCCCCTTGGAACAAATCTTGCCAAGAAAACCCAGCGATGGTGTGGTCAAAAGCCAGAAATGACTTGAAGGCACAACATAGACTTGTTTTCTGCTGCTCCAGGGACTAGAACCTGGAGCAATGGATTTAAGCTCCAGGAAAACAGATTCCACCTAAACATTAGGAAGGAATTCCTGACAATAAGAGATGTTTGAAAGCAGAAAATGCTGCTGCCTCAGAGAGTGATGGAGTATCCTTCTTTGGAGGCTGTTTTTTAAACAGAGGCTGGATGGTCATGTGTTGGGGGTACTTTGATTGTGTATTCCTGCATGGACTGGGTGGCCCTAGGGGCCTCTTCCAACTCTAGGATTTTATGGAACAAGAAGAAGACGATGACGACGAACATATGTAGGAAACTTTATACACCAATAAAGGTGTGCAAGCCACTTTGGTCACCCTATACCTGGCTCTTGCTTAAGCCAAGAGTGCCACATGGGCAGGTCAAGCACATGTCCTGAAAAGTGCGGTCACAGCCCCAGCTGGAGGAGAGCCCATGCTCCACGTTGAGACAGATTCAGACTCTGCAGTGGCCCAGTACCTGGAGTGAGAGCAGTAGGGAAGATACAGCCTCCCACTGGCCCTGCCTGTCCCCATATTTGTTCTGCCTGATTGAAAGTGCCATGAGGCTCTCATTATTTTGCTGTAAAGAGTAGAGGGAGCCTTCATCCTCCTCTTTGCCGTGGGTGAATTTCTCAGGCTTTTAGAGAACCGTTCTGATCCAAGCCTGATCTTAGTCCTCACAGAATTCCCTGTAATTCCTCCTTCCTATTCAGACAGTATCGTACTTCTAGCAGAAAGCATCACAAGATTGGAACAATTATTAAAGAAAATAAACAAAAAGAAAGTGCAAAGGTAGGCCTAATGTTAATCATAAAGATAACAAAAAGTAATGACCATGGAGTCTGAACAAAAGTATGAACAAAACAACATTATGTAAGTTGAATGCATATAAATTCAACTTAGACAATGAGGAAACTGAAATCATTAAGAGACTGCAGTCAAGAAATCAGAAGATGATTAGGAATGGGAAGGGCAGCCATGACAGAACTAGAAAAGATCCCAAAGTATAAAGATATGTAAGTGAGCACTAAAGTTAGAATTGTCCAAGCCATTGTGTTCCCCATCACCATGTATAGACGTGAGAGCTGAACAGTGAAGAAGGCAGATAGGAAGAAAATACATTCCTTTGAGATCTGTTGCTGGAGAACAGTATGGAGGATACCATGGATGGCTAAAAGGACAAACAATTCAGTCCTAAAACAAATCCAGTCTGAACAATCCCAGGAAGCCAAGATGATAAAATTGAGGCTGTCAAACTTTGGCCACATCATGAGAAGACACAAAGCATCAGAAAAGAGAAGAATGCTAGAAGGAGTGGAGGGTAGGAGAAAAAGGGGAAGACTGCTTGCCAGATGGATGAATTCAATCAGCCAGACCATGGGCATGAATTTATAGGACTTAAGCAGAGCAATGGAGGACAGGGGGCCTTGGAGATATCTCATCCTCAGGGTTGCCCTGAATTGAGGTCAATGCAAAGGCAGCCAACAACAGGAAAAAGACAAAGAGGGGAACCTTACCTATGGTTTCTGACTCTATGTATATCTTCTCAATGTGGTCATTCCCACTTCCCTAAACACAGACTGCAGCCTGAGGGTCACAAGATGCAAGGAGTCCTCTTTCCCTTCTTAACCATCGTCCATCCGCAATGTCCAAAAACAGACACAACTTGCTCAGCTCCCCTCCCAAGTTCCCTCTCGCCTCCGCAGTCGCTTTTCCAGATATCAAACCCCTGTTGTTTTGTTCAGACTTTTCTTTTCTGGCTGGAGAGACTGTGGAGGAGCCAGGATATTTTGGACCGGAGAGCCTTGGCAGAAGCAGCTGTGGAAAAAAGCCCCTGGGCCTGGCCCTGTACAGTAAAAACCTCCTTTTAATTTCTGGGAGGGTTTCTGTTGCTGTGACATTTTATCTGGGCTGTGGAGTCAGCAGCAAACCCTCCCTCTGAGGGTCAAGGAGAAGAACAGAGGCATCAGATGATGAGAGGAGTCAGCCGAGGGACAAACAGAGGCCACTTGGTCACATCTGGTAACTGGACCTGTGGCTGTAATGAGTAGGAAGCCCCTGGCCTGACCCCTGGAAAGTCCAGAAGGCACAAGAAGAGAGAGGCAGACGCTTCCTCACCAAACAGCCAAAAGTGCTGGCCACTTTGTCTGAACAACAGAGGGAAGCACTGTCCAGCATTTGCAGAAAGGGTCAGGCGAAAGTATTCCCCAATGCACACACTTCAGAAGTTAGGACAGGCACCCTCCTTCTGCAAGCAGAATTTGGGCAGTCATTCGTTCCATCAGGGATGCTGTAGAATAAGGTTTCCTGCACTGCCTGGGAGAGGGTTGGATTAAATTCCCTTTAAGGTCCCTTAATTCTGATTCCAGGAGTTAGAGAGCATCTGGAGGGTGTCAGGGCAGCGGTGGCCCACAATGCCAGGGGATAATAGAAGGCCTCTGTAAAATAAAAAACCTTAAGGAACCAACCACAAAGTGCCCCTCTTTTATGGAAACCCACCCTCACCTTTTCCTGCTTGGCAGCCAAGAGGGGAGAGTGACTGGGGGTTAAAGCAGGGATGGAAAACCCATTGCCCTCCAGACACTGCTGGACTACCTCTCCCATCAAACTGGCTGATGGTGTTGCAGTGCTCCAATGTTTGGAGAGGCAACAATTGCCCAGTTTTGGCTTGAAGTGCCCTGAGGGTCTAC
This sequence comes from Urosaurus nigricauda, assembly GCA_034509955.1. Classification (NCBI taxonomy): domain Eukaryota; kingdom Metazoa; phylum Chordata; class Lepidosauria; order Squamata; family Phrynosomatidae; genus Urosaurus; species Urosaurus nigricauda. The sequence continues at coordinate 4,191,101 of JAOEGL010000002.1, forward strand.
TCCCTTCCCCTGTCCACCCCACCCCCATGTTCCAGGTCCAGCCTGAGCCTTGGGAAGAGGGAAGAAGAAGAGGAGCAGAGGATGCCTCCAGGATGTCCTGGGGGTGAGATTGCCCCTTCGCATGGGTCCCAAGGGGAAAGGCTTCCCCTCAGCCATAAGGGTCCCTTAGGGCAATTCCAAGGCCCCTGGGACCTTTCCAATCTTCCAGACTCACCTGGGGTCACTTACAGAAACTCACTTCTTCTCTCAGGTAGACCGACAAAGCAAGCGCCCCCTGAATCCCCCCCAGAGGGAAGCTTGTCTCTTTGGAAAACACCTGCACGAAGGGCAGGGCTCCAAAGGCCAGCCAGTAATGCCCAGTACAGTAAATGCCAAGAGGAGGATGGAGCTGGCCCTGGTAAGCCCCGGGGCACAATGGAGTGCCACTGGGACAATGTTTGTTTCTCTCTGAGTTTGTGTGTAGAAGAGGGTTTCAGCTCCCTGACTCTGAAGGTGGAGTTGGCAGAGGATAGGACTGAACAAACAAGAGCTGATCCTTGGACTTGCCAGGGGATGGGGCGCTCCCAGCAATGGCATTATCTGCAGGGTTTCCTCAGCTGTAGCTGGACCAGGACAGACACCCCACATGTGGCAAGGTCCCAGCCAGGCTGCCCATGAGCGGCTGCATGGTGGCTTCAGTGGTGGGCCAGGACTCCTCTGAGACCAGGGTTCAAATAATAAATCTGGCCAAGAAGGGTAGACAGAAGTCGGAGCCTATGTGAAGGCAACATGGGAACAACTAGACTGAGAGGTCTGCCAGGGAGATGAAGACTGAGCCTCTTCTTGTGCCAAAGGCAACTACTTTGGAGGAGGAAGGTTCTTGTAGGTTATCTGTTGGGCCCGTACTTTGGACCCTTTGGGGGCTGTTTGGGAAGGTCAATGAGCTCTGAGCAACCCTCTTCTCCCCCATGAATTAGTCCCACAAATGACCTTTGGAAAGTAAGATCCATGCATTTTGTCTGGGCAACGAAGGCAACCCTTCCAGACACACACCAGGAAGATATTCTAGATCTCAGTTTATTCCTGAACGCTTGCAATCTTCCAGTGTTTTACCAAGATGCAAAAAGTTAGGCTCCGTTGGCGTTTTAGTCCTGCTGATTTTGGTGGTATTTTAATCCTGCTACCTGTCCCACACTCCAGAGATGAAGCGGGACGGAAATTGCAGCAAGCTGGATCAGAATCAGCCGTTCGTGGAGGGCTCCTGTGCCACCCACATTCAGCCATGTGTATCGGAGCAGGGATTGTGCCCACCTAGAGATTTTTGCCTTGTGTAGGTAGTGGGATGAATTACGAGGCTCTGTTCTAATCCAAACCAGCTCTTGCCCATTGCCACCATCACGGCAAGAATTTACCCCAGGGAAACAGGCAGGAAATGCCTCCAACGCACCAGCAGGCAGTCCCATCACAGCATCCATTTTGAATGGGTTTTGCATTAAAAATAGTACTTTCCCCTGCACTGAAATAGTGTATTTCTTGTTTGTAATAAATCAAATTCCACCTTTGAATCCATCATTTGCAGCCCTCCAATGGACATACTGATGATAATGTCTGCCTTCTCAAGGGATGGCTGTTGCTCAGTCTTCACTCATGGCTGACAAGGTGGGTGGAACTGGGCTCGGGTTGTGGAACTGCCACTGGAAATCTTAATATGAATGTCTGGACAATGAATTCTTCAGGCTTGCTGTAGCTTCTTGCGCACAAGAGTCCCTAAAAGAGCTTCATAGAAGCACAGAATCACAGAGTTGGAAGAGACCCCCAGGACTATCCATTCCAACCCTGTTCTGCCATGCAGGAACTCACAATCAAAGCACTCCAGACAGGTGGCCATCCAGCCTCTGTTTAAAAACCAGTATTTCTTAGCCAGGAACTCCAAAAACTCTTAATCATTACCTAACCCAAGTCATTTACTGCCAGAATGAAACACACTGGGCTTTACAGCTGACAAAAGAGCACCTTTTCAGCTTCATGAAATGTGTCCCCTGTGAACCGAATAGTCTGGAACCAGAATTTTAAAAAGACCCTGCTCAGTTTCCACCAGGCTGTGCTGATAATAACCAAACAGACTTTCATTTCAATAATCCCCTAGTTGAACATCATTTAATGAAACCACATCAGGTTTTAATGATGAGCCACTTCTGAATCCCGCTGCTGTCTAGCAGGAGAGGATGTACAGCATCTTTCCTACCTCTCACCTTCAAAAGGATTCCCAGCTCAGATCCTCTTTTCCCTCATATCTTTCTTACTCAATAGATGTGGCTCCCACTTAATCCCAGCAGGTGGACTAGTCTGCCCTTCTGATTAGATAACATAAAATTAGAATATTTCCCCCCAGGTTTTGTTGTTTCTGGACTGGCTATGGAAGCTCCTTGGGACACTGGAGTGAATCTCTAGAAGTCTGCTTGCTATGTTGGACCGTTTTGTTTTACACTTCATATCCACAGATTGTTTATCCATGGATTCAAGCATCCACAGCTTGAAAGTATTTAAAGTATATAAATTCCATTTTGCCATTTTATGTAAGAGACACCATTTTAGTTTGCTATTGTATTTAATGTAACTTGAGCATCCATGGATTTTGCTATCCTGAAACCAAACCCCAGCAGATACCAAGAGCCAACTGTACTTTTAGTTCATATGCTCACTGCCTTCCCCAGATTTCTTCTCTACATTCTTCTTGAATTATCATATTTATTGAAGTCAGAGATTCCCACTCCATGCAAAAGAGAGCGTTTCCTCCAGCCCTGGCTAGACCACCTCAGTCAGGGCACTGACTATAACTTAAGGGGAGATGAGAAAGGGAGATGGTCCAGTACGCAACTGGACCAGACAAAAAGTATGGCCAGGGGATTCACCAGGGGGATCTGGGGGGTGTCACCTGGTGCATTGGTGAGAAGAGGTGAGAAGTTCCAAGTCTGGCATCAGAAAGCGAGTCTCCATCTTCTGCTTGTCCAGCAGCTCCGTTAGACTCAGAAAGGCTGTGGAGGAGAGGGATCACTGAAAAATGATTTGCACTCCTTGAGCTTGTTTGGAGGTTCTAGCAGGGGAGCGCAGCTATTGTATACCCTTGACTGAAGAACGGTACACTCCTTCTATCTGAGATGATCGTCCTCTTCCACCGAGCACGCAGCTTCAGGAGGGACACACATGGAGCAGTAAGGGAGGAAGGGGACACCCGCCTAGCCAGTCAGATCAGCCAAATCAACCCTGGCAATCAATGGGGTGACAGATGTCACAGCCAGATTGCCCTCACATCCAGAGGCAAGGTCAAGCATGATGGTGGCACAAACATCAGCCTAGCCAAGCCACCCACCACAAACTCCTGAAAAGCAACCCAGCCTTTCCAATAAGGATGGGAATCAGGTATATTCAGATACTGATGGACTGCAATTCCCAGTCTCCCTCACCACTGGCCATGCTGGCTAGGAGATGCTGGGAGCTGCAGTCCAGCTCAATAAAGAGGGACAGGTGATTCTCACTCTTGCTCTCCATCACACCTCCCTCTCCCTTCCTCTTCCCCAAATGGATTGTGTTGGCCTAAACTGCATTCCATCATAAGCACCTCAAACCTCACAGCCAAGTAGCCCTACAAGGTTCTGCAGGGAAAGACTCTGGCAACTTTCCCCTTTTGGAATCTGAAAAGTAAGGCCTTTGACAAGGTTCCCCATGACATTCTTGCAAACAAGCTTGCAAAATGTGGGATAGACAAGTTAACTGTTACATGGATTTGTAATTGGTTGACTGGCCGAACTCAAAGGGTGCTCAACAATGGCTCCTTTTCATCCTGGAGAGAAGTGACCAGTGGGGTCCCACAGGGTTCTGTCCTGGGCCCAGTGCTATTCAACATCTTTATTAACGATTTGGATGACAGAATTGGGGGCATACTTATCAAATTTGCAGATGACACTAAACTGGGAGGAGTAGCTAATACCCCAGAGGACAGGATCAAAATTCAAAATGACCTGAATAGACTAGAAAGCTGGGCCAGTGCTAACAAAATGAAATTCAATGCGGAGAAATGTAAGGTATTGCACTTAGGGCGGAAAAATGAAATGCACAGATATAGGATGGGGGACACCTGGCTGAATGAGACCACATGTGAAAGGGATCTAGGAGTTCAAGTAGACCATAAGTTGAACATGAGTCAACAGTGTGATGTGGCAGCTAAAAAAGCCAATGCAATTTTAGGCTGCATCAATAGAAGTATAGTTTCTAGATCAAGGGAAGTTATAGTGCCACTCTATTCTGCTTTGGTCAGGCCCCACCTGGAATACTGTGTCCAGTTCTGGGCACCACATTTCAAAAAAGATGTGGAGAAACTGGAGCATGTCCAAAGGAGGGCAACTAAGATGGTGAAGGGTCTGGAAACCTTGCCCTATGAAGAACGCCTTAGGGAGCTGGGGATGTTTAGCCTGGAGAAGAGAAGGTTAAGAGGTGATATGATAGCCCTGTTTAAATATTTGAAGGGATGTCATATTGAGGAGGGAGCAAGCTTGTTTTCTGCTGCTGCAGAGACTAGAACGCGGAACAATGGATGCAAACTGCAGGAAAAGAGATTCCACCTCAACATTAGGAGGAACGTCCTGACAGTAAGGGCTGTTCGACAGTGGAACACACTCCCTCGGAGTGTAGTGGAGTCTCCTTCCTTAGGGGTCTTTAAGCAGAGGCTGGATGGCCATCTGTCAGGGATGCTTTGACTTGGAGTTCCTGCATGGCAGGGGGTTGGACTGGATGGCCCTTGTGGTCTCTTCCAACTCTATGATTCTATGATTCTATGATTCTACGAAGGCAGCGCTCCAGGTAAGGGCTTGTCATGCCCGGCCGCCATGAGCCAGGCATGCCCTCCAAGTTTGAGGTTGAGGCTGAGACCCCAAGGGACACACCAGGACTGCAACCACTCCAGGATCCTCTGGAGGTATGCCTGCAGCCAGTACCAGGATCAAGTTCCCAGAAGCAAAGTTTCCCTCCACCTGAGCCAGACTGACTGGTCCCTACTCCCACAGAGAGAAGAGAGACAACAGCATTCTCTATGGTTAAGTAGGAAGCAGGCTACTAATAGGGAGCCCATGCAAGACCCAGATGGGCTATAAATATCCCAGCATCTCCCTTGGTCTAGTATAGTTGACATCCATCCATCATGCTTGGGAGATGCCTTGCTGTTGCCTTGAACATCACCTGTTGCCTGAAACTCTGCTTGGACCTGGACTACTCTTTTGGATTTTCCCTTTGAACCTGCTCTACCAGACTGACTGAAGCCTCATGATGAATCTGTATTGGATTACATGACCATTACCTTTGCTACAAACTTGGTGAGACACGCTCCCTTTCTCTCTCCCTCAGTGCTTGAAACACTGAGATTCTGGATTTAGGGTTTAGCTAGCCTTGCAAGGGCAAACAGGACAGGGCTGGAGGTGACAGTAAGAGCTGTTCAACAGTGGAAGACATTACTTCGGAGAGTGGTGGTTTCCTTCTTTGGAGGTCTTTAAACAGAGGCTGGACTGCCATCTGTCGGGGTTGCTTTGATTGGGAGTTCCTGCATGGCAGGGGGTTGGACTGGATGGCCCTTGGGGTCTCTTCCAACCCTATGATTCTATGACGTCCAGGAAGAATGGATCCTCCTCCTCCTCTGCCTTTGTCTTCATTCCATCCATCCATGCATCCATCCTCCCACCTCTACACCTTCTGCTTTTTCCTCAACCCTGGGACCACAGGAGTGGATTACAAAAATTAAAACCGATACTGATAAAAGCATACACAAAGACATCAGCAAAGACACACACAAAAAAGATTATTCCAAAAAACCCAATTAAACATCTCCACAGAATTCAAGCTGCTTTAAACAAATCCATTACAAGAGAAAAGATAACCCACCATGACCTTCTCTGGTTTCTCCACTGCATTCATCTTTTTCTCTCTTTACGGATTTTGCACAAAAGGACAAGGACCGATTAATCTTCTAACTGCTCTCCTCTGGAGCCTTCAATCTGGAAACTCTCATGGTGATGGGGGAAGCATTCGATAATTTGGTGCCCCCCAGATATTTCGTACTCCAGTTCCCACCAGCCCTTACACATTTCATCAATAGAAAGTAATTATGGGAGCTGCAGTTCTGAAGAGGGCCTCCCAGAGGAATGTGAGAACACCATGCTATCACCATTAGTGTGTGGTGGCTGGATAGTTTTAGACATGCTTGGAGGAAACGGATTACTGGACCCGTTTCAGTCTGGTTTTGGTGCAGGTGAAAAACATGGGGGGTGCTTCCCAGTTGATCCTCTTGGATCTCTCAGTGGCTTTGGATACCATTGGCCATGCCATCATACAGGGCCAATTCAGTCAGATGGGAATAGGAGTTACTGCTGCCTAGTGGTCCCACAAGGTGGCATGGATGGGGACCCCTGTTCAGCTCCGATTTGTGTGCCAGCCATGGCCTCTCCTAGATAAGGATAACCTAGCCCCAGTCATCCACACACCGGAAACTTCCCAGTTAGACCACTGTAATGTGCTCTGAGTGGGGCTGCCCTTGAAGATGACTCAGAAGTTCAGCTAGTGGAAAATGGAGCAATAAGATTGGTGATCAGCGTGTCATTTCAACAACACATAATACAAGTCTTAAAGGGGCTTCACTGGCTGCCAATGTGGTTCTAGAGTGAATTTAAGATGCTGGTGATGACATCTGAAGCCCTAAATGGCTTGGGACTTCGATACCTAAAGGAGAGCTTCTCCACAAAATGCTTAGAGTATGACTAAGGCTTGCTTGGGGTGGGGTAGGGGGTGGACTACTTTGTGTCCCACCAGTGAGGGCAATGCAGTGGGGGAGGACATGGGAGCAGGGCCTTCTCTGCTCGGGCTCCCCCTTCTGGAATGCCTTCCTCTTGGGCATCCGACTAGCACTAACACTGATTTCTTTTCATTACCAATTAGATTTTAGGACTGAACTTACTTTAATTGTGCATGTGCAGTGTTTTTAATTGCTGTAGCCTTTTAAGCCATTTTCCCTTGTTGTTGGATTTCATGTACTTTAATCCTATTTAAGTTATTTTATTCTTTGAATCTCTCTCTCTCCTTTGCACACAAACCCTAACTGCCTGCTACACCTGGGCCAGCAGGTAACCCCAGTAAGAGTCGAGCCAGAGAAAGAATGCTGCTAAAAGGTCCTTTATTAAAGGCTACGCTGGCAGCCTCCTGCAACAGTGGCACACGGAACAGTTATTAAAAATTGCAACAGGAATAATCTTCTGGTGACCCAAAGAGCATTTCTTATATTACATCCATTGACCACAGCTAAGCAGCATCTAAAAGCAGATTTTTCTGAAATACAAGGTTTTATCATACAGCTGTACAGGTGCCAAGAGAAAATTAGCAAAAACAACCCACCCACCCCCAAATATATAAACAGCATTCCCACCCCCATCCTGGTCCCCCACATGCTGCTCCCAGATGCTTATGGAGAGAGTACCTGATGCGAGAGGACCAGATGGGTTACGTCCAGCAGCCTGGCTGCTCCTCTCCTCTCAAGTGCCATGGCATCTCCCTCCTCCACATTGGAAGTACTGGTTATACTGGGGAAAAGCCCTTCCTATCTGGCCCAAAAAGCTCCACCAGGAATGTAGGAGTGAAGGAATAGGAGACTGATGGGAGAAAAGAGGCTCTCATGACAAAGGCATGGTGTAGAAACAGGACACGGGTGGAAAATAATAAGGCGACCCTGAAAGAGGATAATGCTGAGCTGACCAGGGGCATTTTTGGTCTGTGTTGGGCTTGTTTGGGGGGGGGGGGTGAGGCCAGAGGGGGTTCAGTGGGCAATTCTACCTCTGAATCAAAGACACTTGCAGGATTTCTCTGCCTGGACTTCCTCAGGCTTAGCCAACAGTAGCCAAGCTGCTAATGCTAAGACCGCCCAAGACCACTTCATGGACACAAGCGTGTCCCCTCTCTTCCACAGCTCTCCTTGCAGGAACATGAGGGAGAGGACCCCCAATGCCAGTCTGGAATGCAAAGCTGTAGATCCATTTCTGCTTCTCTTTAAGTTCACAATTTCAAGTTCAGGGAGGAGAGTCCCTGCTTTCCCCTGCTACAGTGCCCTCCCTCCACCATCCTTTCAGGCCCAGAGCCATTTGCTCTGGCTTCATCTTCAATGCCCGCCTTACTCACCAGGTCCTCATTCTAATGGCATCAGCTCTGGAGGGACAACCACAAAGCAGGCATGCAACCTGAATGAAATTCTCCTGCCCTGCCCCCCAAGTTCCTGCCTTTGCCTCAACATTCTTGAAATTGGTCCCTCCAAGTTGACCAGGGCCTTGACTGAGGCGCGAAGCTCCTGCTGGGATGTGAGAGAGCCAACTGTTGCACACTTTGTAGGTATTGTTGGCACAGGGCACACAATGAGCTTTGAAAAAAGGAAGGATCAGCTCCCTTCCTCGGTGGAACGGGATTCTGATTTCAATTTGACAAACTCCTTGGCCACTTCGTCATTGGTTCTTTGAGAGAGAATCCGCAGAACAGTGAGTCCCGTGTCATCCATGTGGACCCGACGCCCCAGTGGGCACCAGCAGGCGCAGCTCCCTTTGTCTGCTACATCCCTGAGCTGCATCACAGCGATGCCCAGGACCCGGTCCTCGCGGGCAAAGCAGTAGTCCTTCACGCATACCTGCAGCTCGTAGGCATCCGGACCATCCTCATTACCAAGGATGCTGTGAGACACACACAGAGAGAGAAACACACAGAGAAAAGAGGGTACATCAGCTGTAGGGAGCATGATAGAGAGCTCAGAGAGGGCCTATCACGCAGAGCAAAAATTCAAACTGCACCCTTCAAAGAAACCTAAGCCCTTTTTCACTTATTGAGGATGGAAAAGTAACCAAGGTTCTTAGGGAAAGTGGAATCTTCTTCCTTGGCAGCATTGTTTTAAAGACCACCTGGAAAATCCTGTGTGTGGAGGTCAAGAATCCAAGAGGTCAGAGGGTCTGCCTAGGTTGCTGAGACTAGGGATGTAAAATGCATTCCTGAAAGCCCTGTTAGTCTGGGGCCAGGCTGTATTCCACTGGTGAGCGAGAAGAGAAAAAGGAAGGCTCAGTAGCTAAACCATGTGGAGGAGGTAGAAAACACAAAGGGCGCCTGCTGGGAGGGGAGCTGTGGGCAGATGGGACTTGAGAGTAGCAGTTAAGGAAACAAGGGCAAGCTGCATACATGGACAGGACACTGAGAGGAAAGACAGCAGGAGGACTTACAAGTGGAAGGTTTCATTGTATTTCGGGGACCAGTTATTGCTCTTGGACTTGGTGGTGAATTTCCGCTTCTTGTCGCTCTGGTGTGGCCCAATCATTGTGACTTCCACAAAGGGACGGAACATGCCAGAGGTCTGCCACTTCAGGTCATTAGCGGCCACAACTTTGAGAGAGAGTGAGGGAGAAGGAGAGAGGGAGAGAGAGAGAGAAAAGGAAGGAAGATTAAAATCTACCACTTTTTTCAAAGCCACCAGATGGTGGGAATGCTATGGATGTTGTCCATCTGGATTTCAGCAAGGCAGTTGATAGGGTTCCCCATGATATTTTGATTAGCAAACCAACTAAATATAGAACAGATGGAAACACCATCAGATGGATCTATAATTGGTTGGAAAACATTCTTAAGGAGCTGTCATTAGTGGCTCTGCTTCAAATTGGAAGGTGGGTATCAAGTGGAGTGCTGCAGGGTTCTGTCCTGGGGCTGACGTTCTTCAGTATTTTGATCAATTATTTGGATGGATGGGATGGATGGGATCCTTATCAAATCTGCAGATGATATGAATTTGGGAGGGGTAGCTAGCACATTGGGAGACAGGAGCAGAATTTGAAATGTCATTGATAATCTAGAAAACTAGTCTGAAATTAATAATATGGAATTCAACAGAAATAAATTCTTTGCTCTCAAAGAGGAGAGGATCAGGTCTAAAGGTACAAAGTTACAAGAGGGAAGATTTCAATTGAACATTAGAAGGAATCTGTTGACAGTGACAACGTTTAGGCAACGGTACGACTTGCCTAGAGTGGTGGTGGGGTCTCCTCTGATATCTGGTGCTGGGGATGGTCTGCATCCTGGATTGAGCACAGAGTTGAACTTGATGATCCATGGTGCTCCTTGCAACTCTATGATTTTATCACTGGAGCAACACCACAGTCCTTGGCCATGTCTGCTCTGTCCAGAAGAGGACAAATGGCCACAGGACCAAGGTCACTTTGTGTGGCTTTGGAAGACAGTTCTGCAACCAAGCATGCCACAATCCTGCCCTCCACAGCACCTGAAATGGAGGCCCCTGTGACTCAGTCCCTCCAGACAGAAACTCAACTGGGTGCCTTCTCCCAGAAGCAACCAGAGCAACTTGCTGACCTCCACCAACTGGGGCCCAGGCTCATTACTCCCACTGCGGCAACTCAGCAGTCCTCCTCTCCTGCCCTGGAGAGGAGACAAGGAAAGCCCTTGCCCTGTCCTACTGTTCTTTTGGTCATTTATGAAGCCCTCCATGTATGAAGCTGCTGTTGGCTGGGATTCATATGAGGGAGACCAAACTGCCTGCTAACACCCCCTCTCTGTGTGGCAAACAGCACTTGCCCAGCACCACAGAGAAAACCTGGCTTCTCACCATCTCTGCAAAGGTTTAACAAGGTCTAGGCCAGGGAAGGCATGGCTCATTGCACTGACTGACAGGCCTTCTTGCAAAAGGTGGGAGGATGGTGGGGAATCCATGAACTCAGGCCAAAGTCCCTTTCACTGCCCATCTCAAGCAGGTATCAGCAAGGAGCTGGCATGGTGTGGTGGTCTGGGTGCTGGCTTAGGACTCTGGGAGACCTGAGTTCAAATCCCCACTCAGCCACAGAAATCCACTCATTGATCCTATGTGAGTCTTACTCTTCTCTCAGCCCCAGAGGGATCCAATGATGGAAAACTTCCTCTGAATAATGATTTTGGCCAATAAAACCCTGGGAGTGGATCTCCATGGAGCCTAGAAATTATATGAATATGCACAACAACAACAACAACAACAACAACTGAGGTAAGGATGTTAAGAATACCTTGTGTATTTTCTCTTTGAATAAATATGAAAAAAATCCTTTTCTTCTCCTTGAGTAACACTGAAAAGGCTAAAGGTTTGTTGGTGCTGTTTTCAGTGCATTCTGTATGCACGCAATAGGCAAACACAAACCATTTTCTGCTAAATGTTGTAATTTATACAACTTCTCCCTGCAACTTTTAATGCAAAACCATTGTTTTTGAGCAAATGAGGCTTTTACAAAAACAAACCAAAACAAAAAATCACAACAGGCAACTCCCTGCCCAGGAAGTGTGCAAAAACAAAACAAAACAAAACAAACAAACAAAGAAAAAACTCTTAAAATTTTCTTGCCCAGGAAGGAAAAAACTTTTGAATATTTTTCATTCTTACTGGCCAGAATTGAATAATAATAATAATGTTTTATTTATACCCCGCTCTTCAGCCAAGACTATCAGAGCGGCTTACAATTTGTTAAACAAACAGCTTCATTTACAATTGTAAGCTATTTGCCCCCAACAATCTGGGTACTCATTTTAGCGACCTCGGAAGGATGCAAGCCTGAGTCAAGCTTCAGCCCTTTGCTGGTCTTGAACTTGCCACCTTCTGGTTTTGAGTGAGTGGCTGCAGGACAGGCATTTAACCACTGCACCACCAGGGCTTCTCTAGCTTGGTTGTCCAGATCCTTGCTGATCTTTCATAAAGTAATACATTGGCCCTGGTGAGTCTCCTTGGTGGCCAGGGAAGGGGGGGAGAGGAGGGGGAGGAAGAGCAAGAAGAAGAATTCATCTCATTGCTCAGCCCCCACTGCCCTGTGAGGAAGTCTTGTTGTGTTGGCTTACCTTTCACCGTCACCTTGTGCTCCCCAGTGCCTGGGTGGGTGTACAGGTCGATCTGGATGGAGACTTCACCTACAGGGTCATCCACTCCTGAGCCTGAGGGGAGAGAGAGCAAGAGGCTACCTTGGCATGCAATACAACTGGGGAAGCAATGGGGCCTTCCTTGCCCATACTGTACCACAACCCCAGAACCACTGGCCTCTCTCCTGCTGCTGCTGGTGTGACCTGGTGCTCTGGCTTTGCTTAGAATCATAGAATCACAGAGTTGGAAGAGACCACAAGGGCCATCCAGTCCAACCCCCTGCCGTGCAGGAACTCCAAATCAAAGCATCCCTAACAGATGGCTATCCAGTCTCTGCTTAAAGACCTCCAAGGAAGTTGACTCCACAACTCTTTGAGGGAGTGTGTTCCACTGCCGAACAGCCCTTACTGTCAGGAAGTTCCTCCTAATGTTGAGGTGGAATCTCTTTTCCTGTAGCTTGCATCCATTGTTCCGCGTTCTAGTCTCTGGAGCCGCAGAAAACAAGCTTGCTCCCTCCTCAATATGACATCCCTTCAAATATTTAAACAGGGCTATCATATCACCTCTTAACCTTCTCTTCTCTAGGCTTGAAGAACAGAGGAAGCCCTTTCCTCCTCTGGACACTCCGATTCTCCTTCTCTCAAGGGAAAACTTATCTAGCTCTTCCCTCTACCTTGTGTAGTGGTGCAATAGTTTCAAGGCTGGTGTCTTCCCTTGGCTGCTGTCTGAACAAAACTTCCCAGACTAAAGATTATTCAGGGTACGGTCAGCAACCCAGGACAAAATGCTCCTCTCCTTCCTGCCCTTTGTACAGGGTGCTTTTGTTGCATCCTAGCCCATGACACCCATCTTGGTTTTTTGCTACTGGGGATTCATACACAACCCCCCCCCCCCCACACACACACATCCCTGCTCCTCTTCCCCTGCTTCACAGCAACACATCCCACAACTGACATTTGCACTGTGCCTGCTGATGCATTTTAGCACTCAACTGGACAAAGTGAAGACAGGCAGTGGGTGAGCGCTGTGGAGACAACAGAGCTGGCTCCCAGAATAAACCCACACCTGCCACTCCACACCTCACGAAAGAGAGGGGGGGAAAGGACAACTCCCTTTGGCCTCCAAGGCAGCCAGCAGATCTCTGTATGTGTGTCACCTTACAATCTGGGTCTCATATATCAACACGGATTTTAGAGCACGGAGATCCAAAGGTCCAATACAAGCTCTGATGAGTCTTGTGAAAAGAAGGGGGGGGATCTGCTCACCCAAAATGGGCAAGGACCTACCCACAAACCATGTGAACTTGGCCTTCGTCTAAATCCGAAGATGTCCCCTGCATCATATACAAGCCTCTAAGCATCACAGAGACTCTTCCAGATCTACAGCAAAGACAGGAACTCTGATCTAAGCCATCACTTCAGTGGTCCCTGATGTTGTGAGACAAGGCCTTGAATTGGTTTGTGCAATATTTGGGGTGCTGGCCTGAGCTAATACTACCCAACTTGACTTCTTTTTTCCACCTAACTCCAAAGATATCCTTGGCATCTAATGCACCGAGTATTCAGAGGATCTTGCATGGTTCTATGCACAAAGTGGACAAAGGATGAACCTTGGACTGGTTGCAGGTCCCCCACCTGTTTTCTGTGGCCTGTGACGTCCTCTCCAGGCTCTCTAGACTACCCTTTCTCTGGCCAAAACAGAAGGAGGAGGACTGCTTCTCCTAGACGCAATTCAGCCTTTCAATGCACTACAGGACCCCATCATCTCTTCCACACCAAAAAATATCAATTTCTTTCCAATTAAAATTGGCTGTCAGGTTACTTTTGGTTTTCTTCAACACTTCTGGGATCATCCATGGCAGTTCGGAGTCTCCCAGGGAAAGAAAAACATCTGAAAAACATCCCGGACCTGCTCTGGTTGTCCACACTTGCTGTAGAGTGCCACTAAATCGGAGGCCATGTTGGCTGTTGTTGCATCCTGGGCCACCATGTTCTCTATGATATCTGGCATGGAAGACTGGCAGAGCACCCCTGGGCAACTCATACTGCCTCCCAGCAAAAGATGTGAAAGGGGGATGGGGGGGGACTATACTCCACAAGCCACACCACCAATTGCTAAAAGGCAGGTATTCCAGGAGGGAAAGGAAAGGCTTTGAGGAGTAGATAGGGAGAATAGGTGGTTTGTTCGGTGAAGGGCAGAGAAAGGTGAGGTGGAGGGAAGGGCTTCAAAAGCACACCACATTTGGAGCTAGCCAATGTTGGTATGGCAACATCAGCTGGGAACGTACCCTTCTCAGGACGGACATTCTCACTAGCTGTAAACCTAATACCTTTCCCACCATGCACTGTGGTGAGCAGCAGGCCAGAGAGGGAGAGAGACAAAGAGACAGAGAGAGATGAGTCAGATTACAACTCAGTTGGTCACGATGCATAAACAGTCAGGCTGGCCTTGGAAATGTGGCTGGTGCTGCTGGGAAGGCTCCAGGATGGGGCAAGGAAGCCAGCATGATAGGCTGAGAGGAGGTGCCCAGCAGGGATGCCAGCTGAAGTGGGTTGGTTAGCATTCAGTGCCTTTGCCACAGATGAGGTGGAGGACCGGAGGACAGGCACAGAATCCAGTGCTCCAATTCTGGAACCTTCCAGGAGTCACACCTAGAAGTTGGCTGCATGCAAAGAGGGACAAATGTGGCCCAGCAGCAGGAGGAAGCTGGAAGCTGCCGCTGTTCCTCCCAGCCACGGCCCCAGAGGCATCAGCCCACCCAGCTCAGAGTGTTTGTGTGTATTAACTTTGGGCTCACTTGCTGTTCATCCATAGCTCAAGAAGGGACCCCTGAGCTCAACAGCTGTGGCTCTCAGCCCACCATTGGTTTTCTGGTGACTCCTGATGCCAGAGAACCGAGGGGAGGTCATAGAATCATAGAGTTGGAAGAGACCACAAGGGCCATCCAGTCCAACCCCTGCCATGCAGGAACTCCCAATCAAAGCATCACCATCCAGCCTCTGCTTAAAGACCTCCAAGGAGGGAGACTCCACCATTCTCCATTGAGGGAATGTGTTCCATTGTCAAACAGCCCTTACTGTCAGGAAGTTCCTCCTAATGTTGAGATGGAATCTCTTTTCCTGCAGTTTGCATCCATTGTTCTGCGTTCTAGTCTCTGCAGCAGCAGAAAACAAGCTTGCTCCCTCCTCAATATGATATCCCTTCAAATATTAAAACAGGGCTATCATATCACCTCTTAGCCTTCTCTTCTCCAGGCTAAACATCCGCAGCTCCCTAAGTCACTCCTCATAGGGCATGGCTTCCAGGCCCTTCACCATCTTAGTTGCCCTCCTTTGGACATGCTCCAGTTTCTTCACATCCTTTTTGAATTGTGGTGCCCAGAACTGGACACAGTATTCCAGGTGGGGCCTGACCAAAGCAGAATAGAGTGGCACTATTACTTCCCTTGATCTAGACGTTAGACTTCTATTGAGGCAGCCTAAAATAGAATTGGCCTTTTTAGCTGCTGCATTGCACTGTTGACTCATGTTCAACTTGTGGCCAACTTGGACTCCTAGATCCCTTTCACACGTACTTTCATTCAGCGAGATGTCCCCCATCCTATATCTGTGCATTTCATTTTTGCGCCTTAAGTGCAGTACCTTATATTTCTCTGTGTTGAATTTCATGTTGTTACCGTTGGCCCAACTTTCTAGTCTATTCAGGTCACTTTGAATTTTGATCCTGTCCTCTGGAGGATCAGCTACTCCTCCTAATTTGGTGTCATCTGCAAATCTGATAAGTATGCCCCCAATTCTGTCATCCAAGTCATTAATAAAGACGTTGAAAAAGACCCGGCCCAGGACAGAGAGCTGTGCCACCCCACTTGTCACTTCTTTCCAGGATGAAAAGAAGCCTTTGTTGAGCACCCTTTGGGTTTGGCCAGTCAACCAGTTACAAATCCACATTTTACAAGCTTGTTTGCAAGAATGTCATGGGGGACCTTGTCAAAGGCTTTACTAAAATAGAGGTATACTATATCCACAGCATTCCCTTCATCTATCAAGCTGGTAATTTTATCAAAAAAAGAGATCAGATTTGTCTGGCATGACTTGTTTCTCTGAAACCCATGTTGACTTTTTGTGATGATGGAATTATCTTCTAGATATTCACAAACTCTCTGTGTAATGGTCTGCTCTAGAATCTTTCCTGGAATTGATGTCAGACTAACTGGATGATAATTGTTGGGATCCTCTTTTTTCACCTTTTTGAAGATGGGGACAATGTTTGCCCTCCTCCAGTCTGCTGGGACTTCTCCTGTTCTCCAGGAGTTCTCAAAGATTATTGCCAGTGGTTCCGATATTACATTTGCCAGTTCTTTTAATACCCTTGGATGTAGTTCATCTGGTCCTGGAGACTTATATTCATTTAAGTTAACCAGGTATTCCTGTACTATCTCTTTACTTATTCTGTGCTGAAAGTCCCCTATTCTGTCCTCAGCTTGAACACCCTTTGCCTTTTCTGAGAAGACTGAAGCAAAGAAGGTGTTGAGTAATTCTGCCTTTTCTCTGTCCCCTGTGAGCATTTTGCCATCTTCTGCACACAGTGACCCTATTGTTTCCTTCTTCTTCCTTTTGCTGTAGACATATCCAAAAAAGCCCTTTTTATTGTTCTTAACCTCTCTAGCAAGCCTGAGTTCATTCTGCGCTTTAGCTTAAACACCTGCTGGCTATTTGTTTGAATTCCTCTTTGGTGATTTCCCCATTTTTCCATTTCTTATGCATGTTCTTTTTAAAACTTAGCTCAGTTGAAAGTTCCTTAGTCATCCATCCTGGTTTCTTGAGACATCTCCCATTTTTCTTCCTCATGGGAACTATTTGAAATTGTGCCTTCAGTATCACCCTTTTGAGAAACTCCCATCTGTCTTGAACTCCCTTCTCTTTTAGTATTCCTGACCACGGGATCACTCCCTATATTCCTCTAAGTTTATTGAAATCAGCTCTCCTAAAGTCTAGAATGCGTGTCTCACTATGCCTGGCTTCCCCTTTCCACTGTATAACAAACTCCAAGAGAACATGGTCACTTCCACCTAAGGATCCAACCACTTGCACTCCATTGACTAGGTCATCCCTGTTGGTTAAGATCAGATCTAAAATGGCTGATCCCCTTGTTGCCTCTTCCACCTTTTGGACAATGAAATTGTCTTCCAGGCAAGTGAAGAATTTGCTAGACCTTGAGGATTTGGCTGAGTCTGACTTCCAGCAAATATCAGGATAGGTCAATCTGAGTAAGAAAGGTCTGCTCCCTCCTGCCTCCCTCCTCTCCCATAACAGAAGAAGCCATGTCAGGCATTGAACAGAAGCCCCAGGGGCAGAATGCATGGTACCTTTGACTGGTGAGATTTAAGAGCAGGGGAAGGGAGACATAGCTGGGCAGAGCAGGTGCAAGAGAGCACCTGCAGCACGCAACATATCTTCTGGCTGTGCCACGTTATAAGTGACTCCCAGGATGTCTCTCCCAGGACACATTCTGCTCCCAGAAAGAATGTTGCCCAAAGCCAACCCTCGGGTCACTGAAACAGCTGTGCTAAGCTCAAGGTCCCACGAGGGGGCATCATCCACCAGGAGACACAGCCAGCTTTGCTTTTTTGCCCTCCCACAGAGACACTCTTGTGCCCTGACAACGCTCTCTTGTGACATGGAAGCAGGACTATGCTGGAGGAAAGCCCTTGCCCTGCCTCCCTTTCCCTTGCTTCCGGTCGCCTGACTCCAAAGGCTCTGCTAGCCTTCTTCTATTGTGCCCACATTGGCAATGGCACCCCCTTCTCACGCTGGGCATCTCAGGTTCGGGCGTGACTTATTTGGTATCACTACTACCTGAGCTGCAAGAACGAGAAAGAGAGAAGCAAAGATCACTTACCTTGAGCTGTCTGCGTCTGTACAAAAGTCTTGATGAGGGTGTCAGTGGTCTGGGTGTAGAGAGACAGAGCGTAGCGCAGTGACTGCAGGTCAGAGCTCTTCTCCAGGAAGGTCTTCTTCAGGCCATTCCCCCCGGCATGGAAGTATTGCTGGGAGGAAAAGAGAAACTCCTGAGAGGACTTGACAGAGTGGGTGTGCAGGAAGGGGAAGCTCTCACATGGCATAAGGAATTCTCCTAGGACTGTCCCAAGCAACTCCCAAGATGGAGGCCGGAAGCCCTCTTCTATTCCTTCATGGTGGGACCCTTCCCAGCCCAGCCACCAAGTTCTTCCAAAGATGGTAGTGCATGCGCTGGTAACCATAAGGCTGGACTTCTGCAGTGCGCTATGCAGTGGGCTACCTTTGTACGAAGTATAGAAACTCCAAAACTGATTATGAGTACATCCAGGAGTGATCACATTACACTGATCTTAAAGGCACTTCACTGGCTGCCAATTCATTTCTGGGCAAAGTACAAAGTGTTGGTTATTACCTTTAAAGCCCTACAAGGTTTGGGTTCAGGTTACCTACAGGATCACCCTCTCCTGTACAATCTGCCCTGTACACTCAGGTCCTCTGGGAAATGTTTGCTCCAACCAGCCAGGACTAAGTTGGCAAGTGTCAGCCAGAGGACTTTTTCTTCAGATGCCCTTAGACTGTGGAATGACCTGCCAGAGGAGATACAGCTGAAAATGCTAACTGCATTTAAAACAGCACTGAAGATTCATCTCTTCTGGCAGGCATATCCAATCAATTTTAAACCATGACTTTGTAATTTGTATATGAACTCTGTGTGTGTATTTTAATTATTATTTTTATTATTATTAACCTTTATTTATATAGCGCTGTAAATTTACACAGTGCTGTACATACAATCTTAAATTAGATGGATCCCTGCCCTCAGGCTTACAGTCTAAAAGAGACAACACAAAAGGAAGAGGGGAAGGTGATGGGAAAGGGGGTGAGGTCCAGTGGTTCTTCTCTCCCTCTGGGGCCAGGACCAAGGCAGATGGACTGGAGGGAGGGCATGGCTTCTTAATACAAAGTTAAAAGGAGGCATCCTGGGGCGGATGGCACAGTCCTGGGAAAGCTTCCCTAAATAATATAGTCTTTAACTCAGTTTTGAACCTGGTTAGGGAAGTGATGAGGCGTGCATGTGGGGGAAGAAGGTTCCAGGAGTGAGGGGCAGCAAGTGAGAAGGGACGAATCCAGGATGGGGCAGTGGAAATCCTTGGCTGGGACAGGAGACCTTGACTACCAGAACGGAGGGTACGAGAAGGAGTGCGAGGAGAAAGAAGTTCAGACAAGTAAGGAGGGGCCAGTCCGTGGAGGGCTTTGAAAGTCAGATTAATGATTTTATAATATAATATTTTAATTGTGGGTTTATGTGTTTTTAATTGTGTTTTGTATTTTAATGTGCTGTACCCTGCCTTGATTCTTGAGGAGAGGTGGAAAAGAAACAGAAGTAATCCTTCCCCTCCACCTCCCTCCTCCTCCCAAAGCCTCCTTCCATTGCCTTTTAGATAAGATTTTCTTTCAAAGAAGTTCACCTCTACCTCTCCCCTCCCTCTATGTTTCTCTCAGTTCCTATTTTTCAGAGACAAGAAGAAGGAAGGGAGTGGAGCTCAGCCACCCCAGCATGCCAGAGATCCCCCCTGCCCCACTCTTCAGCCCAGAGGTCCAGAATATGGGAGGAGGATGAGAAGGAGAGAACTTCCCTCCTTGATTAAGGGCAAATCTACCACAAGGTGTCTCTGGTTGAGTGAACAAGCCACTGAGATAATTACTGTTCTTCAGGCTTATTTCAATTTCAGTATTTTTAAATAGGACCTAAATACCCTAAAGTTACCAAGTCCTGTCTGATCTTGGAGGCTAACTAAGCAGGTCCATCCCTGGTTAGCACTTGGATGGAAGACTTCCAGGGAATTCCAAGTGTGGAGGAAGGAACTGGCAAAACCACCTCTGAGTATTCCAAAAACCCTAGGAAATTCACAGGGTCACCATTAAGTTGACAGGTGACCTGAAGGCGCTTACACCACTCACCTTAATGGTGAGTGGACTCATGTCCACAGCACTCACCTTAATGGTGTCAAGAGCCAGTTCCAGCACTGCACACTGTTTGGGGGTCAGGCTTCGGGTTTCCTCCTTGACCATGTGATCCTGAAACAGAAGCCAGAAAGGTTAGCAGCAGCTGGAAAGGGCTCACCCTTCATCTATAGGGGCTCTGCTCAAAAGACAATGCCCTCCTGGATGAAGGAAATGGTATGGGGTGTAGGCAGGATTAGGATGAGCATTTGGCAGTGACAGATGTCAGCAACAGAAATTGGCTGTGATAAAACTTGTGGAAGGACAAGTAAGGCAAGGCTCCTTCTTACTCAAGGCAGCTGTGATGTGAACACTCAGCCAGCCTCCTGGCAGTTTCGCAGTTCCCCGGTGGGAGTAAGTGGAAATCTCCCCCTATGCGGCCAAGAAGGAAACCCCCACCCAAATTTCTCCAAGGATAATCTCTCCCTTGACCCAAAGGCACTCAGACCCTCATCAGGAACTTTCCTCCTCCATCCACCTTCATCCTGAATGACACTGAAACCAGAAAATAATCAGCCTAGTGCAACTTTTCATGCCAAACCTGCCACTCTGGGAAGGGCAGTCTGGACATAAACATGGGCACCAAACTTCCAGTCCTGAAATTTGGACTCTGGATCTTGACAGCCACCAAGTCTTCCCCCTCCAGAAGGCAGCATGGACCACCGGACAGAAGGAGCTCTCATCCCCCTGACAAGAGGGTGTCTCTGCTCCCTGGGTCCAAGCCCTTCTGGCCCCTTTGCCAAAACTGTTATGCTCAGGGCGAGGGGAAGAAAGACATCTGGAACCAGGTGAAGTTGTGCCAAAGCAGCACAATGGCACCTATGCTGGCCTCCTTATTCGCACATGTTGCAGGGACCTTTCTCTAATCTTATAGGAGCCGCACAGCACAGTCAAAATGGAGTTCTCAGCCCAGTGGCCAAGGTCTTCTTCCTACACGGACCAACACAGGGTTGCAGTCCACTGTCCTTCCCCCCCACTTTCTCCTGCTTTTCTCGGGCAGATATCCAGATGAAATAAAGTATGCACAGAAGATCTGGGATGTGGCAAAGCCTTTACATACAAGAGGTTCTTTTCCACAATTCCAGGACACCACCCATTCCGCCAGGGACTGTTGTCTCCAGAGGATCAGCCCTTGGGTTACCTCCTTTGGTCAGAAACCTCTTACTCAGTCATTTTAACTACTTCTTTGAATCCAGGGCCATGGAACAGTGGGCAACAAGCACTGGATGCAGGTCCCATACACTTCACCCATGTTCTTCTCCTCTACATTTTTCAAAATTTCTCAGAGCCATTTTCCCAGGGCTGGATTTGAAGAGAGCTCATGCAATCCACTTCATGTGCTCAGAGTCCCTCTCACTGGGTGACATCCAGACCTAAGGCCTTTATGTTTGCTGGGACGACTGGTGATGAAAGGCACAGTCAAGCATCATGCACAAAGCACACAGGTAAGAACCAGTGCCTGGACAAAGCCAGCTCACATATGAACAGACACTGGACAGGTGCTTAACAGAGTTACAGCTACAAGACATACACAAGACAAAGAGCAGACACTGTTGTTCTTTGGCATGTTCATGCACATCGCCATGATCACATGGACAGGAAAGGGGCATGAGGTGACATGCAGGAGAGACTATATTCCCAACACCCATACCTTCAGTTTTGATAAATGTCCCAATTCTTTAGCAGCACTGAAAATCAGCTGGGTCCCCTATGAGTGGAACAAGCAAAAGAAGCAGAAAGACAGAGGAGGGGCGGGGGGGGGGGAGAGAGAGAAAGGTTACAAGATGAGACTTTCAACAGGCAGAGGAATAAAACACAGTATCAGGATACGAACACATCAGGGTCACCTGTAGCAACAACTCAAGAGGTGTCTCTCTCATGAATGGATATTTTAAAGTCTTCTGTGCCATTTTACAGAAGAAAGCAAAACAAAGACCCCCTCCCGACCTCCATGGATCCCACAGGAACAACAAGGCAGCAGAACAAGGTTGCCTCAACAGCCACAGGTAGCCCCAAAGACAGAGCCCAGATCCTTCAACTTAAGGTCCAAACAGTCATCCTGCCCCATGCTGCGCCACATGGGGGCTTATGATGGGCCAAATCCAAAGCAACTCTCACAACACCACAGAAATGAACCAGTAGGTGATTAGTCCCTGGTCTCCAGAGTTGTAGTCCAATACTCAAACCACTACACCACAGGTTCATAAAGGGTCCTGGGCCATGTAGCCCTTCCACCAAAGCGTGCCTTTACAGCTAGGACTCCACAGCCAACTAGCCCTTCAGTCCAGCCCATAGGCCAACACTGCCATGCATACTGGCTATCCAAGGTTTAAGTCAGGGTGCTTAGGCCAAATGCTCAGATTGCCCTCAATGTCATGACTCCCCTCCACAGCCAGACTACCAGCCTCTAACCTGGAGAGACAATGCCCTTGCAGCCATCCTTCCGGTCCAGCTCACAGGTCAATGCTGCCATGCACATTGGCCATCCAATGTGAGACTGCCCTCAGCATCTAGAAGTGTTCCTCTTCCACTGGACCATTTGCCAGTCTCCACCTCACTAACAGATACACTCTCTCTTACAGACACTGGACCAGCTCACATTGTAAGAACTTAAGAATAACCTTGGAGACAGCTCAAACCCATACAAGCCTGTTGAGTCCCACTTCCTTTGCACACAATGGCCAACCAAATACCCAAATGGAAAGCCCCCCTCCACAAGCAGGACCAAAGGACTACAGCACAGTCCCTTCCACCCAGCTCATGCTCCCCTGTAGAGAGGCAGAGGTACACTGCCCCTCGTCCTGGAGGAATATCCATCTCCAGCACAGCCACACAGGGTTCATTTCCAGACACAGGGCCAACTCCTATTCCATGCAGCTCAGCCAAGGAGAGAGATAAGCACAGGAATGTTCAGCACCACTGACCCCATCTGATTGCCCAGGGAGGGTCTTACCGTGTGATCCGTGAGAGGAGGGAGGACAATGATTCTCTCCAGGGTGTTCATCACAACTCTCCAGAGGTCTTTCAGCACCCGCTTCAGCACTGTCTTCTCACACACATCCGCAAAGAGAGTCAGGCTGCAAGGAAACATCCAAGGTTGGCTCAGGTCAAGGGCAGGGGGAGAAGGCAGGGCACCTTCCAGAAGCCCCAGCCACAACTGCCTGCTAGGGGCAAAAGGTTCACCCAGTTTGGTCTTGGGCCTCTTGAAAGTTCATGGCTGCTGCTCTCTCCTGTTTTGATTCTGCAAGATCTTCTGCTCAGAGATATAATGCCTCTGATTATGCAGGCTCCACTGAAACATTCCTCCTCCTGCACCGAAAGAATCTGTCCTATCTTTTTAAAAAGCCAGCTCAGCTGATAGCCACCTCAGGGCATTATTAGACTTGGATTATTCTGAGTGCCAATTTGCACTAATGATGCCAAGTGAAACTCAGCCCCAGCTGCCATGGAAGGCACATACTGGAAGATTCTATAGGAGGTCATACATATACAAACACTGGACAGTGCGTGGCTAGGAAGTTCTGTCCTGAGGCAGGATACACAATGTGTGCGTGTGAACTAGGACTCTCCAACTAGTGGAATTTGAGAAGATTTACATGCAGAGTGTCAGCAAAACATTCATGCAGATCAGCACCTGGGTTACTCTCTGGGTGCCAGTTGAGCTTCTTTGTGCTTCTATTGGACTTAAGAGGTGACATGTTTAAAAGTTGAAGGGATGTTATATTTAGGATGGAGCAAGCTTGTTTTCTGTAATGGATATGAACTACAGGAAAAGAAATTCCACCTAAACATTTGGAAGAACTTCATAACAGTAAGATCTGTTTGACAGTAGAAGACGCTGCCTTGGAGGGTAGTGGAGTCTTCTTCTTTGGAGGTTTTTAAACAGAGGCTGGATAGCCATCTGTTGTTGACTGTGTCTTCCTGCACAGTCAATGACGTTGACTGGATGGTCCTTGGAGTCCCTTCCAACTCTGATTCCTATGACCTCCACTGTATCATGCGCTAGTAGTGAGCTTGCATGCCATTCAGTATATTATACTCTCTGTTCTGTGTTTGATGTCATATGGTCTTTCATAATACAGTGAATGCGGGCTAGGACTTTATGGACCTACTATCTTCCCATTGCTGTCTGGTCACCTTCTGCAATGAAACTTGAAAGGGTTTCTCTAAATGACTAGTCTTAGAGAGTTGGAAGGGCCATCCAGTCTAAACACCTTCAGCCATACAGGAATACATAGTTCAAGCACTCCAGATAGATGCCCATCCAAGCTCTGTTTCAAGACCTACAAAGATGGAGACTCCATCACGCTCTAAGGCAATCCATTCTGCTAACAATCTGCTCTTAGTCTGGCAAGGAGAGTCTGTTGCCTCCAACTAGGAGCTGCATGCCATGGCTAGCCCCTCCTTTAACTAGATAAGAGATCCACGCAGAGTTGGTTCTCAAAGCTGGCAACATAACCCTTGGGGTGGCCTTGAAGATGAGCTGGCAGGGAGTGGCAAATGTGGCAGCAGAGATAGAGTGGATGATGACACGTTCTGAAGCCATGAACCTCAAGAGGGATCCGGAGAGTCCATCCTCACACAAATCTTCCAGGTACATGTGACTGGGTGGCTAAAGAAAAGCCAGCTAAGAGACAGAGGGCTGCTCCAGTGGGACAGGAATTCTCATGTCCTTCTACCTACTCAGGTCCTTAATCCAGTCCAGAGTAGTGTCCTGTTGACACTGCCCGGAAGCCAACAGATTCCCAAGATCAAGATAGAGATATTGCCTAGTCCTGCCACCTGAGATTCTCCCCAAAACTATGGAATGAATGGCCTTCCAGAAGAGATCCATCATATTACCACCTTAGATGCCTTTAAGAAGGCAGTCAAGATGGATCTCTTCCAGTGGGCCTTTCCACCTTGATCTCTCTGATGGATAGTCTGGGACCTTCTGCAAAGAAGTCTGGTGCTCCGTTAGCTGAGCCACAGCCCTTCCCCAGAAAACAAACACAAAGAGACAGAGGAGAACATGAACTCCTTTACTGGGAAGCTGAGAATAACTAGGGGATGGCAGAGAAGGGTAGCGAGAAGTTATGAGACGCTCAAGGTTAGTTGGATGTTCAAGGTGAGCACTGAGGTGTCATAGAACTTGGCCAAGCACTCAAAATTCCCCAGAATCCCAGGCCAAGGGTTAATTGTTAAACAGAAATTCCAGACCACACAGCACAAGCCAAACACAGCCTGAACAAAGTAAACATAAGCAGGAATGTACACTTTCCAGAAGTGAAAAGAGCTTTCATGCTCTCTTCAATGACAAACCATCTGGAAACAAACCAAGAAAGGCAGGGCGGTTTTGTAACTGGACCCTAGGAGTTAGAATCATAGAATTGGAAGAGACCCCAAGGGCCATCCAGTCCAACCCACCTGCCATGCAGGAACTCAAAATCAAAGCATCCCCGACAGATGGCCATGCAGCCTCTGTTTAAAGACCTCTAAAGAAGGAGACTCCACCACAATTTCCAAGGGAGTATATCTACTGTAATTCCTCCTAATGTTAAGGTGGAATCTCTTTTCCTGTAGATTGCGTCCATTGTTCCGTGTTCTAGAGCAGCAGAAAACAAGCTTGCTCCATCCTTAATGTGACATCCTCTTAACCATCACTTCTTAACCATCTCTTTTCCAGGCAAAATATACCCAGCTCCCTAGGTCTTTCCTCATAAGGCATGGTTTCCAGGCCCTTCAACATTTTGGTGGCCCTCCTCTGGACATGCTCCAGCTTATCAACATCCTTTATGAACTGTGGTGCCCTGAACTGGGCACAGTATTCCAGGTGATGCCTGACCAAGACAGGATAGAGTGGCACTATTACTTTCCTTGATCTAGACGTTATATCTCTATTGATGCAGCCTAAAAATCATTGGCCTTTTTAGTTGCCACATCATACCGTTGACTCATGTTCAACTTGTGGTCTACTAGGACTCCTAGATCCCTTTCACATGTATAAGTCTCCTTAAGCCATGTGTCCCCCACCCTATATCTAAGCATTTCATTTTTTCTACCTAAGTTCAGTATCTTACATTTCTCCTTGAAGTTAATTTTGTTAATTTTGGCCCAGCTTTCTAATCGATTCAGGTCATTTTGAATTTTGATCCTGTCATCTGGGGTATTAGCTACTCCTTCTAATCGGGTGTCATCTGCAAATTTGATAAGCATGCCCTCTATTCCTTCATCCAAATCACTGATAAATATGTTGAATAGAACTGGGCTTAGAACAATCATTCTCTCCATGATGAAGAAAAGGAGTCTTTGTTGAGTATCTTTTGGTTGCAGCCAGCCAACCAATTACAAATCCAACTAATCCAGATGATAGTCCCACAGTCCAGGGGCCCACAAAGAAGGCATGTCCTCACCACATGTGTCTGTGATGCTGGTCACATACAAATGTTCCATGATTTCAAAAAATTTATAAATAGCTGTTGAATGCAAGATGTTAACACTGCTGACCCTCCCCCTTTAAAAGCACGCTGAGTCTTCTGGCAAAAGGAATGGGGGCCACCTGTGGTCCTCACTTCAAGAACTCTGACTATGCAAAGAAAGTAAAGGAGTCATATTGGGGAGTGCAGTGGAAACAGTCAATGAACCAAGGAAAATCTCCAAAAGATACTTCAGCTGTAGGAACATTCAGAGTCTGTTCACAGCAAATTTCTCTGTCTGTCACACATGTGCACACACATAGAGCAAACAAGATGAACCAGACAAGAGTTACTGAAGGAGGGTGGGGCTTAGAGAAAAAGATTTCTCAGTCTCTGGAGGTTAGTCCCCCCCCACCCCCCGCAATAACATGGACTCCTTCTGCCAGATCCACCTCTCAAAGCATTTCATGAACAGCATCCCACCCACTATCTCAGTGAAGATAGGTGCCTGGCCTTACTTTCCATCCAGGAAGTCCATTAAAGGCCGGAGGACATTGTCAGCATCTTGAGCCACGACGTTTGGAGGGGCATTTCCGGCCCCTTTTACCTGGCAGAGAATATCGGACATCTGTTTGATGCACTCATCGATCCGTGCCTGGAAACTGGAGAAAAGAGGAGAGTGGGTGACTCTCTGACATGAAGGGACAGTCCCTCCACATGCCCGCCTTGCAAGGTGATGATGGGAGCTCTGCCATGGGCAGTGCTGGAAAATGAAAACAGAATGTGCCCCCAACACATGGTGCTGAGAAGGGATCCAAAAGGAAAGAAACACTCTGTGTCTTGTGGATGGCAGTTTCTAGACCAACAATTTCCGTGTCCTTCTGGGCATGGGTCAATTTGTTTCACATTACACAATTATAGCACTATGGTTCCACTTTCACTGCCATGGCAACATCTTGTGGTTTAGAGAGGGGCATTTAGAATTCTTAGCCACATAGCTCTAGTGCCTCCCCCATTATGTTGTTTTAATTGACGTTTGTTTAATTCAATTTTAAAGGGTGGGAAGTGGGGTATGGGTCATGTATATTTTATCTTGTATCTTTTAATTGATATAACCCGCCCCGATTGGAGACAGAGGAGCGGGCTATAAATAAAATATTGTTGTTGTTGTTGTTGTTGTTGTTGTTGTTGTTGCAGAAATGAGGCATGTCCCTAGCTACAGCAAGAATGATCCCATCATTGGAAAGAAGAGAAACATGGCAACACGTATGTAAGGGTTGTAAAGGAGAATCACTTGAGCATGAAATCCCTCCGATATTCCAAAAGTACCTGAATTCATCTGAGGGGAAATGTGTAAAACTATATTGGTATCCAACAAGTTCTCAGAACCTGGTGAATATGTATATAAACAATGTGTGTGTGTAGCCATATGCATTCCTATTTTTGCTTGGTCCCTAGAACTGGTGATCAGTTTTGACCCTGTCACTTAGCAGAAGATCTTCCCCACCTGTGGATACTGAGGGGATGGGAGAATGAGCAGAGAAGAGGGGATTGTATTCATGTCCCAGCTCCTGCTAAGCCACTATGCTGACAGCAAAGCGTCTATGGATAGGGCATTAATAGAGTGGCAGCTTGCTAAAGCTGCCAAGCTGCGCTTTGAATGTTAAAAGAGATATTACCCTTGATCAATGAGCCGGTGAGCTCTATCCTGCAGCAATAGGATCCGAGGGATATGAACTCCAAACAGATTTCACAGTTCAGAGAGTATTTCACTTTGTGCTGTCAGAGCAATACGCAAACCCTTCTCTGTTTTCCAACAGCTTTTGTGTGTGGGGATTTGAAAACTTAAAAAAGCAAAGCTCAGACCAACTTTATGCATGTACGAGATGATGCTTTTCTCTTCACCTTGCAAGGAAGTAATGGCTTTCTGAGAGACATAGAGATGCACATACCTGTTTCCAAATATGGCACTTAGCTCGTCCAGCACGTTGTTCAGCTTGACCTGAAGCTCCTTGAGGGAGTCGCTGGCTTCCGGATCCAACTGAAGGCAGACAGGAGTTGAGTTAGAAGACAGAAGCAAGCCTAACAGCATCCAGACACAGAGTCTAGATCCAAGGCCAACTAGCCAAGAGGAAGCAACTACGGGTCAGCAGCAGAGTGGTGTGGTGCTAAGTGGGCAAAATTCAGCTGTAATGCCTGAGGGCCCAGAGCAGGTGCCACACCTGGTGGTCAAAACAGGAAAGAAGGGGGCACCAGTAAAGGGGACTTCAAAAGCAAAACGTTACCCAAATCTGTCTCTGATCCTGCCTCCTGCCTCCAACAGAGTTGTCTGCTGCTCAGCCAAAACATCCAAATTCCAAGGATGCCGTGCTATAGCTTTGCTCAATCATTGTAATTCTGTGGGAAACACAAACTGCCCTACACTGCCTACACACAGGGCTGATACACACTCTTTCTATTCTTAATGCCCAGTTTATTGGCAAGATAAAGACACCAGGGCTGCTCACTAAACAAGGCTATGGCTGAGAGCTCTAGGTGCCCTCTGGCTGTGTTCCTCTGACAGCAGGGCAGATGTTCCACAAACCATGTGGACACTGTGCCTGAGCCCCTGGTGGCTGAGGCATTGCTGATGCCAGGAGACCCAGTCAAGCACAACCCCCAAAGAACCCCTTTTCACCCTGGCCTGGAGGGATTGCCATTTAGAGATTTGGGCCATCTCTTCCTTCCCCTGGGGATTATTCTTTCCCATTCAGTATTGTTCTATCAAGCCTGCCTGGACACACTGTACACCCCACAGCAACCCAATGGCTCAGGAAAGCTGTATTTCTTGGCTTATATGAAATGCACCCCAGAGAGATCCAGCGTGACTGACTTGGCTTCAATGGAGGAGGAGTTGTGGTGGAGGATTATTCTTCCTCCTACAAGATGTACACACTCAATTTTTTTATTTTTTTGGCTCAGGAGAAGCAGAGCTTAGACACTTCCTCCCTTCACCCACTAATTTCTTTAAGCTTCCCACAATTGCAGAAGCACCACTCCCCTCTACAAGAGAGAGCCAGCCCCATCCCACCCTGTCTGCCTGTCTGCTAAGGATGCTACTTGGACCTGACCTGAATCATTCTGACCAGCAGGACACCGCATGACTCCAGACTCCCACCACAGACTGTCAGACTCAGGAACAGCTCCAGGCAGCAAGTAGTGTGAGTGTGTAGGCTGAGCATGACTCGCTAGAGTTGTGGTGAAAGTCAGCCAATGGTCAGTGGAATTCTGGTGAAAGTCAGTCACTCTGTTCTGACTAAACACATGGTAGGTAAAATGAACAACAAAAGGAAAGCAAAACAGCAGCAGCTAAGCTTCAAGAGACCCTTGCAGAACTATACAAATGCATTTTCATTCATATTTACAAGGGGCACTTACAGTATTGAATTCTGCACTACTTCTGACAATAAAGATAAAATAGCCACACTCAGGGGCTCTTTGGTTTTACAAAGACTCCTCAAACAGGAGAGCCTGCCTCTCTGACCAGTCCGGGAGTTTGCTAACAAGGCAGATGACTGCTGTTTGATACTTATCAACCTGTGATGAATTAATGCAGTTCGCTTTCTCTTGTTGATGGAAATGGACAGAGCAGCTGTGCTCCATGGCTTCCTAAATGCCTCCTTTAGAAAAAAGCAGGGAGCGGTGATTCATTCTTGCTCAAATTACAAAAGCATACCTCCTTGTGTGGGCAGGAGGACGCTTCAGGCAAAACAGGAGCAAGTGGGGTGCTGAAAGCGTGGTCTCAGAGAACTGTGATTGAGGTACTAGAAAAAGAGCAAGTACATGGAGGAGGTCTGGGTGGTTACTAAGCAGCCAAAGCACGTTTCTGCTCTCTGAGGCTGCCCAGGGCTCTCTGCTGACTGTGTGCTCCTGCAGGGCATCTGTAAGGTTGCAATGGAAAGGCCTCATCACAATATCTTGTTGATGTAAACAAGCAGATGCACAGGTAAAGCAATCTCCGATGCCTTTGGAACTACCGGCGACCTTGGAGCTGTTCGGCTTTATCAGGAATTCCTCCTGCCCGCTGCTGATGAAACAGACTGGAGCCAAATCTCTCTCCTCAGAGGTGTTTATTCTTAAAGTTGCTATATTTACAAATATATACACGCCCGTCCAACAAAACTCTCCAACCATCTATCCACTCCGACTACCCAACAACCCACACTGCGGTGTGCAGGCTATTTATAGATCTGTGCCATGCGGTCACAAACCCATCCTCTTCTGGTGACTCTTTTTCCTTGTGCCACCAACAATGTTGTCCCTTCACTCAGGAAGACTTTTGATGTTACCCAGGCTTACGTGCAATCAAGCACGTCTGACCTTGAACACTGTCTGCTGTTCCAGCCTTCAGCTGCAGACAATTATGCCCATGCTTCCTGGTTTCCTTTTGTGCACATCTGTACATTTCATCGACTGGCTTCAATGCCTAACATGCCCCTCCAAAATGTACAGATGTGTATCATTTTGCCACATATGTGTTTGCCATCTTCCGATGTTTACATTCGTTGAACAGCCAAACTCTGTGTTTATTGTGCCATGCCTATCAAACATGATAGATGTTCATGCCTTTCAATTGGCAAAGCTTTTGTGAGAACATCAGCAATGTTGTCCCTGGTGTCAATGTACTCCAGATTTATGATTCTGTTTTGAACCATCTCTCTCACATTCTGATACCTCACACCAATGTACTTTGTCCTACACTTCAAGTTCTCAGCTTCAGACATTGCAATACATGATTGTGAATCCTCATGGACTACAGTAGGCTCTTCACACTTTTCTCCCAAATCCACAAGCAATTGCCTTATCCACTGGATCTCTCCTGCAATTTCAGACAATGCTGCAAATTCTGCTTCTGTAGTACTTAAAGCCACACAGTTTTGCTTCCTGCTGCGCCAAATTATTGGACTACCAGCAAATCTTACAAGCAAACCTGACACTGACTTTCTGTCATGCAATTCTGATGCGAATGAACTGTCCACATAACAATCCAGCTGTTGTTCACTGCCCTGTATCACCAACTTTCTTTCTTTGGTTCCTTTCAAGTATCTCAGCACATGTTTCACTCTAGTCCAGTCTTCTACTTTTGGAACACTTACTTTTCTGCTAAGTACTCCAACAGCAAACGAAATGTCTGGCCTAGTGTTGTTTGCAATGAACATCAAGCTACCTACTACACTTCTGAACAATTCTGGATTCTCAAAATCCTTTGATGATTCTGCACTAGAAGTTCCAGAAGTCATTGGACTCTTTACAACTTTTGCATTCTGCAAGCCACATTTTTCAATCAGTCTTTCAATCTTTTTATGTTGGCTCAACAAACACCTGCCATCCTCAGTCCACTGAACTTCAATCCCTAAGTAAGTCTTGAGATTTCCCAAATCCTTGAGCTTAAACCTCTTAGACAACTCTTTCTGAACTGATGTAATTTCCCTCTCTGACTTCGCTGCGACACACAAGTCATCAACGTAAATCACTACGGTCACATCACCTTTTGTATACACGCACGCATCCGCAATGCTGCGTTTGTATCCCAATTTGACCAACTCTTCATGAATGCAAAGGTTCCAGCAACGTGCACTCTGTTTCAAACCGTACAATGCCTTTTT
The DNA here is from genome assembly GCA_034509955.1 of Urosaurus nigricauda. NCBI lineage: Eukaryota > Metazoa > Chordata > Lepidosauria > Squamata > Phrynosomatidae > Urosaurus > Urosaurus nigricauda. The sequence goes on from JAOEGL010000002.1 coordinate 4,223,085, forward strand.
CAACTTGTAAACCTTTCCATCTCTGTCCTTGTCAAAACCTAAAGGTTGTTCCATAAAAACCTCCTCATTAAGATGAGCATTCAAATATGCAGTTTCAAAATCAAAGTGTCTCACTACTTGATTCTTCCTAGCTGCTAAAGCTAATACCAGCCTTAAACTTTCTGGCTTTGCAGTAGGTGAAAAGGTTTTGTCAAAATTTTCAAACCTCTGCTGCGAAAAACCTTTTGCAACCAGTCTCGCCTTGTATCTATGGGTTCCATCCGGCATTTCCTTCCTCTTGAAAACCCATTTGCAACCTACAACCTTGTGGTTCTTAGGCCTCTCCACAATCTCAAACACTTCCTTTTCTAGTAAAGACAAGTACTCCTGATCCATGGCAGAAAACCATTTCTCCTGCTCCTCCTTAGGATATGACTGCAATTCCTCAAAACTCTCTGGCTCATCTGCCATCACTGAACAAGCTCTTGCACCCTGCACTACGAATCTATCTGGAGGTCTCCTCACCCTCTGAGTTCTCCTTGGCACAATCACTTTTGTTCTGCCTTTTTCATCCTCACTGTCAGAACTAGTTTGCACCTCTGTGTCTTTCATGGACACCTTTTCAAACTTTTGTGTAGTGACTGGTGAGTGCAAAGTTGGATGTGTTTGTGTGTGATGGTGTGCAGAAGTACTGGGTTCACTTTCAGTAGATGCTTCTTGTTTTAGCACCCCTCCATTTCCAGTACCTATGTCACTCTGTCCCAGCTTGAGAAAAACCTCTTTGTTGGCATGGAGCTTTTCCCAACCTGAATGTTTTTCAAAGTTGGCACTTCTGGACAGCAAGATTTCCCCATGACCTACATAAAATCTATAGCTGTTCCCAGAATACCCCACAAACATCAACCTTCTCCATTTAGGATCACCCTTCTTCCTGAAGTTTGCAGGCACATACACATTTGCATACTGCCCAAAAACTCTCAGGTATTTGAGATTTGGTGGTCTCCCATACAGCATGTGATATGGAGTTTTCTTTACAAAAGAATTCCAAGTGCGATTGGCAACATGGTTTGCTGTCAAAATTGCTTCCCCCCAAAGCTGCTCTGGTGCTTCTGCATCGAGCATCATACAATCTTTTATTTGCTTTAAGACTCCAATGTGTCTCTCCGCTAAGCCATTCTCCTGGGGAACGGCCGCGTTCGTCGTGTTGTGGCGGATCCCTTTCCTCCTCAACCAATTTTTCAGGTTATTAGATAGGAATTCTCCACCTCTATCTGTAACCAAAGATCCCACCTTGTATTCAAACTCCCTTTCAATCATATTGACCCAATTTTTGATGTGTTCAGCAGCTTCACTCTTTTCCTTCATGAGCATCACATACGAAAACCGTGTGTGACGATCCACAATGACCATGAAGTACTGATTTTTGCCCAAGGTTTTGGCCAAAGGACCAGCCAAATCAGCATGCACAACCTGAAAAGGTCTTTGTGTGGTGCATTTGCTGCGTTTGGCCACAGGAAAAGCCTTCAGCTTTATCCTGCTGCAAACTGAACAATCCAGGTGGTTTGAACAAGTGGACATTTTAAATTCTGGACACACTTCCCCCAGCTTCCCCAAACTTGTGAAGCTTGTATGTCCCATGACTCTATGGTAGTAATGAGCACAGTCTAAGTGCAAAGGCACATTGTTGACTACTGAACATTCTGCCTTGTCAACCATATAGTACATTTTGTCTCTTTTGATTGCTTTAGCACAAACTTGGTCATTTATGCTAATAGTACAATCATCCCCTTTGAAACTCAATGCATACCCACTGGTGGTTAATTCAGACACACTAACCAAACAGTTTTGCAACTTAGGAACACACAAAACATTTGAAAAGTCCTTTCCAAAACTTGGGATGAACACAGTTCCCATCACTTTTGCCTCCCTTGATGCACCATCAGCCAAAGCAACTGAATGTACATTAGATGGCACCTTATCTTTCAGGAGCCTATCACAATTAATCATATGCGACGATGCTCCAGAATCTAATAACCAAATGGGGTCTACAGCCTGATGGGCTTTATAGTCATTGTTCTTTACCACAGCAACAACACCTTTTCTGCTCACAGGATCTTTAGGCTGTTGTTTCCTTGCTGCTGCCAGCTTTCTACAGTCCTTCTTGAGATGGCCTGGCTTCCCACAGTGGAAACACTTTCTCTCCCTGGACACAGCTGCCTTCTCCGGTTGCAGCTCCTTGAAAGCCTCGGTTGGGTGTGTTTGTCTTGGTACTGCATGCTGCCTCTGGAGCCCTGCCTCGTACTGCCGACGTTGGCTCTCTTCCAAGACACGTGCAGCCACCAGCTCCGCAGTAATCTGTGATTCATCAAAACACTGAAGACTCCACAGAATATTCTCAAAATCATCAGAAAGACTCCCAAGCAGGATGTATGCTTTCTGCTCAGATGCAAGGACGACACCTCTCATCTGCACCTGGCTGAACAAATCAGCCATGATCTCCAGATGCTTCTCTGGCGATTGTCCTTTCTGCATTTTGCAGGCATACAGTCTCCTACACCAAATCATTCTTGACAGAGCTGTTTTAGATTGGTGAATTTCCCTCAAAGCATCCCAAACTGCCTTTGAGGTTCTTTTCTCCCGGACATGGTTGATCTGCGACGGCGTGATTGTAAGCAAAATTGTAGCTCTTGCTCTCTTATCTCGGTCAAGAGTATCTGCTGTGGGTCCTCTCTCAACAACATCCCACAGTCCTTCTCTGACCAGCAAAGCCTCACAATAGGAACTCCAAGCTGCATAATTAGTTTCGTCTAGTTTGGGAAATTTAGCTGCCTCCATCATTAAGCAGTGTAAAGATAGAGTCCTGGCAGTTTTCCCAGCTTCTACTGTCAATTGTGATAAGACACAGACAACAGTCCAAAAATCTTACCATCCAGCCTTCCGGCACTGACAGCACAACACAGCAACAAAGTACCTCTCTCACACAGCCAGTTGAACTCTTCAGCACAAACTGAGATGCCTTATCAGATAAGGATCTGGGCCCGTAACCCTTGTTGATGTAAACAAGCAGATGCACAGGTAAAGCAATCTCCGATGCCTTTGGAACTACCGGCGACCTTGGAGCTGTTCGGCTTTATCAGGAATTCCTCCTGCCCGCTGCTGATGAAACAGACTGGAGCCAAATCTCTCTCCTCAGAGGTGTTTATTCTTAAAGTTGCTATATTTACAAATATATACACGCCCGTCCAACAAAACTCTCCAACCATCTATCCACTCCGACTACCCAACAACCCACACTGCGGTGTGCAGGCTATTTATAGATCTGTGCCATGCGGTCACAAACCCATCCTCTTCTGGTGACTCTTTTTCCTTGTGCCACCAACAATGTTGTCCCTTCACTCAGGAAGACTTTTGATGTTACCCAGGCTTACGTGCAATCAAGCACATGTCTGACCTTGAACACTGTCTGCTGTTCCAGCCTTCAGCTGCAGACAATTATGCCCATGCTTCCTGGTTTTCTTTTGTGCACATCTGTACATTTCATCGACTGGCTTCAATGCCTAACATATCTCACCTGCCATGGGAGCTTCAAAATCTCCATCTCCACCCGTCTCACTTGTCGGGACAGCTGCACTTTCAGCAGCCGTCTGGAGAACAGATCGTTTTGCAAGGAAAGGGCACTTTCCTTATTGCATGCTGTCATTGATATCTGTCTTTAAGTTGGCCCTAACTTAGTGGCAACTCTACCACAAGGTTTTCCTGGCCAGATTTATTCACAAGAGCTTTGCCACCATTGTCTTTGAGGCTGAGAAAGTGTGACTAGCCCAAGCTCACCTGGTGGGTTTCCATGGCTAAGCAGAGGGGATACGAACCCTGGTCTGCTAGAGTCTTAATCCAACACTCAAACCACTATAACACACTGTTTCATTACCTTAATATGTCATACTGCTTTTATCCTTTGCTTTTAAATTAACATTTTAAATACTCTTAATTGTACAGAAAGCTTAATACTATTTTAATCACAACTTTTTATATATTTTCGCTCCAAGTGTTCCTACTGGTGATTCTTTTTATTTTATTCTTCAAGCTACTTTGAGTCTCTGCTTTGGGAAAAAGGTGAGGAACAGAACTGATTAAAACAAGAGGAACCTGTGTCGGCCTCCAGAGGGGAGAAGTCCAAGCTTGAACAAACAGCCCCACAGCCTGATGGACTGAGGCTGGGAGATGTCTCAAGAGGGACTCCCAGGGCCCAAGGAAACACAAGAGCCCAGCATTTTCCTGCCCACCCTGAAGAACTGAGACCTCAGTTTCTCTTGGCTTAATTATTACCAAAAGGCAATTAGCAAATGCTTAAATATGACTGAGCTGGCAAGAAAATATGCATCTGCGAAGGCGTTTCTCAGAGGTGCTGATGTAGACTCTGCAGAGGAAGCAAAGAGGAAGCTCAGAGTTGCATCACATACCAGAGATGAATGAGCTCACCGTGCCTCTTTGCAATTAACCTCACAGAATGAGAGGGCAGCGCTGATTTACTTCATCAGGAGAAAGTAAATACCACAGGAAAAATATGCCAGGGGAAACCCAATTGGCCCCGATCCCCAACAGTGTTTATTCAGTACCATGAGGTATTTCTGATAAATTAAATGTAAATGTTACTGTAATGGAGAGAGGGCATCTCCCTGATCAAGCACTCTGGCTCTCAAGGGCACATGTGCAAACACACAACACACACAAAGGTTAGGAGTGAGACAATTTCAACTGGGCAGGCTTAAATGTGCCATCTCAACCAGCTCAATGAAAGAAGAAAACACAGCCACTGCCCCATCATTTTTGCACTTTCTACACATCCTGGACACTCCTCTCTGCCTTCTCCAAGCCAAAAAAGAGGCCTGTCTGCCTTCCTTGAGGGAAGGAGGTGGGTGTAAATAGGTGTTCATCAGGCATCTATTGCATGTCCCTTTGTTAGGAGCCCTTCAACAGGTTGGGTCATTTTGGGGTGATCACGGGGCATGGAGCGAGCACAGATCCATAGAAACAAACACAGACAGAGCTGTCCTATCTACAGCTGCACCATTTCTTGCCTGGGTTGCTATCTTAGCTTCTGCTCCATGTCTATAAAGCAACAACTACTATCTCAGTTCCCTTAGGCAGAGAAAGTCATTTGGGGAACTCATGAAAATAGATGCCCAGATCCAGCCACCACTGACTTACTATGCTGATTTCTAGAAGGCAAGCCACCCATTTATTTAAGCACCACCTTTGTTTTTTCTGTGGCAATCCTTCCAGCTGAAACCTGAGACAAACTTTTGCGGGTGGATGATTCACGAGGAATACTAGGGAAGGTGCTTCTCTGGATGCTAATATTACAGAGGGGAGGGTGAAGCTTTGCACTAGTTCAGTAGCTAGTATTTCTAGCGGCTTGTCTGAAGGACTGAATCTGGAAGCAGATTTACTACCTCAGTACCTGGCTGGTTGAAGAACAGCACACACATACATAGACAAGGACAAGAAGGGTTTACTTTGTTCCAGCAGAGCCGAGAACACCTAGCAAACTGGCATGCACCAGGTGGGAAACCATGGGGGAAGCTCGACCCCTTGCAAACAGCAGTGGGGTGGTGCAGTGGGCCAGAATGAGTAAGAGGCATGCCATCTATGTTGTACAAACTTGTACAAGGAAAACAGGCAAATGCCTTAGCAGCCTGACCAAGCCATATGCCTGCTCTGGGGTTGTTCAGCCCACTCCTTTAATGCCTCTGTCATTCCACATTGTTTCATACTTTTTCTGAAGGAAGTTTTCACAAGGAAAAATATTAGAAAAAGTCCAGCAGCTGCAGAGAAAAGCCGGTGTGGCAGCCACCCTGTGCCAGCCACCATGGCAGTCCCACCAGGCACAGAGACTACAGGATTGGGAACTAATAAATTATGGCTAAGAAGGAATGGAGGCCAAAAAGAAAACAAAACAGGGGCTAACAGCTTCAGGCTCCTTCTCCTCAGGTTCCTTCTCCTTTTCCTTCTCTTCACCATCCTGAGTCTTGACAAGGAAGGGCAAGAGACAAAAAAGACAAGACCGACAGACAGACAAAGGTTAGACCAAAGACATCACAAAGGGAACAGTATGCAAAGGGATCTTGTTGCACCTTTGAGACCAACTGAAAAACACTGATAGCATAAGCTTTCACAGACCAAGCCTACTTCATCAGATGCCTAAAGTGCCTAGGGACATACATTTATACCTATGAATAATAAGCAGGTTTTGAACCTCTATTGCTACACACGCACACACACACACACGCACACACACACACACTAATTCATAACTATAAAGATCGGTCCCTAGGCACTTTACTCCATCCACCTGATGAAGGCTTCATCTATGAAAGCTTATGCTACCAACTTCTTTCTCTCAGTTATCTACACAATCCTTTTGCATGTAAAGGTCAGACCAAATATTCTCAAAACATTAGTAGCCAACTGTCAGGTGGAATCAGTTACAGGGCAAAAAACAGCTTCTTTGGATGGCAAGAAGTGTTTATGGGCTGATCCCAAGGAACTGGGAAATGTAAAAAGGAGTGACCAAAAGAAACAGAAGAAGGTAACTCATCCATCCAGCTGCCAAGAATGATCCTGAGCCAGCCTCGACAGATGGGAAGAAAGCCCAGATGGAATGGTGCATAGGCCCAACTGGTTCCAGGAGAGGGGCCAACCCATGTCCCATCAGAAGCCAACTACTAGCAAGACATGAGTACAACTCCATCTCACAGTCCCCAACAATTGGTCCTCAGTGATCACAGAAATACAGGAAGAATGAGAATAGACCACAAGGACTCCTTATTCCAGCCCCTGCCATTCAGGAATACACAACTGTGCTGAATTGCCCCTGATACTGGAGGTGACATACAGCCATCACCATCAGCAGTCACTGATAGCTTCATCTTTCCTAAATTTTCTTAAGTCCCTCTTAAAGCTACTCCCATAAACACCTTCCCCTACATGTTGTGGCAGGGAGTTCCACAGTCTGTTGTATACCAGGCATAATTTTATACACCTTTTAAATAACTCATTTTCATTGAGGAAGTTTCACTCTTCTTGACCTCCCCATAGGAAACAGGCCATGTGAATCTTTTGGCTCATCTTCTGGATGCAGGTAAAAGTAGGGGCCATACCTTGGAAAAGATAAGGGCTGGCAATCTCCTCAAGACTTTGGAAGGATGCCTATGATGTTGCCACCACCAGCTCACCCCACTCCATACCACAAGTAGGCTTCTGCTACCCGTCAAGAGCCTCCCCATCTGCCTGGAAGGGTCAGGTTAAGGACAGCCAGGGAAAGGGTCTCCAGCCACCTGGCCCAAAAGGGCCACAGAAAGGGGCTCCTTGTAGCCCATCAGAGGAGGAACACCTCATTTGCTGGGGAGGCACAGCTGAGTGAGACACTCCTTTTTTGTTCTTACCTCCTTGGCTCCCATGGCCTCAAACATCTTCTCTAGCTGCACCCTCAGTTGCTGGATGTTGTTCATCAGGATGCAGGGCTGAGAACAAGAAGAACAGCAAGGCCCAGTTACTGATAGGACTGGCAAGCTCCCTGGCTCTCCATGTATAAAGACTTTGGGGACAAATATAGATGAAAGGCCAGTGGTGGGGAAGTGAAATCCTCTCAGGCAGGGTGAATTTAGAGGGCTTAGGTAGTGCTCAGATCCGTCAGCTGCTCCATTCCATTCTCAGCACCTCTGAATCATAGAATCATAGAGTTGGAAGAGACCACAAGGGCCATCCAGTCCAACCCCCTGCCATGCAGGAATTCCCAGTCAAAGCATCCCCGACAGATGGCCATCCAGCCTCTGCTTAAAAGAAAGCCATCCAAAAAATAAAACTGAGCTGGGCTAAGAAGCAGGAAAGAGGTGGGCACATTCCCCAGGACAATGGGTCCGCTGCTTCCATCCCCTTCTCAGAAACTGAAGGAGAGGAAGTCCAGGGGATTGATCGCATCAAGACAGACCAAGTATGATCCCTTTGAGTGCTACTCTCTCATTCATGAATGAGAGATGTTGGACCATTGACTGCACATTTGGTAATAATAGCAGGTCCAGGGGGCCACTTTCATTCCCCCAAGACCCTTCAAGGTGTGGATGGGAAGTGCATGGACTACCCATAATATAATAATTTTGAAGAAAACTCTCAGTAGCTGGTGTTTTTCCAATGTTAAAAAGTATAGGGAGGCATTGCAAGCTATTTAAAAGGCAAACTGTTTTATTTGGAGGCTTCTAGAAACACAGATCCACCCTCATTTTGAGCCAAAGTTGTTCTGGGAATTCTAGAGGTGTCCAGGAACATCTCGGAGGGTAGGTGAAACAGGAAGCATTTCATTCATTTTAAAGGGTGAGCTATGTCTGGAAGCAGCAGGAAGGGTCAGGGGTGCCTCTGTAGCCTTCTTCCGACTGGTACTGTCTGCAAGGAGAGCCCAGGAGAGCAATGGCTTTTGCTCGCACATCAGGCTAACATGGCAGCTCCATGTCAGAAGAATCCAGCTGCTCATAAACTAACCCACAGCAAATGTGTCTCCATACACACAATGGGTAAAAGGTGCATAAGGATACAGCTGCAAAGGATCCAGGTTATTTTCCCTGTTCCTCTCATGTGAAGGATGTGGCATGAAGTGTGGCTGGCACCCAGGGGCAAGGCAGGCAGAGGAAAGACTCACCACCTTCTCTTTAGAGCAGTACGACTGGAAGCTCCTGGAGACAATGTCCGCATATTGCATCAACACTTTCCCAATGGTCTGCAACAAGAGGAAATGTCTGAAATGGTTGTACCAACACACATTCAAGATCACCTTGGGAATTACTTATCTTATTTATTAAAATATTTCTACCCTGACCTTATATCCAAAGTAAAATCACAACCTAAAATGATGAGGGCACAGAAGGCCAGAGGCCCAACAGGCATCCTTACCTTGGCAAAGCGCCGCATGTAGTGGGCAACAATGGCAGGATCCGGGCACTCTAGCTTCTTGATGATTTCAAAACTCTGGTTGAGCTGGGTGAAAACATCAACCACCGAGCAGGAGAAGAGAGCATGCTCAGATGTCTGCTGGAACTAAGGGCAAAAAGGAAACAGCTGCAATCAGCCCCCTGGAACCCCTAAGTGGCATCTGAGGAGCATTAAGGGCCATAGGAACCCCTCCAAACACCAAAAAGCCATAAGTAGGGGGCAGCTTTTCTCTCACTGCCTCCATTTATTCACTGTTTTTATCAAAGGCTGTCTTCCTGACAAGGCAAGCCAAGGGCGCATACCCCCCAGGAGGAAGAACTTCTTCAGTCCTCCCTGTTCTCCTGAGCTACAGCCCCAGATAACAGTACCCAAATGCCAGCTGCAAACACATCTACCTAGGACGACTAGGAGCTCTGTTGCTGCCTGCCTTACACTGGCCTAAGTGCTGTGCAGTTAGCACTCATGAAAGGAAGTCAGGCATGGAAGAAACAGGCTGCCAGGAGACAGTAAATCCTGCCCTCCTTCCCTTGTCACTATGGCTGTGTGGCCCTGGAGAAAGTGCAGACGTGAGTGAGAGGCACTGACAGGATGTTGGTACATATAACTGCTGCCCTCTGTTCACCTGCTCCTCATTCACTGCTGATGCCACTCTTAAAACAACCAAGATAATTCAACATGCAAAAGGTGAACAAGGGGCCTTTTATGGAGCATTCCATAACAGATCTCAGGTGAGATTTTCTGGCTGGAATGAAAACAAAAATGGGGAGGACTATCAGAATGGCTAATGAGACACCTCTCCTGTAGCCCAGTCCCCTATGATGCAAGCAGGAAGCCCAGGAACATCCCAGGCTGTTTACAGCATTTACAGCAACAGCAAGAAGAGTCTGAAGAAAGAAAGGGTTCCCGTTTCCCTAGTGGATAAGAATGCTTTGACATGGAAGCCACCTTCTAGTTGTGTGTACCAAGATTGCCTGATCTGACCCAACACAGAGCTGCAATGCTTGTTCCTGAGCCACAGCAGCTCTAATACCTACCCCGTCCTTCTTGTCTCTCTCCAGAGCCCCATGCATGAACTCCAGGGACACGTCTTCATTTTCGTCCAGCCACTGCATCACAAACTGTTCAAACCATCTGCATTGGGACAATGGAACAAATGCTTATTATAAGGTGTAGGCTGCCCTCTCTCTGTCACTGTAGTGTCTTCAAATCAGCCAAAATACCTACTGGTCTCACTCCCGAAGGAGACAGAATTAGCCACGCATCAAGTCCTATAACAACCTCCTTTCCCTCTCCTCCTGGCTTTCCAGAGGGCACTTTGCCCAAGCTGCCCCATGGTTAAGTCTTGCCTCTGCAGTCTTGCCCTTTCCTCTTAGTCAAAATAAGGTCCCTTCCTTCCTTCTGAGCTCTTTACCATAACAATCTTAATAACAGCTTCATCTTATCACTGGGATTCCTGTTTTCTCATCTGCATCCTTTTTGCATTTGCTAGAATTTCACTGCCCTCAGTTTCTGCCTTGCTTCCCCTCTGGCCCTCTCTTTCTCCTCCTCATTTCTCTCTATCAGCTTCCTCTTTATCACAGTCCCCAGGATGTGCCTTCAGCTTCTTTCTGAATAACCTGAATTTTGATTGCTCCTCATTTTAAAATCTCTCCTTCTCTCTCAGGCTCTCCTATTCAGAGTCTTATCAGCTTGTGTGGATATTTGGGCAAGGGATAAAACCAGCCCTGGGAGAGAATGCCTGCTAGAAAGACAGCTTCTGAAGTATCAGAAGTGCCTAGTCCTAGGTAATATGCCCATAATAGTATCCACAAGGTTGAGAAACCAAAGAGCCAGTTCAGCCTCAGGGACAGCTTAAAACTTTTTGCTGCCTGAGGCAGGGCAGCTCCCATATTCCCTGCATCCACAGTCAAGGGACACAGCCAAAATGCCTAAAGGCAGGGAAGTTAGTTTGCCTCATGAGGGAAAAGATCCCACAAGTGCCTCTTTCCCCTCCTGAGCAGCAAAATGGAATAATGAACCATTTTCTGCCCTTTCATGACTTCCCAAATCCGCTGCCTGAGGCAGCTACATCCCTCCACTCTATGGCAGGGCTGGCCCTGCTCCGTTTCTCCCATTCTGTTCCTCATTGCTTGGGAGAAAACTCTCCCTCCTTACCACAGCCCCTTATTTCTTGTTTTAAGCTGATCTCAAATAATGAAGCACAACGGATGCACAAATGTGCACAGCCGCATGCCCCCATTTCTCTCCAGCTCTCCCTCTCACACAAAAACAGAAATGTTTCTTTTTCTCCTTTCTTACATCTCCTGGTTTTGCAAACTGTAAAGCCGCAGGCAGGGGAACATTATTCTTAAGGTCTACTGTACAGCTCCCAGGACAATTTGAAATGAATGATAAACAAAAAGTGCTCATGAATGATGAATCCCATTCTCCCCAGCTTGGGTGCAAGAAGCCAAGCTGAAGATTTGGCTTCTTGGCCCATGGATATGCTAAGAGCAATTCACATGCTCTGGGATGTTTTGCAATGTGGCTTCCCTGCTCACAGAAATCAGCCCATAGAAAGTAAAAAATGCATGGAGAAAAAAAAATCCAAGGGTTTTTGTTTTTGTTTTTTGTTTTTTGGGGGGAGGTGCTGTGGGTTCTTGGGCCCTCAAAACAACATGGGGAGCCACACGTGGCCAGAGACCATTCTTCCAAATGTGGCAGCTGAAAAGACCAATGCAATTCTAGGCTGCATCAACAGAAGTATAGTAATGGTGCCACTCAATTCTGCCCTGCTCAGGCCTCACCTGGAATCCTGTGTCCAGTTGTGGGGATGACAATTCAAAAAGGATGTTGAAAAATTGGAGCATGTCCAAAAGAAGGCCACCAAAATGATAAAGGGTCTGGAAGCCATGCCTTATGAGGAAAGATTTAGGGAGCTGGATATGTTTAGCCTGGAGAAGAGACGGTTAGGGGGTGCTATGAGAGCCCTCTTTAAGTATTTGAAGGGGTGGCATATTGAGAATGGTGCAAGCTTGTTTTCTGCTGCTCCAGAGACTAAAACACAGAACAATGGATGCAAGCTCCAGGAACAGAGATTCCACCTCAACATTAGGAGGACCTTCCTGACAGTAAGAGCTGTTTGACAGTGGAACACATTCCCTAGTAGTGTGGTGGGATCTCCTTCTTTCGAGGTCTTTAAACAGAGGCTGCATGTCCATCTGTCATAGGGATTTGATTGTGATTTCCTACATGGCAGGGGGTTGGACTAGATGGTCCTTATGGTCTCTTCTAACTCTGCGATTCAATGATTCCCATCAAGAAGGGATGCAGTGAGAAATGGCCTCTCTGCAGCATAGCATCCTTTAGTAAAAGCACAACAGTTGACACTGTGTCCATGTAGCAAAAACAGATGGATGGACTTCCCAGCTGGGCCATGGCTTTTACTGTACAAGGACATTGGGGCTCCACGGCAACTTTCAGTTCAGATCTAGTGCACCATCTAGAATTGCTACAGGAATGCCTTCCTTTTTTTTCTGGTATGCAACACTAGGATCAAAAGCTACCCCAAGGGCACCAAAACAGTTCAGTTTGGAACCTAAGCAAGATGTGGTCTGGTTAAGAGTGGCCTTTTTTAAAACAAAAGGAAGTGACCCAGAAGTCAACTTCCTGCTCACTTCTCTTAGGGAAAAAAGGGCTCCCTGGGTCTAAAATACCCTGGGAGCTAAAAACCTAGCAAAACTGCCTCCCATGTCCCTAGAAGGCATTTAGGGGCAAAACGTTGAATCTTTTTTTTGGGGGGGAGGGGGAATATGTGATGCTGCCACCAGGCTCCAGTGACCCCCAGGAGCAGCTCAGAGGATAAGAGGGCACCTGGTGCTTCTGGAGTTATGATAAGCCACCCATCTGGCTGTGGCTTCCCTAGGCCATTGCTTGTATGCTGAGTCCAAGCCAGCCTCTGTTTCTCAAGACAAAATGCAAGCAAACAAGGGACACAGAGTCCACGAAGACCCACACGCTGTGATTCTCCACCATCAGTTACGACTCTCTCTGAACCAGCAGCAGAGCTGATACAAATGGTGCTAATTATGGGCTGCTTAAATTTGCAAAGAATGTGAGAGACGCTACGGAGGGAGTAAAGTGAGCCCAAAGTATGCTGGAAAGCCTGAAATAACCTTTCACACTTCAGAATAGAAAGGCATAGGTTGCTTAAACGTGGAAATTATATTTGACGCGATAATAAAATGCTAATCCTGGCCTGTTCTTATCAGAGCTGACAAGTAGCCACCAGCTGCACGTTTCACAAGCCACAATGGGAACTTGTTTTCTTTTGTTTCTGTGCACTCTGGCAGAGCGTTTTCTTTTTGTCATAAGGACATTTGTTAAACGTACATACACAAACACACAAACACAGGTGGTCAAGAAATTAAGGCAATTTCACCTTTGGCCTAGGAAATTTTCAGTCCCTAACAATTCCACTGTATACAAAGGTTTCCTTTTGGCCATGTGGTGATGGTCAAAAGGTTGCTGCAGCCTCTGGAGCTGTGGATGCCACAGTCAACAGCCTCTTGCCCCCAAGAGATGATTGCCTGACCGGAAAGACAGCCACATCTCACCACACAAGTGCCTTTATCATCCATTGGCGAGGACACTCAGATGACACTCAAGGAGTAATGGGTCTGTACAGATCTGAAGTGTCAACTGTGCAAGAGTTCCCCCACCACTTAAGGAGTGAGAATCCAGTGATGCCAGTAACTGGCAGTTGAGCAGGAAGGCAATCAAAATGTCATGCAACTTACTAAGGCAGTCAAGACTCAGGCTGCAACATTGAGGTAAGGACCTACTGAATGCCCAGCTCTGGTTTTAAGCATGGAAGGGTCCAGCTGGTCAGAGTCTGGCAGGTGCAGAATGTCAGCTTTCATCCAGGGAAGCCAAGTTCATTACTGGGAGCTCAGGAGGGGAGTAAAGTGTGAGCTGATAAACAGTCCAGTTTTAATAACCAGCGGAATCCAAGATTTAACAGTAAACAGAGTCACAATCCAATCCAAGATTTGGGGGGCGGGGGGGAGGGGCGGGAGAGGAATTGGCTATGTGGCCATGTTCTGGAAGATATTTCACAGCATCTGTAGCTGAATGCATTCTCTGAAGATGCCAACTACAGATGCTGGTGAAACGTCAGAAACAAACTCTTCTAGAAATGGCCACTTAGCCTGAAAAACCCACAAAAAACTAAGGATGCTTGCCATGAAAGCCTTCAACTTTACAAATCCAAGAATCACAAACGAATACACCAAGAAAAAGTTGTGAACTTCCAACAGTTGGCCAGAGCGACTGCAAAGGATTTGAACGCTGCCAGCCCCATGCGGCTGCCCAACTGTACTTAGTGGTTGTCAGATAGACAACTCCTTACCTGCAGCTCCACCCTGAGGCCGAGGGGGACTGTCTGGGCTCCCAGCTTCTTTCCCAAGAGCTGTTCAGAGCATGAGCTGGCTTACCTCAAAGAGGTACCTGGCTACACTACAGAGTTATACAGCCATCTTCCATTTTAACTACCATGGATGTACCCTATGGAATCCTTGGATTTTCATTTTAAGGAGGCACCAGAGGTGTCCAGCTGAGAATTTTAAGCACCTCTATCTAAACTCCAAATCCCAGATCCCAGGATCCCAAAGGGTAAAAGGACTGAACCATGGCAGTTGAAGTGGAATAATAGCACTATACTGTTGGTCCTCCATATCCATGGAATTTTTTTATCCATGGTTTGAAAATATTAAAATATAACTTGTAAAAGCAAGACTTGATTTTGCTATTTTAAAAAATTAACACCATTTTACTATGCCACTGTATTTAATGGAACTTGAGCATCAATGGTTTTTGGTATCCATGAGGGCCCTGGAACCAAACTCCAGCAGATATCAAGGGTCCACTGTATTCCAATGGAAAAAATATCCAAAAAGCAAACCTCAATTTTGCCATTTTATATAAGGGCACAATTTTACTGTACCACGGTATTTCATGACACTTCAACATCCATGGATTTTGGTATCCATAGAGAGTCCCGGAATCAAACTCTAGCAGATACCAAGGGCCCACTTTAACTGCAAAATGTGGATGGGGTCCTGGTGTCTGTGGGGTCTTGTTCCTTTTCTACTGGAAAATGAATTCTGAGACAGCAAAGCTCACAGGAGTGCATCAGAGAAGGGCAGCGTCCCCTCCTTTCCTGGTGGCCATGAAGCTGTAGCTGCAAGTGAAGAAAAGAAAAGGGATTCTGTCCTAGTTCACACCCCACCCACCTACACAGACATAGATGCTGAAAAGGGGGCAAGGCCAAAGCTGGGCACTACCCACAGAGCCTGCTGCCTTCTCCTTGAGCCAAAAAGAGCCTTCCCAATTGTGGGGGGAAAGGGTCCTATTTCTGAGACTCATTTGTTTGGCTCTCTCTTGCCCACACAGCCTGGTTTTCTGACTGTGACGAGGCTCTGATTTGTCTTAACTTGTTTGCTGACATTTGGAGGAAAAGCAGGAGCAGGGAGATTTTAATTTCTTCTGTATTTGATAATACTGCAGGGTATTAGTAAAGCAAATGACTCAACCCCTCAACATGCACCAAATTGGCTACTGCTGCTGCGGTCGCTGCCAAGAGGCAAAGCAAGGGGAAGGCAAATGGCTGAAATAAACCTATATTGCCCTGGGGTTCAAAATATGAGCCTGGCCCCACAGTAGGAGATGGCAAAGGAGTGCCATGGCAACAGGGATATTTTGCTCAAGATCCAGCCCAGAGCAAAGCCAAACTCACTTCAGCCCCTGCTTAGTAATGCTCAACATTTAGATCAACTTTCCATCTGCAGATGGCGAGCTGAGTAACAGCTCAATCTGCCTCACGGCCAAGACAAAGCCGCTGACTCGAACCCATTTCAATCCAAGTACTTTGCCTCAACTAGAAGGTGGGTGAAGTCTTCCTCCCAATGTTGCAGGTGGGGCGTGGGTGGATAGCATATGCCAAGCGAGGTATGTGGCAAGATCGCTGAATAAAGTGGATTAGATTCACTATTCTGATGCACCACCCTTTTTATTTATTCAAACTCAGGGCTGAATGTGGCAGAAGCACAGAAATGGCAGTCATGCTCTAGGAAAATCAATGAATGTGTGGATTCACTGCGAGTGGTCATAATGATCCTATATTAACTAAGTGATCAAGTGTGATCCTTTGCGGGTAGTCTGAACACCCTACCATTCACAGTTTGGGAACACAAAGCTACAGTTTGACCAACAAGCCTATCATCTTGTTCACACTTTTGCACACTGAGTTTGAGGGAATTTATGGCAAAAAAGTCATAGAATCATAGAATCACAGAACTGCAAGAGACCTCAAGGGCCAGACCTCAAAGTCCTATTCCAGACATTCTGTATCACATTCTGTATCAAAGAGATTTCCATGTTAGACTCTTGCAGATGGCTGTCTAGGTTCAATAAGAGATTGCCAGCAGTAGCAATTCCTCGGATGTATTTCAGACAAAGGGAAAAATGCCACCAAAGAGACAGGGGAATTCAGCACAGGAGGACTTTGGGTCTTCTGAACAAAGCTAGCATCATCTCCTTTCTGCCAGATCCACATCCCTAATGCAGACAACTCTTCCTTCCCATCTCTCTCTCTCTCTTAGCCCAGTCCTTCATTCCCAGCAGTTGCTCCCAACTCATTTGCTACTCTGGAGAAAGCACCCAGTCTGGCCCTCCTCCCCTCAGCTGGAAAGCCCATCTAAAAGGCCCCAGGGCCTCTTTTCTTAGAGAGGCAGAATGGTGTCAGATTTGACCAAAGTGACCTGTTCCCACAGGGCCAACTGGAAGCATATTACCTAAGAAACTGAAACATCGTTGGGAGGGAAATGGGATATAAATAAAATGAAATAATTAAAAAAAAAAACACTGCTGTTACTCAACAAATCCCACAGTGTAACTATGTTTGCTGTGTGAAGCATTGCTTTCTTTTATCTATCTATTCTGTGATCTCTTGTTATTCATCCCTTTCATCCTCACCAACCTTTCAGATTCAGGGGGATGGTCCCTACTGGGTTCCGTTGTCATGACAGAGGGAGAAAACTTTCTACTCAATCTTGGGCCTTGGGGGATAGGCTGCTGCTTTTCTTTACTTGCCTGATTCTTAACTCTGTGCACCTGTGTAATATAGCTGAATGAAGCAACTGAACTGCACTGTCTTCAAGCCGAACCTGGATCCCAGAGGGATCCTATAAAACTGAAGCAGGTTTAATAAAATGATTGAAAACAAAAATTTATAAAAAGTACCAGTTTTTTTTTTTTTTACTTCTGCCTTTGTTGTTCAAGTCTGTTGGAATGGAATCAATCAACAGCACCCAATGGCAGTCAGATTTCCCAGGTATAATGCAAGGGATTGCTCCTTGGATGCTGATGGTCACTCTCATTCCAAACAACATTGCCAAGGAAAGCAGATACATTACACACAGTATGTTATTCCTACAAACACATGTTTTCAATCATTTCAAACATGTGTGTGTGTGTATATATATACATAATATGTGCATTACAGTATATAATAATTACAGAAATGCTGGCAGCATAAAGGGCATGACCCCTGCTGTTGGAGGAACTGGCTCCTGGATACCTGTTACTGCGTACAAAACACAGCAGAATGACTCAGAAAATGCACAAAAAGATTTGCTCGTATGCTGAAGACTGGCAAGAGGCACACTGCATTGTTCACCCCAGCCTGGCATTTCAGAAGATAAGAAGATCTGGGAGTGTGGCATGCACATGAGAAAGCAAAAGGGGAGATAATAGGGCTTTTCTGAGTTTTTCTGCCTTGGTCACACAGCAGAATAATGAAGACATCCACCTTTTCCAAAGTGTGTGTGTGTGTGTGTAAGACAGCAGTGACACAGGCAGTGGCACAGAGCGGGGCAGAGGACCCAGAGCAGACAAGGGACTTACGCTGGATAATCGGGCACTTTCCCCTTGACAGTCGGAAGGCTACAGACATACTCATTGTACAGCCATTTCACTTTGAAGTGCAGATTCATGTAGTCAGCGCTCTTGCACAGCCGGTGCTTTTCGTGTTCTGTGGGAAAGCAAATGGGGGGGGGGGGATTATTAGGGGGGCACTTCAGCTAGTCTCATGCCCTACATTGTCTGGCCACTTGGAGGCTCCCGTCCTGTTGGGAGAGGTGCCCAAATCAACAAAACCTTGGTCCTGGTAACAATGCCCAATGGTCTTGTAGTTCAGAAGCCCAAAGCCTGCAGACTCATTTTCCAGACAGTTCTTCAAAAATAGAACAGAAAAGTTTCTGGTTGCCATGGTAATGGGAGGAGAGCAGTTTCTTAGGGACCCATTGCCCTCCTGCTGCTGAGACGCTCTGAGGAAGCACAAAGCAAACACCAAGAAATGGAACTGGCGCTCAGCGCAGCCTAGAAGTCTTCCAGCTGCACCAGTCAGCAATGGAGCACCAGGGGGGAGGCAGGATGGGGTGGAGTGCACATGGATAGGAAGGCCTTTCCTCTTGGGGGCCCAAATTCCAAATCCCACCTCCTGAATGGTGCTACGTGTTGCTTTTGCACAGCTCTCCTATGGCCTGAGCAGCCCAGAGAGGCCAGGGTCTCATCTCAAGGAGCATGATGCCAACACTTTGCTGAAGGGGTGGGGTATGGTCAGCCCCTAAGCGAGAGTCCTGGGACACAACATCTTGAGTACCACCATAGGAGAAATCTTGGCTGCTGAGGCAACGCAACACAACTAATCCAAGAGTACCACCTGTCTAGGCATAGAAAGGACCTCCTGCCCCCACACTGTGCTCTTGCTCCCACACCATGAGCTACATCAGCTGCCTTTTGTTTTCTCCACTCACTTTTAGCCCCAAACTTCAAAATGAGACAGACAGACCTTGAATTTTCCTTTCATATGGATATTTTTTTTTCTTTCCCCCTCCTTCTCCTCTTCCCTGTTGGGATTCAAGTTTCCTAAGGCTTCGGCCTTTGTTAAGGAATCCAAAATATCAAAATATATCAAAGCCAAGCCTGTTAGAGTCTAGTTTTAAATCAGCAGAGTAGTAGAAACGTGTCCTTGTCTAACGATGCTTCTCTAAGAACTGAGACTGACTCAACAACACAAGTAGCTTGCAGTTTAAAAGAAAAGTTTGCTAATGGCTTGAATCTACATATACAAAGAGGCTACATCCTAGCCTAGCTAACGAATAGTCGCCATCTTTCCAAAGAAAGTTGACAGCGTAGGAAGATGGGGGACAGGATAGTAGCAGGAGACTCTCTTTGTGTGAGAAATTTCCTAAAGGAATTGATTTGAATCACATGGTTTGTTTACCAATTTACAAAACTATTTATTGCTCCTATGATTCAGTAGGTGCAAATGGGATATTTTAATGAGGGAAGACAGCAGAGTTTGCATGCAGGAAAATCCTATCTATCTGAAGAGGGGGGGGGGGGGGAGAGAATGCTGAAATTTTCCAACACTCTCTCTGTCCTGAGTCTATCTTCTCCTTCTCTTGTAAACAATCCAAACTCAGACATGAGGACAGTGCCTCTGATGCTGACCCACCTTGGGCTACCGTGCAACCGATGAGGAGTCGTGGTCCTTTGCCAGGAGCCCAAGGCCATGCAGGTAAGTGCTGCAAACTCACACTCCCTCCCACATGGAAAGCTCCCTCATTCCTTCAAAAAAGTAACTTTCCCATGCTCTCCTCTTTTAAGCTTCCCAAGCAGTTAGTTACTCCAGCTTAAGATACACAACTGGGGCTACCCCATGAAAACAAGAGATTCTCCCAGGAGTTGAAGCCACTCATAGACGGAGCTTAGTGCCATGCAATGAGGAAGCGGGGAAATAACATTCCACCATCCGGCAGTTGATCCTCCAGGTCAGGAGGCCCTTCTCTGCCCCTTAAGTAGGAATTTAAAAATGGGTAGATGCAAGTTAAATGCCCTGAAATAATGCATTGCAAGCTCTTTCCGGGTCTATTTTGAGGCTCTCAACATCTACAGCTGAAAGGAACTTTATTGGATGATAAATAATGAAGAGGCCTTCAGTATCCCCTCTTAATAAAGCTGGGATTTTCTTTGCACTCAAGGACAAAGGTGAGCAATATCATTTTTCCTCCATGGCACAATTGTGTGTGTGTGTGTATGTAAGGGACACAAGTATGTGAAGATCAACTTGACAATCACTTTTAGACTGAATCCAACAGAGGAATTTCAGTTGGACACTTGATAAACTGCCCACTTGAAAGCAAAAATTATTCAGATATAACACATTTTAATGCCCACTGTCATTAGAACAGGGACCATTCACTAATCCTCAGTTTTACTTTAGATTTCTTGGGACAAAGTAATTGCAAATGTATTTCTAACCCCAGTGCCTTCCTGCTCTGTTGCTGTAGCCAGTGTTTCTTATTAGAGAAGCCACTCCGAAAAACCATAAGGCATTCCAAAGACTCCTAACCAAGTTCTTCCTAATATTTAGGTGGAATCTCTTTTCTTGTAGTGGAAAATACTACGTTAAATTGGACATGTGAAGTCTGACCTGATAAAAGATGGCTTCCTATATACCTAATAAAACTCTGGAAGGAGGAGAGGGGATGGGAGCTCTCCAGCCTTAATCAGAGATCTGCTTGAAGCTCAGGAGGCATCTGGTGTTTCTGGAGGATGCAAAAGTCCAGGCAGGTTCATTGGATTAGTGTGGTGAGGCCTTCCAATGTGTTTCTAATAGGCTTGTGATGCCAGCATATACAGTGGAGGCAGAATGACCTCCTTCTGTAGAGGTGATACTATGAACAACATGCAGCATCATCATTGCCAAAGAAACTGGGAGTAGGTAACACATCAGCATTCAGCCTTTCTCAGGGCAGCTGTTATAATTAAATCCAGCATCTGCCCTGGTTTAACTGCACACAGGTGACGCGACCCCTGAGACTTGCGTCCTCTGATGGGAATTTGAATAGTGACCTGGAATCTTGTCGACTGCCCAGTTACCAAGAAGGCCAGGTCCAAACGCAGAACACACAGTGTTTCTTTTTAAAGTCTTTGATCCAATAAACACCCTAAGAGACCCTGAAGTTTTTATTCTGATTAGACACAGTCAGCAAGTTAGTATGAAACTATTGTTTCTCGTATTTAATTTTACAGGACTTTTGCAGCTGGCACCAAATTAGAAAGCTTCTGAGATGGCAAAACTGGAGCAAGGCATGGGAGAGAAAAGTGTGTGCCTCATCTTGAAGACAGCCCTGTGATTGACACAGAGAGATAAAGGAGGAGATACTAGGCTCAGCATTTTGGCTCAGCACAGAGACAGTCAGAAAATTCAAATTCCCCTGGAAACAGAGGCCAAAGAGCTGCCTAAATCCACCCCAGAAAACTGGAGGCGCTGACCCAGATATGGAGGACAGATGGGAATGGCTAAGAGCCAACATTGCTGAGATTGCCAGGGTTTTCCTGCTTGATCCTGGTGTCCAGTCTAAGCTGCAAGTGGAAGAGAGGGCAATGGTGACCAGGTGGCAGCAGCAGAGACACTACCAGGGTCATCTTGGAGCAGGGAGACTCAAAATCAAACCTGGCTTCAATTGGACAAGGCCAAGCGGTGCAGTGCCAGCAAGTCAGCTTTCTGGATGAAGGACAAGCTGAAAAAGAGCACACTTAGCCTCTAAGCACAAGGTAACTGAGAAAGCATACTAGGAGCAGAACGGAAGAAGGCTGGGAGGTGCCTGAGGGGAAGCACACACAAAGGGGTCTTCCGCCAGCATTTGCCTCCTGTCTAAAGCTGCCAACACCTAGGTGAACAAATCTATGGCACTGACACAAAGCATTCTCTGGAAGCATTTGCCATCTACATGTTCTCCTTGGGGAGGAGGGAGGATCCT
This sequence comes from Urosaurus nigricauda, assembly GCA_034509955.1. Taxonomy (NCBI): domain Eukaryota; kingdom Metazoa; phylum Chordata; class Lepidosauria; order Squamata; family Phrynosomatidae; genus Urosaurus; species Urosaurus nigricauda. The sequence continues at coordinate 4,244,915 of JAOEGL010000002.1, forward strand.
CTACTAATCAAACTAGAGAAAAAGGAACTGGGATAGGGGGAGAGAGAGAGAAAGAGAGAGGGAGGGAGAGAGGGAGGGAGAGAGAAAGAAAGAAAGAAAGAAAGAAAGAAAGAAAGAAAGACTCTTACCACCATAAAATAGGACCATGCGAATGCGAAACACAGGTGGGGCTTGGGACAGAGAAGAGACAAGAGTGAGCTTCCATTCCCTGGTTCAGGCCAGTTGAGACCCTCTGAGACTCATGGACAGTGCCCTTCTTGGTGGGACTTCCTGACCAGGTTAGTGGTTGCCCTGGTCAAGTTAGCCCCACACCAGAGTAATGGGGCACCAACATCATGACTACAGGTTTCTCTCTTCCTCACCCCGAAAATGTGGCCCTAAAAAGCAACTGTCCACTTCTTTGTTTTGTTTTGTTTTTGTTTTGCAAAGGCTGAACTCCACTGCCAGGCTGACTCCTTCCTCCAAGGAGTTCTCCCGAAGGCTCTTGTCCATCACAGCTCCCCAGCCCCAATCAGAGGCTGGCATCTCCAGCACTGGGTTTGCTGAACAGCTCCCCAGTCACAAACTGGGCTGGGCACCTTCCTCCTCCTCTGTGTCTGGAGCAGCTGGTCCACTCCTGTGGGAGACCTGGTCCTCACTGGACTGTGACCCGCCCTCCCCACTTGGGAGCTGCAATTTCTTTCCACCCCTTGAGGTTTTAGGAAGAGAATGGAGACATATTCTCTTTAAACCAGCCTCATAAAACTGATGTCACTGATTACTGGGATGATTCTAATGATTTTACTGCTCAATTTGTCGTTAGGGAACATTGGATCATCGGCATGCATAAATCCAACCTACACATGCATACGTCTCTTATCTGGAGTTTGGTATTCTGTGTAAATTTACAGCGCTATATAAATAAAGATTAATAATAATAATAATCTCTTCCCTCCTCTGCAACCACCAAAGCCCCCAGTCCCAGGGCTTGCTATTTCACTGTGTTGCCTCCCACAGGCATTCAGTGACTGGTGGAAAGCTGGAGGAGGTGACAATCTGAGAAGTGTCTGGCTATGTTCACACAGCCAGATGCAGAATGATAACATCATTTACCAAGACCTCCAGTGAACCCTCCTGAGTCTGAGCAGATTATGTCATCTGCCTGTGTCTGGCTATGGAGACCTAGCCAGATGCTTCTCCACCTGCAACTGACTGGCTACAGTGAGAGGGGTGTCATCATATGTCTACAGAACCTTTATGTTGTTACTGCTGACTTGGGATTTCACATTCTGTTAGCTGCCACTTTGATTGCTGTTTTTTTAAAAGCAAAAAAGTGAAATAAAAAAATGTTAAAAATAAGTAACTAAAGCAAGCTCTATTTCCAGCTCTATTCTAGCTGTGGGCTACCAAACTTGTATGCTCTACTTCTATGAACACTTCACATTGTTACACCTGGGGGAAGGATATGTGCTACTGTTCTCGCTACAAGAGGGGACATCTTTGGTGACTCATATCTAAAAGGTTTACTGAAGGAAAGCGCTCTTACCCCGTGATGCCTTGAGGGAACACATTTTATCCAGGACTTAAGAGAGGGAACAAAATAATGAGACAAAAAAGTACACCACCAAAATCATTAGGAGGAGGGAGCACAAAAAAGGAGACCTTTATTTCCAAAAATCTAAAAACAGGTGTATAGTGTGTGTGTGTGTGTGTGTGTGTGTAGTGGCCACCAAGGACCCCCCCAGCAATGCCCCCCTCCCTAGTTTATTTTTTAAAATTTGACTTCTGGATTACTTTCTGTTTTTAAAAAAGACTTCTCCTAGTCCTAAAATAGCCTAGGAATGGGAACAAGGCATGGTGAAATTCCCCCCGGGAGGAAGAAATCATTTTGAGTTTCATTTTTTTAAAGTAAAGAAGGATTCTGAGGAGCAGAGGGTAGGGGACATGTGGCAGGGGGTGCCAATGCAACACTCCCAGCCCCTAGCAGCTGCCAACCCTTGATGTACAGGATACAGAAGAGTCTCATTCAAGGCATGCTGCGCATTGCAAGGTGCTTGTTCTTTCTCTCCGTTGACGTTAATAACCTGAAGGGAACTTCTCAAAACACAGATTGTACCCTGGAGCTATTACGCATGATCAAAGGACCTAGCCTCAAAACCAGGGCCTCTGGATTCTAAAAGGGGAACAAAGGGAGCAAAGTCATTTAAAAGGCGAACATGAAGGAACAGAGCACACTTCTGAAGGCTGGAGAAGGCTCAACATCAAGACCCTCTTGCCTCTTTTTCCCTCCCTAGCCCCCAACATGTCCAGCATAACCCAAAAAGGTACCCAAAGGAACATGCATGGGAGACAAATACTCAACATCAGAACTCGTGCCCAAATGTAATGCAACTGTTCACACCTCTGCTGCTCTTCCTGAAGATTTCATCTTCTGTGCTTAAAAATAATTCTGTGGTGCGGGAATTCTTTCAATATCCAGCACGTTCAAATGGAAAAGCCAATCTCTAGTGCCAGTTTTACAGCCTTTGTTTCCACTCACCCTACAGCTATGGAAAGACCTTTATGTTTTATCTGCATATATTTGGAGGTCTTTAATCAGAGGCTGGATGGCCATCTGTTAGGGGTGTTTTAATTGAGAGTTCCTGCATGGCAGGGGGGTTGGATTGGATGGCCCTTGGGAATCTCTTCCAACTCTATGATTCTATGATTCCTGTAACCTCTCAAATATAGACGCCAACCACAATATTGCCATTTTCAATCATATATATGCTATTTTGTATTTCTGCCTGATGGAGCCTATGAAGCCTGAAAAGCTAGCAGGATTTATTTTGCACCTTTTGGTTGGCTCAGTAAAGTAAAAGGTTAAAAACTTGCCAGAATGTGACTTTTGGTTTTTATTTTGGCTGATTTGCAGCTGCTTTTTGGTGGCTCTAGCAAGCTATGTGAGGTACTAAGGGGAGCAAAACCAGCATGTTTTTTGAACTGAACAATGAAGAAAGTGGAAAAGAAGAAAATCAATTCATTTGAGATGTGGTGATGGAAAAGAGTGCTAAGGTACTGTGCATGGCCAAGAGGACAAACAGATCAAGCCAGAACTCTCCCTGGAAGCTAAGATGATTAAACTGAGGCTGTATACCTTGGCCACATCACAAGAAGGCAGGAGCCATTGGAAAAGACAATGATGCTGGGGAAGGTTGGAGACAGAAGAAAGAGATAAAGTCTCCATTCCAGATGGATGGATTCAATTAGGGAGATCATAGGCATAAGTTTGCAGGACCTGAGCAGAGCAGTAGAGAAGAGGGGGGCTTCGAAGTGTCTCATTCACAGGTCTGCCATGAGTCACGGTTGGCTCAAGGGCAGTTAAAAACAACAAACCTTCTTCCACCAGTGACAGCTTTACTGTGTCTCTTGTGGAAGCTTTATCCCAGGCAGCTGCTCAAAGCGCAAGGCTGAGAGAGGACTCTTTCTCCAGCATTACTTCCCCATCCCCTGAGGAGGAAGATTCTTTTGATTTTTTTAAAAGGGGAATTGATTGGCCTTTTGTTTGCTTGTGTTCACAGAAGCCAAAACCTTTGGAGAAAGCAGAAAACAAAACCTGGCACAAATGTCACTGTCACTAGAGTAGCAAAGAAGTGCGAGTGTGTCTATGTATGTGTGTAAGCAGCACCAAAACCACAGCAGAAAAAGAAACACATCTTCCCACCTCCACTTGGGGACTATGTAAGTCCTGCTTGCCTGTACCCACCCCAGAAAGTTGCAAAGAGCCCAGAATTCAGACCAAATCCAGGGAAAGGACTCCTACCACCAGGGTCCCACAAGGGACACTGCAAATCGCCCTGGCACAGGTTCTTTAACACTGTCTTGAAGGGTGCCAGATATATAAATGCAGAACTGTTTTAAAATTGCTTCCATTATTTTAACTGTGTGTTTTAAATGTTATTGACAGTGTCATTACATTTCAGTCTTGTTGTTGCTGTGTGCCTTCAAGTTGTTTCCAACTTGTGGCAACCCTACAGTGAACCTATCCCAGGGTCCAAAACTCAAATGTTGGCTGTATTTCATTCTTCAGTTTCTATACGTTCTAACTATAATATGAATTGGTGGGAAAGGCAAGGTATAAATAAAGAAGAAGAAGAAGAAGAAGAAGAAGATGATGATGATGATGATGATGATGATGATGATGATAGTCATCATCACCATCTTCAGTCAGTAGAACCTGGTAGACTGTGGGAAGGGGATGATGATGAAATAAAGATGATGATGATTTTTCTGCTTCTGCCCTCTTCAATGGCACACAGATCTCAAGGTCTTGTTGCAGGACAATCAAAAAGGGACACACACAGGGAGAGGCGGCCCACAGCCTCCCTCAGGTGTCTGAGACTCCTATCTTGGACAGGCTGGGCTAAATGCAGGAAGGTGTCAGGTACAGTACACACAGCCAGGAAGAGAAGGAAAGAAAGAGTAGGGAAATCACTCCTACAGAGAACGGAGTCAGCTGCTCCAATGAGCTGCCTGATAACTGGTGTCTCTGAAAAGGCCTGAGAACACCAAACTCTCTTCCAAGAAGCAACATGATGCTGAGCAGCTGGCAAAGTCCAACCTTTCTGAGACAGGCTTCAGGGACACTAGCCAGAACAGGGCAGAACACGTTTTTGGTCAAGCAGGCATATGTGATCAGCTAGAAAGGAAGACGTTGCGGAATGATCAGAGAAACCGAGCTGCAAAGAGCATACCTGGATTCTGAAGAGCCACTGACAGATTTCCCTTTCTGGTTGGTTGGAAATTCTGCTGGAAATTGCCTGAAGATAATAAAAACTAACCACTAGGCCCCATTCCTGGCCTGGATAAAGGCAATTATCTGCCAGGAACCTTAGCAAGGACATCAACAGCACTAAAGACCTACTTCAACCCAGACAACATTTTCACTGGAGGGGTGAGGAACAACAAGGCCTACTCACCTTCCATGGCATATTTCATATCCTGAGCAAAGAGATTCCACATGACTTCAGCGCTGATCTTTCCAACAGCAAGCTCCTGAGGGAACCTAAAGTTGAAAAAAGAAATTGGGGTTTAAGAACTTGGGAGGAATTTCCAGAGGCTCTGGGGCCAAGAAGGAACTGCTCCCACCCCCACCCCCCAGGGCAAGGAAAGGATAAGAAAGCAACTTAGCAATGGCTTCTCTTTCTTCCCCCTACTCCCACCTTGGCTGAAAAAAGGCAGTGTTGAAAACATACAGGCTTTTCCAAGCAAGTGCAGCACCTGCTTAGAGGAGAGCCAAGCTAGCAGAGATAAGAACAGGGTCCCAGTTCTCCCTCCCTCTCTCTCTCTCTCTTTCTCTCTCTCTGTGGTGTGTGTGTGTGTGTGTGTGTGTAGAGGGGAGAGGACAGGAAACAAATAAAATAAACAGACAGTTAAGGAAAACCCAAGTCAAAGAGTCCAGTTGCTGGACCCGTTCTGAAGGATCTGTGACCAGCGTTTCTCAACCAACTTCTCCCAGGAAGCCGCTTCAACTAAAATGAGCTGACAGTTTCAGGCCTTCTCTGCTCTGTGCAGAATTGCTTTCTGATTTCTGGAAACATATTTGGGTCAGTCATGTTGACCATGCAGCAAAATAAAAAATCCACAATACAATGATGCATTTATCGGCTCAACTAACAAGTACAAAATAGATCATGCAATGTGAAGTCAAATAGTTTCACAAACAGAATCTATAATTTTTTGTGTGGTTTTCAGGCCATGTAGCCGTGTTCTGGAAGAGTTTACTCCTCACGTTTCGCCAGCATCTTTGGCTGGCATCCTCTCTGGAATAAACTCTTCCAGAACACGGCCACATAGCCCAAAAACCCACAAAAAACTATATATCATGCAAGCTTTAAAAGATTCACTGGCTTCTTCATCAGGCAAAGAGGTTAATTGCACAGGAGAAGAAAAATGAAGATGTTAAGAGTCACAGGATTGCCTTTTGTCTAAAATTTTACTTCTGTTGACAGTACAGATAAATTCAATGTTCTTCACCTAAGAAAGGGGCAGTTAGTCTCACATTGGATGGAACTAGCCTGGCTTTCAGTGGAAGTTATTTTGTTGCTGCTATGCTAATGAATATGAAACGTTATTGCCTGCCTTTTACTGCCCTTTGTGCCTGGTCCCCACATGGGCAAGAAGGGAAGCAGCCTCTGCAAGCATTGAGATCCCTCCAGACTGCCTTAACTGACAACAGAACTAACATCTGAGACCAAATGAAGGCCCATGACTCCATCACCTTCATTTTTCTTCAACTGTAGGACTTTTAACACCTTTGCCGGAGGAAGAAGCCACTGAAACTTTGAAAGCTTGAATGGTGTGTTTTGTGCTTTTTAGTTGACCTCATAAAGGTATCACTGTTTTGTGGCATTCTCCTGATTCTCTCATTTTATACCAGAAAAGAAGAGCAGCGCCTCTTTGTTTTCCAGAAAGATCCTTCTGAGAAAGAATGCCTCAGAAGCAGCCCTGAACTCCAACACAGCACTTCATGACCTCCGAGGTATAGTTGGCAAAGTTCTCTTGAGCCCTCAGCAATATTGTGCCTTGTGTGTTTGCCAATAGTGTTCACTCTCCGGCATGCAGAAGCATCCACCTTCAAGGTGCAGGCAGACATGAAGGACACAGTGAAGAGAAAGGGCACCCCAGAAGGAGAGCCAGAAGAGGAACTACTTTCATTGCACTTGACAAGCTGCCTGTCAGATCTCAGACTTCTAACGTTCCTGTGTGTATGAATGAGAATGCACAGGAACCCCATCATCCTAATAACAAAGTTACATTTTAAAGAGACAGGAAAGAGAGAAAAACAGACTGGCAGACAAGATAAATGTTGTGCACATCATGAGAAAAGGGAGAGCAAATGGTTTGCACAGACACTGCATAGAGCCTCCTCCTTGCAAGAGGGGCATGCAACAACTCCAGCAGGCTTCTTACTGGTTCAGGACAGGGGCATAGGAGTTCTTGTCCTCCTCAATGATGGAGACAATCAGAGTGATGAGCTTGGGCCAGAAGTCCAGGTTCTGGATGCTGGGACCTTGCTCCTCCGCTGGCACCTCCTGGGTTTTGTTCTGAAGGCAACACAAAAAGCACTCTGCAGAAAGCAATGCCCGTTTTCCTTCTGCCACCTGTCATCACTCCTACCCCCAAAACCCATCCCTATTTGGCATGCATGGTGCACTGGGCACTTTTTGTTTATTTGTTAATGTAATTTAATATCCTGCCTTCTCCCAATATGGGAAAGAAAGCACAACACAGATTTAAAACGAAGTACAGCTAAAAAAGAAAAAAATATTTTGAAAGTTAACAAACAAAAAAATCATTTTTTTAAAAAAAAGGTCTAATTTAAAATAGGATAAAAGCATTTAAAAACAGCAATAAGAATAAAAGTGCAGTATAAGCACCCCATTAAAAGGTCATTCTGCAGAACCCATTAATATTTGTGAATAATCAAAGCCCTCACATTTCCATTCGTTTGTGCCAAATGGACTACTGTTGCCCTGATCTATAGAACTGTTGGTAGGGGCACTGAGAGGCCTGTGCCTATTATATGTTAAGATTTAAATCCTGATACTACTCATCACATGCCAGGTTCACCCAAGCCCCATGTGTCACACACTTACAGGGTCCATCTGGTATTCACGGCTGTACAGCTCATGGCAATTGTTGAAGATGTATTCATAGGTGGAATTGAGACAGGCCTTGACACAATCCTTCACCACCTGACTGGCACGAGGTGGGCTTTGCAGTTCCTGGACCTGGGAAAGAAGGCAGAAAATGAGATGGGAGAAACAACAGGCAGCAAGAGATAGGACCCCAGAGGGCTCCATTAACCATTAATGTTAAAAGAGTATACATGAAGTAATTCTGCTCCAAGTAATCACTGGCAAAGTAGCAGAAAACACAATTTGGGCCAAAACAGAAATCAGCCATCCATTGATTTTTCCTATAAGATGAACTGTAAATAGCCCCAGGACAGCATACCACACATGCTGACACAAAGGAGGAGAGCATGTGAAGAGGTGCTCTTGGTGGCTGACCCACAGCTGCAGCACACCTTCTCCCCTGGCCCCACATGAGCCTCATGAGTGTCCACTTGCAGTCCCAGAGACCCCATTCCTTTGTGCAGCAAAGAAGGAATGGTCCCAGATCCCTGGGCTAGGAAAGACCTCTCTTTGCTTGAGCAAGGGAGAGCAAGGTAAGCAGTTCTGGCTCAGAGGGATGAGGAGATTGGCACAGGAGAAGGCCGTTCTCTCTAACCAAATGAGATTTCACCCAGTGGGGTGGCCACCATCGCTCACCACTCCCATAGGTGAGGGAGTCTCGCCACCCAGCAAGATGCCACAAACCAACTCTGAAGATACTGCAGTTCCCCAGAGTGAGAGGCTTGAGCTCACTATTATTCTGGGAATTATGTGGCCACTGCCACATGTGGGTGGCTTACAGTTCCCAGAATTCCTCACCTCCAGTGATGCTGGCAGGGGTTCTGGAGTCGCAGTCCAGCGGCACTTGAGGTGGGGGAGGCATGATTCCCATCCCACCCATGTTCTAAGGGGCTCTTTCCACTTGCCAACAGCAGCACACACAGATGCTCTGAGCTTCATGGCTGGCTCCCTCTTCCTCCTTTATTGTTTGGGAATGCCTCTTTGCTCCCAAGTGGAGCAGAAGGGTCTGGAAGGAACCTGCAGAGGCCTTTATGAGAAACCTCTCTAACATGTTTCCATACAGACTCGTTTATATAGAGAGCCTGGTTTATTCCAGTCATTTTAAACACAGTTTTCAGAGGGGAGGAAAAATGTTCAGCAGAGTGATTCTCAGCAGGCCTGCACACAGAGACAAATAGCACTCTACAATTGCATTGCTTCAGGCCTCTCCAGCATATTAAACCCGCTCAGATGCTGGGCATGGAAAGTTGACCTGACAGCCTAGGTATGGAGATCTGAGCAGCTCAGGAAGCTGGTATGTTTAGACAACTTAAATCTGCCCGCCTGCCTGTCCGCCTTTCCTTGCACCAGCAGAGGAGTCTTGCCAGTGAGGCACACACAGTTACAGCTGTCAGAAAGCATCACAGTGCTCAGCTGCAGCCTCCAAGCTGGGAAAGGACAAAGGCGGATTTCACGATCCATCAGCAGCCTGCACTGTGAATAATGGGCTCCTTGTCCTTGAAAAATGAATAGCTTTGTTTCCGGTATTTAATTTTCGTTCCAGAGATATTTACCACAAAAACACAGCATTTAATTAATTGAAGAATGAATGTTTGGCAACAATGTCATCGGGAAGGAAGGAAGCAGTAAGCACACGGGAAAGTTGATAGCAACACTGTCAATGAATAACTCAGTAGAGTTGCCCCTTGGTGAAGGGATTTTATTCTCCAGGTGAAGGGAAAAAAATGGAACCGACTGCTGCCTCTTTGTTGGACAAGGAGGGGCAGGCTGAATGGGGCAAAGGTAGAATCCTCTTTTTCCATCAGTTGCAAAGAGACCTTTTTGCTCTTCCCTCTCATTTTTTGGGGAGGGATAATATGGCAGAGGAGGATACGTAATAGCACTGGGCCCTGCATGCCGTGCATCAGAAGGGAAGGCTTACAGTGAAAGGTTTGCCTCAGGGTGCAGGGCTTGCCTGGGAATGCCCATCCCTACCTTCATTCTGAAGAAAGTGATGCTGGTCAGAAGGTCCACTGTCGATTTCAAGTCCTGCAAGCGTTCCCGGCTACTGGCTGGAAAGTTATTCTGTGGGCAGGAAAGGAAATACATGTCCAAAAGAGCAGTGAGGAAAACATACACTCAGGGGAGAGAAGGGGAATGTGAGACCCTGAGCCTCACAGCTCATGTCTGCTGCCCAAGATGGACCAAGTTACATCACGCTGAATGGGGAATAAAAAGGGGGAAAGTCTTGCATACAAGCCACTGCCCACTCAAGCCCCCAACTCGAACATATTTCCCATCTAGATCTATCATTTGCATATGATATTAAAAACTAGGCAGGTGTGATGAAATCTAACATCTTGTTCTGGTCCACATTGTCACCTGAAGCTTGTATTCTGCAGCTTGTCACTGCAACATTGCATAAAGAAAGGGAGCCAAAACTCAACACAACACTGTTTCCCACAACAGCCCCAGCTGTCAGTAGTGCTTCCCAAACTTCTAGTTTAGAATAAATCCTCCTGTGGGACCCACTGGGTGGGGTATAACCTTGCCAGGGGCTTTTAGTATCTTCTGAATGTTACAGCTTTAAGTGGGATACAGAGATCCAAGAGAGAAGAGACTGGCTGCCAAGAACATACAAGATCTACCTGAATGGAAAACTGAAACCCAGGGGTTCAATTTAAGGGGACGGAGGATGCCAAGTGCCTCACCACACACACCCTGCTCCATCCATCCTCCCCTGAATGCAGCCTCATATGGCAGCAAAGCCAATAATTCAATCCCACTCTGGAAAACAACAAGAGGCACAGACCCAGTCACATTTCAATATACAAGGTATTATCTGCCTTGAGATCAGGACAGTGGGGTGAAAGAGAAAATAAAAGTACAACCATCTTATCATGCTCCTCATAATACTCATAAAGATATGAATGTACCCAATGTGGGAATACACATGATTCCCCCTGGAAAAAGTGCACACCCAGCCTTTGCAGAGCTGTTCAAAGCATCTACATTAAGATTTGGCTGAATATGAGTGACAAAAGAAGATAAAAAGGGCCAGCAGATTCTTCTGGCCATGCCAGTGTCTGAGAGAGTGAGAGTTTCCCTTCTCATTAACATCTCCAGGACAAGAGACACCTTTAATTAATGGCAGACTGTTTTCCTCTCAGCCATCCAAGGTACAACATCAGGAGTGCTTCAGGGACAATCAATTAAGAGCCCATTTATGCAACAGAGTCTTATCATTACAAATTAGATCTAATTACATTTTACTGCATCTCACACTAGGCTACTATTTTTGGCAGCAGAATGAACTAACATCTCATCCAAGGATTAACTAATTTTTTCCAATAATGAGCAGCATTATTCTACAATGTGTAATTATACAATTCCCGGAGGGCATTTCCTTGGACTGTTTCTAGCCAACAATGGCTGTGTGTGTATGTGCATGTGTGTGTGTGCTAACAAAACTCAAAACTGCAAAATGATCACCATGAGCCAAATTGTGCACTAGATAGTATTCCAACTCGCAGCAGGCTTTTGTGTGTGTGTGTTTTTGCTCAATGGGGAGACATACTTGGGGCAGCTGGATGGAGGCAGGCTGTTTGTGAATTGATACCAGTAGCTGCAGAACAACAACAACATGATATGAAGCCCCAGTCACATGAAGGGGAAGAATCCTTTTAAGAAATGAAAAGGAAATATTTCTGGAGCAGGCCTTCTTTGGTTAAATGTGATGCCTATCCAACTCACCACAATGTAAACAGCTGTCTAATAACTTTAATTAGGAGCCAAAGATGCATCAAAACTTTAGAAAGTAGAAATTTTTAGCTGGTCCAAATTCTTAACCAGGGATGACAAGAATATTAAAATTTTTACCCATGACAAGCAAAAGTATCTCAACAAATCAATATAACCCACTGGAAAAAACCAAACTCTGTTATCCCTAAAAAGAATGAAAGGAAATGTTTCTTGTATTTTTATTGGGTTTTGTGAAAAAAATATGGTATTTTGCACAAAATAATTCCAGGAAATCTTTGCAGAAAGGCTTTTGAAATCTGAAAATGACACCCCTCTCCATGCACTCCTGCAATCAGATCCAGAAGGAAGAAAACTTTTTTTTTCTTATATTCAAGAATGAAAAAGTGGAGATTTGCACCCATAACCTTACAGACTAAAGGACATTTCCCTTCCTCATTATTTCCAGGTGAAATTAGAAGACCAGGCTTGGTGAATCAAGGATTCAACTTTACTGAAAGAAATGTGTTTCTGCCCCATTCTGCAACAGATCATAATCTGAATGGGGCCCCAAGTTCAGCATCCGCACGTTTTAATATAGTGTCCTGAAAGTTGACAGAGTAATTTTCCATCCAAACAACATTGCTTGCAAATGTTTAGGCTAGCTCTCTAGGCCAGGAATCTAAACTGTCCTTCTATGGATAGCTTCCATGTAAAAAGAAAAACCAGTTATTTTTTCTTGCAATCAGAAAGCTCTTAACACTTTATGGGTTGGGTAGGATGGGGTGGAGTGGAGCCTCAACTAAATATTCTGGGTGCAATTCATAGAACATGTTCTCTTAGAATCACAGAGTCATAGAGTTGGAAGAGAGCTCAAGAGGCATCCAGTCCAACCCTATTCTGCCATGCAGGAATCTACAATCCAAGCCCGCCCTGTGATAGGTAGCCATCCAGCCTCAGTTTAAAGACCTCCAAAGAAGGTGACTCCACCATACTTTGAGGCAACGTCTTCCACTGTCGAACAGCTCTTACTGGTAGAAAGTTCCTCTTACTGTTGAGGTGGAGTCTCTTTTTCTGTAGCTTGCATCCATTGTTCTGTGTTCTAGTCTCTGGAGCAGCAGAAAACAAGCTTGCTCCATCTTCAATATGACATCCCTTCTAATATTTAAAATGGGCTATCATATCACTTGTTAAACCTTCTCTTCTCCAGGCTAAACACCCCCAGCTCCCTAAATTGCTCCTCATAGGGCATGGTTCCCAGATCTTAGCATGGGTGCATCCATATTGAATTCTTCAGTGCACTAACTGGGTAAAATTCAAAGGCATAGCTGTGTTAGTCTGGAAAATCAGTATGCAAAAGGATTTTGTAGCTATGCTATGTGAAAATAATCTTTGAGACAAACTGAAAGAAAGAAGTTGGTAGCATGAGCTTTCGTAGACTTGAGTCTGCTTTGTCAGATGCATGAGGAAGTGGGATCATGTCTACGAAAACTCATGCCACCGATTTCTCTCTTTCTGTTAGTCTCAAAGGTACTACAACATCCCTTTGCATATTGGGGTCATGAGTAGGAAGGGGCAGAAAAGTCCCTCCCCTTCCCCACCCTAACCTGTCTGAATGGACATCATCAGCCTGGCAAGGACCTCAGACCTTCTTCGCCAGCAGAATTTCAAGAAACCCACACTGACTCAGCACAAGGGCACTGGTGTCTATTCTCACATTTCAGAATGGATCCACCTGCCTCCACAGAATGACTTTTTTATATATAGAGAAAGAACCAAAAACAAAAGGGAAACTACTCCCTCTCCAGGAAACCTACCCTTGGTGTTCATCTGCTTGAAAACAGTCTCTCTCCTGAGCCGTGGCTTTTTGAAAATCACCCAGAGAAAAAGGAGCAGGGCTCCACCTAAGAATGACTCTACCCCACTCACAGCCAAGCTCCTCTGATTTTGGAAAGTGTGCAGGTCAGGCCTGGTAAGTCCTTGGGTGGGGGGCCACTAAGAGGCAAGGCTAGAGGACATTCTTGCCTGAAACTCTGGAGAGACATGGCTGCTGCCATTCAGAATTGGCCACACTGACCTAGAGGAACTCCAGAGGACCTGGCTCAGTCCGAGGTGATCTTTGTGACCTCCCTTACCACCTGAGCTGGGATGTTCCTAGTTCACGTTTCCCATCACCCTCATGCACACACCAAGTGGCCTTTGACCAGCCACTCTCACAATAAAAATAATCGAGTGTAGAGCATCCTGACAGCTCTCAAGAGTTTCAGAGATCCTATGAAAAGCTCCGGTGCTTACCCCTGTTGGCACTCACCCGGTACATGGAGAGATCAATGCGGAGGGAATTATGCAGCTGGTCCAGGAGTTTCACAAACCTCTCTTTCTGTTTGCCACAGGAAAAGAAACAGAAGAGAAGAAATTAAACCTCAGGGAAACTTCAAAAGTTGCCTGACCTATTTCTAGGGTTACGTTGAATTGGGGGAGGTCTCTCTGAAAAACAAAGGCACCCAACCAAAAGCATCATTACTTTTTGTATCTTCTGGGGACACCTGTGAGGGTGAAGAAGCTTCCATCCTATGAAGTGGCAACAGACCCCTCCCAACTATATGCAACTTGATTCTCCGCCAGTGGACACTTTCCCAGTAAAAGCCCTTTATCGCCTTGACACAAGAGGAGTACTGATCTTGCAGCAGGAAATACCAGGTGCACCCTCATTTATATACAACACCCTTGCACAATCCAATTTAGCAAAGTTCAGGCATCACAGACCACTGGCGTTTCAAGAGCAAACATCTCTATCAGCACCAAGCAGCTCACATAAGCCGGGAACAACCTGATTTCTCCTGATTCAAAGAGCTGCAAAATGGGACAATGCTTCTTTGCTACTCTGAACAGAACAACTGGATCCATGAAAAGAAGAGGGGGGAGAACAGCAGCCACTGCTACCGCAAGGTCACTCACCCCAAAGTTGGAAGCAGAGAAGCGATCTGAGGCTGAGACGTTGGTGGAGGCGGTGGTGTGGGCGTAGTAAGCATTGATGTTTGCCAGCAAGGTGCTCATCACGGCCGGCACACCAGGGCACATGTACTTGGAGGAGAGACAAGCAAAGTGCCTGTGGGGGCAGAAAAACCACAGCCATCAGGTGTTGGGGGGGGGGGAGAGAGACACATATTGGGAACACTCCAATTTATCTCAGAAAGAGATGTAAAGGAGATGGCCGCTTTAGTCAAAACATCCCCAGCCATACAAGCATTAGAATCTGAGTTCTCAGTGTAGAATTTATTCAAGAACACAGGAAAGGGCTAACTGAAGGCTATTTAGTTGACTGTCCCCTCCCCCAAATTCTCAAGCTCATGTGAAGTATTCAGGAGAGGCCAGGTAGTAACAGACCTGTCACAAGCTGAGAGCAGAAATAGCTCCCCACCCCACCCCATACCTGCAAAACAAAAGTCTCTGAGTGACACGAACAAGTGGTCCACCCTGGAGGGAGAGGGAGTCTAACCTGGAGAAAATTCCATCCTGGACTGACAGCATGGCCACGAGCCAGACCTGAAGCGTGTGCCAAGTCCCACCTGCTGCTGAGCCACCCCAAAACAGACAAACAGCAGGAGGAAATTCACCCACTCCACATCCTGAATGCACCTGGGATGAAACCTGATAGTGAAAATGCAGCAAAAATAGCTCCAAAGCTTATGCGTGCATGTGGCATGAATGAGGGAACCATCACTCACTGCCCCTGCCCCCACCAGCCCAACAACCCAATTCACTGCTTTTATGCACTGTCCTATGAACTCTCCTGGGAATCCAAGATGACTAAATTGAGGCTGTCATACCTTGGCCACATCATGAAAAGGCACAATTCAATAGAAAAGACAATGATACTGGGTAAGGTGGAGAGAAGTAGAAAGAGAGGAAGACCACACACCAGATGGAGAGACTCAATTAGGGAGACCATGGTTCTGAGTCTATAGGACCTGAGCAGGGAGGCAGAGGATAGTGGGACCTTGAGTCATCTCATTCACAAGGTCACCATGAACTGAGATTGACTTGAAGGCAGTTAACAACAACAAAAGAGAGGGACACAGGTAATGAAGCAGCCCCTGATGAAAACGTCCTGTTGGATATGGATTCTCAATGCCAACTATTCAGAGCCAGGTGCCCAGGTGTGAGTGATGATGGGTACTGTAGTCCAAGAGGTCTCTCCCTCTCCCCAGTAAGCCACTGGGATTCAGGGGCTGCCCCGCTCTGTGTTTCAGGCCCTTCTGCTCCTGCTAGGCTTCTTCTTCCTCCTCTTCGCCCCTTCGCTCTTCCCCTCCAGCATGTCCCCCATCCTGCCCGCCAGGCGTGCCAGCACTCAAAGCCTTTCGCAGCCTCTCCTCTTTGTTGCCGGATCTCTCTTAATTAGCAAGGGCTCCTCTCCTGTCACGTTTTAACGCAAAGCCCCTTTCAAGCACAGTTTTTCCTTATTTATAGCCATTTTTGCTTTGATTGTTTACTTTAATCATCCCACAAGCACAAGCGCTGGTGGAATAATTTTGGGGGCCCGTGGTTTTTTTTCCCCCTTACCTTTTTCCTTTTGCACTTTAATGAGAGCAATTAAATGAGAAAATGCAAATGAGACCACTTCCTTCCTGAGGAAGGCAGGATTCGCCCTAAGGAGTTAACAAGCTCTCTGGGCCTCCCAAGACATGCCAGCACTGGGATCCTGCATCAGCAACAGAAGTTGATGTGGTGATGGGGGGAGGCAGTGCAAAATGAAGCCTGTTGGCATCCCATCTCTTGCCTGGAGAAACCCTTCCCTCCTTCTCCTCTCTGGACCAAAAACAAAGGAGTTTATCACATGGGAGGATCATAGAATCATAGAGTTGGAAGAGACCACAAGGGCCATCTAGTCCAACTCCCTGCCATGCAGGACCTCCAAATCAAAGCATCCCTGACAGATGACCATCCAGTCTCTGTTTAAAGACCTCCAAGGAAGGAGATTCCACTACGCTCTGAGGGAGTGTGTTCCACTGTCGAACAGCCCTTACTGTCAGGAAGTTCCTCCTAATGTTGAGGTGGAATCTCTTTTCCTGCAATTTATATCCATTATTCCGCGTCCTAGTCTCTGGAGCAGCAGAAAACAAGCTTGCTCCCTCCTCAATATGACATCCCTTCAAATATTTAAACAGGGCTATCATATCACCTCTTAACCTTCTCTTCTCCAGGCTGAACATCCCCAGCTCCCTAAGTCGTTCCTCATAGGGCATGGTTTCCAGTCCCTTCACCATCTTAGTTGCCCTCCTTTGGACCTGCTCCAGTTTCTCCACATCCTTTTTGAATTGTGGTGCCCAGAACTGGACACAGTATTCCAGGTGGGGCCTGACCAAAGCAGAATAGAGTGGCACTATTACTTCCCTTGATCTAGAGACTATACTTCTATTGATGCAGCCTAAAATTGCATTGGCCTTTTTAGCTGCCGCATCGCACTGTTGACTCATGTTCAGCTTATGGTCTACTTGGACTCCTAGATCCCTTTCACACGTGGTCTCATTCAGCCAGGTGTCCCCCATTTTATATCTGTGCATTTCATTTTTCCTCCCTAAGTGCAGAACCTTACATTTCTCTGTGTTGAATTTCATCTTCTTAGCATTGGCCCACCTTTCTAGTCTATTCAGGTCATTTTGAATTTTGATCCTGTCCTCTGGGGCATTAGCTACTCCTCCTAGTTTAGTGTCATCTGCAAATTTGATAAGTATGCCCCCAATTCTGTCATCCAAATCATTAATAAAGATGTTGAACAGCACTGGGCCCAGGACAGAACCCTGTGGGACCCCACTGGTCACTTCTCTCCAGGATGAAAAGGAGCCATTGTTGAGCACCCTTTGAGTTCGGTCACTCAACCAATTACAAATCCATGTAACAGTTAACTTGTCTATCCCACATTTTGCAAGCTTATTTGCAAGAATGTCATGGGGAACCTTGTCAAAGGCCTTACTGAAATCGAGGTAAACTATGTCCGCAGCATTCCCTTCATCTACCAAGCTGGTAATTTTATCAAAAAAAGAGATCAGGTTCGTTTGGCATGACTTGTTTCTCTGAAACCCATGCTGGCTTTTTGTGATTATGGCATTGGCTTCTAAATGTTCACAGACTCTCTGCTTAATGTTCTGCTCTAGAATCTTTCCTGGTATTGATGTCAGACTAACTGGACGATAATTGTTGGGATCCTCTTTTTTTCCCTTTTTGAAGATGGGGACGTTTGCCCTCCTCCAGTCTGCTGGGACTTCTCCTGTTCTCCAGGAGTTCTCAAAGATTATTGCCAATGGCTCCGATATCACCTCTGCCAGTTCTTTTAATACCCTTGGATGTAGTTCATCTGGTCCTGGAGATTTGTATTCATTTAGAGTAACCAGGTATTCCTGTACTGTCTCTTTACTTATTCTGTGCTGAAATCCCCCCACTCTGTCCCCTTCTTCACTGTCCTCAGGTTGAGCACCTTTTGCCTTTTCTGAGAAGACTGAAGCAAAGAAGGTGTTGAGTAATTCTGCCTTTTCTCTGTCCCCTGTTAGTATTTTGCCATCTTCTGCACGCAGTGGTCCTACCATTTCCTTCTTCTTCCTTTTGCTGCGGACATATCCAAAAAAGCCCTTTTTATTGTTTTTAACCTCTCTAGCAAGCCTGAGTTCATTTTGCGCTTTAGCTTTTCTGACTTTATCCCTACATGTGCTGGCTATTTGTTTGAATTCCTCTTTGGTGATTTCCCCATTTTTCCATTTTTTATACATGTTCCGTTTAAAACTTAGCTCAGTTGTAAGTTCCTTAGTCATCCATACCGGTTTCTTGAGACATCTCCCATTTTTCTTCCTCATTGGGACTGTCTGAAATTGTGCTTTCAGTATCTCCCTTTTGAGGAATTCCCATCCATCTTGAACTCCCTTCTCTTTTAGTATTCTTGACCATGGGATCACCCCCAGTATTTCTCTAAGTTTATTGAAATCAGCTCTCCTAAAGTCTAGAATTCGTGTCTGACTATGCCTAGCTTCATCTTTCCACTGTATAGCAAACTCCAGGAGGACATGGTCACTTCCACCTAAGGATCCAACCACTTGCACCCCATCAACTAGGTCTTCCCTGTTGGTTAAGATAAGATCTAAGATGGCTGATCCCCTTGTTGCTTCTTCCACCTTTTGGACAATGAAATTGTCTTCCAGGCAAGTGAGGAATTTGCTAGACTTTGAGGATTTGGCTGAGTTTGACTTCCAGCAAATATCAGGATAGTTGAAGTCACCCATCACTACTACATCTCTCCTTTCTGAGTATGTGATTATCTGTTCTAGAAAGGCATCATCCAATTCCTCTGTCTGACTTGGGGGTCTGTAGTAGACTCCCACAGCAACATCCCTGTTATTTCCCTCTCCTTTAATTTTTATCCAGATGCTCTCCACCTGGCTTCCAGTATTGACTTCCTGGATCTCTTCACTGGTGTAAATATCCCTGACATATAATGCTATTCCTCCTCCTTTCCTGTTTGGCCTGTTTCTCTTAAAAAGGTTATATCCCTCTATTTCTACATTCCAATCATGAGACTCATCCCACCAGGTTTCAGTGATGCCTATTATATCATATTTCCCTTGTTGTGCTAAGAGTTCAAGTTCATCCTGCTTATTTCCCATACTTTGTGCATTAGTGTAGAGACATCTAAGACCATGTGTCCTCTTTACTTGCTGCTTTTGCATGGTTTTTTGCTTCCTACTCTTGGGTCCTTTCACTGTTTGCCTTGTTCCCTCTATGCCACTTTGACTATTCTCTCCATCCTTTTTGCCTTCCAGAATGCTGTCTCCCTCCCCCACAACACTCAGTTTAAAGCCCTCCTGATCAGATTCTTTAGACTGTTGGCAAAAATGTTTTTGCCAACTGGCGTGAGATGAAGCCCATCCCTTGCCAGAAGTCCCTCCTCATGGAACCGCAGCCCATGATCCAAGAATCCAAACTGTTCTTGGCGGCACCATCTACGGAGCCAGTTATTAACCTCTGCTATTTTCCTCTCCCTTCCTGGACCATGCCCTTCCACCGGGAGAAGAGATGAGATGACAACCTGTGCATCCATCTCTTTCAGCTTCCTTCCCAGAGCCTCATAATCCCTTTTGATATTCTGAAGGCTGTGCCTTGCAGTATTATTGGTTCCCACATGAACCAAAAGAAGGGGGTATTGATCAGTAGGCTTGACAAGTCTTGTCAGCCTCTCTGTCACATGATGGTCTCTCAATTGCGAATGGAGCCAATTCGCAATTAGGTGAATTTGCTAGTTTAGCGAATTTACATGAAATTTGATTGCGTTCGGAATATGTTCAGAATGACTTCCCATTTTCTGAAAATGACCCCCCATTGCCTGAAATTGCGTGAGATATTCTAATATGCAATAACATGAAAACCCATGATTGAGTTCGGAATGACTTCCCATTGCCCGAAATTGCATGAAATACACTCATTCACAATAATGTGAAACCCCATGATTGCGTTCGGATTGCCATTGCATTATACTCCCAAATTCCATCGTATGATGAACTTCACAGTGAAAACGTGAGCCAGAGATGGCAGAAAACTTCCACCTCATACAGGAAACAACAAGGGCTGGGGGAAAGGAATCGCCTCAGGTCCAACTACCTCAAGGACCGTATCTCCCTAACTGAGCCAGCCAGTTTTACCTGGAGGCCTTTCTCTTGGTCCTATCATCTTCTCAGGCATGTTTGGTGGGAACCCAAGAGAGAGATTTCTTGGTGGCTGCTCCCAAGCTTTGGAACCGCTTTCCAGGAAAGCTGGGAAGGCTCCCTCCTTGCTGTCCTTCCACTAGCAGGTAGAAACTTGACTGGTTTTTAGAAATTGCCTGCAAAGGCTTTCAATGCTGTCCTGACTTTTTAATGTATTAGTTTTAAAAGGTTTTGATTGTATGAATAGTTTAAATGACTTTTTACAGTAAATTTTTGTATGCCAATATTTATACCTTTGTGTTTTTATATGCATTTGCTTTACTTTTTGTAAACCATGTTGAGTCCCAGGCTGGGGAAAAGGTGGACTATAAATGGTTAAATCACCCCCACCATCATCATCATACCAGCTTTGGAGCAAGCATCTCCCTCCTTCACAACCATGTACAGTTTGGGGAGGATAGAAATAGATAAACAACAGCACTGTTTTTGAACAGTGGGTCTAGCATGTCTCCTATCCCAGAAGCCTCACCCTTGCAACCTCTTGGTTTGCCCTCAGACTACTTTCCATGGCATCATGTGCCAAGTGCATTCCGCTCTAACCCACAAACCCAGGGGAGCTCAGAGAAGGTTTCGGAATAAGGCAGGGACTCACGTCATGGCCTGATAGATGGATTCGATGCCGTAACGCATGGCAAACTCGTCCACAATCTCCTGTCCTGTCTCATCAAAGTAGACTTTCCAGGCATCATCCCCCTTGGCTTCTGGGATCTTCACCACACCGTTTCCCTGGACATCTGTCAGGTGGTGGAAGAGGTTCTGGAACAGAAAGGGAGAGTCAATCCTGAAGAGGCTGAAGCTCAGCCAAGGAAGGGGGTTCTCTGTTCCTCTCAAGCACAGCCTCATCCAGCTTGACCCAGCAGACAGTGGGAGACACTGGGGCAGATTATAGTCCATTTCCCATTGATCGCTGATGTAGGTGGCCTCAAGCAAGTACAACACAATGGCAGTTGTGGGAGGCTAGAGGGCTGCACAATCTCTCCAGAACACCTTGGAGCAACAGGAAGTGACAGACATAAGTGCGGCCAAAAATGCCCCAAAGTTTCCTATGGGAGCATTTGGAGGCATTTGGGGGCCCTTCGGGGCTGCACTTTGTCCACCTCTAACTAAAATGTATACCCTGGTAGACAAAATGTACACTTCCTTTAGCATGGGACTTGTAGTGGCTGCTTTAAGCTGTAAAATGGGGAATACTGTGCTTCCTCTTAGGCCTTGGCATTCTCTCAATTAGATATTTGCTTTCCTGAGGTGGAAGATGGTTAAAAAATGGACAAGAGATGGATAAGCAACCAGTTTCTCATGGGACTGGCACCTAGGACCCCTAATGAGCTTAACGTATATTCTGCTTGTCATTGTGTTTTGTAATTCAATTGTGTTTTGTATTTTAACATGTTGTACCCCACCTCAAGCCTCAAGCCAGAGGTAGAAAATATTTTTATTATTATTACTATTATTATTATTATTATTATTATTATTATTAGACATCTCAGCTACCACCATGCTATATGAATAAAAAGTTATGATGCAGTGTTCTACTCTATGCTGAGAGAGTAGATATGCCTTTTCAGCAATAATACCTGAAGCTGATCACTTAGGAAAGCCTTCTTTGGTGAATTTAAACAAATATGTTATGAACTGTACTCCAAATCCCATTGGTGGTGTTCAAGGCAGGACAGGGGCCAGAGAATACATAAAACATGTAGGCTTGCTTGCTTGCTTGCCATCTTTTTCCCTTACACTGCTCTGAAGTACCTATGCTGCATTCTGACAGCGTTCTTTTGGTTCATTAATATCCCTCCAAACTTCGAAGCCCCACTCTGCCATGAAGATACTTTTTAAAAAAATCTTTTATCTGTTATATTTGTAATGCTTTAAAACTGTTTTTTACTTCAGTGCTATTTTTAATATGAATGAATGAATGTTTTTTTTAATTAGTCTACAGACCATTTCAAATTGCCATTTTAAAAATGTTCATTCAGTTGCTTTAAAACTGGGTTTGTGTGGTGGGTTTTCTTTTCTTTTTTAGTATATTCTGTTTATAAACTGATTTGGTTCATACACTAGGATGAAAGGTGGGACAGAAATTAAATAAATATATAAAAATAAAACAAAGTTTTTACTGGGCGATCCTGGGCCAGCTATTCTTCTTCAACTCAAGAGAGATTATGTTAAGCACTAAATAGGAAAAAAAAATTCAGCTTTTCCGAGCTCCCTTTTTGACTTCTTTGCAAGCATTATTTTTAAGACCACACCTGGGAGCTGTAATCCAACCAAAGAAAGTTTACCAGGCTCTGAACCTGAGCAGCCCAGCAGCAACAGGGAGCCAAGAACACAGAGATGTGTGTAATTTTCAAGACAGCACACTTGCTCTGGGATTCCTCCCCTCTGCCCTGAGAACTGAGGAAGAGAATCCAGGTCCTAAAATCTGGGAACCTACCACTGCCCAGCGTGAAATGGGCTTTCTCTGGAGCAAAGTCCAGAAAGAATCTCCAGTCCCTAAGGAAACCGTCTCTTGGATGGGATAATCAGAAATGTAGGGTGCAGAGACTGAGGAAGGACTTCAGGCAGTTTTGAGAATGGTAATTTAGCTAGATTTTAATCACTTGCTAACTTCTGTGACTGCTGCCATGATTAAGCAAATGGATATCAGAGTTGTATTTTATTTGTGTATTGGACTTTAATACTGTATTATTGTACTGTATCTTATTGTGATTGTAAGCTGCCTCAATCCTACGGGAAGAGGCAGGATGATGATGATGATGATGATGATGATAATAATAATAATAATAATAATAATTACCTTCCATTCTTCCCCACAGACTCAATTTTAGCTACAAATCAACTCTGAACACTTTTAGACTGTAAGCCTGAGGGCAGGGATCCGTCTACTTTAAGATTGTATGTACAGCACTGTGTAAATTTACAGCGCTACATAAATAAAGGTTAATAATAATAATAATAATAATAATAACAACAACAACAACACCCAGCCTTGTTGGGCTGAGCAGGGACAATTTTGATCTGGTCCTCAGCTGCAGGAGTGAGCAGGCCAACAATTCATATGTGTGTGTTTGTGTGCCTGCACAAGCAGAAGCCTTCAGCCAGCCCATTTCTAGAATTACAAAGCTGGGAATACGTGAAGTGGGCCCAGGCCTCCTTGTCACAGCTTTCTCAGCTCTCCAAGCACCTATCTTCCCACGTTTATGAGGCCCACCTGCCCAGCCTTCCTTGGCAGGCAGACAAGACCCTGCCCTTGCCAGCAGGAAAACACTCCTAGTACCAGGCTGCAAATCTATTGTGATATTTGGACCAAACCATACACCTGTAGCCTTTCCCAATTTCTCTTCCCATTTCTTTTAAAGTCACAATGCCAGGTGGGGGTTTAACATGGTGAGAACTCAAGCTAAGCTTATCAATTCAGAGGAATCATCGTGTGAGAAGCAGATTTCACAGCATGGTATTTCCTTTCACGAGAGGCAGAAAGGCTGGATTACTGGCTCCTGCTGCAGCCTACCTCATGAAGGCACGTGTACTGGACGTGGTAGGGAGCCACCTTCTCTTCCCCTTTGATCTCCACATTGATCTGCAGGCGGATGGCCCCTGACACAGCAGACTTGTCTGTCCTTTTTTCTAGAAAAAGAAATCAACACACTGAAGATATGAACATCCCTCCTCATGGGACAAATTAAGTCAAATAAACCTACCGTTCTCTCCTTCTTTTAAAAAGCCACCCTGGATCACAGTAGGACAGCCTGTCTTTGACTCAGTACAACCAAGCACTGCTTTCCTTCTACAAGAGAGGACCATTCTAGCAAGAGGAGCCTGAGCACTGAATGCACTCAGGGCCCTGGAATGGCTAAGTAAAAAGCTGTGGGGGCACCTCAGGAGGGAGTTGTTGATTCCTTAGTGCCAAAATTTTTCAGTACCTGGACCTGGGGTGAAATGCATGTGAAAAGCAAGGAAGCCCATCCATCGTAAGGATTGCCTGACAAGCCTTTCCTGTCTTTCTGGCCCCTTCTAGAAGAACTGTGGCAGGAAAGCAGAGTTGAGCCTGGGCAATTCTTGTTGGCAAAAAAGCCCAGCCCCAAACTCAGGTGCCATCTGTCTGGAGCCATGCAAGGGAAGGGAGGGTGCTCCTCTCCTCTCCCCAGAAGCCAGACTCTCTACCAAATATTGCTCTTTTGATAAGACAGGAAGCAATGAGAAACAGAGGAGTCAGAGCATGGCTTGGGCTGTGCCCACACACAACACCTATGGGGCTTTCCACACAGCCCAAAAGGGGCGGTCTGTACTCGCCCCTTTTAGCGGTGAGATGGGGCCAAGGCTGCCGCACCGGCAGCCTCCGCAGCCCCATCCCGCCAGTTCCGGAGGCTGCAGGGAAGCGGCAAACTGCTGCTTCCCCGCAGCCTCAAAGTGGGGTGCAGCAGGTGCCCTGGGCGCCCGCTACACCCTGCTTGCCTCAGCAGGGCTGAGGGGAGAAAGGGGCCACCGCCGCAGCCCCTTTCCCCCAGGTCTTTGCCGCGGCTGTTTAAAGGCAAAGACCCAGAAGCAAAAAGGAGCTCGATTTTCGAGCTCCTTTTTGCACCGCAGAAAGGGCGCGCTTGGCGCCTTCCCGCGGCACAAAAGTGTCACAACATGCGCAGCGTTTCTAAACGCTGTGCACGTGATGACGCTATCGTAGCGCGTCCGTATGGACACCACCATTTTAAAATGGTGGCGCCCATATGCTTTAGGGCTTGGGAGGGTGTAGACACTACACCCCCCTGAACCCTAAAGGTGGGCTTTTTAGCCCTAATTGCGCCTCATTTGGCGCGTCTAGATCGGGCCTCTGTGTTCATTTGCTACAGTTGTTCCCTTTCCTGTCTGCATGGTAAGAAATAAAGAGCCTAGTTTACCTGAGCTCAGGTGGAGACTCAGCTGTGTCCATGCTCAGGTGGTGGTAGATGCAGGTATCAGATGTCAGGGCAGTAGTCAAAATCACTGGGCCCTCCAAGACTGGACAGAGTAAATCTGTCCCTGCTCTCTCACTGAAATAATGAAAACCTGACCCTCCCTTTGCAAAGCAAAACTCTTGGTTACATTTACAAAATACATGGTTAAATCAAACTTCTTTCCAAAAATCATCCAAAGCAGTACAGGTGGAGGAAAGAAGCTGCCTGTTAGGTGTATTTAAGATTGTGCCACTCTGATAGGGGCGTCTGTCTATAGAAAAACAATACAGGAAGCATTTCCCATGAGCAGCACGAGGACTAAGGGACTGAACGGACCAAAACAAGCCCTAATAATCCAACTCCGAAGAGATTCTTAAACAAACTGCTTAGGACTGCACCTCACCAACCATTCAAGCTGGTCTGAGCTGGGGCTGAGACTGAGTCTGTTGTAGAAGAAAAGCATTCCCCTTTCCTATTTGAACCCTTGCTCACCAACCAATGAGCTCCAGGATAAGCCTCCAGGATAGCCTCATGTGAGATGGCCTCACGAGCTAAGTGGGTAGACTGAGGTTGATCCAATCAACCACCCACCCATCTCATTCCTGGTATGTTTCTGGGGTAAAATACTAGCCTTCTCTGACTAAAACCTAGTCTTCTCTGAAATTCTCTGTCTTTATTAGTATTTCTATCAGACTCCTTCATTCTCTCCAGACAGGAAGAATTATTTGCAAAGAGGAGACCATAATAGGGAAAGTCTTGCTCCTGCTTCCCCCACCCATGTCTTCCCTGGGGTCATTGCTCTCTGGTTTAAAAATGAGCAATCCTCAGCTTTCCAAAACCAGGCTGGGATGCCAGCAAACCTAAGAGACTCACCCAGGTTGTACCAGACATCCATCTCTCCACTCAGGGTCCGCACTTCGATGATGGTCTGCCCCAGGAAGTCATCGGACTCTCGTTTCAGCCTTTGCTTCACCCGGGACTTGATGTCATCATCCTCATCCCAGACCCGCACTTTGATGCGATCGGAGGAATTATGGCACTCGCTGCAAAGAGGATAGGAAGAAGGAGAGTCAGGAGTAAAAAGTTATACTCTTAACCTAGCCATCTTCAAATGCCTGAAGGAACATCATATACAAGATGGAGCAAGCTTCTTTTCTGCTGCTTCAGAGACAAGAATATGAACCAATGGATTAAGATTATAAGAAAAAGGATTCCACCTAAACATTAGGAAGAACTTCTAGACTGTAAGAGCAGACTGACTGTGGAACAGAGTGCCTTGGAGGGTGGTGGTCTCATTCTCTTGGAGGCCTTTAAACAGAAGTTGGACAGAGGGCATCTTTCAGGAGTTCTCTAGATGTGTGTTCCTGAATGGCATGGGGCTGGACTAGATGGCCCTCAAGGTCCCTTTTAACTCTATAATTCTATGTGAATTGGTGAACCCCTCTGACAGACCATATAGTCGATTTTAATTTTTTTTAATTGGATAATTTTAATTTGCTGTATTGTAATATTGTATTGGATACAATGTATTGTCATTTTATATGCTGTAATCCCACCTCAATCTGTAGGGAGAGGTGGGAAATTTATTATTATTATGTGGGAGATGGAGCCAGCTCATTTTCTGCTGCTCCAGAGACAAAGAACATGAACAATGGATTAAGATGACAAGAAAACAGATTCCACCTAAACATCAAGAAAAACTTCACAATGGTAAGAGCTGTTAGACAGTGACACAGCCTTCCTCAGGAAATGGTTTGCCTCCTTCGCCGGAGGCTCAGCAGCCAACAGTACCAAATGCCCACTCTCCTTGCAGGGGCTCAGAAAGGGCAAGCAATGGAGAGGATGCCACAAAACGCTGCCCAGGGATGCATACAATGGGAGCCGTGACTCATTGTAACAAACCCTGGCAACGACCTGGCCTCCTCCAGAGGAAAAAGCATGGCCTGAACCGGGGCACGATGCCCATGCAGGCAGCTTTGGAATTTAGTCTTTTTAAAGAATAGATGATCTGTTGCCAGGCAACCAGGAGAATATGAAGAAGAAAAGGGAAGAAATGGGTCAGGAGCAAGAGAGCAGTGGGACTTCGTCAATCAGAACAGTGGCAGGGATGTGGCATTTCCCCACCCCACGCCTCCTTCATGTACCTGCCTGAATTTGGCCTCCTGTTGCCGCTTATTGTGATTTGGGGCTCATTAACTGGCACCTTTTAAACTCCTGCCAATTTGCACAAAAAATGTTATGGCTCAGAGCACACTAAACGGGAATCACTTCTCCTGGCGAGCCAGGCAGGGTGAAATTAGGAAGACATCTCTACTGCTGATATCTACTTGGCAATGGATATCCTTTTGGATTCATGCACCCCTGCCTCCTGGCCCTCCTCATGAGGTGCCACAGCCCCCCTGGCACTTTCTGTCAGGACAACACAGCAAACTCCTGCCATACCTCCTTCCAGCTTCTTTGGAAATCGTGTTTCCCACCCTGAATGGGAAAGAGATTGAAAGCTCACACACAACACACACACATAGAATTATAGAATTTTAGAACCATACAGTGGGAAGAGACCACAAGGGCCATCCAGTCCAACCTCCTGCCATGCAGGAAATCTCAATCATTCATCTCCAACAGATGGTCATCCAGCCTCTGTTTAATGACCTTCAAAGAAGGAGACTTCACCACTCTACAAGGGAGTAGGTTCCACTGTCTTACTGTCAGGACGTTCCTCCTAATGCTAAGGTGGAGTCTCTTTTCCTGTAGCTTACATCTATTGCTTCACGTTCTAGTCTCTGGATCAGCAGAAAATAAGCTTGCTCCATCTTCAATGTCACAGCCCTTTAAATATGTAAACAGGGCTATCATATCACCTCTTAACCTACTCTTTTCAAGACTAAACATACCCAGATCTCTAAATCTTTCCCCATAAGCACAGCAGCTCTTCCCACCTTCCCACCTAAGGTGAGAATTCAGTAAAAAGTGCAACCATTTTGATCCTCTTATAAGTGAACTACAGGTTGTTAGGGCTTTGGGAGCTGCAAAAAGACACCCTTGTTTGGGTCCCACTAAGTAGGCCTGTTGATGGCACAAGGGAAAATGGCATTCCCTTTCCAAGGAGGTGACGCCAACACCTTCCTCACTGCTCCTTGCCTGTTCAGGAAAAGCCTTCAGGCAACTACTAACTACAGCCACTTGGTAGAAGGGATTTTTGTGCTTGACTTCTGGAACTTTACTGCTTGTTCATTATCAGGGTGGTAGTCTTAAAGTCTTTAAATTGATGCTTTACTAGTATAATTCACTTATATTTGACTGGAATCTGTATTTCATTGGTACCCTTTAAATTATGTCATAAGCCACCTATGAGTGAGAAAGTCCAGATATAAATCAAATAAATAAATAAATAAATAAACCTTGCCACAGGAGCAGAAGGCCCCAATCCTGTCTTGCCCAAGGCCCAGAAAATAAAGCAAGTGACTCTCCAGGTTTTCAGATAGAGGCTTTGTCCAGGCTTGCCAGGCAAGTGCCTTTGAAAGAGGGATCTTGGTGTTATTTATGCACTGAATGAATACCACATTTCTGCACCAGCTTTTCTCTCCTGGACAAGCCAGATGTTAGTTAGTTCACCAAAAAGTGAAGAGATAGTGTTCCTTGGACATTTGAGAAAGATTTTCTGAGCTGACTGTTTCCTTTGTTCAGCTTCATCAATAATGTGTGTATGCACGCACGCACGTGTGATGGGATGATTCTGGACCTGGTAGACTGAGTCTGTTTCTTTTGTCTCTGTCTCTCTCTTGCTCTCAATCATTATCTGCTGGGGCTTATTTTAAAAGGTGGGCTGGTGAGAAATTCTTCCAGCCACATGACTATACAGCTGGATCCATTCTCAAGGAAGACTGTCCTCCGTGTCAGTTAGAAGAGAGGAGATGGCCCCCTGCAGCTGACAATCAATATCCGGCATAGAGGGAGGCAGCTGCACATAACAGATTTGATTACCATTAAATCGCCCTGAACTAGCCAGCTGGGTAGTTAACTACCATGGTGGTGTTTGAAGGTTTCTGCCTGGCTCTGTAATCTTTCTTGCCAGAGCCTGGCCTATTATCATGCCCAGCATCTCTCTGAAATCCTGTGTTTATGTGTGATTATTCCTCTGATAAGCTGCGCTTCCAGATTCCCCCCTTTGAGACAATTACATCTGGCAACGTCAGCTGAGGGCATGAAAGACACAGCTCCTCCTCCAGCCAAGCGAATGCTCTGCTCTGGGCAGCCAAAATTAATTGGGCTTCCTAGTCAATGAACAAGGTTACCTAATTAGGCTTTGGTTTGGACCAGAACAGCAGAATGCATTCAAAGAGCAAAGGGTTCTCACAGGAGAAAGCTGGGTGAATGAGCTCAGGCTGACTCAGGATCACTTCACCCCTTCTGAAGCAGGAAGAGCAACTCACTTTTCTTTGCTGCATCTGTACTAGGGCCATGGATAGATAGGAGGGCAGCTGATCCCTGAGGAGAACATGGACCCTTTAACAGAGTCTTTGGACCTGTCCCAGTCTCTGATGCTCCCCCTCCACACTTTCTCCCCTCTTACTTCTTTTTCTCTTTCTCAAAGACCATGTTGCAGCAAAGACTGTAGAGTGGTAGCCAAGCTCTCCTCTGGAAGATAAGCCATGGTCAGCAATCAACAAGATCAGAGCAGCCACCTGGGCAAAGGGCCTTAGCCACTTTGACAGCCCCTTATTGCTTGCAATGCAATGTCTTCCCATTCAATAACTCATTCATCTCCTTAAAAAGTTGACCATGTAGAATCACAGAATCACAGAATTGGAAGAAACCTACACGGCTATCCAGTCCAACCTCCTGCCATGCAGGAACTCACAAACAAAGCATCCCCTGACAGACGGCCATCCAGCCTCTTTGTAAAGAACTTCAAAGAAGGAGACGCCACTTCACTCCAAGGGAGTGTGTTCCACTGTTGAACAGCTCTTCAGATTCTTCCTAACGTTTAGGTAGAATTTCTTTTACTGTAGTTTGAATCCATTGCTCTGAGTCCTATTCTCTGGAGCGTCAGAAAACAAACTTGCTCTAGCCTCTATATAGCATATCTTCAAATATTTCAATAGGGCTATCATATCCCCTCTTAACCACCTCTTCTCCAAGCTAAACACATCCAGCTGCCTAAGCTGCTCCATGTAGGGCTTGGGGGTTTCCAGACTCTTCACCATTTTCATAGATTTATAGAATCATAGAGTTGGAAGAGATCACAAGGGCCATCCCATCCAACCCCCAGCCATGCAGGAACTCTCAATCAAAACATACCCGACAAATGGCAATCCAGCCTCTGTTTAAAGACCTCCAAGGAAAGAGACTCCACTACACCCCAAGGGAATGCGTTCCACTGTCAAACAGCCTTTACTGTCAGGTAGTTCCTCCTAATGTTGAGGTGGAATCTCTTTTCCTGGAGCTTGCATTCATTGTTCCGTGTTCTAGTCTCTGGAGCAGCAGAAAACAAGTTTGCTCCCTCCTCAACAGGACATCCCTTCAAATATTTAAACAGGGATATCATATCACCTCTTAACCTTTTCTTCTCCAGGTTAAACATATCCAGCCTCCTAAGTCATTCCTCATAGGGCATGGTTTCCATGCCCTTCATGCAGATCCTGCATCATTTCAGTCGCAGTCCTTGGACATGCTCCAGTTTCTCAATATCCTTTTTGTATTGTAGTACCCAGAACTGGACAGAGTATTCCAGGTGGGGCCTGACCAAAGCAGAAGAGAGTGGCACTATTATTTCCCTTGATCTAGACACTATACTTCTATTGATGCAACCTAAAATCAAATTGGCCTTTTTAGCTGTCACATCGCACTGTTGACTCATGTTTGACTTGTAGTCTACTTGGACTCCTAGATCTTTTTCACACATAGTCTCGTTCAGCCAGATGTTCTCCATCCTATATCTGTGCAATTCATTTTTGAGCCCTAAGTGCAGTACCTTACATTTCTCCATGTTGAATTTCATTTTGTTAGCTTTGGCCCAGCTTTCTAGTCTATTCAATTTTGATCCTCTCCTCTGGGGTATCCTCATAAATTGGTGTCCTCTGGACATGTTCCAGTTTGACAACATCCTTTTTGAATTGTCTTGCCCAGAACTGGACATAGTAGTCCAGATGAGGCCTGCTCAAAGAATAGAGTGGCACAATTACCTCCCCTGATCTAGACGCTGTGCTTCTAGGGTCAATAGAAGGCTCGTTGTTTATCAGGCTATCTCAAGCATGGGACTGGCAAATTATTTTATCCCAGTGTGACAAGACCAATACCATACCTGAACCCACTGGCCATAACTTTTTTTCATTCCTGGAAATTCACCAGACACTGGCAAGCTGGTGGCCTAAAAACTAGCAGTGACCCAGGGTCACCACTTTGAGTATCATTGTGAGAAACTGGAGCATGTCCAAAGGAAGGCAACTAAAACGGTGAAGGGTTTTGAAACCATGCCCTATGAGGAATGGCTTAGGGAGCTGGGATTGTTTAGCCTGAAGAAGAGAAGGTTAAGAGGTGATATGATAGCCCTGTTTAAATATTTGAAGGGATGTCATATTGAGGAGGGAGCAAGCTTGTTTTCTGCTGCTCCAGAGAACAGGACCTGGAACAATGGATGCAAGTTACAGGAAAAGAGATTCCACCTCAACATTAGGAGGAACTTCCTGACAGTAAGGGCTGTTCAACAGTGGAACACACTTCTTTGGGGAGTGGTGGAGTCTCCCTCCTTAGAGGTCTTTAAACAGAGACTGGATGGCCATTTGTCAGGTATGCTTTGATTAAGAGTTCTTGCATGGCAGGGCAAGTATGCTTTGAGTGAGAGTTCTGGAATGGCAGGGGGTTGGACTGGATGGCCCTTCCAACTCTATGATTCTAGCTGAAGGGTCACTCACTACAATGCTGAAGCAAGACCAAAAGTTCCTGCCTGGCCTCTGCCACACCAGCTGTGGGCATTAGGCTGTCCTGTTCAAATCATGTCCCTTCACTTGGGCTACCACTGCCCAAACAGACAATGACATCTGTAGAAGAACAGAGCAGGGACATGGCCTTGGCTTCCTGCACTTCCACACATTTAGGGCACTTCTCAGTGAGGTTCTGCTCTAGCCGATGGCTGCCCATGGCTCCCTTTCTGCTCATCTGACCACAATGGCCCAAGAAAGGCCTGATCCTTGGGAAAGGAACACCAGCAATAAGCCTGACACAAAGCAATATGTCCAGTATGGGCAGGTGGGCATTTGAATGCTAGTTTGCTGCTCTGCCAACAAAACGTCCCTCTTTGCCCTGTACAGATTTCCTGATATCCAAAACAGCCCAGACAGAATGCTTTGTGCCTGAATGGCTAACCTTCTCTCCAAATTGCATCTTTCTTGAACTGGGAAATACAATGGAGGAACTATCCTATCTTCTGCTTCTGTCTTGAAGCCTGGTGGAACTTCAGAAAAAGGCAACACCATTCGGACATGGCAAAGTTATTACCTAGCAGGTCTCTTCCCTGCCCATGCCTCCTCAGTGTCCAGAGAAAGGGCAGGAAGTCTCTCTAATCCCTTTGAAAGAGACCTGGAGGGAATCTTTGGGACACCTGGGGTAGGAATAACAAAATGTAGTCTCACACTTAAAATTTGTGGGCTTCACTGGCCTCTGCAACACTAACTTAAACTAGTCACAGAGGGGAAAACAAAATAGAAACAAAAACTGCTGAGATTGAATATTAAATGAAAGAAATTCAGGGCAGTCCAGCAATCTAACAGGGTTGCAAGTTGGTGTTGTGAGTTTATACTAAGAGTGGGTTAACGCAGGAGGCATGATAAATTTTACTTGGAAAAAATTAACCCCCTGTGAGACAGAATACTTTTCTTTTAGAAAACAAGGACAAATTGGTTCTCATGTTCCTGAAGTAGCAGAACCACATGCAGAAGCCAAATAAAGAGCGAGATTTGTGACAACGGCCAAAGGCAACATTATTTTCTCTGCCTTGTTTGGTGACAAAATGGATGCTAGTTAACTCAATATCGGTTTCCTATTTTTAAGAAGGATAAATTGGACCCCCAATTGCTAGTAAAATTAAAACTGAATAGACTGGGAGATGGAGCACCAGATGGTCAGTGAAGCAACAAGTATAGAAGCAAATGAAGTAGTTAAGATTTGGTTAAAATTACAGCAAAACTTCAGACCATTAGTCCTTTGTCATACGTTTTATACTTCACAAGGACCAAGTCTAAATGATTAAATAATTGTGTTCCTGACAGGGGTGGCAAAACTCAAAACTTTACCTTACGCTTTCAACCACACCCCCAGGTCTAGCCACTGCTGCCCACCCAGGACATACTTGGGACATTCTTCCTGGTGGCAGCCTCTGGTTGCAGCTCAGGAAGCCAAGGAAAATAACTCCATTCATTGAGGCTGCTGCCTCACTGCAGTATTAAGGCAGTTTGAAACCACTTTATCTATTATAGCTCCATCCTATGGAACCCAGGGAAGTTCCCCCTGCGCCAAACCCCCTACTAGAACCTACAGCAGCCTGCTGTGAGGTGTTTAACATTCACTTTGCAGACAAAATCTCTCAGATAAGAGCTGACTTGGATGCCAATATTTGTCCAGGATCCATGAGTGAGGTATCTAGCAACTCCGTTAATGTCAGTTTACTGGATGAATTTCAATCTATAAGTACTGAAGACATGGATAAGCTCCTTGGATGAGTGAGGAAAATGACCTGCTCCCTCAATCCAGGTCCATCCTGGCTGGTCGTCCAGGGAGGGGACGCACTGAGGACATTCCTTCGGAAAGTGATCAATGCATCCCTCAGGGAAGGCACCGTTCCATCCTGTCTGAAGGAGGCAGCCGTCAAGCCCCTCCTAAAGAAGCCTTCCCTTGATCTCCTGGACAGAAACAACTACAGACCAGTTTCCTTGCTGCCTTTTCTCAGCAAGGTGATCGAGAGAACAGTCGCCTCCCAACTCCAAGATGTCTTGGATGAAACCGATTATCTCGATCCATTTCAAACCGGCTTCAGGGCAGGATATGGAGTGGAGACAGCCATGGTTGCTCTGACTGACGACCTCTGCCTGAGCATCGACAGGGTTAGTGTGACCCTGCTGTTGCTCTTGGATCTCTCCGCGGCCTTTGAAACCATAGATCATTCCATCCTTTTGGATCGGCTGGGAGAGTTGGGGATTGGTGGCACCGCGCTTCGGTGGTTCTGATCCTTTCTCTCTGACAGATCCCAAAGGGTGAGGCTTGGGGACAGCTGCTCTTCCAAAACCGAGCTTAGCTGTGGTGTCCCTCAGGGTGCCATTCTGTCCCCGATGTTATTTAATATTTATATGAAGCCGTTAGAGAGATCATTCGGAGGCACGGAGCTCAGTGTCATCAGTACACTGATGACACTCAGATATACTTCTCCGTGACCAGATTGTCTGCTCAGACCTCAGATGGCATCTCTCCTCTCAATGACTACCTTGCATTGGATTGGATGAGGGAAAACAAATTGAGGCTCAGTCCAGACAAAACAGAGGTGCTCACGGTCACAGGCCCGAAACCAGGTTTGGGAATACAACTCCCAGTCCTAGATGGAGTCACACTCTCCTCGAA
Source organism: Urosaurus nigricauda (assembly GCA_034509955.1). NCBI lineage: Eukaryota > Metazoa > Chordata > Lepidosauria > Squamata > Phrynosomatidae > Urosaurus > Urosaurus nigricauda. The sequence goes on from JAOEGL010000002.1 coordinate 4,279,574, forward strand.
AGACTCTGTTCGCAGTCTGGGGTACTCCTTGACCCGTCGCTTCACATGACTAGTCAGGTGAGTGCGACGGTCAGGAGTGCATGCTACCAGCTTCGGCTGATATGCCAGCTGCACCCTTTCCTGGAAGTGAAGGATCTGGAAACTGTGATACACGCGCTGGTAACCTCATGTTTGGACTACTGTAATGCACTCTACTTGGGGCTACCCTTGTGCCTAACTCGGAAACTACAACTGGTCCAGAATATGGCAGCCAGGCTTGTTGCTGGAACATCTAGGAGATTGAACATAACACTTGTGCTTAAATCTCTCCACTGGCTACCGATCTGTTTCCGGGCACAGTACAAGGTGCTGGTTTTGACCTTTAAAGCCCTACATGGCTTGGGTATCCTATCTAAGGGACTGCCTCTTCCCATATGAACCCCCCCCCCCCCCGCACACTCCAGTCCTCTGGGAGGAATCTGCTACAGCCCATGAAGACCAGGCTGGTGCAGACCTCCCAGAGGGCCTTTTCAGCTGTTGCCCCCAAGCTGTGGAATGACCTGCCGGATGAGATGTGTCTCATTCCGTCTGTTGAAGGCTTTAAAAAAGCTCTAAAGATGCATCTCTTCCGGCAGGCCTTCCCAGGAAATGGTTAACATCTCCTGGTTCCAAACCTAGACTCAACCCATCCCCTGTGCTTTCTCCACCCTTATATAATTTAGAATTCTCAGTCCGGATTTCCTGCTGCTGTTCTAGCTGTTTTTATTTGTTTACACATTTGTTTTAACGTCATTGTGATTTAATTCTCTTTTGGGGGGCGGGGAGCGGATGTGATAGGATATTTTAACTTGTACTGTTTTTAACCTTTGCTGTAACCCGCCCCGATTGCTCGTTCAGAGGGGCAGGCTAGAAATAAAAATTATTATTATTATTATTATTATTATTATTATTATTATTTGTTTGTTGTGGGACCAGAGCTCTTTAGCAAGCGAAGGCTAAATAGCTCACAAAACTAGAAACCCCAGAATTCCATAGCACTGAGATGTGGCAGTTAGTGGTGTCAAACTGCATTAATTCTTAAGAAAAGCTCCCTTCACTGACATGTCATGCATGGTAGTTCCCCACAGGCCAAGTGGAAGGATAAAAGGGGAAAAAGGGGGACAGGGAAACGTTGAAAAGGCAAAGAGCTTCAGATGAAGACATCCCAGCACTGTGAGCCTCATCAAGCAAAGTGAATCTGAAGCCCTCCTCAGCCTTAATTAAACAGTAAACAGCAACAACAACTTGGGGGCATTTCTTGTTAACTTGGCAACCACTTTGCTGGCTAACAAAGCCCTGAATGTTTCCAAAGCCACTGTGCTGCCTGCCAGATTTCATTCCGTTTGGGCAAAGATGCAGTTGTTACTCCTCCATAGAACGGAGACGCTCCCTGGAGGTGTCCTTCTGTCCTTCCTAAAACAGGCGTAGATAAGCGTAAAGCCTTTATGAGCTGGGCAAGAGAAAACCAACCACTCACCTAAACTAACAGAAACGCTTTTCCGCATCACACGCCCTGAGGGAGAGGGAAGCGGAATTAATTGCCATAATGCAAGCCAAAAAAGAGAAGTTCTAAAGAAAGTGATATGCACTAAAAAAAAATAAAGGGCTTTTAAAATGGATGGATCCTCATCGCTGTCAAGAGCTCTAGCAAGTGGGATAATGATGAAAAGAGATGGTGCCAGGTAAAGACTTCAGGGGCTGAGCAAGACCAGTAGGACTGCCATAGTAAAGGAACCTCCAAACCCACAACCTCTAATGGTGGGGCATCCCAAGAAAAGCCTCAACAGTAGAGTGCTACAAAATGGCTTTTCACAAGGGAGAGGTCAGTCTCTTGGTCCACGGCCAACTGGCCCTCAGGGTCCAGAACAGTACTTAGAATCATAGAATTGGAAGAGACCATGAGGGCCATCCAGTCCAACCCTCTGCCATACAGGAATTCTCCATCAAAGCATCCCCGACAGATGGCTATCCAGCCTCTGCTTAAAGACCTCTAAGGAAGGAGATTCCACCACACTCCGAGGGAGTGTGTTCCACTGTTGAACAGCCCTTACTGTCAGGAAGCTCCTCCTAATGTTGAGGTGGAATCTCTTTTCCTGCAGTTTGCATCCATTGTTCCGTGTTCTAGTCTCTGGAGCAACAGAAAATAAGCTTGATCCCTCCTCAATATGACATCCCTTCAAATATTTGAACAGGGCTATCATATCACATCTTAACCTTCTTTTCTTCAGGCTAAACATCCCCAGCTCCCTAAGTCGCTCCACATAGGGCATGTCTTCCAGACCCTTCACCATCTTAGTTGCCCTCCTTTGGACATGCTCCAGTTTCTCCAAATCTTTTTTGAATTGTGGTGCCCAGAACTGGACACTTTCGAACCCTGTCCGCTCCCGACCCAAAGACAGTAAAGGGCCCTGTGGCCCCTTGGGTTGTGGCCCTCCACCTGGCCTCCAATCAAAGGCTCGCTGGCCACGGGGCTTGGGCTGCACTTTCTTCTCTCTCTCTGGCTGGGCTCCCTCTTGATTATTCACGGATTTGATTAATATGTTCCTCTGTAGGAATATCTGGGTCCTCCAGGGCAACTCTATGCTCAGCTTTAACGAAATGTCACACTGAAAGACCTAGAGATTCCTAGGCCTTTGTAGCTCCTCCAGCGCAGTTTTATGGCCAGTGTTTCTCAGACGTTGACCACAGAGTTGCCTTGGAGGACCTAGAGATTGCTAGAGAGAACACTCTGCTAGGCCTTTGTAGCTCTTCCAGCGCAGTTCTGTGGTCAGTGTCTGTCAGACGTTGGCCCCAGAGTTGCCCTAGAGGACCTAGAAATTCCTAGAGAGGTTCCTCTCAGTTAAAAACATGGTGCTTTCATTCTTTGCAGGTTTTCCATATCCATTGGGATCTTTTGCCCCTAACCCTAGTTAGATAGTGTAGTGTACAAGTGTAGTTTTTATTAAATTTTTAAAAAGTTACATAAAACTACATACAATCCATTTTCCCATACACATAGAGATGTCAATAACAACAACAACAACAAACCCTGACATAATACAAAACATCTATACAAAGATTGAAGGAAAAGAAAAGAAGAAAGGGTCAAAAAAGAAATGAAAAAGACATAACAGAGGTTTGAGTTTTCTTTCCATCCCATTAAGTCTATCAAAGAAATTAAAACGAACCATCTATTTCAATTGACTGTATGTACAGCGCTGTTTAAATTTACAGCACTTAATAAATAAAGCATCATTATCATCATCATCATCATCATCATCCTTTTGTTATGGAAACTTTCCATTTAAATTCAGTCTTGTTCGATACCAAATAGGGTTCACTTTAATTAATCTAAGCATCAAAGCCATTCACTACATTCAATCCATCTACTTATGTATACTTTAATCCAATTCAATCCCCAGATTTCCCCCTGTTTCAATTGGAGATAATGTATTATCTTTTCCCAATCTTCATTATATTTTAAGAGTTGTTTCTAATTCCTCCTGTCAGTTTGTCCATCTCTAATAGATCCAGCATCTTCAGCCTTTCACCATTATTCCTCCATTTTTTATCATAAACTAATCTTGACACTGACATCATATAAAATAAAAATTTTACCGAGCATTTCCTCAATTGATTCTTCTAGCATATTTAGTAGAAAAATTATCACACAGAGGAACTTCCTGACAGTAAGGGCTGTTCGACAGTGGAACGCACTCCCTCGGAGGGTGGTGGAGTCTCCTTCCTTGGAGGTCTTTAAGCAGAGGCTGGATGGCCATCTGTCGGGGATGCTTTGACTGGGAGCTCCTGCATGGCAGGGGGTTGGACCGGATGGCCCTTGTGGTCTCTTCCAACTCTATGATTCTATTCTATGATCCTATGTTGGGAGAAAAGTTGGATACTGACTAACCAAAGACTATTTTCTTCTGTACTTGAGAGACAAGTCTTCCTATCATATCTTTGAGGGAGAGATGTTTGGTATTCCACCCCGGACTGCTCTAACCTGTTCTAGACACAGATACCAGGGTCTGGGCTTTAAAATGTTCATGGTCAAGGATGAGCTAAAGGCACTGGGACCCTCAGAGATTTTGGAGGGCTAGAAAGACACTCAGCAGTAAGGTGAGCAAATGACACTTCCCTGAGCACAGTCTCACTCTCTGATGGAGCAGTACTGCATTCAGCATCACAGAGGAAGGCTTAAGATGGCACCATTAGGACAAACCATTACTTAGGAGGAGAGTTGGCCTCCTACAGCCTTCACCACTATGGGCTGCTCCTTGCTTTCCTTGTGCCATCAGAAATACGGTACACACTACAGCTACCTGAAGATTAAGGAATGGCCAAGAGGCACCCTGAGAACTCTGGACTGAACTGGCTCTGCTTATACTGAATGTTACAGTTCCCAACTGACCTGAGGCACTCACGTTACCTGTAAAGCAAGGAGCTGTACAGGAGTCATTCCAGTCCAAGTCACTCACAAGTAATCCCGCAAGGTGAAGGGAGTATTTGGGCAGCTCTGACAAGACACAGGGCAGTAGCTGGCCAAGGCCCTCAGAGGTGATGGAGGTGCGAGGGAAAAGCTTTATAGGAAAAAGCTGCCCCGGAAGGCCTGAATTCTTCATGTATCTCTATATCCCACTGACTTCCCTTCTTCATGCTGAGAGCTTAATCACCCTAATTATATCACCCCACCCTTTGCAGGGGAGGCCTGGGTCTCAGGAAAAGGGCCTGGGAGCTTCCATTTATGTCACGGCAATCAAGGACAGATAATGTGCTTCAATAGGAACAGCAGGAAGATGTGTGTTCCTCTGAGCATTCAAATTACACAGCCAAATCAGGAAACGCCAGCATCTGAATGCAAAGAGCTGTTTCCAGTGTGACGCAGTGTGACAAATGCCTGCATACAGTGTCTGGTTCCTCTGTGGGGGTAAAGGAACAGGTGTGAGCAGAGGGGTCTCGATAGCCATGTCCCAGCTATTTGGACAGGTAACATATTGTGTGGTCACAGAATCACAGGGCTGTAAGGAACACAAGATCATCTAGGCCAACCCCCTGCCATGCTAGAATGCACAACTGAAGCACTCCAATTTCCTTTTAAAGACCTCCAAGGAAGGGGAATCCACCTGCCGAGGCAGTCCATTCCACTGTCAATCAGCTCCTATTGTTGAGAAGTTCTTCCTAATATATAGGTGAAATTGCTTTTATTGCAATTTGAATTTATTGCAACTGGTTTGTATTTTAGTCTTTGAAGCAGTAGAAAATAAGCTCATTCCACCCCCCCCCCACATGATGACATCAGAGACTTAAATACAGCTAATGTACTACCTCTCCATCTTCTCTTTTCCAAGCTAAACATACCCATCTCCCTCAACCATTCCTCAAAGGGCTTGGTGGTTCCCAGACCTTTGGCCATCCCAATCACCCTACTCTGGACACCTTCCAGCCTATCACTCTCTCTCTTGAACTGTGGTGCCCAGAACTGGACACAGGATTCCTCCAGGAGGATTCTGACCAAAGCAGAAGAGAATAGGATGATGATTCCCTCAATCTGGACATTATTCTCATGTTGATGGAAGAAGCCTGTGTGATCATTTGTCCTGGGATGGTGATGAATGAAACCCAAGAAGGGGGCATGTGGTGGACTGCCCCACACCCAAGTTGGGCCTCAATTTACTTAGATTAGGGCACACAGGGGGCCCTTCAGAGCTCAGAACAACATAGATGAGGAACAATTGCCAAAATGCCCACAGAAGAGGGTTCATAAGGGAGGGAAGGCTCTCCAGCTTCCATCTGAAGACATTGTTTTGCATCTGTTCACAAGCTCCTGCCTCTTCCACGCTTCCTCACCTTGTGAGGGGGCAGTGTAGGTGGAGAAGCTGCAGCTAAGCAGGACTCCTGAGTAGCTTTTCCAGTTCAGGAATTCCCTCCCTGAAAGGACAGTTCATCTTCTTTCCTTTTGCCCTTCTGGGAGATCTGGTAGACCCCCCCCCCCCACATTTAAATGACTTGGGAGGCCTGGCAGCCTAATTGTCTGTTATCTGCTGTTATTTATTATGTGGTTGAGGCTATTTATTTGCTGTTTTACAATATTAGTATTTTCTCATATTGCATTTTAATACCATTCCAAATTGTATTTTGATAACATTTTAAACTATTTCAAATTTATTATCATTATATTAGTATTATCAACTCTTCCCCGCTTTTTACAACCTTGTTTTTATTTGGCTGTTTTCATTTTGTTAGCTAGCTGAACTATTTTATATACTAAAAGCAGTATAAACACTCTCAATAAAAAATAAGAAATGAAATGCCACAGGGGACCATGCTAGGGATACTTACAAATGGAACTTCTCGTCCCAAATGGGATTCAGATTCCCGAAAATAGTTTTTGTTCTCTTCTTGGTTTTGCCCACTTGGACAGTCACATAAGGGTCACTGGATCCCGTTTTGTCCTTGGCTTGCAGGCCCTGGGCACAGACCACTGTGGGCAAAAAGACATCCTTCAGAATGCCACACTTCACCTGTCAATGGTACAGCCAGAAAAATGCACAACAGGCCCTTCTGGGTCTTGCCCAAGAGCTGCCGTTGCACAGTTCTTGTTCCTGACACTCCCACACACTCCCACGCTGAATGGCTTGCTCTCACTTCCTTACCTGTGATGGTGATTTTGGCAGACCACTTGGAGGTGCCATCCAGAACGCTCTGCTTCACGGTTTTCATCTGCTGAGCATGAGTTGTTTTGCTTTCACTGAAGACATCCCTGATGAGGTCAAAGATCTCTGGCTTGTTCCTCTCTCGTATCTTCATGCGATCTTTCATGGCCATGATGATGTTCTGAGTGCGATCCTCTGCACCATGCTTCGAACTCTTCTCTGCCGCTCCTTCAAAAGACATGGAAAGTATTGGAAAGAAAGCCTAAACCTGCTCATGGTCTATTTATTTATTTAGCTCTAGTATTTATTTTAATATACATATTTTGACTTCCTCTCACACAGGACACCAGCAATCCCTACCCAGGAATCATGCAACTTGGCCAAGAAGTAGGTATTTGGTATATAATCTATCAGATGACTCCCATGTCCTTTCCTAGGGAGCCATTATAAGAGGATAGTCACCACCAAATCTGTGTTGTTTCCTCCTTACCTTATGAGTTTGGTATATTAGATTGGGCCTTTTCTATGCAGGAATTCAATCTACCCTAATGCTCATATGGGCACTATCAGGGTGTGTGTGTGTGTGTGTGTGTGTGTACATTGTGTGTAGTGTATGTGTGTAAATTTAAAAGCAACACACAAAGCCAGGTGCTGGTGGGAAACTTCCCTGTGCTTGAACCTGGTAAACTGACTACATTGCTAATGTGGGATAAATGTTTCCTCGCTCAAGAGATATTGGGGCCCAGTGGGAACATGCCAGGAGGAAAGAATTCCAGACAGATCTGCCTCATCAATGACAAGGCTTCTCCAAGTAGGTTGAAAGGTGCAGACCATACTGTAAACTGAGTCTGACATGGATCCTCTTTCACTCCACTCACTGCTTTCCCAACTCACCAGACCTGCTGTTTCCCCAATGCAAGTTGAGGATTCCCAGCTGAATAGATACCAGATATGATTCATTCTGAAGGGTCCACATTTTGAGATCTCCCCCTTATCTGACTTGCTGCGATTAGTGATGGAATCAAAATATGGAAACAGGCCAACACATCAAGAAAAATCAAAGACTATAATGACATTGAGCTCATATGGCAATATGCCACCTTGATTTTATCACAGAGAAGTGAGGCATAAATGTCAACGTAACTAACACATATGAAGCTGTTTTGTATCAACTTAGTCTATTGATCCAACTAGGTAGGTAGAGGATTTGTGCTAAATGGAAGGCAGCCATTAAGTCAGTCAGATGCATACTGCTTTAATAGAGTTTTGAGGTCTGTCTCTTTCTGATCACCTGTCAGCAAACCAAAGGGTAGAACAGACTGTGCATCCTTCTCTTAATGATGACAAAAGCACAGCCATGTAATTGTTTGTGACACAGCCAAAGCAAGAGTGGGAGATGCAGGCTTAGATATACCAAGGGAGAGCTTAGATGCAGAAGAGCAGAGCTGGAAACCCAAGACAACTGAGTGAGGAATGGCAGAAAGAGCTGGGCATCTGTTTAACCTGGAGAAGACTGAGTGATGCAATGATACAGTCAACTTCAAAGGAGTAGCCATGTTAGTCTATTACAGCATTTAAAGACAGAAAGGAGGGGAAGAAAAAATGGGAATGCGGCAGGACTATTAAGACTAACTGGTTTTCTGTTTTAGCATGATGGATATTTCATGGATATAAACTCACTTCTTCATAGGCAATACAGTGTCTTCAAGTATCTGTGTCCAGTTCTGGGCACCACAATTCAAAAAGGATGTGGAGAAACTGGAGCATGTCCAAAGGAGGGCAACTAAGATGGTGAAGGGTCTGGAAACCATGCCCTATGAGGAACGCCTTAGGGAACTGGGGATATTTAGCATGGAGAAGAGAAGGTTAAGAGGTGATATGATAGCCCTGTTTAAATATTTGAAGGGATGTCATACTGAGGAGGGAGCAAGCTTGTTTTCTGCTGCTCCAGAGACTAGGACACAGAACAATGGATACAAATTGCAGGAAAAGAGATTCCACCTCAACATTAGGAGGAAATTCCTGGCAGTAAGGGCTGTTCAACAGTGGAACACACTCCCTTGGAGTCTCCTTCCTTGGAGGTCTTTAAGCATAGGCTGGATGGGCCTCTGTTGGGGATGCTTTGATTTGGAGTTCCTGCATGGCAGGGGGTTGGACTGGATGGCCCTTGTAGTCTCTTCCAACTCTATGATTCTGTGACTCTATGATTCTATCTGAAGAGCTATAGGGTTTTTTTTGTGGGTTTTTCAGGCTATGTGGCCATGTTCTAGAAGAGTTTATTTCTATCTGAAGGGCTGCCACCACGTGGAATAAGCATGCTTTTCTGCAGCTCCAGATGAATGACCCTGAAATAAAGGATTCTAACTACAAGAAAGCAGAGTCTAACTCAATCTTAGGAAGAACTTCCTGAAGAAAAAGGCTCTTTGATAGTAGAAAGGACCCTTCAGAAAGTCATGGGATCTCTTTAATCTGATGTTTTTAAAAAGTCCATGCCTCCAGGATGCTTTAGCTGTGTGGCAGAGGGTTGGACTACATGAGCCTTGGATTATTTTCTAAAACCCTATGACTCTGGCATTTTCTGAAAAGCGAAATCTCCTTTATTGTAACTTGACTTGTGGCATGCATACAGTTGAATGAAAGGACCACAAAACAGTCTGAAGACAACAGGAGGTGCTTTGTGATCACCCCAGCCCCTCCCACTTCCTTGCTGGGCCCATACAATCTGGTCGTGACTGAGGAGTGCCTACGAAGGAGCGTGGGCCGCACCGGAAGTAGGGATACCCTCCCAGCCTCCCTTCTTCTTCACAAAGTGTTGTTCGCCTTGATGCAGAAAGACCAGCATCCCCCACCCCCCACTGAGGGTATAGATGGAGGACATCTGTTAGGTAGGAGGGTAATGCCTGAAAAGGATTTGTTCTTGGAACCTAAAATAGGCCTTGCAATTTAAAATACCCCTCCTTTTTTTTTCTTCCTTCTTCTACGCAAAACATTTGACAGAGAGCCCCATGACAAAACTGGCACTTGTGAAGGCTGGGCTTTAATCATCAGCTCTGAGCTCCAAGGTTTGCAAAAATGGGGGGAGGGGGAAATCCCAAGTGACACCAAACCACCCATTTCTGAAACCTGTTGCTGCCATACCGAATCATTACCAAACAATAATGAGCTTGTGCTGCTCCCTCAAAGAAAGGGCTTGCTTTTCTTCCAGGAGGCGTGACTCAAGAGAGCAGCAGCGTCAGAGGTTCACCCTCCTCACAAGGCACTCCAGGGACACCTCTTCTTCATGGCTTCCATGACTAGTTGGAAGACTATCTCGGCTTTGGAAGCCTCAGCAACTGCAGCCTTCCTTCCTTCCTTCCTTCCTTCCTTCCTTCCTTCCTTCTCCAAATGAGGAGACTCTGGGCAAACACATCTTGCCTGAAGGCTGATAAAATATTATGCTCTGCCATGAAATATGATTCCAAGTCACATAGGATCCACACCATCTTCTTTCCCAAGGTTGAAGTGCATTAAAATTCTTTGCATCCAAACAGCAAAGCTTGCTTTTAGGGCTTCATATAATCCTACCCTGGGAAAAGACCCTAAGGGTCATCCAGTCCAACCTCTAGCAAGTACATAGCAATTGCAAGTATATTTCTATACTGCTTATCAGTGCACTTAAGCACTCCCTAAGAGGTTTAAAAAGTATAAATTAATTGCTTCCAACAATCTGGGTACTCATTTTAGCAACCTCAGAAGGATGCAAGCCTGGGTTCAGCTTGAGCCCCTGGACTGATTTTGAACTCACAACCTTATGGTTTGTGAGTGAGTGGCTGCAGTACAGGCATTTAACCACTGCACCAGCAGGGCTCTTGCCATGCAGAAAGACACAATCAAAGCCCTCCCTGTGAAGACAGCCGTCCAGCCTCTGCTTAAAAACAGCCTCCAAAGAAGGAGACTCCACTATACTTGGAGGCAGCAGCATCTTCCACTATCAAACAGCTCTTGCTGTCTGGAAACTCTTCCTAATGTTGAGATGAAATATTTCTTTCCTGTTGTTTGCATCTATTGTTCCATGTCCAAGTCTCTACAGTAGCAGAAAACAAGCTTGCTCAATCCTCAATATGACATTCTTTCACATATTGAAAAATCGCTATCGTGTCACCATTAACCTTCTCTTCTCCAGGCTAAACATACCCAGCTCCCTAAGCCACTCTTTGTAGAGCTTGGTTTCTAAACCTTTCACCATTTTGGTCTCCCTTCTCTGGACAAGCTTCAATGTATGAAAGCAGAGGACCTGGGCAAGTAGATTGCTAGCCAGATACAAGAGTGTCTTTGGCTCTGCAGAGATTAGTCCCTTGATAACCACTGCTCACTCGGTGGTCCCTTCACTCTTCAGGTCACAGATGGTAAAAATTAAACTCCACCGTAGCATCACAAACCAACTCCGAAGGGTTTCAACTTCTTCCCTAAAATGTGACACATACAGCTACAGACCTCTGCACACAGTCCCCCCCCCAAAAAAACTTTGCTGTTACCCTAGACTCAGATTTCTAAGGCAGCCCCTAGTAAGATAGCTTGGTTTCAAAGGAAGGCACAGCAACAGCAGTTTCTGCCTTGAGTCCACCTAAATTCTCTCATGAAGGATTCTGACCTGTGTGCCATCCCCTAACCTGGTGCTATATGGGAGGCATGCATAAATATACGAGCAAAATCTACCCCACAAAGAGCCCTTGAGGCAGACTCTCTCCCTGGCATTCAGAAGGCAGGCCTCTTGGCACAAGCTAGTTGGGATTCCAGTGGAAGCTCTGAGCAAGCTGGCCCTGTGATTTCCTAGTTGTGGGAAGGAAAACCTTGCCCATCTCAGCATACCAAGTCAAAGTCAGACTTTTCTGCTTCCCTACAGGATCTGCCATCTGGGCATCAGTGCTTTTGCTTACTTGTTGCAGCCCGTGTGTGAGGTTTCTATTTATGTGGCAGTGAATGTGCCATTGCAAAACAGGTGCTCTGTTTACTCCCCCACAAAGCTGTTAAAAACGTATCTGTCCTTAACAAAGCAAAGAAGCATTTTGCAAAGGGCAAGGAGGAAAGCTGAGAGGCACTCTGAGAGTCTGTCTCTGAAATTGGGCTCCAAGATATCCCTGCTTCAAATCACTCTCCAGATACAACATGGCCCAAAGGTTCCAGGGACCAATTACAGAGGTAAAGCACACACAGAAAAGTGAGCATGAATCCAGAATCTACACCAGTGCCTCTCCCTTTCATGTGCAAAGACATCCCTTACAATATTATTTATTTATCTATTTAATTCATAACTTCCCTTTCTAGCACCAATGGGACTCTCACATGATGGTTCTAGCTCACTGAAAATTAATTACTCCCGATTATGTAGATGGGAATTGTTTGTTTTAGGGTGAAGATTAGAATGGGATTGAGGAAGGCCCCCTTGACAAGGAAAACAAAGCCTTCTACTTCTGAGAGTAGGGTTGATAGTAGTGGGGAAGCCAACAAGAGCAAGCCTAAACAATTGGGTGGGTGGGTGAATTATAATGGCCCTTCATTCTACCCCTTTCCCCAGGTCCATGGGTAAAGCTCTGTAATTTGGTGAGGCGGGATACGTCTAAATACTAGGGATGCCATTCTTTACTAAGTTCATTCTCTAAGGAATAAACAAACTAATGTTAGCGATTTTCTTCTCACTGCAAGAAAGTGGGAGTGGATACTATGTGGGAAAGTACTATGCCCAGTACAGGACTTATTCTGTGCAAGATTTGCATGGGGGGTGTACAGAAAACAGTATTTTCTATGCAAGAAATAACATTTTCTGCACCAAGACTAATATTTCCATAAAGCAAATGATACTGGTTGTGAGAAAATGTTACAGCTTGATATTTATTCTACAGAAAATGCACACTTTTAAAAACAAAGTTTAAAAAGCATTTTCTGCACATTCTAAGCTCAGGGACTGACCTTCTGGGAGTCCCAGGAAAATGCTGAATCTAACAGCACATCCAAGTTCTGAAAAGAGGCTGGTGTGCCACCACCAGGGTTGGTTCAGCTTCCTCTTCCCTTTACAGCTCAGAGCCCTGAGAATCCTTCCTCCTTTTCCCTCCCTCTAAACCTCTGGGCATTCTCAGGTGTTTCTTTTGTACTCCCTGCCCCAGAAAAAGTATGAGATCCCAAGCAATACTCCCACTCCTACCCAACCCCCCCCCCCCCCCCCCCAGAAACAAGTGCAGCCACTCACTCTGCAAGCAGTCAGCGTTGAGCAGGTCTTGGCACTTCTCGTGGCATTTCACCCCACACTCGGTGCAGCGCATCCCTTGCCGGGCAATGCCCCACAACAGCCCTTCGCACTCATAGCAGTAGGTTGGGGTAGTGGCTGTCCACACCTCAAAGTTGTGGGGCGTTGTGCAGGAGATAGGGTAAATTAAGGCCTGTAAGGTCTTCTTATAGACATGAGATTTCTGAAAGAAAACAAAATGACAAGTCACCCCCTAAACGCCAAAGCTTAATTGTTTTTCCATTGGCACTGGTGTTTGTAGAAACAATTTCCATTTTCCTAATTGAAGAGAATTCCAAAACAATTCCAAAGCAATCCAAACCCGCTATTTTTGGCTATAGGCAATAAACTCATGGCCCACCAGATGTTGCTAAACCACAGCTCTTTCAGCAATGCTGAGGCCATCAGGGGCTGATGGGAGCGAGTGTCCAAGCATCAGGGCTGAGTTCTGTGTTGTATTTTCTAAACCAAAATAAATGAGTGAAGGAAACGGGGGCTGAGCTCCTACATCAACCATGCATACTGCAAATCTGCACCCAAACAGTTACACAATGGTTGCTCTGTCCCCACCCATCTGCTGAATGTCGAGAATGTGAAACCATTTATATACAGTACCTCCCAACAGGCTTGGTCTTTTTGAAGTCTGAACAAATCAAGTGGGATGCAGAAGGGAGATTACACACCATCCAAGAAGGGACAGTTACACATGGAACTGGTTACACTATTGAAACTCTGTTTACGCATCCATGAACTGACAACAGACACTACACAATGGCCCAAAAAGTACAGGCTCACTTGTAAGGGAACTTAGAGGCTCAACAGATTGCTGGCCCTTTCTGACCCAGAAGTAGACTGTGGCAACCACATGCTGTGGCCTGCACATGGTGCAAAACAAAGCCCCCAAAAGGGGCTTCTTTTTGCACCACAGCAGGGCCGCCATAACTGCCACGGCACAGCATTATGACGCCCCTCATGTGCCACACCTTTGGGTGCTGTGCACAGCGGACATCATCATGGAGCAACCCAGATGGCACCCATGGCTCATAATAGGGTTTGGGAGCGGGTAGGGTTTGGCAGCCCTAGTTTGGGCCCAGGCTGGCACAAAGTGCCAGTCTGTCCAGGCCCTAAGTGTGTGTAGAACATGAAGAAACTGAGCAGACAGACAGGCCATGTTGGTGCATTCCTGGCCCTAGGTTTTGAACTGCATCATCCAAACAGAACAATGTGAGGCCAGGGGAAAGATGAGCCTTTTGGTCTGTGTGGACAGTCCTCAAGAAGATTCCAGTCTTGATCACAGGGGAGCTCTCTGAGTCAGCTTCCGGGGGAGGGGGGCAGGGAGTGCCCCTTTCCAGCCCTTGAGAACTGCCTGGTAAGTAACACTAGAGCCATGGTGTGCAACCCACTGAAGCTCAGACCAAATAGAGGCCTGTCCATGATACTCATGGCAACCATGCACTGCTGACAAAGTTGGCCCAACATACAGTATTCTGTTTGTTCCTGAGGTTAGTAGCACTCTGTGGGAAGCCCTCTGCTCTGCTCAGAGCTGCTACGGTGCTTAAAGGTGAGCCCTGAACAGACATTTTGAAAGGCCAGACAAGGAGTTGGGTACTGGCTTTCTTGCCAAACCTTTTAGCAGAGAACTATTTTATTCCATCTCCTCCTATGCTGCATTTCTTTGGTAGGCCCATGTAAATAATTAATAACCCCCCCCCCCACACACACACACATACAATTGTTCCTGTAATGGCTTTCTGTGGGAGCACATCTTACTCTCTTTTGTGCTTTTCAAAGCAAGCCCCCACCCACCCCTTTTCATGCTATTTTGATCTCTCCTGGCTGACAAGGGTGGAAGTTTCTCCCTAACCATTCATTCTGTAACCAGGTCTACCCGCCTTGACTGGCAGTCTCTCTGTCTCAATAGGGGGCCTGCATTGTGCTGCTTTGTACTCCAAGAACAGTCTGAGGACCACTTGATCCCTCCACCCCCTCCCAGCCTCCCAGAACAGGAAAAGCCAACCAGCTCTTCATCCTTACCAGCTCTTCATCCTTAAGAGAAGTTCGGGTGGCCATTGCTGAGGTAATGCCGGCCTTCCGGGACTGAACCAGTGACTGGGAAAGGACAGAAACCATAGTCATTTGAGGCACACTCCAAGAAGAGGCTTGCAATCTGTCAAGCTGGGGGCTGCACGGGATGGGTTGGGGGTCTCTGAATGGGTCAGCACTTCTGCCAATATCAGAAACCCTGAATTCTTTGAGGGGGGCACAGAATATGCCAGAAAATGAACATCAGTGAATAAAGTATTTTGGTGTATTTATCAACCACCTGGCCCTGCTATGCCATCCCTTCACTGCCTGAGCCAATTCCTGTTCCCTCAAACCTGCTATTCCACTCAATCATTAAATTACATCTCCTTCTCAAGGGATACTCATCAGTCAGCCAAGGCACCCCTCAAAGACCATCGTCCCATTTGAGCTGGAAAGACTACAAGGACCCCCTCCATGTCTTTCTATATGGACACCCACAGGATCGCCCCATGCGATCTAATAGCCTAATTTAATCCCGCTTCTTGCTTTAAGCCACAAAGCAAGATGTGGCCCCAAAAGACCTTCAACCCTTTGAGAAAAGTAGTCAGTGATATATCACACCTTGACTGCAGAACATGTTAGAAAGTTTCCTTCTCTCTGCCCATACTTACGACGCTAGATGGGAAGAGCAAACAATTGCTCCCATGCAAACTCAAATACATTTTTGTCAACTCTAAGCACTTTTATTTAATCTCTTTATCACCAACCCACAATTCCCCTGCCATAGCCTGGATAGGATCCACTATAGCCAGTTCCCTTTCCTACCTGTTAATGCAGTACACTCTCAAGCCCATGCACACACTCTAGTTCCTTTGCAGACAGAACTGTGTGGAGTTGTTAGGAGCAAAGTGCCATTGGGCCAGAACCAACTCTCCTGTCTGTGATGTCATGAATGGAAAACAGGGTAGGTGTGTGTGGATGGGTCTCCAAACCATGCTTGATAACTATCATCAGCTGGAAAGAGTCCACCCAGTGGCTGCCCAGTCCAATCCCTGGGTACTCAGAGCTCCCTACAACTAGAAGGCATCTTAGCATTCCCCATACGCACTAAGCTCCCCCACACAGCTAGAGATGAGGTGAGGCGAAGGTGTCAACTCAAGAAAATAGTCCAAGATGGCTAGGCAGGTGCTGTGTGGGTTTTCCAAGCTGTAGCGAGGGTAACGTAGGGGAGCATGGCAAGGAGCACCCTCCATTTGCCAGAAAACAGCATTCAGAAGGGCAGGGGAGGAGGGTTCGTGGGAAGCAACCCAAAAGGGAAAAGTAAACAGATCTACTGCACGGACAGTATTGGTGGCTGTGGATCTCACTTACCATGGCCTGTGGGAAGGGAGTGTCAGCATACAAGAGAAGCATAATAGGTTAATTCCATTAGTGCCACCATCCCAAGGGCTCCAAACACAAGGGACTTTCTTTCCCATGGCAAGATCAGAGAAAACAGCCCTCCAAGGTAACTCCCAGGATGATTTAAGGCAGATTGGTTTAGCTGCTTGGCTTTTCTACACATTCTGACCTGGGTGTTTTTGAAATAACTGCTCCCATCTGATGTTGTCCCTGCATTGTGCAGCTGTAGCACTTCTATGCCACTTCAAATGGAGCCTTCTTATGAAATCCTGGGACACCTGGTTTGGCAAGTTACTTAGAATTGTATATTAAAGAATTCTAATGTACATGTCCCAACTACAGTTCCCGAAGTACCCTGAACTGATCTCCAACTTCTCTTCTCAGGATATCTTAGGAAGTGTAGTTCAGAGGAGCAGAGGAAAGCAGTGGTTCTCATACACTTGTCCTCCAGGCATTTTGGACTTTTTCTCTCAGAAGTCCCAGCAAAGATAACCAAAGGCCAGGGAGTCTGGAAGCTAAACTCCAAAGCATACAGAGGACCAAAGATTGAGAAACACTGAACTAGAGCTCTCTAGGAGGGGATTAGTACTTCGACAAACTAAAAATCCTGGGACTCTGTAGAATGTAAACACAGCAGTTAAAGTGGAATTACACTGAAAAAATTCTATGGCACAGATATGTTCTAAATGCACAGAGGACTTTGGAAAATTGGCCTTGTTCAGTGCTACTGAGAAGGAACCTCTAGAAACTCACATTCATTTACTGCTGAGGTTAACCCGTTACATCTCTGAAACAGTCATTATTTACTAAACAGGTTTGAATAACCAGGGAAGTCTCTTAACCAATAAATGGAATGCCTTCTCTCAACACATCATCCTGAGTCACTATTTAAAACTTTTCTACCCTCATCCAAAGAATTTGTCCTATTTTGAACCATGCTATGGTTATCCTCAGCAATGTTTCTCTCTTCCAGACTTCCTTCTTCTTGGTACAATGTCTTAAACACTTAAAAATGATGTGTAAATTACATAATGATTTACCTCCAGTATCTTCCTGTAACAAATACAGGAAGCCCAATAGGGATCAGAGGCCTTCTCTATTAAATTAGTTTTGGGTTCAGGAAAAGAGGCAAAGCTGCCTTTGGGGTAAAGGATTATAGTGTTTTCCAAGGTGGATGCCACACTTAGGATCTCCTGGGGCTAAACAGAAGTTGAAGACCAGGAGAAGCATATAGTGTAACATGGTAGTATTAAGTGCTTTGGAAATAAAGGGGGAAAGTTTGCAAAAGACCAGAAATCCACCCAGTAAGCAGAATCAAAACTGAGGCCAAGTCAATTTTTAGCAGAACCTTGAAAATGTTACTTCTGAGGAGAATATTTCCCACAGTTAGGGATTTGGGGGATTCTAATCCAAAAGGTAACTCTGGAGTTTCAAATCTGTAAAACTGCAGTAATGTTTTAAGAAAGGATTGTATTTTCCTACCCACCCCTTTTAATGATTTTTTATTATCATCACCACCACCATATATTTCACTGAAGGAGAAGATGATCTTGTGCTGGTACTGCACACCCTCTCAGCACTGACAGTACTAGGAATCCAATTTTATGCATGTCAAACTCAGCACAAAACAGTTTCCTTCTGGAATATTTCTACACTTGTGCAGCAATATAACACAAGCCTCACTGCTTTAATGGGGAGGAGGGCAGGACTCTCACCAGGTCACTGACAAGTGGGATGGGTTTTCTCTTGCGAAGATCAGGCATGCTATCAATGCCATAGAGACCCCCTGCTGGCCTGCAAATAAAAGGAAGGAAAACATTAGGCAGAGAAGGGAGGCAAAAGGCAAAAGATCCCATCTGATCTAAGCAGGGTCAATCCAAGTTAGTCCAATTGCCCCTCCACATTTGTGGGTAATGCATTTGCAGATTTGATTATTCATGGATTACTGTATTTTCCGCCACTTCTGCTGCTGCTACTACAATGCCACTTTTAAGAGGTACTTCGATAAAATGGGTGTTGCTGGAAGGGAATCAAACTGGTGGAGTGGCTGGGCCTGGTCAATTGTGTGGGTTGGCAGGGAAAAAGGGATGGGATAGGGGAGTGTGAGGAGGGCAAGAGTAAATGTGCATTCCCACACTCACTCACGTGGATAGGTTAGGGGAAAGGGGATGGGGCAGGTGTCCCCTTTCTCCTTCCTTCTTCCCCCCCTACCCCATCCTTTTCCTCCCTCCTGCCCAAGGGAGTGAGTGAGGGAAGACATGACCAGCCACCCTCCAGTACATGTAGTATCCTGTGTTAAATACAGTTTGGAGGGTGTTACAGATATTCATCATTTTTCCAATTTTGTGGGGGTTCGGTGTCCCTAACCCCCATGCAAATTGAGGGCTGACTGGACTTAGACAGGAAACCACCAATTAATGAAATTGCTGCAGGCTCTATTTCAGAGGAAAGAACTGGCAAAACCACCTCTGAGGATTCTTTGCCTAAGAAAACCCTATAGACAACTTGAAGACACACATATGCATGCGTGCACACACACACACACAGACAGAGAGGACATGCAATGACCTCCATCCTCAGTCAGCCAGAGCCCTGGAGGAGTGGAGCAAGGCCTACTGTGGACAAGACGAGAGACTCCCTGAGGCAATAAAGAAAGGGCAGGAAAGGAGCCAGCCTTACCATGGGAAGAACCAACATCAAAGAGGAAACAATGATGACAAGGGCACAGGGATGGCAAGAATGCTGCTACAGCAAATTGACATGCCTGAATGCTAAGAAACTTTTGTGTGGCATTAAACCTGCAAATTATTCTGTCAATGCCAGTTATACATAGCATGGGCACCTCTAAAAGGTTCTGAAGGTGGGGCGATTTGATCAAATCCATCCCATATAGACATTAAATCAGGTTTGCTCTTTTTCTTTCACCAATGAGACATGGCAAGCTGCAGTGGGGGAAGTGCTAAAACCCACCATGAAGATGCCTTGAACTTGACAGATCCCCCAAAGGAAAGGATAGCATTCTTTTAAAAATGGGAAATAACCAATTCCTCAGAGTCATGGAGGGTCAGAGGGCAGTGCTCACCTTGGCAACCTTTGTAAAGCTGGACAGTTTTAGATGAACTTATGGTTCTAATTGGCTTTGCCTCTTGCAGGTGAAACCTGGAGTCAGCTGAAGAATCTTTGGCAAAAACTGGCCCCAGGAACAGACTCTGGTAGGAGGTGTGCGTGTGTGCTTGTGTGAAGGAGGGAGGGTCCAGCTGATGGAAAACAGCCAAGGAAAACAGGTGGGCCACCAAGCCCTAGCCTGTAGGCATCCCTGGCCCACTTGAATGACTAGTGTGCAAATATTATCCGAGAGGGAAAGAGAGAACAAGACCTCCCTCTGTTCTCCCCAGGTCTATGCTGTTTTCATATATCTTGGCCTAACATCCACTGCCCCTCCACCCCAAACTCAAAAGCCCCCACCCAGATCCAACCTTCTTTTGCATAGAACTTGCTCTTCTCCTTGATCAGTAAGGATTTCCCCTCTCTGTGCCTTTCCTGGCTCTTCAATATCACTCCCAAGGTGTTGTGACAGAACTATGCACAGTATTCCAAGTAAGGATGGCTTTGTGTAAGGACATCACAATATTGGGGAGAGGGGGTACTTTTCCCACCTCTTTCCTAACAACCCACAGAATATCACCTTTGCATTCTCCAGAGCTCCTTGTCACTTTAAGCTACCTGCCACTGACCTCAATATCTTTTTCCAAGTCAGACACTGTCAGTTCAGACCCCATCAGGGTATACCTGATGTTAGGGTTTTAAATTTAATTTACTTCTGGCCACAGTGTACACCCATTGACAGATTGCTTTGCACTGACTTTACCCCTCTATTACTCCCTCCGCAGTGAGAAAACTTCTGAAGTTCTCCACAATTCCCTTCTGTATTTACCCGTCTGATTAATTTGGTGTGATGGCCAATCATGGCCACCTCCCCGCTCACCTCTAACTCGAAATCCTTACTAAAAAGGGTGACAATCCCTTTGCACACACCCCTTCTGCCATGAAAAAGGTTGAAATCCTTGCAAGCAAGAAAAAAAAAAAAGCTCCGGGAGCATTTCAGTGTGTTGAGATAAATCTCAGCCATCCCCTGTTGTGCTGCAGGTGAACAATATCATGGATTGAAGCTGTCGCTGAAACTTTAAATATTGTTGTTGTAAGTTACATATATTTCATGCTGAATAACTCCAGGGAGGATGATATTGGTGCCTGACTAGAAGTCTATTGCTCCCAGGAGAGAGCTTGTCATCTTTAATAATACCTTGTCACACTGACACCCAGAGATGTTTGCAAGAACGTGAGAGCGGCAAAGGGAGAGAAGAGAGGGTGGGTGTCATGGGTGGGGGGAGGCAGGGCTCATGACTATCCCTCCAGAATGACAGCAAGGACTATTGCCACTGATCTGAGCCAGGAAGCCCCCAGGAAGCACTTCAGGTGGGCTGGGAAGGACAGATTTCAGGGCCACCCTCTTCCCTGCAAATACCTGGACTTTTTACCAGCCAAACACCCACGTCCCCAGATCCCTTCTCATCTGCTGCTTCTCTTAGCTTCCCACCAAGCTTCCTAAGCTAAGCTTTCACAGAGACAACACTGCTTTTCTTTCCTCCTCAACTGCTTTTTCTTGTTCCTTTCCTTCCAACTGGCTGTTGCTGCTTCCAGTTCTCCAATCCAAAAACTGTTTCAACAGGGGCTTTGCCCTGTTTGTGGCCTTCTCTGGATCCCTCTTGTTTTAGGTGACATTCATACAGCCACATTTGAGATGCTCTGTAGGCAGCTGGGCTTGCACCTCCAGGCAGATGGGTTTGGCAGACCTTGTTAGCATTGTGGCCAAATGCTAACAGCTGCCCAGTGACAACAGGCAGGGTTAACCTACATTAGTGACCTTTGCATTAGCTTGTCAGTTCCAGACTAAGAAAACATATGAAGGCTGGGAATGAACATGGGGAGTGAATTTCCTCTGTTGCTAACTCATTTGTAAAGTTCTCATAGCTAACAGAGGAGAGAACGGTCAGATTTGCACATTTTGGCTTTCTTCATTTGCTTCTACGTTATATAACCCTAGGGAGTCCATCTTCCTTTGGCCTCACCTGGGGTGGAAGCGTGGACATCTCAGCCCACAGGGTTCTCATTTGGTCAACTGGGGAGAATAAGATCACCAGCCTGAGATAGTC
This sequence comes from Urosaurus nigricauda, assembly GCA_034509955.1. Taxonomy (NCBI): domain Eukaryota; kingdom Metazoa; phylum Chordata; class Lepidosauria; order Squamata; family Phrynosomatidae; genus Urosaurus; species Urosaurus nigricauda. The sequence continues at coordinate 4,301,122 of JAOEGL010000002.1, forward strand.
TGGGTATAATTAGTTAAGGACCGAATTGTCTCATTGGCCACGAAAGGGCCGAAAGGCTTCTCTGCTGCAGACCACCTGCTGCATCTGTTTACCACAAACACATCTGATCTTCTAGCAGTAACATGTGTCCTTGTTAGGTTCCAAACAAAGTCTTGGGGAGACCTGCAACTACAACCAGTTCTGACACAAAACATGCTCTCTGCCTCGGGTGTTCCTTTTGCTTGCTCTCTTGTTGCAAAGCAGACACACAGAGGAGGTGCACTGGCCAAATCAAATTAGCACTGGGGGTTGGGGGCAGTTAGAGCTCCCCAAAAGCTCATCTTTTGCCAGCAATCAACAGGGTAGGTGACTGCAACAGGACAGGCTCTGAAGTGTGGACGTGGCCTGGGTGGGGATCAGCTCAGGATCTAGGGGTGGGTGGGAAGGGAGCGGCCTTCTCCTGTGTGTGGCTTGCTACAGACATTGTGAAACCCACCTTCAGTCTTCTGATATCCCCTCCATTTATTTCTGGGCCTTTCTTCATAATTTACAGTTACTATTCCAATGGACATCACTGCTCTGGGATCAGGACCAGGAAGGACCAGCCAGAGAGTGAAGATGAGGAATACTTCTCTATGAGAAAAGGGGACTCCAAGTTTCCCACTGGCTTGGCTGAAGTGCAGCCACCTGGGATACATTTTCTAAGAGAGCTGAACAGTATGAATGTGCACATTCTGGAAGCAGATCATCACAAACAGAGAAGGTGGTGTACAGAGAGAGAGAGAGAGAGGTCAACCAATCAATAGATAGATAGATAGATAGATAGATAGATAGACAGACAAACAGACAGCCAAATTGAACATTAGTTCCTACGGCTGCTAACTGCAGCCCTCTCCAGTCCCACTCACCCCAAAACAGCCTCTGGGGTGGCAGCCCAGGCTCCCCTGGAGAGCACTGGGGGTTTCATGTTGCTAGGTAGCAAAGTGTCACCTGTACAGGTGTGACAGGAGACAGTTCCCACAACAGCCAAGCTCAGAAAAGGCACTTGAATGACAGAGAGCTCCAAATACCAAAGCCTCTTCCGGTTTAAATTTCATGTTTGATTAGTTTTTCCTAATACGTTGTTCAGAAACTTGATTAATAAGGGGAGAAAGAGATAGTCAGCCAGTCTATTTCCCAGAGATGTATCAGGGTGAAGCTACACACACATACACACAGAGATTGCCTGGAACTGTACAAAAGCTGTACCAGAAGAGAAGAGAATTCAAATGTTACAGATCAAAGCCATATGGCTCTGATCAAATATATTAACACATTTAAAATCAAACAGCACCTAAAGTGGTGCCTTCCCGTCCTGGCAAACCTTCAATTTGTCATGGGAAAACAAGCTCATGCTGGCTTCAAACAGTGCTGGAATTCATGAGCTCCTGTTTCTGTGGCCAGCAGCTCTCTGCATTCCAAGGGGCAGTACCAGCCTCTCTAGCTGGCCAAATGAAAGAGCAGCTGCTTGGTGCGAGATAACACATGCAAAAGGGAGGGAAACTCTGCAGCCCCCTTCCTATTGAAGCCCTCTGGGCACAGACACGGGCACAGACACAAGCTGGGCTTGCCACAGCTGAAAGGGAGGGAATCCTGAGTTGCCAGAATGTCTGCTGATCCATATGTGAAGCAGAAGCTGGCTCAGCTTGGCATGCTCGGGAGTATCCACAAGCCCAAGTGGATGTCCAGGAGACTGGACAAAACTGCAGCAGATGAATGTTGCTCATGCCACAAAAGTGCATCTGGAATGGAGCCTTAGGATGCATGCAGCTGATTTAAAGGCATGAGGCTTGGCCAGAGAGTCTGAGTCATCTTCATTCATGCACTAACATCTTGACTGTAATGACTGTGCACCCCAGGGCAGACGTGGGGTCCAGAAATGGTGGTGGAGGCGGTGAGGGGGGGGAGGTAGTGTTCCAGTACAAGGTACCAGGAATCTTTTCCTCCTTGACTACATCCCACCCAGCCAGTTTTCAAGTGAGGGCAACTCTGAGCAGTCTCTGTTTGTAACTCTGTCACTCCCAAGAGTGTCTTGGAAGAGGGAGACCAAAAGAGGCTGCCCAATGGACAGTAAGAGGGCAGAGTGTTAACCCTTTGAAGAGGTCCAAACTTCCCTTTGCCATTGCAAACCCTGGCAGCACTGGGGTGCAATAACACTGTATGGATGGCAGGTTTATGTTTCAAAGTATCCATCACAAGAGCCAGGCCTCCTGAAACTCACTCTCCTTGCAGGGAGACTGGAACCCAGCAGTATGATGTTTGGAATTCTCCTTGTACCCACAAGCACCAGGGGCTAACCTGAGGCTCCAGGAACTCCAGCATCCTAGGGGACACAGGAGGGGCATTGGGGGGCATTTTTTTTAAAAAAAATCATGGTGGGGCAACATTCCAAAGTCTTCTGGAGGGGAGACAATGTGACTGGCTGACTTCTTCAGTTGCCCACTCTTGATGAAAAGACTGCGAAGCAGCCGAGTAATGAAGTGCCACTGTGATGGCTTTAACTCTGGCATAACCCTTTAGATAAGTTCTTTCTCCTGTCCTGCCTGCTCCCATTCACCAGAGCTACAGACAGACACAGAGACAAGCAGTCTAGGCAAGGCAAGGCAGATGGGCAGGCAGGATCGACGGACAATTAGAAAGTTTCCAAAGGCCACTTACCCTCCCTTGAACCATGGTGACTTTGATGGATCGCCATCATCCTGACCCTGAAATGATTGAGAAGAAAGAAGAAATAGGAATTACTTTGAGCAAAAGTTAACACTGCCAGCAGAGTTCAGAATAAGGGAGGGTGGGCACTTCATGCAAGGGAGTGTGGGCAAGTGCACCATGTTCAGCAATACCTTCAAAGACCCCAGTGATGCCGGGCAAGTCAAGGGACAAGGCAGATGAGGACACTGGCACATGCAGTTTGATGCTTATACATGAGGAAAGGGTATTAGCAAGCTTGTTCAGTGCAAATTTTTGGAGGTGGGGGGAACCCTTCACTTTTCCCTGAATCAACCTTTCAAGACCAGGCCCTAAGAGTTTTATTCCACCTGACGTCATCCTAATATTTATGAGAGCCCTGGTGGCGCAGTGGTTAAATGCCTGTACTGCAGCCACTCACTCAAAACCATAAGTTAAATACCAGCAAAAGGGCTCAAGCTTGACTCAGGTTCGCATCCTTCCGAGGTCGCTAAAATGGGTACTCAGATTGTTGGGGGCAAACAGCTTACAGTTGTAAACCACTTAGACATTGCTTAGGCGGTATGAAGCAGTATATAAATGAAGCTGTTTGTTTTGTTTGAGAGTCATTTTCAAATACATTTTTTCTCACCACCATTAACACTTCTGACACCAACTGAGATGCAAGGTTAAGAATACAGCCATCAAGTCAACCATCATCGCCCCCGTTAAGATCCTCTGAAATTAGTAAAAAGCATACATTCCAGCAGGCTTCCCAGTGTCTAAGACAAAAGACAGCAACAGGTAGGACTTCTTCTAGGAACCAGACTGGCCGGCCCAGCCACATGTGCTGTCCATGCATAGCCACAACTGAGGGCAGCCTTGTAGCTGACAGCTTCCTAGCCTTTTCCTTAGAGATGCCCAAGAGTCAGGAAGAGGGAGCCAACTTCCTGAAGAGCCCCAGTCTCCCACCTACAGGAGCCACTGCAACAGTGGAAGCTCTGGGAAACTAATCCGGGTGTCTATATGCATTCCCAGGAGAGAAAGCAGACCACTTGCCCCAAACCGGCAGAGTGGCACAGCCTGGGCAAGAGCACAGGTGCTAAAATGTACCTGACCAGCTGGCTTCCAACAACCACAACAGGAGAAACTGGTAAACTCAGGTGCTGGAAGTCACTAGAATCAGTGATGAGAAATAATCAGGGACTTCAGCCACCCACGGCTCAATCCAGAGAGAAAGTCATATAGCCCAAGATCCATGGCGCTGTTTGAGTTAGGGTTGTCCAACAATTGAACAAGGGTCAGCTTACTAAGACAAAGAGAAAAGTAGGAAACCAATCCCCACTTTTATTTTTGTCAATGACTATGTTAGCAAAGTTCCTACCTGTAATAATGGAGCCCCCCACCCCCGGCTAAGGAAAAGTAAAAATAAGTTGCTGAAGTAAAAACGGCCATTCATGGAGAAAAGGGGACAAGGGGGATCTCTTTGTTCCAGGCACTTTCCTGGCACAGGCCAAGCTGCTTGGTATCAAAGGAAGGAATTCCCAGCCAGTGCCCCAGGAATCTAGAAAAAAAAATCCTATGGAATATCCTAAAAGGGAAAGTGTGGGAGTACACCAAAAAGGAGGTCACAGACCAGTAAAGATGAAGTTAAGATGCGAGTTCATGGCAAAGGCAGGCAGCCACTGCCTTTTTTTCCACCACAAGTAAGATATCCAAGAGGACTTTCCAAACATGGTGAGTGTAAAATGGCAGAACAAGACACCAGATGTAAGATGTCAAAACAAATGTGCCAATAAACTGAACACCAATGAAGCAAGAGACCACTGCTCTCTGAGTGGCACCAACTCCCACCCCACCCCAACATACATACACACACAAGTGGGAAGGGAGACTTGCCCTGGCCAGCCCACCCCGGGATCCCTGCAGTCAATTCTGGGCACTCCGGTCAAATCCTCAGTAAGCAGAAAATATTGGGGGGGGGGGGGGAATCATAAGGTAGGGCCTATGAGGAAGTTGAACAAATGAGGTGATGGAGAAAATGTGTGGGGGGTATGGGGGCATCTTTCAGATAATTCAGTGGAGGAGACTGCTGCCCTTCTCTGCTTAGCATGGAAAAAAGCATCCTGAACATGACATCATGGGAATTTCACCCAGGTCAATTATTAGGGAAAAGCTTGCTAGAACTAAGTGCAATTCAGCATTCTGCCTAGAGACCGAGTCTGCCATGTCCTTTTCATAGCAGCTTAAAAAAATAAGATATAAGGATAAAGATAGCATCCCTCAAATAAGCTTGTTTTCTGCTGCTCCAGAAAATAGGACCCGGAACGATGGATGCAAGCTATAGGTAAGGAGATTCCACCTCAACATTATGAGGAACTTACTGACAGTGAGAGCTGTTTGACAGTGGAACACACTCCTTTGGAGTGTGGTGGAGTCTCCTTCTTTGGAGGTCTCAAACACATGCTGGATGGCCATCTGATGTTTTGATTGAGAGTTCCTGCATGGCAGGGGGTTGGACTGGATGGCCCTTGTGGTCTCTTCCAACTCTATGATTCTATGAAATGTGGGATTCTTGCCTTCATCAATCACAAGATGGCAGTGAGCCTCAAAAGATGCAGGAACAGAAGTCTGGAGAAGGACCCTCCCATTGGGAAATTCATTGGAGGAAGGGGTGTTGAGAGCAAATAAGGTCATCCACCCACAAAGGTCAAAGCACAGGCCAGTTACACTTCTCCGTGGAAGGCTGGGATCAAGATTCAGGAGGTGTAAAGGATGAGAAGGGGTCAGCAGTGAGACAAGGACAGGAAACTTTGCTGGACTTAGGCAGATGAGGACAAAATAACAAGAGTCAGGCAGGCAAGAAGGATCTGGTCCCAGCCAGTCACTAAAGACCAGTGAGAAGATGGCGCCAAGGAAGCACAGAAGGAGAGTGCAACTGAAAACAGCCTCCATCCTCCAAACTAGAATGGGGGTCCAAGGTCATGTGGCAGGACTGGGATGGTGTCTCACTCACCAAGGTTTGGTGTTATCCAACCGAGATGCCTCTAGAAGGCCAGAGATGGTTGCAGCAAGGAAAAAAGGTTGACCTTTGGAGACCAAGGACCACCCTATCCACTGGGTACAGAACAGCCCCCTCCATCTCCACACCAAGAGTCAATTCTTGTCTCTCTGGAGGCATAGGAAGGGAAAAGGAAGAACAGTCGGTTCTTCATATCAGATGTGGGAAGAGGCAATAAAAAGACCAGACTCATCAAAGAGATGCCCCCAGCGGTATGTGGGAAAGAGCTGTGGCATAAAACCTGGATGATAATGAGATCGTCAAACGCACCTCTTCAAAGTCTGCTGGTTTTGTGCTGATCTAAGGAAGGGAGCAGAGAGATTACTGAGACACAGGTCAACACACACCGTTAAGTGCATTTAATATATATGGGCGGTGGGTTTACTGCTTATCCAAACATGATACCAACACATAAGAGGTGCCTCAAGCACAGTGGGATGACTGGTGCCCATTCCTGTGGCAAGGCTGTGGCTTCAAGCAATGGCCGAGCAATTTCAGCTTCTCAAAGAGATCTCTGTGTCCTCCTCCATCATTCCTCTGTAACACCATATTCTAATGGACAGGCAATCATGCCAGTTCATTAAAACCACAATTCAAAACAGCAATAAGAGAATGCTTTTATCTTTGATATGCCCTACAGTGGCTTTTAGGTAATTTTTTTCCTTCTAAAAATGAACACACATTTCTCCCTCTGAAGTGTGTCTTTCAGATAAGAGCACACCTATCAGTCCAAGAAAAGGCTGCTAAGATGGGAGAGACATCGTAAGGGCCCTCCACCACTGGAAGCATGCAATGCAGCTGCAAAGATCATGTATTCGCACAGACTCCACTTGCTAGGTGAGACGCCCTACTTGGTTTTCATTGACTCTTCATGTGGTGTTCCATCTAGAATTAACCTCCAGGTTTGTTCACAGAGAAAAAAATGACATGTTTCTTGTTACTTCTGTCTGCTGAAGACGATCCCATTAACTATGGGCCTCTCTACCTTTTCAGAGCTCAAAATTCAGAAACAAACAAGAAAAATGGTCATTACTGCTATTCTGACTTGATCTTCACCTAACACAACTTAGTCTAATTCAGTCTACTGTGTGACTCCCACCACCACTATTAATTTTACTAGAAACACTACAGAATGCATTTTTCTATCAACTGACTTTTAGTTTTTTAAAGAACTGTCTTCTGCTGCTGGGGTCAAAGAGGCACTATATATTTCTCTGTATTTAAAATGCATTAAAAAAAAACAGCTGAGAAGCAACCAAACTCTGAATCCCACAATCCCCAGGCCAGTCATCCTGCCCTGTATTCAGCCCACTGATGTTGTTGATAAAATTGGAATGAAGTTAAGTGAAATGCAGGAGCCACAGCAGCAAGGAACTCATGCAAGACAAGAGAGGTTTCTCCAATCTCACTGGCACTGAACAGACTCTCCTGGGTTCACACACACACACGCCAGCGATGCCTCCTCTAAATGATGACCCCTGCCAAGCTTAAATGGGGGGTTGGGGTTGGGGGTATTTGGAAGCTCTTGATGCCTCAGCCAAAGCAAGTGAGTTACAATCCAAACGGGCATGCAGAAACACCAATATCACCACACTGGAGTGTCAAAGTCAGAGACACACTGGTTACAAAGGACAGTTTATATAACCTGAAGCTCTCCTCTACTTCCTTCTGCAAAAGAGGAAAAGGAGAGGGAAGGAGAGTGATATGGTTAGCACAGGGCAGACTTCAGTCATGGACAAAGTTTGGAAAGAGGAGCCAAGCTGGCCCTGTGGGTCTCCCACAAACTAGAAGGAAGGCCATGTCAGCCAGCGGCTCAGGAATCACTTTGGGAGCAGCTTTAGTGCACATAGCTCCGTTCTGGAGAGCCAAAAGAGTTTTCTGAAAAATAGGGTTCTGCTCCCTTTCAGTGAAAACTACGGTATTCATTTTCTTTTTTGGCTTAAGAAGTATAAAACAGGCTTAAGGTTTAGTACAAAGACAAGCAAGCATTGTTAATAAGCCCCTCAGAACATACAGCCTGCTTTCTTAAACAGCAACACCTGGTATCTCTTGCTTAGGGGGCCAGTGAGGGCCACTCCCCTTGCCCTAAGCCACAAGGATTTAAGGTATCTGAAAGATAGCCAAAGCTGAGGTCAAAATGCACATGGGACTGGACAGGAGAGGCATACTCTTGGTTGCCTGGGATCAAAAATCAAGGGGACAGCGGAGAACGCATCTAGAATACCTGCTCTTTATGCTGTTGTTGCTCCATAACTCAGGGGAATACCCAACACCTCTTTTATAAATTGCCACACAAGACTTCTAGCAAAGAAGCTCAGTTAACTCCACACTTTCATTGTCTACCCTGAAACAGAAATAGAGTCTTCCCATCTGTCCATCCATAAATTGTGACTACTCCAGCTCTACTGGGGAGGGAGGTACCCAGTGTGCTAGTGTGGCTATTGCTGGCTTTTGCTGCAGCAGTTTAGCAGAGTAAGTGTCTCAAGGAAAAGCCTGAAGGGGAGCAAAGGAGGGGAAGTGCTGTGTGGATCTCCTGACTCCTTCCTGGGTCCTCAGAAAGCAACTCCCTCTGGCCTTCTTCTGCAAGCCAAGGCTGGCCCTCTGGTCAGCACCACGGCCGGCACCCAGCAAACCCATCCCAGCTAATACCATCCACACTCCCTGAGCCTGCTGCCTGATCCCAAATTAGCTGGGGGGAGCAGGGGGGGAGAGGCCATAAATACTGAATCTCCTCCAAATGTCTTAATATGTATTGTATTTTAATGGCTTGTTGAATGCAAACATTTTATGACGTTTTAATAGTCTACTGAGTGCAAACAAGGAGGAGGAAAAAGAAGCAGCAGCTGCTGTGCGTAACAATGGGGCCTGCTTGAGACAACCTGATATAGATTTTGCATGTGCGTTTGTGTGCCTTCAAGCCACCTGTCAATTTATGGCAACGCTCAGAATTTCCCAGGGTTTTCATAGGCAAGGGGCACCCAGAAGGTGGTTTTGCCAGTTCCTTCCTCTGAAACAGAGCCTACAGCAGCTAGGATTTGTTGGCGGTTTCCCATCCAAGGGCTGATCAGACCTGATCTTGCTTAGCTTCCAAAATCAGACAAGACCTGGCGCCTTTTGGGGCATTCAAGCCATGTGAAATGCACCTTCATACAACATGGCTATGTGTGGTAAGATGGGAAGAAAAAATAGCACCTTTGAATGGATGGTGATTTTAATTAGTAGTTACAATTTATAAATAATAAAACCATAATGTGGCAGTTCATGTTTAAACTGAAAGGGAAATTTGAACTTATATTGTTTATTTATTTTAAAAAATATTACGAGGGAGATATTACAATGCCAACAAGGGAAGGGCCACATCCTTTCAATGAAGTTTTGTTGAGTCAAAAGCAAAGATGCTCAGTTTCTGCTGTTCCTCTGGACCTGCCTCAAGAAACAATTCTGACCAGAAATGTTCTGTGGAATTAAAACTCATGACAACAAAAGGGCATGTTGTTGGCTTGCGCTTAATAGCTTTTCATGGTCAGAAATATGACAACAGAAGTGAGCTGCAAGAAATCACTTGGGGACCCCAAGTCCAGACTAAACCATTTTATTTCTCATTTTTATCTTTCCTCTCTGTCCCTCTCTGTTTAAATTCTAAATCTTGCATTACCTAAAAAAAAGATGCATAGTGGCAACAGGCATAAAGACAGATTCCATGTAGCAAAACTAACAGGTGGGGGACATTCATTCTTCTCCTCCCATCTGTTGCCTTAAAAGACTTGAACAATGTGATGCTACAAAAATGGCTAATTCTTAACAACTCTCTCTCATTTCAGTTAGTGTAACTCTTCAGTGTCTGATGAAAAGCACAAGAAATAAGGGAAATGAATGTCTAATTACAAGCCTCCCAACATTTATTTTCAAGGGGCTTATTTTGTTTTGTTTTAGTCGCACCATGAAAATGACAGGTTAAAGAGTCTTGCAATCAGGAACGGCCTCCATTTACCAATCAGCTATTCTGAGAAAGACTGGTGTTGTTGTTGTGTGCCTTCAAGTCGCTTCTGACTTCTGGTGACCCTGAGGCAACCCTATCGCAGGTTTTTCTTGGCAAGATTTGTTCAGATTGGGAGTGACTGGGAGTTCCTGCATGGCAGGGGATTGGACTGGATGGCCCTTGTGGTCTCTTCCAACTCTATGATTCTTGCCATTACAATCCTCTGAGGCTGAGAGAGAGTGACTTGCCAAACCCACTCTGTGGGTTTCCATGGCCAATCAGAGGGCTATTCAGGCCCTGGTCTCCCAGTGTCTTAGTCCAACACAAAACCCACTACACCACACTGGCTCTCGTTACTATGTTTTTATGCCAGGCCAAGGCTTCCTTGCATTTAGTTCGGCCTACTTTGACAGATGTGGGGAACTGCCCCACTGGGAAAACAGACCCCATGCTAAATTTTATAAAAAAGTCTGGACTGTTTTATATAATTTAGCTTGGACCCAGCCATAGGACAGTCAGGAAAGCCTCTTCATCTTCCAGAGTTATTTGTAAATGGGACAGTAATCTCACAACATAAAAACACTCTCATTTCATTGCCACTCATTACCATTACCATTTTTTGTGCCACCTATAACTCTCCCACAGTACATTTTAATGGCCCACAATTTATGCAGAACTTTTATGAGACTGATGTTGCCTGGCAGCTTTCACTTTGTCTTCCAGAGAAGCACAAAAAGCAGGGCCCTCCCCATTCCCCTTTGTCCACCCGCAAGCAAAGCCCACCGGCAAGTGGCTGGTTGCTCATGAAGGGCATTTTAATTGATGAATGCTGTGCCTTTTTTTAATTGATTGCACTTTAAAATCCCTTTTTAAATTTAGGAGTGTTTTAGCATTACAGTTCGTTTCCATGTGTTTTAATATAACAACCAAATCTGTTTAGATATTTTTTAAATCACCTGTTTTACTTTTTTTGTGGGCCCCAGTTGTGGGGGAAAGGGGTAGTATATATATGCATACAGGGTGGGAGGCAGTGGAGGCAAGTGATCCCATCTCTTGCCAATGCCACTGGGCAATGCCTGGACCTGTTCCAGTCCTTGCTCGTCTCTCTCCTTGAGGAAGAGGGGAGACTGACATGGGCTGCCCAGAGCGCTAAAGGCTGCTCCTGGAGGATGCCAACTGCAGAAAAGCTGGCACTAAAGGCTAGGTTCCTAAGAAGCAGCTTCATCTGCTATGAGGCAAGCTCAGGTGCAGAGACCCAGCTTCAGAGATAAATGCAACTCACCCTTTGCTCATGCAGGTAAGAGGAGGCAATGAAATACCCTCTATAACAGCGGTTCTCAACCTGTTGGTTGCGACCCCTTTGGGGGTCAAACAACCCATTCACAGGGGTCACCTAAGACCATCAGAAAACACATATTTCCAATAGTCTTAGGAACCGAGACACCGCTCCTCTATGGCTGGGGGTCACCACAACATGAGGAACTGTATTAAAGGGTCATGGCATTAGGAAGGTTGAGAACCACTGCTCTATAAGATCCTGAACTCCATCCACTGCACCCATACCCCCACCTCACCCATTCTGCCCACCTATCTAGCTTTGAATTTAAAAAAAAAACTTTTTATGTTAAGAATTTAAAATAAAAACACACCTGAAATCAAAACAGTCCTGGCTTTTACTCCCCTCAATTTCTGCTTTACTTTGTGGATAAACAGAGGCTCCTTTTTGGGACTAAAACAGTCTGTCAGGGTGAAAACGTGGCAAAAATGCCCCCAAGGGAAAGGGCAGGCAACAGTGCAAAAGCTGGGGACTACTTTCACACACACAAACCGAGGGCATGCTAAAATACCCCCCATACCTCCATTTTCACACACATCCTTTCCAAAATGGCACTGCATCAATTTGGGGTAGGGTTGGAGGAGGTTATTTTATTATTTATTTATTTATTTATTTATTTATTATTTAGAGTATTTATATGCTGCTCTTCAGCTACAAAGGCTCTTAAAGCAGTTTACAGATTGTTAATTTGCCAGGTTGGTACACACTGGGGGAGGTCTTTTTTTGCATTTGTTTTCAGACAAAAGGTGCTTGAAAATCATATCAATAATAATAATAATAATAATAATAATTATTATTATTATTAAAAACCCTGGAGCTTGGAGGTTTTGGGAAGCATAATAGTTGAATCTGGGGTCTGCATGTGGCTCCGTGCCCTCAGGGTTGTGCTGAGTGGGTGTTCTAAATAAAAGGACATGGCAGGAGGAGGAAATATGGAGGACTAGGGGCCCAATGGGTTCACAACAAGACCCTGGGGGGCCCAGGGGCTGCATATTCCCCCCTAACCACCCTTGGTCTATGTCAATGGAAGTGGTTCCTGGAACTGCCCTGCCTACCACTTCCTATGCCCCCCCCCCCAAGAGCAGCCCTCCTTCAGGTCCCCCTGAAGCCCAACTCCACTGTTCTTGATGCTTCAGTCCCTTTCACAGAGATAAAACCCTACAGCAAATTTAAAAACAAAACAAGGCTGATCATGTTCGAATCTGGAGTAGCTAAACACGTCCATGCCCTTCTAGTGTGGATGCTACATGGATGCTATTTGGCCTGAACTGGCCTCAAGGACAACTTTACGCTTTCAGCCTCATGTTGGCCTTGCGTTATTCCCTCAGGGAAAAGAACCCTTCAGGAGATTCCCATGAGGAACAGCAACACCATAGTGAATTCACATTAATCCTGCAGCCTGACAGAACACTTCCTATGGGGTTTCCACCCGCTACCACCGCCTCATGGACAGCCTCCTAAAGAGAGGGAAAGTGTTATAGCAGAACCACACTTGAGATGCATCTTTAAAGATGCTCTTCAGGAAAGACCCTGTCCCAGCATGCGTCACCTTCCCTGACCAAGAAATATGGGAAATGGTGGCCAAGTCCTGGTTCAATTACATCCTATGCCTGTGATCAGAATGTAAGGGGGAAGCTCACATTGTCTCTAAGCCAGAGCAATGGTGCTGGAAACATTTCCCCCTCATGCTTACAGAAAGCATTCTTGCCCATTTCTTTGGAGACAGAGGAAGAGGGCATCACTGTGATGCCAGTTGTGATGCCAGCTGGGGTTGAGAGCAACCCCAAGATCAAGGTTTTGATTAGCAAGTTCCCCTTGTTTTACAAGCAGCAACAATTCAATTTTCTCTCTTGCTAAGCCCCAGGATGCCTTCCCTAATGGGTAGCTCTTGCCCTGTGTGCCGAAGATTCTGTAGATAACAGAGAAAGCCTAAATACTCTGAAAGCACCTGATGTCCTGAAACTATGCAAGGTCAGGTCTTGGATGGGAGGAAACTAAACAAGGTTAGGACTTGAATGGGGTATCACCAGGTGCTGGTGGCTTAATTTCAGAAGAAGGCAATGAAACAAAACCCCTCTGAGCATTCCTTGCTTACAAAAACCCTGTGAAATTCACAGGGTCACTGTTAAGTTGGCAGATCCCTTGGAGGCACACATTTTATTTACAAGGAAATGTTTACAGTCTGGCATGTACCTGAGTAAATCTCATCAGTCGAGGAAGCCCAGCTCGCCTCTTGGGCCAGCTCCTTCAACACCCTCCGGCGCATCTGCCTCTTCTCCCTCAGGACATTTTTGAAGTTGTTGATGCACTTGTTCAAGTAGATGGTCTCTGCACAGACCTTCTCCAGGCTCATAGGTCTGCACCCACTTGGCTGCATGGGGGCTGAACTGGGGTCCTGGGGGTCCAGGTCAGGCGGCAAGGGCTCCCCCTCACAACTCCCAGCATCCAGAGAGCCTCCCGGAAGAAGGGCAGGGGCCTCCTCCTCCAGGGACAGGGATACGCTGGGGGGAACTCTCTGTGAAAGCCCCACACTGTCATTGCTCAAGGTAGTGTTGGCCTGGCTCTCAGAAGACAGACTCACAGGGCTTTCAGCAAAGGAGTCCACATTGCTGTTTGCGCTTGAGTTGCAGAGTGCAGGAGCAGGCTCATTTCCTACGCGGAGACCCTTCTCACTTTCAAGGAGGACTTCAGGATCACCCGTCTCCAGCTTGTGAAAGACCACCTGCAGAGCAGACCGGAAGTGGTTCAGTGCTTTCCCCAATTTGTTGGTGTAGAACCTCATGTCCACGAGGTCAATGCTCTCCCGAGAGTGTTCTAGGAAGTACTGGGAATTCTCTAAGACCTCCCTGAAGACCTGATCGGTCGGATCTTGCTCGTTCAGGTCAATCTGGATCATGTCTTTGAGGGTCTCATTGCTGCCAACCAATTTGCGCAGTGCCACATCACAGGCCGGAGCCACCATTGCCACAGGGGCCTCTTCCAGAAGGCTCCCTTGCTCCGGGCTCAGGAACTCCAGAGTGGTAGCCTCACAGTCTGTTTCACTTCCCCCTGGAGTCAGCAGCCCTCCTGCCTTGCCTTCCTCCTCCACAGAAGGGGTTCTCTCCTTGTTGGCACTGGCAGCCTCTAAGCCATGTTTCCCTCCCTCACACATGCCAGGCTCCTTGCCCAAGAGATTTAAGTGCTCTGCTGAGGACAAGGACCTCCTTTCATGGCAGTTTTCAAGCCTTGGATCCTCCAGAGGCTTTGGGGAAGCATCACGTGTGCAAGAGGAATTAGTGCTGCTGGTGTACAAAGCCTCCTTATTACTGCCAAAGAACTGCACCCCACTTTCAAGTTCAGGAATCAAGCAGGTGGGTTTCTGTGGGGGGCTAAACTCCTCCCTTATTCCCTGAACCTCTTGTCTAGCCTTCTCCTGTCCAACTTGACACAAGTCCAGTTGGAGCTGCCCATCTCCCTCTGTTCTTACACCATCCCCCTGAAGAGTCCCAGGTGTCCAGTGGTTTTGCCTGGGGCCAGGCAATGGCAAAGCGTCCAACTGAACTCCAAGGCCCACCTGGCCATTCAGGGGGGTTGGTTCCCCTCCAGCTGTGATGGTGACTCCAGTGCTTTGCAAGAGAATTGACTTCTGGAGAATGAAGTCCCGCTGCCTGTCATCAGCAAGTTTCACAACAGCAGGCCGGGGTGCCAACTGAATGCCCGTTGTTGGGCCAGACCTATAAGCATCCTTGATGTATGTGCCACGTTGAATGCCATTGAAACAGTGGTACTTGGAGAGGAGGCTGCACACCAGCTCCTTGGTGTTCTCCTCCTCCTGCTCAGGGATACCATAAAAATACAAGACCGGTTCCTTGATGGGGGATCCTGGAAAAGGCTTCCGGGCCTTGGGCCCAACTGAGGCTTTCCCTGCAGGGCCCCCACTGTTCTGAAGGCCCTCAATCTCACTCAGAACTGTGTCAACGCAGCTGGAGACTTCATCCACGGATCCTTTGATCAAGGTGAGGTGTTGCTGGAGCTCAGCGATCTCGCTTTGGATCCGGCTGATCCCTTGCAATTCTTTCACAATATACTCGATGACATCTGCTGAGCGGTCTCTGGGCTTGGACCTGTAGGGAGAGTAGGCCAGGGGCTTCCTGGGGAGAGAGAGTCCATCCCTTTCCTCAGAGACCCGCTTTCGGTCAGTGCCAGTGCGCAGAGCCGGGAGGTCTGGCCTCTGGGGATGCTCAGCCACCCTCCCAAGGTTGCGCTGGCCCTCCTGAACAGAAGCCACAGCACAAGAGGCACTGACATAGCCATCCCAGGTCAGCCATGCCTCCTTAGTCTGCTGGCCTTGGCTGCCCTCTCCAGCCCCACTGCTCTTTCCCTGGCTGTGAGGACAGTCGGGGCTTGTGGGTGTCCTCTTGATCCCACAGACAAAGGTGTCTGCTTCTATTTCAACAGGGGAAAGGGAGCAGAAGTGATTCTGACCCAGAGAGAGTTCACTGGCTGGGCCTTGGTGGATCTTCTTCATCTTTTCCTGAAACAACGACCAGGACCTTTGCTCCTGAGAGAACTGTCGGGCTAAGAGTGTCACAAGAGACTTTTCAAGGAGGAAAGCAACGGCATCTCCTGACCTTTGGACCCCTTTGCTAGCAGCACACATAGTCAGTGGCCAAACAGTCTCCCTTTCTCATAATGCCACAAAGCAGAAGAGGTCTCTGACCCTCACTGTCCCAGCAGCAATCTTTCAGGCAAGGCCCACATATGCCCAGGAAGGAGCTGTCAAGACAAGGGACAGATATGATGTATCCAAATCAGGGAAGGAAAAGAAGACCCAATGCACACATGCGCGCGCACACACACACAGACACACCCCAACTTCAGCAATGTAATCAACAGAATTACCTGCATGAAGCAAAACAAATTATTTTTTGCAAGCAGTATATCCTGCTGCTCAGTTTCATCTGCATAGCTGAATGCTGGACCTAGAATAAATGGCCTTCAGGGGGGAAAATTGATTCTTTCATCAAAATAAAACAAAACAGTATGCTCTTCACCTCCCACCCCCTTCACCACCCCAGAGCAAGAGGAATTGTGTCTGTTACCCTTTCAAGACTGAGTGTTTTGTCAAAACTGAACTTCCAGGCTGTGAAAAAAGCTTTTGAGTGTCATTATTGGGTTAAAGGTGGGATGGTGATGAGGATGAGGATGATTGATCTCAAAGGGGTGGGGTATAAAAAAAAATTATTATTATTATATGATCTATTTGAGGCACAATGTTCTTTCTATTCCAGCCCTACCTCACAAGTCCAAGCCTTGAATCCTACAGGAGACCCATTCAATCAAAGGTTGACTTACATTCAACAATTGATTCCATGGGTCTAATTTAGGACCCAGGCTCAAAAGTACTGGGGACATTGTTGACAGAGTGGTGGAATGGAGTAGCAGAAATCTTTTTGTTGGTTCATACAAAATATGGAAACCTATTCCCTGTTGGAGCTGAGGTTCCTCTCAGCCTGGACCTCTTGAGACAATGAATCAGGGTGGAGGAACCATAGAGCTGGGCAAGCCCAATGGCTCTTCCCAGGGCTGTGTCTTCCCATGGTCACATCAGCAGCCGCAGGACAACAAGGGAGCTGTTTCTGGACACTAGAAAGAAGTGGTGTAATTTCTGCCAGTAAAGAGCTGAATTTTCTTTAGCAGAGAAGAGGCAGAGAAGGCAGCAAGGGGGGAGAAGGAAGATGTTTTGGGGTACTGGTAAATAGAAAAAAACCTCATTTCATCCCATTGGACCCTTTTCTTCTTCTTACAAGGCCCTTTCCTCTTTTCTTCTGCCAACACTTTTTTTTGTATTGAAATTTGTCTCTCCTCTCCAGAGCAAAAAGAAAGATATTTTGCTTTTAGGTTTAATTTTTCAGCAGCTTCCAACGCTGCTACAATAGGTGAGGTCTATGAAAGGTCTTGCCATGAGAAGGTTTGCACCGCTCCTTTGCAAAGCTCTGAGTCATCTTGATTACGTCTACAGGGAGACTCTGCTATTTCCTTATCAGAAGTTTTCCTTGGCTGGGATTCTGTTTTTTCTTAAACATCTGGGTTAGAATTCTGGGTGATGGATTAATTTGGTTTAATTTTAGATTTTCTAAGTATTCTGTTGTTATTTTTTTCTCTTTTTCCTTTTGTTTTACTTTCTGGCAAAAAATTTTTTAAACATTTTCCTCTTCTCCCTGTAGCTTAATTTCCTGCCTCTGTTCCACTGGCTGAAGGAGTATCTTGGGTCTGAGGTCTTCCATTAAGACAGCATGAACCAGTCTCCACTGCCTGGTTAGGCAGACATCTTTATGTCTTCAGTCCTTAGAGCTAGAAACACTGCAAGTTTTGATGGAGAGGCTGACTGAAAATCAGGAGGAAATGTAGGAAATATAGCTGGAAAAACTGCAAGTTTTGATGGAAAGGCTGGTTGAAAATCACGAGGAAATATAGGGTTTACAAAGGGCTAACTGTGGCTAACTTTGCCCACTGAGAGTATTGGAGGTAAGAGCCACTACACCTTCTGCCTTCACTCACACTTTTTCTACATTTTACTTTTTAATGTAATCATTGTATTATGCTTCCTACGCATCCAATGTTCCTCATCTTAGCCCTGAATTATGCAGGGTGCTTCCTCTTTCCCGTTTTCTTGAACATTCTGCCTTCCCCTCAGCGATCTGTT
Organism: Urosaurus nigricauda; assembly: GCA_034509955.1. Taxonomy (NCBI): domain Eukaryota; kingdom Metazoa; phylum Chordata; class Lepidosauria; order Squamata; family Phrynosomatidae; genus Urosaurus; species Urosaurus nigricauda. Next base: position 4,318,865 of record JAOEGL010000002.1, read on the forward strand.
CTTTGTTTGTCTGCCCTGATTTAAATCCATTTTTTAAAAATTTCTCACAATCGTAAAGAGCCCCTGAGCTGGAAGAGGCTAAAAAGGCCATCCAATCCAAACGTCTGTCATGCAGGAACTCACAATCTAAGCCCTCCCTGCAACAGATGGCCTCACAACCTCTGTTTAAAAATCTCCAAAGAAAGAGACTCCACCATCTTCTGAGGCAGCAATGTCTTCCACTGTCAAACAGCTCTTACCATCAGGAAGTTCTTCCTTAAGTTTAGGTGGAATCTCTTTTCAAGCTACACCATCTTCCTCGCTGCAAGAAAGTGCAAGCTCCACTGTTTAAACCTGATCAAATAATTACTTGCTGCACATTCTCTTGCGCTTAAGGCAAGAAGTCTGGCCCTTCATCACACATCCATTTCACATTCAAAGAAGGTGATGGTACACGGTAAAGCTTCAACTCTGCAGAAGGTTGTAAGGAGAGCAAAGAGCTCTGCTACAAGAAAATTTTGTGTTATAATATAGCACATAGAAAAGTCTTTTCCTGCACGGAGGTCATTTCATTTTAATAAACAAACAAACAAAGAGCTTCCAGATCAGTTGCTAATATGCTGAAATAAGTCAAGGAAGGCAGATGGAAATGCTCAGTTATCTTCTCTTTCTGAAGCAAAGCCCAAATACATGCAAATGAATGCTGTGCACGCCTTCCTTTTTTTATTGCCTCTTCCTTTTTTTATTGCCGTCCTTAGGGGTCTTTAAGCAGAGGCTGGATGGCCATCTGTCAGGGATGCTTTGACTTGGAGTTCCTGCATGGCAGGGGGTTGGACTGGATGGCCCTTGTGGTCTCTTCCAACTCTATGATTCTATGATTCTATGATTCCAAACTCTTCCTCTCCCTCGCTGTCACTTCCTTATAGATTGTAAGCTTCTTTAATGACAAGGGACTATGCTTCTGCACATTAGTGGCACCTAATTTCACTGGAGCAACCCAAATTTCTACTGGTGGAGAAACATGTATGTTTTCCAAGTGATATAGGATTCTTCATAGGATCCTCTGTCATGAGTTTAGTATAATTTCAAAGTTTAAATAATCCTCAACAAATTGAAGTCGACCTAGTTGAAAAAAGAAAAGGATAGCTATTATGACTATCCAGCTTCCGGAAAAAATGAATACTGATAAGCACAGGTTGGCTTATCAAGCTCTGGCGAGACGAAGTCATGCCGTTCACAGAGTAAGCGCAGCCTCTGGCTTCATTTTCATGCTCCCTTTTCAGGCAGGGAAGTCACGACAGGGCAATTTTTGTCTACATCAATGCAGATACTGTGTGAAAAATGCCTTCAGATGGTAAATCCTAGCCTTTTTCCAGGCAAGGATTGATATTCCCAATGAATATGTGCTGATGTGAAGAAAACTCCTTCAAGACAACTTGACTGTGTTTTCCAGGACCCCTGAGGCCACAGCAAAGAGGCCAAAGCCTCTGGTGACCTCCTCCTGGTAACCCCACATCAGGACTCTCAATTCTGGCCTTTCTTACCCTGAGCCTACCAGGGGCTCCCAGATAGACCTGCTGGCTCAGCAGGTTAACAACAGCAGCCATGGAGGCTGCAGAGAGCATTCCCCTTTTGTTCTCCCTTAGGAGGCTGCACCTGGCTTTGGGGGAAGGGAGGAACACATTAACTGCCCTAGGAACTTTACCACTGGAAGTTTGCAATACAAGGGAAGTAATAGTGCCACTCTATTCAGCTTTGGTCAGGCCCCACCTGGAATACTGTGTCCAGGTCTGGGTACCACAATTCAAAAAGGATGTGGAGAAACTGGAGCGTGTCCAAAGGAGGGCGACTAAAGTGGTGAAGGGTCTGGAAACCATGCCCTATGAGGAACGCCTTAGGGAACTGGGGATGTTTAGCCTGTAGAAGAGAAGGTTAAGAGGTGATATGATCGCCCTGTTTAAATACTTGAAGGGATGTCATATTGAGGAGGGAGCTAGCTTGTTTTCTGCAGCTCCAGAGAACAGGACTCGGAACAATGGATGCAAACTGCAGGAAAAGAGATTCCACCTCAACATTAGGAAGAACTTCCTGACAGTAAGGGCTGTTCGACGGTGGAACACACTCCCTCGGAGTGTAGTGGAGTCTCCTTCCTTAGAGGTCTTTAAGCAGAGGCTGGATGGCCATCTGTCGGAGATGCTTTGACTGGGAGTTCCTGCATGGCAGAATGGGGTTGGACTGGATGGCCCTTGTGGTCTCTTCCAACTCTAAATTTCTATGATTCTATGACCCAATACACAAATAAAGGTATTTTAGTCTTTGGATTCCAGTGTTACCCTAAAGCAAAAACACCACATCCCAGATGCTCCCGGTGACTTGTGCTGTGGACCAGCATCCCCTAGTCAAACTGGTAGCTTGTGGACAGGTGCCACTCCACAAGCATTGCCTATTGATCTACAGCAAGTTTCCAGGAAACTAGAAGATTACACTAATAATACTGCACCAATATGGTACTTATCCTAGTCCCTGGTGTCTTGGGGAAAAACTGTGGCCCACCATATCAGATGACTTGAGAAGCATTGGTCTAGAGCACAGAAGTCTCTTCACACAAAGGGGCACATTACGTCTATGGCTACATGCTTTCTATTACTTGCTCCAGCAACTTTGTCTAGGGCTAAGCATTCCCTCCTTCAAACAGCAGTCTTTGCCAATATTCAGTTCCACTCGAAGGTTGTATCTACATGCAAAGCAATAAAACCTGCCTTTCCACATAAGGAATTCAGTATCTAGCCTAGCGCAAAGGAAGCCACAGCGAAGCAGTATTTTTTTGGGAGCTCCATTCCATGTTGTCTGCAAGGCTGCCAACTTTCTAGCATCCCCCCCCCCTTTGAAAATATATATCTTCATAATATACTATATATTGTGGGATGGAGGTGAGGGAACTTCAGCTTTATTTAAAACCCCAAACCCAGAGCACTGTACATTCATGCCACTGATTTGTTCAGCAAGTGGCAAGAGCTGTTTGCTTTTTAGCTGCTCTTTCGGAGACAGAGAGACAGCCATGAATGGTCTAGACTGAGAATCTCATTTCTTTTTAGGGTACATCAATTATGGTGTTACCATTTCAGTTCTCAAAGCAAACAACAATTCATTTCCAGCAGCTGAAAACACTAACCATTTCTAAGTGACTGAGGACATTAGAGCACAGAACAGGGCTGGAGACAGAGCAGCTGATCAATCCAAGAAGGTGAAGATGAAAAGCTGGCTCTTCCACAGCAGAGTTACATGCCTCAGCTACAATCCATCCTCAAAGTGGGGAGATGGTGTTTTTCAAAAGATGGGGGAGACAGCACCTTTTTTTTTTTACAGATCTGCTGGGTTTACAATATGACCGCATATAGGCACGGATTCATTTAACTTGACAGGCTGCCTTTACCTCAAAGGCTCAGGATGGGTAACCATTTTAAACAAATATTTAATGAAATAAAGCCATTCCAAAATGTTCTGCATTGTGTTGAACAACCAGAATGCTAGCCCTGAAAGGCTGTCTTTCACTTTCACTGAAACAGTTCATTCAAGCTTTTGTAACGGAGGGACTAAAGAGAAGGCAATTCCCTAACTGTGTGGCATTCACTAAGAAGGCTGCTCTAGAAGGCCTTGAAATTCACAGGTGGCTTGGTATATAGACAGCACCATCCAGAAAGCCCTTTACTTGGCCCAGCAGATTGTGAAGACCCAGGAAGGAATGGCAGACAATCTGCATTTTGCACGCGTACCAAGAATGAAGACCACGTCATGGGTAGAGAGACTCAAATGAAAATACTCCTCTCCCAGGTCAATGTTTTCAAGAAGAACAGTCTTTGAACGGTAGACTCTATGAGGGTGCCCCCTTCAACCAAAGATGTCCATGTCATCCAAGGACATATTTAAAAATGGAGTTTTGTGCTCAACCTCTTGCCAGTGACAAGAAGAGTGGATTCTGGAAGAGAAACTCGTGGCCAAAGAGCTCAGGAGATCATGGCATTAACATCTGAGGTGCAGCTCTATCTCTAAGCCCTGCTGTGGCCTAACAACTAGGATCATGGAGAGCAGGAGGAGGACTTCCCCCTATGTAGAGAAATCCATCATGGTTCCTCAGGGGTGATCACTAGAACTTGTGACTGGTACAAACCGCAGCTGATTCAATGCTCCAAACAACCCAAAAAACAACACGGAAGATAAGTAGTGAGCATTTTAAAGTTAATCTAGATGTCTAGACTGAATGAAGTAATAGTGCCATTCTATTCTGCTTTGATCAGATCTCCTTTGGAATCCTGTGTCCAATTCTGTTCACCACAATTCAAGAAGGATCTTGACAAGCTAAAGTGTATCCAGATGAGGGTGACCAAAATGGTGAGAGGTCTGGAAACCCCCAAGCCCCATGAGCAGTGGAATATGAAGCTGGGTTTGTTTAGTCCAGAGAAGAGAAAGTTAAAGGATGACATGATAAGCATGATAAATATTTTGAAGGGCTATCTCTGCTGTTCCAGAGACAAGAACATGGGGCAATGGATGCAAAATAAAGGAAGAGAGACTCCACCTCAACATTAGGAAGAACTTCCTGACAGTAAGGGCTGTTCAATAGTAGAAGAAACTGCCTCAGTGTGGTAAAATCTCCTTCTTTGGAGGATTTCAAAGAGAGGCTGGATGGCCATTCTTTGGAGGTTTTCAAAGAGAGGCCGGAGGGCCACCTGTCGAGAGTGCTTTAACTGAGTCTTCCTGCATGGCAGAAAGGGGTTGAACTGGATAGTCTTTTGGGGGGGGGGGGTCTCTTCCAACTCCATGATTCTATTATTCTAATCATACACCACACCTGGCTTGCAGACACAAGCAATCCTTTTGTGATGAGATAAAGGCGTATTCTAACTCTATATTCTGTGATTCATATGATGAATGAGAGCTAGTGAGCCTTCCAAATGCTGGCAAAACAAACTTGAGTGTCACACAGAACCTCTCCTTTAGGTTCAAGGTTCAAGTAGTCAATCATCCCAGAAAAACACATCTGAAGCATTGCAACCAGAGGCATTGTTGTTCTGGCTAGATACAACCAACAAAACATTGAAAATAGTTGGGTGTAACTTCCTGGACAAATTAAAAGACCAATGAGCTAAAATGGAGGGCTCTCCTTTCTGCATAATGTTAGAACATGGGGTCACTGAACTGAATGGACTAGAAGCAGGCTTAGCCAACAAGCCTCTCCCAAGAGTCTGATGCAGATGACTAGCAGTAAGTGATGACTGTCCTCTTCCTTCCAAATTGGTGGCAAGCCTCTTGGAGGAACTTGGCAACCTGCTGCTGCTGCTGTGGCTAAGAGGACATGAGGTGATGGTGGAGTCTCGCTCTAACCCTGGAAAGCCACTCTGGCACGCTTTATGAGGGAGAACGGCAAGGCTACACCCTAAGCGACAGAGTGGAATTTGAGCACCACAGGAAAGGTTGCTATGGCAGCTAACACTGGCACTTGCTAGGAATTCTTACATGACACCTTTTATAGTCACCAAGGACTAAGTGTATTTCAAAGACAGCCGTACCACTGTGCCAGGATGATGAAGCTTTCTTGGCGAGAGCCTCCCTGGAGGCTGGCAAGCGCCGTCTCCAATTCAGAAGCACGGTTATGATTGCCGACTGATGACACTTCAGGAGGGCTGTTTCTATCCTTGTGGCTTGTTTTTGAGAGTGCTTATTTTCCAAAGCCTGATCTGCCAATAAGCAAACAGACTAGCAATTTCAGTTAGACCTGAAATATACATGGTGCTGATGAATAAATCAGGTTTCGGGTGGCATCAACAGATCCTGGAAGATAGAGAACTGAAGGGAAACTCTCATCTAAGACAGAATGATAAAAGTAGTAACATTTCAATCTCAAACAAGAGGAGTGGGGAAAGACATTGGCATTAGCTACCTGAAACCAAATTTGCAAGAGGGCTATGGTTTCAGTCCCAGTGCTGAGAGCAGAAGATGACTAATTCTGGTAGTGGAAGGAGGAAAGGGAGAAAGAGGGAAAGCAAGAGGGAAGAACTGTGCAGAGTACATCCCAGCCAGCAAACCAAGTTGGGACATTTTCAGGAGCTTTCAGACCTGTGCAGCTTCCTGAGCCACGGACTTTACCTGGAGTCCTCAGGGAGAATGAGAGCCAACTGCGGGTGCCACAGGTAGTGCTCCAGACTCAGCTCATTAAATGACAGCCAGCGGTGATACGAGAGAAGGCAACAGCGTCCAAAGGGAAAGGGGTCTCTGGGAGAGGAACGAGATCGGCAGGAGGCACGCTGATGGATGTAGAGAGCCCATCATGGCAGGTCACTCAGCCTTGAATAACTATCCCTGATGGCTACAGCCCTCTCTTGCCCTCCCAACTCTTCCTTTTGTGTATGTGTGTATGTTTTGGAAGGCAACAAGCAAGCAAAGGAACCTTGAAAGGCAGAAAGGAACCTTCTTCAAAGGCATCTCCAATAAATGGTGTATATCACTGGAATATTCAGCCTCCTCATTTTTCATACTTCCTCGAGATAAAGTTCACTTTGGACCAAACTGTGCCACTTACTTCTCCAATAATGTTTAGTTGATGGAATGTGAAGCTTGAAAATGTTACTTTTATGGACTTGAAATTCCAGAATCCTTATGAAAATGTTACTTTTATGGTCTTGAAATCCCAGATCACGCTGGGAGCTTGAGTACCAAAAATATAACTTTATCAAGCTTTAAAGAAGCACTTGAATAATTAAAAAGTGCAACCATTTTTATGTAGATAGTTGAGTAAACAAGGGAGAATGGTTTCAAAACTCAGATGCAAAGCCCAGCAGGTTTTTCTGCTGTTCAAATGATAGATTCCAAGCAGCAGCAAGGACTACCCAGCCCTTTTAGGATGGATAGCGACTGTATGTATGTGTACGCACACACAGGACCAACTTTGGAAGCTGCAATAGTTTATCTTGTCCACGTGCTGACTTCAGGAGCCTATTGTTCCTCACTTCTTTTCAGAGAGACTCTCTTGGTCCATCCAATTTCTATTTAGCTGCAAAAGTGGTTTCTGGGGGGGACTGGTTGCTGGAACTTGTTTTTATGAAGTAGCCATTGAGATTACCAGTGGATTCTGAAAACACAGCTTTAAAGGGGATGACCCATAAGAGAGGTTGAGGAATCACAGCTGTATTAGCCCCACAGAAGTAGAAACTAGGCCAGCATCCTTTACCAGATGAGTCCAAATAACCATCTAGCACAGAGCTCTTTAGGTAAACTTAAAAAAGGGAATAAGGACACAGCTGATGACCACCACCTGGTCAAGGTCTACAGAAACAGGCTTCAAACTGATGAGGATAAGTTTTAAGGCTTTGACTACACCCTGAAAGTCTAAGAAGTATCTTGTCTCTGCTGCACAAAGGGATTCAAACATGACAAAACTGGAATCAAGACACACAAAGGAGGGGGCAACTGATGCTTCTTAGCCCAAGGAGGGATCAAGGACAGCTGCAGGTGGTAACCTCTGACAGATTCTCTGGACCAGTCTCACATACCATATGCAGCATAGGCCTATTTAACACAGTTGCTGCAAAGGGAACTCTGGAGTGTATCCGAAGTTTCAACAAGGGACTTGGACAAGAAGCACCTCTACTGTTAAAGACTGCCTACCAAACTGTATGCAAATACTCTTGCGAGGTTATGGGTTATCCCCTTTAAAGCTGTGCATCTGACCTGAGCTATCTGCTCAATTGGACTGAATGCCAAGGAAGCCATGCCACACTGCCATTTATAGGATGACAAGGGCTCTAGATGGACAGCTGCTTAAAAAGTGGAAGGGACAAGTTAGGGTCCCCTTTTGGGACAGAGGTCTGGCTTTCACTAGCATGGGATTTCAACAGATGCAGCAACATGCATGCACAAGTGTGTGTGTGCACATATATACATACAGGTCTCTCAATGGAGCATTCTCCAGAGAAAAACTTCAAGGATTGGCAAATGGAAGCTTCTACATGACCAAGATGGAATTGCCAGCCTGGAGGTTAGGAGTGCAAAGTAAGAGGACATTTAGTCACTCTGCAAGCTGATGCCACCTCCCCAAACCTTCCTCAATGTCTCTCATTCCACCATGTCAGTTCTTTGGTGGCTTCTTTTTCAAGCAAGAGAAGGCGGTGAGGCATGGGAACCCTGGGCACCTTGCCTGTTTCTGTTCTTCATCTACAGTAGAACTTTGGCACTCAGAAAGACTCACTGCTCCTTATGTGTTAACTCCTATTCTGGCTGAGGCAGAGTCCCAAGAGGCTTCCACCTATTGCTCTTCCCACCCATCCCTGCTACGTATGTCGAAACAGACATATGCACATACAGAGAACAAGGTCAATGGCATAAATATCTTCATCTTTGAATTTAATTTTGGAGTACTGTTTGTTTCTGTTGACTTTAATTTGGCAACTCAATACAACCATAGTTTTTTGTGGAGCTTTCGGGCTATGTGGCCATGTTCTAGAAGAGTTCCTTTCTGACGTTTCGCCAGCATCTGTGGCTGGCATCTTCAGAGAAACGTCAAAAAGGAACTCTTCTAGAACATGGCCACATAACCTGAAAGCTCCACAAAAAACTATGGATGCTGGCCATGAAAGCCTTCGACTCCGCATCAATACAACCAGCTCCCAAAACTACATGACTCTGAAGTGATAGGCTTTAACTAATATATATATATATATATATATATATAACATATTAAAAATGATATAACAAAGTATATATTAATAAAGTCCTCTCTCACTAGAAGCTCTCAGATGCTCAATTCCAGCTGAAATAAATGATATGCTGTCTTAACACAACATTAATACTAGAAGAAGCAGTTTCCAGTTTCCAGCTAAGCAGATGGGCACAGGCAGATATGCCCAGAACACAGAGCACACAAATATGAATGAGTGTCAAGCATCAGAGAAAGCCAAGTTATGGCAAATTCCACAGTCAGTTTTACACACAAACACACACACACACCCTCCTTCTCTTCCTTCCCCCATGAAAGCCCTCCTTGGAGCAGCCAAAGTTCAATGCCTCTCCCACGGTTCAGTCTCAGAACTTACCTTGAAGCTTTACACAGAAAAACCTAAGAGGTTAGAATGAAAAAAGAAACCTGGGGGGGGGGTGATCATAAAAGGAAAGCAAAAGAACAAGAAAGCTCTCTTGCCCCGACCGAAGAACCCTCCAACGGCACCAGAGATGAGCCCAGACCTGACCCATGTAGTTGTGGGGTCCTCTGAGGGTCATGGCAGGGAAAGGCACCTGAAGCAACTGGTCCCACAGTATCCACACCGCAGAAGGTGCCAAGAGGAGAGCATTTTTGGAAGCGCACAACCAATTCCTCAACCCTCAACCACCAAGCCCCAAGAGAATGTGGAGAAGCCAAGGGACAAGAGAAGACCCGCTGCAGAAGCTCCTCTTTCTTCATGAAGGATTCTTCAGGAGAAAACACTGGCTGTCCTCCGTGGATTTGTGCTTTTCAGCCCAAGGAGCAGCTGTCAACTTCCTCTGTCTCTTCAGCATTGCACTTGAAAAGAAAGCTGCCGTGCACTAGCAGCAGCAGCAGCAGCAGCAGTAGCGTGTCTTACTTCAACAACCCCTCCTCCTCTTCCTCCTCAGTTGCTTGGCTGCCTGAAGCCTAACATGCAGCCCCACACCCTCCCCTTGCTTCTCACACCCCAGCACACCCTGCCATGAACCAGTTTCTTCATTTTATTATCCATTCAGTGGCAAAAAAAAAAAAAAAGAAGAAGAAGAAGATAGGACCAACGTGACAAAAAGACTCATAGAAGGGGAGTGGAGCGGCAGGCAGCATTTGCAGATCACACACACACACACACACACAGAGGGGCTGGGGCTAATTGCAAATGCATAATTGGGGCAAGCAGGCAGAGAGAGAAAGACAGACTCTTTTTCCATCCTGAGTCTTTCATCCTTTCCTTTCCATCCATGCTGGCAATATTAGCCTCCAAGAACTTGAGCACAGAAATTATGTTTGGAACTGGAATTAAGACAGCTGGTCTGTTCTCTAAAAATCCTTTATGACCACCAATCTGACCTATATGACCTGATGCCCTAGAAGAATACAAATCCCAACAACAACAATACTTCAAGGCAGGACAAGGTTTGAAGATCCCAGAGGCAAAGCCAATAGGCTCTCTGCCTGGAGTTCTTCACTCCTGCTGGGGTTTTCCCATTGTATTAAACTCCCTCCTCCCTCACCCTTTCAATGCTTTTCTTGACACAGTTTTAATTGATTTTATGCTTTTGGGGTTTGGTTGCACTGCTATTATTCTGATGACACTTTTAATTTGGATGGCTCCTGGGAGATGTTTGGTGGCCAAAAGGTGAAGGAGGAATCTCTAGCTGAACCAACTGGCTTGCAAAATGCCAAACTCTCCCTTTGAATAGGGCCCTGCACTGAGGAGCCACAGGTCTTCCATGGTTACAGTTTAGATGGCTTTGAGACACATGCTCTTGGTGCCTTTTCCTGAGGTCCAAACACAGCAAACCCGCAGTGGAAAGCACTTCACACTCCCAAGTGTTCTCCAAGCCAGCAGTGCTCCTACAAGCGTAGGGTGCTCAGGTGCTCCCTTCCACATCTCCTATCCACCTAAGAAATTCACCTTCTGGGGACCTGAGGCAAATCCAAGGCATCTTTTCAGATCTACACAATCCTGGTCCAATTTCTCTATGGTCGGCTACTTCCGTTTGCAGACATCTGGGTGGGAGTTTTTAAAGAGGCATCGTTTCTGTCTGGAAATATGTGGGTGGTTTGTAGCAGCAACACAAAACATAGCATTAGCCTCATAGAAGCAAAACACAAGTTAGGGCATTTTTCAGAAGTGGGTAAATAGGCGGTGAAATGGCAAATGGGCTCACTTCTGGGTAAGAAAAAAATTGATGCAAACTGTAATTTAAAAAGGGGACTCTGTCCACATGCAGTCTAAATAAGCAATGACTAGTTATAGGAGAGATCTTGAGTTGTGAGTGAAGAGTTCAGAGAAAGAACACACTTAAATGGCAGTTCCTGTGAAAAAGCAAATTCCATGCCTGTTAGCCAACAAACAGAACTGCCAGTACCACAATGCCCTTACACAAACGGATGGCATCATCATTGCTCAGGGTACTTTAGTTGCATATTCCTGTGGTTCCTGTGGCCTCTTCCAAAAGATTTCAACCCAAGCATTAGAAAGAACTTCCTGATTGTAAGAACCGTTCAACAGTGGAAAATACAGCTTCAGAGGATGATGGACTATCCTTCTTTGAAGGACTTTCAACAAAGGTTGGATGGCCATCTTTCAGGAGTGCTGGAGCTGGGGATTGCCTGTCCTGGCATTAAGAGTGCAAAGGGATTTTATAGCACCTTTGAGACTAACAGAAAGAAAGAGTCTACTTTTTCACATGCATGAAGTGGGGGGTCCAGAAACAGACCTATATAAGTAGGGCTGTGTGTAAGGATGTAGACAAAAAGGCAAAACATGGTGGTTATGGAGATGAGATAAGAAGTTCAGTTTTAACTATGGTCATTGGGGAACAAAGGCAGAAGCAAGGATGTTGCCTAAAGCCAAGGTGAGTAGATAACCATATGAACAAGAATTGTACAAGTGTGGGAACCAGAAAGGAGATCAAAGAGTTGGATTAGCTGATCTTTGCAGTCTCCTTTCAGCTCTCCCTTGATTTTAACCACACCTCTGTCTGGCCCATTTCAGAAAGGGTCCCCCAGTCCTGCAATGGTGTGGAAAGGGCCAACCAAAATGAACTACAGGAGAGACTGTAGCACTGAGTATATATAACCCGCCGCCAGGCCATGGGACATGAAAGGCAGGGACAACACTTCATATGCTTTTCTGGAACTGCTTCTTTGAACCTTGGAGCCACAACTTGGGAATCAAGAGATAGTCTGCAATCTCGGTTTCTATCCAACTGTGATCATATTACATTTCTGGCCACACATTCAGTCTTATTAAGGGAGACCTGAACCAAACATATGCCTCACAAAATAATCACCACTCCATCCACACAGAGAAGCATCAACTGCTTATACACACGAAAATTAGGGCAATCCACAGAGGGAACTGCTTTTGCATGTTAATGGCTCCTTTCCTCCAGCTGCTGCCGCACAAGCCACAGACATGTGTTCTATGTGGCAGCACTCCTATCTCCATGGGGTTGAAGTCTGGGCACTAAGAGGCTCAAGGCACAATCCTTTCAGGGAGGCAGAGCAAGGCGAAAGAGGCAGGAGAAAGGATTACAGTACAGATATGGGTCACTTGCAGCTTGGGGCGCACAGAGACACCTTATTCTGTTGAACCTTGCGTCCAGATTTAGTGTCCAGCCTAGATTCCCTGGACACTGTTGGGTTTCAACTCACAAAATTTTCAGCTAGCACAGCCCACAATGAAGGATTTGGGGAGGCAGAGTCAGAACCCAAGGCTGGGAATCACTGAGACAGGTGGACACACGAACTCCAGTGAAGGGCACTGTCATATTATTGTGAACCATCAACCTCACCCATGGCATCATTTGGCAAAGCTAGCCCACACAGCCTACCATGACAGTCAATAGTGCACTGTGGACCTTCACACTTTAAGTAAGTGGCACTGGGGAGCACACCTGGCAGCTCCAGCATGCAAGGCATGGCAATGCCTATCAGGGGCTTTCCTAGGCTGAGTCTCTAGTCAGACGTTTAAACAGTGATGACTTTGGATGTTTTATTTTTAATTCACAGCTAAGTCTTAATTTTAGGCCATGTAGGCCAAGTGGCTTTGATGTCGATGAGGTATACATTATTCTGTATTTTAAAAACCCTTGTTATCTTGCCACTTCATTCCAACTTCCTAGAGAGTAAAGCTCTTAACTACAGATAAAACTGTGAAGTAAGCAGTTCTTCCCCACAAGCGTGGGTGGATAAACCAAAGAGGAGACAGAAGAGCTTCCAGGAGCACACAATCCCTCAGCCCCATGCAAGAGAGGATTGGGGCCCCACTCATCTGCCTCCAGTCTGGAGGACAGGTACAAGCCTCTCACATTCAGGGGAACCAGGCAGGGAGAGTGAGAGCAAGCTTCAGAGGCAATGTGGATACATGCATGTTGCAGGTGGAAAAGAGGCAGATGAATCTGGCCAGCATAATGGGGTTTGGTTCCATGTCCCCCTGTAGATATCAAAATCTGTGTATGCCCAGGTCCCATTAAATACAGTGGCACAGTGAAACAGTATCTCTTACATGAAATGGCAAAACAAAGGCTTGAATTTTGGAATATATATACACACACACACAGTGGGCCCTTCCTTTACTCAGGGATCTGTTCCAGACCCCCTCCCCCCACATAAGGGGAATTCCACATATGCTGGAGCCCCATTACAAATAATGGGGCTTGTGCCCATGGTGCGACACGGTGTGGGTGCATGCCCCATTACTTATTCCGGGGCATGCCAGGGCTTTTTTTGGCGTGGCTTTCAGAGTATGCCATATGATGCGGGCACACTGTATAGAGAGAAAGATCATTTTCAAGGCGTGGATACGTGAATCCATGGGTAAAATATCCATGGATATGGAAGGATGACTGTATTTTGAAATGAATATGTTAGCTCCAAGGCTTGAATGCCATGTTTTTAATTAGACCTAGAATGGAGCCAACAAGGAGGAGGCATCCCACAGTTGAAGTGTCACAGTCAAGAAGGCCCTGCTCCCACATCGCCCCTCAGCATATTGCCATAACTATGGGACACAGAGCCCCACCACCACCACTGCAGAACCCTTATCTTTGAGCAGGTTTAATATAGGGAGAGGTGTTCCCTCAAGTATCACCGTCCCAAGGAATTTAGGGATTTGACTGTCATTGCACACCTGCACATTCCTCTTTCAACAGAGCAAGTTTCTACCCTCCCCTTTTTTGGTATATTCATATTGTTGGCTGAAAAAAATCTGAACACACTGTTGAGTGCTGCTCACTTCATAATGCATTAGCTAAACTGTCTCTAACGTGTCTGCAAAATTCCTACTTGATTTCGGATTAGATTGAAAACTCCAGACTGGCTCTCCAAGCTGTGTGACCCTGATCCTGTTGCAGTCTTGGCAGGGGGTGGGGTGGAGAACCCAGAACCTCCCCTCATCACAATCCTCCCTCCCCATAGCAATTCTGGTTAGTAAAGAAATGCCAATTGCATAAATGGAAAGGGGGGCTACTCTTTCAGCCTAGTTGCCATGTAGGGTGGGGAATGCACTGAAGCCAACCGTGGCATAGCCATTAGGCTGGCAAGATTCACCTGCCTCTTTTCCACCTGGCTTGGGATGGAGGAAGGAATCTGGACAGAGCTACAAAAGAGGCTAAAGGAACATGGCAGCAGAAAGGCTTTGTTTAAGGTTTGCAGCTGCAGCTGCATTGCTTTCACTACTGTTGGACTTCTTTCTTACTGCTTGACATTTCTCTTTTGCAACACCTTGGTGTGAATTGTTGGTGGACTGTTTTACCTTAGTGCTTTTTTATTCCTTTCTGATGTCTAGCCCATTATACCATTATTTAGATCTCAGGGTTGTGATGAGTCTTAAAGTAACTGGAAATACACTGTTTACACTTATGTAACCTTTCCTCCCCTAATTGTATTATAAGACACTCTGAGCATGGATTTACTGTACTATGAAAAAATCCAGCACACCAATAGACTGCTGTTGTCTCTGCTTCTGCTGCTAGACAAGGCCATCCTTTCCTGCCCCCAACCATCCAATACACTGTGACCCCCCCCCTTTGAATATCCCATCCACAACCCACAAGAAGGGATTTTTGGCAACAGCAAGGAACAGGCCAGCAGCAGAACTAAAAGCCCAAACAGAGCCCTATGGCTAGGTAGGACCAAGGATCTTTCCCATCTAACATTCTGTTCACAAAGGATCACCAGTTGTCTCAATAGAAAGCCCAACAGCAGAATGTCATGGGTGCAACTGTTGCCTCCCCTCTTGTGCTCCCTGGCATCTGATGTCAAGAGACAGTCCAGCCTCTGGCCCAGGAGATAATGTGGAGCCACTTTAACTAGCAGCCCTTGAAGGTCCCATCCTCCTATATGAATTTGCCCAATGTCTCTCCAAACTCCTGCATCAATAGGAGTGTAGTGTCTAGATCGAGGGAAATAATAGTGCCACTCTGTTCTGCTTTGATCAGGCCTCACCTGGAACTCCAGTTCTGGGCACCACAAGAAAGATGTTGAGAAGCTGAAGTGTGTCTAGATAAGGGTGTCTAAAATATTGAAGGGTCTGGAAGCCCTCTGAGGAGCAGCTGAGGGAGCTGGGTATGTTTAGCCTGGAGAAAAGAAGGTTCAGAGGGGATATGATAGCCATGTTTAAATATTTGAAGGGCTATCATATTAAGGATGGAGCAGACTTGTCTTCTGCTGCCTCAAAGACTAGGAATAGGATCCGGAGCAATGGATGCAAGATACAGGAAAAGAGATTCCATCAAACATTAGGAAGAGCTTCCTGACAGTAAGAGCTGTTCAACACTCCCTTGGAGAATGGTGAAGTATCCTCCTTTGGAGGTTTTTAAACACAGGCTGGATGGCCGTCTGTCAGGGGTGCTTTCACTTTGGTTTCCTGCATGGCAGGAGGTTGGACTGGATGGCCCTTGGGGTCTCTTCCAACTTGGAGAATTCTGTGATTTCTGTGATTCTATGATTCTAATGTCTCACTGGCTTCCTGTGTGATGGTGGGTGAGATCAGGTTATTCTCAAACTGTCTGGGGAATTTTTTTGCTTATGCTTAGATGCTTGCAGAGACAGACGACACTAACATGTCTTATTATTTTTCCTGTTCTACAGGCTACTTTTGTAATCCTGCCAAAGACATCAAGCATAGCAGCTGCCCAAATACACGATGCTTTATGCCTGACTCAGCCCTTGCCACACACCCTCCACCACTTCTTCTGGCCAGTCAGTAAAATGCTCAAAATTAAAGAGCTACCACTTTGGCCACCTCCACCCTTCACTTTGGCCACCACCTCAAGGTGTCAGTAGAGCCACCAACCACTTCAAACAGATTCACAGCCCATTGCCGCACAAGCAGCACCACAAAATCACTTTTATTTGCAGTTTGCTATCAGTTTTCCATTCTGGCATCCACCCATTTGATCTGATTACTGAAGTGATGATTCTCTTTTTGGAAGGGCTAATTTGTCTGATTGCTCCTCTGTCCAGAACCAACAGAAACCAAGACTCAGAGATGTATGTGTGTCCTGTGTGTGCCCTTGTCCACTGCATCATACCTCTGAATTATGCACAGTTAAAATTGGACAAGCACAAAGTGCCCACAGATTTTCAAATGGCATGGATGAATAAAAGAATTGTCATTTGGCAAATGAAAGCCCAAAAACAGTGCAACCCCTGCACAGCAAGAAACACTTCCTCGCACTACTAGACAGAAGAAAATGAAATTGGGATAGGGGGAGCAACACTTAAGCAGAGGACAAGAACATGATTTGCTTAATCTTTCGTCCAAGTAAACTACAGTCTGCTGCTATCTTCCTGGCTAGCTGGCATCTGTTTGGGATGGTCACCGAGTCTTGCTTTCTCCATGGCTGGGGCTTTCCAGCCATTCTTCCTCTAGAGCTCACAATTGCCCTGGTTTCTGCTTGCTCTCATTTCTGCAGCTTTGCTCTTCCAGGCAGAACTAGCAGAGCAATGCAAATGGAATATAATTCTACTGCTGAAATATAATTCTCTTCCCTGTTCCCACAATTGCCCTCAAAGATTTAATCTTCCACCTCTTTCCTAGACAACAGATGGAAGTTGTAGGAGTTTCACCACTCTCTGCATTTGAAAATCCAGGTCTGTCTCTGAATCAAATCAGCCTCTGAACATTTCAGCATCAATTTAAACTTAGCCCCATTGGAGTGGGATGACTAGACTGAAGTTGGTTGCCAGATGGCCACATAGCATTTTGCAGGCCCTTCCATGTCATCAAAGTGTCATCTTTACAACCACTCAACAGCTCCAAAAACCTGCCATCTTCAATATGACCACATGCCACATCTGGTAGGGGGACCCTCTCTCTACTATTCATCTATCCATGTTCACCCGCTAGATTTTCTTTCTTTGATTCTGCTTTTTAAAAAGAAGCTTCCTCCATCCCATACTGACATGACATTCTTTCACGGACTGACTATACACACACACACACACAACACAATGCTTTATATTTCAAGCTGTTTGCAATACAGTAAAAATAAAGCAATTTGGGGGATGGAAAAGTGGAAAAAATGAGCCATCCAACCCAGAAATAATTGGCAACTGTTAATGGCTCATGAAACCTTCTAAAGTACATGAGCACTCAAGGAGCTGAACCAGCTTGCAGATCGAGAGAAGAGACAGCGCTAAAAGCAATGCCCCAAATGGGCCACTCCACAGCTCTTGGCCAGCCAAGGAGAAGCTGCCTTTCTTGAGTCCAATCAGCCCTTCAGTATAATGAAAATTGAAGCAAGGTGTCCTCTCCAAATGATCTCAAAATGGGTCTGAGGAATCTACCACTGTGCCGGATCAGACAAGACATAGAAAGCCATTGCCACTGAGGCTCTTTCATAAAGCTCCCTTCCCTCTTTTCTACTTGGTCCTTTTTTCCACCCGCTCTTCCCCACAACCATCTTGGTTCTCACTGCGATGTGAGAACCCACTCCATCTGCCTCCACCACAAGGCAGGATGTTGAACTGGAGTTCCTGGTGGTGGTGGGGGGGGGGGAACTCCACATCCTCCAGGGAACTACAGATGGAGACTGCCTTTTGGCCAAGCAGTTTCCCTAGAAGCCAAAGTGACTCAACTGAGGCTACTGTACTTTGGGCATATCATGGGGAGACATGACTCACGGGGAGGGGGGACAATAACACTTGGTAAAGTATGAGGCGGCAGGAAAAAAGGAAGACTGCACTAGAGATTAACAGACTTCCTCAAGGAAGCACGGCTGCTCTGGGTATGCAACAAATGAGCAAGGCTATTCGTAACAGGGTCTCCTGAAGGTCTCTTACTCAGAAGCTCACCACAAATCAAAGCCAACTTGAAGGCAAAGAACAAGCTGATTGACCCTGCATTCAGGGGAGAACTAAAAGCAGGCGGTCCTCAGCTGATCGCAACATCTGTAGAGATCCCCAGACAGTTTAGGGATTTATAGGACAAAACCAGCACTTTAAATTGGGCCAACACACAGAGAGACATTTTTAAACATATATTGAAGGAAATTTGCCAACAGCGATGATATGGAAGATCATAGAATCATAGAATCATAGAGTTGGAAGAGACCACAAGGGCCATCCAGTCCAGATCACTTAGGAAAGAAGAAGAAGAGGACAGATGTGGCTCTGGAGAGAAGAAAAGATTCCAAGAGGAGAGGAACCTTCATGCTCTGCAGTATTTACATTTTGGAGACTCCATTTAAACACGCTTACTCCTTGTTTATTGTGTTAGCGTTTGTAGCGCAGTTCTTGATGAGGTACCATGGCTATGTTTGGTGCCAGGATCACCTTCACGACTGGCCAATGTTCCTGGCTGGTCTTTGGCCATTACAGATTGTACATTTTCCTTGGAACTCTTTATCTCAACATTTTGGGCCATGGACAATGAATTCAAGCTAAAAACAAAAACAGGTAGCAAGAGCAGGAATAAAGGCAGAACTCTGCTTGGGAAGGTAGGCTCCCTTGGCTTTTGGGGAAACATCAGCAAACTGGAGACTCTACAACAGGGTGGAAATCCTGTGGCCCTCCAGATACTCCTAGACTACAAATCCCATCCACTGTAGTCAGCATAGCCAATACTAAGGAATGCTGGAAGTTGCAGTCCAACAACAGCCCAAGGGCTGTGATTTCAACCCTGGTTCTATAAAGACATGTATACACAGTCATTTACATCCATTTTCCCTTACTCTAACATCACCCCGTCTTCACAAGACAGGGCCAAATGCCTGATTTGAGTGCAAACTTTCTTCACGTGGGAAGGTCAGTTCCACACCAAATTCAAGTCACCCCTGTCTTAATCTGGTTTTCAAAAACCTCATGATTTGCTCCAGATCTTCTAGGAAAAACAGAGCACTTGGAGCAACACCAGACAGCTGTTTACACAGCATGCCACTGGCATAAGTTACTCACTCTCTGAGGTCACAATGAAATATCCAGCCATGTGGTTGATACTGAGCACCTCATTTTCAACTTCAAAGGGAGTGACCCATGATAACGGCAGCAGCAGTGGGCAGCACAGTGGGACGCACAGTGGGACACATGTACAAGACAGAAGCCTGGCATCACTCTGGTGTGCCCAGGTAACAGGGAATTCATGGCAGCTTTGGCGGCCAGATTACTCTGGGAGTAGCCCAGAGTATTCAGGCCAATGCAGACCTGCCCACAGTGCCAATAATATGAACAAAAGTATCTCCAGATTATTTCTATGGGGCTATTCTCACAGCTACAGGTAAGCTCAGCTTGTCCTCAGTTACAGATAAGGTTTTAAATTGGCCAAGTCCTCATTTGCATGGCTGACTTTCTTGCAAAAACGTTTACTATGTGCAAATACAGTAGTGTGCTTCTGTGCAAATAGTTTGGAACCCATCTGCACAATTTTGACGGTCGTGAGAAATCTTTTTACATATTTGCTTTGCCTTAAAAACCGATACCCTTTCTCTCTGTGGAGGCCTCCCAGAGAGAAAAAGGAAAGCACCTGCTGATGTTTATTCCAGAGCACTGACAAAAGCTAGACACTCTTTCTACCTCTGTGGCAGATCTTCCAAATGAAGACTAGCCACAATCCAGGTGACCGCAAGAATCCTGGACTACAAAAGTTTCAACATAGACCCCCATCCCCATAATGAGTGATGCCACCAAACAGGCCTAGCAATCCACAAGGTCTTAACAGGCAAGTACTGTTTATGAGCTTAGACACCTTGCACAAATGAGACAAAATGAAAACACTAATTAACACAATTTCTCCTCCTTTCTGTAGCAGATCCTAATAATTATAATTATTATTTATTTTTATTCCACCCCTCTGTGTAACACAACCGGGGTGGCTTACAACATTAAAACATACATCCCTGCATGGCAGGGGGTTGGACTAGATGGCCCTTGTGGTCTCTTCCAACTCTATGATTCTATGATTCTATGATTCTATCCCACCCACCCCTAAAATACAATTAAACGATTTACAATTTAAAACATAGCATAAAATAAAGAAAACAAACAATAACTGCAGCAGAAGTCAGGGTATAGCAGCATAGGTCTTTTTGATGGCCAGGGATCTATTCAGGAAAGGCCTGCCGGAAGAGATCCGTCTTAACAGCTTTTTAAAAAGCTGTTCAGGGTGGTAATGTGACAGATCTCATCCAGCAGGCCGTTCTGCAATCTGGGAGCGGTAGCTGAAAAGGTCCTCTGGGCAGTAGCATACAACCTCATTTTTATATAGGTTGCAAAAAATTCCTCCCAAGGGACGTGAGTGCGTGGGGTGGATTATATGGAAGAAGGTGGTCCTGAAGATAGGTTGAAACCAAGCCATGTAGGACTTTAAAGGTGATAATCAGCACCTTGTATTGTGCCCAGAAACTGATAGGCAGCCAGTGACACAATCTCAAAATCAGTGTTATATGGTCTCTTCTAATTGTACCTGTGACCAGCCTGGCTGTCATGTTCTGTACTAATTGGAGCTTTAAAACTAAGCACAGGAGTAGCCCCATGTAGAGTGCATTACAGAAATCGAGATGGGAGATTACCAGCACATGTACCATAGTTTCAAGGTCCCTGAAACAGGATGGCGCCTTGAGGGATGCCACAATTAAGCTTTTTTTGTGGAGCAACTGTCTCCTAAAACTGAGTGCAACTGAGGAACAGCTGTCACATCCCTGCACACCTGCCAGGTTTCACCCTCAAGTTGCTGGTTGATTCAGATCTTAATTTGCTCTACCTTGACAACCTGCTAACAGGTGAGCCAGTCCAAAAGGGTCAGAATCCCAGGCCTTCTTGTGTCCCCACTTGGGCTTTCTGACTAAGTCGGTTTACTTTGCAAAGAGAATTCCTGGCATCTGTCCATCAGCTGTTTACAGCCATTAAGTATAATCATGTGCCACAATTAAAGCAAGCAGAAGAGGATTGAACATGTTGCTATATAAAAATATACTGGAGAAATATACAGAGGCTAATGCAGTCAATCTGGAAAGGCAAGGTTGAATTTAAACCAGAATTTGGGGGAGGGGGGTGTATAGTGAAAGACAAATATAAAGCTATCAGTTTTAAAATGGTTCACTGTATGATATTAGCGGCTGGCAGTGATTCTCAGATTTTGGGTCTTCAAGTGTTTGTTTGTTTGTTTATTATATTTATTTGTATCCCGCTCTTTTCCCAGGAGTGGGACTCAGAGCGGCTTCACAGCATTGAAAACAGTACAATTAAAACATTTTTAAAAATGTTTCAACATCCCAGCCTGTCCTCATAACAATTCCTTAAATGCCTGTGTGAACATGTAGGTCTTAACCTGCCAGCGGAAGGCCATCAAGGAGGGAGCCATTCTGATCCATTCCCTGGGCAGGGAGTTCCAGAGTCTAGGGGCAGCCACCGAGAAGGCTCTCTCTCGCGTTCCCACCAACCGTGTCTGTGATGATGTTGGGACGGAGAGAAGGGCTTCTCCAAAGGATTTCAGACTCCGGGCTGGTTCACACCAGGAGAAACGGTCTGTCAAATAGTGTGGACCTGAGGCATGTAGGGCTTTATAGGTGACAACTAGCACCTTGAATTGTATCCGGAAACAAACTGGCAGCCAATGAAGCTGTTTCAACAGGGGCACTGTATGGTCTCTGTAATCTGCCCCTGTTAACAGCCTGGCAGCAGCTCTCTGAACCAGCTGAATTTTCTGAACACTCTTCATAAGCAGCCCCATGTAGAGCCCATTACAGTAGTCCAAAGGGGATGTAAACAAGGCATGTACCACAAAGTGTTTTGGACTTCAACACCTACAAGCCCCAGCTATCTTAAGACAACAGTCAGGAATTCTGGGAGCTGGTGTCCAAAACATCTGAAGGACCCAAGTTTGGGAACCACTGGGCTAGATTGTTATGTGCCCAAAACTGGAAGACAAATATTAGTCCACTGAATGAAAGTTGGATGATCAGTGTTCTTGGGTTGGCAGAGATAGGCAAACTTTCAACATTACTGAAGGAGAAATCATTAGCCAATTTTGTAAAAGAGTGGAAACCTTTTCTACTCTAATTAAAGAAGAAAGAAAAGATTATGCTTCAGACTGTGATGTCTGAAGGTTTTTTAGATGGTGAGAGTACTAGAACAGGTGGGTTTATACTAGAAAAGTAAATTAGAGAGGTTTACTAAATTTTGTTTTAAATTTCCTGCAATGGGAGGATGGAAAGTCCAATTTTAGTTAGATTGTTGTATGTAATTATTTGGTTTAAGTTAGTTTGATTTAAAATATGTTGGGTTTACGGTTTTTCTGGGAGCGACAGAGGGACAAATTAGGGGTTTTAAGATTATTTTTAGATTGTTAGGTTTATTTGTGTGTGTTTTACTTTTGTACTAATTCTGTGTTTTGTTGTTGTTTCTTTTTTAATTTTGTGTATTACGATTTAAAATGTAATACTGCTCCTTTTGAAAGAAATTGGATGGGGGGGGGGTTGTCATAGAATCATAGAAGACCACAAAAGCCATCCAGTCCAATCCCATTCTGCCATGCAGGCACAGTCAAATGTAGTGCAGCCTCAACAGGTTACTTATTCCAAGCACAAAAGGACCAAGCCCAGCTGGGTCTTCCTGATGGAAGTGGGACCTACACATATTTGGCCTTATTCGAAGGAATGGTCCTGTTACACCACTGATCAGATTATTATTACGTATCTGTGTTTGTTGTATTTTAAGATGTTTTAATGTTATTTGTTTTCTTAGATTGTATGCCTTAGGCCGGTTTTTAATATTTGTTTTAATTTTTGTATACTCAATATGTACACAGCTGTGAAAATTTATAGTGCTTTATTAATAAAGTTTAATAATAATATTTAACAACAACAACAGCAACAACATGAAAACTTAACCCCAGTTAATCATCACTAAAAACCTCTCTATCCTCAATGTCAGTCGCCCGTTCTGGAACTCACCCCCCCCCCCCCCACAAAGACAGAAACTCGCCTATTTTCAAGCCCACACAGTGAGAGTGTAGCCCATTTTGTCCCCCACCGTTCGCCGCCTGCGAACAGGCAGGGGATGCAAATTTCAAGTCCAAGAAAATGTAGGGGTGACTGTATTTCACTTCTGAGTTTGGAAAAGACAAAATTTCTGGCCGATATCTGTTCAGTCTTTTGCATTGGAGATGGGGGGGGGGGGGGTTGGGGGGCATAAACAGAAGACCAAAAAGTCAAAGTCAAATCAACTTCAAAGCAATTTACAGCTTTTAAAATAAGCATCTATCAGAGGAAGAAAAAGACAAAGAGAAAAGGGAAACTAAAATGGTTCCAAGATGTCTGAATGGCAGCTCGAGCTAGCCAGCTCTTACTGCAAAATGCATGGACATAAAGTGATGAGCTTGGGCCAGTCTTGTCCTAAACCCACTTCCTTACCAAGCATGCTCAGGGCCAAGAAGTATTCCCCAACCCTTGTTGTTTTAGAGTCACACAATCCTAAAGTTGGAAGGAGCCCTTAATGGCCATAGAGCCCAACTCCCTGCCAGTGAGGGATCTACCTTCTCAGCAGCAGGGAGATGTCCAGACTCTTTTAGAAGTCTGTTGTTGTTGTTGTTGTTGTTGTTGTTGTTGTTGTATGCCTTCAAGCATCTCCTGTTTACGGTGAACTTAAGGCAAGCCTACCATGGGGTTTACTTGGCGGGTTCTTCAGAGGGGGGGTGCCCATGATAGGTTTGCACTGGGGTTGCCAAAAGTCAGAAACAATTTGAAGGCAACACAACACATCAACGCTTTCCCCCCCCTCCAGAACACTTTACTTCTAGAAGACAACCAAAGAAAGAGACCACTCAATCTCTGTAGGGAATTGGTTCCACTGTCAAACTACACTCAAGAAGTTCCTTCTGATGTTCAGTTGAAATCTTCTCTCCTATAACTTCAAACCATTAGACCTGGTTCTACTTTCTGGGGCAGCAAAGAACACACCTAGCCCTTCATCTTTGTGGCAGACCTTAAGGTATTTCAGGTGTGCCATCGTGTTACCCCTCCGTATTCTCTTTACCAAGTTGAACATGCCCAGCTCCTTCAGCCTTTCCTCACAAGATTTGTTCTCCATGCATATGATCCTTGTGCTGAATCTTATGCTTAGTCATAAGAGCCAGCTTACTAAGTAATTAACATGTGTGTGTGTGTTGCTAATTTGTTGTTGCTGCTGTTGTGTGCCTTCACATTGTTTCTGACCTATCACGGGGTTTTCTTAGCAAGATTTGTTCAGGTGGGTGGTTACCTTTGTCTCGCAACGAAGCTGAGAGAGTGATTTGGCCAAAGTCACCCAGTGGGTTTGCATGGCAGAGGAGGAATTTGAACCCTAGTCTCAGATCTATTAGCAATAATCTTTGAGAACTCCTGGAGAACAGGAGAAGTCCCAGCAGACTGGAGGAAGGCAAATGTTGTCCCCATCTTCAAAAACAGGGAAAAAAGAGGATCACAACAAATATCATCCAGTTAGTCTGACATCAAAACCAGGAAAGATTCTAGAGCGGATCATTAAACAAAGAGTCTGTGAACATCTAGAAGGCAATGCCATAATTACAAAAAACAACATGGGTTTCAGAGAAACAAGTCATGCCAGACAACTCTGATCTCTTTTTTTGATAAAATTATCAGCTTGGTAGACAAAGGGAATGCTGTAGATATAGCATATCTCAATTTCAGTAAGACCTTTGACAAGGTCCCCCATGACATCCTTGCAAACAAGCTTGTAAAATGTGGGCTAGATAACTGTTAGATGGATTTTTAATTGGTTGACTGGCCGAACCCAAAGGGTGCTCAACAATGGCATCATGGAGAGAGGTGACTAGTGGGATGCCACAGGGTTCTGTCCTGGGCCCAATGCTATTCAACATCTTTATCAATGACTTGGTTGAAGGAATAGAGGACATGCTTAACAAATTTGCAGATGACACCAAATTAGGAGGTGCAGCTAATACCCCAGAGAACAGGATCAAAATTCAAAATGACCTGAATAGATTAGAAAGCTGGGCCAAAACTAAAAGAAATGAACTTCAACAGGGAGAATTGTAAGATACTGCATTTAGGTAGGGAAAAAAAAGAAATACAATGGGCCCTTGTTATCCACTGGGGTTTGGTTCCAGGACCCCCTGTGGATAACAAAATCTGTGGATGCTCAAGTCCCATTAAATACAGTGGCATAGTAAAATAGTGTGCCTTATATAAAATGGAAAATCAAGATTTGCTATTTGGAATTTATACTTTTTGGGAATATTTTCAAGCCGTGGATGCTTGAATCCGTGGATAAAAAATCCATGGATAAGGAGATTGGACTGTACATAGATATAGGATGGGGGACACCTAGATTAGAGAGACTATATGTGAAAGGGATCAGGGAGCCCTAGTAGACCACAAGTTGATCATGAGTCAACAATGTGATGCAGTAGCTAAAAAGGTCAATGCTATTTTAGGCTGCATCAACAGAAGTATAGTGTCCAGATCAAGGGAAGTAATAGTGCTACTCTATTCTGCCTTGGTCAGGCCTACTTGGAATACTGTGTCCAATTCTGGGCACCACACTTAAAAGAGGATGTTGAGAAACTGGAGCATGTCCAAAGGAAGGCCACCAAATTGGTGAAGGGTCTGGAAACCATGCCCTATGAAGAACGCCTTAGGGAACTGGGGATGTTCAGCCTGGAGAAGAGAAGGTTAAGAGGTGATATGATAGCCCTGTTTAATATTTGAAGAGATGTCATACTGAGGATGGAGCAAGCTTGTTTTCTGCTGTTCTGGAGACTAGATCATGGAAGAATGGATGCAAGTTACAAGAAAAGATATTCCACCTCAACATCAGGAGGCACTTCCTGACAATAAGAGCTGTTTGACAATGGGACATGCTCTCTCGGATTGTGGTGGAGTCTCCTTCCTTGGAGGTCTTTAAGCAGAGGCTGGACGGCCATCTGTCAGGAATGCTTTATGAGTTCCTGCATGACAGGGGGTTTGACTGGATAGCCCTTGGAGTCTCTTCCAGCTTTATGATTCCGGAATCACAGTCAAACTACTACACCACACTGGCTCCCCAGCCCAGCCAGACTGCAATTTGGAGCTATCATCTTAACTTGGCAAGGAAAATGGAACTATGTCACACCACTGTCTTTGTATCTGAAAAATGTTTGATGATTTTCTTGCTTGTACTTTGAAACGTCAGCCCAAACATCAAGAAGAAGAATTTTCTGAGGGAACGATGTATTTGAGAGTGGAAAAGTCTACCTCGGAGGCTGGTGGATTCTCTTTCAGTGAAGTTGAGTACTTTAGCTGTAGTTACCTGCACTGGGCCAGGCGGCTGGACAAGATGACCCTTGGAGTACAAATTTGCTATTCTCTTCTGACTTCTCTCCCTCTTCTCCACACCTTCTTTATAACTGAATGTTCTCTTCCACTGAAAACTCTACTGAAAGGCCAATGGATCTCAGAAGGTCTCAATGTGAAAGGTAGGCTATAGGATTGCTCTGCTACTAGCAAAGCTGTGTGAAATTGAGACCAAGGAGCCATGCTCAATTTTATGGGCAGACCAGTTTCCTTTCAGTGTTCATTTGACAGCCTAGAACCAATTTCTTCAGAGTGCAAGGCTTTTTTGTGCACAAACCATGCAGTTCAATAGAGCAATATCTCTGAAATGAAATGAGAAATCCAGTCTTCAATCCTGAAGCAAAGTATATCAAGCTTAGGAAGAAAAGTATTTTGAAAGCAGCCAGAAAGAGCCAAAGGGTAGGAAATTAAGAAAAACAGGCACAGCATATAAATTACATGCCAAAGAGGGAAGACTGGCAAAGGCAGGGCACAAGTGTCTTTGGGGTTCCTTTGGGGCTGTAAGGTCACAGCAAAGGGCAATTGCAAGAAGACCTAAAACTAACAAATTTAATTTCAACAAGGGAAAATGTAGGATACTATACTTGAGCAGTAAAAATGAAATACACAGATATAGGATAGGTGATGCCAGGCTTGACTGGAATACATGTGAAAGGGATCTGGGAGTCATAGTAGACCAGAAGTTGAACATGAGCCAACAATGTGATGTGACAGCTTAAAAAGCCAATGCAGTCCTAAAATTCATTAACAGGAACACAGCATTTACTAGATTGAGGGAAGTAATAGTACAGTACCATGCTATTCTGCTTTGGTCAGGCCTCACCTGGAATATTGTGTCCAATTCTGGGCACCACAATTCAAGAAGGATGGAGACATCCTCTGTACCATGTCCAGAGGAGGGTAACAAAATTGTGAAAGGTCTGAAACCATAATGCCCTATGAGGAGTGGCTTAGGGAGCTGTGTATGTTTAGTCTGTAGAAGGGGAGATTAAGAGGAGACATGATAGCCTTGTTTAAGTACTTGAAGGGGTGTCATACTGAGGATGGAGCAATCTTATTTTCTGCTACTCCAGAGAATAGGACCCAGAACAATGGATGTGTACAAGAAAAGAGATTCCACCAAAACATTAGGAGGAACTTTCTGACAGTAAGAACTGTTCAACACTGTGATCAATGTGTCCCTCAGGGAAGGCATTGTTCCATCCTGCCTGAAGGAGGCGGTTGTCAAACCTCTCCTGAAGAAACCTTCCCTTGATCCCCTGGATAGAAACAACTACAGACCAGTTTCCTTGCTGCCTTTTCTCAGCAAGGTGATCGAGAGAGCTGTCGCCTCCCAACTCCAAGATGTCTTGGATGAAACCGATTATCTTGATCCATTTCAAACCGGCTTCAGGGCAGGATACGGAGTTGAGAATGCCATGGTTGCTCTGACAGATGACCTCCGCTTGAACATCAACAGGGGTAGTGTGACCCTGCTGGTGCTCTTGGATCTATCAGCAGCCTTTGACACTATAGACTATTCCATCCTTTTGCATTGGCTGAAAGTGCTGGGGATTGGTGGCACCACGCTTCAGTGGTTCCGGTCCTTTCTCTCCGGCAGATCCCAAAGGGTGAGACTCGGGGACAGCTGCTCTTCAAAAATGGAGCTTAATTGCGGCGTCCCTCAGGGCACCATCCTGTCCCCAATGCTGTTTAATATTTAATATTTATATGAAGCCGCTTGGTGAGATCATTCGGAGGCATGGAGCTCAGTGTCTTCAGTATGCTGATGACACTCAGATATATCTCTCCATTTTTATTATTTATTTATTTATTCAAGGTATTTATACCCCACTCTTCAGCCCTAATGGCTATCAGAGCAGCTTACAATTATTAATTTTCATTAGACAGTTCTCTGCCCTCAGGCTTACATTCTAAAAATACACGACACAAAAGGAGAAGGGGATGGTGGTGGGGAGGGGGATGAGGTCCAGTGGTTCCTCTCTCCCTCTGAGGCCTGGACCAAGGCAGATGGCATGGAGGGAGGGTTCTCTTTCCTCAGGCAAGCCCTGGTGGAGCTGGGCCTGCCTCCATGACAAATTGTCTGCTCAGACCTCAGATGGTGTCTCTCCTCTCAATCACTGCCTTGCGGTGGTAAAGGATTGGATGAGGGAAAACAATTTGAGGCTCAATCCAGACAAAACGGAGGTTCTTATAGTTACAGGCCTGAAACCCGGTATGGGAATACAATCTCCAGTCCTTAATGGAGTCACACTCTCCTCGAAGGACTCTGTTTGCAGTCTGGGGTTGCTTCTTGACTCGTCACTTCACATGACTTGTCAGGTGAATGCGACAGTCAGGAGTACTTGTTATCAGCTTCAGCTGATACGCCAGCTGCGCCCTTTCCTGGATATGAAGGATCTGGAAACTGTGGTACACGCACTGGTAATCTCACGTCTGGACTACTGTAATGCGCTCTGCATGGGGCTCCCCTTGTGCTTAACTCAGAAACTACAACTGGTTCAAAATATGGCAGCCAGGCTTATCGCTGGTACATCTAGGAGAGAGCACATCACACCTGTGCTTAAATCTCTCCACTGGCTGCCGATTAGTTTCCGGGCACAGTACATGGCTTGGGTCCATCTTATCTTAGGGACTGCCTCTTCCTGTATGAACCCCCCCCCTGCACACTACGATCCCCTGGGACGAATCTGCTACAGCCCATGAAGACCAGGCTGGTGCTGACCTCCCAGAGGGCCTTTTCAGCGGTTGCCCCCAAGCTGTGGAATGACCTGCCAGATGAGATGTGTCTTATTTCATCCATTGATGGCTTCAAAAAAGCCCTAAAGACGCATCTCTTCCAGCAGGCCTTCCCGGAAAATGCTTAATACTTCCCAGCTCCAAACTCTGGCCGTAGAGCTTTTCCAGCCTTTGCCCACCCATATAGCTCAGGACTTTTAGCTTGATGCTGCTAATACTGTTTTGTTTTATACCATGTTTTAACTTGTTGCTTTATTTAATTCTTTTTTTGGGGGGGGGGGGGAGGTGGGACGGGAATTTGATATTTTAACTGCTGTTGTTTTAACTTTTTTCTGTACCCCACCCTGACTGCTCGTTCAGAGGGGTGGGCTAGAAATAAAAATTTATTATTATTATTATTATTATTATTATTATTATTATATTAACACTGGAAGACTCTCCCTTGAAGGATAGTGGAGTCTCCTTCTTTGGAGGCTGTTTTTAAATAGACGCTGGATAGCCATCTGTTGGGGGATACTTTGATTGTGTGTTCCTGCATGGCACGGGGTTGGATTGGAAGGCCTTTGTGGTCGCTTCCAACTCTCTGATTCTATGAAAAGAGATTCCTAGATATAGGAAGACCTTCCTTACAGTAAGAGCAGTTCAACAGTGGAATACACTGCCTTGGAGAGTGATGGAGTCTCCTTCTTTGGAGGTTTTTAGATACAGGCTGCATGGCCATCTATCAGGAAGGCTTTATGTATTCCTGCATAGCAGAATGGAGCTTGGCTTAGATGGCCCTTCTTAAAACTATGAGTATCTCCCTCCCCTTCCCCTGCTTTCAGCAACATGTGAAGGGGCCCCTTTCATTTACTCTAAAAATCTATTTTAAAAGCCAGGAAATCCCTGCCAGTTTCTGAGTGCAGATAAGCAAATAGCCCCAATGCCTGGACAGCCACCTCCTGAGATTAATCACTGACTTTCCAAAGTAGTCCTACTCTGCTGGGGACAAGCAAGGAGGTTAAACACTATCTATTTCCATCTCCTTAATTGGCCTGGCTAGTGACAGATAATTCCCTTCTGACTCTTCATTCCAGGTGGATTCGCTTTCAACTCCCTAGAAAGCTTTACCAATGTAATATTCATTAATCCGGATATAGAAGTTGGAAACCTTATTAAGTACAATGTGGGGACTTTGTAGGCATCGAAGCCTGTGCATCAGTATTGGTGGCTGCTGACTCACGACAGAGGACCCAAGTGAGTGTGTAAAGAGGGGCTTTCGAGGAGAACTCAACACCACGCCCCATAGAACAGGTTTAGAGAAAAGCACTGGATTGACTTGCAAAATACCTCTTCTTCCCCAGCAACTTTCTCTGTATGTTTCCTGTCCAAGACCATCCAATCCATTCTGTTCAGGAGAACCTCCTGCTTTCTAAGATGCTGAAGTGTAGACACCTGAGCCTCCAACTGCTGTACTTTCTCTTCTAAGAGGGGTACCAACTTGCACTTGGGGCAAGTAAAGTTCCCCACATCTGTAGGCATCTGTTTTGCTCCCTCTAAAGAATGAAAAATTACATGGGGGTTCATGATGTTTTTGTGGAGTGGACATGGCATGAAAATGTATCTCCTTCCTCTCCTCAGACCTAGAGGATTCGTTGACTCCACAAATTGGTCCACACATTTTAGGATTTTTTGCATTGCAGGACATAGGGTGAGACTGCAAAAAGAAGGTTCCCTTTTTTAATATTGTGTGTTTGCTTGATGCACAGCATGGTGCCACTATGGGTCAAGAACTGAATATCATGTGCTCCAGATCCACTCCTGAAACCGTGCCACCGGCACTGAAAAATGGGTTTCTGGCTCCCCCGCTTCCCCTGCCACATATTGTGATTCACCATCCCAACCTGCTCCAGGAAGCATGCAGACAAAGGAAAAGTGCAAGCTTCTAAACTTTGAAGGGATGGACCCTTCTGTTGCTGTAACATAAAAGGCAGCCTTTTGTGATAATAAGGAAACATGCATGCTCTTTCACAATCTGAGGTGTGTAGTGTTATTCTAAGCCCTGCCCGAAAATCGTCTGGAACAAAGCCCCCATCGGAGAATCAGCTAAGCAACCTTGACAGGGCCACAAAGGAATTCCTGTACGAGGCAGGTGACTTCTTCCCTAATCCCATCCCCTCAGGAGGAAGAGCACTTTGGTTCCCGGCAGAGCACTCCGTGCAGCATCTTTGCAGCGTCCAAAGAATTTCAAGACACAACCTGACAATCCCTCTGCTTTCCAACATGAAGCAACAAGAAAGAGACACTCAAAGAAAAACCCTGGAAAGTGTGATTGTAAGCACTGCCATCACTTGGCTGCCATCCCCACACCCCAACTCTCTTTGAACACAGACACTGCCAGCTCCCTTAGGAACTTTTGCACTTTCCAAAACAATTTAGTAAATTATTCAAAACCGCCTTCTTCAGAAGGCACATATGACAAAAAACGCAGGGATTTTCCTTTCAAAGGTCTTTGGTGACATTGTTTTGTAGATACCTTGCCTTTCCTAGACCTGTCAGGATCTTTTAATTCAGCGCAACAGACGACTAGTTTCTTTAGAATTAAAAATGTATTTGATGATTTGTGCAGCGAAACATAGTTTCTGCCAAGCATGCAAAACTTAATTTACTCCTGCTGAGAAAGCCTAACATTCGTCAAAGGCACACTTGTTCTGTGGGTTCCAATCTGTCTAAAAGGTTATTCACTCCCCAAAGCTACAAGGGGCAGGGAACAGGTATTTTTTTAAATCTAGGCCATAGAAGTAGCACAAAGCTGGTGGCAAGGGGCAAATACATCCGCATGGGACAATTGCAGGAATGCCACAGAGTATTTGTCCATGTGTATGTGCCCCTTTAAAGAAGTCAGAAATGAAATGCACCATGAAGGGACCCTCTCTTCCTTTTCAGTTTTTGTTCAGCCATTGCTCACTCCAGTTTCCATCTGGAGTGAGATCAGGGGACAACCAAGAGCGGCACCTCTGCCCTCCTTCACCTACACCAGTACTAGTTCTTCAGACCAAGAAGACTGGGAGAGCATTTGTCAACTGCCACAGCAGGCTTCACTTTGACACCCAAGCAGTGCCAACTTTCAAATGCAATTTTCTAGTAATGGGAATGCAGTGCTTGAAAAATGAATCCCATTCTTACCACAACAGGAAAAGAAGAAAACTGCTAACCCAGCATTTAGCCATGGGAGGGAGCTTCCTTGTCCAGGAACAGGACCTGTTTTTCCTAAATAAAATTTCTGTCGGGGCCAAGGATAAGGCAGAAAGGAAAGAGGGGTCTCCTCCCTGCCACCAGTTCCTGCCCCACCTGCCCCTTACATGCAGCCCCTGAGAGAGTTCCCCTGAGCTGTAGCACTCAACATGTACATAGCCACCTTCACACACAAATGCTGCACTACTATCAAGACACTGGCATCAATCTGGACAAGCCTTTGGTCCTTTGGCTGCAGCTGGAAAACATGCATGTCCCTCCAGTTCTCTTGTCCAGCTTTCCTTGCAAGACCTTCTCTCTTGAACAACAAAAGGAGGGCTCCCAACAGACACAACAGAATTTGCAAGTGCAGATACAGAGGCAAGGGAGAACATCTTTTGCCAGCCTTACCTCCTGGAACTGAAGCCTCACTTTGTTGATGGCTCGGATCCAGCGGGCTCTGGCAGGGGGAAATGGCAGGGCTTCACCTTCGTCAGGGTAACTTAAAAGCAAATAGGAATATGAGTGCTGGAACCCTACGATCTGTAATAAGACACGTTATGCTAGAAATGAGATAGAAAGCAAATGGTGTAAAGAGGCCCAAAAAGGCCAGCAAAGAAGGGAAGGAGGCTGGGTCAGACAGGAAGGAGCGGGCAGAAAGATATGACACATCCAGAAGCAATAAGGGGACAATGCTGAGCAGCCTGTGAGACATACAGTAAAGTGTGCATTCCTCTGCCTCCTAGGAGATATGTGCAAGAGAGGCAAAGTGTCCCCACACAGAACACAGAAACTACAGGAGACCTACTGTGACATTGTCAATATCCACCCTGTTCCCACTTTAGCTCTCCCTCCCTGTCAATCCCAGATTGAGCTGAAAAAGTGGCTTCCACTACCCCACCCTCCAGCCAAGGGAAATCTGCAGTACCTTTGCACTACCTACCTGACAGGTTGTTTTGCAGCAATTTCTTTGGGCTTCTCCACTTCTAGTGGTGGCTGAGATGCAGGCCCTCTTTCTTTCTCCTCCCCCTCCAGCACTTCTCCTGTCTCGCTGTGCACTTCCTGGGCCTCATGCTGCTTGCAAGATGACCCCAGATCCTCTGTCTGGTGAGGAATGGCAGACAGTCCTTCCAGGAACTCATCTTCATGTTCAGAGCCAGGTGCACTTCCATGCAAATGGTCCAGCTCACTCAGCTGGGAACTCCCCCGACTGATGTTACAGGAGGAACCAAATTTACTACTGCTGGTGGGACTGTGAGAAAGCAAAGAACATGTAAGCTGGGAGGGAGTGGTAAGCAGGAAACAATTTGACAGGAGGCACAGCATCCAGACACAAGCACAGGCCACATTCTCACGCAGACCCCAGGGACCTACACAAGGCCCAGCAGAAAAGATGGATGGAAACCTCAGGGGTGACAAAGTGTCTCTCAAAAGGCACCCAATTGGACCCTGGTCATTTGCACGTCAGGATATCTCCTACTGTTTTAAGGGTGGGCCCAAATCTCACAAATGGAAGACTTGAGCCAAAAGCCCTCCCACCAATCTTCTACATCCCTTTAGAAATCCATCGAGATCGGTGGCCAAGGTTTCCATCTGTCACAGTAGGTACACTGAACTGCAAATTGTCAAGCTGGAGACATCCTACTGAATTTCTATCTAGTGTGTCAACAGCGCAGAAAGGTTCATCTGCCCTGCTATTTCATGGCCACATTTTTGAACTCTCAGAGTGGCTGGGAAATGATGATGACAAAAAAGAGCAGCTGGGCCTCTCAGCACAACAGGACAGCAGTCTTTCCCCTGGAAACTGTCCGGTTATTCTCAGGGCACAAAACACCAGGCTGAATCTCAGCAAGAGATTCACAGGACGCTGACTCTCCTGCTGGATCCCAGGAAGAAGGAAGAAGACTGACCGCTTCAAGGCCAGTGTTCAGTGGCCACTTCTGCCCCTTTGGAAGCTAATGCAGGCAGGGAGTCCTAGACACCAACTGTGAGATCTCCAGCTACTGGAGAAGTGCAGTCTGTCAATGTGGCAGGGATTTTGCTGATGGGGAGGAAAAAACAGGGCCCCCACCTGAGACATAACCTGGAGAGAGTCCCACAAAGTGGAGCAAAGGCCATTGTAAATACTGATACATATGGGCATTCAACTGCTATGCTCTTTTTCAGTATGGAATAATCAAGCATGTTTGCAAGATGTCAACCTATATGCCAAAAGGAGGGCAAATTCAAACTATGTAATCTGGAAAGGAGAGAGAGCAGCACCATCTGAATAGTCTCAGTGGGCCACACTCAAGCTTAATTGCTCCAGGTATCAAGTGTTGGGAAAAGCTGTGGGAGAGATGTGGGAGCTCACCCAAACAAGGGTGAAATGAACAAGTTATGTCACAGATGGATGAACTACTGCAAACCCAGCAACAGCCCTTTTCTGTGTGTGTGTTTCCTATCTCTAAACTTCAATATATATCACCCTGTCTAGCCAAGCATCCTGAAAACAATTTTAACATCTCCCAATAAAAAGCTTACTATATGGACCTACAGTTTATTTAGTGTAATATCTTCCATGATTATTTAGCATAGCGCCTTCCCCACAGCCACTCCCCTTCTATAGAAGCAGCAAGCACAAGTTGCATTCACCCTTTCAGCTGTATGCACTCTCTTTCTCTCTCTCTCTGTCTCTCTCTCACAGAGGCAATAAAGAGCAAAAGAAAAACAATTTGCAAAGCTGCTCACTCCTACTGACACAACACAAAAGGAGAATAAAGGAAAAACAAACCACAGCCTTTCAAAAGAAACCAAAAGCCAGGGGAAAAGACAGGAAAGGCTTGAGGAGTCTAAGCAACTAGTCCACAATTCTCTATAACACACCAAGTGCTACTGAGGCCACACACAGTTTAGATGAGCCTGAACTGCATGGTCAGGCTGCTACTACAGCTAAGACGCCAGCAATATAAATGGCCAACAAATTGACACCATTTATTATGCCGCTCTTGCTACTGGCCTTTTCTTCTTGGGAGGCTCTGGGCTACTCTCCTCGTCTGGCTGCAATCCAGGAGCAAGGGTCTCTGTTTCTGGACAAGGGAGACTTTCCTTCTGCTCCGCTTGGTCCTGAATATGTTCACTCTCTTCCCTCGGTTCTTGCAAAGAAAAGTCAAGGGGATCGGTGGGAATAACATCCAGCTTTTCTTCAGGTTCTTTAGCCCCTTCAACTTCCATCTTTTGGCCAGACACAACTGAAATAGCAGGCGCTGGGCCATATAAACCTTCCTTGGTTAAGTTATCAGACTGCTTAGACGAAAAGTCTGGATCAACAGGCTGGTCTGCTGCCTGATCAGCAGAAGGAAGGTTTGGACTCTCCTCTGTGCCAATCACATCCAGCACCTGCCCTGCTTCTTTGGCTACTATCTGTGGCCCCTGGGAATCCAGTTTGGAGGAAGCATTTGGGGGCACATCTTGTTTGGAAGCAGATTTTGGTGGTGCCTCTGGCTCCTTTTTGACACACACCTCCTTGGCATCCTTTTGCCAGGGAAGGGAGAAGTCTAGTTTCTTCCCGAAGACGGCTCCTCCTTGGACGCTCTCTGTTTTAGCAACTTTCTCCTCACTTCCTCCACCAAACAGAGAGGAGGAGAACTTGTTGAAGCTGGACATGAGCCCCGGCTCAGCAGCATTCTTGCCTGCTGAAGGCGGTTGGGGGGAGAAGAAGGAACCAAATGGCTTGTTACTTTCGGCTGAAGACATGAAGCTGAATTTTGGCAAAGTTGGCATGCTTGGAATTTCAAAGATTGGTTTGGTGCTGCTGCCATCTGTGGGAAGGCTGGCAGGCTTACCCTTGTTATCCAGGCTACTTTTTAAGGGAATAGCCTCTGGCAGCTCTTCTCTGGTTGCTAAAAGCTCTTTCTGGCCAGGGGGGGCAGATTTCACATCAGGAGTATGATCCAGGTCTTCGTGGAGCAAATTGTGGGTTTCATTTCCAGCAGCTTTTGACTCCCCTTCCAAGGCCCCCAATGTCTCCAGTGGACAAACATCAACATCTGCCTCAATCTTTATGGCTTCTTTTCCCATGGTTGCTTCAGTCTCATTTCCATCTGCCTTACCAACCGTAGGTTCCAGCTCTTGTGTACTATTCACCTCCATCTGGGTAATGCTAGACTCCATTTCTTCTCCCAGGACCGATGGCTCTTCAGCGGAAAGAACAGAAACCTCTCCTAAAGTCTCCATACCTTCTTCAGTCCTCTCCAACATCTCAGCTGCTTTTGTATCAACCGCACTGTCTCTGTCTTGACTGTCCAGGTCAACATGCTTTGTTTCTTCTGAAGCCAACAAGAAGGTATCCAACTGCAACACTTCTGGGACCTGATCCTTACTTGGAACCAATGTTTCAGAAGCATTTGGCGGAAGCTCTTGGATATTTTGTGATATTTCACTTGCTTCAGCTTCCATTTCCAAAGTACACTCTTTTGCTAAGTTATCGTCTGGCAAGAGCAAGGTACCGTCTTGTTTCACGACACTGCTGGTATTTAATGTTTCACCTTTAAGCATGTCATCTTGTTGTTTTGGGACATTTTGTGCCTTTATTTTGGTTTGTTCTGTTTTAGGTCTTTTGTCTTGTTTGGTGACATCTTTACCAGGACCAGGGCTCACACCCTCCTTGGCTCTGGAGCTGGTATCTTGAGGTTTTGGGGCTTTTGATGAGGTCTCTTCCGTGGCTCCTTTAAAAATGCCAAAGAGATCACTGGTAAAGGATGGAGAAGGACCACTGGGCAGGGAGGAAAGGCCAAAAAAGGATGTACTTTTCTTTTGTGAACCGGAGGCTGCAGGAGCAGCTGCCTGGGGAAAGAAGCCAGATAAAGTTTTTGTGGGTTTCATTTTTGTCATGAAGCTTGAAAACATTTCCACAGAGCTATCTAGAACTGATTTGTCACTCTCTGGGTCTTTAGGCTTCTCCTGCAAGTTAGACGCAGCTGGCATTTTCGGGAGGGGTTGCTGACCCTGAGCTGGCTGTACTCCAGCTTTTGAAGGAATATTGTTCAGTTGCTGGGAATCAGGCAGGTTTGCGTCAGGTTCCTGCGGTTTTCCATCAGGCACCATCTTTTGTGAAAGGTCTCCAGAAGCAGCCACCGCTGTTACATCCACAGAAATCTGGTCAAAATAGGAACTGGGATCTGTATTTCCAGAAGTCTCATTCCCCACTGAAGGAGCAATTTCCTTCTCATTGCTATAAATCTTTTCTGTGCCCTCTTCCAGGTCTCCTGATGGTTTTGGCATCTCAAGAGGAAAGCATACATTATCTTCCTGCAGCTTAGGAACTTCATGGCTGTGCTCAGGATAAGCTGGTTCAGCTTCTCTCTTTCTCTCATCCTCGAGAGACTGGCTGGCTACTGAAGGTAGTTCCTCCTCATTTCTTCCTTCTCCAGCAGTGTGCTCAACTACAAGAGCATTTGATTCAACAGCCTTGCCCTGAAAGCCTAGAGTCTCCTGCTCACCAGCCACAGCCTCTGCCACATCAGCCACCACTTCTTGCTTCTCCAAGCTCTGCTCTCCAGAAACTCCCAAGTCAGAAACACTTTCTGCTGCATGTTCAACTACAGAGGCGTCAGGTTCGCTCAGCTTGCTCTTCAGCCCACCAGCTTCTTGCTTACCAAGGACAGCCTCTATAATACCAGCTGCTGCCATCTTCTGATTCCCTAGGTTCTGCTGTCTCGCAGTGCCAATGTCCGAGTCAACAGAAACACATGGCTTCATAGATGGCTTTGCACTGGCCTGTTGCACAGTCAGCTCTGCAAGCTTGTTTGTCGGCTGGGGATGCGGCTTTGCAAGGTTTCCCTTCTCAGGGGCAGCTGGTGGTTTTTCATCCAAGAAGGAGGTCAGGTTGAAGAAGCTGAAACTGGAGCTGCTTTGGGGCACATTCTTCTTTGCAGGGGTCCCTCCTGACAGAAAAGAGGGGATCCTGAACAGGCTTTCAGCTTCTGGGGGCTTGGCTTGAGGAGCTGTCGGAGGAGGAGCGGTGGGCTTCTCTGGGGCAGTGAAGAAAGAGAAAAGACTCTTGGCAGCTGATGGCTGCTGCCCTGTCTGCTGGGGTTTGGACAGTGTGGCCGGTGAGAAACCAAAAGGCAAGCTAAAGCCAGATTCCCTGGGTGGTTGAGTGGGCTTGCCTGGCTGTGCTTTATTGGGCATGGCTCCTGGTTGGACGTCTCGTTGCTGCCCAGGTGGTGCAGCTGGTCCCTGTTGTGTTGCTGGTGGCTGACCAGCTTGGCCCATTCCAGGGCCTGTGTGCATAGGGGGCTTGTGGTCTCTAGCCATGGGGGGCTTGTGGTTTCCAGTCACGGGGGGCTTGGGGTCTCCAGCCATGGGGGGCTTGTGATCTCCAGCCACGGGGGGCTTGTGGTCTCCAGCCACGGGGGGCTTGTGGTCTCTGGCCATGGCAGGTTTACGATCCACATTTCCAGTGGGAATTTCCTTCAGCTCAACAATATCCTTTCCTACTATCCTATGTGGCTCTTCGTTACAGCTAATAGGCTTCTTGGCCACTTCTACACCAGCTTGCCCTGGAGGGACAAGAGAGACAGGAGCAGAACTCTTCCTTGAGTCTGTGCTGAACTGGTCCATTCTGTCCTTCATCCCCAGTGAGCTTTGGCTTCCACTCTTTGGTGGGACTTCAGTGCTTGGTGGGGAAGGGGCTGTGTCAACTTTGAAAAGATCCCCAATGGAGCCAAAGAATGATGAAATGCCTGCAGGTTCTGTCTTCTCCGGTGGCTTCTTCTCAGGTTCCCTTCTCATCTGGTTGGATGGAGGGGCAGGCGATGGCTGTGGTGCCTTATTGACCTGTGTTTTGAAGAAATCAAAAAATCCAGGAGCCTGACCTTTATCGGAAGGAGCGGCTGTGGACGTGTCTTCTCCCAGACTAAACATCTTGAGAGCACTTTTAAACAGGGTGCCCTCGGCCTCCGTGGCTGTTTGGCCAGGGACTGGCTGAGTTCTTTTGGGCTCATTTGAACTCACTGTGGGTCTCTGCTGACTTGGGATAGGAGCCGGCTTAACACTTTCCTGCAAGCGCCCAGGCTTGCTATCAGTGTCTATGCCGAAATGAGAGGGAGATCTGGCCAAGTGAGCCCTTTTCTGATGAGCACTCTGAGATGGCACTGGCTTTTCATGTTTAACAGAGTCTGGCTTGGCAGAACTGGCTGCATTTTTAACCTCTGAGTCCTGTTCAACAACTGGCTGACAGATTTGCATGTCTTCTATTTTTCTGGGTGTTGTTGTTGAAACCTCATTTTTGTGCTCCAACAACACTGAGTGAGTGTCAGATTTCTTCACAGCTGCATCTTCCAGTGACTCAGGCCCATCGGAGCCTTTGCCAATCAGCCCACCCAAGGTGGAAAATAAAGAGGTGACTTTGTTCACCCGTGGTTTTTTCTCTTCTTCAATCATCTTAACTTCTGCCACACTCTGAGGCGCCACAGGAGGTTCAGGCTTAGCAGACTGGAAGATATGGAAGCCAAAACGCCTTGATTGCCCGCTTTCAGAAACGGTTGCTGCAGCAGGGGTCCTGTCTGGATGCCTGGGCAGGGCCTCATCTTTCTGCCTCCCTCCAGAAGCTATTCTGGAATGCACTCGCAAGTCAAGAGTCAGGGGAGGCTCTTCTGAGTACCCCTCTGGCTCCTTCTCAGGCCTAAAGTCCACCTTGAGTTTTTGAAGTTTGTACCCTGAAAAGTCCAAAGGCTGCTCCCTCTGGGAATAGATAGACTCCTCAAACATTTGAGAAAAGGTCTCTAAATTCATGTTCATGAGCTGATCACTTCTTTGCAAAGCTACAGACAGATCAAGTGGCTTGTTCGTGTAATAATTATCCAGTGGCTCTTCAGCAAACCAGAATAACTCATCTTCATTGTCGAGAGGCACTTTGAAACCACAAACAGCAACTGTGTCATCTTCCAAGACCATGTTTTGTAAAGTATCCTTTGGATAGTCATAGTCCCAATAGTCTGGCTGCGTGTAGGTCTCCGGAGTGCATACATAGACGTACTGCCCAGTAGCATCAGTGAGAAGAGAATAAACGTACTGACCATCGCTGTACATATAGTAGCCACAAACCCCATCTTCTGATGGCCACCAGACACCATGCTCAAGCAGCATCAGCCAGTCTTGATATTCCTGACTGTAAGACGAGTATACAAAACTTCCATCCAGGCTCAAAGAATCTTGATCAATTAAGGTCCACATATTACCATCGCAAGATGTATGGCTTAAGTCCATGGGCATATCTTCCAAAACACAGCTGCTTTCAAATGGAGGAAGATTGCCATTCAAAGAATGAGTTGCCCACATCTCACTTTCTTCCAGACTGATATCTTGGAAGCCAAACTGATCAAATGATTCATGTGACAAGACACTAAAATCTAGGCTCTGTGCATCAAAATTTGCATTTGACCTCCAATCCACCACATTTGCATTTCCATCTTTTTTACACAAATTCATGACTGTTTCATTAGAGTCTGCCCAGTCCAGAAAGTCAGCTACTGGGATTGAATTCTGGTGTAAGACATAATAAACTGGCAAGGACACTTGATGAGCAACTGTTGAAAAGTCTCCCAGACCATATTCCCAGTCAAAACTGGAGCAACTCCTTGTTTCCTCAAAAGCAAGATACTGCCCGGTTTGGCCATTCAATTTGTTGTTCAACAAAGAAGAATTAAGGAACTCATTTGACCTTTCATGGATAATTGTCTGGTAAATATTGGAATCTGTATCTCGCCTATAAAGGGTGGGTTTCCTTGATAAATCCTGGATGGTTTCCTGGGAATTAAGAGCATTCTGGGAGACAGACCGTGGGTGGAGAGGCATGTGCTCATTTTGCATTTTGCTCAGTCCTGTGTTGGGCAAATGGCCGTTGGTCATAGGGGTCTCTGCCATCCTCTCCACTGCTTTTCCCTTTGGTCTGTGCATCAAATTCCGTATGAAGTCGGTCGTCTCCTGTTTCTCCCTAGTGCTCTCTTGGGAGCTAAGAGCCATGTGTGAGCTAAGAGGTTTCTCTCCAGAACAAGGCTCCTCTTCACCCCTTTCAAAGATTTTCATGATGCCACCCAGAGAACCTGCTTTTGTTTTCTCTGGCTTAACTTCAGACAAATTTTCACTTGACGCGAATTTAAATAATCCAGAAAGTAAGCCAGGTTGCTGACTGCTCTTCTGGTTGTCTGTTTCATGTTTAACAGTCAGATCTTCCTTCTGGGTTACATGGTCAGATGAAGAAAGGTGGAAAAATCCAGAGAGAAAACCTTGTTGTGTTGGCTTCTTCTGAGGATCATCCATTGCCTTGCTCTCTCTGCTCCTGCTAGCAGGTATGGATTTTCCAACAGTAGCATTCAATTCAGATTCTTTTGGCACAGCTGCTACCACCCCAGCCTCCTTGCATTTTGGATCTTTGTGGTCTTGAAAACTTGCTGTACTGTGATTGTGTTCCACCTGTGTGACTTTTGAACTGCCTAAAGCAACCCAGTTTTTATTTCCACCTCCTGGGACATGCAAATCATGATCTTTTCCAGTATCGTTCTTCTTCATTGGCTTTTCTTTACTCCCTGGTACATCTGGAACCAAGGGAGACTTTGATGAATCCATTCGGACAGGTTCTGAACTGCTGTATTTGTGATCCTTCTCAGCATTGTGAGGCTTGACACTAACACGCTGCTGTTGGTCAGGTTGATCTTTTGAAGCCAGTAGATTTTCAGCAGAAGCCACTTTCAAGACTGAAGTGAAAATTCCTGGTTTCTTATCTTCCTGCTGCTTGTCTGAAAAGCCAAAGCTGCTTAAAAAGGGGATCTGAAGCTTAGCAGTGAAAGGTAAATTAGGTTCGCTGCTTGTAGTACTTGTTTTTCTGACATCATCTTCTGACTGGTGACCTTTCCCCAAGGCCAACGGTGTCTCCTTTGGCACGGCCTCAGCAGAAGAAGGAAGCAACAACTGGCTGAAAGATTTTTTCAGTGGACTAAAAAAGCTATCAGCTGGTTCACCCTGCTCTGAAGGCTGAGCAGTAGCCTCCTTTTTACCATCACCTGGCTTGTGTTCCAACACTTTTCCTGCAGGAGGCTGATTTCTTGAAGTGTCCGGTTGTTGTTTAACAGTTTTATCTGGCTGGTTTGAACTGGGAGGCACTTCGGAAGAAGAAGCAAACAACTGGCTGAAAGACTTTTTCAGCGGACTAAAAAAGTTATCAGGTGGACCTCCCTGCTCTGAAGGCTGAATTGCCTTTTTACCATCACTTGCCTTGTTCTCCAACACCTTCCCTGCAGGGTGTTGGCTTTTTGAAGTGTCTGGTTGTTCTTTAACAGTTTTATCTGGCTGGTTTGAGATGGGAGGTGCCTCAGAAGATTTTTGTGGGCCCGCTGGCTGCTTGGAAACAGCCAGGTTCTCAAAACTGGCTTTCAGGCTGAAAGAGCTAACAGAGCTTGACAGTTTTCCAAAGATTGAGGACACTGGGCCGCTACTTGCAGTTGTGTCTGTTTCACTCTTGTTCACTTCAGCAGATGGATTTGTAGGTTTTATATGGTTATCTTCATGAAACTTCTCACATGCCTTAGCTTCAGAAGCAATTGTGTGTGATGCTTCCACTTTTGGGGGCTCTTCAGGTTTTACAGTTTCTTTCTTTGGTGCCTCTTTTTCAGAGAAAATTTTTAAAGGGTTGAACAAACCTAAGACAGAGTTCACAACCAAGTCTGCATTCTGAGAGGAAGGATGGGTCTGAGCACTGCTTGCAGAAGGATCCTGAACATCTGGGACAGGAGAAGCCTTTTCGTCTACCTTAGTTTTCTCTGGGAGACCAATGCTGGTCTCACTAGTTCTTTTCTCACAGGTGTTCTGATTCAAGGAGGGAGATGTTATTGATACCTTTGTTTCTGCTTTACTGCTTGTTTTCCCTTCTAGGGAGGCACCATCAGATTTAGGTTTGCTTGAAAATAAGCTTGTAATGCCTCTTTCAGATGGTCCGTCTGACTTTTCTGGTGTGGAAGACACAAGCTTTTCAACGGACGCCGTTAGATGCTTTGTCC
Organism: Urosaurus nigricauda; assembly: GCA_034509955.1. NCBI lineage: Eukaryota > Metazoa > Chordata > Lepidosauria > Squamata > Phrynosomatidae > Urosaurus > Urosaurus nigricauda. The sequence goes on from JAOEGL010000002.1 coordinate 4,362,367, forward strand.
CTGAGCCCATTTTCTCAGTGAGAGAACTAAACAAGGAGTTAACTGTATTCTTCACCCCAGTCAAGTCAGGCAATGCCTCAGATAGGCCTTTGGTGCTCTGGTTGTCCTCTGCAGGAAGTTTTGTCTGCTCTGAACTGGTGCTCTTCTCCACCAGTTTATCAGAACTGGCTGGTTTGATAGAGACAGGCTCATTGGCATTGTTGCTTTGGGGGAGGGTTCCAAACTTACTGATTTCTTCCTCCTTCTCATGTAAATATTCAGACACTGTTTCAACCAAACATTGCAGCTCATCCATGGCATCAACGTATTCCTCAGTTGGCTCTTCTACAGGAGAGAGGGTCAAGTCTTGTTTGAGAAAGCTGTGCTTTCCTCCTCTCCCCCGATGGCCCCTTTTGTCCCTTTGTAACAGGGACATAGAACTTCCTGTATGGTTTTCAGCAAGATAGTGAATATTTGATTCACACAACGCTTGTGAAAGTATAGCTATTTCTTCTAGTTCATCCTCATCGTCTGAAACAGGAGAGTACTGAAGTTCGTCAGATGCACTGCTGTCAAATTCTTCAAGGGCACCCAGCGGCATAAAACAGTTTGCAGGTGGTTCTGGAAGCATTCTCTCTTCACCACCAAAGTGAACTGATCCAGCATCATGGTTTCCCTGCTTGTTTTTGGACAACTTACCACTCTTGACAAGAAGGCCATTTTTGTATGGGCGCAAAACAGGGTACACAGGCAACTGCTCTTCATTCTCAATGGGACTGCTGCCATATTTTTCAGTTTTGTCATAATCCAGACACATATTACGTTCAGTTCTTGTTTGGATACTCCCTGAAGAAACTATTGCAGGAGGAAGTCTCAAGATATCATTATTTTGTACTCCTGTTAATTTACCTTCTTCAAAATTCTTGTATCTTAGCTTCTTTTTTCTTCTCCTATCTATTGTGTCATATTCCTCAGGATAGCAAGGGATGCCAGGACTTCCAGACTCTATACTAACTTTCTGTGAAAACCTGGATTTTTCATGATGGCTGAAGTTCTGCTTTTTGGAGAGCCTGGGACTTTTTGTTTCTTGCCAATTTCTAGTTCTATGACTTTTTTCTAAAAAATCTTCTATTAGCTGCTTGCCTAATTCCTCATAGTTCTCATCATACTCTTCTTGGTCGACTTCATAATCAAATGGAATTATCCTGATTTTTCCATTGCTAACTAAAGTCTCTTGACTGATATGTGTGAGGAAAGAATATAAACAGGAGAGAAGGGTAAAGAAAAAATAAAAAGGAAAGAGCAGGAAAGGCAAAGAAAAATGAGATTTAACATAACACATGCAAAGGAAAGATCCATAAAGACCAAATCATATAATGAGCTACATGCAAAGAAATAAAAACATGGAAAATGTCATGGTACATGCTGATAATGTTATTGTCATTTGTTAATATTAACTGTTCAAAAAAAACTTTTACTGTTACAGTAGTTAGAGTTTATGCTATAGTTTAGCATAATGAAAGCTGGGACAGGAGAGAATTTAACTTTGGAGGCTGGATCCAGACCTGACATTGCATAAATTGGAAGATCCCTTCTGAACACAAAAAGTCCTCAGAAGCTCCCAAAGGAACAGGGACTTAATCTTTGTCAGTTCCTCTTCCCTTGCAGCCCTTGCTCCCCCATGCTGTTTTGGAGACCCCCAAATGTCTTTCAAGGGCCATGGGGAGCTGTTAGGAAGGAAAAGGGATTGAGAGAAACTCCTTCTTCATCTCTATCCTGCTTCAGGGCAAGCACTTCATGATCAGAGTAATGGGCACAGGCAGCCTGGAGACCTTTTCTTTCAGTAGAATAATCTTGAAGTGACAGGAAATACATTATTTCTAAATCTTTGCTAAATACAGAAAACACATCTTAAAAAGTGCAATAAATGATGAGCTAAAATATGGCAAGTGGTGTGTCAGTTGGTATTTTAAGAAGGGATATTTGAGGACCTGGAAAGGAAGCCAACATAAATAAAAGCCAACTGAAGTGCCTAAAGACTGGCCTTTTGGAATCCTACATGGGGATACTGGACACTGGAAGGTGTTCCTTTGTCCTGTCTATCTGGAACAAATGGGAGAAGAATAACCCCATCTACAAGAGGTTCTTCCCTTATCTACTGGGAAATAAGGGCATGCAAACAGCAGCAGCCAGCTCAGCCACACCAAAGCCACACTACCACAGGACACAGGACAACCGAGGAGGCGCACACAGGGCCACCCACCTATCCGACAACTCCAGGGAGTGCCGGCTTTCTAGCGACAACTGGCGGCTTGTCATTTGACTCGACTGTGATGCAGATTCCAGGTCAGTCCGGCCACTCACAGTGGAGTCTAAGCTATCGTATCTTCTTCAAAAAGGCAAGGAAAATGTGGGAGATGTGAAAGCACAAGTGGCAACAGAGGACGTTCAGACAGGTTTACATCAGCAAAATGGACAACGGAAGTAAGAGGGCACTGCCACCAGATGGTTCAGGGTTCAGGTGGCCTATGGACAATACTGCACCTAGGCTGGATGGGTACAAGTCAAGCTATCCTGCATTCAGGTGGTTCCAATGGCTCCCTATGTCTTTTATAGAAATTATGGCTTGAGAACAAATGGACTAGGAAACCTTGCAGAGATTTAAATAAAGGCCTGGAATTTCCTGTCTAAAAACAATCACAAAGTTAGTTACACCACATGATACTGGATCACATTAGTTCCCAAGGCTGGTGAACATTTTAGGCCAGGGATTCCCAGCCTTTTTGACTTATTTCTATGGCAGAGCCCCTAAGAGGTTTACCCTATGTCTTACAAGGTGTTTAGGAGTATATATAATAATATATTCTTATTCTTTAATTTCATTCAATTTTTCTTTCCTTTTTCTGGAGTGGATACAGAGCCCTAAAGGCTCCTCACAGGCTCAGCACATGCTGGGAACCCCTGCTTTAGGTTAAAACTGGCCCAGCTTTTTTCCACCAAGATTGGCACAACATCAACTAATGGAAAGACCCACTCAGGGCATGGCTGCTGTGACCACACCATTACAAGGCCATCATCCAATGTGGGTGGAGATACAACCAGGATGAAGTATCTACTGCCTGCCTCTCCAACCATACACAAGTGGCTCATGTTGCTTGGGGATGTGTGAGAAAAGCAGAGAGAGTCTGGAGGCCTTCCTAGGGAACACAGGCAACTGACTTAATAAATAAATAAAATTTTTATTTACATTTTCCTGCCTCTCTCAGATGGATCGAAGTGGGATTACTTCGTCAGACCCTTGGAGGTGAACTTTGCCCAACAGTGTTAATTCTGACCAGCAGTCATGGCTGCCCAGGGCTTCACCCATGACTTTTTCCCAGTGTTGCCTAGAAATACTGGAATTTTCTGCAGAGGAACCTAAAAGGTTGTCCTACAAGAGGCCCAGACCATTGGGAATTGGTCTAGACCAGTACAGCCACCTCCACCCGGTAGACCTGCCTCTCTCCAAGGTTTCAACTCCACCTGGAGATTCCTGGCCTTCCCGCCTTGTGGTCTCTCACCCAACTAAACTTGCCCCATGCTAAGTCAGACCCTGGTGGGCCATCTCAACTGGCAGCCTAAGCACTGACTGGCAGAAGGTAATGTTCTCCAGAAATCCAGGCAGGAAATCTCCCCTAGCCTTACTTGGAGACTGAACCCTGGATCCTTATACACCCAGAACTCTGCTCTGATCCTGAGCTGGGGTCCCTCCCTTTCTGCACTGCCCTTGCCCCTTGCTAAGAAAGCCACATGCTCTGCAAGAGAGCCACGCAGCAGCAGCAGGATGGAGGCCCATCTCTCTGGAAACTCACTATCTGGGATAAGCAGATAAAACGGATAATATTTAATCCAAAGCAGGGATGGAAAAAACTGCTGCCAATTCGCAATGTCAGCAGCCATTTCTCGGTTTTGATGTCACCCTTGCCAGAAATACATACAGCCAGAGAGAAAGGGACCCCGCAGGAACAACATCACCACCACCACCACCCCATGCTCATATGGAAATTAGAAGACAATCTTTCTGCTGATTATCAGGAAGAAACACAGGGACACTCAAAAAGGTCAGGGCCCAGGTATGATCCCTGTTGAGGGGCCCCCTCTGGGCATCCCTCCTTTACAATCACTTATCTTTGTTAAGGATCCTGATAAACTCTGGGTAGTATCCTCTAAGACGTTTGCAACTCTCTTTCCTCTGATTTATGGAATATGTATAGTTCTTTAAAACATGGTTATACAGACATTTATTTACATTTAGTCTTCTAAGTCTCTTCAACATGCATGAAGTGTACTTTGTTTGATTCTTCGTGCTGACAGTTATTCTTCCTGTTGACAGTCATTTTGATCTGAGGTGGTTCAGCAAATGGAAATGGGGAGGAGGGGGGAGGTTGGAAATCTTCCCATTCTTCTGCAATCCCCTGCACCACTGTCCAAGAATTCACCAACCCTCCAAAGGAGATGCCAGCAGGGGGCTGGAACAGAAAATTAACAGAACCAACCACAATTCCCCACCCCAGCTTTCTTCCCAGAGGAACCTCTACTGGTCCACACAACCTTCAATAAGCCGGAGGACAGAACTGGACGTGACCTTCTTCCTTTAAAATACCCTCCATTTGAGAGACAACTGCTTCTGGTTAGGCTCTAAGCTCCTTTGAGAAGCAAGCCATTCAAGATAGTTACAAGAGTTTGTTAGGACAGTTAGGTGCTTTTATATAAGACATATTAAGAAACTCAGCCTTCCGCTTTTCAAAAAATTAATGGAGAAATCTGGCAATGCATTTTTCCCCTTTTTCATTTGAGATCTCTATACTTTTAAACTTTTCCCCTACAATTGTTTAATAGGCCAACACTCTAAACTGAGCCTTTAGAAAGAAATGGTTGCAGCAAACAGGAACAAAAGTGGTGCTGGTCCCTAGCAAATTAGGAAATAATAATTGCCATGGTTTTTGGTGGGTTTTTCAGGCTATGTGGCCATGTTCTAAAAGAGTGCTGGCGAAATATCAGGAATAAATTCTTCTAGAAGATGGCCACATAGCCCCCAAAAAAACCACAAAAAGCTATGGATGCTGGCCATCAAAGCCGTTGACTTCACAATAATTGCCGTTCCCGCACCTCAGAAAGTTTAAGATGTACTGCTATAAGTTATAAAACAGATCCATATTTATTCTTAATTAACTAAGCGTTGTCCCCATCTTCAAAAAGGAAAAAAAAGAGGATCCCAACAATTATCGTCCAGTTAGTCTGACATCAATACCAGGAAAGATTCTAGAGCAGATCATTAAGCAGAGAGTCTGTGAACATTTAGAAGCCAATGCCATAATCACAAAAAGCCAACATGGGTTTCAGAGAAACAAGTCATGCCAAACGAACCTGATCTCTTTTTTTGATAAAATTACCAGCTTGGTAGATGAAGGGAATGCTGTGGATATAGTTTACCTCGATTTCAGTAAGGCCTTTGACAAGGTTCCCCATGACATTCTTGCAAACAAGCTTGCAAAATGTGGGATAGACAAGTTAACTGTTACATGGATTTGTAATTGGTTGAGTGGCCGAACTCAAAGGGTGATCAACAATGGCTCCTTTTCATCCTGGAGAGAAGCGACCAGTGGGGTCCCACAGGGTTCTGTCCTGGGCCCAGTGCTGTTCAACATCTTTATTAATGATTTGGATGACAGAATTGGGGGCATACTTATCAAGTTTGCAGATGACACTAAACTAGGAGGAGTAGCTAATACCCCAGAGGACAGGATCAAAATTCAAAATGACCTGAATATACTAGAAAGCTGGGCCAATGCTAACAAGATGAAATTTAACACAGAGAAATGTAAGGTTCTGCACTTAGGGAGGAAAAATGAAATGCACAGATATAAAATGGGGGACACCTGGCTGAATGAGACCACATGTGAAAGGGATCTAGGAGTCCAAGTAGACCATAAGCTGAACATGAGTCAACAGTGTGATGCAGCAGCTAAAAAGGCCAATGCAATTTTAGGCTGCATCAATAGAAGTATAGTGTCTAGATCAAGGGAAGTAATGGTGCCACTCTATTCTGCTTTGGTCAGGCCCCACCTGGAATACTGTGTCCAGTTCTGGGCACCACAATTCAAAAAGGATGTGGAGAAACTGGAGCGGGTCCAAAGGAGGGCAACTAAGATGGTGAAGGGTCTGGAAACCATGCCCTATGAAGAACGCCTTAGGGAACTGGGGATGTTCAGCCTGGAGAAGAGAAGGTTAAGAGGTGATATGATAGCCCTGTTTAAATATTTGAAGGGATGTCATATTGAGGAGGGAGCAAGCTTGTTTTCTGCTGCTGCAGAGACTAGGACGCGGAACAATGGATATAAATTGCAGGAAAAGAGATTCCACCTCAACATTAGGAGGAACTTCCTGACAGTAAGGGCTGTTCGACAGTGGAACACACTCCCTCGGAGCGTAGTGGAGTCTCCTTCCTTGGAGGTCTTTAAGCAGAGGCTGGATGGCCATCTGTCAGGGATGCTTTGATTTGGAGGTCCTGCATGGCAGGGGGTTGGACTAGATGGCCCTTGTGGTCTCTTCCAACTCAATGATTCTATGATTCTAAGCCACTTTAAAAACCAATTGGAGAAAGAAGCACAGACACATGTCTAGTTTCTCCCTAAAAAAATGGAAGGCACCAGTTCAAAAGCAAGCTAGAAAGTATATTATTTATCTTCTTATTAATATTTGTATGCAATCTTTTCTGCTGAAAGGCAGTGCACAATAAATTTAAACAAAGCATTCTGTGCTGCAATGGGAGAGAGGGTGTGTGTCTGTGTTTCTTTCTCCACTATACCTCCCAAACTTAGGCACTGAAACCTGGCAGGTATGCTATGAGCCCAGGTTCAGGTCACTCAGTTTTCAATGAGACCCTGACACACCCCACATTATTCAGAGGGAGATGAGGTATGTCTCTGTGCCTCTATCTCCTCTTGGTTTTTTTAAATTAAAACTTATTTTATTATTTGTTTTATTTATATCCTGCTTTTCTTCCAAAAAGGATTTGAATGGGCTTACATCATGAATGTAAAAAGAACAGTTAAAACAACGTGAAGTACAAAAATTTTAAAATTAAATAACATTAAATTGTTGTTAAATTAAAATCAAATGATCTTTAAAGAGGCTTATTTAATTTTAATTAAGAGCAAACACACATCTGTTTACAACCTACAGCAATGCATCTTAAGATATCTGAGGTTGAGAGCTAGCATGTTTTTGTTTCCTAATCAGACATTGGTTCCAACAGAGGACCCACCTGATTCCTGTTCTTTCGTGGTAATCCAAATCATAACCATGTCCAGGCTCCATGCAGGAGTCTCGGAAGACCCCCTGCTGCTGCAAACGGGAAGCCATGGGGAACTGGTGGACCGAGGCATTGGGCTGGGAGGTGGTGTGGTATGGGGGCGGGATGCTGTTGCTGGTCTCGCTGCGGTAGTCACTGTCTCTGTCATCCACTGCACTGTCATGGTCTTCAAAAGCTGCAAGACAGAATAGGTTAGAAACCACAGCATCACCTACACTGCCCAGACCAAAATGTGGCCACGCCAGCATGGATTCCACAATAAAGCACTGTTCAAAGCAGCTTTGTTTTGTCAAAAAGCAAAGGTAAAGGAAAGGAAGCTGAGACCAAACACCTTGGGGCCTTGTACGCATGCCCCTCACTGGATAATTTTATTTATTTATTTATTTATTTTTAATATTGTTTTATTGTTCTTGGATTGTTTTTAACTTGTGAATATGTTGTACACTGCCCTGGTTGTTGGAAGGGCGGTATATAAATAAAGATATTATTATTATTATTATTATTATTATTATTATTATTATTTGAAATTTAGCTGCTGAATCCTTTTTTTTAACAAAAAACTGTGCTTTCGCTTCAAAGTCTCATGCTTCCCATGAAGATATACCATGCTAAAATGAAGGCCAGCTTTATTTTGGTTGAAAGAAAGGCCAAAGGGAGAGGATGCCACTTTACTGGAAGGGGAGCACAATATTTGAAAAAAGGGGAAGATAAATTCTTCCTTCAGCGTCTTCCTTTCTCTTCAATGTCTCAGCACTGAGTTGCTACCTCCTTCCCTCCCTCAGCCTTCACTGGAAGCCCCAAAATAACTCTGTAGCACTTCTCTGATCAGGGATGTGGAGAAACCCTCTGCAGAAAGTCACAGCAGGCCTGGGAGTCAGGGCAAGGCAGCCTCTGCAGCAATCAACATTTCCATGCTTCAGGAGAAGGCCCTTGAAACAAATCACAATGCATGTACGTGCTGCCCAGGGAAAAGGAAAGAGATCATGAGAGAGGCAAAAGGAAGCTTGGCCAGTTGGGGGACAGGGGTAGGGTGTGGAGGAGAGAAACAGAAGAGGAAGAGAACAAGTGAACGTCTTAGTCTGGCACCTTCTGCTTCCAAGCGCTCATGCTCTGCCTAGGAAGCCAAGCATGATGGTGGTTCCTGGAGAATGCCCTCTTTTGGGCTGGCAAAGTGAGAAGAGGGAAGGGTCCCAACGGCCCTGCCCAGCTCAAAAGAGGGAACCCGCAACATCTACTTGCTATAAGCCAGCACTGGGTTTCAGAGGTTGGAAAATCAAAGAAAAGCCCACATCATCCAGAGATGAATGACTCCAGCCAGGATGCTTCCATTGTCCTCCATAATCCATCTTGGATCAGCAACAGCCTCTCTGCTTCATCCATGAACCAACCAAAATCTTTTTCTTGAAAACTTCATGCAAGCATGGCCAGCCAGCAGCCAAGAGAGGCCAGATTTTTTGTTGTTGTTGTTGTTCCAGGTTCTCTTAATTGACTTCCAATTGATGTCCTTCCATAGAAAGAAGCCGTCATCCTCCCCACCAATACAAAGTGGAGTACTAATGTGCATCCCTACAAGGAACCCAGAAGAGAACATGAAGCATCCCTGGCGGAGACCATCTTCAAACAGCTGCTCTGTAGTTTCCTGCCTCTGAAACTGCCTGGAGTGAGATTGCACTTGCTGGTCTCCATTCATAAGGGAAAGGGGCTAATTTCACTGCATCAACATGTCTGGGTCCATGGAAAGGCACTAGGTAGAATATAAATGAAAAGCAGCTCCTTCAAATAAGAGCCACCATTATTTCAATGTGCATTTTAGATGGAGGACGATTGCCCTTGCCCCCCCAAAAATCCCTCAAGAGTGGGATGGGGACAAGCGTGACAAGAAAGGAAACTTAGCCCCCTTGAGGCTGCTTCCCAAGGAAAAAGGAGGTTTTGCTTCAGCATTTAAGGGGCTTAAGCAGTATCTAAAAACACCCCACAGTTCGAAGTGCTCTGGCCTAGGGAGTCTTTGAGGTTGGCTGAAGAGGTTTAGCCTCAGTTTCCATATCCAGCAAGGAAAATAAGTCCTCTGGGAAGCAAGACAGTTGAGGGAAATGAGTCAGGGGGCTCAGTGGTAGTTCAGGAGCACAATTGGGGGGGTGTCATTCTCCTTCAGACCCAGTTGATAATGGGGAAGAGGCCCCATTCATTCCAATGGGGCAGGCAGGCAATTTGCCTCTGATGTGGTGGGGAAGTTTGAGGCATACAGTGCAGCACCTATGGCTGGTCATTGCATATAAGGTATTCTGTTCCTTGGCAAAATGATGTTACATTCATCACTACATTCCTTACAAGGCTGCATTAAAAAATCAAAAGTTCATCTCAACCTTATCCATGGGGAGAAAGAAAGAGAAATCTTATTTTCCAAGAAACAGACACTTTATATTCAGGACCCAATAAGGACTGGTGGGTCAAACTGCCTTCTTCCAAACATGCCCTGATCCTAAGTACTGATGATGTGGCCATATATTTATGAAAAACAAAGTTTCTTGATTAAGAATTCATGGGAAGCTTTGTACAGACATGCAATTTTAAAAATACTTATTATTTGTGGAGGAAGTGATCGCTTCTTTCTGGATCACTAACTGGGGCTTTTGTTGGTCTTGGATTGCAAGCACCACACACAGAGACAGCATGGCCTTGGTTGTGCCACTCCACCACCCACACTGAATCACACCGTATCGCACAGTAGACTCCATGCCAGGGCAACAAGAGAGTCTGATAGCCCCCCCCCCCCAACAGCTTGGGAAGATCACTGCTTTCAAGGAAAAGAAGCCTACAGAGGAGTTTTATATTTAAAAAACAAGAATTGGGTCACTTCTATTCACCAGACAAAAGTACTAAATCAGGGGCAAGAACCATATGGCCCTCTTCCAGATGTACTAGGACTGCACCTCCCAGCATTCACCACTCTTGGCTGATAAGCAGAGGGCTGCAGCCCAGCTATATCTGGAGGGCATCTCCTCCTAAACCATCTAAGGGTCTTTCACTTTAGCCAGCTTCTCTTTTATGAATAGCATAATGCACAAGCCCAGGCAAGTTTATTCTACCTCCCAGCCACCCCCAAACTCCCCTACCAAGGCCATGCAATTCATTCCCCACACATTCTTCAGCTCAGAAGAATGAAAGCCGGCTGGGAAAACAGAGGAGGGTCAACTTTTAGGAAGACGAAAGAGGCATGCTCCACTTTGCAAGACAACCTGGAATTCATGCATACAGACTAGTGAGAGGACAAGTGAGGCTCACGTCGTCACATTGGCGCTCCGTCAGTGATCTACCATCTAAAATCTGGGAGAAAAAGGAGAGAAAGAGAGAAAGGAAAGAAGGAAGGAGAAAGAGGAAGTGAGAGGCAGAAGCATCAGCTGGATGTAGGAAAGAGACCCATCAAGGACCACTGGAAAATCAAAACCCATGTTATTTTCAGAAACATGTCAGTGTGTTGCTCCAGCCACAGAATATTTCTGGGCTTATGCCCAAAAATGGGGTGTATTTTGTTGCTGTTATAGGTTATCAAGTTATGCTGTCCTTTTGAATGAGAGACCTCCAAGAGCCCCTGTTCATGGGTGGCCGTGGATGCCTTGGTTGAAGGATCCCTTGCCTCCTCTTAAACCTGACTGTCCTGCTAACTACTGAGCTGACAGGAGATGACTAAGGAGGGGGATCTGAAAGCATCTCCCTGGGTTGCCCACCTTCCTAGATCCCCAATTGATCCACCCTGAAGCTGAGCTTAATTTCTTGTCCTGCAGAGGAGAGGATCTGATGAAGTTTTGAGCAAGATTCCCAATGACTTGTGCACCACAGTTTTATCCCACCCATCCCGCAAGACATGGCAGTGAGCGGAGAAAGCTTCACTAAGGAAAGGTCTCAGGAGGCACCTTTCCTCCTCCTCACACCAAAAGGGAAAATGCTCCCAAGGGGAGCCCTGAGCTTCAAGAGAAACAGGGGGTGTTGGTGTCAACACTGAGCAAACTATGGATGGAGGTTGGGTTCCCAGAATGGTCCACAGATGAAGCCAAACCAAGCCCTCTGTTGTTGTTATCCAAAAGTTATCTATCCCACATACTCTGAGCAACACAGTCCAGTTGGCAGATTAATGTCCCACAGTGCCCCTCTCGCACTGCATGAAATAGAAAGGCAAGGAGACCTGAGGGCTTGGCATTACTCAAAGTCGTCAGCCTGCCTAAGAAGCCCCCACCCCACTAGAGGTCATTCTGCTCAGGTCCTGTCCAAACTGAAGCAAGCCCTGGGAAGGGAGATTAGCAGAGACCAGGGCACAGTGACCTCTCCCTTCTCCAACCACTTGTCTCCCAGAATGAGAGGCTAGTGGTCTTTTTAAGGAATTGAAAACATCAACCCTTGCCATTGGACAAAAGTCTGCAATTATGCCCTCATTTGCCTTATAAAAGCCAAAAAAATTCATTCTGGAATCCAGGGAAATGAATGTGAAGGTGGGATGCAGGAGAATGATCCCATGAATGTGTCTTTTAAAGTTTTCTCTAACAATAGAATAGCACACCTCCAGATGAATGCCACTCCATTCCAGGAGACATGCCCTAAAATATGCTGCCAAGAGAGAAAATCTCTCCCAGAAAAAGAAGGGCTTGCTGTGCTCAGCAAGGAGGTCGGGGTCTCACTATTCAGCTTCTGATGCTACCCACAGCCACCACAGAAAAGCAATCTGGGAGGAGGACAGCCAAGGAACAACAGCCATGTCTTGCAATGGGCTCTTTTGCCACAGAAACCAGAAAACTGTATAGCCACTCAAGTAACATGTGGCAGATGGTCCTTAGTATAGCTATGAAACATGGGCCTGGGGAAATCTTCAGCAGCTCCCAAGAGGCTAGCAAGGTTGTCGCTTGATTTGAGGGTATCTAGTCCTATATGATGCAGAAGACAAGGAGATGATTTGCCCATTGTATAGACTGGGATCTGGCTCTGAGCACAGTGTGGAAGGAAAAGGGATTAATTTTACAAGGAGATTCTTAGCAAAGGTGGTGAAGAAATTCCTGAGTGTAAGATCTGTTCAACAGTGGAAAAGTCTTCTTGGGAACATAGGGTAGACTCTCATTCACAAGGTTTTAAAGCAAAAGCTGGATGGCCAGTTCTTAGCTGTGATTTCCCACATTAGCTGTTGGGGCTCCTTCCAGTTCTACTAGTCTCTCTTTCTTTCTTCTTTGGAGCAAGCGTGAAGAAAGAGAGAGTAGGAGAAGCTTTCCTCAGCCCTTCTACCATAAAGCCATATTGGACAAACCCCAACCCATCACAAACTGCCATTGTCATGGCAGAGGAGTGCTATTTTCATTGTCCCCCAGCTTTTCTAGGCAATCTTTTCCTACAACATTGGGCCTGCAAAGGAACCACAGCCTCCCTTAACCAGCAAAACAGAGGATGGTCAAGATCAAGATATTTCCAAAGGGGCAACAGCACACACTAGTCCCCATATGGTATCAGATACCAAGACTGAAATTGATATCAGAGAGATGAGGATGAGCCATTGAATCATAGAATCATAGAATCATAGAGTTGGAAGAGACCACTAGGGCCATCCAGTCCAACCCCCTGCTATGCAGGAAATCCAAATCAAAGCACCCCCGACAGATGGCCATCCAGCCTCTGTTTAAAGACCTCCAAGGAAGGAGACTCTATCACCTTCCGAGGAAGTGCGTTCCACTGTCGAACAGCCCTTACTGTCAGGAAGTTCTTCCTAATGTTCAGGTGGAATCTCTTTTCCTGTATCTTGCATCCATTGTTCCGGGTCCTGTTCTCTGGAGCAGCAGAAAACAAGCTTGCTCCCTCCTCAATATGACATCCTTTCAAATATTTAAACAGGGCTATCATATCACCTCTTAACCTTCTTTTCTCCAGGCTAAACATCCCCAGCTCCCTAAGTCGTTCCTCATAGGGCATGGTTTCCAGACCCTTCACCATTTTTGTCGCCCTCCTTTGGATACACTCCAGTTTCTCAATGTCCTTTCTGAATTGTGGCGCCCAGAACTGGACACAATATTCTAGGTGGGGCCTGACCAAAGCAGAATACAGTGGCACTATTACTTCTCTTGATCTAGACACTATACTTCTATTAATGCAGCCCAAAATAGCATTGGCCTTTTTAGCTGCCGCATCACACTGTTGACTCATGTTCAACTTGTGGTCTACTTGGACTCCTAGATCCCTTTCACACGTAGTTTCATTCAGCCAGGTGTCACCCATCCTATATCTGTGCATTTTATTTTTCCGCCCTAAGTGCAATACCTTACATTTCTCTGTATTGAATTTCATTTTGTTAGCTTTGGCCCAGCTTTCTAGTCTATTCAGGTCATTTTGAATCTTGATCCTGTCCTCTGGGGTATTAGCTATTCCCCCTAATTTGGTGTCATCTGCAAATTTGATAAGTATGCTCCCAATTCTGTCATCCAGGTCATTGATAAAGATGTTGAATAGCACTGGGCCGAGGACAGAGCCCTGTGGGACCCCACTGGTCACTTCTCTCCAGGATGAAAAGGAGCCATTGTTGAGCACCCTTTGGGTTCGGCCATTCAACCAATTACAGATCCATTTAACAGTTCCTTTGTCTAGCCCACATTTTGCAAGCTTGTTTGCAAGAATGTCATGGGGAACCTTGTCAAAGGCCTTACTGAAATCAAGATATACTATATCCACAGCATTCCCTTCATCTACCAAGCTGGTAATTTTATCAAAGAAAGAGATTAGATTTGTCTGGCATGACTTGTTTCTCTGAAACCCGTGTTGAGTTTTTGTGATTATGGCATTACCATCTAGATGTTCACAGACTCTCTGTTTAATGATCTGCTCCAGAATCTTTCCTAGAACTGATGTCAGACTAACTGGACGATAATTGTTGGGATCCTCTTTTTTCCCCTTTTTGAAGATGGGGACAACGTTTGCCCTTCGCCAGTCTGCTGGGATCTCTCCTGTTCTCCAGGAGTTTTCAAATATGATTGCCAATGGCTCTGATATTACTTTTGCCAGTTCTTTTAATACCCTTGGATGGAGTTCATCTGGTCCCGGAGACTTAAATTCATTTAGATTAACAAGGTGTTCCTCTACTATCTCTTTACTTATTCTGTGCTGAAATTCCCCAATTCTGTTCTCTGCTCCATTATCCTCAGGTTGAGCACCCTTTGCCTTTTCTGAGAAGACTGAGGCAAAGAAGGTGTTGAGTAATTCTGCCTTTTCTCTGTCCCCTGTTAGCATTTTGCCATCTTCTCCACGCAGTGGCCCTACCGTTTCCTTCTTCTTCCTCTTGCTGCGGACATATCCAAAAAAGCCCTTTTTATTGTTCTTAACGTCTCTAGCAAGCCTGAGTTCATTCTGCGCTTTAGCTTTTCTGACTTTACCCCTACACATGCCTGCTATTTCTTTGAATTCCTTTTTCGTGATTTCCCCCTTTTTCCATTTCTTATACATGTTCCGTTTCAAACTTAGCTCGGTTGAAAGTTCCTTAGTCATCCATCCTGGTTTCTTGAGACACCTCCCGTTTTTCTTTCTCACTGGAACTGTTTGAAATTGTGCCTTCAGTATCTCCCTTTTGAGAAAGTCCCATCCGTCCTGAACTCCTTTATCTTTTAGTATTTCTGACCATGGAATCGCCCTCAATACTTCTCTAAGTTTACTGAAATCCGCTCTCCTAAAGTCTAGGATGCGTGTCTGACTCTGCCTGGCTTCTCCTTTCCACTGTATTACAAACTCCAGGAGAACATGGTCACTTCCACCTAATGATCCCACCACTTGCACCCCATTAACCAAGTCCTCCTTGTTGGTTAGGATCAGATCTAAAATAGCTGACCCCCTTGTTGCCTCTTCCACCTTTTGGACCATGAAATTGTCTTCCAGGCAAGTGAGGAATTTGCTAGACCTTGAGGATTTTGCTGAGTTAGACTTCCAGCAAATATCAGGATAGTTGAAGTCACCTATCACTACTACATCTCTCTTTTCTGACTGTGTGGTCATCTGTTCTAGAAAGATATCATCCAATTCCTCAGTCTGACTTGGGGGTCTGTAGTAGACTCCCACCGTAACACCCTTGTTGTTTCCCTCCCCTTTGATTCTTATCCAGATGCTCTCCACCTGGCTTCCATGATTGATGTCCAGGATCTCTTCACTGGTGTAAATATCTCTGACATATAGTGCTATTCCTCCTCCTTTCCTGTTTGGCCTATTTCTCTTAATAAGGTTATACCCCTCTATTTCCACATTCCAATCATGAGACTCATCCCACCAGGTTTCAGTGATGCCTATTATATCATATTTGCCTTGTTGTACTAGGAGTTCGAGTTCATCTTGCTTATTTCCCATGCTCTGTGCATTAGTGTAGAGACATCGCAGACCATGGTTCCCTTTTACTTGCTGCCTGTGCAAGTTTTTTTGCCTCCCACTGTTGGGTCCTTGCACTGTTTGCCTTGTTTCCTCTATGTCAGTTTGACTATTTACGCCATCCCTTATGCGTTCCTTAATATTGTCTCCCTTCCCCTCGGAACTCAGTTTAAAGCTCTCCTGATCAAGTTCTTGAGACTGTTGGCAAAAACATTTCTTCCAACTGGCGTGAGATGCAACCCGTCTGTTGCAAGAAGTCCCTCCTCATGGAACCGCAGCCCATGATCCAAGAATCCAAATCCTTCTCGGCGGCACCATCTGCGAAGCCAGTTGTTCACCTCTGCTATTTTCCTCTCCCTTCCTGGACCATGCCCTTCAACTGGCAGAAGAGACGAGATGACAACCTGTACATCCATTCCTTTCAGCTTCCTACCAAGCGCCTCGTAATCCCTTTTGATGTTCTGAATGCTGTGTCTTGCAGTATCATTAGTTCCCACGTGGACCAAAAGGAAGGGGTATTGGTCAGTAGGCTTGACCAGTCTTGTCAGCCTCTCTGTCACATCCCGGATCTTTGCACCTGGAAGACAGCACACCTCTCGAGACATCTTGTCAGGCCTACAAATCACTGCTTCTGTACCCCTCAGCAAGGAGTCCCCCACTACGACCACACGCCTCCTCCGAGGCTTAGCAGCGAGTGTTCCCTCGGGTGGGACTCTCAGGCTCCCTTGCTCTGTCCCTGAAGTCTGTCCATGCTGCTCTTCTTCATCCTCCTTGATAAGGGAAAGAGCTTCGAATCGATTCTCTAGCTGCAAGCTCCCCGAACAATTCCTTCTTGGTTTACTTCTCTTTGTGACCTTCCTCCAGCTGTCCGCCTCCTCTGTTTGGCAAGTGACCTCTTCCACCCTAGCATCTTCCTCTGCATGGTACTCATCCAAGATGGTTAGTTCTTATTGTGTCCAGGAAATCCTCTTGTTCCCTAATCTGCTGAAGTGTAGCTACTCTGGACTCCAGCTGCTGCACTTTCTCCTCCAAGAGTGCTACCAACTTGCACTTGGTGCATGTGAAGTTCTCCACTACTGTAGGCAAGAAGAGAAACATCCCACAAGAGTTGCAGGTGACTGTGGCAGATCCCTCGTTGTCCATACTGCAAAGTCTTTAGTAATAAATATAACAGTCAATCTACTGGGAATACTTCTTTAGGGGTAAGTACTGGCTGCTATCTTACACTTAAAGGGAAGGTTCTGTTTCAATATCTGATTCTAACCTAATGCCACTTGAGCAGAGTTGTTCAGTTAAAGAAAACTAAAATTCCTCCTCCCCTTCAGCAACAAGCACACGGTCTCAAGCACACGGTCCCAAAATGGCTGCCAAGCAGCTCCTCTCCTTCTCCTCTCTCTGGCCGGACTGTTCTGGAAGGCTCTGGAAGGTGGTATATAAAGCTAGTCTGCTAGCTCCGCCCCCTTGTGACTCACAGATGTGACTCACAGAAGCTCCTCCCCTTCAGCAACAAGCACACGGTCTCAAGCACACGGTCCCAAAATGGCTGCCAAGCAGCTCCTCTCCTTCTCCTCTCTCTGGCCGGACTGTTCTGGAAGGCTCTGGAAGGTGGTATATAAAGCTAGTCTGCTAGCTCCGCCCCCTTGTGACTCACAGATGTGACTCACAGAAGCTCCTCCCCTTCAGCAACGAGCACACGGTCTCAAGCACACGGTCCCAAAATGGCTGCCAAGCAGCTCCTCTCCTTCTCCTCTCTCTGGCCGGACTGTTGAGATAAGGAACAGGCTCCTTAAACCAGATAACTGCAAATGACATCCTTCATTGGACTTGAGGTAGCTGCATCCAGAGGACACGGTGGGAATGGGTGACAAAGGGAGCGCAATCTCTTGCAGCAGAGAGACAGTAATTCTGTGCAAAAAGCTCTCACAACAATGCAAGGGAGAACAGTAGGAGCACAGCAGGCCTGTCACAGCAGTGAAAGCCACCCATGGATCTGACTTTAAAAGAGCAAGCTGAAGCTTAGAGAAGCCAGGTGTCCTCACCCACCAACCTCCCTCAGCCCCACTGCATTCCAAAGGCCCATCGTGGGAATGGCTTCCAATCCTCCTCAAAGGATGGAGTGCTGCAGGGGTAAAGGAGAACCATCCTGCCCTCCAACTCCCCTTCACCTCCTTAATGGGCAATGAGAGCTTGCTGTTGCTGTGTGGGCAGGATGCATGCCTTGCCATCTGCAAAGCCTGTCGGAAGCAATTACTGCAGGTTGATAAACATGAAGAAGCACAAGAATGTTCCTTACTGGTTCAGCTGAAAGAGCCCCAGAAAGATAAACAAGAACGAGGGCTGTGGTGTGGGAAGCCAGAAGGGTCAGAGCTGCTACCTGAATGCGAACAGGACAGGGCAGGAGGGCAGATTTTTTGGCACAACTGACTACTTTCAGACAGTGGGCAGTGGTGAAAGCCACAAAGCCCCTCCTGCTTCCTGGCACACGGCCATTCCTTCTGAGGGGCCACAGGTAAGAGAAAAGTACTAAGGAATATCCCTTGTTAGTTCTTACAGCAAGAGAGAGAGAATATAGGGCAGGGGCACAGAAGAATGGAATTCGGCAAAGACAGAGTAGCAGGAGATCCAGGAGATGTTCTACAGATGCATGAATATCCCAGATGTCCCCAGACTGGAGCATGGGAAAACACTTCAAAACCACAAAACGAGTAAGAAACCACTACTGTGTTACATACGCTGCTCCTCTCCCCATCCGAAATAGCTCCAGGTGCCTGCATGCAACAGATGGAAGCAAAACACAGGAACAGAAAAAGTGCAGAGAAACAAGGTCAATGAGAACCCCTTTGTTGAGAATAATCTGAAACAAATATTATTGATTTACTACACAGTAATAGCCTTCATTGTTCAAAAACTTACCACTTGGGAAGACATCTTAACTTCTTAGAAGAGGGAAAATCCTAAATTCACCTTCCTGTGACTTGACAGCACAACTTTTGAGCATAATCTCTTCAGTTCCCATGAATTAACTGTTTCATACTACACAGTTACAGCACTTTGGTCCCTCTTTAGCAGTTGTGGCTTCACCCTATGGAATCCTGGGATTTGTAGTTTCATGAGGCTTTTGAAAGTCTGGGCCCAAGAGCGCCAGTGTTTCCCAAAATAACAAATCCCAGGATTCCTTAGGTGAAGAGATCTTATAGCAGCTTTGAGACTAACTGAAAGGAAAAAGCTGGTAGCATGAGCTTTCATAGACAAGAGTCAACTTGCTCAGATTAGTCTCCAAGGTACTATAAGACCCCTTGGCATACTCATTTTCTAGACTAACACAGCAATGTTTTAGGATTCCTTAGGGTGCAGCGATGGCAATTAAAGCACTATTATCAATGTGCTACAACTTAGTGTGAAAAGAGACCTGCACCACCACAGAGCCTACAGGAAAGACCTTTGTGTAGGCAAAACAGGCAGATCCACACACCCACACATGTGACTGTACATTTCTCTTCACAAGGAAATCCCTCCATGTCATGCAACGGCCCTTTTACATTCACCTAGAGTTTTAATCCCTTCTTCCATCTCATCCATCATCTCCACCTCTGCTTCCTCCACTTCATCTCCTGGGCCTTCTCATTCCCATGGCTTCCGGCTGATAACCTCTTTGTTTTCCTCCTTACACGAGAGCTGCCTTTGTGAATTCGATCACAACAGTCCAAAAGTGCTCAAAAAGTTATTGACAGCTGTAGTTTCCTCCACATGTGTACATTCATTCTGATACGGGTGACAAAAAGAGACAGCAAAAGAAAACTCCTGCTGTGACCCAGTCTCTCCCCACAACAAGAACTATGTTCAACCTGGGAAAGACTTTCCCCAGCTTCTCCTCTGTTTTATTCTTTTATTGATTTATTGTTATTCATTAATATTCCTTTATAGGAAATAACATTAATCATAGAACTGGAAGAGATCACAAGAGCCATCCAGTCCAGCCCCAACTAAGGGGGACTTTCCTTCCTTTGTAACTCTAGAAGAAATTAGAAGACCAGGCCAAGTGAATCAAGGATCCAACTTTATTTAGGGAGGGAAATGAACTTCTGTCTCCCACTCAGAGACAATAATCTTAAAAAGAATGGGAGAGCTGAGCCACAAGTTTTTACATCGTAATACATAGTTTGCCAAGGCTGTCAAATCACAACTACAAAGCCCAGGTGTCAGTTGCCTCTTGCAAGGTAAACAACCATCTGTAGTTCTCCAATCGCTTGGCATTGCAGCATGACAAAATATGCTATGATACCTTCACAATGTCAGCTTGTTCCTCTGGAAGAACTTCCCTAGCACAAGAATTCACAAATAAGAGAGATACAGACATTTGGAGGGTTAGCACATGCAAAACTATTTTAAATTCCCCCTTTACAACAGCCACAACAAAGCAACAAATCATGGTTGGTACCCTGAGAATCGTGATATCTGTAAAAACATCACTTTAAAAAAACAATTGGGTCATTCATTCAGCACGTTTTTAAAACCATAGCTAGCTACCATATACTGTATTGATTTTAAAATACTGGGCCAAAATCTGGTCATTTTTATTTTTATAAACAGTGTTTATAAAATATTCATATCTATTTCTGCTGTGGTTTCATAGCTTAGATACTTCATTACATTAAATGGTGCATACCATTAAATCCATAAATAAGTAGCTAACTAGCACAAACAACATAAAGAGAGGACTTCAGGGAAGGAAAGGAGGTGCTTTTTTGGAAAACACTTGACTATTTTAAGAACATTCCTGTTTCCAAAGCCAGATACACCTTGTGCTAAAAGCATTTATGAATGCTGTTTCAGAACTGCCACTAGCAACCGCTGAGAAATCTAGAACAGGTGAACTATCGGAAGATTGGGCCAAAGGTCTTGCAAATCTCAGCCACCCCAAACCCTTGTAAATGCGGCCTGGAACATATATTACCTCTAGCTAGACTCCCATTGCAAATCCTCCCTTTCTTCTTCTCCTCCATCTCAGCAACTTTTCTTCTCCAACTTAACCTGTCTACCTCTTCCAATTCTTTCACACACTAGTTATGCATGTCAAACACTGTTCATCATTTGAAAGACTTTTTCTCCTTTTCATCCAGTTATTGAGGTTTATTCCTAAACATAACTGTCTAAGATTCAGTGGTGACTAGGAGTACAGTGATACAATTAAGCTTTACAATGATCAATTTATACCATTCTTAGAGATGTCAAATCTGGCTATGTTGACACATGTCTTAGTTCCAGTTCTTATTGGGAAATGGCAAGATGCTTTGTTATTCAGGGCTAACCATGAAAAGTGTTTAGAAACATCAGCAGTCATTTGGTTGAGCAGGTTTACTTACAGGGGAGAAGTGGCTTCCCTTGTGCTACAACTTACCAGGCCACTGGTTTGTTTCTGGGCACAATTCAGAAAGTGCTGATTATTTTATGCAAAGCCCTTACACATCTTGAGACCAAGCCATTTGAAAGGCCACGCCCTTTCTTACAAGTGCCTGGTAAACTCTTACTTACTTACCTATTTATTGACCCATCATCCATCCATCCATCCATCCATCCAACTTCAGGACCTTCTCTCAGTCCCCATGCCATCAGGGAGCACAGTTCAAGGGAACAAGACAGCCAACCCTTCTCTCTCAAACTCCCTGCCCAGGAAAGCTAAGACTACCACTCTGTAGTCCTCCCACCAGCAAACAAATATCCTTTTAATTTGGAGAGGCCCTTGGCATCCAACCTGGGCTGTTCTGGAAAGGTTGTCCTGACCAAGTGAGTGTTGTTTTTTGTTTTTACTGATGGTATTTTAGAACTGCATTCTTAATGCATTGTCTCTTTGCCACCTTGAGTGCCACTTCATGGCAGAAAGACAGGGCAGAAATAAAATAAAAACCTACAATTAAAATTTTGAGAAATTGCAGCAGAACACATAATACCCCAGCAGCACAGCAAGCCAACTGGAATCTGACTGATCATACGTACATCCATAACATACTCAGTTGTGAGCAAAGCAAAGAGGTAGGTTTGAAAGATGTGCCAGCCCAGCAGCAATGGCAGGTGCCATCCACGAGAAAATTCCAAGACAGATATCATTAATGAGAAATTCCACATACACATACACATACACATATGCTGGGGGGGGGGGGGACTCATCCCCTGCTCCGCTGTGCCGAGAGTTAAAATCGTCCCTGTTAGCACAGTGTATGAAAATGCTGCTAAGGTTGACCCACCCTCGGCTGAGTCCGCCTTATGTGATGAGTCAAATATTCCACCAACGAGCTTCCCATCCCAATTATAATACAGAGAAAGGGTCAAGAGTGCCATGATCAGCAAAGGAACTGGCACTGAGGAAGTGTGCATAGCGAAGACTGGAGGCCTCTGGGTCTGATGTGCCGAACGCTGCTCTGCTTCAGTAACTGGGCTGCAAGGAGATCTAGCAGAAAACTATCGCTTCTTGCATTAATGTTGCCCCCAACCATTTGTCCCATTACAGCTGATGTGTCTCCCCCAGAGCTCTCTGGGCTGAGTGCCGCAGCCACTAATCAAGCTTAACAAGCCCAACTTGCGCATGGAATAATCACATCACAGGCCTCCACAGAATCTGCTCTCCACAGCCAAGACAGCCACAGCCTTTGCTTGACCCTTGCTAATGGGCTGAATTCATACTGGCTTACTCCATCTGCCTCTCCTGCCCCAACCGTATTCAAACTTGGCTTAATAAATTTAATATTACAAGCACTGGGGAATATTTTACACTTCTGTTCACACCAGCATTATTAATCCCTTCTCTTCACCCTTCTCTGACACCCTGTACCGGGAGGGCAGAAAGTGCAGCTTGAGGGCCATTTGTGGCCCTCCATTTCTTTCTTGTGGGCAACAAACCTACGTGACCTACATGTTCAAGCTCCTAGCTCCCCTTTTATATTTCAGGCAAAATGATGCCTTGAAATGCCACTTAAGAGTTGCAGTTTGCCTATAAATGTCCTTGGACCGCTACAAAACATCCCTAAAAACCCAGAAGTGAAAAACAGAACTTGACTTCTAGTCACTTGCAGCTTAACAGGACAAGCTATCAGGAATACTATTCCTGGTGGTACACAATTAACAACAAAAACAGCAGCAGCTACAACAAAAACTAGATGATAACAGCAGCCTAGCCATAGAGCGTGCCTAACCACCCAAACCAACCATTTTGTTCTCATCTGCAACTACTTCAGCTTCAGTGACAATGTGCCATTTCAGTTCTCTGGTACTGCCCACAGTACTCACATTGTTTCCCAGTATGCCCATCATCTTCACAGCTGTTAAAGAGATCTTCTCAGCTCCTGTCCCCAAGATACAATCATGACACCAAAATACAACCACAAGAACAACAACAGAGGAACAAAAGCAGAGATCTTGTGGCATCTTGAAGATTATTATTATGGCTTCTTCTTTCTGGGACTTAAGTCCCCTTCATCCAGTCCACGAAGCGTAATCCTGACCTGCACTGAGTGAGTCTTTATCATCTAGATGTGTGGTCCAGAGGCACTGGGCTCCCAGAACTCCCATCTTGCCTGTCAGCAACCTTAGCCCAGTCCAGACCACACGACTAGCTCGCCGCTGGGCTGCTGCTGGTCAACAGGCACGTAAGCATCACCTTATATCAGAAGGCTGGAGCAAACCTAAATGTTTAACTCTTACCTGGTACTGGCCATCAATCTTCTGTTGGTAGCCAAGCCCCCCCAGTGGCTGTTTCTTGGATGAGTGCTCCCAGGAACCCCAACCAGCATGGCCAATGGGCAAAGCTTCCAAGAGCTGAAGCGAAGACTGAGAACCCCTGGCCTGGGCCACAAGACTTCCTCTTCCCGTGGCTTTGGGGGAGGCTGCTTATAGACAGCCATTTCGCCCACTACCACCACCACCACACCACCCCAGCCTAATGCAGCCACTCACCAGTGATAACAGAAGTGGTTTACCCCCTCAGAAGCCCCCCCCCATGCCGCAACACATAGCAAGCACAAACACACTATTTTGACTCTGCAGTCCCTCTTCAAATGCTCACAGGAATTGATGTATTACTTCTGTAGCCATTTTGAGAAGGACTGCAGAGGTAAACAGAGGTGTTTGGGGACAGTATGGGATTTCTGGGGTACTTGTTGGGCTGGGAGTATTTTTGTGTGTTTTCAAGAGCTAAGGGCACTTTCTGTGTAGCTTGGGGTAACTCCCATCCCCCAGTGCACCAATTTGTTTTAATTGGTGGGTGGGGGCATCAAGTGGCAAAATGCAGCCCACAGGCTGCCCTTTGCCAGCTGCCAGCCCCATCCTTCTATCTACTAGGCAATGCCCTTGCAGAACCTAGCCATGCTAGCCAACCTCTCAAGCATTCACTCATTTGTACATCATAGCAGGGTGTTGGACAAGACAGTCCTTGCAGCTTTCTGATTCTGTGTGACATCTGCCCCATCTACCATCATTGCCTTATTTAATTCTACAAAGAGGCCGCTCTCCACCCAGAAGAGAAAGTGAGTTTACGTGGTAGGAAGGCTGCAGCCATTCAAAGTGCTTGAAACTGACTTATCACTACAGGTGATGACTTTGTATTTTTGAGCTCTCTGCTCCCACTCCTCCTATCTGCTGCTTTATGTTACTCCCTTTAAATATGTATTATTATTATTTGTGTTTATTACTGTAATTTCACTTCTTCACCGGCTATCCTGGAGAAGGCCAGGCTCCAAATCCCTACAATAAATCAGCAAAACCCAATTCACTCCTTCACAGTTTCCTCATAGGTAGAACTGCTGTAATTCTGCTGGAGTCATTCTCTCCATTTTTTGTCACTCCTGTCTCTTTTGGAGATGAGTCAGAGGACCAGTACTGACCGACTACTATTCCTGGAAAGGCTTTTCCAGCAGGAGCCACCAACCTCACATAAAACTCTGGGAGATAGGAGATGAATCACCATCAGAAATGGAGCACCTTAAGCCAGCAGAACGCTCGACCTTTTCCACATCACCCGACAAAACACAAGCATGCTGCTGTTCTGACAGATAAATCAGAGAAGTCCCCAGATTGATTCTAAAGGCCATTTACTGGTTTACACTTAAACTTATTGGTTTACCACCCCATAGTATCTTTAAAACAAGCATATTTTATACAACATAAGATACTGGGAATAGCAGGCCCACGTGGGAGGGGAAAAAATTGCCGATCTACCACATGCATGTCATCGTCAAATTCTGCTAACTCCTGCTGAGGGCCAGGGTATTTCATTGCCCCAGCCCCCATCTTCTTGGACTTAGAGACAGCTCCACTATCAGGAACTCAGCTTCCTGGTAATCTCCTTCCTCTTCCTCTTCCTCCTCCAAGTCATCCAGGGGGTGAGTTACGACACTCTCACAGCCTCCAAATGTCCTGATTTGGCAGGAACAGTCCTAACTGATCCTCTGTCATTCCACTTTTTAGCTGCTTTTAAAATATCTCAGTTTCCCTCTCCTCCTGCCACTTTCCCTCTTTGTCTTCAGCTTACTTCAGTTGCCACAAACTGAGTTCAGAGGGGGAAAGGTCAACTGCATTTAATTAACTCAGCAGGCAAGAGGGGAGAGTAGGAATCTTGCCCTTCCCAGTAAGCTCAGCCAAAAGCAAACTGCTGCAGCCTCTCCTAGCTTTTCTCCTCTCTCTCATTAATACTTTTTACCATCTTGACCATCCGTCTGATGTTGTCGGCTGGTTTTCATCTCTGAAATGTTAAGAGGATATGCTCCCTCTTCTGTTATTGAACTGGGGGCTCATAAGACATGCTTGTTCTGACACAAATCATATCCAGCCTTGGCATTTCTTTAGACAAGGGTACATGGCTTTTATTCTCCATAACTGCTGGCTAGATTTCCATACATGACAGCCTCCATGGAAAAGAACCTGCATAATCTCTCTCTCTCTCTCTCTCTTTTATTTTTTGGGCAATGGCATAGTTTTCCTGATTTAGGGGGGAAAACAATTTATAAAGAGAATCCAGCCCCTTGCCTCTTTAAAAAAAGGCAGCCCTGGAACTAGCTGATGCCATTTCCCTATCCTAGCTTCTGCCATACCCAAGACAGTATTATAGCCTACGGTTCCACAAACATCTAGCTGACGTGGCAGTATATTAACCCACATCTGTCATGCCCTCCCTTCACTGCTCTCCTACCTCCTATGGGAGGTTACCAAGATGGGTAAAAATTTATGCTGAATAGGAACAGAAAAGAATTCAATTGGCACAGAATTACTGTGTGCCACTTCCACCAAAGACCACACACAGCCTGTGGTCTTGCCACCGGTAGGAGGCTGAAAAGCTGAAATGAAGGATATGCACATTTACAACCCAACCAGCCTGGCTATTTGTTTGGCCAGCTGCAATATTTCATCTGTCTCATTTACAGGTGTCTAGGCTACTGAGACCCAGGGATCTGAGGCTGGTCCCGCACTCCTACAGAGGATGCTGTGAAGACAGGATCACAGGTGCCAACAGGCTGCATTTGTGCCTCCGCTCTAATCTGCACTGCAGAAATAATGCAATTTGATGCTGCTTTAACTGCCATGGCTCCATCCTATGAAAATCTGGGATTTGTAGTCTTGTGAGATATTTAGGTTTCTTTGTCAAGAGAGCTCTGGTGCTACAACAAACTACAAATCCTGTAATTCCACAGCACTGGGCCATAGCAATTAAAGCAGTATCAAACTGCATTATTTCTGCCGTCAAGACTGAACCTCCAAAACCTGTCTTACAGTGAGCTTGGCTAAAATACTCTCCAGTCCTGACTAGACTGTGGATTAAAGAATGGAAAAAAATGACGATTTCTACCCGGAAGTCTCTCCATGGCCAATGCTGACCCTAACTCATGCATTACGGATATTTGCAAGAACATGACAACTGACAGCCACCTCAATAATATGCTTCTCCAGGGCAGAAAGACAGCTAAGCAGCCCTTCAACTCAGGGGTTGTGTTGGATGTCCCAATCCCAGCCACTCCAAGCATCCCTCCTGGTGGTACCTGAGCTGCCTCTTTGTTCCTGGGAAGCAAGGAACTACTTGCCTGGGATCAGAGCCCAGAGAGCAGCAATGGCCAGGTTTAGCAATGCCCAGCTTCGCCATGACAACCGGACTGCCGTGCCTTTCATAACTTGCAATGGAGGCACCATCTGTCTCTTCAATTATTGGACTAGCCATTTAATTATCCAGCCACAGAGATTTCATTTGGCATATGGACTTGAAAAAGAAAGAGAGGATATTGAGGTTGTTCTATATGTTCTTCTCCAAAGGCACACATTGTTTGGGACTGCGGAAGCTTATTAAACAGATTGTTGGGCTCTTTGTACTGAAATCTGAAGGCGCTATAGTTGATGCAAAGACTCATTTCTGTGTCTTCACATCTTGTTTACAAAGATTCATGGACAACCTTTTCCATCCCTGGTAGTAATACCTTTTGCACATGCCCCACAGTACCTGAACATTGTTGTGTGTTGTTAACTGCCGTCAAGTTGACTTCAACATATGATGACCCTATGAATCAGAGACCAAGTCACCCTTTCAACAACTGTGCTGCTCAGCTCCTGCAGATTCATGGCCATGGCTTCTCTGACTGAGTCTATCCATTTGGAATGTGGTCTTCCTCTTTTCCTCTTGCCATCCACTTTACCAAGCATTATGGTCTTTTCTAGTGAGTCCTATCTTCTCATGATATGGCCAATATGTGACAACTTCAGTTTAATCATCTTTGTTTCTAGGAAGAGTTTGGGTTTGACTTGCTCCAGGGCCCATTTCATAGAATCACAGATTTGGAAGAGACCACATGGGCCACCCAGTTCAACCTCCTTCAGCCATGCAGGAACTCACAACCAAAGCATACTCAACAGATAGCCATCCAGCCTCTGTTTAAAGACCACCAAGGAAGGATTTGCTGATCTTTTTAGTGGTTTACAGCATCCACTGCACTTTGAAGACAGAGTAAGCTTGTTTGCTGGTTCGGAAACAGGACCCAAAACAATAGATGCAAGCTATATGAAAAGAGATTCCATCTCAACATTAGGAGGAACTTTCTGGTAGAAAGAGCAGTTCAATAGTAAAACATGCTCCCGTGTATAATGGTAGAGTCTCCTTCCTCTGAGGTCTTTAAACAAAGGCTGGGGGTGCTTTGATTGAGAGCTCCTGCATGGCAGTGAGTCGGACTGGTTGGCCCTTGTGGTCTCTTCCAACTCTATGATTATATGATCTTCCAGTACCACATCTCAAATGAGTTTATTTTCCTACTGTCAACTTTTTACACTGTCTAGATTTCACAACCATACATAGAAATGGAAAATATGATGCTATGGACAATTCACCTGAACTTTATGATACCCGATTATAGATGGTGCCTCATATGCACATTGCACCAAAAGAAAGAGAAAAGTCTCAAAGGTTCAACACCACAAGAAAATAAGACCACTAATAACAGAAAAGGACCAAACAGACTCAGGCAGTGCTCTTCCAGCAAGCTTGTACCACTAGATACTTACTGTAGGTGGTTTCATTTTTTTTAAGCTTATTGCAAAAGGTTTTCCTTTTCTTATGTCACACTCAGTGAATTTAACTCTGCTCCCTCTCCCTAATACATATTGTTAGGATTGTTTTCTATGATAAGGGTCCTTTCACACATTACTGTTCTGCATTGTTGATGTGTTCTTTATGATCTGATTCTTGACAGTGCTAATTATACCCATATTTCTTTTTAACCATTCAGCATTCCATCACAGCTCCAGATGCTCATGTGCCATGGAATTAAGCAACAGACAGCTGAAACCAATCTTTGCCCCAAAGAGAATGCAAACAGTAGGTAGGAACAAGTACAACTCATGTAATCTCTCTGCAGACAATATATGGAAGATGTATTTGAACTAATTTAAAAGCAAAGGTATTGCCTAGATTGATGTCATTTCTCCAACTTTTATGCACCCCACTCTCCACCTCCAACAACTTATTTATGGAGAACAATATGACTGTCATACACTTCAGATTTTCCAGTAAGCCGCAGTGGGTGACCTGGACAATAGCAACGCCTACCAGGCTTCCACAGCCTCTTGCATTAAAAGTTAAGACAAAAACAAGCAATAAAGCAGTGAGGGCAGCAAATAAATGATTCTTTGCTGCTTCTATCAGATCAGCTCAATCTCATTCAGCACAGACGTTCTAGGCATTTAAAGCACTCTTATAACCTAGACCTCCGGATGCTGAAGACAAGCTTTCAGAAAACCACTGTGATGAGTTTGCTAAATTCTTTGCAGAATAAATTGTCCAGATTCATCCTGAGTTGGACTCCGAGCCAAATATTTGTCTGGTTTTGATGGAAGAGTTTCGGATTGTTTAGTAATATGAGGCAGACAAGTTGCTTGAAAATGTGAGGCCAACCACTTGCCTGCTAGACTCATGTCCAACCTGGCTGGTTAACACTGCCAGAGGAGGACTGGCCAGTTGGGAGGGTGAGGTTGTAAATGCTTCTTCAAAAGTGGGCTATGTTCCAATCTCTCTAAAAGAAGCAACTGCAACTGCAAGACCTTTAGAGAAAGAAGATTCATCCCCCACCCCCCACCCCCCACCCCGCAGTAGCTGTAATCTCCCCTTTCTAACTAAGCTCCTAGAGAAAGTGGTGGCAACACAACTCCAGGGGTTCCTGGATGATATGGATTAACTGGACCCATTCCAGTCTGGGTTCAGGCCTGGTTATGGGGCAGAAACAGCTTTGGTTACCTTGGTGGATGGCTTACACTATGAGTTGGATGGGAGGAGTGAGTCCTTATTGGTTCCCCTGGATCTTTTAGCAGCATTTGATACCATCGAACCTGGCATCCTTTTGGGTCATCTGATTGGGACTTAGGGGCACTTTGCAGTGGTTGCAGTCTTTCTTGGTTGAATGTTCCCAGAGAATAGTGCTGGGGGTAATGTTGTTCAGCCTTTTGACCATTCAAGGAGGTCAATACTGTCCCCTATGCTTTTCAACATCCACATGAAGCTGCTGGGACAAGTCATTCAGAGTTTGGGGTAAAGTGTCATCACAATTGTTGTCTGGATGCAATAAAGGACTGGATACAGGTGAAGAGAGTGAAGCTTAATCCAGATAAAACAGAAGTGCTGCTGGTCAGTAGGAAAACCAGGCTGGGATTGGGATCACAGCCTCTCCTTGAAGGGGTTGTTCTCCCTCTGAAAGATCACTTTTGCAGCTTCAGGGAGCTCTTGGACCCAGTGCTGATCCTGGAAAGCCAGACTGCTGCAGACAGCCAGAAGTGCCTTTGCCCAGCTTTGGCTAGTGTGCCAACTGTACCCTTTCTTGAGGAAAGCAGATCTGGCTACAGTGGTCCAGGTCTTAGTTACTACAGTACTTGAAAGACTACTGTAATGTACTCTATGTAGGGGTGTCCTTGAAAGAGGTTCGTAATCCGCAGCTAGTGCAAAATGCACCAGTCATACTGGAGTCAGGTGTGCATTTTAGAGGCTGTATAACACCAGTCCTGCAAGAAATGCATTTGCCTCCAATTTGTTTCCAAACTCAATTCAAGCCAGGTGCTGGTGTTGACCTACAAAGCCCTAAGCGACTTGGGGGCATGATATCTGAAAGACTGCTTCCTTCCGTATGAGCCTGCCAGAAATTTGAGATCTTCAGAGGAGGCCATGTTGTGTTTGCCAACACCTCGTGAAGTTAGGTTGGTGGGTATGCATAGCAGGGTCTTCCCTTCAGCAGCCTCAACTGCGGGACTCCCTGCCCAAGAAAGTTAGGCTGACCCAAATTTTTTAAAGCTTTGAGCAGGCAACCCAAACAGTGCAG
Source organism: Urosaurus nigricauda (assembly GCA_034509955.1). Lineage (NCBI taxonomy): Eukaryota > Metazoa > Chordata > Lepidosauria > Squamata > Phrynosomatidae > Urosaurus > Urosaurus nigricauda. Next base: position 4,392,895 of record JAOEGL010000002.1, read on the forward strand.
TTCTGCATGGCATTCAGTGTTTGAAATTACTGGTTTTACACTGCTCTAAGGAGTTTTTTTAAAGCATTTTAATGTGCTTTAAAAGGTTTTTTTTAATCTTTGCATTATTTTAATTGGTTTTTACTTGTTCATCGATCACAGAATCATAGAGTTGGAAGAGATCACAAGGGCCATCCAGTCCAACCTCCTGCCATGCAGGAACTCACAATCAAAGCATCCCCAACAGATGGCCATCCAGCCTCTCCTTAAAGACCTCCATAAAAGGAGACTCCACCAGCATTCTCTGAGAGAGTGACTTCCACTGTCGAACAGCTCTTACTGGTAGGAAGTTTCTCCTAATGTTCAGCTAGAATCTTTGTCAACATCCTTTTTTGAATTGTGGTGCCCAGAATTGCCTTGGGAGCACTTGTGGGCTGGGAGGTGATACAGAAATACGAGAAATCAATAAACAAACAAATAAATTAAAAAGAGGGAATCTGTTTTGACTTCCTCCAGATTTTTCCCTCCTTAACAAAACAAACAAAAATCGACAGCTGGAAGCACTGTGTTTTCTTCAGTGCTGCTTCAAAAGGGGTCTCCCACCACCAACAATTCAAAATAAAATATTTGTTAGCAATCTGCACAGGCTACATGGCCTCCCTTATGACTGCACACTGGGAAAATACATTTACCTAACATCAGATGCAAGCGATTTTGCCACTAACCCAAAACACAGCATTTCCCCCCTTCAAGTAACATGCCTAGCACAATAGCTCTTTGTAGCATCAACATGGTTGCACAAACACTGGAGAAGGTCTAGGTTACAAACACAGAATCATAAAGTTGGAAGAGACCACAAGCACCATCCTGTCCAACCCTTTCTGCCATGCAGGAACTCTCAATCAAAGCATAACCGACAGATGGCCATCTAGCCTGTGTTTAAAGACCTCCAAGGAAGAAGATTCCACCACTCTCCAAGGGAGCGTCTTCCATTGTCGAACAGCTCTTACTGTCAGGAAGTTCCTCCTAATGTTAAGGTGGAATCTCTTTTCCTGTAGCTTGCATCCATTGTTCTCTGGAGCAGCAGAAAACAAGCTTGCTCCATCCTCAATGTAACATCCCTTAAAATACTTAAAACACAGCTATCAATGTGCAAGAGGTAATGAGAAACAATTCCCCATCCCTAGTTTTGTGACATTTCACCAGCATCTGGGTCAGCTACAAAAATCAGTTGTAGCAGAACATATCATAAACCATCCGGAGCATAAAATGCTATTTGAGAACACTAAAATTCTGGGCCGTGCCAACAACTATCAGGTCAGAATGCACAGGGAAGCTATTCAAATCCACAAACACCTGGACAACTTCAACAGGAAAAAAAACCTTAAAAGTAAACAAAGTTTGGCTACCAGTCCTGAAAAACACCAAAAATAAGACCCAGCAAATGCAAATGAAAACCATGCAAGGTCAGGGGCATTTCCAAGCAGACAATGGATCACTTATTAAATACACCCACTGAGGCTTTGCCATTCAACAACAGACCAATACACAGATTAACATGTAAATCTCTTGCTCTCAACCAAGGGTCACAGTGTGTGTGTGTGTGTGTGTGTGTGCATGCACATACATATTCCCCACACTTCCATGCTGGCGTTCTCTGAAGATGTCAGCCACAGCTGCTGGAGAAACATCAGAAATAATTATTGCAATTTTCTGCGTGGTAGGGGGTTGGACTGGATGGCCCTTGTGGTCTCTACCAACTCTATGATTCTATGAATAAACTCTTCCAGAACATGGCCACACAGCCCAAAAAAACCCCACAAAAAACCTATGGATCCTGGCCATAAAAGCCTTCGACTTCACAGTTCCCCATTTCATCTGCCACCAAATTTGGTTCTAACAACTCCCAGCCCACAGCCATTCCTGGAGTCTCAAACGTGTAAGCGGTAAGAGATGAAATAGATTGTCTTAACAAAGCCAAACATCTGCCTGTGCCATTTTGCGTTCCCTTTGAGTGACCAACTGGAAAAGACAAGCCTGTTGGGAGTGGAAAGTGTGACTCAGCTCAGACTGTAATGGGAGTCGACACTGCTAGCAGCTAGGAAGGGTTGGGAAGCCCAGCTTTCAGAAACACTCAGGGTACTCTGACATGCCGCGAAATAGCAGATTTCTGGCCACCAAAGACCCTGTACAAGATACTGGGTAAGCCAAGCATCAAGCAGAAATGTACATTTACCACTGTCCAAAATATACACATTCTTGTATTTTAGGACCTAAACTTCCTAAAGGCACCAGATTCCATTGAACTTGGAAGCTAAGCAGGGTCTGCTCTGATTAGTATTTGAATGGAAGACTGCCAATAAATACCAGGTGCTAAAGGCTCTAGTTCACAGGAAGGAACTGGCCAAAAAACAAAACACTTTTGTGGATTCTTTGCCTAAGAAAACCCTCTGAAAAACTCACGTGCCACAGTAAGTCAACAAGTGATTTGATGGTGCACGCGCACACACACACACACACACTTAGTGTGGTGTGTTCCTCCTGTAGAATAAGCTGTTGCAAGCCAAAGACTTGGATGCAGATTATCAGAAGGACTATATTCGCCTGTATGAGCCTTCTTGGGCTTTGAAATTTCTGTGGGGAGACACTTCTTTGTGTCCCACAACCTTCACAGTTGGGTCTGATGGGAATGTGGCTAATCCCAGATTTAGGAACTGCCTTCCTAGATAGATTAGACTGGAAACAACTGGACTTCTTCCTCTTCATCATTTATTTATTTGATTTCACAGGCCAGGAAACTGGGTCTTTAGGTCTCACCTTTATTTAAATAATTATTTTTAAGTTTATCTTATAAATCAAAGTAAAGAACATGAAAACAGTCCAAAAAAAAAAAATAACAAGTACAAAACAAGAAGTACAAATGGATATCATTCATCTTGAAGGAGCGGTGAGGTCTGTATTTTGTTGCATGCTTCAACAGTGCTTTCCTTTCATTTTAAAGAAGACGAATCAGATTGATGTGGTGTCTAATATTAGAATGTCCGACCATAAGTTCAAGTGAGTTGATGGTGGTTGTATCTAATGTGATGCCATGTTAAGGAAGTCAGTAAATAAGAACCATTTATTCATAAATGTTTCCTAACCATTTTGTCCTGTGTCACAGTTTATTTTGTATGAAAGCTTTTCTAGAAGCCACAGATCCCAAACTCTTTTCCACCAGAGTAACCACACCAGTTTTCCAGCCGTTATAAGAAAATATATTAAAGATTTATGTTTTAAAGTTGAGTTGGCACCTAAATATATACAGAGTAAAAGAAACCTGATCAAAATGTAATAGTTTGGTTTATGATTATAGAAATTTGCTGTAGAACTGAGTGCCAAAATGAATGCATAGTGGGACAATCAAGCTACCTATGCAGAAATGTTCCTATAGCACTACAACCTCACCAGCATTTGGGGGATACATTTCTCACCATTCTGGCAAGCTTTACGGGAGTCATGTACCATTTATGAATTATTTTTAGATTAGTTTCCCTAGTTAACACTAAGCGGGAATTAAAGGGAGGTGAGGACCATATTTAGATTTTATCCTTTTAATTGGTGTCTTCTTAAATGCTTTTAATTCTACAGATAATTTAATTATATATATTAATTATATTATATAGATAATATAATTATATTTAATTATATCTTGCCAAGCTCTCTTCTTTATGCCTCACCTACGAATATATATAAGGGGGGAAAAATGCTCCAGGACCAGGGAGAATGAACCTGGCCAGGGGCACAAGAGATGCATGGAACAGGTTGCCTGTCCTTTCCACTGCCCAGTGGTTTCAGCTGGCTCTCTCAATTCCCAGGGCCAACCCCAGCCTGCACCAATCAGTCCAAAGGCATCTAGGAGAAATCAGTCCTGTTCAGCTAAACCTCATTTCATGGCATAAAACAACTTTTAAAAACATGATATTTTAAATCCAACACCAAATGGATGCCCCTTTGCATTTTGCCACCTGGTCTCGTTAGCATTCTGCAAAATAACATTCATTTTCTATGTAAGCTGTTATGTAAGACAAAGAACACTATTTACACATCATATGTTTATTGCTGAAAAGATATAAAAATCAGCTCTGAAGAACAGTGTAAACACTGTGTGCTTTGGCCACGCTGAACAAACCCCCAGAAGCATTTGAAGACAGACAAGGCTCCTTCTTGGGAGAAATCTGCTCAGCGGAGCACTAGAATGCTTCTTGATACAGATCCTAGCAGTACCAGTATTGCACAGCCAGTCTTTCCCACCTTCACAGCATGTTTCCCTCCTTCATAGATTCTTTGGGGAAAGTTTGGGGGGGGGGGAATGCAAGTATTACTAGGAGATAGCAGAACAGGGCTGAAAATGGAAGACCCTGCTAAATATCCCAGGAGGCTGATAGGAGGGTTGCTCAAGAACAGAAACCCTGCCTAGAAGCACACTTACTCACAGATAGGACTGCAGTCTCTGTCTACTGCCCTTCCCTCCCACCCACCCCTTCTGTGGCTTCTCTTCAAGCCGGTTAGAAAAGGAGTGCTATTACCTTTCCTGACAAGAAGAATCAGTCATACTACAATTCATCAATGTAAACTGGACAACAGGCCATTAAACTTATTTTGAATGGAAAATAGCCCCTTTTCCATGTTGAAAGAGACCTTGACATCTTACATCATACTTCCCTGACCCCGTCCCCCTCCAGATGCTGCATGAGTGCATTTGATCTCTCACAATCCGCCAGGTTTGATGGGGCTATGGAGATTTCGTCCTTTACACCTGGGGGGCAGTTGGATGGGAGATGGCTGCTATAAGTTTCAGAACTCCATCTTCCACAACCACTGCAGAGAACACCTTACATCACTGGGTGTAGTAATTTTAACGAACTGCAAAGGTTTCTCCTCCACTCCCTTCCCATCCAAACAGTTGGCCATATCCAGCCCTGCAGGGCCTGGAACTGGCTAATGTAGCAAACTGAATCTTTGTCTCATCTGTTCAGTTTCATGTGGAACTTAAAACACAATTAAGCCACTGTTCTTCTCTCATTACTGTGCACTTCAGTTTTTAAACCCAGGGGTGAGAAGACATGACACTGTCACTATGCATTTATTTAACCTTGTTTCCAAAGATTTCCAAAATCCCCATACTCAGACCCTGAGTTCCTGCAACATCATTCAGGTATATTAAAGATGAAGTGATTAAGCTACTAGACGATTAATTTGTCTCTCTAGCAAGAGAGTAATTAACAATGGCTAATGTTAACCTCTTTGAAGGGAGCCTCTAATCAGCCTAGTGGATAAGCAACTGGGCAGTGTGTAATACTCTAAATACCCAAGGCTCTCTTAAAGGCTGGCAACAGAAGAACAGAGCGACTTGCTCAGAGATCAAGAGTCTGATATTTATTAAGGAAACTCTGGAGACATCCATATTACAGTCCGCCCAACGTATCAACGGACTTACCATCTGTGGATATAACTATCCATGGACAGCAAGCCCTTTTTCTTAATGGTGGCATATGCACACATCTGTGCTAGTGGTTGCACAAGCTCCACACAGCCATTAACTAAAATGGGACTTGAGCATATGCGAATTTTGGTATTTGCAGGGGGTCTGGAACAGATCCCCTGCGGATACAGAGATCTGACTGTACAGTACAATGAAAATAAATAAGCCCCCTTTCAAAGAAAAAACACACACAACCTTTTATTAAACCAAATACTAAAAGGAGGGTAGGAGGTTTAGCTTCCCCGCTGGTCTTGCATAACAAGCATGCACATCTCTTTGTCCACCTCCACCACTGACTCCTTGGGGGGGGGCGGGGGGAGGAAGCTGGGAACAATGACTTCAATTAAGACGAAACCAACATTTAAAGCTGTCTGAGTTCATTTCCACGACAGAGTATTGAAGTAGAATTAAGATCCTTGTGACATTCACCTCTTACTACACAAAAGGTGATTTGGACTCCACATACCAAACAGTCCCCCATCTTCACCCACTAGGGAACTCTATCCCATACACACCAGAAGGCACTTGACAAACTCTTGGGTAACTTGATGGAAATTCTAAACAATTAAGCAATTTTTAACAATCCTTTCTCCTCTGGACCCATCAAGGCCATGATGCACACACTAGTGGGAGGCCAGTGTTTCGATGTGACTAATCTTGTGTACCCAAGAATGCTGTCATCAGCAACAGAAAATGTTTCAGCAAACCGAGTTCCTATCTCAGTGGATCACACACATATTTTTAACCTCAGTGGTTGCATTCAGAGATTGTGTTCCCCTGTATTCCAAATCCATTGATTTGGACTAAACTGGAACAAAATGTCTTGAGTGCAACTGGGCACGGTAGGGGAGAGCTGGCACATAGACACAGCTTTTCTAGAGCTCTCAGGTACTTTTACAAAGTCAGCACAATGTACCTCCTTTTTTCTACCATGGAAACAAAAGGGAAGAACTGAACATGGAATCAGATTCAAAATACTGAAAGAGGAAATTCCCACTTACAACACTGGGAGGCAGCGGTGGGCAGTGGCTGGGTCTCAACTTCTTCCCCATATGAATGCTGAGGGGAAAAAGAGGACAGAGATAAGAAACCCAATAAAACATTTTTCAGGACAGCCACAGAAGCCGACCCACTCTTATGTTTCATTGCTCCTCTAGGCCAAAACTTTTGGACACCTTGTTCAGAGTCCTGGCCTGCTGCTCCTAATAGGCCTCTAACAGCACATTCAAACACACTTGCTGAGCAAGGGTTGGTGTATCTCCATGACTTTTAACTTTGGTATGCTTGTTAATGATTCTATACTGCGTATAAGCTATTATTTTAATGTAATTCTAAATGTGCTTAAAGTTTTAGCTAGTTACGGTTATATTTGAACATAATATAAGAATAATATATGACAACATTAATTATATTTTATTTTGTCTATCAATAGATAGCAAACACATCCAAGATGAATAGAAGAGATGTATGCAAAGATTTAAATACTAAGATTTCTATGCCATAGAAGGAGAAGCAATTTATCTATCAGCATACATCTTTCTATATCTTTACATAATTTAAGAATGTAGTAATATAGGATTGAGGAATGTTAGAGAACATCGTATGTCAAGGTTAAGATAAGAAAAATAAAATTGGTGTTATTTAGAGTGCCAAACTACTTGGAAGTTTATATGAAATGTACTTTTATTTGCTTTCAATATGCTCTGTATTTTAATTTTATTAAATGAATTTTTTTAATTTACGCTGGTTCATTTTATGAGCTGCCTTAGGTCCTGCTTTGTGGAAAAGGCAACACAGAAATTAAATGAAATTAATTAATTAATAAACAAGGAATTGCATCATCCAAAAGTCTAATTCATACATGTCGCTCTACCAGGATATTCCCCAAATCTGCACAATTTCCAATTGGATAAGGGAGATGAAATGATCAATAAATACCAGATTGGCTACAGTTACCCAGAGGGCCTTTTCATCGGCCGCTCCTAAATTATGGAACGGCCTGACGGAAGAGATCCGACACATCACCATCTTTACAAAAAGCCATCAAGATGGATCTCTTCCGACAGGCCTTCCCTGAGTGATCATCTTACTCCCACTGATTGGATTACTCTGACTACCCTAAGAAGTTTTGTGCAAATTTTGATGTTTTAGTCATTTTAATATGATTTTATAAAGTTGATGTTGTATGTATGTATTTTATTATTGTTTTTATTATTGTAATTTTTTACTGTTGTAACCCACCTCGATCCATTGGAGAGGTGGGATAAAAATCAAATTCATCATTATTATCAGGGCGGAAATGGATTTTTACACTGGGATTCCCTTTTGTTTTGCAATTCTATTGCTTTCATCTTTGTTGTAAACTGCTTCCTGCTTTGAAGAGGCAAAATGAAAACATTATACATTAAAAAACAAAAAGAACACAAGAAGGAAAAAGGAACCTTAGATGACCTCAAAATCTGTACCACCCAGAGAGGTCTCACCATGCCTGTCCAGAGGAGGGGAAGCACCACTCTGGTCATTCAAGGCAACGCTAGGCTTCAGCCAGCCACATCTGCAGGCCACTCCTGCCTCTGCACTCACTGTACCAAGGAGGTCCGTCTATGTCTCTCTCTCCAAGTAGCATTAGCTTGAGAATGAATGGCAAGCCAGTAGAGATAGCTTGCAAGAGAGGCTGCTGGCATCAGATTGGCAGGGAGCTGGTCTCCCCCTGGGCCAGCCATCACCCCGTTTCCTTTAGCTGCCCACTTTGCCCTTTCTCACACATTCTTCCTTTTGATGTACAGTTTCATTATCTTTCATGTCAGGGATGGGCATGAATGTGTGGCCTTCCTGCCCCTGCTGGACTCCTGTTCCTAAATGCAATGTAACAGTGAGGGAAGGCTGGAGTAGTCCTCCAGAAACACAAGTTCCCCCCTCCCAAACACAAGGAGCAGTCCCAAATCAGAAATGTGCCATGCAGAGCAAGCATACCCACCTCATCATCTTCCTCAAAGGAATTGATCTGCTTTAATTTCCTGGTCCAGTATTTTGCTTCTTCCTCTGGAATGTCTGCAGTACAACAATCATAGGCACATATGTATGTCTGCATGCAAGTTTACATATTAAAAAAACACTTTTCTAGCCAATAGGGTTCCAAGTGATGTACCACTCAATATATTTTTAAAACATCCTTGTAAAACAGATTAAGCTTTCAAAAGCTGGTTTGAAAAAGGAAAAGCCAGACAGAACATAGCAATATCTTTTACCACTTGCTGGAAACAATCCTGGCAGGTCTTTCTTGGGAGGGAGTTCCACCCCTGATGCGCTGCTACAGAGATGGTCTAGTCTCATGTCCTCATACTAATATTCTTGCTATTATACAAAGGATACTAACATTATTAGTCTCTCCTTTTAAAAGAGAAGCCTTTATGAGGTTGTTTTAACTCGTTCTATTCCATTTCTTAGTCTCTTTCTTCTGTCCATTTCAGCCACAACAGGGGAATACTAAAGAGGGAACCAAGAGACAAGGGCTGAACTCTTTGAGGTTTTTGCTTCCAATCAAGGTAAAACTTTTATAAAACTGGGACTGCAATTAGCATGTTTTACCTAAACATCTCCTAACAGTTTTCCAAAAGCTACAACACATAGTCTTCTTCAAAAATTCAATGTTCTCTGCCAAAGAAGGGGGTGAGTAGCATTGCAAGGACAGAGACTCCTGGATCACAAAGCTTTTGGTGATGCTATTGGAATGTTATTTCTCGGATTCATGACTCTTTGTCTCCCAGAGCTCAGAAGTCCAAAAGGGAGGAATGGCCTCTTCCTGCATGGATATCCCTCCATACTATCTTAACTAAGAACAATATCAACAACATCACAACAAAATGTAGGCCTGTGACTTTAAGATCATTCTCTTTTTCTTTCTCCTGTATGATTTTTAATACTTTTGCCTGATGAAGAAGCCAGAGGCACTTTAAAAGCCTGTATCATGTATTATGTACATTTCGGTTGGCCCAATAAAAGTTTCACTTTTTTGTGAATTTTGGATGACATTGTTCATTCCACTTAAATTTGGGATGTCATGTTTTTATTCTTCTTGTTGGTTCTGGTTTTTAAAGTGAAACTTGACTGTATTTTTCCACTTGTCATTCTAATTATGTTTTCAGATAGACCTATTTGTGTTGCCAAGCGAGTTCATGTACGCAGGTGAGTAACAAATGCAAACAAACAAACATAAACCCAAAACATGCATGCACACACACAGCATCCTACAGTTCAAACAAAGGGTTTATGAATAGGCAGAGGATGGCAGGTGGGCCCTTGAAAGTTAACCACCTAGATCAACGGAGATTGCACAAGTTTCCACCTGGACGGCTTTGGCTCTCAGCTGAGGACTTGTTGGCTTACCAGGGCTTTTTCCTGACTGCCAACAATGTCAGGGACTCTGGCTTGTCAATTAATCATTCTATTATTTGTACAGTTCTGATGCTGTTATATGATCTTATCTTTTATCTTGATTTCACTGCAACCTGCATTCAGGATTTTGTTTTCAATGTGTACTTTTAACATATATATTTATAAAATAAATAAAGATATGAAGCCTGTTTGGCATCTGCAGAGAGCTTGCCTTCAGATAGGATCAGACAGGTCCTGTGCTAATGGCAAGTTGCAGAGAAAAAGGAGAAGCACAACCTACTTGGAATGGAAAAAAATATTCAGAAAATGGGGGGGGGGGGATAGTTTTTTTCAATTGGTAAGAAAATCTAACAAGAATAATCCTGGACTGATAAGAATTTTTGTAACTTGGGACTTATTCTATGCAAAATTCACCCAAAGCTGTTTTGTGCAAAAAAAACAGTATTTCTATTCAGAAAAATTACTTCCTGCACTGTGTTTTCTGCACAGAAAAATGCTTTAATTGGAGATTTAATTTGTGTAAAATTCACATTATTGATTTGCATTGAAAACAAATTTTCAGCACATGAAACAGCATTTTCTGCATAAAAAATAAAAAGTTTTCAGCACTGAAAATGCTGTTTTCTGCACAAAATAACTAAGTACAAATTTTGTGAAGAATGTGCCAAATTGCAAATAGGTTTCAAAAACTGCAGTGGTAACAAAATTGTAAAAATTACTTGTTGCTGCTTTCAATAATAAAGTTAGTGAAGAATTCATATTGTCATATTGAGGATGGAGCAAGCTTGTTTTCTGCTGCTCCAGAGAATAGGACCTGGAGAAATGGATTCAAACTAGAAGAAATTAGAGGGAAAGAGATTCCACCTAAACATTAGGAGGAACTTCCTGACAGTAAGAGCTGTTCGACAATGGAACACACTCCCTTGAGAGTGGTGGAGTCTACTTCTTTGGAGGTTTTTAAGCAGAAGCTGGATGACCATCTGGTAGGGATGCTTTGATTGTGAGCTCCTGCATAGCAGGGGATTGGACTGGATGGCCCTTGAGGTCTCTTTTGAATCTATGATTCTATGAGTCTGTGAATTAAACCCCTGCAGTTTGCTGAATATGCTGGAGGGAGAAGACAAGAACAAGGGAGACACAGGAGTTTATCAGATGACAGAAACTGGAAGCATAATCCAATGGGAGTCTGAACGTAATCATGGGGTTTCATGTTATTGCGTGAGAGACTACCACATGCATTTTGGGGCAATGGGAAGACCTTCCAAACCCATTTGTGGGATTTCACATTATTGCATGAGAAATTATCACACACAATTTCAGGCAATGGGAAGTCATTCCGAACGCGATGCAGTGTTGATACGCAATCACGTAAATTCGCTGAACTAGCGAATTCACTCATTTCCGAACTGGCCCCACTTTCATTTCTTTCAAAATTGAGAGAAATTCCTCCCATGTAATAAACTCCACAGAGGCAGAGCCCTGGGGCAGGATGGCAGGAACCTTGTATCAACAACTTTCAGGCTTCACTCTGGTTTCATGTCCCAGGTCTGCAACCATACTGAGAAGCCACAGGAGAGAGAGCACACATGACAGGACCAAGGCAGAAGAACTGCCTTGTCCATGAGCTGCTTCCAGAAGAAAACATCAGCAGCACAGAAATTGGTCTTCTGTCTGGTTCTTTGAGGAGTTATGTACAGATTGTACATAAACTATTCCACTTTGAAGATTTTGGTTTCAATGTGTTGGCAATTTGGGCTAAGAGGGTCAGGGAAATGCAGGCAAGTTGGAGAAGAGGACAGCAGACTAGAGAGCAAAATCCATACCCCAGCCCCTAATTCCCCTCAGTGATTTCTATGGATACAGTCCTAGCTGATGGTTTCCCAGAGAAATCCAGTAGGTTAATTTCAGAAGCAGCAATTTGGAATAAAACCTCAATAATCAAGATACATTCCTTCTAGCTTTAGAGCTGTTTTATATATGTCACACATGTCCAAGGCCAGAAATGAAAAGAAGAAAGAATCCTCTTCTCAACTGTCCACTGCTTAGGGTTCCTACATAAGGAAAGAGGGAACACCCCAAGAGTCAAACCACAGTTGAGGCTCCTGGATTCGTTTCCACCACAACACATTTCTTGATGTCACATGCCCAAGCTCATATCTCTGGGACCTAGAGACTGTTTGTTTCACTAATGCCACTGCAAACATGCAACAAGTCGCACACAAAATGATGCTGTCCCTCAAGCCTTTGAGGAAAAATTTCAAGGAGAGGCTTGGAGGCCACTGAGCCAAATGGTCCCTCCCTTAGCAAACACACAGAACTATAGGAACACACATATACCACTTTGGCCACGTCCATTTTATCACAGAGGGAGGAACACTGCTGCCTGGGGAAATGAAAGACAAAAGATTTGTCAGTGCAAGCAGAAGCCAAGCATGGGTGGGAAAATTGCTGGGCAACAAAAAGGACTGCCGGGTGAATGATGGGGTCTCCTGGACCCATGTTCCTGAAGCTCCACCTAGTGCCATTTCCTACTACATATCCCTACTACACTTCCAAGGAACACACTTCCCTCAGTTTGCCTACAGGAACACTTTCCTGATCCTCACTCTCTTTAACCCACAGTCCTATGGGCCAACAGGTTCAACTTGCCAGCTATCTAGGGAGAGTAAGACTGAAGATCTGGATCAAGGTGGTGGCAAAGCTTTGTGTGAGCCATGTCAATTGCTACCTTTCCTACCCAGAGAAGAACAAAGGGTTCATAATACAGCCAAGCTCTGGCACCAAGGACCCACTGAAAAATAAATGTGCTACTCATTTCAGGAAATGAAATGGCTGCCTTCAAACTCTGTACCCCATTTGCCACCATCAGTTTGAGAGTGGGTGTTTTGATGTCATTTGAAGGACTACTATTTGGGAGCTCTAAAACGGTTGGGGGGGGGAAGTCTTCTTAAAATTCTCTGCCTTTTTTAAAAAAAAAGAAAGCAAGTGTTTTGTTTTAAAAAAAGGGGGGGGAGAATAAAAAGCCTCCAGCCATTTTCTTCTGCTCCCACGGAACAGCTCAAATAACTATGGACATGCCTTACACCCTATTTTTATTTATTTATTTCATTTATATGCCACCTTTCTCCCCAAAGGGACCCAAGGTGGCTCACAGATTTAAAACACATGACAATATAATTTTTTAAAAATCTAAAAAACCCTACTCCATACCTACTTCCTATTTTAGGGTTCACCTGAAATGTCCTCCATGACAAACCCCATCATTCTGAATAATCTTAACAGAACCCCTAGAGCTGGGGTGGAAATCATCCAGCTCTCCAAAGGCTGTAAGACCACAACTCCCAGCATTCCTCACCCTTGTTTATGCTGGGTAGTATGACTGCTGGGATTTGCAGTCCAACCGCATCCAAAGGGGGGGCACATGATTCCCATCCCTGCTTCATAGTGTAAGGAATTTTGCCACCTAGTTGGGCAGCTTCACAAACACATACAGTGGTCCCCTGGTTTACGAAATTAATTCGTTCCAGCACCCCTTTCTTAAACCGAAAAGTTCGTAAACCAGGGCCCCTTAAACCAGCCCCCACACCATTTGAATTTCCAGCCGCTTTCTTTTCTTAAACCGGGTTTTTTCCGTAAACCGGGGCCGTTTTTCCGGCCCCGGCTCTTTCTTAGACCGGGGTTTTCGTAGGCCAGGGTATTCATAAACCGGGGGACCACTGTATACTAAATCCATGTGGGACAGACTTCAACCACAGAAGTCAAGGAGAATGGCCCCATGTATACACCTCTGCTTCAGCAAAATTCTCTGCTCTAGACAATGCAAGAAAGTACTGATCCACCATCCCTGAACTGGATGTTCATAGGCTTTATATCCATCAGTTCACTTGCACATACAGAGCAGCTATGATTTGAACACACCCACCTGAATAAAGGATCTGCCTTGTTAAGCAGCTTGAAATAAGCTGCCTGCCCCCTTCCATTAACACATTTCCCATATTTAACACGCTGCTGCATCAGAAGCAAACCCTAGGGCCTGGAAGAGACCTACTACTCAATGCAGCCTCCTCAGTCCATTTTAATTGGCATTAACCATGAAAGGAAGCCACTGTTAAAAATATACTGGCAGAGTGGATGAGCATCAAGGGAACAAAGGGAGCAGCCACGTCTTTGATCTTGGGGGGGGGGGAGGGTTGCCTGCTGCTGCAGTTGGTCAGTCCCACTCACCAAAAGGTAACTCAAATCTTGTATCCAACAAAATCTTGTGAGGTGTTGGGTTTTTGGTGCCACAGACTTCATGGCCCTTCATCAGGACCTCCGCCTCCAGTGTGGACCATTCCCCTGGACCTTCCTGGGGAAAAGAAGAAAAGGCACATCATGTACATGCATCTTTTCAATGCTCAGCTGGTTGAAACCACTGCCAGGCATGGCAAGGGAACAATCTCAAAAAGAGAGAGTCAAACTTCCACTCAATCAGATTATCACTGCTATCAAGAGCTCTGCAACTCAGTGGCTACAAGAGCTTTGCATGATTACTTTTACCAGCAGATTCAAAGCTAAGCCTCCTCCACAGACAAAAGAGGCCCTCTTGGAACTGTGATGGTTTATGAGTAAAATCACTAAGAAGCTAAAAAACATTTTAGAGCACAAGCTCCCCCACTCAACATTAGAGGAAGAGCTGGGAGAGAATGTGAGAAGCTGCTGTGTAAACCACACAGGCACAGATAACCTGTCATTCACTTGACTCATGCTGATCTATCAAATGCTGGACATAAGATCATAGAATCATAGTGCTGGAAGAGACCACAAGGGCCATCCAGTCTAACTCCCTGCCATGCAGGAACTCACAATCAGACATAAAATACCCAAAATGAAATAATGTTCTGGCATCCCCCGGACCCCTGCAACATGCTTCTCCGACATACCTGTAATGAACACATAGGTTTGTGTAGCTTTTTTGTTCTTGGTAGTTTTAAAAGTATACTGCTTGGTTTTATGGATTGTTGGGGGAGAGAGAGAGATCCTTGCTGTATGTGCTGATGTCCTGATGCACATCTTTAAAGAACTGCACCAAGACATCATCTGCACCAGAGAATCAAGTGCCTTTAAGCAAGAGAGACTGACTGATTGATGCCAGTTTTTATTTATTCAATGGTTAAGGAGCGGGGCAGTGGAAGTGTTGCTTTTCTTGTTTGCCACAACACCCAAAATTGATGGCAAAATCAGTAGTGGCATGATCCATTGTCCTACTACCGTAGTTTGTTGAAAAGCAAGAACGAATGACCCTCAGATCCCACAGAAGTTGCCCACCTCTGAATCTAGCAAGAGGAGTGGAGATAATGTGGCCCCTCCAAGCCTTCTGCATTCTTTTCCCAACCCGTTTATCTAAAACAACATGGGGAAGAGGTGGAAAAAAACACCCCAAAGAGTTCACAAACTGCTCCTGCAAACAGGAAACCCAGGTCTCCCCCAACTTTAAAAGCAGCCCCCTACAACCTCAGAAATAGAAACCAGAAGAGATGTCAGGTCAATTCCAGGCTTGATTTTACAGCTGATTTTCAGCTATTTTGAGGGTGCTGTAGCCCAATGGGGTGCAGAGAGGGCTACAGAGGACACACTCGGGGGGGGGGGGCTCTTAATAACATCCTTTCCTTCAACCCCATACTTTCTTGCCCATTCTATTTTTTGTTTGTTTGTCTATTTGTTTGTTTTAAAGACCTCTCCATTCCCAGAAAGCTCATCTGATCTGACCTAGATTCCTTGTAGAATCCAGCAACTGAGCCACACACAGAAGGGCACAACATTTTGCAAACTTTTGTAGCAGCTGAGAAAGACCAGCCAGGACTACAGAAGTAGGGCTGGCTTGCAATGCAGGCAGCTCAATGAACAGGAGAATACACACACACACAAACACACACACCAGCTTCACCCAAGAGAGAAAGTGTCAGGGTAGTGCCATAGAAGCACCCATTCACTTTTAGAAGCAGGGTGACCACAGCTACCCGTCTTCTTCCCCTGTTCTGATAATGAATAAATGTCCCTTCTCTGATAAATTGAAAAGCTCAATTATGGTGATAAAAAGCCACCGATTCCATTTAAACTGCCATGACTGCAAATCTGTGGAATTCTAGCATCTGTAGTTTGGTTTAATTCTGTGGAATTCTAGCATCTGTAGAGGCAAGAAGCTCTCTGGCAGAGAATTCTAGATACCTCTCCACAAAATACAAATCCCAAGATTCCTCAGGACAGAGAAGTTTATGCTATTGTCTCCCTAAAAGAAGTGCTCAAGGCACAGAAAGCGAAGTCAAAGGAGACATCCACAGGAAAGTGTGGTGAGTGACTTCAATTACCCATGTGTAGACTGGATAAATGCATTTTATGGTCACAAGCAAGAAGTAAAAATTTTAGATACACTAAACTATTTGAGCAGATGGGTATGAAAAAAACTAGAGTGGAGGCAACCCTGGACTTCTTCCTTAGCAATGCCCAGGACCTACTGAGAGATCCAAGCAGTAACACCAACCACAGAGCTCTCATGTGCATTAAGGATCCATGCAACTACAACAGACATATTTAATTTCACAGGAGGGAACTCCTCAAAAACCAGGGGATTAGAATCATAGAATCACAGAGTTGGAAGAGACCACAAGGGCCATCCAGTCCAACCCCTTCCATGCAAGAACTCCCAATCAAAGCATCCCCGACAGATGGCCATCCAGCCTCTGTTTAAAGACCTCCAAGGACGGAGACTCCACTACACTCCGAGGGAGTGTGTTCCACTGTCAAACAGCCCTTACTCTGTCAGGAAGTTCCTCCTAATGTTGAGGTGGAATCTTTTTTCCTGCAGTTTACATCCATTGTTCCATGTTCTAGTCTCTGGAGCAGCAGAAAACAATCTTGCTCCCTCCTCAATATGACATCCCTTCAAATATTTAAACATGGCTATCATATCACCTCTTAACCATCTCTTCTCTAGGCTAAACATCCCCAGCTCCCTAAGGCGCTCCTCATAGGGCATGGCTTCCAGACCCTTCAACATTTTAGTTGCCCTCCTTTGGACCCGCTCCAGTTTCAGTTTCAGATTAGTGAAAAGGAAAACTGAAAAACAAGGTTAAGATTCTCCAGAACATCTCGGGGTTACTCAAAACTAGAGTAACAGAAGCTCAGCAGCAACTTACATCCCAGATCAGGAAGAACTTAACAAGGAGTATCAAGGAGGTTATCAGAAAAAAAAATATTTCAGAAAATGTAACTCATGCCCAAAAGAAGAGGAAAAAGTCTTGCACGAAAGAAATGCAAGCAAACAGTAAGGGAGTGAGTAAAAAGGATTTTGAAAAGCATGTCACAAGTAGCACTGCAACAAAAATTAATGCCTTAAACACATCGGAAGCATAAAACCCTCTAGGGCTGCAGCTGGAGTTAAAGGAGTAGTAAGGGAGGATAAGGAGACTATAGAGAAGCTGAATGAATCCTTTTGCATCTCTCTTTACAGCAGAAATGTCAGACAGATCTCCTGTGTCTGAACTGGAAGAATGCTCCCAGATGGTCTACTGACCTCATCTGACTGCCGGATGGCCTTCAGAGCGATCCACACCGTTCCAACCATCGTGTCCCAGATCAGCCCTTTGTTCCATACTTCCACAATTAAGCCCAGATCTAGGCGGCTGATCTCACTGCAAAGGGAATAACACAGAGACTTAAGTATTAAAAGAACAAGAAAAAAACAAATATAACTTTGAACTAATAAAACAAATTTCAACAGGAAATGTAAGGTACTGCACTTATGCAAAAAAATTTAAAGGCTCAGATATAGGATGGGGGACACCTGGCTTGACAGCAATATATGCAAAATGGATCTAGGTGTCCTAGTAGACCACAAGCTGAACATGAGTCATGATGCAGCATCTAGAAAACCCAATGCAATTCTAGGCTGCCTCCATAGGAGTATAGTGTTTAGATCAGTGGACCCCAAACTGTGCCCTTTAAGAGACTTTGGACTTCAGCTCTAAGAAGCCTCAGCCATGTTGGCCAATAGTCTGGGATTCTGGGAGCTGAAGTCCCAAATCCATTAAAGAGCACAGTATGGGGACCAATGGTCTAGATAGATTGCCACTTCATTTTGCTTTAGTCAGACCTAAACTGGAATCCTGCGTCCAGTCCTGAGCACAATTCAAGAAGGATGTGGACAAGTCAGAACACTCTTCAGAAGAGGGCAACCAAAATAGTAAAATGTCTGTAAACGACCAAGTCTATGAGGAGTGGCTTAGGAAACTGAGTATGTTTAGCCCAGAAAAGAGAATTTTAAGAGGTGACATGATAGCCATGAAGGTGCCATTTTTTTTCCTGTAGCTTGAATCCATTGCTCCATGTCCTAGTCTCTAGAACAGCAGAAAACAAGCTTGCTCCATCCTCAATATAACACCCCTTCAAATATTTAAACATGGCTATCATACCACTTGACTTCCTGATGGTAAGAGCTGTTTGACAATGGAAGATGCTGCCTCAGAGTGTGATGAAGTCTCCTACTTTGTAGGTCTTTAAACTGAGGCTGGATGGCCATCTGTCACAGGCAGGGCTTGGATTGTGGAAGAACAGGGGTGGAGTGGATGGTGCTGGAGATATCTTCGAACTCTATGATTCTCTGACTTTCTTTTTACCACCGTGCCACAGATTAAACTTAGCAGCAATGGCATCTTCTTGCCATTCCACCTGAGGCCTCTTAGCAAGACTGACTGTCTTCATACAAACAGAAGAGGGCCTCTTGGGGCAAGAGAAAAAAAGGCGGATGGGCAGATGGGCAGACTCTCAAGGGCTACCAGCTGCAGCCCGACTGTTGCATATATGCATCTCGCCCACTAGAGGTCCACAGAGGACCATAGAGCCAAAGCCTTCTGGGTTTGTTCAGTGATACCGAATGGACAATTCTTCCACTTAGGCTGACTAACATTCCCAATGGCCATGAATAGCCATTGTAGTCCAAGAAAGCAATTCTTTCAAATCAAAGTAACTTTTCTAAGCTCTTTCCCCAGCAGATGAGGGACACCAACACCTCTGACAACACACTTTCCCCTTCTCAGAAACTTTAGCCTCCATGGGCATGGCAGATCTGTCCTATAACCTAATGCAGCCCCCCCCCTTTCCAAGGGGTGCACTTTATTAACCCTTTAGCTGGCAGAATGCACAGGAATATACCAACTATTCCGCATTTGCACTAACAGGAACATGTGGTTTTAAAAAGGGCCCTGTCATGGGACATGCCTGACCCTGAACCGACATAGGAACATTAACATGGCATTTTGTATGTTTTTAAAATGTCTCATTTTGTCTCTCTTCACCTATAATCCGCCCCCAAATACTTATTCATTGGAAGATGTATGCATTTTAATAAATTAAATCAAATCCATTCAATGAATGTCTCTCTGTCACCATGGTGTAAACAAGGCACTGGATTAGAAATGGAACAGTGAGCTTCCTGAAAAGCTCCAATAAAAGGTTTCTAGACCTCGTGATGGTAAATATGTACTTGCTGTGGTTTATATAAGGTTTTGTGAGATCTCAGCAGCTGGAAGGGGCAAGAAATCCCAGTGGTTAGACGTGACAGCTTCAATGCCCTTTGTGTACAGAATGAAACTCTTCCTTCATACAAAGTAAAGGCAGCCTTAGCTGTGTAGCTGCAGGGAGTGTCAGAACAGTAAGCCTAGTCCCAAAGCACAATACTAAAAATTTTCCTTAACTTAAGCACTCCTGGGACTAAGACTTGGCACTCACACTTCATTCAAAAACCATTTGAACTGCCTTCTCCTATGTAAAAACCACACAGAAAATGCACTGGTGTTATTCTTCCCCTGCTACATTTTGCAGGAAATATCTTCTGGGTGTTAAAAACAAGCCAGGCAGCCAGGCAAAGTTTCAATATGTAGAGAAATCTTGTAGCACTTTTGAGACTAACTGAAAGAAAGAAGTTGGCAGCATGAGCTTTCGTAGACTTCCTCAGATGCATTGGAAGTAAAGGGAGTAGACTTAAGTCTATGAAAGCTCATGCTGCCAACTTCTTTCTTTCGGTCAGTCCCAAAGGTGCTACAAGATCCATCTTCAAACTGATTCTACAGATCAGGGGTTCCCAACCTTTTTTACCTACAGAGCCCTTATTTCTATGATGGAGCCCCTAAGAGGTCTACTCTATGTCTTAAATGTTAATGGTGTTTATGAGTATATATAAGAATATATTCTTATTCTTTAATTTCATTCAATTTTTATTTCTTTCATTTTCCTGGAGCGGCTGTGGAGAACCTGAAAAGTGCACATGGAGCTCTAAGGGTTCCTCAGAGCACAGGCTGGGAACCCTGGCTACAGAATGACATGGCTATATCATTGAATGCAAAGGTTCAGTGAGAATTCCACTGAACCTTTGTCATACCTCACAAACCAACCTCTGCTTTTGCACCAGAGCCTCAGGACAGGTGGGGAAACCTGCAACTGTAGAACGTCTGTGGTCTGTTGGGCACTATTTGTTTAAAGGTAAAAGCAGTAGCTATGGATGGGATCCCCAAATCACTTGTGAAGGCGGTTATAGCTTTGGAGGATAAGGTTTTAATCCTTCCTTTTGCTCCATTTTGTTTTATCTAAAGCCCCCCACGCACACACTCCCAAAGTGTTATTCAACCCAATATGGGATGGGAAATATTACATCCAAGGGATCCTTTCAGTAGCAGCCTTCAATAGTTGAACCTGTGCCTTCACAGAAAACTACAAACTTTTCCAAGGGCCAAATAATTGGTTACTGGTTATTTATTTTTCACAATTCTTGCTTTATAGTACATAAAATTTGAGTTAGCTTTATTTGTCTATGGCACAATGTCTGTTACAAAACATCGAAGGCTCTGAAATTTGTACAAAGGAACATCTTAGTAATATCAGGAATAGAAAATTAAGTGCTCCCTTGATTGATCACTTTATAGCAGACTAATATTGTTCTAAGGATCTATGGTTCTTTTTCACACAATAACAAGAGTCTGGTGAGGAGGGAAACAGACTGGATACTGAAGTTTGGCGTTCTAGCCCTTTCTGGTGTCAATGGAAACCTGGAGTTTAGCCCTCTACTTGAAAGCTCCAATTTTATCCCCTGAGCTCCCCCTCTGCACCAGGTTTTTATATTTAGGATGCCCTTGAAACACAGAAGGAAAAAACCCAAAACACCTGTAAACATACAAGGCCTCATCTCCTACTTTGAAAATTACCAGTTGCCAGGCATAAGCTTTGGAGACACCTTTCTGAAATTCCTGAGGTCCATTTCCAAATTAGTTACTAAGTATTGTCTTACATACCCAGCTTTACCCAGAAATAGAGCTTTTTAATTATATATTTTATATATCATTTCATATGAGACTTACATGGATATATATTTTTGCATTTCTCGATTTTATGCCTTGTCTATAAATGCTATTATAAATATATTACCTTCCCCTTTCTTTCCTTCCAACAGCCCCTAAAGAAGGACATGCAAAAAACTGTTTGGTCAAAAATATTCTGGCCTGTTTTGAAGAATATACCATTTTCTTTTACATATTTCCTGAGATGCAGCCTCTCCTTTTTACATTGGATTCACTGGATATCCCTTCAATGTTCATTCCACCAATTTTGTTGTCTTGGTTTTGTCTTGTTTTTCAAACCATGAACTACTCTAAAGAATCACTTGGCTGAAGTGCAGCATATGCAAAAAGTGAAGTATCTACTATGTACTGTCAAAAGGAAAAATCAGTGTGTTTCTACTACGCTTTGCTTGGCAGCCATTTTTTAGAAACGGGAGATGGGTGAAGATCCCTGGGGACCATTGGAAGGGGGTGGCAGATGACAAATAAGGGAACAACATGAAAATGGTTCAAGGCACCCTGGATCCAGCTGTTTGGTGGTGTCTGAATGGAGGCTGACATGAAAGGATACAAATTCCAATACTACCTATGAAATCTTCCCAACGTACATGCACAGAACACAGGAAACTGCCAGGCCAGATCCCTGGAAGACCCCCTAACCCAGTCAAATCAACTCTGACAAGCAGGAGGTTATGACTCTTCAGGGGTTTAGCAATATTCTTTTGCACCCCTTCCCAGAGACACTTAGAATTCAGCCCTAGTTAGACCTTCTACAGAGATGTGCAGAAAGCTGGCCCTTCTGCTACATCAGACTGAGAATCCATCTGGCCCAGTCTTGTCAACTCTGACAGGCAGTAGTAGTGGCTGTCCAGGATTTCAGGTGGGATTCTTTCCCAGCCATCACAGGAGATCCCTGTTCTTCCCTCTTGCAAATGAGTTCTAAGCAGGCTGACCCTGCTTAGCATTTGAAATCAAAGGGGTTTATGTATTTAGGGAAGTGAGACAGTTTAGAAGAGCAAACATGTTTTTTAGGTTTCCCCAGCTACACCAAAGCAGTAAAAAAAAAAATCACATACAGAAGGTATATTTGCAATGCTTGGAGAGAAAAAGGAAACTTCATACAAGAAACCTAATTGTGTCCACTGTTTTGCCACGGACAACCTGGAATCATTCCTTTGTACAAAATCAGTTTTACTCTTCTAATATGCTATTCCTCCTTCCCAACATTTAAAAAAAATGTTAATGTCACATTTCTCAGTTTCTCCTACCTACTGTAGTTAGTGTGCCTAGTCAACTCCAACTTATGGTGACCCTCTCCCAGGGGTTTCCTGGCATGATTTTATTCAGAGGAGGTTTGACAAGACTGCTTTCTTTTGAGGTTAATCGGCAAAAGGTTGTCCAATGGACTTCCCTGGCCAAGCGAGGGGATTCAAACCCTCATCTCCTGGAGTCCTAGTGCAGCACTCAAACCACTATACCAGCCTGGCTCTCTCTTCTACCTTACCCTCCCTACATCAAATTGCAAACATTTATGCAGCTGTTAATTTCCTCACTGATGGGCCATAACACCAAAACCTAAAGCAGCCTATCTAAATCATACCAGCAATGAAGAATTTAATCATTTGCTACACCCACAGATAAACCCTGTAATCATCAGATTCCATAAAGGAGAAGTTCAGGTGAAATCTTTACCCTCTGGAGAGCTTTGGATTCATGGTCTCACTTTAGTGCTCTCGTTTCAATCCAGCATTCTCCTGCTAAGATTATCTTTTTGGCTCGTCATTTGGATCTTGTTACTCCACTTCTGGTATCTCTTCACTGGTTACCCATTCATTTTAGGATTCTGTATAAGCTTCTTCTTTTAACATGTAAAACCTTACATAACCTAGCCCCTCGCCCTCATCTTTGAGCCCTTATTTCCTTTTACCAGCCTGCTCGAGATCTACGTTCCAGAGGTTCTGGGCATCTTACCAAGCCAAGGGTTTCTTCCTCCTTTGACTCGGCTTCGTCCTTTTTCACTCGCTGCACCATACCCCTGGAATTGCCTCCCATTTGTGAACTGCCCCTTCTCTTGTTAGTTTTAAACCTGAATTAAAGACTTTCTAGTTTTCTAAAGCATTTGGATCTTTATTTTAATACTGTTTTTATAATTTTATATTTGATTATATATATTAGTTGCCTTTATAGTAATGTACTTACCTGCATAACTTGTTACAATTGCTGTATAATTTTATATTTTATTATTCCTTAGATTGTATGCCTCTGCCAGGATTTAATGTTTTGAATTGATTATATCTATAAAGCACCATGTAAACAACAACAACAATGATAATGATAATAATGATGATGGTTGAACAGAAAGTTCAACGAAGACCCATTGAAAGGTCTCCTTAAGCGAGACTGATTTCTCACTGTGGAGCCTTACCATAGTGATATTTCCAGGCTGGTCATGACACACAGAACTTGGTGCTCATGTTATACTCACAAGAGAAAGTCTTGTTCCCAGCACGGCTGGTCTCCACGGACAGCAACAGTTGTGCTCTTCACGTTTTGCACTTTCAGAGTCACGTAGGTATTGAATTTATCTAGGAAGAGAGCAGAGGGGGTTTGCATGAGACAAATGTCTAAAACCCATCCTTCACTGACATATGAGAAACCTGAGGGAAAGTAAAATGCTATCAAGAAATTTCACTAGTCAGGCTGTGGAAAACAAGAAGATCCCCTGAGGAACTGGACAAAATGAAAATGTCAGCAGTTACTTCCATAAGCCTTAGGCATTTGGCTCCATTACTAGCAAACCTTTTCATACGCTAAGAATGGTTAATAAGCCAACTTTGGAAAGAAAGGCAGACCCAGCCATCAAACTCCATGCTTAGCCTTGAAGCACCCGCATCTCAGAGCCTCATGAAGGTTGCCTTCATGATTTTTACAGCTGGGTTGCCTTTACGTGGCCAAGGTGAAATTTTCAACCAGGCTTTGTTTTTGCTCAACATCCTTTGAACAAAAGTGGTACCTGGTTCATGCCCAGGATGGGGCTAGGCAGACAGTGGTAAAAAGCTCTGCTGGCCAAAGGTAGTGATCCCCAAAGGCAACAACAATGCAGATATCAGTCAACATGACAGAGATGCAGTGACCAAAAGAAGATTGGCACTTACCTGGGGGGCCTTGGAGTTTTGCTTTCTTAACTGGAAAGAAAGAACAAGAAAAAGAAAAAAAATTGCTTATTCCATCCTGGTGCACTTTTAATCACATTTCATTTAATAATTGAAGCAGAAACCAGGAACAAATGAGCCTCCCAAGTTATGTCTTCGCTTTTTACAACAAAGGAACTGGAAAAACAGCCACACCCATTTTGCCCCCCTTTGTTCCTTAAAAAAACAACAACCAGGAATCTCCAAACTACAGGTAGTACTGAAAGTTGTAGTTCAAGTAGTACTGATAACAACACATTTGGTCAAAGATACATGCTGCCTTGTCCACACAGAACAGCTGGCCTGCAAAGAAAGGGAACTCGAGTATAAAAAGGTTTGTGCACTAGTGATGAATAAAACAGTCCTTTCAGCCCAGGACAATTTGGACATTGACCTAGAAGGTGATCTCCAGCTGTAGTACTGCTGTCCTCCAAAGAACCATTTTAGCCATTTAGCAGCAGTCACTGCTGTGGTGAATCTGCTTGGGGTTTCAGAATGAACTCTAAGAGGACGATCCAAAGAGAGGAACCCTGTTTTGGCAGATCGGGTTCAGCACCTTGGATAGCTACTGTTTGTCTGTTTCCTCTGTCTCCTAAACTCATGGTGTTGGAATGGGCTGTAAAGGCCTTCTAGTCCAATTCCTCACTATGCAGGAATACACCTCTAAAGCACTCCTGAAAGATGGCCACTAGTCAGCAAGAGCAAGCATAAAGAAATAGGTAGCCAAATATTCCCCTGCCCTGCTCCCCACTCAATTACAACCAGCCCAGGAGAATTACCAGGTACCTCCTGAACTGGGGTGACACCACTATTTCCTAATGTCAAAGGCATAGGGTGAGGTGCGGCTCAGTGGCCAGATAAAAGAGACACTCCCTTGCAGTCACTGTCAGAAAGTGAAGCAAACCATGAACCCCTCCCCTTCCTCTGCCTAATTTTCTTGCCTGGCCAGAACACCACTATTGCTGCTGCTATGCCCTTCTCTTCAAGGGTCACCACCACCCTAAATAGATACACTAGGCATTAGCAGTGACAACAGAAACATCATTATTTGTTTCGTTTCATGATTATTACTGAAAATAACTTTGTCGGGGAGAGCTAAAACAATTATCTGCATTACATGTTAAATCCTCTAGGTACACCACTGACCACCCCTAACTTCAGAAGACTAAGAGGGCAGCTTCAGATTATGGCCACGAAGCCTGGGCAGGCTCCTCTGGTAGGAAGTGGTCTCTTGACTCGTGGGATGGAAACCATTTATTTAGGCCTTCATTGCTAACAAGCAGCACTCTCAACTGAGTCTCTCTCCCACCCTGCTGCCCCCATTTATTGATCCTATCTTTAAAAACTCACAATAAAAATCATTAAAAAATAAAAATAAAATACAACCGTAAAACCCATAAGCACACAACAAATTTAAAAAGAGTAGAACCAAGATGAGTTTAATTAGGTTCAACTCAAAGGCATAGCTGGACTAGTCTGAGCACCATCATGATCCCAAGAGGGGCAGGAAGGGGCTGGTGGTGGGCAGGTCCTGCAGCCTCCTCCCAAGCACACAAGGCAGTCCTCAACAAAGCCAGCCCTGATCAAAAGCAGTGGTGGCCAGGTCCCATCAAGCACCAACCAAACTGGGTTTGGGGAGGAGAGGCCCAGTAAAAAGTGCTGGCTTCCTCTGGAGGATGAAAAATAGGGATTAAATATTTTACGGAAACGTAAAACCCTAGATCACCCAATGGAGGTGAGTGGCATTCAGTGCCTCTGGTTATGGTGATGCCTTAGGCAGCTTTCCAGGAAAAGTCTGGACAGACTGGCATGAGGGAGGGTCTCCTGACTGGCTCTCTTTGGCAGCAGAAGACTTCTTCAAGCGCACCTTCTGCTGCTGCATCAGGGGAGAAGCTCTGCTGGCTCACTCAGTAGGTGCCCTTTATGCACAGGTGACCAGTGGGGTGCCATAGGGTTCTATCCTGGGCCCAGTGCTATTCAACATGTTTTTGAATAACTTAGTTGACACACATCATATTTGCAGATGACACTCAATTAGGAGTGGCAGCTAATACCCCAGAGGACAGGATGAAAATTAAAAATGAGCTTAATGGTTTAGAAAGCTGGGCCAAAGCTAACAAAATGAATTTCAACATGGAGAAATGTAAGGTACTGCACTTGGGGGAAAAAATGAAATGCATAGATATAGGATGGGGGACACCTGGCTTAAGGAGACTTATGTGTGAAAGGGATCTAGAAGTTCTAGTAGACCACAAATTGAACATGAATCAACAGTGCAATGAGGCAGCTAAAAAGACCAATGCTATTTTAGGCTGCATCAATATAGTGTCTAGATCAAGGGAAGTAATAGTGCCACTCTATTCTGCTTTAGTCAGGCCCCACCTGGAATACTGTGTCCAGTTCTGGGCACCACAATTCAAAAAGGATGTGGAGAAACTGGAGTGTGTCCAAAAAAAGGGAGACTAAAATGGTGAAGGGTTGGAAACCATGCCCTATGAGAAGCGACTTAGGGAGCTGGGGATATTTACCCTGGAGAAGAAAAGGTTAAGAGCTGATATGATAGTCTTTTTAAAATATTTGAAGAGACGTCATATTGAGGAGGGAGCAAGCTTGTTTTCTGCTGCTCCAGAGAACAGGACCTGGAACAATGGATGCAAGGTGCAAGAAAAATGAAATGCACAGATAGAGGATGGGGGACACCTGGCTGAATGAGACCACATGTGAAAGGGATCTAGGAGTCCAAGTAGACCACAAGTTGAACATGAGTCAACAGTGTGATGCAGCAGCTAAAAAGGCCAATGCAATTTTAGGCTGCATCAATAGAAGTACATAGCGTCTAGATCAAGGGAAGTAATAGTGCCACTCTATTCTGCTTTGGTCAGGCCCCACCTGGAATACTGTGTCCAGTTCTGGGCACCACAATTCAAAAAAGATGTGAAGAAATTGGAGCGTGTCCAAAGGAGGGCAACTAAGATGGTGAAGGGCCTGGAAACCATGCCCTATGAGGAATGACTTAGGGAGCTGGGAATGTTAAGCCTGGAAAATGGTGGAGTTTCCCTCCTTGGAGGTCTTTAAACAGAGGCTGGATGGCCATCTGTCAGATATGCTTTGATTTGGAGTTCCTGCATGGCAGGGGGTTGGACTGGATGGCCCTTATGGTCTCTTCCAACTCTATGATTCTATGAGTCAGGGTCTCCTCTCTGTATCACTAACTAACATGCTCTGCCTTCCCTCCTACCATCACCTCACCTGGTCCAGTGGACAGGATAGATTTCAAAAGGTCTATGCAGTTATCCTGTATCAACAGTGGCCAGACACACTGATCCGGGAAGCTCACAGGCAAAGTTACTATTCCACTCTCTGCTGTTGTGCCCACCTGCCCCACATCCACTGCCCTTTCCACAAGCCAAATTCAGACCACCTCTTTTTCCAAGAGGCAGGGGGTGGGCAGAGTGGTTCTGCTTTGTGCTGGGCTCCTGGAACAGGTGCAAAATAGGAGGGGGACAGGCACTGACCAGACCTGCCAGGGAGTTCTGCCAATGGGAAAACCCTGCTCTTCTGGGATCTCACATGCTTCTGGATTCTATAGCTTCTCAAAGTCAACCATCTATTGGAAGGCCCCTTCCCAATCTTTCCAGAAAAGGGCAAGGTGGAGCAAACAGCAGTTTGATACAAACACATCCCAACCACCAAGAAGTCAAATCTCAGGTTATCACAGTAAACTATTTTTTGCCTAGAATACTGTATACCTTTTCTCTGCACTGATTGTACTAATTCACTAAATTTCAACATAATTATGACATTATGAGTGAGTATTGCTATTAATTTATGTTCTATGGTGTGTGTCACATGTAATTCTTTAAGATTTTTTTTACAGCCTTGAAAGCTGAAATTACATCTACAAATACTTCTATTTTGTTTGCATTTGGAAATGTATAATTCTATTCTATTTGCCTTGCTGTGCAACTTATGACACTGTCTCACATTAGCAAATATTGTGTGCTTGCACTCAGCTATGGTTTTTCGCTCCTCAAATCTCAGCAGGCTGAGAAACTACAATGCAATAGCAATATAAATTGCTGTTATAAATAGTATGAGCCACTTTTTAAAAGTTATAAGCCAGACTGAATGCTTTGGCAGAAAAGTGGCAGAAAATGATAGTAGAGAATAAAGGAACAAATTATGCTTGCAAAAAAATTTGGAGTTTTTCTTCCTCTTTTTCTTTTTAAAAGGAGCGTTTCCTTAGCCAGAAAATCCATCTTTCACTGCGGGAAATAATATGTAGATGAATTACTGCTCTTTCTTCCTGTGCCTCATTTTTGATGTAACAAGTAAGGTGGCCAGCGAACTGTCAGGGAGGGGAGAAGGCAGAAAGGGCTATAAGCTCCACAGAAGCCAAGCCACTCCAAACACATCCTTCCCAGTACAGATAGAGACTGGTGGCTTTTGACCTCAACATTTGGTCTCATTGTACAGTACATGTGTTTATTTCTTGGCAGAGAAAGCGGAGTTCTTTAAAAGAGTTCTTTAAAAGTTAGCACACCTCATTTTTTAGTTGATTATAATTCATAGAATCCTAGAGTTGGAAGAGACCCCAAAGAGCATCTAACCCAATTCCCTACTATCCAATACAGCTCATCCAATCCATCCCTTCCAATTTCTCCTTAAAGACCTCCAGAGATGGAGAATCAACCATGCTCCAAGGCAGTGTATTCATTCCACTGTGGAACAGCTCTGACAGTCAAAACATTCTTCCTAATGTTTAGGAGGATCTCTCTTTTTTTTCTTTTTTCTTTTTTTTGTAGTTTGAATCCATGGGTGCGTGTTCTAGCCTCTGCAGCAGCATAAGGCCATTATGCTAGCTGCTCTTGTTACAAAGAGGCCATTCCCAAACTAGACATTTCTGGCTATGGGCCTCTCTCCCATTTTTTGCCCAGGTCTGGTTTCACGTGCCTTAGGGAAGGCAGGTGCTTTTGTCTGCCCCTCTGTGAGGGGCTGCCCATGCCCAGCAGGAAATGCTCTGCCATCTTCCTCAATTCTCTTGGGAACTTCCCCCCAAGTACAGAGGCACCAGAATAATCTGTTGCAGTTGTGATGACCCCAGGACAAATCTGACTGGAAG
The DNA here is from genome assembly GCA_034509955.1 of Urosaurus nigricauda. NCBI lineage: Eukaryota > Metazoa > Chordata > Lepidosauria > Squamata > Phrynosomatidae > Urosaurus > Urosaurus nigricauda. The sequence continues at coordinate 4,422,472 of JAOEGL010000002.1, forward strand.
ATGCTCCCCTCTTCACAGGTCTAGGCCCTTCCCTTAGTAACCCAGTTTTGAATGTGCCCAGACAACAGTTCTCTCATCTCTGGCTTCTATCTGCCCAAATACTGAATACAGAGGACCCTTGATATCCACTGGGATTTGGTTCCAGGACCTCTGTGGATACCAAAATCCATGGATGTTCACTCCCATTATATATATTGGGGTATTATTATTATTATTATTATTTGCAGTGGACCATTGGTATCTGCTGGGGTTTGGTTCCGGAACCATCGTGAATACCAAAATCCATGGATGTTCAAGTCCCATTCATTACATTGCTGTAGTGAAAAGGTGTTTTTTTTATAAAATGAAAAAAAAATGTTTGCTTTTGAAATTTATATATTTTTTAATATTTTCAAGCCATGGATACTGGAATCCGTAGATATAAAGGTATTACTATAAGCTGTGCTGTGGGGGGTGGGATCGGAGTAAGACCACAACCCCTCAGCTGCTCAGCCTAATGCTCAGACACAAAAAAAACCCTGCCATTTCACAACTTCCTTCATTGTAGTAGCATCTGTAGCAGGCTGAAGGCAATTAGTTTTGCAGCATCCAATATTATCCCCAGCAGATACCAGGATGTCAGCAAACCGGGCAGATCAGAGAAAGTAGAGCCCCCGTGAGAGAGCGCTGCACTGGGTGATAATCCCCCATGTCTGCGTGGCTGCTCAGATCAGCTCAAGGAAGGAATTGGCCATTGGTGGGCGGGAGGGAGAAATGATGAAAAATGAGAACACAAGCTGTGGCCTAGATACAGAGCTTTTGCAGAGCTGCACAGAACATCTGGTTAGGCTCCCTCTACAGATGTGCAGCTGAGAAGCAGAGACACCAATGCTGATGTCAAGGAGGAAACATTAAGGAAGATACAAGAGGAGGTGGATAATGATAATGCCTTCAGGATGCATCTTGGCAATCCCTGAGTCACACCTTTTCCTTTAAAGGTGGAGAGAGACATCAAAGTTTCACCACAGGAGAGGAAGTTTTTAAAAGTACATTTACAATCTCTGTCATAAGTAAAATAAGGAATGGCAAATCAACAGACCTTTCAGGACACAGAGCACAGCTTGCAACTGATCTGAACACCAAGCAAGGCCTGCGATGCATCTTCCATACCACTGAGCATCCTGGATCACTGCCATGTGGGTCTTTCTTTCTCATTCCATTCTCTATCTCGACTCCTATTTCTCTATTTCTCCTGAGTGTTTAGTTAAGTTTTTTCCTACCACCCAAGACATGAAGCCTTAATAGCATCTTGTACCAAGTGATGCCGCTTGGTGCCATGATAAATCTGCTCACACTACCCCTTCTTTGAAGAGAGGAAATAGAAAACAACTTCACTCAAACAGGACATACCTCAGCCTTGGACCAGGCTTTTAAACAGTTACTCCACTGTTTTTTCTCAGGTGTTCGGGATATGTGGCCATGTTCTGGAAGAGCTTATTCCTGACATTCCGCCAGCACCTGTGGCTGGCATCTTCAGAGAACGCTGGCATGGGAATGAATGGGGTATGTATATATTATATATATATACTGTGTAACCCCTTGGTTGAAAAAAAGTGAAAAACACTAAAATTAAGACACAGCCCACGCAAATGAAACATGCCCAGGGTCAGGGGGATTTCTCAGCAGACAATGGATCATTTATTAAATAGACACCCTAAGGGCTTGCCATTCAACAACAGATCAACAAACAGATTTATATATAAATCACTTGCTCTCAACCAAGGGTCACACAGTGTGTGTGTGTACACACACACACACACCACTCACTCCCATGCCAGCATTATCTGAAGATGCCAGCCACAGATGCTGGTGAAACATCAGGAATAAACTCTTCCAGAACACAGTCACAAAGGCCAAAAAACCCACAAAAAACTATGGATCCCAGCTGTGAAAGCCTTCAGCTTCACAGTTATTCCACTGGTTACCTGTAGTGAGTAAACACCCTTCAGGTGACCAGATATGGAAACTTTGATCAGGAAAAAAGAGGGGGTTCTTTCCACCTTGCACCATTCAGACCATCAATTTGTCACACTCAGAAATCTCCACTTCCATGTGAACTTTCCAAAGATATCCTCTGTCTTTCTGCCAGACATGAGAGGGTCTCTTTTGGCTATGGTAACCTGGATGTGGAGTAGACTCCCCAGAGAGATGTGTTTAGGCAGGCTCTGAAGAGTTTTGTCACAGTAAGCTTCTGAGACAGAACTCTTTTGAGTATGTTTTTCTTGGCTCTTTGTTTCTAGATTCTGTGACTGTAAGAATCCTTAATCATACATGAGATATATAAGAGTGGGTTATAGATTGCAGAAAGAAGGAAAAATATTCTGCTTAAGGCAGGCGTGTACAAGGTGTGCATGTTGGCTAGTGAAAACCAAGAAGTGTGCCCATCGCTAAAGCAACTTGTAGGGTCATTGTTTTTGTCCAGCCTTGAGTTAAAACTAACTAAAATGGCAACTGCTTTTCTCTGCTTTAGAATCCCATATATCTATGAATGCAAACCATACTGTCAAAGCAACCTGGTTATGCATAACATTTATTTATAAATGGGAGGGGGGGTTTCTCCCTGCTATTCCTTTCTCCTGCTTCTAAAGAATATCTAAGGGGCTGTCTGCATAAGCCAAATGACCCAGCCCCCCCCCACCTCGCATCATCTATTTTAGATTATGCAGACCGAAACACATGTGGCAGGATAGGACCCAATCCTGCCTGTGCAGACACAGATCCAGAGGATCCAGTCTGATGCTGGGGTAAAGAGTGTTTATTCTGAGGTAAAACAGCCCCGGTTTTGTACAGTTTCTAAGATACTACACAGCAAAACCAGGCAGTTAAAGACAGCCCCTCCTGCTCGCCTTACCCTTCTGGCATATGATCTATCTGAGAAGCCCCCCAGTTGCCCTATCTGAGGCGGACTACACACCAGAAAGTCAAGGAGTGACCCCAGGTCCTGGGTTGATGCAGGGACTAATCCGGGGGAGCACCGGGGTTTGATAGCATGTCAGCTTTGTCCTTTCAGGCCCCAGGTCATATATCAATCAGAAAAGGTGAAGTCTAAAAACCAGTGGGAAAACCCAACTTTTATATCACAGTAGCATAATAAAGCAGGTTGGGTGAACACAACAGATTTGCTAGAGGGTTACTTGGCTCTCTGATCTCTCAGCCCCAAAGCCGAAAGTCCTGACTGGGAACCCCATGGATCTCTTTCCTTCTCTTCCTTTCTTTCTCCATGCTACTCAACCTCCAAAAGCATAAGAAGTCAGGCCTCCTCATCTAGATGTTGAGATATTTCCTAACAGTGGGAATTAGAAGAAGCTTGAGATATCAGAGACTGCATCTGCTCTGCAGAAATAATGCAGCGTGACACCATTTTAATTGCCATGGTCCCATGCTACAGAATTCTGGGAAGCTCTGGTGCCACCACACACTAAGCTTCCCAGAATTCCATAGCATGGGGCCATGGCAATTAAAATTGTATCAAACCAGATTATGTCTGCAGTGCGGATGGGGGGAGAAATAGCAAACAGGCAGAGAAGCAATGAAGTGCTAAGGGGTGGAGCGTGAGTGGCCTGTAGTAGTCTCCTGCTGCTTGAAACTCATTCTTAGAACTAGATTTTAGCGGGAAATGCAGAGGATTCTGCTACGGAGAGAAAAAAGAAGCAGATGGTCAAAGGATTATATCCCAGATCCATGATTTACAGGGCCGGTCATTCACCCTCATGCAGAACAGACAGTACTACCCATCTGAGTACTGTTATGTCTCAAGAGCCAAAAACTTCAGCAAAGAGAAAGAAAGGAAAGATCCAGAGGTATTTTTTCCACTTTCACAAGCCCTTCTCCAAATCCAGACCCAGCATCCTGGTCATGAAGCAGTTTTTGACTTCTGCTGCTCCAGGTGAAAATTTCCTATACTCCTTTTTCAGCCTTACAGCCCAAACTTTTCTGACCAGAGTATCACAGAATCAAATAAAAAATGACAACAACAAAAAGGTACAAACAATTTATTGTGTTCATTTTCACTAAACCAGATTGTATGAAACAGAGTCTCTTCTTTAAAATCCCATCTTTTTACATAGTTACTCAGAAAATGCTCAGGGCCTAAAGGCACTGGATCCTATCCAACCTTGGAAGCTATGCAGGGCCAGCCCTGGTTAATCCTTGGATGGGAGATTGCCAATGAAGACCAGGTGCTGTAAGCTCTATTTCAGTGAAAGGAAATGGCAAAACCACCTACCTTCCCTAACAAAAACCCTTTCCTTTGGCCACATGAAGCAAGGCTACAAGATTCCATGAATAAAGTTTGACAAAAATCAGAAAGCCTCTCTGGGTTTCTTACTAAAACACTCATTTCCTGTTCAAAATTATCTATGGTCAGGTCAAAAAGAGAGCAGATTACCCCGCAGGTCTACTTGATTTTTCCACCATTACCAGTATCTTATTTCACCCAAACAAACATGACAACCCCTCCTAAAAATGAAAGTGATAGGTTTCATCATGGATTTCCTTTGGCAGAAACATTTCCACCCATTAGGCAGCAAGGCTCTATTGGCCAGTGCTTTTCATGAGCTTCCTGGCTTGGCATGCATGCTCCCAAGCATGACAAATCAGACCCCATGACGTCAATGAGAAAGTCAATTTTACTGAAGAAAATGCTCTTAATGAGGCATCAAGAGGAGCCAAGCCGCATGGGTGCTATAAGGACCCGTCACTATGGGTGCAATCCCCTTGAAATCAATGGACACAGTCCACTGTTAAGTTGCTGTTTTTTAAGTACCAGTAACCATGTTAGGCTTGAACATGAAGCAGAAAGGGAGGGAGAGACACATAAATAAGTCTGTGAAAAGAAAGCAATGGGGGAAGACATCAAAAATACCACCACCCCCTTGAAGCTCTAGGCCAGAGACTGAACAAAGATCAAAACAGAGAGAGAAAAGGTTGTAGAAGGTGCAGATGGAGGTCTATGGAAGCCCTGGCTGGAGAATGTGGTGACAAAGAGGCCACTAGACAGAGATGGCAGACAGGCACAGAGAGACCACAAGTCAACAAGAGAGTACATGGTCTGCAAACAGACCCACCCAGGCTCCATTTCAGCCATCTGCAGTCCAGTGCATCAGGTAGATTCTGATCTGAAAGCACTGGGCTGAATGATGGTGCACCACTGTTCAGAGAAGGGGCAAGATGGACAGCATCCAAACTTGTACAAAGCCACTTCCTATGTTCGCTTTTCCTTGCAGCTGCCTTTTGGCAAACTCCTCATCGCAAATTCACTCAAGTTAAACTTTAGTTTAAATGTCTTTATTCAAAATTACATACAACACATTACAATAAAAACTTTTTTTAAAAAGATGTTATCATATTTTATCTATAGCTTATCTATGTCATGATTTTAAAAAAGCAGTCTTACATATTTTATCTACTACTTTCATACCTACTCAACATAAAGCTTTTAACCTTCACTTTCATTTTTTCTATCTTTGCATCCTCCTTTCTCCTTCCTATAACATCCTTCCAATCCTCTCATCCATCTTGTCATCCCAGCTATTCCCTTCTTCCCTCCTCCAGCCATACCTTCTCCTTCTCTCTTTCTTCTTTTCTCTATCTTTCCTTCCACTCTTCCCTCCAAATCCCCATCTATTTTCCTTTCTATCTCCTCCTAATTGCACTATCTATTCTTCCCTTTCTTCTTTCCATTCTTACCTATTTCTTCACTTTCTCGCCTTTCCTTCTCTTTTCACACTTACTCATACCTTCTGTCACTTACTCAAATGTTCCTTCACTTATTAAACCTTCCATCTATTATTATCTAGATTACTCATTATTATCTTCCATAAATTCAAAGAAAACCTACTCTGTCACACATACCCCAACTTCCTTCCTTGTCTTCTCTAGGATTTTCCTTGCTATTTCATGACTTTCTTTCTAATAAATCCAACTTGCACAACTTTCTTTCAGCCTTATTCTCTTCTGGAATTTTATTTCTCAACTCTTTGGTCCGTTAATCAACTCCATTTAATATATCTTATATTTCTTATGTCAAGAAGCTTATTACAGTGATCAGACCCCGTAATCCTTTAAAATAGTTTATGATTGGTTTCCATTCATCATAAATTATGTCTGCTGGTCTACCTTTAAGCAACTGAGTTAATGTATCTAGCTCTATTATTCTGTACAGTTTAAATAACCATTCTTCTTCACTGGGAATGTCTTTGCTTTTACATTTCTGTGCAGAAGTTATCCTAGCCACAGTTATTAAATAATATAGTATTTTCCCATACTTATTTTCAAGATCTTCATCAAATATTCCCAAGAAGTAACCTTCTGGAAATATATGCATTTTGATATTGAGGACAGAGTTTATCGCCTCATTTATTTATTTTTCCAACATCTACTCGCCATTTTACAAGTCCACCAGCAGTGGGGAAAGTTCCAACTGTCTCTCCACATTTCCAACAAATATTCTCAGTTTTTCTGTAAATTTTAGCAATTTTTGGGAGTTATATACCAATAATAAAACATTTTGTAAAAATTTTCCCTTAGATTCTGTGAGGTCGAATATTTTTTTTAAAAAATTGCCATACTTTCTCACATTGTGCCAAATTGATCAGGTGCTCTACATTCCTAGCCCATCTTATGATCTAATCTCTGATCACCTCCTCTTCCCTATTTATTTTCAATAAGGCTTTGTATAATTTTGTACTAATTTTCTTTGATTCTCAAAGTTAAACTTCTCCCTGCCTTGGCCCAATATGTTAAATGAGAACAGCCCACAGCCCAGCTATAATGAAACACCTGTGTTGTACCCCCAAGATGCCAGGTTCAAGCCCTGACATTCCCTACTCAAAATGCCCCAAAGAACAAGGCTAGATAGAGTTCCCTGAGACCCTGCCCAATGGGATACTGCTGTCGAGATGAGCCAATGGTCAAGTTGTATATGTGGCAGCAACCTGTTCATCCAAAACCACGCTCTGGGTGCTGACTGGACCACAAATTCATCTTTGGCTTTCAGGAAGACAGTGAGTGTGCCCACTTGAGCTGGCAGGGAAGCTCATGAGCAAAAGGGCAGGGGAGAAAGCCAGTTTACTGGAGGAACTACTGGCCATAGGGGCATTTCATTGTACATTTCACTGTACATTTCCTTGCACATTTCTCTAGAATTCTCATGAATCCCACCAGGCACAGAGAGGACATCCTGGGTATTTACTTAAATGATGGCCTGTACAAACCAGTAACTGGGCAAAAATGTTTTTACACAAGCTACTGCAAGATATAACATAGAAAATCTAGATGATACTCATCCAGCCCTCCCCTGGTCTGGATGAGAGCCCCCAGAACCTAAGGGAGCAAAGTCAGCTGGAAGTTGCAGCAACACAAAGGGGTCTCCAGGGAAAGCCCAAGGAAGTCTGGGATTGGATGTGGTGGGCAGCTCACCAGGCAAACTTCCCAGAGCCAACACCCTGGAAGAGACAGAGAAAAGGTCTTCGGGGACCCAGCACTCCTCCTTCATCCGTATTGCTTCCCCTTGAATATGACTGGGGTGTTTATGTGCTGTGGAAAGTGGAAAATCAGAGAAAAAGGGGGGTCCGATTCAGGGGTCTCTGACTCCAGGGCTCTGACCCACTGGGTTCATGCTCAGGTTTCAGCTTACTCATCTTTTGGTGCAGTGGAATAAGCTAGTCACTCCAGGTTGGAGTCCAGGCCCAGGCTGCTGCCACCACCACCACTGCCCACAATTAAGTCCCTAGAAACATAAAGGTGGCAGAGACCCCAAGGGCCATCCAGTCCAACCCCCCTGCCATGCAGGAACTCACAATCAATGCATCCCTGACAGATGGTCATCCAGCCTCTGCTTAAAGACCTCCAAAGGAGGAGACTCCACCACTCTCCAAGAGAACATCTTCTACTGTGGAACAGCTCTTACTGTCCTGAAGTTCCTCCTAATGTTAAGGTAGAATCTCTTTCCCTGTAGCTTGCATACATTGTTCTATGTTCTAGTCTCTGGATCAGCAGAAAACAAGCTTGCTCCATCCTCAATGTGACACCCCTTCAAATACTCATCCAGCCCTGCCGTGGTCTGGATGAGAGCCCCAGAACCTAAAACCTAGTGAACTTCTCCTTTTACTTACACCCCAGGCTAGTGCTCTGGGCAGGAGTACTCCTGACAGTCTCATGAATCACATATTTGAGAAAGACTTCAAAAGGTCCTAGAGGCCAACCAACACAGAAAACTAGCTTCTCCTCTCAAGAAATTCTAAAGAAGGAAACTCCATCAATTCCCAAGACTGAGCAGCTGGTAAACTGGTACCATCAGGAAGTTCTTCCTCTTCTTTCCGCTACCATCAGAAAGTTCCTCATCTTTCATAAGAATCCCTTTCCCCCCAAGTCTGAATGCACTGGTTTAGGGTCCTACCCTCTTGAACAACAGAAAACCTTCCCCCTTGGTCCTATGACAGCACTCCAGCTATTGGAAGAGGCTACCACATTTTTCAACTAAATGATGACCTGTGCCAAAATAAACAATTAGCATTCACAATAAGACGGCAAACAGCTCAGCAAATAAAAGCTCATTTTTCTCATTGTGACACAACTAAACAAAGCCAACAAGAGCTCTTGAAGGCCCCTGATGCTTCCTGGCTCTTCCTCGCTGCTGCTGCATCTGACCCAGGATTGCTGGCAGGTCTCCTTGCTTTAGCACATCCCACCACCTCACACATTCCTCCCATAAGGCAGTCTTCCATGAACACACACTTCTTGATGATGAAACTGAGCAGGACTCTTCCCATTCAAGGATCACTCTTACACTTTTGCCCAGCTGCTGTTTTGAACTGAGCAGTGAGGACAGGAACACAATCTCTAATTCAATCACTGAGATTAGGGGAAGTTAATCCTGCTGATGCTGGCAGGACTGAAAGGCTGGCAACTTCTTTCAGGTGACCTGGTTCCCCAAACAAAAAAAAGGGAGGGAGGGGAATTAAATCAGTAATTTAGAACATTTTTTTACGACTGGGGATATCCCAAGTCAGACTCTTCCAGGGCAGAGTGGTTTTATAAAAATGCAATTAGAAAGTCAATTTTATGCCCAGAAACTGGACTGCCCACCCTTCAGATGGTTTCCCCACCTTTCTCATCAAAGAAGGTGCACATTTCACTCTAAATTGAATTCTTTCCATTTGCAACTTCCCCTCAAGAGAAGTTTCTGATTAGATTTGGTTTAAAGTTAAATCCTTTGTATTGGAAATTATTTGCTGATGAAAAACAGCCCTTCTTACCCGGCAGGCACTCCAGCTGTCAAATAAAACTCCTCCTCTGTCAAACTTCACAGACCATGAGCCCCACTTCCAAAGTTCCCAATAGGCCAGAAGCTAAAATCTGGCTCATGTTTAGCCCAAATGCCCTGATGTTCCAATGTGCCTGAAGAGGGGGAGATTTTTGAAGCTAAGTGCTCCCTCTTTCATCCTACTAATAGGCATTAATAAAAGGAGAGGAGAAGCAAGCAAGGAGCCCCCCTCTGAGGCATGGAAGGGGAAGCCTAATAATCAGCAGAAAACCTGCACATCAACTAGTTATAACAAAAGTCTTCCTATGTCTAAAGTCAGACAGCTAATTTTCACACTGATCCTTATGAAGAGGACTTCATAAGGATCAGTGTGAATATTAGCTGTCTGAACCATATTTTCAGTCACTATTTCGCCATATCGGCAACATGGCACACTATTAGGTTTGTATGAAAGCATCCCCCTGATACACCTACCCAAAAAAGCAAAGGACATAACATTAAACCGTGGCTGTTGGTGTTTCACACACACGGAAGTTCCCTTATGCTCTTTTTGTACTTTTTTGGCCACGGTGTAATGTCCATATTCAGTCCACAGTTACATCAACTGAATTCTGCAAGTGTGACCAGTGTGATCCCCACTCCCATTATCCTCAAGCTACATGGCCAGTGCTTTGAGGAGCATGATGTATGGCAAAGGGGCAGGCAAATCCAAATCGATGATAACAACTACAATTTCTCACGCAGGGATGCTTCTAATTTTTAAAGACATTTTTAAAGAAAAACAATAGCTTAAGAAAGTGAAGGGGGTAACCCTTAGGTCCCCATGCATTCCTACTGCATGGAAGCTCATGACGTGCCTGACTATTTGCGTCAAAGCCCAATTATCACTAACAAAATTAAAGACCAGGTCCAACATCAACATCCCACAGGGTCTGTGCTTCAAAATAAAGCCTCTGCTCACACAAGCCACTCTGGCAAGTGAGGTCAATGAATGTTTACTTTATAAAGGGTGCAAGCAAAGTCTCATTTGGCTGTGATTTTTACACACATGCTGGAACAGCAAAATGGAATTTCTTGGACTGTTCATTCGCAATGTGCTACAATACTAAGTGTGACAGTTACTTACAAACCTCATAGGAACAGGCTTGAGAGAATGGGAGCAAAGCCCTTTCGTATCACAACACAAGCCAAGCCTTGACTTGACTGCATTATCCACACAAACAGCCCTTTTGGGTGGAGGGGACAACAAGTTAGCCACTGCTATAGACGAGGCAGAAGTTTCCTATCTGAACCACCTTAATGTATTCTAGTACAGTATGATAATCTCACCTTACATTGCTAAACTCTAACCAAAGTAACATTACCCATTTTTGAAAGGACAGGAATCCATTTGGGACTAGCAAAAAGGATCTTACTTGCATCATCTATTACAGACAGGTTGGTACACACACACACACACACACACCTTTCACACTTTCCATCCTACCCAAACTCATTTAAGCACCTTCAATTGTGTCATATGAACCTTCAGGTCGCCTGATAATTTATTGTGACCCATGAATTTGTCATTGGGTTTTCTTAGGCAAGGAATAATCACAGGTGTTTTTACAAGTTCCCTCCTCTGACATATAGCCTGGCATTTGTTAGCAGCCTCTCATCGAAGTGCTAACCAGGGCTGACCCTGCATAGCTTCCCAGATCAGATGGAACCAGTGCCTTCAAAATATTTAATTTGGGGGGAAAAGGTCAAAGGACCAGCGGCAGAGAAAGAACTTTAGCAATCCCTCCTAGAGAGACATTCCACCATTTAGAGTGCTACATTTAAATCCCTCTTTCATCCTAATGCTGAATGGAAACCTCCACTTCAAAGAGGCGTCTCTGGCTGGCTTTTTAATAATAATAATAATAATAATAATAATAATACATACGAACACTTGAAGGAAAGGTGGTGCTTTCCTCCACTTTGCCCACACTTGCCTGCTTATTCCCTACCACATGTAAATTTACAGCACTATATAAATAAAGGTTATTAATAATAATAATAAAAATAAAGGTTAACAAGGTAAGACTCCAGTTTCTTGTCAGATCACTAGAGATCCTTTGGGTTCAGGGGGTTGTCCAGCTATGGGAAAACATCTCTTCTCTGAAAGCATATGCTTAAAGAATCACCAAGAGTGGTCATTTCCTTCCAAAGTCCTTGGAAATGGACAATGATGCACCAAAACTCCTAAATAACCAAAATATGTACATTTCACCACATAAGTTAGAGAGCATTTTCACTGAAATTTTCTAATTGTCTTGTTAATTCCAAAAGACAAATCTCACAAGCCTTTTTCTAATGAAATGCAATGAAATGACCCTGTATTTAAATCTCCTACCAACCTGTCTACATGTCAAGTGTTGTGTTGTGTACATACTACCAAACAGGAAGGAGAAACTGTGACACATTCAAACGCTGAGAGTAACATACAAAGGAAGTTATTCGAGCACATCCAGAGAAATTACAATAGCTAAATTTTAAAATAAACAACTTTTCCATAGACTCAACTTGTTTAACAGGGTGATTCATTAAGATGAAAGCCTGGGACAACTTGTCTAGCCAAAACCTTGCTTGATCCCAGGTTCTGAACAGTTGCAAGAACTGCAAGAAGTCAAAAAATATGGCAGCCTGATCTGACTTTGAATTGCTATAGAGAGAATAGGTCAGGTCAATGCCATGTTTCAAAGAACGTCATGGGGTACCAGTTCATGACCACACTGAACCCAAAGCTGTCAGCCATTCATTTCCTGCTTCATAGGTTTTATTTCTGTTCTGCCCTTTTTAATGTCTCAATGTGGGCTGCAAATACTGTATTTCCCTTGCAGAACAAGACTGAATGAGGTGCTATTGTGATGTGGGGCAGGGGCCTGTTCTGAAGCTAAGAGATGGATCTAGACTGAAATGTGAGTTTCAAGGCAGAACAGAAACTAAGAAGTGGGATCCAACAGTGACAGTCCCTTGTGCATTCATTAGTCCATTCATTCAACATTGCCTTTTATTAAAACCCTTCCAAGAACCTGATATTTGAAAGTTGTGCATTAAAGAATCATGGAGGACAAGAGAGAAAATATGTGCTGGATTTTCCACATAACCATCTTCTTAAATCTTAACTGGCTGAAGAACAGCACTGATTTGGGGGAAGAGGGGGACCTATAGTCTAGAATGCTATAACTTCACCTGCAAATAAACCGCCCACTCTTTGGTTCTTCTCAAGTAGTTCACCTGTTAAGTGCTGGATTCAGCATGAGGAATAAGCAATGTGTTGTTATTTAAGGAGGGACTTACTGAAAGCTATCCAGCCTGCATGCTCTTAGGCATCCCCAAAAATAAAAGGAGAAATTCTTGCTCAACACTCAGTTCTTGCCTCTATCAACACCCCAGTAGAAGAAAGAAGGACAATTACCACAAACTGTGGCTCGCTGCATGGACAGGACATTTCTGCATCAACTCACGGAAGATGGACAGCTCTGTTTCCGTCCCTAAAGAAAGTACACAGCAAGGTGGGGATGTGACCACATGCTGCAAATCCTTGTTTGTTTGCATTTCTGCGACTGAGCAAAGGGTGACGCAAGTAAGACACTGTTCACAAGCTGCTGAACAAGCACAGCACCCGCCTTACTTCAGAGTCACAAGCTAGGCCTGGACCCGGAACTGAAAACATGGATAAATTCAGGGCTGGGATGCACACAAGAGTACTTCTGTCCCAGTAGGGATATCACAGCCTGTCTTTTAAAATGATGCAATATTTTAAATAGTTTTTAATGGGTTTTTCAGGCTATAAGGCCATGCTCTGGAAGAGTTAATTTCTGACTTTTTGCCAGCATCTGTGGCTGGCATCTGTGGCATTCTCTGAAGATGCCAACCATAGCTTCTGGCAAAACATTAGGAATAAACTCTTCCAGAACACAGCCACATAGCCCTCCCCCCCCAAAAAAAACCCACAAAAAACTATGGATACTGGTTGTAAAAACCTTCAACTTCACATTTTTAATAGAGTTTTCACAATGATTCATAAAGGCCCTCATCCAAAGCCAGCACTCATGGTATTGTTTCTTGCTGAGGCCCAGCCCTTCAACACATTTTAGCCGTCACAGGGGAATCCTATGGAGAGAGCCAGTGCACTGGGACCTTGCCATCTGAGGCTTCTGCCTCCAACAAAGGTAAAGCAATTTTGTCAAATATTGGGACTGATTGGCATGCTTTGCCTCTAGACCATCTAAAGTTTTCCTGATGCAAAACATGAAGACTTCTTGAGAAATTCACTGTTCACTGCCTGCATAGGAATGTGTGGCTTCATAAAGGAAGGAAACATGCTGCATTCCAAGGAAACATCTTCTCTGAACTGAACTTTATAAATACCCTGTAAAGCTAATAATAATAATAACAACAACAACTCCAGATGGACATTAAATTTCCTTGAATTTGAAAATCTACCAGTAACCACATAGACAAAGGGGGAGGTGCCAACCTGCAGATAGCTCTCCCTACTATCTCAACTAATACCAGAAACAGAAAATGCAGGCATATGATTAACAACTTCAATTTCTTTCTCCTGTTTGCCTGATGAAGAAGCCAGTGTGACTTCAGAAGCTTGCAACATATTTTTGTGCATTTTGGTTGGTCCAATAAAGGTATCATCATTTGGATGTTATTGGGATTGCAATATGGCCAACATGGCTACCCCTAGATGGTTATTTTTGAAAGGCCTAGCTGAAGAACTAGCTGGTTTCTTCCCATTGCCCATTCTACTCAGCCTTTAAAACAAAGTCGGAAATCACGCTTCCCTCCAGATGGCAATAATAATAATAATAATAATAATGTTTATTTATAGCCCGCTCCTCTAATAAAATACTCGGAGCGGGGTACAGCAAAATAAAAAGATACAGAGTAAAAACAATGATCACATCCCACCCCAACCATCCCCCTTAAAACTAAATTAAATCTAGACAGTTTAAAATTAACACAGTTAAAATTGGTCGGCAGTTATTAAAACAAAGTGCATTTTCATGAGCAATCCGTGTGCAAGGCCACATTAAATCGATTCAAGTAAGTATTAAGTAAAGGGATCATTAATAATTTCCAGTACTGTTTATATTTTTAGAGCAGGGAGTGAGGGTTTCATTTATTCTCTCCTTCAGGAAAAGGCCTGCCGGAAAAGATGCGTCTTTAAAGCCTTTTTGAAACTAGCCAGTGATGTAATAAGACGCATCTCGTCCGGCAGGCCGTTCCAAAGCTTAGGGGCAGTAGCTGAAAAGGCCCTCTGAGAGGTCTGGGACAGCCTGGTTTTCATCGGCTGCAGTAGGTTCCTCCCAGAGGACTGAAGTGTGCGGGGCGGTTCATACGGGAAGAGGCGGTCCTTAAGGTAGGATGGGCCTGAGCCATGCAGGGCTTTAAAGGTTAGTACCAACACCTTGTACTGTGCCCGGAAACTAATGGGCAGCCAGTGGAGAGCTTTGAGCACTGGCGTTATATGCTCTCTTCTAGATGTTCCTGTGATAAGCCTGGCTGCCATATTCTGAACCAGTTGAAGTTTCCGGGTTAGGCACAAGGGTAGCCCCATGTAGAGCGCGTTACAGAAATCCAGACGTGAGGTTACTAGAGCATGTACCACAGTCTCCAGGTCTTTCGTATCCAGGAAAGGGCGCAGCTGGCGTATCAGCCGAAGCTGATAGCAGGCGCTCCTGACTACCGCATTCACCTGGCTAGTCATGTGAAGCGAAGAGTCAAGGAGTACCCCAAGACTGCGAACTGAGTCCTTAGGGGAGAGTGTGACTCCGTCTAGGACTGGGGACTGTATTCCTAATCCTGGTTTCGGACCGGTAACTGTTAGTACCTCCGTTTTGTCTGGATTTAGTTTTAATCTGTTTTCCCTCATCCAATCCATTACCGCCGCAAGACAGTCATTAAGAGGGGAGGCGCCATCTGATGACTGAGCCGATGATCTAGTCATGGAGAGGTATATCTGAGTGTCATCAGCGTACTGAAGACACTGAGCTCCATGCCTCCGAATGATCTCACCCAACGGCTTCATATAAATATTAAATAGCATCGGGGACAGGATGGCGCCCTGAGGGATGCCACAATTAAGCTCGATTTTGGAGGAGCAACTGTCCCCGAGCCTCACCCTTTGGGATCTGTCAGAGAAAAAGGATCGGAACCACTGAAAAGCAGTGCCTCCGATTCCTAACTCTCTCAACCGACCCAAAAGGATGGAATGATCTACAGTGTCAAAGGCCGCTGAAAGATCCAAGAGCACTAACAGGGTCACACTACCCCTGTCGATACTCAAGCACCATCTGCCACACAGGAATGCTAAGAGCTGCGGTCCAATAACATCTAGAGGGTCTGAAACATCTGCTTCAAAATGGTTAGCAGAACCAGAACTTTCAGGTGTGGGTCCCATATCCTCCCTTTCAACCCTAAGTAAGAATCAGGAACCATGCTAGATGTGACAAGCAGAATTCAGCCTTCTGGGGCCAAAGGTTCTTCTGTTTCTGGCTCCTTCAGTGCTCTAGCCTGGCTGGCTGCACCACAGCGGTCAACACACTCCCTGCTCTGGGACAGATCACTTGAGAAGGCACTTCCATCAAGTATGGGTTCACCTTTGCTTCCGCATGAATGCGAAAGATTCATTGAACTGTAAAGAATTAAGAGGCTTAAATCTCAGGAGCTGCAAGTAATTAGGCTAAACCCAGTATTCCTTTAAAAGATTCTGAAGGCTGGTAGCCAATTGGTTGTGCCAAGGATGCAAACAGGCAGGTGTGCAGTTCTGGAAAGAAAGTAGCACAGTCAGGGAGTCCCTTGTCAATATCACCCCCAAGATGGATCCACTGGGCAGCCAACAGCAAGCCACCACCTTCGGTTTCAGCCACCCATCGGCCACAAGACAAGACTCAGACTTCAGCACTGCTCTCTCTCAATAAATCCTTCAATAAAACACTTGAGTAGGCAAAGGGATCGTATGTGAAGTGGTATCGGGTGTGGGTGTCAGTGTATTCCAATATTTTATTGCAACCGTGTTTTCAACATGTTTTAAGTGTTTTAGCTGTTTTAAATAATGTTTTGATAATGTTGACATTTCATTCATTTTTAAACTCTTGTAAATTAATATTTTAGTTGGCTCTTTTTTAAATTATTGTAAGCCACCTTGGAAGAAAGGTGGGGTGTAAGTGAAATAAATAAATAAATAAATAAATAATAAGGGCGCCTGGCAACCTTATTCAGAAGGTTCCGAGATAAGAGCTTTAACATGCCATCACCACGCCCCCTCTGAACACTTTTACAGATTACAACAACATCCAGCTGTGAACCTCCTAGTGTTATCCCCCTGCTTCTCTGATCTTTCTTCTTACTCCACTAAGAAAGCAGCACAAATTCTGCACAGCGTGAACAGGAAATCCAGAGGCCAAGGCTAAGGGAAGATGTCACTCCTGGAGAGGGTTGATAAGCAGCTGATGAGATTCCCCTTCTCTTTGCAAGCATTTCCAACAGGCAGCCTCAGAGGAAATCAATGAGACTTACAACTCAATTAGCAATCGTGCTGCTTGTTGGTGTTGTTTACCTTCATGTCATTCCCAATTTATGGCAACCCTAAGGTGATCCACCTAAGATATGCCCTAGCACAGGATTTTCACCACCATTCCCTTCTCCTTTTGTGTCTTGTCTTTTTAGATTGTGAGCCTGAGGGCAAGGAAATGTCTAATTAACAATTTGTAAGCCACTCTGATAGCCTTTTGGCTAAAGAGTGGGGTATAAATAAATAAATATATTTTATTATTATTATTTCTTGGCAAGATTTGTTCACAGCAGGTTTCACATGGCCTTCCTCTGAGAAAATGCAGCTGCAGTCCTCCCACATTGAGATGCTTTTCAAACATTTGCTGTTATTTGCCATCACATCGGCTTTGACTTATGGCAACCAAATGAGGTCCAAGAGGCCCTTGGGACAGTCAAGGCTTCCTTGATGGAGTCAATCCACCTGTAATGCAGTCATCCTCTTCTCCTGCTCCCTTCCACTTTTCTCAGCATGATAATCTTTCCCAGTGAATCCTGTCATCTCATGGCATTTCCACAGTATGACAGCCTCAGGTGAGTCATTTGCGCTTCTAAAATTTCAGGGATGATCTTGGATCCATTTATTGGCCATTTTGGCAGTCCATGGTATAGAATTCTCTTCCAGCACCACATTTCAAATGAATTGATTCTTTTTTTGTCAGCTTTTTTTCATTGATTTCTGCAGAGCGTGACACAAAGGATTATGTGTTGTATTGAACCCTATTACAGTGATCCCCCAGGTTACGAAATTAATTCGTTCCGGCACCTTTTGTGTAAGCCGAAAATTTCGTAACCCGGGGCCTATTTCCCATAGGAAATAGGTAATCCGTTCCGAGGCCTGGCTGAAGCCTGGCCTGGCGGGGGCCTCCTGGCTGAGGAAAGGAAGGTCAGATCCGGCGGATCGGGCCTTCTTTTCGTCAGCCGCGGGGGCCTCCTGGCTGGGGAAGGGAAGGTCCGATCCGGCGGATCGGGCCTTCCTTTCGTCAGCTGCGGAGGCCCAGCCTGGCTGGGGAAGGGAAGGTTCCCTTCCCCAGCCAGGTTGGGCCTCCGCGGCTGAGGAGAAAGGAAGGCCCGATCCGGCGGATCGGGCCTTCCTTTCTCCTCAGCCGCGGAGGCCCAGCCTGGCTGGGGAAGCCAGACTGGGCCTCCGCGCCTAACGAAAGGAAGGCCCGATCCGGCAGATCGGGCCTTCCTTTCTCCTCAGCCGCGGAGGCCTCCTGGCCGTCCCTTCTCCTCCGAAGCCTGGCTTCGGAGGAGAAGGGACGAAGGGCTGTCTCTTTTTCTCCGAAGCCTGGCTTCGGAGGAAAAGGAACGAAAGCCCGTCCCTTCTCCTCCGAAGCCTGGCTTCGGAGGAAAAGGGCCATTTCGTAACCCGGGGATACTTTCGCAAGCCGGGGCCATTATTTCGGCCCTGGCTCTTTCGTATCCCGGGGTTTTTGTAAGCCGGGGATTAGTATCCCGGGGGACCACTGTACTTAATGCATACCCCTCCTTTTCCCCAAAGGTGGCTTGCAAGATATAAAAGAATTACAAGTAAAACACATGTAATTTTTTTTAAAAAAAATTAAAATAGCATTAAAGCATCTATAGAATTTAAACCATTTAAAATATCAATTCAAAGGGATAAAAAAAGTGTGGCACACAAAGAAAAACTCCTTTTCCTGCAAGATCTCCATTTCACCAAAGCCAGTTAAAAGAAAAGATGAGACAAACTCAAATACTGAATGGGGATGTTGCATCATTTTCCTTGAACTAGACATACAAGGATCATGTTTACTTCTTTGCTCTTCAACATCCAGAGGAAGTCACTGAATATGAACACACCTTGCTCTGTACTTCTTGTACTTACCATCCCAAGGCAGCTGCACCAGTGCTTTGAAACTGAGTTCAAGCTGAGAAGGGTGAATAGGTTGAAGCCGACTCCAGAGAAACCAGAAAGGATGCTAACAGGGAATGCCTTTTTGAATTCTCAGCCAGATTGCTCTAAGGCCTCACTCAACTACAAACTCCAGAATGCAACAGGAGGCAGACAGAGCAGTAAAAGTGGAATAGCAGCAGTATACAAGTGTAGTGTGGTAATCTCTTAAGAGACAGTAGCCATACTAAATCAGTTGTAGGAAAAACAACAAGGAGTCTTGGGGCAAACGCTTTTGAGGACTGAAGCCTGCAATCTCTGGAACTGTTATCCCCCTGAGTAGCTCAAAAGCCAGGGGTCCTACAAGATCCAGGTTTGCTTCTCTAGAGGCCGGCTCAAGCTGTGCCTAGCACTGTTTTTCATCATTTATACTTAGCATGGACACTCTTTTTCCTGTTCAACAGAGCAGGTCACACCTTGTAACAGAGACACACTTTCTGTAACTTCCAGGTATGACAAATGGAACAAGCGCAACTAGAGGTTGCCCTTGTTGAGTCTAATGGTTTAAAGTTACAGGACAACAGATTTTGATAGAACATTAGAAGGAACTTCTCAACAATATGAGCATTTCAGCAATTGAACCAATTGCCTAAAGAAATGATGTGGTCTCTGGACATCTTTTTAAAAAAGCTACAACAACAACAAGTGGATTTAAATGGAGAGGCTTTTCTTGGGAATAGGAAGTCAGGTCTTGCAAAACAACAACAACAACAACAAGTGGATTTAAATGGAGAGGCTTTTCCTGGGGAAGTCAGGTCTTGTAAAAAGCAAGTGGATTTGAATGGAGAGGTTTTTCTGGGGAAGCCAGATCTTGGAAAAGGCAAATGGATTTGAATGGAGAGGCTTTTCTGGGGAAGCCAGATCTTGGAAAAGGCAAATGTATTTGAATGGAGAGGTTTTTCTAGGAAAGCCAGATCTTGGAAAAGGCAAGTGGATTTGAATTGGAGAGGTTTGTCTGGGGAAGCCAGATCTTGCAAAAAAGCAAGTGGATTTGAATGGAGAGGTTTTTCTGGGGAAGCCAGATCTTGGAAAAGGCAAATGGATTTGAATGGAGAGGCTTTTCTGGGGAAGCCAGATCTTGGAAAAGGCAAATGTATTTGAATGGAGAGGTTTTTCTAGGAAAGCCAGATCTTGGAAAAGGCAAGTGGATTTGAATTGGAGAGGTTTGTCTGGGGAAGCCAGATCTTGCAAAAAAGCAAGTGGATTTGAATGGAGAGGTTTTTCTGGGGAAGCCAGATCTTGGAAAAAGCTTGCAGAACAGACCAAGAGAGAAGTAAGTGTTTTTAAATGGGGAATTTTTCCTCTTTGAGGGAAAGGTTTGCTAAACGGAGCAGAGAGAGGCAAGTGCTTTTAAACAGGGAGTTTTTCTGCTAGGAAGCCAAGGCTTGGAAACGGACCAGAGGGGGAAGGAATTGGTGCCCAAGGGAGATTGGGGCGACTCAGGCTTGCTTGCTTGGGACCCTACTAAGCACTGCTCTTTAGTTGACCCTTCTATAAATCTACCCCAAGATTTTAGAGGCAATTTTGGGGCATAAATTTCTTGACTTATAGTCGAGTATATACAGTAATTTGCTTCCCAGTTCTATTCCAAGTGCCGAAAAAAGTCAAGAAAAAACTGGAAGGTGATACCCTAAACAAAAACAAGCAAATGAGGGAACAGAAAGTTTAGGGGAATGAATGTCAGCAATACACAGTGATGTAATAAGCAAACAAATGTGTTTACTAGAATAATAAAAAAAAATAAAAAGCACAAAATGGCTGGTGAGCCAGTCAGTGCTGTACTAAACAAATGACAAATATTAAAATTGAGGCAAACAACTGCAATTCACAGAAATACCAGTTCTCCTGTGTCTCATAATATAAAAGAGAAAGAAATGTAATAAGGATGCAATGATGAGAGACACCACTGGGACTGGATTGTGTGGGATAAAGCAGTTGGCTCATAACACATTAAAATCTAGAACCGAGACCATTGAGACAAACAACTGCAATTCACAGAAATACCAGTTCTCCTGTGTCTCATACTATACAAAAGAAAAAAATTGTAATAAGGATGCAATGGTGAGAGACACCACTGGGACTGGATTGTGTGGGATAAAGCAGTTGGCTCATAACACATAAAAATCTAGAACCGAGACCAAACGCGTTTCGACAGAAACATCTTCTGTAGGCCTACATACACATGTGGGACACCCCAGTCCTGGGCATCACTACAGACCTACGAGGACTTTCCACTTACCTACATGACAGGGTAGTTCCGCATGTCACACAATAAATTTGCAAGTGTTGTATGACCACTGAAGAAGATGTTTCTGTCGAAACGCGTTTGGTCTCGGTTCTAGATTTTTATGTGTTATGAGCCAACTGCTTTATCCCACACAATCCAGTCCCAGTGGTGTCTCTCACCATTGCATCCTTATTACAATTTTTTTCTTTTGTATAGTATGAGACACAGGAGAACTGGTATTTCTGTGAATTGCAGTTGTTTGTCTCAATGGTCTCGGTTCTAGATTTTAATGTGTTATGAGCCAACTGCTTTATCCCACACAATCCAGTCCCAGTGGTGTCTCTCATCATTGCATCCTTATTACATTTCTTTCTCTTTTATATTATGAGACACAGGAGAACTGGTATTTCTGTGAATTGCAGTTGTTTGCCTCAATTTTAATATTTGTCATTTGTTTAGTACAGCACTGACTGGCTCACCAGCCATTTTGTGCTTTTTATTTTATTTTTTTTATTATTCTAGTAAACACATTTGTTTGCTTATTACATCACTGTGTATTGCTGACATTCATTCCCCTAAACTTTCTGTTCCCTCATCTATTCCAAGTGCCTGCTGCAATCTGTCCTTTTCTCAAAAACAAAAAACAGGCCTCATGAGTATGTTTTACACCAATGGCCCCCAAATGTTTTTGGGCTACTGCCCCCTTTCCTCTTGAGTGACAATCCTGGTGCTCCCCCCCACACACACACACACACATTTCTTGATAGTGTATTAAGTCTACTGTTTTCCTGCACATTCCAAACAAGCAATATTGGCTGCTGCTTCCTTTGCCATCCAGTCATCCTGGGAGCAGCAACCAAGTAGTTGGCTGAGCAGTGGCTGAGAAGCCTCTTGCCTATGCTAGCCTTGTGGCAGAGGCAGCATCCCTAGATGGCTGCACTGGGTGACACCACGATCACCACCCTAGCAACACCACTGTTGCTCCCTAAATGTTTGCCTTATGGAAGAAACAGGCCGTAGCGTTCATGTATACATGAGGAGCTCAGCAGGAGACAAGGTTTGGCCAGAAAGTGGAACAAACAAGGGTTCTCCTTTCTCTCTCTGCCTGCCCACTGATCTTCAAACACCCTCTGGGAGAAGAAGAGGAGACTGGGCAGGACTTTCTGGATTCCTCTGTCTTCCTGATATGGCCTGGCCCCATCCGTAAGAAAGGGAAAAGAAGGAAGGAGAATCAGGGAGCTAATGAATGTGAGGAAGGCTGCTGTCTGCCATTGACACAAAAGCCTTCAGCTTTGGAACTGGGATGCAGGAGGAATCTGAGGATCCTTCCTTCTCTCAACTCCCAAAGCATAAGGCTGTTGTGTGGGGAAGTGAACAGTGGGAGACACCACCACATGAAGCAATAACCAAGGCTGTGGTGGTTTTAAGGGAGCCTAAAAAGACATTTCATGCAATCATCATCTCCAACATGGTCCTAAAGGCTGCTGGTACTCCTTGTCTTTCTTGAACACCAATACTTTGTCTGAAAGTATTGCCCCCATTCCCTCTTACCACCCCCCTGGGTCTTTCTACCACCCGCAGTGTGTGTGTGTGTACCACCCACTTTAGGAATCACTGCTTTACACTTATAGTAATAAAGCATTTTGTAAAATGCATCCCAGGTGTTTTGGACCAATCTTCCACAGAGCCAGTGGGATATTTACAATTCCCTCTGTTTGATGGAAGACTTTAGACAAAACACTTTAGGCAATCATCACCAGAGATAGTAAGATATATCCCGTCTCGGTTGCCTGAGTGTAGAGGTAGGATATAAATAAATTTTATTATTATCATTATTATTTTTTATTATTAAGAATATTTGTTACTATTGGTTTCTTGACATCTGAGGAACCCAGTCAAGAAGAATAACATGGAGATGGCAGAATTCTAAGAAATATTCAGACTCCCTGAAGTTTTTTGGGAAGTCACCTTGTGCAGAAACACACTGGGGTTCTTTGCACAAACACCATAGGCTTTTTGTGCAAAAAATAATAATATTTTTTGAACAAAAAGGACTGTTTTCAAGCAATCATGGGATTTTTTAGCACAAAATTGTGGTGGGGGGTTAATAAAAATGTGGGGGTTATGCATACCCAAAAATACAATTTTTCTGGCAAAATCCAAGCATATTCTTGCACAGAATAGTTTCTCAGAACATTGTAGGATGTGCAATACTGGGTAAGAACTGCTCAGAAACATTAGTTTACACAACAGAAGGAGGAAAACTGTGGAAATTATTTCTTCTCATTTGTAAAGATGAAACAGTTGAATATTTACACCCTTAAGATTCATCACAAAATCAATGACTACTGTCAGGAAGAGCCAGACTGAGACCTCGAACCACAGAACTGAAAATGACCCTAAGGGTCATCCAGTCTAACCCTCCTCTGCCATGCAGGAATCCACAATTAAAGTACTCCCAACAGATGATCACCCTGCCTCTGTTTAAAGGGAGACTTCACCACACACCAAGGCAGTACTTGCTCTTTATTTTTATCTCTTTACCAGATTTATACTCCATCTGCTGGCTAAAAACACCCAAAAGCAGTTTACAACTTATATTAAAGGACTCTTAGCTTACTCGTCTGGTTTTCATCCCCCACCCCACCCCCTCCCAATACACACCTCTCTGTTGTCTCTCCCCTTTGATGCCCATCTGTTTGAGCAGTTTAAAATACTGTCAACCACAGGACGCATGCAAATTGGAGAAAATCAACTAAGCCATCCTCTCCTTGACTGAGTATCATGGAAGGCCCTGCCAAAATTCTGGTGTTTCCCTACACAAAGTTTAATCATCACACCTATCTGTTGCTGTTGCTTCCCAGTATGCCCCCCCCCTCTCGCTATCCTGCACCCCTCCATCGCAAGGAGGAACGTGGCAGTTGCCATCCCTTCCTCCAGTTCACTCTTTGACAAGTTCTGTTCCTTGGTGGCCATCACTGATCATAGGAACATTGTGGCCCTAGTTTAACCTCTCACAGCCTTCTGCCCATGACACACCTTGAGGGCAGACCAAAGGAGTGATATGCCCACCAAGAGGCATTAACTTGGCAGCTGCCGTCCCACAGGCAGCAGTAGCTGTGTCCCGGGCAGCTATGAGAAGAGGGCACTTGGATTAATTCAGCATGTGCAACATTTCTACCATGATATTGTACACCCTCCGTTTGAGGCAGATAATTGCAAGAGAAGATTAATAATCATGACTAATCCACAAGCCTAACCCAGATTCTGAGGGGAAAAGAACATTTTAAAAACCTGCTTACATGTAAATCAGAAACCACAGACCAACTGGACAATTTAAGCCACTTAACCAGTATGGGCTCAGCACCACCCATGAAACCTGATAAGCAGAAGCTGTTTGCAAGCCACTTGTAGGAACATCAGGAGAGCTTCACCTAGCTGGTCAAACAAAGACCGATCAAATCCAGCATCCCGTAGGTACAGTGGCTGACTGAATGCCTCAGGAGAAAACCCAAGGCACAGACAGGATCACAATTGCACCATCCTGCCCATGCCTCCTAGCTACTGCAAAGTATCGCCTTCCCTGATGCTAGAAGTGAGATGTTTCTATCAGGACTGGAAGACCAAGATACATTATCAAAGGCTTCAGGGCCCTTAGTCTCTGGGGCCCCACGCTAGTCCTGGCAATGCATGATAACATTACTACTGCTATTGTTGTTACTGTTTTATTTACTTATATCTCACCTTTCCCCTGATATAGCAACTCAAGACAGCTAATAACAAAGGTAAAACAGTATAATATTGCGTACAGTTCTGAGCCCCAAAGTTCAAGAAGGATGTTGACATGTCCAGAGGAAGGTAACTAAAATGGCAAAAGGTCTGAAAATCCTCGAAGCCTATGAGGAGTGGCTTAGGGAGCTGGGTATGTTTAGCCTGGAAAAGAGATGGTTAAGATGTGATATGACAGCCTTGTTTAACTATTAGAAACGATGTCATATTGTGAATGGTGCAAGCTTGTTTCTGTTGCTCCAGAGAACAGTACTCAGAACAATAGATTTAAACTACAGGAAAAGAGATTCTCCTTCAACATTAGGAGGAACTTCCTGACAGTGAGAGCTGTTCGACAGTGAAACACACTCCCTCAGAGAATGGTGGAGTCTCCTTCTTTGGAGGTCTTTAAGCACAGGATGGATGGCCATCTGTCGGGGATGCTTTGATTGTGAGTTCCTGCATGGTAAGGAGTTGGACTGGATGGCCCTTGTGGTCTCTTCCATCTCTATGATTCTTGTTTCTAAGTTAATAACAATATTAAAGCATTAAAATATAGACATAAAGTTTAAAAATAATTAAATAATTTTTAAAAGTTTAAAACGTTACACACTGAAAATATTACACTGAAAACACACTGAAAATAGAGAAATACTGGGGGTGATCCCATGGTCAAGAATACTAAAAGAGAAGGGAGTTCAAGATGGATGGGAGTTCCTCAAAAGGGAGATACTGAAAGCACAATTTCAGACAGTTCCAATGAGGAAGAAAAATGGGAGATGTCTCAAGAAACCGGTATGGATGACTAAGGAACTTACAACTGAGCTAAGTTTTAAACGGAACATGTATAAAAAATGGAAAAATGGGGAAATCACCAAAGAGAAATTCAAACAAATAGCCAGCACATGTAGGGATAAAGTCAGAAAAGCTAAAGCGCAAAATGAACTCAGGCTTGCTAGAGAGGTTAAAAACAATAAAAAGGGCTTTTTTGGATACGTCCGCAGCAAAAGGAAGAAGGAAATGGTAGGACCACTGCGTGCAGAAGATGGCAAAATACTAACAGGGAACAGAGAAAAGGCAGAATTACTCAACACCTTCTTTGCTTCAGTCTTCTCAGAAAAGGCAAAAGGTGCTCAAACTGAGGACAGTGAAGAAGGGGACAGAGTAGGGGAATTTGAGCACAGAATAAGTAAAGAGACAGTACAGGAATACCTGGTTAATCTAAGGGCCCATTCAGACTACGTTATAAACCGGTTAGCAAACCGGTTTAAAATCAAGAAGTTCACACTGAAACTGGATTTAACACTACTGAATCCGGATTTTGCACACCCGTAGCGGGGTAAATCCCCCATAACCCAGGTTTTCCCAAAGCGGGTTTTTTACCGTTTCTTTTGGGAAAACCCGGTTTGCGGGGAATGTGAACTTGGCTCCGATCACGATCGGGTCAAGTTCAGGGGAGGGGAAAAGGCCAGGGGGAGGAACATCCCTCCTCTCCAGGCAAAATCGGGCACTCCAGCATTTTTAAAATATTTTTTTAACTGTATTTTTAAGTAATTATTTATTTTATTATTTTATTTATTTTAGAGTTATTTCATTTTTTATTTATTTATTGTATTTTATTGTATTTTATTTATTAGTAATTTAATTGCATTCAATTGTATTATATTTTAGTATTTTTTAAATATTTTTAAATTTCTTATTTTTTTAATTATTTTTTTCAGTTTGACAGCTTATGCGCATTCTACGAGGCTCTGTTCCCATCGAAGTTTATGAATGGGGAAAAAGGGAAACTCCTGTCCATATATGGATTGGGGTTCCCTTTCATGGGGCCCTTTAAAAATTGAAAGGGAGCCCCAATCCATATATGGACAGGAGTTTCCCTTTTTCCCCATTCATAAAATTCGATGGGAACGGAGCCTCGTAGTATGCGCATAAGCTGTCAAACTAAAAAAAAATAAATTAAAAAATATATAAGAAATTAAAAAAAATATTTAAAAAAATACTAAAATAAAATACAATAACTCAGGTCAAGTTCAGGGGAGGGGAAAAAGCCAGGGGGGGGGGGACATGCCTCCTCTCCTGGCAAAATTGGGCACTCCTGATTTTTTTAAATATTTTTAATGTATTTTTTATTATTATATTATATTATAATATATTTATATATTATATTATATTATATTGTATTATTTTATTTTATTTTATAGTTATTTCATTTATTATTTATTTCATTGTATTTTATTGTATTTCAGTGTATTTTATTGCATTTCATTTCTTAGTAATTTATTGGATTTTTTTGTATTTTTTTGGTATTTTTTAAAATATATTTTTTTCTTTTTTTCCCCCATTGACAGCTGTAATTCGCTTTGGCTGTTCCGTTTTTATGAATGGGGCAGAGGGGAAACCCCTGTCCATATATGGACAGGGGTTCCCTTTCAGGGCCCCATTCATTCTTTAAACTGGAAGGGAATGAATGGGGCCCTTTTAAAGGGAACCCCAGTCCATATATGGACAGGGGTTCCCCCTCTGCCCCATTCATAAAAACGGAACAGCCAAAGCGAATTACAGCTGTCAATGGGGGAAAAAAAGAAAAAAATATATTTTAAAAAATACCAAAAAAATACAAAAAAATCCAATAAATTACTAAGAAATGAAATGCAATAAAATACACTGAAATACAATAAAATACAATGAAATAAATAATAAATGAAATAACTATAAAATAAAATAATACAATGAAATATAATATAATATAATATATAAATATATTATAATATAATATATAAATATAATATAATATAATATATAAATATTATATTATATTATAAATATAATATAATAAAATATTTAATAAAATATTTTATTTAATAAAATAAAATAATACAATATAATATAATATAATATATAAATATAATATAATATAATATATAAATATTATATTATATTATAAATATAATATAATAAAATATTTAATAAAATATTTTATTTTATAAAATATATATTAAATTTAAAAATAAAAAAAATATTGAAACATATAGTAAATAATAATTTAAACAGTACTGGGAGGAGGAGGAGGAGGAGGAGAGGAAAGGATCGCCTCAATCCGCACCGCTCCCAGCCAAATGCTTCATGCGCATAAGCTGTCAAATATTTAAAAATATAAAAAAAAAAAACACAAGCATCTCGCGCGGCCAATGGCCGCATCAGACGTCACCATGACATCATTTGATTGACAACCAAGAGGCTCCATCTTTAATCGGTACTTTTGCATGTATGAACTTCGTTGGGGTAAAATGCACCGGGAAGCCTCAATGGGGGCAAAAGATAGTATGAACTCCTCTCTGGATAGAATCGGTTTGCCACGATCGATCTCATCTGGATCAAACCAGGGCATATGGGCTAGTCTGGATGGGGCCTAAATGAATACAAATCTCCAGGACCAGATGAACTACATCCAAGGGTATTAAAAGAACTAGCAAAGGTGATATCGGAGCCATTGGCAATAATCTTTGAGAACTCCTGGAGAACAGGAGAAGTCCCAGAAGACTGGAGGAGGGCAAACGTTGTCCCCATCTTCAAAAAGGGAAAAAAAGAGGATCCCAACAATTATCGTCCATTTAGTCTGACATCAATTCCAGGAAAGATTCTAGAGCAGATCATTAAGCAGAGAGTCTGTGAACATTTAGAAGCCAATGCCATAATCACAAAAAGCCAACATGGGTTTCAGAGAAACAAGTCATGCCAAACGAACCTGATCTCTTTTTTTGATAAAATTACCAGCTTGGTAGATGAAGGGAATGCTGTGGATATAGTTTACCTCGATTTCAGTAAGGCCTTTGACAAGGTTCCCCATGACATTCTTGCAAACAAGCTTGCAAAATGTGGGATAGACAAGTTAACTGTTACATGGATTTGTAACTGGTTGACTGGCCGAACTCAAAGGGTGCTCAACAATGGCTCCTTTTCATCCTGGAGAGAAGTGACCAGTGGGGTCCCACAGGGCTCTGTCCTGGGCCCAGTGCTATTCAACATCTTTATTAATGATTTGGATGACAGAATTGGGGGCATACTTATTAAATTTGCTGATGACACTAAACTAGGAGGAGTAGCTAATACCCCAGAGGACAGGATCAAAATTCAAAATGACCTGAATATACTAGAAAGCTGGGCCAATGCTAACAAGATGAAATTTAACACAGAGAAATGTAAGGTTCTGCACTTAGGGAGGAAAAATGAAATGCACAGATATAAAATGGGGGACACCTGGCTGAATGAGACCACATGTGAAAGGGATCTAGGAGTCCAAGTAGACCATAAGCTGAACATGAGTCAACAGTGCGATGCAGCAGCTAAAAAGGCCAATGCAATTTTAGGCTGCATCAATAGAAGTATAGTGTCTAGATCAAGGGAAGTAATAGTGCCACTCTATTCTGCTTTGGTCAGGCCCCACCTGGAATACTGTGGCCAGTTCTGGGCAACACAATTCAAAAAGGATGTGGAGACACTGGAGCGGGTCCAAAGGAGGGCAACTAAGATGGTGAAGGGTCTGGAAACCATGCCCTATGAGGAACGCCTTAGGGAACTGGGGATGTTCAGCCTGGAGAAGAGAAGGTTAAGAGGTGATATGATAGCCTTGTTTAAATATTTGAAGGGATGTCATATTGAGGAGGGAGCAAGCTTGTTTTCTGCTGCTGCAGAGACTAGGACACGGAACAATGGATATAAATTGCAGGAAAAGAGATTCCACCTCAACATTAGAAGGAACTTCCTGACATTAAGGGCTGTTCGACAGTGGAACACACTCCCTCGGAGCGTAGTGGCGTCTCCTTCCTTGGAGGTCTTTAAGCAGAGGCTGGATGGCCATCTGTCAGGGATGCTTTGATTTGGAGGTCCTGCATGGCAGGGGGTTGGACTGGATGGCCCTTGTGGTCTCTTCCAACTCTATGATTCTATGATTCTATGATTCTATGAATATGTATTACAAATTATATGCAAACCTTAAGAACTGCATTGCATTTAAAAGCCCAACCCTCTTCAGTTTGAAAAAGCCTGACAGCACAAACATATTTTAACCTGTTGCTGGAAAGACAGCAGGGACTGGGCCATCCGGACCTCCCTGAGGAGGGAGCTGCAGAGCTTGGGAGCAGCTACCAAGAAGGCCCTGTATCCCTTGTCCCCAGTAACTGAACCTCAGAGGCAGTGGGACAGAGAGAAGGGCCTCTCTGGGTGACCCTAGCACTCTAATGGGCTCATAAAGGGAGGTACGGTCCTACAAAGACATACACACACCTTGTACTGTGATGTTATCAAGAGAAAATGTTCCTGGGCAGAGGGGTGGCTGTAGAACTCTCTCCCTCTCGTCCTCCTTGTCCCCACCTAGGCTCCCATTCCCAACTGCAATGAGCAAAGAGCTGGGTACAAGATGCACTTTTGCACATCACGCTCCTCTTTGCACTGTAGTTGCTTATTAAGGTTGATAGTGCTGAAACCATTTTCCTGAATGGTTTCTTTGTCCTCTCCTGCTCTCGGAGAGATCACCAACCAAACAGGAAAGAACAACTCTCCAGTGTGACTACACACCTGAGATTAACCACCCTCTGAATCTGGAGCCTGGTCAAGGTATTCCTCACAGAACGTCAGCTCCATTTGTCGCTTGCATAAGCAAAGCTCAAAGCTATGTGTATGTGTTTAAATGACCTTATCGCCATGCCTGAAGCAAGAAGAAGGTTCGCCTTGGCAGGAACACTTTCATCAGGATGAAGGTGTTCTCGGAGACAAAGCCTTTTCCTCAGATGAAAGGAATTCATATAATTTTAATTCCCAAGTGGCTTCTCTGTGGGATCAAAAGGCTCAATTCTTCAATAAAATGGTTTCTTTTAGCAGGATAGCACTGCATACCTACATGAAATAATCTTTGGACCAGTTCCCAGTCGTGGTCATTTAAAAAATATATATTGGATCATTTAAAATTACTGGGAATCTAAGGGATTGTTTTGGAGGCAATAAATTATACTCTCTTCTTTTATATAACATGAGAGAGCCAAATCTACTTATATTCTTCCTTCTATAGTAAGCCAACTATTCAGATTTTCAGGAATGTTACGTTTCCTTTTGAAACTTTTTAAAAAAGAAAATTATCACAAAAATCTAGAGTTTTTTTTTAAATTCTCATCATATTTCCTTTCATTTTTGGTGTGGATTAGGTGTTATGCTATATAAAGATAAGTAAAGTTAGGTAAAGTCTTGGTAAATTCCATGATGGCTAAATAAATTCCTGACATTGGTTTTAATGATTTTCAATATGTTTACAGTGCATATATTTTTTAGCTGTAAGTTCTAAAATATTTCTCCTTTTTTCATATGGTTTCATATAGTTTCTATTTTATGGTAAAAGTGCTTTCATTCATTGTGGTTTCTTATGGTTAGTGGTTACTTCACATTTAGTTCATATGGAGCACAATTAGGTGTCAAGTGGAGGAAGAATACATTGAGGAAATATACATTGATGACATCTGTTATAATAACTTGTCTATTCATTTCGGCCTGGGCTGGAGTAATCCAGTCCCATGTGTTTCCTGAATTTGTGAATGCCATTTTGGGTGGACGTGTAAAATTGTAACACGATATTGTGGTTTGAGCGTTTCACACAATCATTTGGTGCTAGCATTTGGTGCTAGTCCCTGTTAGGTTTTGCTCCTTTTTGCTGGTCCTTCCCTTCCTCCATCCCATTCCCTCTTCTGCTATTCAGTCTCCTTCAGTCTGGAAACAGAACCTCCCTCTCATCTCTCTTCGTCTCTAAAAACTTTCTGAATAAGTTTTTTGGGGGAGATGGGGGGGTTCATAAGGAAGCATAATCATGTTGCAGCACTGTTTTCCCCTAGCACGCCTCTGGTCTACCAGGAGGAGCTACCTAGAGGCTTTCCAGATAAACAATGATGCCAGGCCTGGTTGTGGCTTCCTCTAGTTGGTTAGGGGACTCTGCCATCTATTGACTGAAGACAATAACTTCAGGTATGGTCTATATTACTTACAAATGATAGTTAGGGAACTCTGCCATCTAGTGACTGAAAACAATGACTGTAGCTGTGGTTTATATTACTTACAACTGATTAACCCATTTTAAAACCAAACACCCTTTAAATATACCTCCCCAGGGTCTCCTTAATACTACTGTGAAAGGCACCAATAGCCCATTACCTAGAAAATCACCATCTGGGAATGACAAGGATGAACTGGAAAGCTCATTCTAGTGTTAATTTCTACAGATCTAATTGC
The DNA here is from genome assembly GCA_034509955.1 of Urosaurus nigricauda. Taxonomy (NCBI): domain Eukaryota; kingdom Metazoa; phylum Chordata; class Lepidosauria; order Squamata; family Phrynosomatidae; genus Urosaurus; species Urosaurus nigricauda. The sequence continues at coordinate 4,454,551 of JAOEGL010000002.1, forward strand.
CCAACCCATAAAAACTCAGCACCTGAAACTTCAATTGGAATTTATAGCATCAGGTCCTTTGCTTGTTTCTGGAACCAAGAATGAATTGATAGGAGCCAATGAACTGAAGTGCAATGCACATTAAATTGAATCACTCTTACTGCTTGCCTGGGCCAGGCCTGTCCCAAGTAGGACTGCACACAAGCTGGGAGTATGGACAGAACCAGTTTTGTCAGAGTAGTCACAGTTAAGTTCTATGGCACAAAATATCTTACATCACAGTGGGAACTATGTGGCCCTTCCACCCAGGATAGCTAATGGTGAGGAATACTGGGAGCAGCAGTTCAACATCTCACTCTATTTTTCACAATCCTGACAGTAAGGGCTGTTCAACAGTGGAACACACTCCCTCGGAGTATGATGGAGTCTCCTTCTTTAGAGGTCTTTAAGCAGAGGCTGGATGGCCATCTGTCAGGGATGCTTTGATGGAGAGTTCTTGCATGGCAGGGTTAGACTGGATGGCCCTTGTGGTCTCTTCCAACTCTATGATTCAATCCGCAGCCCCTCCTTGAAAAACTAGCCAGAGTGGGCCATGTTCCAGCAATAAGTAGGATTTACTGTTTATCTGTTGACTTATATCCCACTTCTTTCCCAATGTGGGACTCAAGGTAGCTTACAAAAGTTAAATCAGATACAGCTAAAAAAGTTTCATCATACAAAAACTGAATTAAAAGGAATATGTAGAGAGATCTTGTAGTACCTTTGAGAAAAACTTAAAGCAAGATGTAGGCAGCATGAGCTTTTGTATACTTAACTCTACTTCCTCAGATGCATTTAGTGGAGGGGAGAGCCAGGGACAGACCATTGGTGTGTGAGATTTTGAATGTCAATTCAATTTCAAAATCCTTTGTGCATATAGAAATGAAGTGACAAGTCCAGCTTTAACAATGGTCGTTTGTGAACAAAGCCTATGTGTGTGGAAATAAAGTGGAAAGTCCAGTTTGGCATTGGAAACTAGCCTGTAGGACAGTGAAGAGAATAGATGAATGTAGGACCACCACCACCCCACCCAAGGATGGTGTCAGATAGTGTTGAAATGTATGTAATATGCCAAGAAGCCATTATCTTTGTTCAATCCATTGCTGAGGACTGTAGTCTGTGGATGAACTTCAGTTCAGCTCTTTCTCTTTCTAATATACCTTAGTAGTTCATTTGTTCAAGGACCACTCTTCTGAGGTCTGAGATGGAAGTGGACTTAAGTCTACGAAAACTCATGTTGCCAGCTTCTTTCTTCCAGTTAGTTGCAAAGGTGCTACAAGATCTCTGTACATATTGATTCTACAGACTAACACGGCTGCATCTTCGAATTTTACCATTAAAAAAGTACAAATTAAAAGAAACACATAGCACACGAAAGACCATACCTTCCCCATGAGCAGCCAGCCTTCAAAGGCCTGCTGAAATAAAAGGATAACAAGGATTGGGCCAGTCTAACTTCGCTAAGAAAAGAGTTCCAGAGCTTGGGAGCAACCACCCAGAAGGTCCTCTCCTATGTTCCTTCTAGATTTACCTGTGAGGAAGGTGGTAGAGGGAGACAGGCCTCCTCAGAAGATCTCAGGACACAGGTAAGTCACATAGGGAGATATGTCCTTGGACGTGAGCCATACAGGGTACAAACCACTACACTGAATTGTGCCCAGAAACAGATCAGTAGCCAGTTGAGTTATTGCAACCTAGGACTTGCGTGTTCTCTGCAGCCAGCTCCAGTTAGCAATCTGTCTGCAGCTCTTTGGACCAGAAGAGTTTCCGAACACTCTTCAAAGGCAGCCCCATGTCAAATCCAAAGTAATCCAAACAGGATGTAACTAAGGTATGTGTCACTATGACCAGCTACCTCTAGATTAGACAGACTACTGAAGTGTGTTGTGTGTGAGCTGCCTTTGAACGTCCATTAGGCCACAGAACTATTTATCTGGCTACATTGATGTTGTGATGAGTCCACAACCTTCCTCAGGTCCAAAACACACTGCAGAAATAATCCAGTTTGAGACTGCTTTATCTACCCTGGCTCAATGCTAGGGAATTCTGGGAAGTGTAATTTTGTGAGACATTTAGGCTTCTCTGACAGAGAGCTCTAGAGCCACAACAAAATACAATTCCATGGATTGCCTAGCAGTGACCCAGGACACTTAAAGCTGTCTGAAACTGGATTATCTCTGCAGTGTGTTTTGAACCTCAGGGAGTGGACACAGAAAGTTGTGCCTCAAGGTTCCATTTTGTCCTGAAAAGTCATCTGGAGATGTCATTTAGCTGGGATGCCATCACTACAGGGGTGATATGCAGCCATACCGCTCTTCTCCATCATCTAACCCAAAGAAGGCAGTTGAGATTCCAACAATTTTCAGGAAATTCGAGAATGGGAAAGTGCTAATATACCAACAGCAGCCTTCCGCAACTTTTTTCCCCTGCAGAACCCTTGAAATGATTTCCAGGTCTCAGGTAACCCCTGCATAAAAATTATTCTATCAACAGCTCAAAAAAAGAAAAGAAAAAGTGGGTTTTCCCCTCTGTCACAATCTCCTGGAGAACCCAGTGGTTTCTGGGAACCCTCTTTAAGAAACTCCATACCAAAACGTAGAGAAAACAGAAATACTTTAGGCTAGGAAATCCATTCATCTAGCCCAAGATTTCATTCTGACTCTGGATTGGGTCACAGTCCCTGGAAGCTCTCCTGGGTTCAGCAATGCCTACAGAGGTACAGGAGGAGGTGTTTCTTTTGTTGCTGTTGTGTACCTTCATTGTCTGACTTATAGCGAACCTAAGGCAAACTTATCATGAGGTTTTCTTGGCAAGATGTGTTCAGAGGAGACTTGACATTGCCTTCTCCTGAGGCTGAGAGCATGGGACTTGGCCAAGGTCAGCCAGTGGGTTTCATGGCCATGCTGGGAATTGAACCCCAGTCTCCAGAGTTACAGTCCAACACACAAACCACTACACTATACTATGCACTTTGGTGTCATTCAAGCCAGGCTACTGTAATATAATAAGTCTGGAGCTGCCTTTTCAGGTGGCATAGAACATAGCAGCTAGAACACAAGCTGTAGCAAAGTACAACAGTACCTGGCTGTCCAAAAGGATTGTTTTCTAGGAGAACCTGCCCAAATAATGAGACCATCATGGATCACTTTACAAGGGTCTCTCCTCCTCCTCTAGGGATGCCAGCACTGACTGCAGTGCAGGGGTAGTACTTCCCAAATGTGATGCTCTCCATGTGGCCAGGGACACACACCCAGCCTCAAATTTTTTTCCAGCACCAGACAAAAACCTTATTTTCTTTAACCTTCATTAGCAGGAGGGACCCTTTGCACAATTTTGTCTAGTGCAGACATGATAGATGACCTTCTCGGAAGCTGCTCTCACATAATAGAGCGTTCAGAGAAGCTTAGACTACACAAACAAACAAACACACACACAAACAGATACGTGTTGCTCTCTTTTCATCAGCAAGCAAAAGGCCTTTCCACTGAGGCAGATCATTTGCGACTCAATGCCTGTTAGGCTCAGGGGTGTGAAAAAGTTGTGCTGGATTTTTAATCTATTTTAAACTATTAGCAGTGTGGTGTCTTTTACTGTTATATCTGTGTTATAACTGTATAATTAATTCTATTTGTATCTTAATGGGCACAATTTATTGTGGTTTTTTTAAGATGCCCTCCAGCCTAGCCCTGGGAGAATGGAAGGAGACAAATTTTTTAAATAAATAAATACAAGTTGGATTCTGTTTTAAGAGTATTGGGAGAGGCCATTGGAATTTCATTACATTTCAAGGGTGACACTGAAACACAGACTCCTGGAGATGGAAGAGACACCAAGGGCCACCCAGTCCAACCCCATTCTGCCATGTAGGAACACACAACAAAAGCACCCCCTGTGATAGACAGTCATCCAGGCTCTGTTTAAAATCCTTCAAAGAAGTTTTCAAGTCAAAACTGATCAAAGTTCTCAATACTAGGGAGCAATGCCTCCCACAAGCACACCAGGCAGAGAACAGGAGTTGAGCATGAGAAATTTCTCTTTGAGAGGCCTAATCCAACTAGGGAGAAAATGTGATATTCATGAAGGATTTTGCACAAGATTAGTGTTGTTGTTATGTATCTTCAAGTCATTTCTGATTTATCTTGTTCCTAAAAGGAACATATCATGAGATTTTCTTGGCAAGATTTGTTCAGCAGAGGTTTGCCGTTGCCACCCTCTGAAGCTGAAAGCATGTGGCTTGCCCAAGGTTGCCCAGGGAGTTCCATGGACGAGTAGGGACTCTCCAGAGTTGTAGTCCAACACTCAAACCCCATACAGTACAAGGTGTTATTACCTTTAAAGCCCTAAATGGCTTGGGTCAAAATATCTCCGGGACCACCTCCTTCCATATAATCCACCCCACACATTTAGGTCCTCTGGGAGAAATCTGCTACAACCAATAAAGACCAGGTTATCTACAACTGAACTTCTCAGCTATCACTCCCAGACTATGGAATGGCCCGCTGGATGAGATCCGTCATATCATCCGTCATATAGAGAGCTTTTAAAAAGCTGTTAAGAGGGATATTTTCCGGCAGGCCTTTCTTGAATAGATGCCCAGGACCAAAGAGAGGAAGTAATGGATCAATCCCATTTGCTGTTTGCTTATCTGCTGTTGCTTGTTTGTTTTTATCTATTGTTTAATTTGCTATTTATTTTTAAACATGTTTTAAAGTGTAAAAGGTTTAATTCTATTTTAAGGAGGGAGGGTTGAGGGTATGATTTGCATAATTTTTAATGCTGTAAGCCACTCCGATTGCTTGAGTGCAGATGGGGCAGGATATAAATAATTTATTGTTGTTATTGTTGTTGTTGCTGTTATACCACACTTGCTCCAAGCTACTGGCAGACATATGCCTTGGCCATCTCCCTGGCCACAAAATAATACTGCTGCTGTTGTAAGTCGGATCATAATGCAGATCCTGTTGTCCTGTAAAAGGCAGCACATGCCAGGAAGGCAGAACAGATTGCCTTGCCTTTGCCCTCTGGCAAGACCCCTGTTAATCCTTTGAGAAAAAGATGGTTATCAGGGAAGGAGCCTGGCTGAGGACTCAGCTTTTTTGCTACAGGCCTAACAGACATGGAAAACTGCTGCCAGCCTCGCCATCCAGCTTTCTTCCTAAAAGGATGACCTTCTAAATCCCAAAACAAGAAAGGAAAGGCTGCACCACTTCGATAGGAGAGAAAGAGATGCAAACGTCACAGCCCTCTGAAAGCAGGGGAGCATTCATGTCTGCCAGTCGATGTGAATCCTTGCAAAGTTAGCTCCAACCACACCAACTTTTCTCCAGAAAATAACAGATCCCAGCTGTGCCTGCCCCTTAGCTATACAACCAGGTCCTGCCTCACTTGGGTTCCCTCTTGTAAAGGCAGCTCCACAAGACTTTATTTTCTACATAACATGCTATGTTTACCGCCTCAGCCTAGATCTGGTGTCAGAGAAAGGAGCTTGCAAGCCAAGAAGATGTCCAAAGACAAGATCTACCAATGGGGAAGGGATGCATCTTCCTGTCTTAAAAGTATTCCTTCCAAGCCAACTTCTGGGGTGCATAGATCTGCATTCTAGCAACATGGTCAGTTTTGCTTCAATGCTGGAGTCTTCTAACCCAGAAGAAATCCAGGTAAGTAAGCAATCCATCATTCCAAATGTACACTGTCTGTCTCCAAAGAGTTTCCAGGGAAGGGAAAGACTAATCCTTAAATTGTCCTGTATGCACAAGGATGGCCAAAACAAGACCAAGAACTCACACACACAGTAGATCTTACATACACAAATGTATTTCTACTCAAACTACTACTGACCATAAATGGGTTCAGACCACAAGAAATTTCCCATGCCTCTCCAACAAAACATGAGTCAAGCTCTCTTCCAACTCACCCTTCTTTCACCTCACCTTGCACATAAAATTGTTAATGCATACAGAGAGGGTTTTCCCACCTGTATCAATACATAACTACCTACCTCTCTTGACACCCTACCTATCTTGATACCCAAAGGGTGCTCAACAATGGCTCCTTTTCATCCTGGAGAGAAGTGACCAGTGGGATGCCACAGGGTTCTATCCTGGGACCAGTGCTATTCAACATCTTTATCAATGACTTGGATGACAGAATTGGGGTTACATACTTATCAAATGTGCAGAAGACACCAAATTAGAAGGAGGAGCTAATACCCCAGAGGACAGGACCAACATTCTAAATAACCTGAATAGATTAGAAAGCTGGGCCAAAACTAGGAGGAATTTCCTGACAGTAAGGGCTGTTTGACAGTAAAACTCATTCCCTCAGAGAGTGGTGGAGTCTCCCTCCTTGGAGGTCTTACAGGCTGGATGGCCATCTGTAGGGGATGCTTTGATTGAGAGTTCCTGCATGGGAGGGAGTTGGACGGGATGGCCCTTGGGATCTCTTCCAACTCTAGCATTCTATGATTCTATAAGAAAAGCAAGCTCTCAGATATCCATGCAGATGAGATTCAAAAACTTTGAAGGAAAGGAAGGGATTCCAGATTGTCACAAACCTTTGCAGGTTTACACACTCACAATACAAAAAGATATGATGTACTAGGGCATCTTCCTTCTCTTCCTTCAAGTATACAAAACTGATACTGTTGGTGATTATTCCTCTATTCTTTCTGCTAATCCATATCTCGCTGAAAACTGACATAATATCACCAAGTGGGGAAACAACAGGTTTCTCTCTCATACACATACAGTCGCTCCTTGGAACTTGTGGTGCATCCGTTCTGGACTCTCCCACGAGTTCCAAATCTTGTGCATATTCAAGCCACATTGGCTTGAACGAGGGGCATGCCTGTGGGGTACGTGCCGCGGGCGCATGTCCCATTAAGGTTAAAAGCAGTTGCACCTCCATGGATTTTCAAGTCTGTGGATTTCAAGTCCTTGGACTTGGAGGGGCGACTGTATTACAGAAGGTAATGTGTTTGCAAAGGTAATAACAAAAACACTGAAGACTCTGGAAACAAGGAAGCAAAAGAATTGTGTTCATGATGCTTCCCCTCCTAACATCTACTAATTGAAATGTAGCTCTTCTGGGGTGACAAGTTAATATACGCAAAATAAGCATGCATTAAAATCAGGATAAATGCTTGCTAACCATTTTGTCAACTGCCACACAGTATACACAAATGATTGTTCTTATTTATATTAAGAGGGCCTTTTCCATCGCCGCCCCGAGCCTCTGGAACTCATTGCCCACGGAGATCCGCTTGGCTGCCTCCCTAACCCAATTCAAGAAGGGGTTAAAAACGTTTTTATTTGAGCAAGCTTACCCCTGATTTCCCCCGCTCCTACTCTTTTCGCGGCTATTTTTCTCCCACCATGACTGGACTGAACCACCGTTATTCTTGGGTTGTAATTGTAATATTGTTTTGATTAACTGTTTTTAACCTTTGTATATGTTTTAACTTTTCTATGTGTACACCGCCCTGATCACTGGAAGGGCGGTAAAAAAATAAAGATATTATTATTATTATTATTATTATTATTATTATTATTACTACATCCAACCCTCCAGGTCACAAAGGTTTTCTGAGAAAACAGTATTAAACGTGGGTGTAAATAAGTGTGTCTCTTTCACTCACAGCGCAAACACAGGGCTTGCTTTGCTAGCAAATGCTGAAACAAGTGTTTTACTCGTTGCCACTGCAGGAAATCAGCTGCACCCTGTGAAGGAGACCCTCTCTTTCCAGCCACATTTGCTTGACATGCAGACCTCCAACCAAGCAATCTGGCACAAAGAGCAGCCCTGGAAGACTGCTGTCATTCCCAGCAGCTTGGCATTTTTCTTCTAAACACATCAGGAAGTCCCTGTGGAAAATGAGGGAGGCAGATATAATAATCACAGCACCTCCCCCTCTCCTACTCCACAGTAGAAGCGGAAATCCATTCAGGCAATTTTAGAACTGCAAGGCTTTGGCAAATGGATGTTCATCAAGTGCAGCACAGCTGTATTTTTATTGCACAGAAATCATCAAGACTCGCATGGGATTTGTGACTTTTAAGAAGCTTGGTATTTTTAGATGGCTTGTTTGGTTTCTACGCCCTACAACCAAGCTGGCATGTGTATTGCAACTAAATGTGATACTCCTCTCTCAAATCACAGAGCATGAAAAGACAGAGACTGGAGCACTACGGAAAAAGATTGCAGATTCAAAAGCAGCTAGGTGTCAAGTCTGGACATAGGCAAACAAAAGTACTAAGACGGGAGTGCGAGACCTTTTCCCACCCACCCCTGCCCCTTTTAGAACAGAATACTCATTGTGGGAGAATTGAGGGAGAAAGGCGGGATATAAATCATTGAAATAAATAAAATAAGTAATACCCACAGCCTCTGCTATCGACCATGCTGTATGCGCTGATCAGTGGCAGGCAAAAATCATTTTGAAAAAACAATATGCAAGAAATAAAACAAAGAAATTTACAAAGTTACAGGATGTAAAACAGAACTATTTTAAAACAGAGGTAGTATTTAACACCCACTAAAATAGCAAAGATTTATAAGACAAACTCTAGTGAATGCTGGAAATGTTAGAAGAAAAGGGGGGACATAGTTTCATATGTACTGGCGATGCCTGAAATTGAAGGTTTATTGGAGGAAGGTACACATTATGATTGAAAAGGTATTAAAAACATGGTTTGAACTGAGACCTGAAATTTATTTACTCAACATGTTAAATAAGATACCAATTCAAATTGAAAGAAAACACTGTTGAAAGAAAACATTGTAGAATCTTACTTTACATGATTACATCATCAAGGTTACTAGTATCTAAAAACTGGAAAAATAAAGAACTCCCATCAATTGATGACTGGCTGATGAAATTATCAGAGATTATGGAAATGGAAATTTTAACAGCTTGTCTCAACCAGAAAAATATGAAGACGATTGAGGAAGAGTGGCTTCCAGTTACTGAATTTTGCAAAAATAGATGGAAACAACGTATAGGTAACAATGCTTGATGAAATAACAAAAGTAATTAAGAAGTAGAGATGTCATGTATTATATGAGCTAAGCTCCGTGAGCATTATTCAGATATATGATTATAAATATCACAAGTACTAAAAGAAGAATAAGGAAATTTCAAATGTAAAATAGTAGAATGTGTTGTATATATACTTGTAGAAAAATAAAGTTTTAAAAAATATTTTAAGGGTCAATTGCCCACTCATTTCCTAAGAATCTGCCTTGTACTAAATCAGGCCACAGATAGGTTCTTTAGCTCAATATTGACAACACTGACCATCACTGAATTCTGTCCCGGCCCTACCTGGAAGCATCAAGAACTGAATCTGGGATCATCAGTTTGCAAAATAGGACATCTACCATCAAGCCACCGTCCTACTCCTAACATGTGTATATGTGCCTTCAAGTTGCCTGTTCACCCCATGAATCTCATAGCGTTGTCTCCAGCAAGGGATCCTCCGTGGTGGTTTTGCGAGCTCCTTTCTCTGAAATAGAGCCTACACCACCTGGGTTTCCTTGGAGGGCTCCCATCCAGGTACTAACCAGGGATGACCTGACTTAGCTTCTAAAATCAAGCTGTATGTGTGTGCCTGCATGTTGCCTGTCAATGTATGGTGACCCCATTAATTTGACAGGGCTCTCTTGGTCAAGGGACACTGAGAGGTAGTTTTCCCAGTGCCCTCCTCTACAGCACCCAGGATTCGTTGGCTGCTTTCCCATCCTAGTACTAACCAGGGCTGACTCTGCTTAGCTTCCAAAATCAGACAGGATCTGGTGCCTTTGGGGTATTTGATTGGAGGGACCAGAAAGCAAAGTAAGCGGGTTCCCTCTATTAATACAAGACATTGGATCTCTGCCAGATCACACGCTCAGCCTACCTGTTAGAGCTGTTGTGATGACAACATGAGACATGCACATAGACCACCCAGAGCAGCTTGGAGAAAACAAGAATAAAACAAGAAATAAGGTGAACCTTGCACAGGAGGTCAAGGATAAGTTACAGCAGCTGAATCCACAAAAGACAGTGGAAAATAAAAGATTTTTGGAATAACTTAGGCATTTGGGTTACTTATTACAATTTTACTCCACTCTCTGAAAGCACATACAGCACCCCTTCCATTGACTGAATCCTCACAACAGCTCCATGTGGGAGATAAGACTGACACAACATCACTCGGTGACTTTCATGACTGACAGAGATCCAAACACAGTGTTTTCTCATCTGAGTCGAATTCACGCTCCGCAATGACTCTCTAATAGCACAATTTCAGAAGCATTTTGGGGTAAAAGAACCCTACTACAGATTAATGACTGAGCCAAGGTATGAGAAAACTTGAACTACTTCAATGTCTTCTTCATCTGCTTTAAAGTTATGTAAGTCATCTATGGCCATTATTTTTGTTTGTTTTTTAATGTTTAACTCTACTTGCCTTGCCACTTTCTTCCTTCATTTCCTTCTGTAATCATCCCAAGTGTTTGCTGTTTTCTATTAGTAGCATGGTGTCATCTGAACATCTTACATTTTTATCCAATTTTCACATACCAGTTTCCCATACCTTAGGTCAGCAATCGATCAGAATAGAGACAGCAGCCATTTGTCAGGGATGCTTTGATTGTGAGTTCCAGCATGGCAAGGGGCTGGACTGGATGGCCCTTGTGGTCTCTTCCAAATCTATGATTCTATTATTTTTTGGCACAACACTAGCAAAGGTGGAGCTCACCTAAGGAAAGGAGGTCAATAAGCACACGGGGCCCAGAGGCTGCACCAGTGCAGTTGCTGAAGCAGAGGCTGCATGTGTCCTGACTTTCGGACACTTGGCAAAAAGGAGTGGCAGAACCTTGCACCAGTTGAAGCTTCTATGCAGTCTTTAAGGGCAGCTCTACACAGAGAACCATGCAGCAGTCCATCTTAGAGACTACAAAAGGATAGAGCAACATAATGAAACCCCTCCTTTCCAGAAAGCGTCCCAGCTCAACAAATGAAGGTGGTAAACTAGGACTCTCTACGACTCCTCGAACACTTTTATCAGCGCTGTCTACGCACAATCCTAAACATACACTGGACTGACTATGTGACGGATGTTGCTGTCCTGGAGCAAGCAGGGATCACCAGCATTGAGGCCATGCTACTGAAAACGCCTGGGCAGGTCACATTTCTAGGATGGAGGACCACCGCCTCCCCAAAATAGTACTCGCCACGGGTCAGCGTAAGAGGGATGCCCTAAAGAAAAGATACAAGGACTCCCTGAAACAACATCTCAAGCTCGGCCAAACTGATCACCAACAATGGTTTGCCCTGGCCTCATGTTGGGAGGCATGGAGATGCACTATCCACAGTGCTGCAGCCTCTTTCGAGAACTCATGCCAAACGAGTCTCGAAGAGAAACGACAACCCAGAAAGAACCACAACTTGGAAACATCACCCAAGGAGACTTTCTGCTGTGCTTTCTGTAACCGGACTTGTTTATCTCGGATCGGCCTTTTTAGTCATCAACACGCTTGTAGTAAGCGTGGGATGAGTCCTTCCTGAATCTTCTTTAGCGAAGAAAAGCCAGAGAGAGAGTTCCATCACCAACACCAGTCTACCCAACAGCAAAGGGGCCTCAGAAGACCCTCCAAGCTCTGAACTGGTTCCCATCGACTGATTTCCCACCAGTTTCACTGTTACCTTCTTTGGATTCAACATGAGCAGCTTTGGAATCAACCTGCATCAACTTTTTACCAGAAAGCAATTACACTTTTATAGACCCATAGAAAGCCAAAACCATGGCTTCCCTGGCCAAATATACAAACACAATGGCGCTACTTTATGTTGAATTCCTTGTTCCAAAAATCTAAGGTTTCAATTGTATTACAAAATCAGTTTCAGAATACATCTAAGCCAAAGTTAACCAGCTTGGACCCATCCCCATGGCATTCTAGCTGAGACACTTGTTTTGAAAACAAAACAAAAAAAAAAACACTAATAATGAGCAGTGAAAGTGTGTGGTTATGATGTCATACTCCTTCCTGCTGCAGACTGTTTATCCTGGTCACAGAATTTTCTTGTGGGAGGACACAGAGATATAGCCTCTTATAAGATTTCCCACCCTTCCACAATACTTTTATTTTTCCTGACCAAAAAAAGCAGGCAATAGTTCCCTTCAGCAGAATTGCTGGGCCAGCCTCAACTCTAAGCGGGATGATCAACTACTATTTAACCAAGTATTTTACAGCCATGGCCTAAGCATCAGCATCCCAACAGACACTGTCAAACACCCACTCCCAGGAAGGAAGGGTGGCAGGCAGTCCCACCTGCAACAACCAAGGGGCTCTCATCAGAAACATTTCAGTTTGCAATAATATTATATCAATACAAGGAAGTGAAATGAGGAGCCATACAATGATGTCAGACACTGACACACAAGGGGAGCAGCAACACGGAAACGCAATCCCACTCTCAGTGCTCTCTCTGTGTGTTCTGGTAACAAAGCACAAAGGGCAAGTTTGGGACGATGTTTTATTTGCCAGGAACTGCAGCGCTTGAGTCACAGTCCTCACTTCAAAAAGATCCAGGAACTGCTCTGTTGGCAAACAAGACTCGACTCACATGTCAGATAGTTTCAGAATGCTTTACAGTCCCGAATTAAATGGTCAAGATATGAAAACAGTGGCAGTGACAGGACCAATTCAGAGATGCTCTGGTCCACGCCACTGCACTCGATATCTTCCTGCAGTGATATCCTATCATTTTGCAATATGCACACTCTTGAGGAGTGTGGACTACAACTTCCATCATGCCCAGGGCCAGCATTACGGCTGCTCTCATTCTTAGACACAGATCCCGCTTTCAGATCTTACCAAGGACTCTCTGCTGGGAAATGTTGAAGGATTTTTATCTGTCCCAAAGTACAGCCTTCTAGGCAAATGTCTAGGGTTTCAAAAAACAGAAAGCAATTTAAAATCTGCATAGTGAAGTCAGAAGCACGACGTCACAAAAATGCAAGATGCTTTCTGACCAGCCTAATCCAAAATTGAAACTGGGTACACCGTGGGGACTAAGGAAAGTTGGTAGCAGCAGCTTTTGTAATACTCATACTAGCAAAAGTCTCTCAAACAGAGCAACTGCTTCCACTCAATTGTCATTTGAGTGCATTTCAATACAGCTGCAGATTTACTGGAACAATAGTTCTACATATCAATATATTATCAAACAACAGATGGACTGTAGAAGTGAGAGTGAAGGACATCCTGGAAAAACTAGGATTGCGCTCAGGCTGGACCCAGAAACAAATGTATCATGGCAAAGAGAAGATGAAAAGGCAGGGCTTAAACATTTTAAATCATTTTAAAGTAACATCAATGAACTATCTTTTCAGGGACTGTTATTATTCACAACAATGCTGCTGCCAGAGAGAACACCATAATATGAACTAAAACTAGTGTTACCAACAGAGCAGGGAAAATAAGAAAACCAGCTCCTACACTGACTGGAACAACAGCTGTGTCCCACCAAGTTTGCAAATTCTGATGTATTACAAAGACTATGTTCCACTACAAGTTTTGAAAACAGCATTTGCATGGAACATGATTTGATGACTGACCAGTGAAAATGCCCAACTCAGCTGCCTTGAGTCTATTTTATGAGAGAAAATATGGGATACAAAGAGATGATGATGATGATGATGACGACGACGACGACGACAGGAAGCACCCAGAAGCATGCAGTTCACAAATTACTGACATCATCTTAAAACAGCCAGAGAATAACATCCGGTTATGGGAAACCAACTTCAGGGTCAGAGCTCAGAAGTTCATAACCACAACCACTATGAGAAACCACATCACACAATGTGACAAGTCTGTAGCAATCCCAGGGGAGTGTTCTGGTGGACATAATAAGCAAAACAGGCAATCAAATATATAGCTAGATCCATTTCTGTTAAAACAGAACATACTGTTTGAGGGTCACAGGACTGAACAACTGTGACACCCCCCCCCCAGTTCATATGTTATGTTTGCTCACACAAGAGAAAGTGCAGGCATGAATATGCTTAAGGAAAATCAATTATTTCCTCATGACAAAAAACATATATTGAATCTCCCATATACTGAAACTCCCAATATTTATATATTGAAGCTCAGCCTCCCAGAATCTTGCTTTCCAGTGAGATGTCTTATCAAAAGAGAGATGGAGAGAAGTTCGTGGAATGTTGTCTAAACTCTTGCGAGGGAAAAGGTGGAGCTAAAAAGCAAGTCCCACAAAAGAACTGGGTGGCTTTGGATGAAAAGATCATTAAGGGGGAACACAACCATGGTTTCCAGTATCTGGGGGCCTGTCAAGGAGAGGATGGAGCAGACTTGTTCAGTGTTGGTCCAAAATGCAGAAAAAGAACGGATGGGTAGAAACTGCAGGGAGGCAGATTTCGACCTCAGGACCTTAAGACAAACTTCAAAGAATCATAGAGTTGGAAGAGACCATAAGGGCCATCCAGTCCAACCCCCTGCCATGCAGGAACTCTCAGTCAAAGCATCTCCGACAGGCAGACATCCAGTCTCTGTCTAAAGACCTCCAAGGAAGGAGGCTCCTCCCTTTCCTCATAAGGCATGTTTTCCAGGCCCTTCACCATTTTGGTGGCCCTCTTTTGGATATGCTCCAGTTTCTCTACATCCTTTTTGAATTGTGGTGCCCAGAACTGGGCACAGTATTCCAGGTGAGGTTTGACCAAAGCAGAATACATAGCAGAATAATAGTGTTTATCTAGACACTATACTTCTATTGACGCAGCCTAAAATAGCATTGGCCTTTTTAGCTGCCCCATCACACTGTTGACTCATGTTCAACTTGTGGTCTACTAGGTCTACTACTAACATTATAAAATGTTTGACAAGGAGTTTGCAGCCTTGGTAGCCTGGCTCACCTTCAGTGGAAAGGTTTAAAGCAGAGCCTGGACGGCTGCAGTGGCATCCCGCAACAGCCAGCCCTGAATTGTAGGGTGGGGTCAGTAGTTCCCAATGTTTTGGACTTCAGGTCCCAGAAACGCCAGCCATCTTGGACAATTGTTATTGTTGTGTGCCTTCAATTCATTTCCAAATTATAGTGAACCTATCATGGGTTTTCTTGGTAAGTTTTTTTCAGAGGGGGTTTGCCATTGCCATCCTCTGAGGCTGAACTTGCCCAACAGTGATGAATTATGGGAGATAAAGTCCAAAGCATCTGGATGACAAAAGGTTGGGAACAACTGGACTAGACTGACGCTACTCAAAGCAGTGAGCTATGGACTAGCATGACAGAGAGTTTCTAGGAAAGAAAAGAAAGAGTTGTAGCCAATGGCTCAAATCTGGTGTCCATGCCTGGCACATGGGGTTCATAGGGGACAGCGTGGCATAGTGCTGTGAGCATTGGACGACGACTCTGGAGACCAGGGTTTGACTCTCCATTGGAAATGGAAACCCACAGGGTGGCCCTGGGTGAGTCACATACTCTCAGCCCCAGAAAACCATGCAATAGATTCACCTTAGGGTTGCCACAAAGCAGAAACAACATGAAGGCACCAAACTTCAACAACAGGGGATCTGTAGGTCTGCCACATCAGACAGTTTGGGAAGCACTGAACTAGAACTTTCCTAAAACTTAACAAAACTTAACCCTTACTGCATTTATTTTATGTGTGTGCATTTGCCCGTGGATGCACACCTCCCACTCCATCATGCAAAAGGCGTGCAAAGGAAGTGGGGAATGTGGAGGAAGAAGAAGAAGAGGAGGAAGAGGAACTATTGGACTTCCAGTGCCTTATTCTTGTGTGCTCACAATGGTGGGGCTTCAAGTGGCCTTTTGGACCAATTTGTACTTTGAGATGTGTCAGGGACGTTTTTACTGCAATTTTTTTCCAGCTTCAGCTCTTCAGTTGCTTCACCTGGGACAAAAGTGGGATGCATAACAAAACAATCATCCTGGGAGAAAGCCAGGACATAAATCCAATAAAAAGGCTACTGTTGTTGCTGTTGCTGTTGTTGTTGTGCCTTCAAGTCATTTCTGACTTATGGTGACCCTTAGGCAAACCTATCCTGGCAAGATTTGTTCAGAGGAGTTAATTACCATTGCCATCCTCTAAGGTTGAGAGAGTGTGACTTACCCAAAGCCACCCAGAGGGTTTCATGGCTCAACAAAGATTTGAATCCAGGTCTCCTGGATCGTAGTCTTTACACTCAAAGCACCATAAGTAAATAAACATAGAATCTATCTAGGCTTCCCTGGGTTCAAAAAAGAAAGGAGTGTGTTTTTGTGGGGAAGATAGTATCATAGAATTGTATAGTTGGAAGAGACCACAAGGGCCATCCAGTCCAACCTCATTCTGCCGTGCAGGAACTCCTAATCAAAGCATCCCCATTGACAGATGGCCATCCAGCCTCTGCTTAAAGACCCCTAAGGAAGGGGACTCCACCACACTCCAAGGGAGAGTGTTCCACCGTCGAACAGCCCTTACTGTCAGGAAGTTCCTCCTAATGTTGAGGTGGAATCTCTTTTCCTGCAATTTATATCCATTATTCCGCGTCCTAGTCTCTGGAGCAGCAGAAAACAAGCTTGCTCCCTCCTCAATATGACATCCCTTTCAATATTTAAACAGGGCTATCATATCACCTCTTAACCTTCTCTTCTCCAGGCTAAACATCCCCAGCTCCCTAAGGTGTTCTTCATAGGGCATGGTTTCCAGACCCTTCACCATCTTAGTCGCCCTCCTTTGGACCCATGGCTCCAGTTTCTCCACATCTTTTTTGAATTGTGGTGCCCAGAACTGGACCCAGGATTATTCCAGGTGGGGCCTGACCAAAGCAGAATAGAGTGGCACTATTACTTCCCTTGATCTAGACACTATACTTCTATTGATGCAGCCTAAAATTGCATTGGCTTTTTTAGCTGCCGCATCACACTGTTGACTCATGTTCAGCTTATGGTCTACTTGGACTCCTAGATCCCTTTCACACGTAGTTTCATTCAGCCAGGTGTCCCCCATTTTTAAACTATGGAAGAGTTGCTAAAACAATTATTAAAAACAAGGGAGAGGCAATTAGGGCTATTGCCAGATAATTAAACTCAAGGAATGAGCAATAAAGTTCATGACTTCCCTGGATCCAGACGCTGTACTTCTATTGATGCAGCCTAGGATCGCATTGGCCTTTTGAGCTGCAGCATCACACTGCGGGCTCACTGGCTTCCAAAATCTCTCTAATAATAATAATAGTGTTGACTCACGTTCAAGCTCAAATATTCAAATATATATATATAGAGAGAGAGAGAGAGGGCTGTCAATCTCCCTGAGGGAGGGCGTGAGTGACACCTGTCAATCACCCTCCTGAGTGTGTGTGGGGGGTCTCACTCACCGCGGACGCAGAGGAGGGACATGGCTGCTGCTGCTGCTGCTCCTGGCCCCTCCGCCTCCTTCGCCGCCTCCTTCTCCTTCTTCCGCTCCTCCTCATGCCCCCGAACCGCCAGGCCGCGGCCGGGATTCGAACCCGCGACCCTCGGGCGGAGGAGGGACGGACGGAGCCCACCGGCGGCTGCCTCAGGAAGGAGGACAGCGAGAGAGAGAGAGAGAGAGAGAGAGAGAGGCGGCCAGAGCGGCCACGGATAACAAGCGCCCCCGGGGAGGGAGGGAGGCGCGTCCCAGCCAATCAGCGCCCGGCTCACCTGCGCTGGCCACGCCCACCGCCCTGGAGGTTCCATCATTTCCATTCCTATCCAAGCCTCTCACTCAGCAAGAGCCTCACGCTCGCCCTCTGGACTGCCACTCCCACAATCCCCCGCGGCGGACCCTGCAGGCAGGGTTCTGGGAATTGTAGTCCCGCAAATAAAATCTGTCACCCTCAGTCCTCCTCCTGTCATTATCTGTTGTTGTTGTTGTTATTATTATTATTATTATTATTCTGTTTTAAATAATAATAATAATAATAATAATAATCTGTTTTAAAGAATATTATTTGTTTAATAATAACAATAATTATATTCTGTTTTCAATAATAATAATAATAATCTGTTTTAAATAGTAATAATAATATTCTGTTTTAAATATTATCTGTTTAATAATAATAATAATAGTCTGTTTTAAAGAATATCTGTATAATAATAATAATAATAATGATATTCTATTTTAAATAGTTATAATAATATTATGTTTTAAAGAATATTATCTATTTAATAATAATAATAATAATAATAATAATCTGTTTTAAAGTCCTCAGTCCTGTCACGTAATAATAATATAACAACGACAGTGATTATTACCATGGTTATTACTATGATACAATTATTATTACTAATTGCCATTATTATTATCATCATCATCATTATTATTATTAATCTGTTTTAAAGTCCTCAGTCCTTTCACATAATAATAATAATAATAATAATAATATAATATTATGGGACAGGAGGGGGTGTTGGGAAATATTATAGGGGTTAGCAGAGGGCTTACTGCTTTAGGCGGATAGGATTCTTTGTCTTTGATCATCAAGAGGAAATGCACATGGCAGGGGGTTGAGAAGCAGCTGTATTCACAAACATAAAATTACGGTACATGGGTCCTTTACACATGCCCTGAGGTCTGTATGACTACTCATGAGACATTCTCTTAAAAGGTCATCATGGCCCATCCAGGTTCATGCTTATAGCCTCTCCGTAACTGCTATTATAACAAAATATTTGTACCCCAAAATAATGCAGGGTATGCAGAGTGTAGTAACAGTGCAATATAAATATTCAAATAATTTATGTGGGTAAATCAATAACACAGGTGCTTCTGTCTCTTCTTGTCCACCACAGTTGTTGTTGATGGTTTTGATAATATATTTATTTATGTCTTGCTTTCCCCACAAAACTGTTTCAAGACAAGCTTTGGTCACCCCATCCATCCTTCCGGCTTCATTCTGTGGGTTTTATGGAGGCCTTTTTCAGACCACAGACTCTTCCTTGGCTACCAACCCTCCCCATAATTTCTTCTAACTTCTCCCCCCCCCCCAAAAAAATAGCCAATTAGGATGAGAAAAAGTTAGAAAGAAGAAAATTAGGGGTTGGAAGCAAGGGCGGAGGAAAATTTCCAAAAATGTTGGAAGGAAGGAAATGAGGCAGAGGAAATGTGATTTAACTGCGCAGCACCATGCCTTCTGATAGCTGAGATGACAGAAACACCTTCCATGGCAAGATGCAGGGAGGAGAACCTGGGAGAGGCGGGTGGCAACAGATGGGAGACACGCACCCCAAACATACCATCTGGGTGGAAATCCCAGCTCTGAAGCTGAGCCATCACACAATAAAACAAATGTAAAAACCTCTCTTCTGGAAATGCCTGCATCCATGTCAAAGATACGGGCACGTGGGGAGTTTAAGCCTCTAAAACGCAGAGCATTTCTCCAACTTAATTCTGCTGATCTTTCCCAAGGGGAGCTTGAGTGCAAGATGTATAATTTCATAGAAACCTACAATCCAAGAGTTGGAAGAGACCCCCAGGGCTATCCAGTCCAACCCCCTTCTGCCATGCAGTAGCACACAATCTGAGTCCTGTTCTCTGGAGCAGCAGAAAACAAGCTTCCTCCCTCCTCAATATGACATCCCTGCAAATATTTAAACAGGGCTAATGTATCACTCCTTACCCATTTCTTCTCTGGGCTAAACATACCCAGCTCCCTAAGTCTTTCCTCATAAGGCATGGTTTCCAGACCCTTCACCATTCTGGTGGCCCTCCTTTGGACACGCTCCAGTTTCTCAACATCTTTTGTGAATTGTAGCAGCCAGAACTGGACACAGGATTATTTCAGGTGAGGCCTGACCAAAGCAGAATGAAGTAGCACTATTACTTCCCCCAATCTAGACAATGTACTTCCATTGATGCAGCCTAGAATCCATTGGCTATTTTGGCTGCCGCATCACATCACTGACTTGTGTTCAGCCTGATATGTTCAACTTGACAAAAATAATTCATTTTTATTGTTGTCCTCATCACCGCCACCACCGTCACAAAAAAGCCACACAGGATTCTGCAGGGAATCATCCAGCTTTCTTTCTTTCTTTCCATGCAAGGGGGCTGCAGTCTGTGCCTCACCACCAACACCAGCAACAGAAGCAAAACTGAGCCGGACAGAGCCCCGCTTGTCTAATCCTCATAGCAGCCACCTGTTCCTGTTTGCTCTTCATTGCCATTTGCTTCTGTATTGCTTCTTGCAGGAAAAGCAAATAAGAAGAAAGCCCAGTCAAACAAAAGGATACGCACAACGTATGACTCAGGCTTCAGCCGGTGCATATGAACCTCCTAGACGAGTGTGGTCTTCTGGTGCCAGAACATGCCAGAGCTGGTGTTTGGTGTTGTGGCTCGAGTTCAAGAGCAAAAGTTGTCCTCACTAACTCAGGACAATTGCAACTCATGGAGAAAGATTTTTCTATTATCATTGTTGATACCCCATCTCTTCTTCAAAACTGGGACTCACAGCAGGTTTTAAAAGGTGGAAAGAAAGGCAGATAAAAAGCACAGAGATAAACATACAAAATGTTACTGCTAAAATGTAAGGAAACAATCCATGGAAATAAAACTATTGGAAACCAATCCATGTAAAATTAACTGGAGTAGATGGCCTTTGTGTCATCTTCCAGTTCTGTGATTCTGATTCTTTGTGTTTTTCTGCCAGAGCTGGTGTACCTCTTCCAAGGTGCTGGGGGTCAATTATAATTTAATATCTGCAAGCACAGCTACATTTTAAATCACAATATATATGTCTAAATACAAATTACACATTAAATTGACACACACGTGCTGTCCCAAAGGTTCCATGCATCCCATGAAGTGACTGTGCAAGAGATGAATGCAGAACTCTTCTGAGGACCTCCTCAGTATTTACAGCCACCCTCTCCTAGGGTTTTCTTCAGAGCAGGTTTGGCACTATTGCCTTCCTCTGAAGCTAAGAGAATGTGACTTGCCAAGGTCATCCAGTAGGCTTCCAGTGACAAGCTGGGATCTGAATCCTGGTCTCCCCATGTCCAGCAGTTGAACCATCATGCCACACTGGCTCTCAGAGTGTAGTAGACTCCCATTATGTGCCATGAAGATCTTTGTTCCCTGCTGAGTATCTTTTGACTGTCTTCCAGGCCTGGCAGGTAGGATCTTCTAATTTCCAAGAGTCAAATTTTCTTGCAGGATTCACACACAAAACTAGAGCTGACATGGTCAGCTGAAGAGTGGTAAAGTGTTGTCATGTTCCACCTGAAAGGTACATTTTTAAAAAATAAGACTGGACAATAATTATCCCAGGAAATGTACTGCATTTATTTTGGTTATTTTTTACTACAAACAAAACAGTCTGAAAGTGACTCAGAGCAAATATTCCATCATCTCATGACAATATGGTTGGTCGGTCTGTCGGTCGGTCAGTCTGTCCATCGGTCGGTCTGTCTTTCTTTCTTCCTGGATCTGAGAATTTGAGCTTTGTGGAATGCTCTTGGGTTGCATCCACACTGCAGAATACATCTCGTTTGACACCACTTTAACTGCCATGGTGCTACAACGAACTACCATTCCCAGAATTCCACAGCGTTGAGCCATGGCAATTAAAGTAGTGTCAAACCGGATTAATTCTGTGGTGCAGATGCAGCCTTGATCCTCCACTCACAAATATTTACTTGCAGGTGTGGCATTTTTGATTCCCAGCAATACCCTGCAATTCTGACTGAGGTCTTAAAAAAACTATATGTGCTCAGGGGGGCTTCCCTTGCACAGAGACCCCTTTCATGCAGGGGTTGATAGGCCATCTTTTCATCCAGCACAGGTGCCACTGATTTTTTATCTCTTTCTCCCAGCTCAGCCTGCAAGGAACCAGGTGCTGCGACAGCAACTGCCTCCTGCAGAAAAGGGACTGGCATTGTTTAGCCATTGCCTGGCAATGTGGCAAAGGCTGAACTTGCCAAGGGCAGCAGGAGATAAAAATCCGATGGCACACTGATGCCACCCAGGTCTTAGTAGCATCTTCCACAGGGCAAGATGGCAGACACACAACAGTCTGCAGACAGCTTGGGAAATCCTAGGGCCCATTCCCACTGAGGTTTAAATCGGATCATGTGGAAGCATGATCCGGTTTAAACCACTATAGTTCCCATTGGCGAATGGATTTGGAATCGATTCGCCAAGGGGGGCTGGGGTTTTCCCCCATTAACTCGTGTCAAAAAGGAGCTGGTGTTTACTGCTCCTTTTTGGGCTGGGTCGATTGAGATATAGTTTGTTTCACACATGTGAGAACCTTTACACTCTGTTAACCAGGGTTTGAATCATGGCTCTGTCATGCAAACCCAGTGGGTGACCTTGGGCAAGTCACACTCTGTCATCTTCAGAGGATGGCAATGCAAACTGCCCTCTGAAGAAAGAAACTTGCCAAGAAAAGCCTGTGACAGGAGGACTGCCACAAGTCAGAAATGACTTTAAGGCAAACAACACACAAATACAGTCAAACATTTTCAATTCGAAAAGCCAGTTTGAAGGCAGTTTGGGCACATTTTAATATTACAAAATTAATTCTAAAATTAAATGCCATCTCACAGGCCATTAGCAACTGTATACAGACCTGTGGTTCATCTACACAGTAAAAATAATGCAGTTTGGCCTCCCACTTTAACTGCCCTGGTTCCATCCAAAAGAAATCCTGGTGTATGCAGTTTTATGAGGCACCACTACTCCTTGGCAGAGAAGGTTAAAGACCTTGCAAAATTACAAACTCCTGGATTACATAGGATGGAGCTACAGCACTCAAACAGTGTGAAACTGCAGTATTTCTACAGTGTATATGCACCCCAAGAAAGAAAAATACTTAACAGTTTACCCTAATTGTTGGACCCAGACAGCCAAATGTCTATGCAGAGAAATACCAGGTGCCATGCTCCAATGCAATGGTTACCATTATAAGCAGTGCATCACATGGTGCTGAACCTCATAGTGCCATACTCCCATTGACCTCCTCCCATACCGCATCATACAGAATCCTTAGTACATTTTTTTTTGTACTAATAAAAATACATCTGAGGACATAGTCTCAAGTCTACAAAGCTCATGCTACCAACAGCTATCTTTCAGTTAGTCTCAAAGGTGCTGCAAAATCCATTTGCATTTTGTATTCATGTTACCCATAAATAAGGTTCTGCACTTAAGGAGGAAAAATGAAATGCACAGATATAGGATGGGGGACATCTGGCTGAATAAAACTACATGCACAAGGGATCTAGGAGTCCAAGTAGACCACAAGTTGAACATGAGTCAACAATGCGATGCGGCAGCTAAAAAAGCCAATGCAATTTTAGGCTGCATCAATAAAAGTATAGTGTCTAGATCAAGGGAAGTAATAGTGCCACTCTATTCTGCTTTGATCAGGCCCCACCTGGAATATTGTGTCCAGTTCTGGGCACCACAATTCAAAAAGGATGTGGAGAAACTGGAGCGGGTCCAAAGGAGGGCAACTAAGATGGTGAAGGGTCTGGAAACCATGCCCTATGAGGAACGACTTAGGGAGCTTGGGATGTTTAGCCTGGAGAAGAGAAGGTTAAGAGGTGATATGATAGCCCTGTTCAAATATTTGAAGGGATGTCATATTGAGGAGGGAGCAAGCTTGTTTTCTGCTGCTGAAGAGACTAGAACGCAGAACAATGGATGTAAACTGCAGGAAAAGAGATTCCACCTCAATATCAGGAGGAACTTCCTGACAGTAAGGGCTATTCGACAGTGGAACACGCTCCCTTGGAGTGTAGTGGAGTCTCCTTCTATAGAGGTCTTTAAGCAGAGGTTGGATGGCCATCTGTCAAGGATACTTTGATTGGGAGTTCCTGCATGGCAGGAGGTTGGACTGGATGGCCCTTGTGGTCTCTTCCAATTCTATGGAGTTTATCACACGGGAGGAATTTCTCTCAATCTCGAAAGAAATGGAAGTGAGGCCAGTTCGGAATTGAGTAAATTCACTAGTTTAGCAAATTTACGTGATTGCATATTGACACTGCATTGCGTTCAGAACTGCCCGAAATTGCCTCCCAGTGCCTGAAATTGCATGTGATAGTTTCTCACGGAATCACGTGAAACCCCACGATTGTGTTCGGAAGGACTTCCCTTTGCCCGAAAATGTGTGTGATCAGCTTTCATGCAATCACATGAAACCCCATGATTGCATTCAGATTGCCATTGGATTATACTTCCAATTCCTGTCATGTGATAAACTCATATGATTCTATGATTCTATAAATCATAATTCCCATATATCACCGAATGTAATGATAACAGTTGTGACATAAAAAATTAGTTTGGCAAGATGTCATGGTTTTTTTAATTAAAATATTTTTTTTAATTTAAATTTATTAATTTTTTTAAGAACTGGGACCTCTCCGTTCTCCCCCCATTGAGCCTTGCCCCACTTACACCATCCCTTCAGTGTTTTAAAAGGACGCAGAGAAATGCCACAGCCCGTTTCTGCCAAAAAAACAACAACAGATGTTTGGGGAGCAGTGGTGTCACCTGGTGCTTCTCACACTCCCCTTGTGATCCCCCTGGTCTTATCAAGTAGCAATGGATTGGGCCCACTGTTTGTGGAGAGCCAGGTCCAAAAGTGGTCCTGCCTAGAAATGGGAACGTTCTAGGATTAATATTTTATGGGGGGGGGGGGAGTTGCAGCCCTTTAGACCATTGTTACTCAAAGTCTCTGGAGTGATCCCAGTCCATGAAGCACAGCTCCCAGTCTGCAGCAAGTTCCTGAGAACAAAGAATCTTAACAAACAAAACCCACAATTGTAGTTGATGGGCAGAAATATAGTCCCAGTCCCTGGCACATGGGTACCAGCCACTAAGAATGGCAGCCCCCTCCATATCAGATAACCTGAGACCACTGCTTTAGACAGAGGTGTGCATTGTCACATAAAGACAGACTTCAGCGTATCAACAGGTCAAAATGCATCAGGTTTTTCAATCCATCTTTTAAGTGTCTTGAGATCTGCCTTCTCTTTCTCTTATGGATTTCACTGGATGCTCTCCAGTTTTTGCTTGCTCCATCTCCTCTTTTGCCCACTTCTAGTGAATGTTCAGCATCATGCTAGGAGCAAACTCATATAATGGGTCAATGATTCAGTCTTTACTTATGCTTCATTCTCTTCCCAAGACTCAGATTTATAAATACTTGCTTCACCCCACCCTTTCCCCCTCAGCCTCTGCCTAGATGGATAATTTTTAGCAGCAGCAGCAGCATGAGGGTGATGGAGGGCTGGAGAATCACAGACATTTTATAGGGGGTTGCAGCAGTGTGTCTGTACTAAACATAAATCTTAAACTGTGAAAGAATGGTGTTGCAATCTCACAGATCTGACAGTAGTCGTGTGCATCTGCCTACAACAGGCAAGGTAAATAACAGCTCCATCCAGAATCCCTTGCTGAGCATACACAAACAGCAAAAAAGAGAAGAAAAGAGGAGAAACATAAGCCTGTCTCACTAGCTATCCCCCTGCAGCATGTTAAAAAAAGCACACACACACAAACAAACTAGATCTAGAAAATTGGTCAATGAAATGATAAGTGGAGAAACCTGGTTGTTTTATTTTACATCTGCACATCGTTAGTTCTGAAGAAGAAGTTTGCTGAAATGTGCTGAACTGCTCTGCTTTTCTGTGACGCAGGTATCTGTCCCTACACTTTCCATGGTTTTTCAGCTTCTGGGATCAATTTTTGATATGAAAAAATAATACCTCAGAGCAGGTATTACTTCCATGAAACCCACTAAGTGACCTAGGACAAGTGACGTGTTCTCATCCTCAGAGGAAAACAATGGCAAACCTCCTCTGAATAAATCTTGCCAAGAAAACCCCACGGTAGATTCACTTTAGAGTCCTCATAAGTTGGAAATGAACCCAACAGCAACAACGTGAGAGCACATCGACTTTGTTAACTGAGTTATGATTGTAATTTGTAATCTGAGAACAGAGGTGAATGGACAAAATAGAAAATCTCATCCAGGGGATCAAGAGATATAC
The DNA here is from genome assembly GCA_034509955.1 of Urosaurus nigricauda. NCBI lineage: Eukaryota > Metazoa > Chordata > Lepidosauria > Squamata > Phrynosomatidae > Urosaurus > Urosaurus nigricauda. Next base: position 4,480,595 of record JAOEGL010000002.1, read on the forward strand.
TTGGATTCTGGGATATCAGAGAGAAGGGACCTCCATTCTTGGCTCTGTTTGGCCCAAGGGGTTCTTTGAAAAAGATGGTGTTTCCTTGTGTACGAGAAGCATCCAGCAGCATTTGTGGCCCATGTTTTGGATGGTTAAGAATCTGTTTGGGACCTTCCAGTCCATTGGAGTGTCATGACCTTGTTTCCTTCCATTCAGCAAAGAGGAAGCTGTAAACTCAGGGCTGCCGCCTCAAGCGGAAAGCTGACTGTGGACCTGGCGGGCTGATCTGCTGACCCAAAAGGCTCCAGTGCAATTTGCAATCCAAATTTGCAAAAGGCAATCCAAATAGGAAATGCCATCCCTAGATGGCTGAAAAGTTTGGACAAGGCTCTCCCAGCTCAGTGAAAGCAATGAATAGCCTTTCCTATCATTATACTTTAGCCTCGGTAAATCTCTTTTGGGAGCTTCACTTCTTCAAACCACTTTTGAGAAACCCCGGTATAACAGATTCTAAGTGCAAATGACAGCAACAGGTTTACACTATTCTGTATCTGCACTATAAAAAATATGCAGTTTGATGCCACTAAGTGCTGCCACTCCAGCCAATGGAATCGTGGGATTTGTAGTTTTATAAGGTCTGTAGCTTTCTTTGTTAAACCAGTAGCATCATTAGTGGGGTGAAGGGGGTGCAGACTGCACCAGAAGACATACTAAGGGGTGTGTATGACACCATTATTCCCCAAAACATCTGCCCTTGAGCAGAAATGGGCTGTGGCATTTGCCTGTGTTCCTTTAAAAGGCTGAAGAGATGGGATTCGTTGTTGGTCTCCTATCCAAAGATTAATCAGTGCTGATCCTGCTTAACTTTCAAGAACCAAGGGGATCTGATGCATTTATGGCATTCAGGTAGGGACATGTATGTCTTAGGCAAGGAATCCTCAGAGGTGGATCTGCTAGTTCCTACCTCTGAAATATCACCTATAGCACCTGATGCTAATTAGCAGTCTCCCATCCAAGTACTTAGCTTCCCAGTTCAGGTTGGATCTGGTGCTTTTAGAGTACTTAGGGCCATTAGTACAAAATAGATCATGCCAGCTTTCAAAGCTCACAGGCTTCTTTACCAGACAAAGATGGCATAACAGCACTTACATTTATCTCTGAACATGGGAATACAGAGATTTTCCCGAGAGACCCTTCCACACTATAGAAATATAGTGCTATGATTATACTTCTATCTGCCATGGCTCCATGTCCTATGAAATCCTGGGAGTTGTTGTTTCATGCCATATTTAGAGTTCTCGGCCAGAAAGCTTTTTTGTTGTTATGTGCCTCCAAGTCATTTTTGATTTATGGTGACCCTAAGCTGGCAAACAGGGTTCGTCATTGCAGCCCAGGTAGTTGAAGCAGAATCGTGGTGTGGAAGGGCCCTAGCTACATTCTTCCAACAAGGAGAGCTGAGGCCTCATACTGGATGGAGGCAAGTCTAGTTCTCAGTGGTGGGCTGATCTTTTGCAACGTCAAATGGGGAAGCCAAACTGGAGATGACCTCTTCATTTGCAGCCTTTGCTCCCAGTCATGGAGGGTGGGGTCACTTTCTTTTTTTTTGCCTATAGCAACTCAAAGCAAAAAAGACCAACATGGTGGCCCCAGCACTGCCACTTTTCTTCCCCTTGTTGTTGTTGTTAGATGCCCTCGAGTCAGTCCTGACAAATGGTGACCCTGTGGATGAGACTTCTCCAAGAATCTCTATCCTCCCCTGCAGTCTTGCCCAGCGTCCTGCAATCCCTTGCCCACAGCCCCCCTGATTGAGTTTATCCACTTGGTTTGTGGTCTTCCTCTCTTTCTTCTACTCTCTCCCTTTCCTAGCATTATTGTTTTTTCTAGTGATCCATGCCTTCTCATGATGTGGCCAAAGTACAATAGTCTCAACTTGATCATCTTTGGCCCGGTGTGCCAAAAGCAGTGTGCCGGCACTGATTCTAGGGTTCTGGAGTGTGCAGCACACACGCTCCAGAACCCTAGTTCGTGCCAGCGGCGCCATAACTGCGCAGCCCTGCCCATACAGGGCACACATCCATGACACAAGAGTGGTGCAGCATCTGCATATCTGGGCACCACACTTGCATTATGAACGCACCACAGTGTGCCAATGGCACACTGATGACATTGTCCTCTCGCGCCAAAAAGAACCCAGTTTTTCCATGTTCTTTTTGGTGCGGAGGGATGCCATGCAGTTTGGCTGCTGCAGCGTCCCTCCAGAGGAAAAACGGGTGCCTCCAGCCCACCCTTTTGGATGGGTGCTTCCAGCCCACCTTTGCTTTGAAGGAGAGCCCTAGTCTGTTCAAGAATCCATTTGTTTGTCCTCTTGGCTGTCCATAGTATCCTAAGTACTCTTCAGCACCAACACATTTCAAAGGAGTTGGTTTTCTCTCTGTATGCTTCCTTCACTGTCAAGCTCTCACATCCTTACATGGGGATGATGGGGAATACAATGGCCTGAACTGTTCTGACTTTAGTGTTCAGTCTTTGCTCTTCAGTATCTTTGCCAGTTCTTTCATAGTTGCCCTTCCCATTCTTCTTCTTATTTCTTAACTGCAGTCAATGTTTGATCCTAGATAAGGGAATTCTTTAACTATTTCATTTTCCTTGTTCTCTAGATTGACTTGGTGTATTTCTTCTGTGGTCATTATTTTTGTTTTCTTTCTCTTCAGCATCAGATCTGCCTTTACACTTTCATCTTTGACCTTCCTTATTAACTGTTGCAATTCCTGAATGTCTTCTGCAAATACTCTGGTGTAATCCACATATCATAGGTTGTTAATGTTGCTTCCTATTATCTTCACTCTCCTTTTTTTGATTCTAATTCTGCTTTTCCTATGATGTTTTCAGCATATAAGTTAAACAAGTATGGTGATAGGAAACAGCCTTGCCTGACCTCTTTGCTTTGTTGGAACCACTCTGTTTCCCCAAATTCTGTTCTGACGGTGGCCGCATGTCCTTGGTACAGATTCCTCATCAGGACTATCAGATGTCACATTACCCCCATGTCACTGAGTGCATGCCATAGCTTTTCTTCCCCTGGCTGCTTTAAAAAAAAATTCATGAAGAAGACTATGCTTCAAACGCTAATGTAAAGATTGTTGAGTCTTTTGGTGAAGGGTCTGGAAATGGTGAAGGGTCTGGAAACCTTGCCCTATGAAGAACGCCTTAGGGAGCTGGGGATGTTTAGCCTGGAGAAGAGAAGGTTAAGAGGTGATATGATCGCCCTGTTTAAATACTTGAAGGGATGTCACATTGAGGAGGGAGCAAGCTTGTTTTCTGCTGCTCCAGAGAACAGGACTCAGAACAATGGATGCAAACTGCAGGAAAAAAGATTCCACCTCAACATTAGGAGGAACTTCCTGACAGTAAGAGCTGTTCGACAGTGGAACACACTCCCTCGGAGGGTGGTGGAGTCTCCTTCCTGGGAGGTTTTTAAGCAGAGGCTGGATGGCCATCTGTCGGGTATGCTTTGATTGGGAGTTCCTGCACGGCAGGGGGGTTGGACTGGATGGCCCTTGTGGTCTCTTCCAACTGTAAATTTCTATGATTCTATGATTCTATGATTCTTTTAGTGGGTCTAAGAAAGGCAGCACCACAAAGTGTGTTGGGGGATTTTGTTTCATGGTTGACAGTGCTACTCCTGCAATTTTTCTTTCTCACAGAACTATAGAGTTGGAAGACACCCCAAGTAGTCCAACCTTTCTGCAATGCAGGAAGCACAATCAATGCATCTCTGAAAAATGTCCCTCTAGCCTCTGTTTAGACCTCCAAAGAAGGAGATTCCACCAAACTCTGAAGCAGAGGTGTCTTCAACTGCAAAATGTCCACTGTTGTAACATTAATTGAGAGCCAGTGTGATGTACTGGTTTGAGTGCTGGACTATGACTCTGGACACCAGGATTTGATTCCCCACTCAATCAGTGCAGCAGCTAAAAAGGCCAATGCAATTCTAGGCTGCATCAATAGAAGTATAATGTCTAGATCAAGGGAAGTAATAGTGCCACTCTATTCTGCTTTGGTCAGGCCCCACCTGGAATAATACTGTGTCCAGTTCTGGGCCCCACAATGCAAAAAGGATTCTGAGAAGCTGGAGCATGTCCAGAGGAGGATTTCCTTTAAGGAGGAGAAAGAAAAGGAGGAGGCTGTAGTCCATGTGCTTGGGTGAGATCTAATTTAATTTACACTTGAGCCAAGGCTAGCAGGCTAGCAGAAGCTGCATTTCCTTTAAGGAGGAGAAAGAAAAGGAGGAGGCTGTAGTCCATGTGCTTGGGTGAGATCTAATTTAATTTACACTTGAGCCAAGGCTAGCAGGCTAGCAGAAGCTGCATTTCCTTTAAGGAGGAGAAAGAAAAGGAGGAGGCTGTAGTCCATGTGCTTGGGTGAGATCTAATTTAATTTACACTTGAGCCAAGGCTAGCAGGCTAGCAGAAGCTGCATTTCCTTTAAGGAGGAGAAAGAAAAGGAGGAGGCTGTAGTCCATGTGCTTGGGTGAGATCTAATTTAATTTACACTTGAGCCATTGCATTCTGGGAGCCAGTGCTGGGAGGCTACTTAAGGCTACTCAAGGCTAGCAGAAGCGCGCACCGTTAGGCGCGCGAATTTTGATTTTTTTTTTAATCTAGTCAAGGAGGTGTTTAGAGAATAGAAGAGGAGCCGGCCTGAAGCATCAGAGGAAGTGAATCAGAGACTTGCCTTTGGAAGGAGCTTTCAGCCAGGAGCTCTCTACATAACTATAGGCCCCGTGACTTGAACTCAGTGACAGAGCTTGGGAATAAAGGCCAAGTCTAGCAAGGGAAGCCCACAGTCTTGTTTCAGTGCCTCCTTAAGACTTCTCAGTATGGACACTGAAGGCCCTGCAGCAGTCACCTGCAACACCTGTGGGATGTTTGTCTTCTTGCCTACAGAGGTGGCGAACTACACCTGCCACAAGTGCAAGTTGGTAGTCCTCTTGGAAGAGAAAGTACAGCAGCTAGAGGAGCAGATATCTGCACTCCAGCATCATAGAGAGCAGGAGAATCTCCTGAACAGAACAGGCCAGAATGTCTTGGGTGGGAAACAGACAGAGGAAGTTGTTGGGGTGGAGGAGGTCACTCCACATACAACAGAGGTAGATGCTTGGAGGGAGGTCACACACAGAAGTAAGGAAACCAGGGAACGTTCTGTGAGCGGCTTGCAGCTACAGAATCGCTTTGAATCTCTCTCTGTTGTCAGAGATGATGAGGAAAAGCAGCAGGGACAGACATCAGGGACAGAGCAGGGGAGCCTGAGAGTATCACGAAAAGGAACAGCCACTGCTAAGCCTCGGAGGAGGCGCGTGGTCGTGGTGGGGGACTCCTTGCTGAGGGGTACAGAAGCAGTGGTTTGTGGGCCTGACAAGATGTCTCGGGAGGTGTGTTGTCTCCCTGGGGCAAAGATCCATCATGTGACGGAGAGGCTGACAAGACTTGTCAAGCCTACTGACCGTTATCCCCTTCTTTTGGTTCATGTGGGAACCAATGATACTGCAAGGCACAGCCTTCAGAATATCAAAAGGGATTATGAGGCTCTGGGAAGGAAGCTGAAAGAGATGGATGCACAGGTTGTCATCTCATCTCTACTCCCGGTAGAAGGGCATGGTCCAGGAAGGGAGAGGAAAATAGCAGAGGTGAATAACTGGCTCCGTAGATGGTGCCGCCAAGAACAGTTTGGATTCTTGGATCATGGGCTGCGGTTCCATGAGGAGGGACTTCTGGCAAGGGATGGGCTGCATCTCACGCCAGTTGGCAAAAACGTTTTTGCCAACAGTCTGAAGAATCTGATCAGGAGGGCTTTAAACTGAGTTATGTGGGGGAGGGAGACATTATACTGGAAGGCAAAAGGGATGGAGAGAATAGTCCAAGTGGCATAGAGGGAACAAGGCAAACAGTGCAAGGACCCAACAGTAGGAGGCAAAAAAATGTGCAAAAGCAGCAAGTAAAGAGGACACATGGTCTTAAATGTCTCTACACTAATGCACAGAGTATGGGAAATAAGCAGGATGAACTTGAACTCCTAGCACAACAAGGGAAATATGATATAATAGGCATCACTGAAACCTGGTGGGATGAGTCTCATGATTGGAATGTAGAAATAGAGGGGTATAACCTTTTTAAGAGAAACAGGCCAAGTAGGAAAGGAGGAGGAATAGCATTATATGTCAGGGATATTTACACCAGTGAAGAGATCCAGGAAGTCAATACTGGAAGCCAGGTGGAGAGCATCTGGATAAAAATAAAAGGAGAGGGAAATAACAGGGATGTTACTGTGGGAGTCTACTACAGACCCCCGACTCAGGCAGAGGAATTGGATGATGCCTTTCTAGAACAGATAATCACATACTCAGAAAAGAGAGATGTAGTAGTGATGGGTGACTTCAACTATCCTGATATTTGCTGGAAGTCAAACTCAGCCAAATCCTCAAAGTCTAGCAAATTCCTCACTTGCCTGGAAGACAATTTCATTGTCCAAAAGGTGGAAGAGGCAACAAGGGGATCAGCCATTTTAGATCTGATCTTAACCAACAGGGAAGACCTAGTTGATGGGGTGCAAGTGGTTGGATCCTTAGGTGGAAGTGACCATGTTCTCCTGGAGTTTGTTATGCAGTGGAAGGGAGAAGCTAGGCATAGTCAGACACGCACTCTAGACTTTAGGAGAGCTAATTTCAATAAACTTAGAGAAATACTGGGAGTGATCCCATGGTCAGGAATACTAAAAGAAAAGGGAGTTCAAGACGGATGGGAGTTTCTCAAAAGGGAGATATTGAAGGCACAATTTCAAACAGTTCCAATGAGGAAGAAAAATGGTAGATGTCTCAAGAAGCCAGGATGGATGACTAAGGAACTTTCAACTGAGCTAAGTTTTAAACGGAACATGTATAAGAAATGGAAAAATGGAGAAATCACGAAAGAGGAATTTAAACAAATAGCCAGCACATGTAGGGGTAAAGTCAGAAAAGCTAAAGCGCAGAATGAACTCAGGCTTGCTAGAGAGGTTAAGAACAATAAAAAGGGCTTTTTTGGATATGTCCGCAGCAAAAGGAAGAAGAAGGAAACAGTAGGGCCACTGCGTGCAGAAGATGGCAAAATGCTAACAGGGGACAGAGAAAAGGCAGAATTACTCAACACCTTCTTTGCTTCAGTCTTCTCAGAAAAGGCAAAAGGTGCTCAACCGAAGGATAATGGAGCAGAAGACAGAATAGGGGAATTTCAGCACAGAATAAGTAAAGAGATAGTACAGGAATACTTGGTTAACCTAAATGAATATAAATCTCCAGGACCAGATGAACTACATCCTAGAGTATTAAAAGAACTAGCAAATGTAATATCAGAGCCATTGGCAATAATCTTTGAGAACTCCTGGAGAACAGGAGAAGTCCCAGAAGACTGGAGGAGGGCAAACGTTGTCCCCATCTTCAAAAAGGGAAAAAAAGAGGATCCCAACAATTATCGTCCAGTTAGTCTGACATCAATTCCAGGAAAGGTGCTAGAGCAGATCATTAAGCAGAGAGTCTGCGAACATTTAGAAGCCAATGCCATAATCACAAAAAGCCAACATGGGTTTCAGAAAAAGAAGTCATGCCAAACGAACCTGATCTCTTTTTTTGATAAAATTACCAGCTTGGTAGATGAAGGGAATGCTGTGGATATAGTATACCTCGATTTCAGTAAGGCCTTTGACAAGGTTCCCCATGACATTCTTGCAAACAAGCTTGCAAAATGTGGGATAGACAAGTTAACTGTTACATGGATTTGTAATTGGTTGACTGGCCGAACTCAAAGGGTGCTCAACAATGGCTCCTTTTCATCCTGGAGAGAAGTGACCAGTGGGGTGCCACAGGGTTCTGTCCTGGGCCCAGTGCTATTCAACATCTTTATTAACGATTTGGATGACAGAATTGGGGGCATACTTATCAAATTTGCAGATGACACTAAACTGGGAGGAGTAGCTAATACCCCAGAGGATAGGATCAAAATTCAAAATGACCTGAATAGACTAGAAAGCTGGGCCAGTGCTAACAAAATGAAATTCAATGCGGAGAAATGTAAGGTTCTGCACTTAGGGCGGAAAAATGAAATGCACAGATATATGATGGGGGACACCTGGCTGAATGAGACCACATGTGAAAGGGATCTAGGAGTCCAAGTAGACCATAAGCTGAACATGAGTCAACAGTGTGATGCGGCAGCTAAAAAAGCCAATGCAATTTTAGGCTGCATCAATAGAAGTATAGTTTCTAGATCAAGGGAAGTTATAGTGCCACTCTATTCTGCTTTGGTCAGGCCCCACCTGGAATACTGTGTCCAGTTCTGGGCACCACAATTCAAAAAGGATGTGGAGAAACTGGAGCATGTCCAAAGGAGGGCAACTAAGATGGTGAAGGGTCTGGAAACCTTGCCCTATGAAGAACGCCTTAGGGAGCTGGGGATGTTTAGCCTGGAGAAGAGAAGGTTAAGAGGTGATATGATAGCCCTGTTTAAATATTTGAAGGGATGTCATATTGAGGAGGGAGCAAGCTTGTTTTCTGCTGCTGCAGAGACTAGAACGCGGAACAATGGATGCAAACTGCAGGAAAAGAGATTCCACCTCAACATTAGGAGGAACTTCCTGACAGTAAGGGCTGTTCGACAGTGGAACACACTCCCTCGGAGTGTGGTGGAGTCTCCTTCCTTAGGGGTCTTTAAGCAGAGGCTGGATGGCCATCTGTCGGGGATGCTTTGATTTGGAGGTCCTGCATGGCAGGGGGTTGGACTGGATGGCCCTTGTGGTCTCTTCCAACTCTATGATTCTATGATTCTATGATTCTATGATAACCAAAATGGTGAAGGGTCTAGAAACCATAAAGCACTATGAAGAACAACTTAGGGAGCTGGGTATGTTCAGCCTAGAGAAGAGAAGGTTAAGTGGTGATATGATAGCCTTGTTTAAATATTTGAAGGGATGTCATGTGGAAGATGGAGCAAGCTTGTTTTCTGCTGCTCCAGAGAATAGACCTGAAACAATGGATGCAAGCTCCAGGAAAAGAGATTCCACCCGAACATTAGGAGGAACTTCTTGACAGTAAGAGCTGTTCGACAGCGGAAGACACTCCCTTGGAGAATGGTGGATTATCCCTCCTTGGAGGTCTTTAAACAGAGGCCATCTGTCAGAGTTCCTGCATGGCAGAATGGCTTGGACTGGATGGCACTTGTGGTCTCTTCCAACTCCAACGATGTCACAATTAGAGAGTACTTATCCCAGGAAGGATTCCGTAGAAACCTTGGTGAATACTTGGAACACTGATCTTCCCAAGGCTCTTGACTCAATCGCCCCTGAGCGTCCTCTCCAACCCACTCTCAACCGTAAGCCCTGGTTCACGGACGAACTCAGGGAGATGAAGCGGGCTGGACGACGACTAGAATGCAGTTGGCGGAAGACTCATTTCTTATCCGACAGAACACGCCATAGGCAGCATCTTTGTGCCTATTGGGAGGCTTTACATGCAGCGCGGAGATCCTTCTGCTCTGCTCGCATTGCATCTGCAGAGTTCCGTTCAGCAGAACTGTTTAAGGTGGTGAGGGAGCTGACGCAGGTTCCCCCTGCGCCAAATCCCCTGCTTGACCCCACGACGGCCTGCTGTGATGTATTTAACACTCACTTTGCAGACAGAATCTCTCAGATAAGAGCTGACTTAGATGTCAATGTTTCAGCAGCATCTGTAAATGAGGTACCTAGCAACTCCGTTGTTGTCACCTTACTGGAGGAGTTTCAATCTGTAAGTACTGATGATGTGGACAATCTCCTTGGAAGTGTAAGGAAGACGACCTGCTCTCTCGATCCATGTCCATCATGGCTGGTCGTCCAGGGAGGGAACACATTCCTCTGGGATGTAGTCAATGCGTCCCTCAGGGAAGGTATAATTCCATCCTGTCTGAAGGAGGCCACTGTTAAGCCTCTCCTGAAGAAACCTTCCCTTGATCCCTTGGACAGAAACAACTATAGACCAGTTTTCTTGCTGCCATTTTTAAGCAAGGTGATCAAGAGAGCAGTCGCCTCCCAACTCCAAGCTGTCTTGGATGAAACCGATTATCTCGATCCATTTCAAACCGGCTTCCGGGCAGGATATGGAGTTGAGACTGCCATGGTTGCTCTGACAGATGACCTCCGCTTGAGCATTGACAGGGGTAGTGTGACCCTGTTAGTGCTCTTGGATCTATCAGTGGCCTTTGATACTATAGATCATGCCATCCTTTTGGACCGGCTGAGGGAGATGGGCATTGGAGGCACTGCTCTGCAGTGGTTCCGGTCCTTTTTCTCCGGCAGATCCCAAAGGGTGAGGCTTGGGGACAGTTGCTCTTCTAAAATCGAGCTTAATTGTGGCATCCCTCAGGGCGCCATCCTGTCCCTGATGCTGTTTAATATTTATATGAAGCCGTTCGGTGAGATCATTCGGAGGCATGGAGCGCAGTGTCATCAGTACGCTGATGACACTCAGATTTACTTCTCCATGACCAGATCATCTGCTCAGACCTCAGATGGCATCTCTTCTCTCAATGACTGCCAGGCAGCGGTAATGGACTGGATGAGGGGAAACAGATTGAGGCTTAATCCAGACAAAATGAAGGTACTGACAGTCACCGGCCTGAAACCAGGTTTCGGAATACAGCTCCCAGTCCTAGACGGAGTTGCGGGGAAATCCCATGAATGATTTGTTGCTGGTTCTTCCTGGGATAAGTCCTCTCTAAGCATGATGTGTGGGAAGAATTTTGCTGCAATCATGCGGCTGTCCAGGGAAAATGCCTTGTTAAACCTCAAATTTTTCCCTGTGTTATAATGTCCTTAGTCTCCTGCCTGGAAATGACCCATGAAAACTGGAGACTCAGGGCTACAGTTGACCACAGATGATTTACCTAACTTCAAAGGAGACAATGAAGATTTTGTCCTCCTAAGGGACAGGCTATTTTTTGAGGGGGAAGCAGCAGTCAGGCATTTTGTGCAAGAACCTCTCTGAATTTGGTAGCTCATCCTATTGAGATAAGGGTTTTTGGCAGCCCCCTTGGGTTCAAGTGTATCCCCCTGAAGCCCTTCCTTTCTCACAAATCCAGCACCCTGTTCACCCAAAAACCACATCCAGGCCATTGTTTTCTTCACATTTATTGATAATTGGCAAAGATATAGGTGGATGAGAGATAATTCTTATTTCTTTAGTCGAGGGAGGAGAGATATAAGAGGATGGTAACAAGTGTGGCTACGAGTCCGGAGAGAAGCATCATTACTCCTGTTTTCTTCTGTGTCCCTCTTTTCTTTGCATCAGACTCAGTCCTTGCCGTCTCTCACTTTGGCCCCGGCTTCTTGATCTTCCTTGCCTGCCGCTTGAATGTTCGCCTTTGTTTTCTGGTTTCTTTTTTCTGCTGCTGAACAGCCACTTCCTGATTTTTGATCCCCGTTTTCCACTGCTCGATCTCGACCTCTCATCCTTGCTGCTTGATCTTCTGCTGCTCGATCGTCGCTCTTTGCTGCTTGATCTTTTCCCAATCAGCTTCCACTTCCTGCTGCTTGGTGCCCGCTCTTTGCTTCTTGACTTCCGCTCTTTGCTGCTGGACTTCCATTCTTTGCTATACCACTTCCGCTCTTTGCTGCTTGACTTCCGCTCTTTGCTGCTCGACTTCCGCTCTTTGCTGCTGAACTTCCGTTCTTTGCTGCTTGACTTCCGTTCTTTGCTGCTTGACTTCCGCTCTTTGCTACTTGACTTCCGCTCTTTGCTGCTCGACTTCCATGCTTTGCTACTCCACTTCCGCTCTTTGCTTCTTGACGTCCGTTCTTTGCTGTGCAGTCTCTTTTCTTCATGTCTAACCAATTGTTCTTTGTGGACAAGCCTTTGCTTTTCTCCCTTGACTGAAGGCCTTGGGCCTGTGGCCCTCCTCCTCTCTCGGGTTCTGCTTCTGCTTCTACTTCTGCTGCTGCTACCACCACGTGCCCTGTGCTGGGCCCGTGATCTGCACACTTGCTTATAGGTCCCTCTACAAGGTGTCATCCATGAAGCTGGACCCATGGAAGGCCCTTCAGGTCCACCGTGGGACCCCATAGTGCCTGCCTGAAATGAGTGTGTTTTCCCAAGCTGAGCTGTACCCAGGCCTTGAGATTCTGCAGTGCTCTCTTTGGGGCCCAAATCAGCCTGGGATTCCTCCTTTTCCACACCAGCGCCTTTCTCCCCATCATGCGTGCCTCCCCAGTGAAGCTCTGCACTAACTGCCTCCACCTCCCACACTTCCTGCTCTTCGCCTGCTCTGCTGTGTTCTCCTTTCCCATGTGTCCTCTGCCTCTCCTGGTCACGCAACCAGATGCGGAGACCATCCTGCAGGTATAGCTTCTTCTCCACGATGGAACCAATGAGGGAAACTTTCTGGTCAACAGTCTTACGGGGCTGGGAGAGCTTGACCTCTCCCTTCAGGTGGATTGGAGTGCAGCCCTGGTGCTCTCCCCGGCTTTCTCTTTGTGGCAGTGTCCTCTTTGGAGACACATCCATGGCAATTTTCCTTCCTTTCTCTGGGGTTCTGCTTCCCACAGCCATCCCAAGGGTGCAAGAAGTTGGGTGGGGCACCAAGTGTTCAGTAGGAGACTTGCAGGTTGGGGCATGCACCTCTCTCTCCCCGTGTCTACTGCCCGAACTAATGCTGCGCTCCACTGATCTCTCTTCCCACTTCAAGGAGTCTTGTGTGGATGTCTCTCCTGTCCACTGCTGTCTCTCCTCTTCTGTCCCTTCCTCTCCTTCTTCATCTTCTTCCTCCTTCTCCTCCTCTTTCTCATTCTCCTCTTCCTAATAATAATAATAATAATAATAATAATATAATTTATTTATAGCCCGCCTTTTCCCGAAGGAATCAAGGCAGGTTACAAGGAGAAAAAACAGTAAAACACAATAAACATAAAATATACATTTAAAAATAATCCCCTACACTAACCCACATCCCAATCATAAAAAATAAAAATAAAAAATAAACACATTATAAAATAAACTTACTCCTTGGGATGGCTCCGGCTCCTGCTCCTGCACTTCATCCTGCTCTTCGTTCTCCTCATCCTCCTCTTTTTCTTCCATTTTTTGCTGGATGTCTCTGCCTGTTTTAAGCTGCCTAGACCTTTCTTCTGCAAAAGCCAAGGCCCGAGTGAATCTATGTTGTTCTTGAAGAGACAAGGGTGGCGGAAGTAGCTGTGGGAGTCTGTCTGGCCTACTCTCCCTTCCCACCTTGCCTAGAGCACCAGGAGGGCGGAATACTTTCAAGGACTCAAGGACTCTGCCAGGTGTTCCCCACTGGTGCTGGAGCTTAATCTTCTGAAGGTGGAGCTCCAGGGACCTGCAAGAGGCTGAGGAAAGGAACGAGGGGTCCCGCTGCTGGATGGAGACAGACACCGAAATCCTTTTGGAGATGGCAAGGGTGGGAGCATGGTGCATGAAGCTCTTGATCGACTTCTCAATGAGAGCAGGGAAGCCCCACAAATGCTGGATCCTCTTCCGCTTCACTTGCTGCTCTAGGATTTCCTTTTGCCGCTCTGGCAGGAACAGTATCCTCACTTCTGAGAACACCACGGTGACCACTGCAGCACCTCTTCTGAGCCTGTGGGGCTGCAAGGAGCGGGGCCCAGGTGTCATCCAATCCAGGACCCCCAGGTAACGGGTGCTCAGCCCCCAGAGGAACATCAAGTGCTTGTGCTGCACAGTAAATGCGATCCGATCCACGTCCTCCCTCCGCCCAAAGGGCACAAGGTGGGAGCGTGCCTGTGGGTGCCTCTGGCCAGGCAGGATCAGTTTGGGAAGGGGCTGCCTCAATAAAAGCGATGCATGGCGCCAAGACAGCTTGACCGTTGCCGGGAAAGCCCCCAGCTGCTCTTCCACACACTTCTTCGCTAGGCAGATCCTGATTTTCTCCAGGTTTGTGGTCCCCACCAGTGAGAACACCGGAGGCAGTGCACCTGCTGCACGTGGACGTCTCTTTGGCCTCTTGACATCTGCACTCGTGCTCACATAGGACCCGGTGGGATCACAGTGACTGGAGTCCCCTAAGGCTGGGCCAGGAGGGCTGGAGTCCACAGGAACCTCTTGCTGTCCATGGCGTTGCCTCCTGGGCTCTGGGCGCATGGGCTTCAAGGACTCAAGCACTCTGCTGGGCAAACCCCAGTGCCGGTGCAGCTTCATCTTCTGAACATGTATTTCCAGGTGGCTGCGGATCCTCTGGGGAAGGAAGAGGAACTCCCGTTGCACAATCTCCACCTGGAGCTCAGCCCTGATGCTGGCGGCTGGCAGGGGAAGGCAGGGTTCGGCAAAGACCTTCAGTGACCGCTGGAGGAAGGCTGGGACCCCCCACTGATGCTGCAACCGCTTTGTCCTGATGTGCAGCTCCAAAGCACTTCTCTCTGGATGGGGAAGGAAGGGAGTCCCCACCTCTGAGAACTCTCTGCCCAGCATCCGCTGGGGCCGGAGGGGCCGAGTGGATGGCTTTGGCACCAGCACAGAGACAGCTTCCACATAGTGCAGGCCCAGACCCCAGAGAGAGGACAAGTGCCTCCTAGAGATGGCCAGCCCAATCTGCTGCAGGTCTTCAGTGCGTGAAAAGGGCAGGAAACTATTGCGAGGCCGCAGAGACTCTTGGCCTGGGAGTATCAGCCTGGGGAGAGGCTGTCGCATGGAAAGCAATGCCAGATGCCACGAGGTTCTGACAACAGGTGGTGGTTGTCCCAACTGCATTTCCACCAATCTCCGAGCCAAGTGGGATTTAATCTTCTTAAGGCCCTTGGGCCCCAGCGTTGAGGGAACGGCCTCCTGGGCTCTCCTGTGGCTGCTCAGGATGAGTCCAGCAGAAGAGCTGCGGTGAGGATGCCTCTGGGGCCGTGGTGGATGAGACCCTGTCACTGTGTAAGTCCTCGCAGGATGAAGCACCATATCTGGACACAGCAATCTCAGGGACTGGCGGACCCGTCTGGGCAGCCCCCATTGCTGGAGGATCACTCTCTTCCTCACATTGGCCTCCAGCTTCTGCTTGGTTTCTCTCCTGAGGAACAAGAGAGGCCCTGGGACAACGGACACCTCCTCAGGCCTGGGCCTATGCTGTGGGCGGCGCAGCTGGGGGGCCGCAGGGAGGAGACAACGAAGAGATATCAGGGCCAGGCTTGGGAGCCCCCAGGTGTGCTGCATTCGCTTCCACCTGATGTGCCACTCCAGCCCCTCACGGACCCCTCTGGCAAGGAAGGGGGTCTCTCTTGACACAAAGCTGCCTGGGGGAATTGGGGAGACATGAGAAGGCATGGGTTCCATTCCCAGAAAGAAATGGGCCAGGGACTTGGTGTAGATGGTGGGCAGACCCCATCTGTAGCTCAGGTTTTTGTGGGTGATGTTTAATTCAATGTGATCGCAGGCACTCCGCTCCAGAAAGGGAAGGTCCCCAGTCCGGTGCCGGACAGTTTTCTGTCCAGGAGAGAGGACTTTGGGAAGAATGTCTTTGGAGGCTCGCTGGCTGACCCCTTGTGAATATTGAACCAGAGGGGGAAAGACATTCAGCTGGACTTCAAGTGCTCGCTTCGCTACATTTCTCTGCAGGATGTGGCCTTTCTGGCCCCAGCAGCTGTGTGAGGGCTGCGATCCCAGGAAGCCAGCAAGTCTCTTGTGGGATCCTGGTGGCTTTTCAGAGGGAGGTTGTTTGGGTCTCCTTGCAGTAAAGCGTGATGGAGCCATCTTCCTTGCCCTGAGCATTTCTGGAGAAATGAGAGGGTCTGGCGCAAACTTCTGGAGAGATTCCATCACTCGCCGGGGAAGGCCCCACCGCCTCTCCACCACCAGGCTCCTGAGGTGGCTGTTCAGCTGCTCAGCAGTTTCTGGACAGATGAAAGTAAGGTGGCTGGAGATGGTCACTATCCTCTTTCCCCTTTGAAAGCACTGTGTTACAACAGGGCTCGTGGATGGCTGAGGTGCAGCTGGAAAGCACTGCTCCAGGGACCTCTGAATCAGAATGGGCAGGCCCCACTGATGCTGGACCCTCTTCTGGAGGACATGGGACTCCAGGCATGCCAGGTCAGAGGGTGTCACCACTTTGGCCTCTGAAGCAGAGGAACTCATCCAGGATGGCTGCCTGGGGGTGCTGGCTGCTCCTCTAGCCAAGGAATGGGTGGACCCCCGGAAGGGCACCCGTCCATGAGTGCTCTTCGCATCTCCCACTTTCCCCTGGGAGAACAGCACTCTTGATGGGTGTAGATGCTTCCCACCCAGTGGGTGACTTGGCTTTGGTGCAGCCACCTTCTGAAAGTGCCAGTCATGGGCAGGATGGAAACCCGCTATGTCCTTGGATTGTTTGTGTGACTTTCCTGTCCTCCGGCTCACAACCTGCTGGTCCTCTGTTTCCGAGAAAGTAGACGACCCATGCCCTGTGCTTGGCTGCATGTGGTCAAGGGCTTCCTGGAGCTTCTGTGGAAGGCCCCAGCGCTTGAGGTGCACCATTTTCTTCAAGTGTCTCTCAAGTTCGGCTCTGGCACCTTCTGGTCTCAGGAAGGGAAGGACCTGGGGGCGGACAACTACAGCCACATTCCTTGCTGGCTTCTTCTGAGTGGAATCAGGAGCAAGGGTAATAAAGGCCCTAAGGGACCTGATGAGGAACAAGGGCAGGCCTATGGCGTGCTGCACTCGCTTCCTGAGCAAATGCCACTCTAACTTTGCCCGCACAGCCTCCTCCAGGAACGGGGTGTCCACAGCAGCACCTTCTCCTCCTTGAGACCACTGGGTTGCTCCTGACCAGGGGCCCATCTCTCTCTTCCTCCTGTGTTTGTGGCCCCGGTGGGACCTATGGCCTCCTCGGTGCGCCTTCTTCTTTGAAACAGCCTCAGACTGAGTGCTTGTAGAAGATGCTTCACTCTCAATCCTCAAGGAGCACGTGAGGACTTCTTCCTGAGACTCCGAATGCCCTGAAGCAGATGAGGTGTAGTCTGTCCTGCTGGTGAAAGAGAC
Organism: Urosaurus nigricauda; assembly: GCA_034509955.1. NCBI lineage: Eukaryota > Metazoa > Chordata > Lepidosauria > Squamata > Phrynosomatidae > Urosaurus > Urosaurus nigricauda. The sequence continues at coordinate 4,497,603 of JAOEGL010000002.1, forward strand.
CTTCAGGACACCAGATGTGGCAGCATGGAAGTGTTCCTTTGGACCTGAGCAGTAAAAGCATTCCTCCTCACTGCAGGAACTGCTAGGACTGCTGTTGCCCCTCTTCTCTCTGGAAGAAGACCTCCTCCTCTTTGCTGTCATCGTCATTGTCAGCTTCTTCTTCTGTTTCTTCAGGAGTACATCCGACGGGTCTCTGGGGTGACTACTGGTTCCTTCATCAGCCAGCAAGGTGGGACGTGAGTGACGGCAGGCAGGGCAGGGCACAATTTGTGGTGAAAGGGCACCAACTGACATTTCAGAAATGTCCAAGAGTTTGGAACACCTGTTCTGGTAGGTGACGGGGACTGGTGGTGCGGGTGTCACACGGAACCGAAAGCCCAGTCCTTTGGGGTAGGCCAGTTTCTTGGCCTCTGTGGCAGCTTTGTTGCAGATGGAGCATGATGCATCATCACATAGCAGCTGGCGGATGGAATCCTGGCCAGACCTCTGGGAGACATGATCTTGTTGCCTGCTGGGCACTGCTTTTCTGAGGTCTGCAAGGGAAATTGCACTGTTAGCAGTCTCCACAAATCATCCCAAACTGCAGAGCCCTTGTCTTCCTAGGAAGTTATACTGTTGTTTAGAAGCAGTGGTGCCGGGGCTAAGAAATGCTCACAGCAGCCTCTGCAATGCAGGGAGGAGGTGGAAGGGTTATGTCACTGACCGTTTCGAGAGTGGGGACATAGTGGGCATATGGGAGCTGGATCTCTTCCACAACATACAGTTAAAGCTCTTTGTAGCCACTTTAACTGCCATGGCTGCACCCACTGGAACCCAGGGGTTTCTAGTTTTGCGAGGGGCTTTGAATGCCTTGCCAGAAAGCCTCACAAATCTAGACACCGTAACACTTAATGGGAAGTGACAGAAGGGACAAAGATGGATCCCTGCCCAGTGCCACTACCAGCAGGACCTGGCCAAAGGATGGAGCATCAGCCAAGCCAAGGGTATTCAGCAACAGTGGTGGATATGCCTTCAGACTTTGCTCTCTTTCACACCACAAAACTACAGCACTTTGATGTGACTTTAAGGGCAACGGCCGCACTCTGCAGAACCTTGAGACTGATAGTCTGGCGAGACTCTAAAGCTTTCTATCAGAGAATTCTGAATAAAACTACAAATACCAGGTTTCTATGGGATGGAACCACAGCAGTTGAAGTGGCATCAAAGTGCTCTGTCTGCATTTGTGCAACAGAGACCCTGGTCTCAGGCACAGCATTTGTGAGGGAGGAGGGATGATTCTGCTGGAACTGCAAAAGGATCTTGTAGCACCTTTGACACTAATGGAAAGAAAGAAGTTGGAAAAATGAGCTTTCCTTGATTTGAGCCTACACTCCAGTTTGGAGTGGAAAACACAGAGAAAAACCTATATAAGCCATTTGTGTGTGAGAATGTCATTTCAAATTCAATACCATGTATGTATGGAGATGAAGTGGCAAATACAGTTTTAACTGTTGAGATCAAAGGCAGGAAAAATAGCTTATATATAGGCCTATATGGATCTGTCTCTGGGTTCTCCACTCCAAACTTGCATCTGAGGAAGTAGGGTGAAGTCTGTGAAAGCTCATGCTACCAGCTTCTTTCTTTCAGTTAGTCTCAAAGGGGCTACAAGATCCCTCTGCATCCTGATTTTCCACACTAACACAGCTATACCTTTGAATTCTGCCGGGACTGGTGACAGGAAAAGGCTGGCAGCCATAGGGACATGAGGGGAGAGGATGCCATCTGTCCTCCTGCTGTTCTAATAGCTGGGGAGTCAGCTGGCCAAGGGGCCAAAGGAGAGCCAGGGAAGTGGGGGGGGGGATCAATATTTTGTTGTAGGTGTGGATTTTGGGGAGCAGCACCACTCTGGGACTTGGGGTGGAAGGGAACTTCCATCAGGTTGCATTACCTCTCCTCTCTTGAAAAGCTTCCTGGGCCCGGCCTCTCCTCTCTGGAAGCCCCTGTCAGGAAGAGAGGAAGGCAGTGGCGTCACTAGGGTTAGTGTCACCGGGTGCGGTAACTCATGGTGTCACCCCCCCTTCCATTGACCTCTTTCCATTTCACACCATATAGAAACCTTTGTAATGCTTTTTTGTACTAATGTTTCTAAATCATAATTCCAGTATATCACTGAATGTAATGCTAACAGTTCTGACATAAACAACTAGCAAAATTAAAATTATACCTTCAAATTACAATATCATATGCACAAATTACAATATCATATGCACAACCTAAATGTACATTAAACAATGATGATTTGGTTAAACTGCTATGTTGTTAAAGAAAATTTTAAAAGAATAAAAATTTCAAAAAAAAATATTTTTAATTTAAAAACAGAGAACTGTAAGGAACTGAAAGTATGTAAGGACCTTGCTGAGGTACTCTTAGTCACTTGCCATCATATTTGAGAAATCCTGAAAAACAGGTGAGGTGCCAGAGGACTGGGAAAGAATAATATTGTCCATTTTAATAGCCTAAAAGAATAATGAATGGCTTGCTCATATAAATACCCTGAGATTCAGAGACTTCAGAGTGCTTAAGACGAGTGTTAGTGCTAAATCTGTTTGAACTTTCTGTTGGTCAGCCTAGGTGACCATCAGGTGACAATAGTGACCTCCAAACAGATAGAGAGCAGCTGGCAAGTGGCAAACCCTACCCCCCCCCCCAAACCCTGAATCTCTTAGGTCTAAAAAGGAGTGAGGGAACCACTTGTGTTACAGGATAGATGTGCATTAGACATTGGTGCCACATGCCCATTTGGCTGTCTTGGTTCAGATTATTACGTACCCCTGCATACCTTGCACTGTATTTTGGGGTCCTCATATTTTCTCATATTTGGAGATAATAATACTAATTATTATTATTATTATTATTTACTTATTTGTATCCCGCCTCTCCCTGTGTTGGATCGAGGCAGGTAACAGCAAGTGGGGAACAGTTAACAGAAAGTGAGATAGCATGTTTCTGATAGATCAATGACACTTCAGGTTCTCAGGAAAAAAGAAATCATTTCCTCCAGTCATGTGTACATCCAAGTAAACAAAACCATCAAATCTAAAGTGCTTCATCTTTCCCCTGAATAGTCCGCATTTTCTGTTGAAACCTGAGACACTGGATCTCCTCACATCTAAAACAGTAAGCCCATCTCTCTCTGCTACCCTCTGTTGTGATCCCAGCCAAAGTTCTGCATCCACCCATCTCAGGGTTATTCCGATCCACTCATTGCTTTTGTTGAAACCTTCAACCAGTCCGGAATCCCATTGTTGATTCCTGTGACAAGCCATTTAGTCTTTGCTATCTGGCTAGAAAGCCTAAGGCTTTAAACATGGCTTCAAAACCTAACCACTGCGCATCCAGACCTGCCTGCATACACACCTGCATTCTGTGTATGTTCTGTGTCACCCTCAGACCTCTAAGACATTCAACCCTTTATGGCCTTTCCTTCGGACATGTAAATATACCCCATTGCAATCTCTAAAACTCCTGTATCCCCTTTCCATATTTCTGTTTTGGTTAGCTCTGTATGCAGTGTGCGCGTTTGAACAGCTATCTTGTGGGTGCGATTGCACTCTGCATATTTTCTAAATAAAACCTTTTTAATTCACCAAGATCCTGGAGTCCTCCCCAATAATGCTGGTATGTACTGGTGCCCACCATCCAAAGGTTCCCCAAGTCTCTTGCAAAGATAATTTCCCCAATATTTGAAGTGTAACACCTGGTGGGAACCCCCAGTTCCCCACCACCACCTGTTCTTTGGGTAACAAGGTGCACAACATTGCCATTCAACACAAAGGTTGCTTGGTACAATTGATGCATCATTCTGCCCATGGAAATATACAAAGTGCTGGATTTGAGCCATATGCTCCCTGCTGTTCCAACAGGCCACCTACCTGCTTCATTTTGGACCGGGGCTCTGCTGAAGGGAGAGCCCCCGCCGCTGAGCTTTGCCCCCAGAATCGACTGCTGTCCTGAAGAAACTTCCCGTTCCAGATCTTCCGGAGTAAGCAGATTAATAGGGAAAGCACAATGCTGATGCAGAAGAGGAACCGGAGGTCCCAGCAGCATATGAAGTAGCAATAGAAGTCACCATCATGATCAGCCATGCTTCTAGGAACATATTTCAATTCTTTTTCTGTATCTCTGACCACCAAAGGGCCAGAGCTGTCCAGACAGTTTACAAACTAACCCATCTGGTTACAGACTAATCTGTGGCCAGAGAGCATCATCAACATCATCATCATCATCATCATCCTTTCTCCTTGTGCTTGCTGAGGTTCTCAGGTGTGTCATAAAGGGCCAGCAGGACCAGCTCTCCCTAGGCAGTCTGGATCCTCAGGGATCATCATTGGGGTGGGGGGTCTCCCAGCCAGAGAGAAATTCCTGTCCCAACATGGGGCCCCACTGAGTTTGGATTGCAGTCCAAAGTGGGGTCCTTCTCCATTTCCCCCCAGGAAGAGGAATACACACGCTGCATGAGGACACAGGAACAGGATCGTCTCTCTTTTATCACCTCAGCTGTCAAATGCTTTTCTTGTCGGTGCCCCTGTTTTCATTTTGGCACTGAGTTAAAACAGGGCTCTTGGGACTTTGTAGTCATATATGGTTTTAACTCATTTTAAATTGTTGTATAATTTAATATATTTTAAAGCTGTAATTTATCTTCCACTGTTTTAAAAATTTAAAACTGAATCTGGGGATGCAGGAAAAAATAGCAATATCTTCTATATAGCAATAAAAGAAGTAAACTGAATGGTTTCTGGGGTGGATCTACTTGTTGAATGTTATTCTGTGGCCTGTCTTCTCCATGTTCTGATTTGGTTGATTGTTTTTGCGAACTGCTATTAAGTTAACGTTGACTTATGGTGAGTCTATGAATGAGGGGCCTCAAAGTCATGCTTTTATCAACAGCCCTGCTCAGGTTTTGCAAACTGGAAGTGGATAGAATCATAGAATCAAAGAGTTCAAAGAGACCACAGGGGCCATCCAGTCCAAGCCCCTGCCATGCAGGAACTCTCAATCAAAGCATCCTCAACAGATAGCCATCCAGTCTCTGCTTAAAGACCACCAAGGAAGGAGACTCCAACACTCTCCAAGGCAGCCCCTACTGTCAGGACGTTTCTCCTAATGTTGCAATGGAATCTCTTTTCCTGTAGCTTGCATCCATTGTTCCAGGTCCTATTCTTTGGAGCAGCAGAAAACAAGCTTGCTACAGGGAGCATTATGGAGAAAAATAAATAAATGCACAAATATAGGATGAAGTGGACCTGGCTTGACAACACTACGTGTGAAAGGGACCTGGAATGTAGCCTTCCTCCTTTCCTGCTGTCTTCCACTTTACCAAGACTAGGGAGTCACCTCACATTGCTATTTTTAAATTTTAGAAGATTGTATCTTCCAGCTCTTTATTTTAAAGTTTTTCAGACCTTGGAATCTTGCTTGGAGAGAATGTGTCCAATTGGTCAGTAGAGGGCAGTAGCTCCATTCATTATGCTTTCCTTTTTGTTAAAAAAATGGAAATAACACCTGCTAAACCTTTCAGGGCCCATTCATACAGTTAAGGTAGAGCCATAGTACTGTAACTGTGTGGTGGGACTAGTGATATCCTGTGATATCCTGGGATGTGCAGTTTATGGGAGCACCGGCATCACTAGGATTGGGGTCATCCAGTGCGATAACTTCCCATTGACCTCCTCCCATCCCATCCCATCCCATACAGAAACCTGAGTAATGTTTTTTGTACTAATTTACTCAAAAATTGCAACTACCATATATTGCTGAATATAATGGTAATAGTTGTGACATAATCAACCAGCAAAATTAAAATTACACTTTTAATTTACAATATCATACGCATAGAATAAATATGCTAAAAATGCATCGGAGGAAGTCGGCTGAAGTCTACGCAAACTCGTGCTGCCAAATTCTTTCTTTCAGTTAGCCTCAAAGGTGCTGCAAGATTTCTCCACAAAGAATAAATATGTTTGCATACACAGCGGGCCCTTGTTATTTGCTGGGTTTTGGTTACAGGATCCTGCATGGATAAGAAAATCCGTGGATGCTCCAGTGTCAGACTTCACCAGCCTATGAACTCCAAATCAAGTCAAGGAGCACTTTAACGGCTTTTATTGAAAAGAAGGAATATGAGATGAAAAGCAGACTTCCATTGACGAGACTAAGGATTACATAGACAATACTTTTATAGGCTTTTACCAACCTCCCTCCCCCCAGATTTAATATGATCCAGGATTGGATCTTTCTTCCCGCATGCGGGTAAAAACCATGATGCAATTTATCAGACCTCTGGTTCCAGGATCTTGGCAAGTCTCTAACAAGCAATTATATTTCCCATTCGCCCTTATCACTACCCAGGCACCTGTGGCCTTGAGGTTGTACAGTTCAAATTGTTTATGTCTATGCATCTTAACAACCAACAATGTGTGTACAATAAACTCTGTAACTACTAATCCCCATTATTTATGTAAGATACCTATGTTACTCTCTCTATGTAACTACATGGCCATCATGGACTATATACCCCATCACATCCCCTCCTCACACTAAAAGTCCATTTCAAACCCCGGCCTCGGTTGGTAGCTAACTTCCAATGCATTCCTGGCTAATGAGCTTGCATTCCCAAGGCATTTCCCATTCCACTCTGGCTCTCTCTGTCCTAGCCCACCCATAAATACTCGACTATAAGTCGACCTCATGTATAAGTCGAGGGCAGGTTATGGGACCAAAATTAGGGATTTTGATATAACCCATGGATAAGTCGAGGGTAAAATTTTGGGGCATGTAACGGAGGATGTAAAGATGATGCAAAGGAAAACAATGTCAAAGTACATACAAAACTCCAGCAGATATTAACTGTTTGTGCTCATATTAAAGGCTGGATGGATGAGATAATAGAAGGGGGCCAGTGCTTCCAGGACAGTTTATGGTCTTTCATTTCATCAGGGTATGGTTCCTTTTTAAAATAAGTATTTAAAGTATAGTACTTATATTGACCCGTGTATAAGTCGACACAGGTTTTGGGGGTCCATTTTTTGACTAAAATTTCTAGGCTTATTCATGAGTATATACAGTATTCTATCTTAACCCATTATTCCCCATCTAAATCTATATCTATTCCCCTCTAAAAACTCAACCCCATAATCCTCATGGCATGAATCCTAGATCATAATAACTGAACAGGATTCATGACATTAAATACCATTAAGTACGATGTCATAGCAAGATGATGTTTCTTATATAAAATGGAAAATCAAGGTTTGCCAGTTGGAATTTATACTTTTTTGGAATATTTTAAAGCCATGCATTCTTGAATCCATGGATTAAAAAACCCGTGGATAAGGAGGAATGACTGTACATAGTTTCGTGTGGTTAAAGTGAAAATTTAGTAAAATGTAATATTTTGAAAAGGTTTTTAAATAAAAATTTTAAATTAAAAATTAAATTTTGAAACATTATTTTTTAATTAAAAACAAAACGAAAACCATCACTGTCTTGGAACAATTATTAAGGAAGGTCAAGGAAGAACGTGCAAAGGCTGGCCTGCTGCTGAACGTATTAGAAAACAAAAATAATGACCACGGAGGACATAAATAAATTCAAATTAGACAATGAGGAAATTGAAATCGTCAAAGATTTCTTGGACCTGGGATCAAACATTAATGTAGTCACGAGAAATGTAAGATACGTACTGCGCTTAGGGCAAAATTGGAAATGCATAGATATAGGATGGGGGACACCTGGCTTAAGGAGACTTATATGTGTGAAAGGGATCTAGGAGTCCAAGTGGACCACAAATTGAACATGAGCCAACAGTGCGATGCGGCAGCTAAAAAGGCCAATGCGATTCTAGGCTGCATCAATAGAAGTATAGAAAACCTTTAACCTGGGAAAAGAGTGAGAGACTGGGGAGGCGTGGTCACGCCTAGCCACGCCCACAGCCCTGTCGCCACGCCCTTGGCCCCGCCCCTCCGCTATCATCATCACAGACCCGCACGTGGAGCGAGGGGCGTGGCCTACGCCCTCGCGCTCTCCCATTGGCCGCCGCGGGGCGCTGCTTCTCCAATCGGGACGCGGGGTGGGCGTGGCTGAGAGCCAGACCCGGAAGCTGCTTCTGGGTCAAGACAGACTCAGAGAGAGAGAGAGAGAGAGAGAGAGAGAGAGAAGGAGGTGCGCGCGCAGAGGCGGAAGTAAGTGGCCCTGGGGTCATAATAATAATAATAATAATAATAATAATAAGGCCTAATAATAAGGAGCCCAATATATTGGTGGTCTTTGCTTGTTTGGGATGGAGAGAGTCAAGGGGCCCAAATGGGAACCAGGGTCACAGGGGTCTCTCCCCAGGAGCCTCTTCTTTCCTCTGAGGTGGAGCCTCCCACCCCCAGCAGCTGCTCTTCCTTGTCGGTCTCCCATCCAAGGACTGTCCAAGGCTGGCCCTGCTTAGCCTCCCAAAGAAGGGAGCTTCAGAGATTTATGAGTCTTGCCTTGGCAGTTCCTCCCTGAGCCCAGGGCTATTCAACATCTTTATTAATGACTTGGATGACAGAATTGGGGGCATACTTATCAAATTTGCAGATGACACCAAATTAGGAGCAGTAGCCAATACTCCAGAAGACAGGGTCAAAATTCAAAATGACCTGAATAGATTAGAAAACTGGGCCAACGCTAACAAAATGAAATTCAATGCGGAGAAATGCAAGGTTCTGCACTTAGGGCGCAAAAATGAAATGCACAGATATAGGATGGGGGACATCTGGCTGAATGAAACTACGTGTGAAAGGGATCTAGGAGTTCAAGTAGACCATAAGCTGAACATGTGATGCAGCAGCTAAAAAGGCCAATGCAATTTTAGGCTGCCTCAATAGAAGTATAGTGTCTAGATCAAGGGAAGTAATAGTGCCACTCTATTCTGCTTTGGTCAGGCCCCACCTGGAATAATACTGTGTCCAGTTCTGGGCACCACAATTCAAAAAGGATGTGGAGAAACTGGAGCAGGTCCAAAGGAGGGCAACTAAGATGGTGAAGGGTCTGGAAACCATGCCCTATGAGGAACGCCTTAGGGAACTGGGAATGTTTAGCCTGGAGAAGAGAAGGTTAAGAGGTGATATGATAGCCCTGTTTAAATATTTGAAGGGATGTCATATTGAGGAGGGAGCAAGCTTGTTTTCTGCTGCTCCAGAGAACACGGAACAATGGATGCAAGCTGCAGGAAAAGAGATTCCACCTCAACATTAGGAGGAACTTCCTGACAGTAAGGGCTGTTCGACAGTGGAACGCACTCCCTCGGAGTGTAGTGGAGTCTCCTTCCTTAGGGGTCTTTAAGCAGAGGCTGGATGGCCATCTGTCAGGGATGCTTTGACTTGGAGTTCCTGCATGGCAGGGGGTTGGACTGGATGGCCCTTGTGGTCTCTTCCAACTCTATGATTCTATGATTCTATGATTCTATGATTCTAACCAGGGCTGCCCCTGCTTTGCATCCATGACCAGACAGGATTTGGTGCCTTCCCCGCTGCTTATGTACCTCTATTCAGAGTTTCCCTCTGCCCAAGTTCAGACACTATATGCATAACCTTACAGCTTCCATTTTAGCACTGCTGTTCAAGCATTTAATTCTAATTAAAATATTTTGGTGAATTTGGGAGGAATCAGCTGGAAAATGTGCTCCAAAGACCAGGGGCTTTCAGTGTAATACCAAGAACCAGGAACTTGGTTTGTTTGGTTCTTTGTCTTTGCAGAATTGATTCAGTTTGGCACCGCTTGAACTGTCATGGCTCCATCCTAGGAAATCCTGGGATTTGTAGTTTTGTGAGATACTTAGCCTTTTTTGGTCAGAGAGCTCTGGCACCACAACAAACTGCAGATGCCATAGGATAGAACCATGGCAGTTAAAGCATTGTCAATCTACCTTAATTCTGCAGTGTAGATGCAGCCTTGGGGTCAAAACTTGCCTTGCCTCTGTGTCTCTATGCTATGAGACACTATAGATCTGGAAGTAATCCCTGTGAGCTTATATCCGAATAAAAGTACATAAGATGGCAGCATACATGTGCCAAATTTTCCCAGGCTGGCTGTCCTTTTGGAGAAAAAAAGAGAGCTTCTGATTAAAATAAGGGAATTAAAATAGAAGGCCAGCCAGAGGAGAGGGAAAGGATGTGCTTGATTTGGTTGCTTATTGTAAAATCGTTTTCTTACTGAATACTCTCTTGTTTCTTCCTCCAAGGGTGGCTTGAATAGCCTGCAGTTCTATGGAAATATATAGGAAAATACTGTAACAGCAGCAACAAAACAAACAGAGCAAACAATCAAAAATCCAAAATAGAAGAAGATGCACAGTCAGTTTAGCTTTTGCCACTGAAAGCTCTCTGGAAAAGGAAGAATTGCAGAAGAAAAGAAGGAATATTATTCTTGATTTGCATGTACCAGGGTTTCTTCTCTGTCTCTTGGGCAGGGCTCTCCACCAGGTGTCCTTGTGGCGAGAGCACCATAAAGTATATTACTGTATGTGTCTTGACCCCGCTCCCTTCTTCCTGAAAAAGGCCTGTTCTTCTCCCCTCCCCCCACCACCCCATTTCCCGGTATGTCTGTGACGTGGGTGAGGTGTCCCCACTCTGTGAATTTCCTCTGGTAACCACAACTTCTGCTTTTGAATTTAGGGCCCTCGCCTGGCTTGGCTTGGCTTCCCGCAAGCCTGTCTAGCCTCCAGGCTGTGACCACTTCCTCCTATTTATCTGGCTGGGGAGGGTCTTCTGAGCCTCTAGGGCAGGGTGGCACCCAGAGAGTAAAGGAGACCAATCATATTTGGAAGAGACCACAAAGGCCATCCAGTCCAACCCCCTGCCATGCAGGAACTCTTAATCAAAGCATACTCGACAGATGGCCATCCAGCCTCTGTTTAAAGACCTGCAAAGAAGAGACTCCACCACTCTCGGAGGAAGGGATGTGTGCCACTGTCAAACAGCTCTTACTGTCAGGAAAGTCCTTCTAATGTTGAGGTGGAATCTCTTTTCCTGTAGCTTCCATCCATTGATACAGGTCCTATTCTTTGGAGCAGCAGAAAACAAGCTTGCTCCAGCCTCAATGTAACATCCCTTCAAACAGGGCAATCATATATCACCCCTTAATCGTATTTTCTCCAGGCTAAACATCCCCGGCTCCCTAAGTCTTTCCTCAGAAGGCATGGTTTCCAGGCCCTTCACCATTTTGGTGTCCCTCCTTTGGGCACGCTCCAATTTGTCAACATCCTTTTTGAACTGTGGTGCCCAGATTGGTCACAGTATTCCAGGAGTGGCACTGGATTTAGACACTATACTTCTGTTGATGCAACCTAAAATAGCATTGGCATTTTTAGCTGGCACATCGCACTGTTGACTCATGTTCAACTTGTGGTCTACTAGGACTCCTAGATCCCAAGTAGGGTAGGGAATGGCAGCTGGGACCAGGGTAGGAATGCTCACTCGGCCATGAAAACTTACTGGGTAACCTTGGGAGAAGTCACACTCTCTCATCCTCAAAGAAAGGCAAGAGCAAACCCCTTTTGAATGCATTCTGCCAAGAAAACCCCAGGACAGGGTTACTGTAGGATTGAAGGTACACAATAGCAACAGCAACATGGCTTAAATAAGCTAAAGTCACCAGATTCCATCTGATCTAGGAAACTTAAGCAGAGTCAGCCTGCATTTTGAACCCTTTTCACAGGTGAGGTTTCACCCAACAGTGGGGCTCCCTCATTGTCATGGTGAAACACACATTCTCCCCTGACAGTGAGGGGATATTCCTTATTCTTCTGTCCCACTTTGTGCCTACGCTCACATTCCTTTCCCCCTAAATGGCTATGGGCATTGGGCTAGGATCTTGAATTCTATAAAAATGAAGCTGTTTTAGCACCTCTTACTCCATCACCAGCAGTGGGTGGGAGGGATGGTCTCAAGGAATTCCACAGATCCAGAAGGAGAGCTCAGTTCCTGCTATGTCCTGGAAGCACCAAAACCTGAATTTAGAGCAGCAAAACAAAATGAAATAAGTACCTTATGCTTCCATAGTGCTTCTACTTTCAAACAAAGCCTCTAAAAGTTTGGTCAGTAGTTACAGAATGTGTTTGGACCAAAGTACGCGTGCATTATGTGGTGGGGCGGTGAGACCATGTTCATGCAGAGCAGCAACTAAGAGTACCTTTGTAGGTACCCAGGGAACTTACATTGCCTGTGGGGAAGGTTTCACTATGTTGCATATGGCTGTGCTGAAGCGTGAGGTGGTAGATTTGTAAGCCTGTTCTATTCTGGTGACTCCTTGATTTTAATATATTTGGGTCATGCTTACTAGATAAATTATTGACCATCCTGCATTTGAGGACAAGGATCTTGAACAGGAGGAAGGTCTGTGTGCTGAAGCCCAGCCCAGCCCTATCAAACATGAATTCCCCTCAAGGACTTGAAATACACAGTGGCTTTCCATCTAGGTTTCTGCATTGCCATTGATGTCAGTTCCAGTTGATGCAGAATTGCCTTATTGTGAGAGAGAAGGGAAAGCACAGTCCCTGAGGCAGACTGGAGGAAGAGGCGCTGGTACGTTCCTCTTCCAGAGCTTGGGCCAGGACTGAGCAAAGTGGCCTGGAGTGCAAGCATTTGTTCTCTGTCCCTCCCGACTTGCTAGGGAGTCAGTTTTGGAATCTGGCCCACATTCCAGGGGAATGGGGAATCTAATCCTTCTATGGCTGGGCCCTCTCTGAGGCCTGCTGGTGGAAAATTCCCCTTTGCTTCCTGCCCTAAGGGGTAAGCTGGGTGAAACCATGGCCACTGCTTCTGGGTGGAGGGAGAGGTGAGAGGACAAGGGACCCCCTTGCTCAAAGGATGCCAAGGTGGCTGCAGGAGCTGCTGTGAGTTTCTAGGAGTCGGTGCAAGAGGGGTGACCCGGCTGGTCAGTCATGTTCAAACTGGCCAGGCATTCCAGTTGTTGCAGCAGGTGCCCTTGGGAAGCCATAGCTGGGCAGGAGAGGGGCATGCTCTCCCCAGGAGCAGAGTGGGGAATGCCTGTCAAGCCTCCTGCCCATCTGCATGGGAAGATTCCCAGCCAAAAGGGACCATCTAAAAATAATCCTTGGTGCCTCTTTAGGCCTCTGAGATGGCGCGTGCGTGAGTAACTTCAGTACTGCAAGTGACGGAGTGTGTGTGTGCATAACATGAGCTGATGCTGCCATCACTCGGCCTTTATTTACGCTGTTTTTCAGGGTGAATTTCAGAGTCGGGTTCTTCTGCTGGGCAGTGGTTTGAAGGGCATGGGCCAGTCCCACTGGGCATCTTCCTCAGCTACACAGCAAGGTAAGATAGTTGGTCCTGCTGAGAGCCAGGGCAGAAGGCATAGGGATGGAAGTGGGATAAATAGCAACAGCCTTTGGATCTGCCTGATGAGACCAACACATGCCTCTGGGAATCCCCCACACAGGACATGAGTGAGCCAGGGACCATCTTGTCTTGAGGTTAATGTGGGGCAGGACATTGGGCTGGCAGTCTCCCACATGATCTGCCCCATGGTGTGTAGAGTGTAGTGGTCTCTGGCTTTTTTGGTCCTGATGCTTCTTAACTCTTTCATCCCACTGGCCAGAGCAGGGCGGCTTCCTTGTGCCTGATATTTCCATTCTGTGGGTCTCAGTTAAAACTGGAGGGCACATATTGCCTTTTCAAGAGAGTCCTCAGCCCCTCCTTGTGGATCTGCAGCAATGTTTAAGTTATGTACAGCCCAATCCATGCCATTATTGTGCCAGCACAGATCCAGCTCATGCTAAGAGTACTTAATCTTTGCCTGTGTGTTGGATTCGTCATCCTCCACCCTCCACTCCCTTTGCAACATCTGGTTTGGCTTGCTTGTCTTATTTTCCCAAATCCCCTTCTTGGTTTGCCTTCTAGTTGTGGCTGACTGAAGTCTGGGCTGAGTGTTGGTCCTTGGGCCTGGTGACCTTTTTGGGTGTCCTGCTCTTAGAATGGTGCCGTTCATAAAACACAGCAAGTCTGGTCAGGGCTCAGATCCTAGGTGGCCTTGTTTGGAAACACCTCCCTTGGTTAGAGCAAGTGAAGACCCTCCCAGCCCTATTTAAGACACCCAAAGGAGGGAGGTAAGGCTACCAAACTGAAAACTGAAAAGGGCTCCTTAACCTTTAACAATTCGTAGAATCATAAAGTTGGAAGAGACCACAAGGGCCATCCAGTCCAACACTCTGCCATGCAGGAACTCATAATCAAAGCATCCCCGACAATTGTGTAGAAAGTTCAGCTTGAGGACTGTTAATTTATTAATTTTGAATTATTTTGGGAGAGGAATTCCTCTTATTCCCACAACCATCACATGTATAGCTGGTGTGGTAAGGACCCAGGAGACAGGGCCTTCTTGGTGGTTGCTCCCAGGAGGCTATCGAACTCTCTGCCAAAAGAGGTGCAGTTGGCCCCCACTCTGCTCCTGTTTTGCTGTCAAGCAAGCACCTTCTTAACAGGCCTTCAGCAGGTTGGGGTAGGGCAATGGGTGTATTTTAGTATGTTTTTGACTGTTTTAAAGTGGATTATGATTGATACTTTTAATTTTTTAAATTTCAGACTGCTTTAGTTATATTGTTTTAATCTGTGGTTTGAGCTGCTTTGGGTCCTATGTGGGAGAAACGTGGGATATAAATTTAATTAATCAATTAACTATCTAACAGTTCACCTTTTTTCCTGACATGGTTGCTTATGGTGAGGCTAAAACAAGGTAAAGCTAAAAACCTGATGGTAAACTTACATAAAATAAATAAACCTGAAATACAATTAAACAGGATATGATGTGTGTATGATATCTCACTTCTATTTGGTCTAACCTGGATGCCACAGTTGATACAAGTCCGGAGGATGTAACCTTGGCCCCTGCTTTTCAAGTGTTAATGGATACTTTCCAATTTGTGCATCCCAAGGGTATGGGCAGGATCCTTGGAGAAGCAAGAACTACCACATGTGTACTAGATTCTGTTTATGTGATAAATTGGTGCCTAGCAGCTGGATGAAGGTGAATCCATTGAAGCTTAATCCAGACAAGACAGTTGTGCTCCTGGTCATTTGAAAGACAGATCTGGGGATAAAGATTCAGCCTGGGTTGGATGGGGTTACACTTGCCCTGAAGATGCAGGTTTGCCATTTAGGAGTACACCTGGACCGTGGACTCAGCCCTGAGCATGGAGGCCCAGGTTTTGGCAATGACCAGGAGTGCATTCACACAGTTACAGCAAGAGTGCCAACTGTGCCCATTCCTGGAGCTGTCGGATCTGTCCGTGGTAACACATGCCTTGGTTACATCCGATTTGGATTACTGTAATGGGCTCTATATGGGGCTGTCTTTGAAAAGTGCTCAGAAACTTCAGTTGGCCTAAAGAGCTGCAGCAAGATAGTTAATGGGGACTGGCCCCAGGGAGCACACAATTGTCTTGTTGCAACTGGACTGTTTCTGGGCACAGTTCAAAGCCCTATACGGCTGAGGTTCAGGTTATTTGAAGGAATGTACTGTATTTCCATTTATGACTGGGTCTAAAAACCCTAAAAGTACTAGATCCCGTCTGATCTTGAAAGCTAAACAGGGTCAGCCCTGGTTAGTACTTGGATCAGAGACTGACAATGAATACCAGGCACTGGAGGCTATATCTCAGAGGAAGGAACTGGGAAAACCTCCCCTGAGTGTTCCTTGCTTAAGAAAACTCTGTGGTCAATGTAAGTTAACAGGCAACCTGAAGGCACATGCGCACATACTCTCTGCAACTGGGGTGCCACAGTAGCGAGGACCCTTCTTTTATCTCCACTTTTACTCTTTTGCTCACCATATTAAGTTGGATTTGGCCAAGAAAGGCAATTTGGAAGTATTTAAAATCTTTTGCAGGAAGAAAGCAGTAGGAGAGGTGTAACTGTGCATCTCCCTTCATGTACTCATATGAGAGCTTTAAGATCTTCTGGAGAGGCCCTTTTCTCTGTCCCACTATCTTCTGAGTCCTGTTTGTGTGAATAAGGGAGACAGCAGAGCCTTCTTGGGGGCTGCTCCCAGACTTTGGAACTTTCTCCCTAGGGAGGCCAGGATGGCCCCATCCTTGCTCTCTGGTAAAAATTCAAACATTATATTCTGCCAGACTTCTGAAAACATAATGATAAGGCTTTTAATGATGTGTTATGCTATTTAATTGTTTGCATGGTCATTTAATTAATCTCAATTTTTTAGTGTTTGATGTTTATAAGTTGTTTAATAGCTTACGTATATGAAACACAAATGAATTCTTTGTTTAGATTTAGGTCCCATCTCCAAGATACTTCATTATGGATGTACATGCCAGTACAGGTACAGTTGGCCTTCTGTATCCATGGATTCTTTACCCATGGATTCAACAATCAATGGCTTGAAATGATTCAAAAACAATATAAATTCCAAAAGCGAATCTTGTTTTTGCCATTTTATATAAGGGGCACCATTTCACTGTACAATTGTGTTTAAAGGGACTTGAGCATCCAAGAATTTTGGTGTGCATGGGGGGGTCCTGGAATCAAACCCTAGCTGATACCAAGGGCCCACTGTATTCCAAAATCCCATAAAATTCAAAATAATAATAATAATAATAATAATAATAATAATTTCTTACCCGCCCCTCTGTAAAACAATCATCCCAAGCATTTTGGATTAGGGAGACTCACCTGTACTGTATTCTCTCAAAGAAATAAGTGGGGGTGGGGGCGGGGGCGGGGGCGGGGGCAGGGCGCCAATTCCTAGTCACTGCTACTTCAGGAAAGTACTTTGCAGAAAAGGTTTTTAAAAATAATTTTCTAGAACTGGGACTTTACAGCAGGAACCCTGTACGAGAAGGATGCTGACAAACTGGAGCATGTCCATTGGAGAATGACCAAGATGCCAAGAGGTCTGGAAACCACCAAGGCTTATGAAGAATGACCTCAGGAGCTTGGTATATTCAGTAGACAGAAGACTGAGAGGTGATGTAAGAGATCCATTTTTAAAGATCTGAATGGATATCATGCAGAAGATGGAACCGGCTTCTTCTGCTGCTCCAGAAACTAAGACACAGAGCAGTGGATTCAAATGACAGGAAAATAGATTCCTCCCATACATTAGGGAGAACTTCTTTAGTGTAAGAGCTATTTTTCAGTGGAATCTGTGCTGGCTTGGAAGGTGGTGGACTTTCCTTTTTTTGGAGGTCCTTAGACAAAGAGCCAGCATGTTGTAATGGTTTGAGCGTTGGACTACGGCTCCGGAGACCAGGTCTTGATTCCTGGCTTGGCCATGAAACCTACCAGGCAAGTCACATACTCTCAGACTCGGGGAAGGCAGTGGTACACTATCTCTGAATAAATATTGCCAAGAAAACACCATGATAGGTTTGCCTTAGGGTGGCTGTAAGTCGGAAATCGCTTGAAGAAACACAACAACAAAGACAAAGGTTGGATAGGCGTCTTTCGGGAGTACTTCTGTTGTGGGTTCCTGCATTGCAGGGGGTTGGACTATAGGGCTTTTGATAGTCGCTTCCAACTGTTACGGATTTATAGTTTTTTGGGGGGTTTTCAGGCTATGTGGCCATGTTCTGTAAGAGGTTATTCCTGATGTTTCGCCAGCTGGCAAAACATCAGGAATAAACTTTTCCAGAACATGGCCACATAGCCCAAAAACTCCACAAAAAACTATGGATTCTGGCTGAGAAAGCCTTCAACTTCACATTATTATGGTTCTATTTCCCCTCCAATTCTACGCATTATTATTGCTTTTATCTCTGTAAAGGTCATTTTAAACCCCTTTCCAGTTGTCACTTCCATGAACAGTATTGCCGAAACAGTGGTGACCAGTGTGTCTCTCTGTGTGGACATAAACCTGCATGTGTGCATGTTGTGTCTATATTTGTCTACACAAGAGATATGCCTAAAATAGTGCATGCACACACACTTAATATAAATATCTGATGTTCATTAAGAGCTTTTTTCATTGTCGATGTTTTAATATGCAGCCAAGTGTCCTCCCTTTTGCTTTCTGAGAAGAGGGAAATGAGGATAACAATGTGAAGACTCCCACAGGGAAGCAATGGGCTCCCTCCTCTAGAGGTGGCTTGTTCTTTTGTGCCTTGGCTCAAAAGTGGGCCAACAGATCCTGAATTTATTGTGCATCTGCACTGTAGAAATAATGCACTTTGATCCCACTTTAAGTTTTGTTCCCTCATCCTGTGGGAACTGGAATTTGTAGTTTTGCAAGGTCTTGAGCTTTCACTGCCAAAGAGTGCTGGTGCCTCACAAAACCACATACCCCAGGACTTCTGTTGGATGGAGCCAGGGCAGTTGGTGGGGGGGGGGGTGTCAAACTGCATTATTGCAGAGCAGATGCAGTGTTAGGGTGGCATCTGCACTGTAGAAACACAACAACAGTGTAGAAACAGTGCAGATTGACCCCATTTTAACTGCCATGGCTCCATCCTGCGCAGCTATAGAATTTGTCATTTTTCAAGGTCTTTAGTCTCTTCTGCTTCACAATACTAGAAATCCCAGGATTTCTGTAAGATGAATGGAGCCGTGGCACTTAAAAGCAGTCTCAAACTGCATTATTTTTGCAGAGCAGGTGCAGTGTTAGGGTGGCATCTACACAGGAGTAATAATGCAGTTTGCAAATATAATGCAAATCTAATGTAAGTACCAGTGCTGTGCAATGAAAATGCCAATGCAGTAGAATTCAAAGATATAGCCATGTTAGTCTGTAGAATCATTACAAAGAGATTTTGTAGCACCTTAGACTCACTGAAAGAAGGAAAGTGGCAGCATGAGCTTTCATAGACTTCAATTTACTTCCTCAGATGCAGTGAAAATCCCAATGCAGTTACAATGGAATGCCAATACAATGCCAATGCAGTACAATGCAGCGCCAAAGCCAACGCAATGAAAATGCCAATGTAGCAACAAATGCCTATACAATACAATTCCGATGCCAATGGAGTGATAAATGCCAACGGCAATGCAATTACAATGGAAATGCCAATGCATTGCAATGCAATGCCAGTGCAATGTAATGAAAATGCCAATGTCAACACCATGCAGTTGCCACTGCAGTGCAATGCCAATGCCTGTGCAATGCAATTACAATGCAAATGCCAATGCAGCCCAATGCACTGCATGCTCCTGGGGGCGGGGCCTCCTGGGGGGCGGGAAGGGCGCCTGATGGGCAGGCGTTGCGGCCAATGGGCGTCTGGGGGCGGGCATTAGGGCAGCAGCTGGTAGGAAATGGACTGGGTGCCCGAAGCAGGCAGCAGCAGCAGCAGCCTTGGCACCGGGTGGGTCACTGGGGCCCAAGCTGCTGCTGACCCTCTTCCTCCAGGTGAGTCCTGTGCCAGCTGTGCCCCCAGCTCCTCCTTTAGGGACTTTGTTTTGGGGGGTGGCAAGGGGTCTCTGCCACCCCCTTTGCCAGGGGCACCAGTGAGGGAGGCTGTGCAGGGGGAGGGCTGGTGGTCCCCTTTTGGGCCTGCCTCCCTAGCCCTGGCCTGGTCCCCCAAAGTGTGAAGGCCCTGGGGAAGGGGAGCCCCTTGCCTCCCTGCCTTTCCTATGGCCTTCCTGGCTGGGCCCTGCAAGAGAGAGCAGGCCCTGGGCACCAACATGGTGCCACCTCAGAGGAATGGGCTCTGTATCTCTCGATAGATAGATAGATAGATAGATAGACAGGAGGGCTGTCCTTTGTCTTCCTGCCTGCCTGGCATTGCTTCCCTTCCCTTTGGGGACTTTGGGTTTTTTTTGGGGGGGTGACAGGGGGTCTCTGCCACCCCCTTTGCCAGGGGCACCAGTGAGGCTGTGCAGGGGGAGGGCTGGTGGGTGGGTGGGCCTCCCTGGCCCTGGTCTGGTCTGGTCTGGTCTGGTCCCCCAAAGTGTGGCCCTGGAAAAGGGGAGCCCCTCCATTCCCTTTGGCCTTGCCTGGGCCCTGCAAGAGAGAGCAGGGCCTGGGCACCGACATGGTGCCACCTCAGAGGAATGGGTTATCTGTGTATGTGTCCATACATATATAGATATAAGAAGGCTGTCCTTTGTCTTTATGTTCTGGCATTGCCTCTCTTCCCCTTGGGGACTTTGTTTTAGGGGGTGGCAGGGGATCTTTGCCACCCCCTTTGCCAGGGGCACTAGTGAGGCTGTGCATAGGGAGACCTTGGGGTCATCTTTTGGGTGCCCCCCCAAAGTGTGGCCCTGGGGAAGGGGAGCCTCTTGCCTTCCTGCATTTCCTTTGGCCTTGCTGGGCCCTGCAAGAGACAGCAGTGGAGTGGACTACTCTCTCTCTCTCTCTCTCTCTCTCTCTCTCTCTCTGTATGTATGTATAAGGGCTGTCCTGTCTTCCTGCCTGGCATTGCCTCCCTTCCCCTTGGGATGGGCTGGGGTCTGCCTCCCTAGGGTTACATCAGGACAAAGCAGGTCTGGCATCTGCCCCCCTGCCCCCCCTTTCCTCTGCTCTCCTTTGGGGAAAAGCTTGTGGCTGGCACTCTCCCACTATGGCTGTGCCTTGCTCAGGGAAGGCTCTCAAGCTGTTGGGGACTGGGAGGGGTTCTGGCTGGGGCACCCCCCTTCCCCGGGGGAATGATGGCATCCATACTTGTGGGGTTTT
This sequence comes from Urosaurus nigricauda, assembly GCA_034509955.1. Lineage (NCBI taxonomy): Eukaryota > Metazoa > Chordata > Lepidosauria > Squamata > Phrynosomatidae > Urosaurus > Urosaurus nigricauda. The sequence continues at coordinate 4,518,252 of JAOEGL010000002.1, forward strand.
CAGGCTACGTGGCTGTGTTCTGCAAGATTAAGGGATGATATAAAAGCCCTGTGTCAATATTTGAAGGGAGGTCATATTGAGGATGGAGCAAGCTTGTTTTCTGCTGCTCCAGAGAATAGGACAGTGGATGAACACGGCCACATAGCCCAAAAATCCACCAAAAACTATGGATGCTGGCTGTGAAAGCCTTCAGCTTCACGGGGGCAGCAGCAATGTTGGCAAAGAATGAGAGAAGTAGAAGGGACCCCCAAGGGCCACCCAGTCCAACCTGCCACACAGGAAGACACCATCATAGCCCTCCTTTGTGACAGATTGCCATCCAGCTTAGAAAGCTCCAAGGAACGAATCACAGTATATTGGATTTTGAAGGGACCCCCAAGGGCCATCCAGTCCAACCTACTTCTACCATGCAGGAATACACAATCCAAGGCATCCCTGGGACCGATGGCCGCCCAGCCTCTGTTTAAAAACAGCCTCCAAAGAAGGAAACTCCACCACCCTCCATTGAGCTGGCAGTGCCTTCCACTGCCCAACAGCTCTTACTGCCAGGAAGTTCCTCCGAATGTTTTGGTGGAATCTGTAGTTTGCATCCATTGCTCCGTGGACTAAAACAAGCTTGCTTCATCCTCAATGTGACACCCCTTCAAATATTTAAAAAGGGATATCATGTCACTCCTTAATTTTCTCCTCTCTAGGCTAAGCATATCCAGCTCCCTACATCTCTCCTCATAGGGCTTTATGGTTTCCAGACCCTTCACCATCTTAGTTGCCCTCCTCTGGACACACTCCAGTTTCTCAACATCTTTTTTGAATTGTGGTGCCCAGAACTGGACACTGGTTTCCAGGTGAGGCCTGACCAAAGCAGAATAGAGTGGCACTATTACTTCCCTTGGCCTGGACACTGTGTCTCTATTGATGCAGCCTGCAATTGCATTGATCTTTTTAGCTGCAGCATCACATTGTGGCGAGGGCCTGGCATCTCTGCCTGCTTGCCTGCCTATCAGGGGCTTTAGAGCTATGTCTTTAAACTGCAGGCAGAAGAGGGGTGGATCTGCCAGGACAGAAGGGCATGCCAGGACATGCTCTGCCCTCCTGCCAGACCCCTCCTGGCCTCCCCACTGCAGGCCTTAGGCGTCTGTGACCCACAGGATTGGCAGCCACACTCATGTCCTTCCTGGCTTTGCTTTGAAAACAGCCAACCTTTGCCCAGTTTTAGCCTAGTCTTTTCCACCCTTCACAGAGCAAGGAGCAAGAAGAATTTTGGATTCCTGGATTCCCATGCCAACGTCCAAAACCTGATCTGACCCTCTTTGCCTTTATTTTGTCCTCAGTTATTGTCACTGTGGCGGTGGCGAAGGCTCACCCTGTCTAATTTGGAAGCTGCTCTGAGAGCATTTCTGAAGTGAGGGGTACAAATACAATAAATAATAATAATCTTATGGGGTACAAAGGAGTGGTGGCCTCACATTAATGCCAGATCCCAGAGTCTTGGCATTTGTGGGGCAGAGAAACTTGTGGCAGCACCCCCATGTTGGCTCAGTGCTTTTGTGGATTCATATTGCTAAGTTGATTCTGACTTATGAACAAGAGCCCTGTTATTAATTGTTTTTTTGCATCTCTTACAAGTTCAAAAACAAGTCTTCCTCTAAGGAATCTACCGTCTAAATCCTAATACTGTAATTGGAAAGCCAGGCAGCAAATAGATGCAGGAGAAGGGTGAGATAGATGGGTAAAATATAGGGTGGGAGTAGTGTACCCATCCCACCCCTATATTATTGGACTGCAGCTCCTAGTGTTCCTCACAACTGGCTGTGCTGGCTATGGGGCTGCTGGCAGATGCAGTCCCACAGCTTCTGCAGGGCTGTGTTCTTCCCACTGCTGGGTAAGATTGACCAAATGTGGACACCTTTGCAGATATTTGGGGCATGTGGGAGGACACGAAGAACACTAAGTCAAAGAGTTTGTGGAAGAGGAAAGCTTTGAGGATGACTCAGCTTCCCATAAAATCATTGAGTTAGAAGGGACCCCCCAAGGGTATCCAGTCCAACCCCCTAGACACCATCCCAGTCCTCCTTGTGACTGATGGCCATCTAGGCTCTGCTTAAAAGCCTCCAAAGAAGGGGACTCCACCACCCTCCGAGCCTTCCTGTTTTCTGCTGCCCGCTTGCCTGCTCTGACATTTCTGCTGCTGTGGAAATTCCTTTTTTAATCTCTCTGGAGCAGAGACCTTTCCCTTGTTCTCTGAAGCAGCATCACTGACTGCATAAACCAGACTGGGGCCTCTGCTTCCTCTGGTCTTCTCTGGAAGGGGCCTGGTAGCCTGGCTCAGGTGGACCAGGGCCTGGAGGGACTAGGGCTCTTCACCTCAGGGTGACCAGATGTCCTCACCTCAAAGGAGGATGGGGCACCAGAAAATGTAGGACATGACCAAATAAAAGCTAAAAACACTCTCATAAATGTAAATTAATGCTTCTAAGGTCCAAACCACACTGCAAAAAATGATCCAGTTTGAGACCATTTTAACTACCCTGACTCATAGAATCATAGAGTTGGAAGAGACCACAAGGGCTATCCAGTCCAACCCCATTCTTCCCAGTCAGGAAGGTCCTCTAGTGTTAAAGTCTTTTCCTGTAGCCTGCATCCATTGTTCTGGGTCCTATTTTCTGGAGCAGCAGAAAACAAGTTTGCTGCATCCTTAATGTGACACCCCTTCAAATATTTAAATAGGGCTATCATATCACCTCTTAACGGTCTCTCTTCCAGGCTAAACATCTCCAGATCCCTAAGTCTCTCCTCATAAGGCAGGTTTTCCAGACTCTTCACCATTTTGGAAACACTCCAACTTTTCAACATCCTTTTTGAATTGTGGTGCCCAGAACTGGACACAATATTCCAGGTGAGGCCTGACCAAAGCTAAGTGCTATGGAATGCTGGGAGCTGTAGTTTTGAGAGACATTTAACCTTTTTTGTCTGAGAGGTCTAGTGCCACAATAAACTACAGTTCCCTAGCACAGCCAGTGCAGTTAAAGCAGTCTCAAACTGGGTTTTTTTTCCTGCAGTGTGTTTTGGACCTAAGTCAAGCTCAAAATGGAAGACATTTTGACACTCCTCCTGGATAGAAGGCTGGATAGAAGTCATGTCCTGGAAAAGGAGGGTGTCTAGTCACCTTGTCTTTGCCTCCTCCTTGCTTCTTGACCCTCGAGGGGAACCGGGTGCAAAGTCTGGCAGGGGTGATGGTGTCAGTAGATAGGATCAGCTTCAATTGTCTCCTTGTCCTGAAAGAAACGCTGGGCTGTAATGCTTCCGGCTGAGCTGCTGGTGCCTCAGACGGCAACCCTGCAATTGGCAACTGGTCCGGGCACATTGGCTCCATGAACAAATAGCTTGTGTGTTTGTGTTCGTATGTAGTTCAGGAGCACAGGTGTGCAAGGGGACGTCTGAAGGACTGCCAAGTGGAAGATGGAGCTGGCCTGTTCTCTGCTGCTCCAGAGATTGGTACATGAACCAATGCATTCAAATTGCAAGGAAAAAGATTTTCCCTAAACAGATCTTATGATCTTGACTGTACAGTAAGAGCTGTTTGAGCCTTCTCTGACTCTGGAATTCCCTGCCACCTGAGGTTTGGGTAGCCCTCTCCCAGTTCTCTTTTTGCCGACAAGTCTTTTTTTTTTATTTAGATAGGCATTTAATTGAAGTTAGTCATACAGCAGAATGCTGTTTGAGGTGGTGTACAATGTTTTCCTTTTAATGTTGTTCACTGTGTTGTAAATGTATTTTAAAACTGTTTTTAACAGAGCTAGTGCTTTAATTGGATTTTTTTAAAATCTTGCACAGTAGCTGCCTTGGCAGGAGAAAGGATGAATAGAACTTGGATAACATTTTCGAGTAAAATAGACTGGCTTGGAGGTTGGTGGACTCTCCTTCCTTGGAGGCAATAAAACAGAGCTTGGAAGGGCATTTTTCAGGCTGCATCTACACTGCAGAATTAATGCAGTTTGACATAGAATCATAGAATCATAGAGTTGGAAGAGACCACAAGGGCCATCCGATCCAACCCTTGCCATGCAGGAACTCCCAGTCAAAGCATCCCCGACAGATGGCCATCCAGCCTCTGCTTAAAGACCTCCAAGGATGGAGACTCCACTACACTCCGAGGAAGGAGTGTGTTCCACTGTCGAACAGCCCTTACTGTCAGGAAGTTCCTCCTAATGTTGAGGTGGAATCTCTCTTCCTGCAGCTTGCATCCATTGTTCCGCGTTCTAGTCTCTTCAGCAGCAGAAAACAAGCTTGCTCCCTCCTCAATATGACATCCCTTCAAATATTTGAACAGGGCTATCATATCACCTCTTAACCTTCTCTTCTCCAGGCTAAACATCCCAAGCTCCCTAAGGTGGTCCTCATAGGGCAGGGTTTCCAGACCCTTCACCATCTTAGTTGCCCTCCTTTGGACACGCTCCAGTTTCTCCACATCCTTTTTGAATTGTGGTGCCCAGAACTGGACACAGTATTCCAGATGGGGCCTGGCCAAAGCGGAATAGAGTGGCACTATTACTCCCCTTAATCTAGACGCTATATTTCTATTGCTGCAGCCTAAAATAGCATTGGCCTTTTTAGCTGCCACATTGCACTGTTGACTCATGTTCAACTTATGGTCTACTTTGATTCCTAGATCCCTTTCACACATAGTTTCATTCAGCCAGATGTCCCCCATCCTATATCTGTGCATTTTATTTTTGCGTCCTAAGTGCAGTACCTTACATTTCTCCGTGTTGAATATCATTTTGTTAGTGTTGGCCCAGCTTTCTAGTCTATTCAGGTCATTCTGAATGTCAGTCCTGTCTTCTGGAGTATTGGCTATTCCTCCTAATTTGGTGTCAACTGCAAATTTGATAAGTATGCCCCCAATTCTGTCATCCAAATCATTAATAAAGATAATCCAATCCAATCCAATTGTCTTGGTTCAGTGCTATGGAATTCTGGGATTTGTAGGGGTTTTTTATTTAGCCTTTTCTGTGTCAGACAGCTCTGGTGCCAGAACAAACTACAGATCCCAGGATTCCATAACATTGAGCCATGGCAGTTAAAGCGGCCTCAAACTGCATTCATTCTGCAGTGTAGATGTAGACTCTGGGCTGTTTTATTTGTGTATTTCCGCATGGCTGAGGGGGGTTGAACTACTGTAGATATCCTCTGGTGTACTTTCCTGCCCTGTGATTTGCCTTTGTCCCTGCCCTTTCCACAATTGCCTCCATGTTTTCCTTGCTGTTGGCTAGTGCCACATGTCCCTAAGATGCCTAGCTGGGGCCTGGCAGCCATGTCTCCCTTGCTTGATTTGCAGCAACTTTGTTGCCCCATCCACACTTATTAATTTCTTTAGCATTTATTTTATTTAATGCATTTTCCATTTGTTTCCAGTGCTCTTGCAGTAGTTGTGCCGTTGGTGCAGTGGTGGAAGGCTGTCATGGTCCAGAAAAGTGTCATTCCTTTCCCATAGTAGTCTTTTGGACACAGGAGGGCAAAAAGGCATTGCTTCCCCCCTGCCCCGCCATACACAAGGAAAGGAGGTGTGATTCATGAGGTTTCTTTGCTATGTGGTTTGTGCCAACTGAATGGAGCATGGTGCTGGTAAAAGTTTACCCTTTGCCTGACTGGGATTTACTTTCAGTGTAAGGAATCTGACCCACAGGCGTTTTTGGAGCCAGGAGGGAAACCTGGCAGACGGCCATCCAGGGGCCAAGCAGGGGCCAGGAATGCCCCAGAGACTGAGGAATTCGGAGATGGCCATGGGGAGGCAGAGGGCTGAGCAGGGAGAATTCCTGGGCACTGGCAGGAGCCAATCCCCCCAAAGAGTGCCACACCAGGTTAACCAACCTAGATGTCTTCGCCACCGTTGCCTTTATACCTCTGGAAAACTTTGTGGTGTGAGATCAGGGAAGGGTTTCTTCCAAGATGTCTCTCTTCTTGATCTGCCAAATGGAGTCCTTTCTTCCTGTGGTCTGGCTGGTTTCCCTAAGGCAGTTCCTTTCTTGCCACCTTTGCTCCCTGGAGTCCTTCCCCCAATTCTGCAGAATAGCAAGTAGTTCAAATCCACCTTCTTTTCTCCTTTGGTTTGATGCAGAAGGGCTGAAGGTAATGCCCTTCAGAGGTTGGAATGGTGACTTTTTATGGACTACAGCTCTCAGAACTCTCTGGTCAGAATTCTGGGAGTCATCGCTCCCAAATATTCATTTCCTGAGCTCTGCTGGGGATGTGTGTTCTGTGCTCTTGGCTCTCTTATTTACCCTTCCCTTGTCTCTGTTGTGGACCTTCCTTCTCCTTGCCAGTGTGCAATAAAGAACCAGCTGGGTGGTAGTCATGGTTGTCTTCCTAGGTCTTTTTCTGCCTTCTTTTGCACTCCTCAGTGAGGCAGAGAGGGAAGGTGAGGGTGCAAGAATGCCATCAGAAGCCACCAGATTCATGTGACAAGCAAGCAAGCTGGCTGGCAAGTTGTCTCGGAGCCAGGAGGGAGCCCTCCTTAACCCCTGTTCCCCCTGGCACCTGGCCAGCCTCCTGGTCTCAGTGGCAGTAACTGCTTCCAGTGCCATCTCGTGGGGCCCTTTGTTCACTGAGGGTTCGGTTTGGGCAGTGCCCTTCTTGGCCTGCTGCCAGGGAGCACTTGTGGCATCCCGGGTGGTGGCCCAGGGTGGGTGACTCAGCCTCTGACGTCTGTCCACAAGCCGCCCACGGGAGCCCAGCTGTGGGGTGGAGACACCCCAGGCCTTGCATCAGAGGAGAAGAAGGGCTGGAGCCAAGGCAGAGGCAGGCAGGCAGGGAGGCTCAGCTTGGAGGTGCCCCACTGATGGGGAGAGCTGTGGGATGAAAAAGGCTGTCCCAGGAGCTGCCATGGCTGCTATCTGGGGCAGCAGGAACTAGGGGGTTCCCAGCTCTTTCTCTTCTGGAACAGGGGAAGACCTGTGGCTGCTTTTGGGATGGGGGTCTTCAAAGACAGTTGGGGTTTGGGGGTTCTGCATCATTGTGGGTGTAGGAAGGAGCCAGACCACTGGTCCATGGAGCTCAGCATGGTCTGCACTGACCGGTATTTGGTGGCTCTCCAGACTAGAGCAGGGAGGGTCTTTCCCAGCTGGCCTTTCTTGATGTGGGTTCCCACCCAAGATCACCAGGAGTGGCTCTTTTCTCTGTCCCACCATTTTCACAGGTGGATCTGGTGAAGATGCAGGAATCATAGAATCATAGAGCTGGAAGAGCACCCCCCCCCAGGTCCATCCAGTTCAACCCCCTGCCATACAGGAACACATAGTCAAAGCACCCCCAACAGATAGCCATCCAGCCTCTGTTTAAAAACTTCCAAAGAAGGAGACTTCTACCACTTTCCGAGGGAATGTGTTCCACTGTCAAACAGCTTTTAATGTCAGGAAGTTCCTCCTAATGTTTATCTGGAGTCTAAACATTTGTTTGCATCCATTGATCTGTGTCCTATTCTCTTGAGCAGTAGAAAACAAGCTTGCTCCACCCTCAATATGACATCCCTTCAAATATTTAAACAGGGCTACATATCCCCTCTTAACTGTCTCTTCTCCAGGCTAAATGTATCCAGATTCCTAAGTTGCTCCTCATAGGGCTTGGGAGGTTTCCAGACCCTTCACCATTTAGGTTGCCCTCCTCTGGACACGCTCCAACTTTACATCCTTTTTGAACACTGGTGCCCAGAACTGGACACAGAAGTCCAGTTCTGACCAAAGCAGGAGTCAAGCCCTTCTTGGTGGCTGCTCCCTGGAGAGGCTTTGATGGCTTCGTTGTCCTCTGTCTTACTTTCTGCAAGGGAATATTTTTCTGTCCTGGTTGGCTTTTAGGGAAATCACCACAAGGGCTTCTAATAAAGCCCTGTTTTACTTTCTGCCTTTCAGTGAGATTTGTTTTAAATGCTTCAGTTCTACAGTTCAGTTTAATAGCATTTAAATAATAATTTTATGCATTTTTTTCTTTTGTATGTGCTTTTATGGGTATCTGTTCCAGCATTTGTAAGTGCCTTGAGTCAGTTTTGAAGAGAACATGGGGTATAAGAGAATAAACACAAATCCAGTGCGTGCTAAAACCTAAAACCCTAGGAGAGGGTTGTCATGGGTCAGAGTTGGCTTAATGGTGGGGACCAGTGTGTGTAATGGATGCAGTGCTGGACTAGGATTCTCGGAGACTAGGGTTGGACTCTAGTAAGCTGAAGAAATCCACTGGGTGACTTTGGGCAAATTGCACTCTCTTGGCCTCAGAGGAAGGCAATGGCAAACCTCTGAAGAAATCTGGCCAAGAAAACCTTGGGATAGGATTGCCATAAGTTAGAATCAACTGGAACACACATTTGAAAAGCAAAAGTGAAGAAATAATAATGTTGACCTTATAAAGGAGAAACCTTTTGTGGGAGATGGAGAAATGAGCAAGAAGGTGGTTCCTTGCAGCCTCTTCGAAACCCTCGAAGGGCTGTTTATTGTTCCTTTTCTGGTGTGTTCTCAGGAAGGAGACATGGTTGCGGAGATGACACTTAAGGTGTAACACATACCAGCACATTCTCAGCATTTGGAGATATCCCCCCTATTTTTTCCTCTCCCTCCCACCATTACCAGATATCATAACAACAAAGGAGAACAAGGCACTGCAAAATGTAAGAACATTCAAGAACAATGTAGGATATTACAAATTAAAAACTACAAACACTAACACAAATATAAACACGTTTTTTTAGTCATGCTCAAAATGGAGGAGATTTTGAAATTCCTCCTAGACAGAAGGTTGAAATGTAGGACATGTCATAGAATCATAGAGTTGGAAGAGACCACAAGGACCATCCAGTTTAACCCCTTGTCATGCAGGAACTCACAATCAAATCATCCCCAACAGATGGCCATCCTTCCACCCTCTGCTGAAAGACCTCCAAAGAGGGAGACTCCACCAAAATATCCGATGGAGTGTGTTCCACTGTCGAAAAGTTCTTACTGTCAGAAAGTTCCTCCTAATGTTAAGGTGGTATCTCTTTTCCTGTAGCTTGCATTCATTGTTCCATGTTCTAGTCTCTGGAGCAGCAGAAAACAAGCTTGCTCCATCCTCAATGTGACACCCTTTCCAATACTTAAGGGCTATCATATCATCTCATATCCGTCTCTTTTCCAGGCTAATCATACCCAAGTCTTTCTTTATAGGGTATGGTTTCCAGGCCCTTCACTATTTTGGTTGCCCTCCTTTGGACACGCTCCAGTTTGTCAACATCCGTTTTGAATTGTGGTGCCCAGAACTGGACACAGTATTCCAGGTGAGGCCTGAAAAGGAGGGTGTCTTGTTGCCCTGTCCCCACCCCATCTGTACCCCCCGAGTATTTCTTTTCTCATCCTGTTACCTGGGGTGGGAAACTCATGTGCATTGGTGGATTTCTCAGGAATAAACATCTCACCTCCCCACTTCAGTTCTGCATGCTTGTCTGTGAGCAGATTGTCTTTGTTTCCCAAAAGCTCCTCCATGAATAGACCAGAGTGTCTGCCCACCTTGGTGGGTACGCTTTCTCCATCTATCCCTTGCCTCTTGCCTATCTGGGCTTGTCTGTTGGCTGGCTTCAAGGAGCAGCTGCAGTTGTGTGGATTTTGTTTATGGCATGTGAGGTTTTGGCAGGGGTGCTGAAATATCTTCCATTTGCCCAGTGGCATATCTCAGGAGGCTTTGGGGAAATTGTGATTTTTATTCTTTTAATGAATAATGGGCTCATTCCCACTTACATTTAAACCGGTTTGTGATTCGCCTTTGCTCTGTGTTGGTAAATTGATTCCAAAAGGTCCATCATTTCCACTATGAAAGCACATCTTTTCATTATCTCCTTGTAATCGCTTCTTTTTTGGCACGACTGTCATCCCTACTAGTTTGCGCCGCTTCAAAATGCATGTCAATCATTGTGCGTCATTAGTGACGTAAGCGGCAGCTTGGCTTGGGAACTAACTCTCTCTCTCTCTCTCTCTCTCTCTCTATATATATATATATATATAAATTAAAGGAGAGGGAAACAACAGGGATGTTACTGTGGGAGTCTACTACAGACCCCCGACTCAGGCAGAGAAACTGGATGATGCCTTTCTAGAACAGATGACCACACATTCAGATAGGAGAAATATAGTAGTAATGGTCAACTATCCTGACATTTGCTGGAATTCAAATTCTGCCAAATCATCAAGGTCTAGCAAATTCCTCACTTGCCTGGAAGACAATTTCATTGTCCAAAAGGTGTAAGAGGCAACAAGGGAGTCAGCTATTTTGGATCTGATCCTAACCAACAGGGAAGACCTAGTTGATGGGGTGCAAGTGGTTGGCTCCTTAGGGGGAAATGACCATGTTCTCCTGGAGTTTGTTATACAGCGGAAAGGGGAAGCCGGGCATAGTCAGACATGAATTCTAGTCTTTAGGAAAGCTGATTTCAATAAACTTAGAGAAATATTAGGGGTGATCCCATGGTCAGGTACACTTAAAGAGAAGGGAGTTCAAGATGGATGGGAGTTCCTCAAAAGGGAGATACTGAAGGCACAATTTCAAACAGTTCCCATGAGGAAGAAAAATGGGAGATGTCTCAAGAAACCAGGATGGATGACTAAGGAACTTTCAACTGAGCTAAGTTTTAAACGGAACATGTCTAAGAAATGGAAAAATGGGGAAATCACCAAAGAGGAATTCAAACAAATAGCCAGCACATGTAGGGATAAAGTCAGAAAAGCTAAAGCACAGAATGAACTCAGGCTGGCTAGAGAGGTTAAGAACAATAAAAAAGGCTTTTTTGGGTATGTCCAAAGCAAAAGGAAGAAGAAGGAAACTGTAGGACCACTGCGTGCAGAAGATGGCAAAATGCTAACAGGGGAGAGAGAAAAGGCGGAATTACTCAACACCTTCTTTGCTTCAGTCTTCTCAGAAAAGGCAAAGTGTGCTCAACCTAAGGATAATGGGGAAGAAGACAGAATAGGGGAATTTCAGCACAGAATAAGTAAAGAGATAGTACGAGAATACCTGGTTAACCTAATTGAATACAAGTCTCCAGGACCAGATGAACTACACCCAAGGGTACTAAAAGAACTGGCAAATGTAATATCGGAACCATTGGCAATAATCTTTGAGAAATCCTGGAGAACAGGAGAAGTCCCAGCAGACTGGAGGAGGGCAAACGTTGTTCCCATCTTCAAAAAGGGGAAAAAAGAGGATCCCAACAATTATCGCCCAGTTAGTCTGACATCAATACCAGGAAAAAAATCTGGAACAGATTATTAAATAGAGAGTCTGCGGATATCTAGAAGATAATTCCATCATCACAAAAAGCCAATATTCAAGTCATGTCAGACAAACCTGATCTCTTTTTTTGATAAAATCACCAGCTTGGTAGATGAAGGGAATGCTGTGGATATAGTATACCTCGATTTCAGTAAGGCCTTTGTCAAGGTTCCCCATGACATCCTTGCAAACAAGCTTGTAAAATGTGGACTAGACAAGGTAACTGTTACATGGATTTGTAATTGGTTGACTGACCGAACCCAAAGGGTGCTCAACAATGGTTCCTTTTCATCCTGGAGAGAACTGACAAGTGGGGTCCCACAGGGCTCGGTTCTGGGCCAAGTGCTATTCAACAACTTTATTAATTACTTGAATGACAGAATTGGGGGCATACTTATCAAATTTGCAGATAACACCAAATTAGGAGGAGTAGCTAATACCCCAGAGGACAGGATCAAAATTCAAAATGACCTGAATAGACTAGAAAGCTGAGCCAAAGCTAACAAAATGAAATTCAACACAGACAAATGTAAGGTTCTGCACTGAGGGAGCTAACAGGTGATATGATAGCCCTGTTTAAATACTTGAAGGGATTTCATATTGAGGAGGGAGCAAGCTTGTTTTCTGCTGCTCCAGAGAACAGGACCCGGAACAATGGATGCAAGCTCCAGGAAAAGAAATTCTACCTCAACATTAAGAGGAACTTCCTGACAGTAAGGGCTGTTTGACAGTGGAACACACTCCCTCGGAGAGTGGTGGAGCCTCCTTCTATAGAGGTCTTTATGCAGAGACTGGATGGCCATCTGTCGGGGATGCTTTGACTGGGAGTTCCTGCATGGCAGGGGGGTTGGACTGGATGGCCCTTGCGGTCTTTTCCAACTCTGTGATTCTATGATTCTATGATATAATTGATAGAAGATTTAATTCATTGATTTTGCAGCTACTTGCAAAACCAATGAATTGGATCTTCTAACAATTTATTTTGTAAAAAATAATGCACCTATAGGTCAAACCACAAGCATAAAGGCAGCACTGGGTGTGTGTGTGTAGATCTACCAAAAACTAAAGAGGGATGGTAAACACCCCTCTGCCATTAGTTCCTTCCCTTCAGAATGATGCGATTCAGATCCGTCGTTCCCACTTGTTGAACTTGCTTCGCAATCAATTTTTTTCAAAAAAAACTGCCAAAGAACTAGTGTCAAAAGAACCGCCTCCCTTCATTGTGATTGAAACTAAACACAGAAGGATCGGAACTAGTTTCAAGTGGGAGTGATGGTCATATAACCGGATCAGCAATTTGCTTTAAATCATAGTGGGAACATGGCCAATATGTAGAATTATTACATGGGAGGGAACACGTACAAAAACCGGATTTAAAGTGAAAAACCCCCCTCAAAAGTGAATTTATTATCAGATGACATCTGGGTTAACCCAACATTAACCCAGACAGAAAATAGATGAGACACACAAAGGCCAATTTGTTTTTTGATGACATAAATGTTAAGGTGCATTAATGCGACATTAACCTAGCTAGAAAGTAGACAAAATCCGATTCTTTTTACTTCCAGAAAATCCCAAAAGTAGAAAGAATCACATTTTGTCACCTTTCTAGCCATTTTAATGTTGTGTTAACCCCAATGTATTTGAAAATCAATCCTGCTTTTGCATATCTTCTTAGTTTTGGGGTTTTTTAAAATCCCGTTTCTGCACAGGATGCCTCCCATGTGATAAGCTCCTTGGTAAAAATATGGGAGATAAATAAATATAATGATGATAACAACAAGAACCTGATGTCACAGGGAGCATCTTATAGTTTTACCTTATAGGACGCAGGTAAAACTCATATGGCCCACTAGGATGCTGGAAATGGGCCCAGCTGGGACCTTCAGAGTTGGGGTGGCAATTGGCTTCCCGCAACCCCTGATCCCTGCACTGGCACATTGTGTGTGTAGACACACTCAGCTTGCTCCCTTTCCTTGCTTCTGTCTCCCAGGTTCTTGCAGCGAAGGGGGTGGCCCAGATTCCAGATTTGGGCTTCCTTGGCTCAGAGTCTCTGCCTCCTGGCCGCCTTCTCTATTTGGCTGCCACCTCACATGCCAGGCTGGACAAGGCAAGGGCAAGGGAGCCCCCCACATGGTCCCTTCAGTCTGACTGGCCAGGAGAGGCCAAGTGCATAGCAGCTCCTCTGCGGCGCATCTCCATCTATATTTATCCACCCAGCCAGAGCACAGGAGCTCACCATAACAGGAGCTAAGTGATGGGCAGATGAGTCAAATGCCCTGCCAGCCCTGCCAGCCACAAAGGCAGGGAGGCCTATCCTGAGAATGAGGGCAAGAGTTGGCTATTTCCAACTTCCCTCTCCTCCAGGCACCTTAAATGATACCTGGGAGCATGATCTTCTCTGCTGCAGATAGAGACATGGAGAACTGTGAATCCCAGCGTGTCTTCACTGCCTGCTTCTCGGGAAATGTAGGACAAGATTGGGTGGGCATATGGAGCAACTGCTTGGCTTATGCTGGTCCTTTGTTGCTTTGGGGTGTGGATGGGAAGGTGCGCCTTTTCTCCAGGTGTTGCACGACTGCAGCTCCCTGGAGCTCTCTACCCAGCATAGCCAAGGATGGGGGATGCTGGGAGCTGCTGTCCAACAAGATCTGGAGGGAAGCTTGGAATTTTGCAGGAGTGACTCAATAAAGGAGAGTTTGAGATTTTGGCAGGTAGGGGATTTATTTATTTTTGCACCCCCCCCCCCCAAAAACCCCGCAATGCTGCCTGCAATAGATTTCTCTCTCTCTGCAGAGCAATCACTGAAATGGCGAATTGTATCAGGGGTGTGTAGTATGTAATAGAGTAGGTTATAGAGGGATATTTATTCCAGGCCTTCCTTTCTCTGCTGCCAACATATTTTGTCTGTTTCTGCATCAGAGGTGGGCAATATGTGGCCGCATAGAGACCACAATAATATTTTTGTGGCCCTTTTCCTGGCCAAATAAATAAATAAATAAATAAAAATGCTGGAAATGAATAATCTCTTTACAAAACCTCCAGCAGCAGCAATTTATATTTTAAGTAGGTTGAAAGGGGTCCTACAGGTTTTAACATTTAAAAAAATACAGTGAAAATACGTATGTGGATTTTTTTTCCCTGGTTTTCATTTTTTGACATTCTTTACAGTTGCTGGACAGTCCTGGGGTGGAAAACTAACCACAGGAACACCTCCACTTGATCTCTTCTAGACAATGCCATAAAAATGGGTATTTTGTACATTGCAGGGGGCTGGATTAGATGACCCTTGGGATCCCTTCCAACTCTGCAATGTTGTGATACAGCTGATGAAGACGTTCACCTATTTGAAAGCCCAGGTATTTAATTTTTAAAATTTATTCCAGGGCAAAATGAGATGAGCGTCTCCTACATTTTAACCCCACAGGAGACTGTAGTAAGCTAGCCCGAGAGAAAATAAATGCTTCGAGGTAATCCCAGTGGGTTGCATAGCTAAGTGGGATTCAAACCTGGGCTCTGAATCTGGCCTTTACCCAAGCAAGATTTGAACCAAGGTCATTGCATGGCTAAGTGGGACTTGAATTTAGGGGGAAGGTAGGATGCCTCCTGGCTTGCTCTCTTTTTGACAGCAGGTGAAGGCTTTTCTGTTCCAGCAAGCCTTCACAAGAAAAGGGTTCTTATGGTACTTTACTGTTTTCAAAATAATATTTTAAATTGTTTTAATAGTGGTAGTTTAATGCGGTTTAAATCTCAGTTGTTATATGTTTTTAGCTATGTTTTATTGCAATTTTTGCTGGTGGTGATCTGAAATACTGTTGGGAAAACAAGGTAGTCTTTAATTTACCACAATTTTATTCTCAGTATTTTATTTTATTTTATTTTTCTATTTGCTACTCAGGAAAAATGAAATGACTGCTGAAATACCTTAAATTGCAGCAAGTCTCCGTACATCCCCAGGCCTGACAGTCAGTATTAAGAGCTAAGAAAAGTAGGACTAGTTTTGTTATGCTTCTAAAATATATCCCAACTGCTGTTATTTTATATGTTAGCGGCTAAATTACACACATTGGATTTCATAAGATGAAAGTGTTAGGAAAAACTTGGGCTTCATATATACCAGTAATTCAAGATTTGTTTGAGTCATGGGGAAAAAACCTCCCTGTCCACTCCAGGTCTTTGAAACTCATAGAAACTTTACAGCTTTCATTTTAAGAAATCTTCAGTTTTAGCAGACTTTGGAAGCCTACCTTTCAAGGTTGTTGTGGAAAGCAGATTGAGATCTAATCAGCACTGTAGAATTGATGCCACTATAGCTGCTATATCTCACGGCTATGGAGTCCTGGGATTTGTACTTTTGTGAGGTTTTTCTTCCTTCTCTGTCAGAGAACTCTGATAGCACAACAAACTACAGATTACAGGATTCCATAACATTGAGCCATGGAAGTTAAAGTGATGTTAAACTGGATTATTTTGGCAGTGCAGATTAGACCTAAATTAAAATTGTAAGGCTTTGTGGAACTGGCTCACCCTTAAGGTTTGTCTGGTCATTCCCTCACACACCCCGAAGTTTGAAAAAAGAGTTGAAAAGCCATCTGTTTCTAGATAGTGTTTTATTGTCCATGTTGGCTGTTTTACTAATGTTTTTATTGCTTTGGCTGTGGAAATGTGTTTTTCACACTGTCTGAATTATGTTTTCTTAAAATTATAATTGCATAAACATTAAAATATTATGTATACAGTTGGTCCTCTGTATCCACGGCCTCTTCATCCATCCGCAGGTTGAAAATATTTAACATATGTGTATGTGTATATATATCAATATATTTATATATTCCAAAAAAGCAAATCTTGACTTTGCCATTTTATTTTAGGGCTATCATTTTACTAAGCCATTATATTTAATGAGACTTGAGCATCTGTGGATTTTGCTATTCATAGGGGGTTCCTGGAACCAAATTCCATCAGATACCAAGGGCTCACTGTATATCAACATACTTATTTATATCTTGCCCATGTCCAAGAATCACAGGGCAGTATACAACAAAATCCAGTCAAGCATTTTAAAACAATTTTTAAAAGCTAATAATTATTTATGATTTGACAAGTAAAGGCAATTAAAAGCCAGCTAAAACAGTTTAAGACCATTTAAAACCACGCACATGTTCAGATTTGGATGGAATCTGTTCAGCACCAAAGACTAGCAGAAAACTATGTTTCTAGTGCCAGAATTAAGCCAATTTGTCTCTGTTGATCAGGATCATCATCTGTGCCCCACCAGAATGGGATGTGAGAGCAGGGCCTTCTTCACTGAGGCACCCCACTTGTGGAAAATCCATCCTTTCACAACCCACTTGGCTCCAACCTTGGGCCAGTAATCAAAACATAGCTATTTTTTTTAAAGCCTTGGGGGGCTAATTCGTAAATCTGTTGGGATTTAACCTCTTTTAACTTCATAAATTATTCATTTGTTTAGTATATTTCTAGAATGTTCACATTATTTTTTTTTAAAACAGGTTTTATTGTTAAGACATCTTATGAAGAAGGGTGGTATATAACTATTTCAGTAAATAAATAAGGAAGAGGGTACTGTGCAATTGGGTGCTACAGTGGAGAAAGCTGTTCCTGTATTTTCACTGTTACTTTTCTATTTTTCTGGCCACCTAAAGCTTGGCCAAGAAAGGCAACTTAGAAGTATGAAATATAACTAGATTAAAATCATTTGCATGCAGAAAGCAGCAGAATAGGAGTAACTGTGCATCATTCTGGAATAGCCTCCCAGGTAGGCTGGACTACAACTCCCATAATCCCACAGCCAACACTAGTCTCTGTGAGATTATTAAAAGGAAAAAAAAGGGGGGGGGGAAGGCTATGTAGCAGCACCTTTTGGGCTAATTCGTTTTTATTTTTAGTTTGAGTTTTCATGGGTATAAACCCATTTTTTCAGATACAGTACAAATTGATATGCAGTGTCCAGGATGTAAAAGCATATTTGGGATGGAATTAATAGGATCCAGAAGGATTAATCATGCCCCTTGCCCTAAATTTTTAAAGGGCTGCATAAGACGATAGGGGTCTTTCAGATCTTTATAGTGGTCAATAAGTGGTGATGTGTAAATCTGTTTACCAATTTTCCCTGGGTTCAAGATTCTCTCCGAGAATATTCCTTTTGTTATATGTGCAGTAAAGAGGACTCCTGTATTTATATATAGTGCCATGAAGCAATTGTCTTTGTTCATACTTCTGTCAAATGTTGGACTCTGTGTCTATAATTCAATCCAACTGTGTCTCTTTCTAGTCTTCCTTTGCCATTTCCTTGTTCAAGGATTGTGATCTTTAAATCTCATCCTATATGTCTTGGGAAGTTGAAATGTTCTGCGACTGTTTTTTGGGTATTGCCATTTCTAACGGCAGATTTGTTCCTGTTAATCCTTTTGCATAGAGGATTTGTCCAGCGTAGAGCACAGAGGAGCACTGCTGGCATAGGATGGCATGTATCACATTGGAGGAAGAGGAAGTAAATGTATCCCTGATGGTGTGGGTGACATTATTGGTCCCTGTAATGTTGCTCCCAGAGGAGATGTGAGGACAGAGTTGGCATTTGGGTATGTGGCAGGGTCTTATCCCTGTATGACCATCCATTTTATGTATCCTGTGGGTTATGGGAGCTGTGGCCCAGCCCATCTGAAGGCTGCCAGGTTGAGGGAGGCTGTTCCAGAATCTAGGAGGATGAGCATCTGATGTGAGTGTCTCCAGAGGAGACCATTCTCCTTTGCCAACATGCAACCGGCCAGACGGGTGTGGAAGGAACTGCCTCCCATGCAGTCCTTCTTTTATCTTTTCGGAGCAGCTTGTGGGGCTCATAGCACTCTAGGCTGGCTTGCTTCTGGGGAGGGGAAGGGAAAACCCAAGAGATTTGTGTAAGCACTCGGCCAAAAATGGACTGCAAAACTGGGGGTGTAAAAAAGGAGTAACCATTTTCTGCCTGGCTCCCCTTGCCACCATGATGATTCACTGTCTGCTAAAATTGGCGCTGGACCTTAGAATGTATGCATTGTTATTTTATATGTACCAGATCTTGGGGATTTTGGGTGAGTTGGTTGTCAAGTTTCTGAAAAGCAGAAAAGTGAGGTTTCTCTGGGTTTTGGAGTGGGGAGGCTCTGAAGCAACTCATGGACACCTCCCCTATTTTCACCACCCACCTTTTTGCCTCTTTCTTGGTATTTGGATGGGGTTCTTCCGGGCCTTGGACTGGATTTGGAGGATTTGGGGTGAAAGTTGTGGTGGTGGTGGCGGTGGTGATGCTGTGTGGAGGTCTCACCTCTGATGGTGTTTGGAATCTAGAGAAAGATGGAGAGATAGAATCACAGAATTTTAGAGTTGGATGGGGCCATCTAATCCAACCCCCTTCAGCCATGCAGAAATATATAACTACATCCCTCTCAAGAGATGCCCGTCCAACCTCGGTTTAAAAACCTCCAAGAAGGAGAGGCCATCACCCTTCAAGGCAGTCGATTCCACTCTCGAACAGTTCTCATCATCAGGAAGTTCTTCCATATGTTTAATTGGAATCTCCTTTTTTTTTTTTAATTTGAATGTATTAGGGTTTGTGTTCTTCCTTTTGGAGCAGCAGAAAACAAGCTGGCTTCATCTTCTGCATGACAGTCCTTCAGATATTTAAAGGTAGGCTCTGTCATGTCGCCTCAGTCTTTTCTTCTCTGAGTCAAACACACCTAACTCCCTAAGCTGTTCCCCAGACAGCTTTTGGTTTCTAGATCTTTGATCATCTTGATCACATTTCTCTGGACAAGTTACATCATGTCCATATCCTTGTTGACCTGTGGTGTCCAGAACTAGATGCTGTCTTCCAGGAGAGGTCTGACCAGAGCAGAGTGGGAGTACTACTTCCCTCAGACTGGAGACTATATTTCTACTGATGCAGCCCAGAGTTACATTGGCTTTTTTGGCTGCTGCATCACATTGTAGGCTCACATTTAGCTTGTGGTCTACTAAGACCTCTAGATCCTTTTCTCATGCCCTGTTTTCAAGCCAGATGCCCCACATTCTATATTTGTGCATTTCATTTCTCCTGTAGCTTACTTTTATCCCTGTTGAAATTCATTTGGTTAGTTTTTGTCCAGTTCTCCAATCTGTCAAGGTCCTTTTGAATTCATTTTAAAATACCTCAGTGGTATTTTAATCAGTAATCATGTGGTAGATTGACCAAGTTTGTTTTCTGCTATTCCAGAGGGCAGGATCTGAACCAATAGGTTCAAATGTAGTCAGAAGCAAGGTTTTGATTCTGCTGTTACGCTAGCTGCACCTCATCCTGGAGCTGGAGGAACTAAAGATGGTAGTGCATATGCTGGTAACCTCAAGACTGGATTTTTGCAATGCACTGTACATTGGGTTTCCTCTGTACCACGTTTGGATATTTCAATTAGTTCAAAGCATGGCAGCCAGACTGATTACTGGGACATCCAGGAGTGATCATATTACACCAATATTAAAATCAGTCCACTGGCTGCCAGTTAGTTTTCAGACAAGGTACACAGTGTTGGTTATTACCTTTAAAGCCCTACATGGTAAGAGGATTGCTACCTCCCATACAATCAGATCCTCTGGTGGACATTTACTCCAGTCAGTCAGGACTAGGTTAGCAGCTGTCAGATAATTTTTTCTTCAGCCACCCAAAACTGTGGAATGATCTGCTGGAAGAGATTTGACAGCTGTGTACATTTTTTGAATTTAAAACAACATTGAAGACCAGTTTCTTCTGGCAGACTTATCCACATGGTTTTTAAATTGTGAATTTTAAATTATGAATTTTAAATGAGGATTGTTTTAATATGTGTATATCTTATTTGGTTTTTTTTAATTGATGTGTGTTTTAACTGATTTTTTTGTTTGTTAACTGTTGTTGTTCCCTACCTCAATCTATGGGGAGAGGCGGGTAAGGAATAATAAATAAATAAATAAATAAATTGAATTTTAGGAGAATGTCCCAACATGAAGAATTACAGGACTGCAAAATTGGAATGGGCCTCTGGGGCCAACCCACATCCAGGGCAGTAATCCACAGCTGAAACTTGCTTTTGCATAAAAACCTCAAATGGAAGAGAATCAACCCACTTCTGAGGGAATCTGTGCCAGCTTCAAACAGCTGAAGTTCTTCCCAATGTTTAGAGCTGTTTGACAGAAGAATGAATTCCTTCAGATGATGGTCTCTTCTTTGTTGGGTTTTAAGCAGAGATTGGATGCCCACCTCTCAGGAGCATGTGTGGGATGGCTTTTCTTCTGCTGGCATTGGTGGAGTTGGACTGGATAGTCCTTGAGGACCCTTTCAGCTCTGTAAGCCCATTGTATTGGTGCTGGCAGAGGAAAGGGCAAGAAGTAGCAGCCTGGGGGTGCCCAGGGTCAGTCTGGGGGGTGTTTGGAGGGAAGCACAAGAAGAAGCTTAGCCTGGGCAAGTTTGAAAAATTTGGAGACAGTTGGCCTCCTGGTGCAGAGGTGTCCAACCTCAGAGGGGCCTTGCGTGGCACAAGGAATGGTCTGTGTTGGGGAGGGGGCTTGGGCACAGAGTGTGGGTTCATTGTCTGTGCCCCAAGTGATGGTTTGGGATACACTTGGCTGCACTTCGGGTCCCTCAATGGCATCTCTGGCATCCAAACCCATTCTGTCTAGTAAGGATGCATAGAATCATAGAGTTGGGAGAGACTCCAATGGCCACCCAGTTCAATCCACTTCTGCCTTGCTGGACTACATAGAATCACAGATGTAGAGAGATCTTGTAGCACTTTTGAGACTAACTAAAAGAAAGAAGTTGGCAGCATGAGCGTTCATAGACTAAAGTCTACTTCCTCAGATGCATTTGGAAGTAGACTTTAGTCTACGAATGCTCATGCTGCCACCTTCTTTCTTTCAGTTGGTCTCAGAGGTGCTACAAGATCTCTCTACATACTGATTCTACAGACCAACATGGCTATATCTTTGAATTCTACCAATAGAACACAGACTTGGGAAAGACCCACAGTGGCCATCCAGTTCAACCCCCTTGTGCCTTGCAGGAATACATAGAATTGGAGTCATAGAGTTGGTTCAAATGCCCCCCCCCCCCCCGGCTGGCTCACTTGCTGGTGGGAGATGCCCCCCTTTTCCTTCTCTAGCCCACCCTTCCCATGCCAACCTCACTTGACCCCTGCCCGCCTGCCCACCCATTCTCTTGGTTCTTGGCTCTGATTTGCATACTGTGCTTCCATTGGCTGGGCCAGCACCAGGGGAGGTGTGAGGGGGGTGGGGTGTCATAGTGACCCCTGGCTAACTTGGGGGGGGGTGTCCAGAGCAGGTCAAACTTGGAAGCCAAAAGGGCAGCAGGAGGGGACCCAGACCCAAGAGAGCTCCCTTCCGTTCCTCCACCGCACAGCTCCAAGGTGAGTGGAGAGGGACCATGGAGCAGCCCACCATGATTCCAGTTGCCTCTTGCCACCCACAGTTCTCTCCCCACTGCACCAATTTCCCTATACAGTGGGCCCTCCATGTTTGCTGGGGTTAGGGACACAGAACCCCCATGAAAGAGGAAAAACCACAAATAAAAAAACACTATTTTTTAAAAAAGAACACTTCTCTAGGAACCTCTAATTATTATTATTATTATTATTATTATTTGTATTTCCCGCCTCTCCCTTCGGATCGAGGCAGGATTCCAACAGTTAAAAAACTAACATGTTTAAAACATTAAAAAACATTAAAACATGTAAAAAACATTAAAACATTAAAAACTCCAAATCCTCCCTAGGTCCTCCAGCGCAACTCTGTGGTCAATGTCTGCTGGAAGTTGACCATAGAATTGCACTGGAGGACTTACAAATGCCTAGTGAAATGTTCTGTCTAGCAATCTCTAGGTCCTCCAGTGTAGCTTCTGGTGAAAGTTGGCCATAGAGTCATGCTGGAGGACCTAGGGATTCCTAGTGAGAACATAATAATCAAATCTGCAAAAGTCAAAGCCTTAAATGTGGAGGGTCGACAATATTTTGCATTTATTTTCCTAGGCTGGACAAAAGCACCTTCGGCCATTGTCCAGAACAAACATGAGAGCGAGGGAAGAGCATCCTCCCCTCCATGGTGCCTTCTGTGTCAATGCTGGGAGGGAATCCACTCCTGCTTTTAGTCTGAAATGTAAAGGAGCTGTCCATGGTGCTGTCCTGAAATACACATCTGGCTCTGTGGGTTTATAGAATCCTAGAACTAGAAGAGACCCTCAGGGGTCATCTTAATAATCTTCAAAGAAGGAATCTCCATCACGCTTCGAGGCAGCATGTGCATTTATTTACTTTCAACATTTATATCTCGCTTTTCTCCCAATGTGAAACCCAAGGCGGCTCGAGGCATGGACAGCTTGAAAGCCAACCAATTTGTAACACAAAAGTTTAAAAAGTTATGTAAGCAATCATATGGAGTTTATCTCACGGGAGGCTAAGTGCCTAAATCCCATGCAAAATCTGGATTTAAATCCAGGAAAAATCCCGCAAAAGTGGGATCATTTTCATACGATGTCGTGGACATTGAGCCTTCATTCCTGCTTTTGTGGAATTTTTTTCACTTTGTGTATGTGTTAATACATGATATTGTGTGAAAATGATCCCACTTTTGCGGGATTTCCCTGTTTTAAATCTCGTTTCTGCATGGGAAAAATCCTGTGTGATAAACTCCCTATACTGTATCATAAAACTAGAGTTGGAAGGAGCCACAAAGGCTGTCTTTAAGCCACTCAGGAATAGAATCATAGAGCTGGAATAGATCACAACACTATTACAATCTTAAAAACATTTAAAAACAGGACTATGAGAGTAATGGTATGGGGCATGTGTATGTCTTCAAGTTGCCTGTCGACTTAGGGTGACCCCATGAATTTTACAGGGTTTTCTTAGGAATCCTCAGAGATGGTTGTGATAGTTTCTTCCTATTGGATGTAGTCCACAACACCTGGTATTCATTGGCAGTCTCCGTCCAAGTACTGGCCAGGGCTCAACCTACTTAGCTTCCCAGATCAGATGGCATTGGGAAATACCTTTAAGGTATTTAGGTTGCCAAATACACCATCAAAAAACTTTGTGCAAAAGTAGTGTACTGCCCATTGTTGCTGCATGCCTGCAACTCGTTTCTGACTTATGGCAACTCTAAAGCAAATCTATTGCAGTGTTTTTTCTTTAAATACTTTCTTTATTGTTATTATATTTCCATAACAAAAAAACAACAATCAAGGAAAAAAAAGCCAAACAATTCATTCTAAATATTTTGCTATATCAACTATAAAAATAAACATCCTTATTCTTTGTATACCTTCTCAAAACCATAAATTCCTAACATTAATTATCCCTTGGGGATTACAATTCTTCACTTTCTGTTCTTCCTTTCAGTATATTCAATATTTCCTCTTTTCATTTCATAATATTTTGCTAATGTTATATTTCTTTTATACATACATAAATCTTTCCGCTTTGGTGTACTATAATAAATCTTCTTCAATTTCTAAATTATGACTCCAATATTTTTTAATTTGTTCCCATTCTTTTTCTCTTTTTTCTTTTGATCCTTTATGAATTAATACAGTCAGAATATCCATTTGTTTTAGTTCTATACTTTTTATATACCATTCTTCTATTCCAGGCATCTGTTCCAGTTTCCAGTATTTTGCTATTAGTGTCCTAGCAGCTATTACCAGATAGAGTACTATTCGCCAATATTTTCTTTCTGTTTCTTCCTCTAAAAAAGATGTCATGTTTAATAGGTATAATTCTGGGACACATGGATAGTCTATTTCTAACATTCTTTGTATTCTTTTTTGAATCTTTAACCAGATTTTTTTTATCTTGGAACATGTCCACCACATATGGTAGTACGATCCTTTTTACCTATGGCATTTCCAGCATTTATTTTCTTTCAAATGATATATTTTAGCAATTTTGACAGGTGTGTAATACCATCTATTAGCAATTTTAACATAATTCTCTTTAAAGTTATGTGATGCCGTAAATCTGTTCGTTTTTCCCCATGCCTTCTCCCAGTTGTCTAAGTTTATCTCATGTCCTATTTCTTGTGCCCATTTGACCATATGTGTTGTTACAATTTCTTGCTCTAGCTCCCTATCTAGCAATATCTTATACAATTTTGATATTTTACCTTTTTCAATTTCTCCAAATAGTTTATCTAATTCATTTTGCTCTAATTCCAATCTTTCCATGGACATATCTTCTTTATATTTTTGTCGAATTTGCCATATAGCCAAACCATGTTATATTTTTACCTTTTTCTATTAGTTTTTCTCTTGTTAATATATCCACATTCCCGTTCCTGTCTTTTTTTATTAGGTCTTTATATCTAAGCCATGCACTAGTTTCCTTCTCCAACCCAAAAAAAGCTTCTTGTGTTGAAATCCAAGTGGGGATTCCCCTGTAGAACTTTTTGCTTATTGTATTCCATGTCTTTAATAAGGCTTTTCTGATTACATGTTTATTAAATTCTTTATCAACCTTTTCTTTAGTGTATCCTAGATAGGCGTGCCATCCAAATCTCAACTTAACTGCCTCAAGATTCATTATATGTTTATTTTCTAATTTCACCCAGTCTTGGATCCACATTAAACAACAAGCTACATAAACAACATAACGTGGAAATCTATTGCAGTGTTTTCATGGCATGATTCATTGGGGAGGGGGAGTGCCTTTGTCTTCTGTCTGAAGCCGAGAGATTGTGACTTGCCCAAGGTCACCCAGTGAATTTCCATGGCTGTGTAGGGATTTGAACCTTGGTCTTCAGGCACAAACCGCCACACCACCAAGTGGGCCCTGGAAGCATTTACTGCATGTTAGATTGCAAGCTCCTAGAGGCGGGAACCTGTCTCTCTATTGTCATTCTCTGAAGAAGGGTGAGCTCTGTGGGTTGTGCATTTGTTGTTAACTAGCCTTGTCTGGATCTCGACCCATTGTGACCCTGTGGATGAGACATCTCCAAGACCCCTGTCCTCCACTTGTCTGCTTAGTTCCTGCAAAATTACCAGTGACCTCCGTACTAGAGTCCATCCATCTAGTGTGCGGCCTTCTTTTCTTTCTGCTTCCCTCCACCTTTCCAAGCATTATTCTTTTTTTCCAGTGATTCCTGCCTTCTCTTGATGTGTCCAAAGTACGACAGCCTCAGTTTGGTCATCTTGCCTTCCAGGGAGATTTCTGGCTTCGTCTGCTCTAGGACCCATTTTTTTGTCCTTGGGATCCTTAGCACTCTTCTTCAGCATCACATCATCTCCAATGAATTGATTTTCTTCCTGCCTACTTACTTAACTGTCCAGCTTTCACATCCACACATAGTAATAGGGAATACAGTGGTTTGTAAGATTCTGCCTTTTGTGCTCAATTGTATATCTTTGCATTTTAGGATATTTTCTAATGCTTTCATAGCCGCCCTCCCCATTCTTAATCTTCTTCTGATGTCTTGACTGAAGTCCCCATTCCTATCTATGTTTGATCCCAGGTATGAGAACTCTTTTACTATTTCTGTTTCTTAATTGTCTTGGTTGAATTTGTGTAGACTCTCTGTGATAATTTTTGTTTTCTTTATATTCAACAGTAAGCATGCCTTTGCACTTTCTTTTTTGATCTTCCTTAGTAGTTGTTTAAGGTCTGTGTGACTTTCTGCTGATATTATAGTATCATCTGCATATATTAGATTGTTGATATTCCTTCCTTCTATTTTCACTCCTCCTTCTTTGTCCAGGCCTGTTTTTCTGACAATATCTTCTGCATATAAGTTGAACAAGTAGAGAGAAAGGATGCAGCCTTGTCTGACCCCTTTCTATTTTTCCTTGTTCTTTTCTTACAGTGGCCTGTTGTCCTGAGTACAGATGCCTCATCAGGACTATCAGATGTGTTGGCACTCCCATGTCTTTAAGGGCATTCCATAGCTTTTCATGATCTATGCAAAGACTTTGCTATAATTTATAAAGTACTTGCTGATGTACTTTTGGAATTCCCTGGTGCGTTCCATTAGCCATTGTATATTTGCAGTGTGGTCCCTAGTGTCTCTTCCTTTCCTGAACTCTGCTTGGACCCCTGGGATTTCTTTCTCTATGTATGGTTGGAGTCTGTGCTGCAGAATTTTGAGGATGATCTTGCTTGCCTGGGAGATTTTGCTTGTGTGGGTCCTACATAAATAATAGTAAATAATAACCATGACATAACATATAACTGTAACACACTCAGCTTTGCCTCCAGCTGTGAGTGAGGGCTGTCTGGGGAGAAGCTTTTCCTCCCACCCTTGATTTGGCAGCTGGAGCAAGAAAAGCTGCCTGGTGCTCAGGGACATCCCCTCCAAATACTTGGTCCCTCTACATTTACTGGAGTTAGGGGTGAAGGACCCCTGTGAATGTGGGAAACCTGCACATAAAAAACACTATTTTTACCTCTCTAGGAATCTCCAAGTCCTCCATTGCAACTCTATTGTCAACATCTGCCAGAATAAATAAATAAATAAATAATAGAAGTTGATCATAGAATCATGCTGGAGGACCTACAAATGCCTAGAGAAGTGTTTTTGTTTGGAATGTTCTCCAGCACAACTCTAAGGTCAATGCCTGGTGGAGTTGTGCTGGAGGACCCAGAGATTCCTACAGAATGAAACTTGCAAAAATCAAAGCTGCAAACATGGAGGGACAACTGAACTTCTCCTAGAAGTCCCCACTTGCTCCTTTGGGTCTCTTTGATAACAGGTCTCCTTGACTGGGATTGCCATGAGAGGCTTTGCAGAGGCAACCTCTCCATTTTGATAGAATCATGGAGTTGACAGAGACCTCAAGGACCAGCTTTTACAAAGAGCGTGAATTTTTCAATGGGTGGATGGGGACTGGGTGAATTTGGGGGCCCTTTTGAGGATGCTGTCTGAGGAGTGAGATATTAGAGGTGGGGAGGACACACACAGCACTTTGGCCTGAGAGATGGCCCTTAATCTTCCTCTGTCCTGGTTGGCCAGTTGGTCATTTGGTTGCTCCTCCAAGGATCTGGGAGAGCTGAACCAGGGAGGCTGCCTTGCAGGGAGGTTGGACCAGCTGAATGGCTTTTGGGGTGGTGGGGTGCACACAGGGTGAAGAGGCATTCCCCCTCTTGCTGGCTGTGCACCCCATTCCTCTCCCAGCTTTGAGACCCCAGAAGGGTCCCCTTTTCCCTCCTTGCCAGAGGTAAGTGGCTGATGGAGAGGCTGATGGACAGCATCTCCCCTTCCTCCTCTCTGCTGCTGCTGTGCTGAGGCTGGGCGAGGGCTCCTCCGCACCCCCTCCTCTGCTCCTCTGCCTCTTTGTTTTCTGACAGCAGCCTCCTGGCCTCCCTTCTCATTCCTGTGCCGTAGTCGTGGCAAAGCAGAGAAACCTGCCTGCAGAAGAGGAGGAGGAGGAGGAGGAAGAGGAAGAAGACAGTGACAACCCTTGGTATGGCACACAGAAGGAAGGGAGGGCAGTGTCTGTGCTGGGGGGAGGGAAGTGCTGGCTGACTAGGCCCCTTTTGTGTACCTTTGGGGGAAATCCACTTGCTCCCTGGTCCCTCCACGAGGGGCTCTTGGCGGGAGTTGGGGGTCGGAGGTCACACTCTCCTTTGGAGAGATTCAGCTCACTGCTGCTTTGGCGGTGGCTGCTGTGTGCTCTCCAACAATGGAATGAGCCAGCAGAAGGGGCTCTTATTGGTATTTCTGGGGGTGAGTGCGGGGAGAGAGACCTGTGTTTTTGGGTGTTTGTCTGAAAGGAGGGCAGGGGAGGTGGTGGTGTGGTCAGGAGATCCTGGTGTTTTTATGTGTGCCTGGGTGCACCGGTACAACCGAACTGAGGCTTAGCAGGAGCTCTGCAAGGAGGATGGAGAGGAGAGGTAGGGCTTTTCTTGGTTTATGGTTGTGTGTGTGTACAGGGTGAGGAGGGCAGGAGGAATTGCAGGTGAGGGAGAGAGGAATCCAGAATATGCTGTGTCCCTGGCACACTCAATTTAGTTCTTCTCTTCTGTACATTCCTTAGCAGGCCAACAGCTTCCTCATCCTCTCATCTTCTCTAGCCTTTCAGCTACTCTGTTCCTTTGAGGATCATGTGCCAGGCTGCAGGGTGCCCATCACCCCTGTGTGATTTGAGGGTGAGGAGGCTTTAGACTGGCCTGCAAAGCCACTGCTGTGAAGTGCAGAGAATCATTTTCTAAGAACGTAGTCCTACCAAAACCCACTGCTTGCTTGCATGCCTGCCTGTCCATTCTGAGGAACCTTCTGCTGCCTACCTTGAAGCTAGAGCGTGGCATTTAGGACAAGGGTCTCGTAGCCCCTACATGGCCCATGGTTCAGTCGGGTTCCTTCATTTCTCCTCCTTGAACCTGTGTGCTTTACCTTCAGGTCAGGCCTGGCTTTCCTAGAATCATAGAATCATAGAGCTGGAAGAGACCACAAGGGCCATCCACTCCAACCCCTTACCATCAATCAAAGTATCCTTGACAAATGGCCATCCAGCCTCTGTTTAAAGACCTCCAAAGAAGGAGACTCCACCACAGTCTGGGGGAATGTGTTCCACTGTTGAACAGCCCTTACTGTCAGGAAGTTCCTCCTAATGTTTAAGTGGAATCTCTTTTCCTGCAGTTTGCATCCATTGTTCCGCATTCTAGTCTCTGGAGAAGCAGAAAACAAGCTTGCTCCCTCCTCAAAATGACATCCCTTCAAATATTTAAACAGGGCTATCATATCACCTCTTAACCTTTTCTTCTCCAGGCTAAACACCCCCAGCTCCCTAAGTCGTTCCTCATAAGGAATACTTTCCAGACCCTTCACCATTTTAGTCACCTTCCTTTGGACACGTTCCAGTTTCTCCACATCCATTTTGAATTGTGGTACCCAGAACTGGACACAGTATTTCAGGTGGGGCCTGACCAAAGCAGAATAGAGTACCACTGTTACTACCCTTGATCTAGAGACTATACTTTTATTGATGCAGCCTAAAATCACATTGGTCTTTTTAGCTGCCACATTGCACTGTTGACTCATGTTCAACTTGTGGTCTACTTGGACTTCTAGATCCCTTTTACACATAGTCTCGTTCAGCCAGGTGTCCCCCATTCTATATCTGTGCATTTCATTTTTCCTCCCTAAGTGCAATACCTTACATTTTTCCATGTTGAATTTTATTTTGTTAGCTTTGGCCCACTTTCTAGTCTAGTCCTGCCTTACTTCTCCCAGAAGCTGATGACATCTCCTCCAAACTCTGATTCTATGATTTTGGAGAAGATATCCAGAGTTGCCCCTGACAGGATTTGTTCTTTGCTGAACAGTAAACTATGGATTAATTTCTCTTTTAACTGGTGCGGCTGAGGCTAGTGCTCTGTTGCCCAGAAAGCCTTTTCCTTTCATCCCAGAAATGGGGATTAGAGGATGGCAGGCTGCAGTCCCTCAGAGATATAAGAGTCAAACATTCTAGGCTCAGATGCATGCTGCTTCTGTGTCTTGAAGACCTCAGAACTGTGTACTTAGCAATTGCGGCTTTGCATTTTAGGTGAATGTTGCTGTTGTGTACTTTCAAGTCATTTCCGAAGGTGACACTGTCATGGGGTTTTCTTGGCAAGGTTTGTTCAGAGGAGGTTCGCCATTGCCTTCTCCTGAGGCTGAGGGAGTGAGACTCGTCAAAGATCACCCAGTGGGTTTTGTGGCCGAGCAGGGAATTGAACCCTGGTCTCTAGAGTTACAATCCAGCACTCAAACTGCTGTGCCACAAATGTACTGTATATTTATTTTTTTCACACAGCCTCCCCATCCTTTTTCTTAGCTTCCCACCAGACCAGAGAGAGAAAGTGTTGCGGTTTGAGTGTATTGGATTCAACCAGTCAGCAGCAGGACAAGGCCAGGTGAAAGTTTCCAGGCTCCCTTTCTCCTGTCCAGACAGTCAGGCACATAACCTCCAGCAGGACAAGGCTGGGTGGTGCTTGCGTTCTGCCCGTGGTTCCTGGGTCCTGTCACCCCTTCGATCCTCTTTATCCTCTTCAGATCATCCCCTTCTTCTCTGGCAAGTCTTGCACAATCCCTTGTAGCTGCACGGAGCCTCTTTCTTGCATTTCCTCATACTTGAGTCATTGGAGAGAGACGCTTGGTCTCCCCACCCGTGCCTTTTTTCTTTGAAGCAGTCCTGGTGGCTCCAGCTTTCTGACCACTGCCAGCACCACCCTGGCTGCTTGCAGATTCCACTGTAGTGAGAGATTGATGACCAGGCATCCTCTTCTGCCCTCTGAGTGTCCTCACAACATACACACACACACACTTTCACCTTGGAGGATTTGGTTTGCTTTTGCTCTTAGGAATTATTTCCAAACAACTTCGGCTTCTTCCTGGTTTGGACAGTTTCCAGACCGGAGAGAGAAAGTGCTCTGGGGCTTTTATCCTCGGCTCTGCACTGCCTCCTCGCCAGTTCTGGTTGGAGCTGGGCTGCCAGAAATAGACAAAATCCCTTCCTGGGGTTTCATCAGAAGCAGGAACGCCCAAGGCTCCTTTTGCTGTGCTTGGTCTGAGAGACCTGGCAGGGCCTGTGGGGAAATGCTTGACATTTCTCCAGGTAGAAGCAGATAGCTACGATTGCTTTAAGAGGCCTGTCCAGGAGCTCCCAGTGCCCTGTGGGAAGTGGGCATCAGGTACGATGATCATAAAATGCCCTTTGGACCTCCAGAAGTGCAGCTCTGTGTCTGTGCATATGTGTGTGACAGAGCGAGGTGTACTTATGCCCAGCATGCTCTCAGGGCATACTGACTCCTCCAGGACATGCACTAACAGTAGAAAAGATGCTTGAATGCCATGCAGGTAAAAGGACCCCCTTCTTATGAACCTGGCTGGAGCTGTTAACTGGTTGTTGCCTTACAAAACCGGGGGGTGACAGTGCTGATTTGGCTCACGTGTCATGGTATGTAAGGGGAAAACTTCAGACAGAGCATCCTTTGCTGTTTCCATGAGGTGAGGAGTTTTGGAATAAGGAACATAGAACATAGAATCATAGAGTTGGAAGAGACCAAAAGGGCCATCCAGTCCAACCCCCTGCCATGCAGGAACTCCCAATCAAAGCATCCCTGACAGATGGCCATCCAGCCCCTGCTTAAAGACCTCCAAGGAAGGAGACTCCACTGCCCTCCGAGGGAGTGTGTTCCACTGTCGAACAGCATTTACTGTCAGGAAGTTCTTCCTAATGTTGAGGTGGAATCTCTTTTGATTGGACCACATGATATTGCTGGCCGTTCCTTCATCCGTTTGCCCTTCCACCCCAGTGTGGTCTCTTCTGACTGGCAATAGCTTTCCAGAAGGACTTGTCAACCCAGCTGCCTGAGACCCTTTAACAGGCCACCTGGGGTGGTTTGGCCTTCAAGGTGCAATGCATGTCCTTAGTCCTGGCTCCTTACACCTGGCCACACTTAAATGACCAAGGCAGTGAGGAATAGTTGGGAGGAGGCCTCCTGGTCCATGGGAGGATGCAGGCAGTCCTGCTGTTCAGACAGGATCCTCTGACCATATTTGGTCCTGCCCCCCCAGATGGGCCTTTGACACAGGATGACTAGGACCCAACATGCTATGGTGGCTTCTTCCAGGAAGGTTCAGTGCTTCCTTTCTTAGATAGCCCAGAGGGATGGTGTTGTCCAAGTGAGCATGAAGCGGGTACCAGGTTTGGTGAAGATTCGGTGAGCAGTGTTTTAGGGTGGGGGTTAGCCTATTGTGTGTGGAGAACAGGGAAAGAGCCTATTGTGTGTGGGGAAGATGGCTCTTAGAATTTTAGAGCTGGAAGGGACACCAAGGCTGGATGCCCATCTGTCAGGAATGCTTTGATTGAGATTTCCTGCATGGCAGGGGGGGGTTAGACTTGTGGTCTCTTCCACCTCTGTGGACCTTATCACATAGGGGCTAATTTTGGCATTAAAAAGAGATTAAAGCACATTTAAAGCATCCTGCAAATAAAGCGAAAATGTCAAGTAATTGCGCGAATGATTACCACACAC
Organism: Urosaurus nigricauda; assembly: GCA_034509955.1. Lineage (NCBI taxonomy): Eukaryota > Metazoa > Chordata > Lepidosauria > Squamata > Phrynosomatidae > Urosaurus > Urosaurus nigricauda. The sequence goes on from JAOEGL010000002.1 coordinate 4,550,555, forward strand.
AATTATACAAATAAAGTGATATCAGAAATGCATTGTCGCTGAAATCCCAAAATAAAAAGATGCACATTAATGCTTCTTTGTGACTACCTTACCTTCGTAAGGTACTACCTTACCTTCACCAGTTACTTTAATGGCGACTTTTGTGTGACGTGTGAAATCGTTTTGCATAATGACATGATATTCACAGGATAAACTCTCAGTCTCCTTTGTGTGATAAACTCCTATGATTCTATGATTCTTAGGGCTACCTACTTCAGCTCCCTTCTGCCATGCAGGAATCCACTTCCAAAGCATTTCTGAGGGGTGAGCCATCAGTGCTTCTCAGGGGCCAGCAATTATTGTCTCCCAGTATGCCATATTTGCTGCTGTTTCTTTCTTTCCTGGAAACTCGATGTGGACCAGCAGCCAATAGCTCTAGGACTGTCACTGGCCAATGAACCATGGCTTTGGTGGTTGGAGAAGCCAGAGAGGGGGTCTGCTCTGCTGTGGAAGGGCTCTTTTGGTCAGCGAGTGCTGCTAGTCAGCAATTTTGGGGTTTGCCTCCTCCTAGTTCCGAAGGGGCCCCATCTGTGCATTCCCTTCCCGGCTGGCTTAGAGAGGGGCTATTTAAAACTCACTGAAGTGGCAAATGCTGGGAACCTGCCACAGAGTGGGGATGGCAGTGGTGGGCTCCACTTTTCCCCTCACTTCCCCTTCTCTTCTTGAGCCTGTCCATCTTGAGTTTGCTGGAATAAGAAGAAGAGGAGGAGCAGAAGGAGGAAGGCCAGCCGGTGTCCAGCCAGCCTTGTTGGGCTCTGCAGTCCTGAGCAAAGCGGGCAGCTGCTTTTGCCTGCAAGGCAAGCAAGGCCCATCACTCTATATAAGGGTTAGGTGGAGGAGAGAGGAGCACCTGCAGGGACCAGGCTTAAGTTCCTGGGAGGGGACAAGCCTAATGGAGACCGCTTTGGCTAGCAGATCCCCCTTCCCACTTGTTGACCCTAGATTTCCAGAGTCTGGCTTCCCCAGGGAGGTAACCCATCTGTGTGTCTGCCTATCTTTCTGGAATGTGTGTTTGGGAGGGTTGTGTGTGCTAGAATGCTTCCCTTTCTCAACCATGGCTAGAATTAATCAGTGGAATTTTTGGGTGGCAGGGGGAAACCAGCCTCTAACCAGCCAGTGTGGGGCTGTCCAAGGTTGATATGTCTAAAAATACAGTGAACCAGGGTTTGGGTGGGAGGCACATCCTCTGTGGCTTGCTTCCTTAATGGGCAGGGGACACTCTGTATGTGCCCAAAGACACTCTTGGGTTAGGCAGAATTGGGCAGAGAGCTAAGCCAGGTCATTTTCAGGTAGATTTAGTGCTTTTGGGGGCTTCACAATCCATTTAAAAGTTGGATATGTGATTCTGGAGGTTTTCAGGAGAAGTAATTGACTCCCCTTTTATTGGCCAGGAAAGGTATGGGGGACTTGAAGGCCCCAGAAACAGCCTTGAGGGCCACATGAGGCTCCAGGCCGCCCTTGCCCGCCTCAGATGTACTGAATGTTCTCCTCATTAGAGAATGAAGAGGCACTCTGCATGTGCTCAGAGGTTCCTCCCTTTGCTCGCCTTGCTCCCTTTGGGCGCTTTCATCCTTATCCTCCTGCCAATGGGGGTGGCTTTGCCAGTCCTTGGGCACATTGAGGAAAGAGCTTTCCATCTTCAGAAGAATGTAGAAAGCTCAATGTGAAGTAGAAGGCTCTCATGGCCGGTATCCATAGTTTTTTGTGAGTTTTTCAGGCTATGTAGCCATGTTCAAGAAGAGTTTATTCTTGACTTTTCACCAGCATCTGTGGCTGTCATCTCCAGAGAGTGCATTCTCCGAAGATGCCAGCCACAGATGCTGGCAAAATGTTAGGAATCAACTCTTCTAGCACATGGCCACATAGCCCAAAAACCCCACAAAAAACAATTTGGAAAGCTCTTCTGTGCCTTTCTTGTTGTCTCTGGGTTCAAGAAGCAAGAAAGGGATTTGCCAGTGGATCCGTGTCTTATTCTGAATAGTTTCTCACCAAATCTCCCAAGCTGCCAGCCTGGTCTTTTTGGGAGAACATACCTCACAATTCTCCTGTGACCATACTGGCTTGGAAAATCTGGGAGTTGTAGTGCTCAACTGTAATGATCCCAGGCTGTGGTTCCCAGTCCTACTTCTGGCTGTTGTCGAAGTGGTTTTGCTTCCCTCTGGGTGGTGCCTTTTGGGGCGCAGTAGGGAAAAGAGTGGCCAGGGGTCTGGTTCCCTGGGGGTCTCTGCTTGTGGGCTCTTGGGTTTGAACCCTGGCTCTTCATAACTGGGATGAATCTCTGAGGACAGTTGGGCTATATATCTGCAGGCTTGTGTACATGTGTTTTAACCGATGTTGTTTGTTAAGTGGTGTTGCCCCCTACCTCAATTAATGGGGAAAGGTGGGTAATAAATAAATAAAAAAATAAAATTTGCAGTAAAATTTGGGGTGCCTTGGATTTTTCAGATTCACAACAACCATGAGGTTTCTGTATACAATTATAAGTATTGTATAAGTATTGCTATTTGCAGCTAAATGTGATTAAGCAGCCACATTCAGAGGCCATTTTGGTGTAAAATGGCAACTTCTCATGAATTATTTCTGGCCAAAAAGCACCCCAACTTTTTTTTTAACCTGTCCATCAAGGACTAATTAGTACTATGTTATGTATTATATTTTGTATTTTTGCATTTTTCATATTTTTATTTTTCTTGTACCTTGGTATTAGATTATAAATCTGTTTGTATATGTTGTGTATTTAGATATTTAATTTATTTGCTTATGTAAATCATTTATGTATTTTGTGTATTTGTTTATCTACTTTTGTAAACCGCTTTGATCTATTTGGAAAGGCGTTATATAAATAAAAATTATTATTATTATTAATATTATGTGCTCATGGAGAGAAGCACAGTTAAAGGCAGACAGATGTACTTACATATGTCTCTACGCATACGCACATAAATACAGCAGCCATTTTAAAACGTGGTAGTGGACAGATCTCCCACTCTTGGGGACTTGTCATTCCTGTTCCTACTAGGTTGCCAGTGCGAATCTACTAGCCGCACATATTACACATCCAGATTTTCTTGGAAAATCCAGAGCAAACCACACCACTATCCACAAAGTAAGCCTTCAGGCACTGAAACCCCGTGATAATTCTCCAAAATTGACAAGAACATTGTATAGTTTTTTGGTGGGTTTTTTGGGCTATGAGGCCATCTTCTAGAAGAGTTTTTTCCTGACGTTTCGCCAGCAGCTGTGGCTGTCATCTTCAGAGAATGCTGGCATTTTGCTGGCAATTTGAAGCGAGTGAGGATTTTTAAATAGTGTAGACAAATGCAGCAAGTGCTGTTCCATTAGGGGATTAGGAAGGGGTCCCATGTTGGGGGAGAGGTGGGATATAAAATTGATTGATTGATTGATTGATCCATTAATTAATTAATACAAGGAATGAACTCAGAGACATAGCTGAGTTAGTCTGTAAATATCAGTATGCAAAGAGATCTTGTAGCACCTTTGAGATCAAAATAAATTGTGATCTAAGCTTTCCTTGATTTCATCTACTTCCTTGGATGCAACTTCTTTTGCTGAGTTAGTCTCAAAGGCTCTGCAAGATCCCTCTGCATTTGCAATTAATACAGATTAGAGTTAGTACCCATTACAGTACAGTACTATGGCTGCTTCTGTTCTTACTGCTTTTATTATACTGGCAATGTGCTTTTGCTTCAAGACTCCGCTCAGAGGATGATGGTTAGTCTTCTCATTTAGACCAGGTAGAGAAGAGAGGAGAAACCAATGGAGGAGGGAGCAGGAGGAATCTGGCCAGGTCGGGCTTTCCCCGGATGGGAATATATCATGTCTTTATAACCCCTTAGAGCTCCTACAGACAAGGCAAATTTGTTGAGAGATTGCTGGAGGTTAGGCTATGTTTTGTTGTAGTTCTCGGGGCTTTAAAAACAACATTTAGACAGCATTTCAGTTACAGAATCATAGAATCTTAGAGTTGAAAGGGATTACCAAGGGCCATTTACTCCAATCCTTTGTCATGCATTAATATACAACTAAAGCACTCTTGAAAGATGCCTGTTCAACATTTTGTTTAAAAACCTCCGAAGATGGAGAGTTCACCAACGTCTGAGGCAATCCATATTTCCCTGTTGAATAGCTCTTGCACTCATGCAAGACCTCTTCCTAATTTTAGATGGAATCTCTCTTCTTGTTTGAATCCAATGTTTCAGGTTCTAGTCTTCAGAGCTGCAGAAAACAAGCTTATCTTTTATATAACATTCCTTCAGATATTTCAAGATGACTCATATCACATCAGTCTTCCCTTCTCCAAGCTAAACATCAACCTTTCCTCATTAGACTTGTTTTGCAGACTTTTGACCATCTAGATCACCCTTCTCTGGGTACATTCCAGTTTCGTGATATCCTTCTTGAACTGTTGTGCCCAGAACCCCAGACACAGGATTCCTCCAGGTGAGGTTTGACCTAAAATAGTTTATTCTAATTCCTGGCACCAACTGTGATATTTTTATCTCCACCCTTGTGTGGATTTCTTTTTATTTCCAAGAAAAATAAGAACAAAAATAGCGTCTTCTCTTCTTTCTTCTTAATCTTTTTAAAACTCAGAATGCTATAGTGCATTCAGAGAAATTGTACTTTTGCTCTATGACACAATAAGTAATTTTTTTAAAAATCCAGAAAGGAGAATGTTTGCTCATCAGACTATATAGGACCACCTCAGATAAACATGCCATGGTTTTTCAAAGCCCTTGGAAGAGTTGTTGTGCAGATCTAAGAAAAAGCTTACAAACAGCCTCACTGAAAGAATGGAACAAACAATTGTAGAGCCAGAAACAGCTGTCAAAACCCAAGGAGCTCTGTTGATACTGTTAAACGATTACTGCCTGAATCATCAACAGATGTTGGAAAGGAGGGAAAGAGGGCCACTCCTCCTCCTTAAGTCCAGGAGCCAAGGCATGGGAGGAGTCCAGGTGGAAGGAGGGCAAACAAACACTCTCTCAGCCGGTCTTCACTGGCAGATGTTGGAAAGGAGGGAAAGAGGGCCATTCCTCCTCCCTAAGTCCAGGAGCCCAGGCATGGGAGGAGCCCAGGTAGAAGGAGGGCAAACAAACACTCTCTCAGCCGGTCTTCACTGGCAGAGGTTGGAAAAGAGGGAAAGAGGGCCATTCCTCCTCCTTAAGTCCAGGAGCCAAGGCATGGGAGGAGCCCAGGTAGAAGGAGGGCAAACAAACACTCTCTCAGCCGGTCTTCACTGGCAGATGTTGGGAAAGAGGGAAAGAGGGCCACTCCTCCTCCTTAAGTCCAGGAGCCAAGGCATGGGAGGAGTCCAGGTGGAAGGAGGGCAAACAAACACTCTCTCAGCCGGTCTTCACTGGCAGATGTTGGAAAGGAGGGAAAGAGGGCCATTCCTCCTCCCTAAGTCCAGGAGCCCAGGCATGGGAGGAGCCCAGGTAGAAGGAGGGCAAACAAACACTCTCTCAGCCGGTCTTCACTGGCAGATGTTGGAAAGGAGGGAAAGAGGGCCATTCCTCCTCCCTAAGTCCAGGAGCCCAGGCATGGGAGGAGCCCAGGTGGAAGGAGGGCAAACAAACACTCTCTCAGCCGGTCTTCACTGGCAGATGTTGGAAAGGAGGGAAAGAGGGCCATTCCTCCTCCCTAAGTCCAGGAGCCAAGGCCTGGGAGGAGCCCAGGTAGAAGGAGGGCAAATAAACACTCTCTCAGCCAGTCTTCACTGGCAGATGTTGGAAAGGAGGGAAAGAGGGCCATTCCTCCTCCCTAAGTCCAGGAGCCCAGGCATGGGAGGAGCCCAGGTGGAAGGAGGGCAAACAAACACTCTCTCAGCCGGTCTTCACTGGCAGATGTTGGAAAGGAGGGAAAGAGGGCCATTCCTCCTCCCTAAGTCCAGGAGCCCAGGCATGGGAGGAGTCCAGGTGGAAGGAGGGCAAACAAACACTCTCTCAGCCGGTCTTCACTGGCAGAGGTTGGAAAAGAGGGAAAGAGGGCCATTCCTCCTCCTTAAGTCCAGGAGCCAAGGCATGGGAGGAGCCCAGGTAGAAGGAGGGCAAACAAACACTCTCTCAGCCGGTCTTCACTGGCAGATGTTGGGAAAGAGGGAAAGAGGGCCACTCCTCCTCCTTAAGTCCAGGAGCCAAGGCATGGGAGGAGTCCAGGTGGAAGGAGGGCAAACAAACACTCTCTCAGCCGGTCTTCACTGGCAGATGTTGGAAAGGAGGGAAAGAGGGCCATTCCTCCTCCCTAAGTCCAGGAGCCCAGGCATGGGAGGAGCCCAGGTAGAAGGAGGGCAAACAAACACTCTCTCAGCCGGTCTTCACTGGCAGAGGTTGGAAAAGAGGGAAAGAGGGCCATTCCTCCTCCTTAAGTCCAGGAGCCAAGGCATGGGAGGAGCCCAGGTAGAAGGAGGGCAAACAAACACTCTCTCAGCCGGTCTTCACTGGCAGATGTTGGGAAAGAGGGAAAGAGGGCCACTCCTCCTCCTTAAGTCCAGGAGCCAAGGCATGGGAGGAGTCCAGGTGGAAGGAGGGCAAACAAACACTCTCTCAGCCGGTCTTCACTGGCAGATGTTGGAAAGGAGGGAAAGAGGGCCATTCCTCCTCCCTAAGTCCAGGAGCCCAGGCATGGGAGGAGCCCAGGTAGAAGGAGGGCAAACAAACACTCTCTCAGCCGGTCTTCACTGGCAGATGTTGGGAAAGAGGGAAAGAGGGCCACTCCTCCTCCTTAAGTCCAGGAGCCAAGGCATGGGAGGAGCCCAGGTAGAAGGAGGGCAAACAAACACTCTCTCCACCGGTCTTCACTGGCAGAGGTTGGGAAAGAGGGCCATTCCTCCTCCTTAAGTCCAGGAGCCAAGGCATAGGAGGAGCCCAGGTAGAAGGAGGGTCTTCACTGGCAGATGTTTAAGTATTTGAACAGATGTCATATTGAGGATGGAGCAAGCTTGTTTTCTGCTGCTCCAGAGAATAGGACCTGAAGCAAACTACATGAGGAGAGACTCCACCTGAACATTAGGAATAACTTTCTGACCGTGAGAGCTGTTCAATAGTGGAAGATGCTACTGCCTCAGAGGGAGGGTGATGGAGTCTCATTTTTTGGAGGTTTTTAAGAAGAGACTGGAGGGCCATTTGTCAAAGGGAGGGCTTGGATAGTGTCTTCCTGCATGGCAGAAGGGAGATGGACTGTATGGTCCTTGGGATCTCTTCCAATTCTATGATTTTATGATTCTGTAAGTTCCTATGCCCTTGGATGAAGAAACTGCAAAAATGTCTGGCCTGTTTTTAAATACATTATCCCTGATCTCTAGTTGCCTTTCTGGTTTTAATGAGACATCCTTCTTCTACCAACTGTAACTATAAATTCTTGCTGTTGCAAAAGGGTGAAAACAGCATTTCTTGATTCTTGAAAGGAAGTACTGTAATTGGTTTCTCTAATAGTCCAGTGTCTAATCATGACCTGTCATTCCCTCCTTCTCGGGGGTTGGACTGGATGGCCCTTGTGGTCTCTTCCAACTCTATGATTCTATGATTCTATGATTCTATGATTCTTTGAAAACTGAATCCCAGTATGTTTAAATTTTTTTCCCTATATTGTATCTATATTGAGTTACCTCTTCAGCAGGCCTTGTTTATCCTAACATAGAAGTGATTTTCCTGTTATGCAATCAACTACCATCCAAATAGTGCCTTCTGAATTGTCTTTTAAGAGTCACACAGTGTTAATTGTGATGCCAAGCTCTAAACCCATGTCTAAATAATTTCAGGAATATTAATGTAGAGATATTTGGCCATTTTTTCTTGATAAGAGGTCAGGCCTAAACCTGGTTCTATTCACATTACTTACAAATATCTCAAAGGGATGAAACAAAGATCTCAAAAGTTATGTGGTTTTGAAAAGGACCAAATTTTCCACAACAGATACCCATTTCAGGATTACACTATACAGTTGTAAATGGTGGTAGAGAGGGACAAACTATGGTCAAATTTACCAGGTCCAAAGCTTTCAAACAAAGATTCTTCTGATTCTTTTGCCATGAAGCTTGTTGGTGTGTGTGTGTGTGTGTGTGTGTACATTGTCTTAATCTCATACTTGTTTCCTTAGAAAATCAACTTTTCAAATGGTCAATACTGCTTTTAATAATATTGTTTCATATTTGGAATTTGGTTATTTTTTTTTATTTTTTATTTTTTTTATTTTTTGCTATTATTTTGTCTTGACATATGGTAGCCAAATGAATGAGAGACCTCCCAGAGATCTCCAGGTTATGGGCAGCGGCAATGGCTTCAATGATGGTGATGATGGTGATGATTTTACCCTCCTCTCTATATGGATTGAGGCAGAAAACAATAGGTTAAAATACAGCAACAGATTGGACACAAAACATAATAATATTTGCTTTTAAACCCTCTCCACGTAGATTGAGACAGGGAACAATAAAATATTAAAGTACAATAACAAATTAGACACAACATAATTTTTATTGTTTACTCTCCTCTCCATATGGATTGAGGCAGGTAACAACAATAGATTAAAATGCAACAACAGATTGGACACATGTCATTTAAAACCAATATATATTAAAAACAATCAATTCATACTTTAAAACTAATGGAAGAAAGTGGCCTTTAGTGCTATTTTGAACTTGGGCACCATATCCAGCTGGCAGGTCATTCCACAGTGTGGAGGCAGCTTCAGACAATGCTGTACAAAATCTTGGATCATTTTCGCCAGGGCTTTAATACTAGAAAGAGTACTGATAAGGGGATATTTTGAAATAATGCATCTGTCTCTCTTTCTCTTGCCAGCATTGCTGCTGAGTTGCCTCCCAAGCCCACGAGGACTTTGTGGTGGTGACTGGGAGGTGGAACCCAAGTCGTAGCCCGTGATGGTGGGAGCCATTCCCCGGCAGCCACGCCGCTTCTGGGGAGTGCTGGAGTGGCAGGTGTCTCCTGCCAGCTGCACCGGGAATCATCTGCTGCTAGAGAGGGAGAGCAGGACGGCCAGGAGAAACTGTTTTCAGTGGCTGAGCGGTGAGTGTTGAGGTGCTGCCTTGGCCCTTTCCTGCACCTCATTTCTATAGCTAGAAGGGCCACTGGAGATGAGTCTTCAGGACCAGCCTCTCTTATCTTTGACTAGCTTGTTGTGGCTGCTCCCTCAGAGGGGGTAGCTATCCTGTCCCCACAAGTCCCTGCCACCCATTCAGGGGTTCTCCTTCTGGCTCTGGTTGGAAGGCCTGGGGTTGGGTAGCCCAACAGTCTCAGCATCACTCTGGGGGGTGCTGGTTCCACTGTGGCTGTGGGTTAAGGGAGTTGTGCAAAACTGGGGAGGACATGGGGAGTCATTTCCAATTGCCCCCCCCACACACACCTGTAGGTTAAATTGCTCCTCCTGATGGAACTGGAAGTGATGTGATGCCACTCCCATCATTTTGGGGGTAGCAGGGTGTGTGTGTAAGTGTTTGCTATACCTCACTATATGTTTGTAGTAGTCAGTTAGGGGTTCTGTAGTTAGGTTTTTAAAAAACCTTTGGGGGGCTTAAATGGCTTTTTAAGGAAGAGGTCTATTTTGGGGGTGTTCTAAGGGCTTTTGGGATCTCCAGCAAGGACTTTTATAGTCTGCACAGCAGCCCCTTGCATCACCTGTGGCGCACATGTTTCTCACCCCTGGTGTAACAGGTTTCCCAGGGCCAAGCAGAAAGCGGTGGGGAGCAGCATCAGGAACCCATTTTACCTTGGTGGCATCAGGGTATCCTAAGCAGGCTGAGACCCTCAGCCTGTCTAGGAGACCCCAAGAGGAGCCTGATGCGCCTGTGGAAAAGGAAGACTCTGATGCTGCTGATGCTGCTGTTGCTACTGACAGGGCAGGACCCTGGCTCTCAGCTGGCATTGAGACTTCAGATACAGTGCTGTCTCCTAAAAGGAAGGAATGACAGAAGTGATGGGAACCTAGGATTTCTTTAACACCTATGCTGTATTAGCTACAGCTGGAGATATTACAGCAGCCGGAGAAGTGGACACCAAAAGTGCATCCAATAGGCTACATGTAGTCTCTCGTTTTTAATTTTTTAAAAAATGTTTTTCTCCTCAAATGGCTTTAAACACCTCCTTGAGGCCTGGGGAAGGGAAGAGAATCTCCCCACATGTCTGACCCTCTCCTGGCCCTGGGAGAGGTAGTATTTCTGCCAGGAAGTGACCTAGAATTTGACATTTGGGCTGCTTCCTGTTAGAGAAAAAAGCCCTCCTGGAGCTAAAATGGCCCAAGGGAGCCAGGAGGATGGCAGAATTGCCCCATTGGGGCCTCCTAGAGATGCTTGAAGCAATTGGGGAAAATTGTGGGGCAGTGGTCCAATGCACATCTGAATCCCCAACAGTGTTCCAGCTCCACTGTTCATGAAGGTGAGAAGACAAGGAAGGTGGAACAGGCGGGGGTTGGGGAAAACATGGTGAGAAGACAACCTTGGAGAGTAGAAGGCGGTGGTAATCCCATGGACACAGAGGACCTCTTGGCTGCAGTTCTGCTGGAACCTGGTTGGAGTGACTCCTGAGGCCTCATCTGTCCCTATACCCTCTCACCCTCCCTGCTTTCTCTCCCTTTTAGATGTGGCTCTGCAGTTGGTTTTGTAGCAGGAGGCTGGTGCAGACGCCCTAACCTCGTAGCACTTTAGCGTCTGCCCTTCCTGCCCACCACTCCCCATGCGGCACATCAACACGGACTCAGCTCTCCCCCAGGAGCGCAAGAGAGGCGCGAGCCAGGAGGAGGTGGAGGAGGACGGTGAGGAAGAGGAGGAAGGAGAGGAGGAAGGGCTGCCCCACCCCTGGTGCCGGCACCATGGTGTCCTGATGGGCTGCAGCTCACCGGAACTGACGTGCCAGAAGGTCTACCAGGTCTCCATCTTCTCCCCGCCGGCCAGCTGCTCTCACCCTCCAGAGCAGAGGTCACCTGGGCGTCAGCCTGTGAAGCGAACTTGCCCTGGGCCCCAGAGGGTGGCCGAGGAGGGTGAGTGGGATGCCAAGCGGGGCCGCTGGGAGGAGGATGATGCCATTGAGGATGGGCTCCTGGTGGATGAGCTGTCTCTGGGGGGCTCTGCACAGCACTTCTCCCACAGTGGCCTCCGGGTGGTGGAGCACTGCCGGGAAGGTAGCCCCAGCCGACTGTGTGTGGGAGGCCCTGCCAGGGCTCGAGGGAGGGCTGCCAATGCCACTACCGTCACTACGCACGGGCTCTGCACACTTTGCGATACTTTGCACACGACGACAACAGACTACACCCCATCCTCGCTTGGGGATTTACCCTCTGCCTCTGGAAACTCCTGGAGGCAGGAAGAGAACGGGACACAGCAAGACGAGGGGGGCAGCAGTGGTGGCAGCACTCCTCGCCTCAGCAGCCGCCACTGCCTACTTGATCCTGATTTGCACAACCTAGCACACCCATCGCATGAACCAGACCCCCAGACGCCCTGTGGTGGGGACACTGAGCCTGACACCTCAGTGACATTGGCGACCCAGGGCCCCAGCACCCACCCAGGGCCTGGGTGTGCTGAGAAGACTCCATGTTCCAGCACCAGGCTCCTTGGAGGCAGCGCCAGCAGTTGCCCTGCGAAGCGGAAGCTGCTTCCTTCAATAGAGGGGGCCACAGAGACGGGCTCCGAGGACGAAGGACCACCGCCTGCCCGGAAGAAGAGGGCCCTGCAGAGCCCCGCTGTTCCAGCTTCCTGCCGCAGCACCGATGCCAAGGGTGCCCCCTTCTGGAACCACCTGCTTCCAGCTGCCAAGGTGGGTCCTTGGCTTGACTTGTTCTGAGAGCAGGAAGCTGCATCCCTCTCAGGTTCACTGTTAAACAAACTCTCATCTCTTCTAATAACCAAGCTCTGGAAGTTTTTTCAGAACGATTTATTGGCTAAATAAATGACATTAAATGATATTAGGGTATTGTCAGCTCTTAAGCATATTCAGTTACATACATTTTCATACAGTTACATACATTTTCATACAGTTCAATTGAGGGTCCCACCCCACATCCAGACAGCAATACCCATTGGTCAACTCAATCCAGAATTTCCCTCTCAGGCAACTTTCTGACCACATTCCCATAATCTTATTGTTTGCACTATAAATCCCAAACACCACATTGTTTCACAAAGACTGTTTTCCCTGTTCTCAACTTCCTGAGCCTCCAGATGTCCACAACTATAAACAGCTCCCTCTTCTCACAGTGATAACCCCATCTGGTTGATTCACAAACAATTCCCCGTTCCCAGGATATGGCCAGACCTGGGTGAATTGTCACATTAACTTAACACACATCAACCCTTTCTTATAACTATACAATAACCTTTAAATTTGATCTACTAATAACTATCATCATATCATATATCCCATTAACTTTCCTTAAAAATATCCAGGCATCCCTTCGTTAGCATTAACCCAACTAACATGTGCATGTCAGTTATCCCATTGGTCCATTTGCACATACATTCTCTTAGCTCTGGCTCAAGGCACGAAGCATAACAACCTGGAACTTGCAATCCCAACATCTACAATCACACATAACCATTAATGACAGGTAATTTCTAGGAACAGCACCTCTTTGGAATGGGCAGCCTCAAGTAAATACACCAAATCCCTGGCCGGCATCTGTCCAGGCTGGGGCTGCCTCCTTCCTTGAGTTGCACCCTATGCCTTCCCACCACATCTCCCAGTTTCTAGTCAGCTGCATATGCATTTGCTTTTTGTGCAGCTTCTAGAAAGTGGGTGCATGGTAGAGGGTTTTCAAGAGAGCTGCGCACAGTCAGTCATACCCTGAGTGAGTGGGTGGAATGAAGCACATTTGTGATTGGGTCTTGTGGGTCACAGGCAGCCTGTGGGATATTTCTCCACAGGCTCCCCTGGACACCTTTTTTCTTCCATCTTTTCCCCTGGGTGTGAGCATGCAGCATTTCCTGGACTACTTTCCTCTCCAGTTTTGACTTTTGAGCCACAGATGAGAACTTTCCTTAGAGGGGTGGTGGTGATTTGGGGGAGGCAGTTTGGCTGAGGAGATTTTCTGGTTGTAGCCTTCACTTTACTTCAGAAACTGTGCCTCACTCTTTTTCTCCCCCCTCCAAGGCCAAGATGGTGGCAGTTAAGATAGAGGGAGGGCCTTTCATCTTCCTCTAGGCTTAGGCATAGTGGAGCTGGGCCTGCCTCTCCTCCCTTCCAAGGCCAGGATAGTACCAGCCAAGATGGAGGGAGGTTGACCCACATGGCACCGTTGACCCACGTGAGCTCCACAGCCTTCCCATCTGCTCACGTCACCATGGGGACCGTTCAGTCTTACCTTGACTGATTATTATTAATTACCCTATTCCAACTGCTACTGCTGTGGCCTCTGCGGGAGAGACGAGCAGCCAGGCAGTGCTCTGTCATACCTTTATTCCAGCATCTGGTGAAAGCCCATTCCTTCATTCCAACTCCTTCTCCTTTGTGTCTCTTCTGGCCCAGGGCTTGGCAAACAGCAAATCTGTCAGCTGTCAGCTGAAGACTGTACTGCGTCTCAAACAGTAAGTGTTCCTTGCCCTAAAGCTTGCTCCTAATAATAATAATAACATTTAATAATATTTATTTATTTATACCCCGCTCTTCAGCCCTAAAGACTATCAGTGGCTGTTGCCATGGGGCAGAGTAGGACACACATCCACATGCTTCCCTGCTCCTTGAGGTTATGCAGGTGCAGCAACTGAGCCTGGCCTGTGTGGAGGAGCTGGGCCAAGGGCTATGACAGCCTTCTGGAGGGCCAGACCTGTTGATGCATCTTGTTGTTCTGGTCCAGCCTGTCCATGGTCTTTCTTGGCTCTGCCTCCTGAGAGGCTGGCAGGGGTGGGACCCTGGATGACATCTTATCATCCACTGGCAGGAAGAATTTTTCCCCAAAGGTATACCCCCCCCCCCCCGCCAGCAGACTGATGTTAGCCCTTCTGACCCAACAGGAGATCTCTCCGCAGCAGCCTCCGCAGGACTTCAGTGGGCAGCCGGTCCCCTCCAAGCCCTTGGGCCACCACCTCCACCAGCCGTGCCCTCCTGGGGAACTTTGAGGTAAAACTGAGCCATCCTGGAGCAGATGGGAGGAAGATAAGGTTGTTGGGTGGGTTTCCTCCGGGATTACCAGACAGCAGTTCTGGGGTGAATGGGGAAAGGCAGAGTTGTCCTCTTCCTCCTCCCTTTGTCCCACGTGGCCAGCTTCTCATCCTCAGCAGAGTGAGAATGGAGGAAACAAAAATCCAGAATCAGCATCCTCCCTCATTAGCCAGGTCACCAGCAGTGGGTGCTTCTGGCCTGTCCTCTATTCAGATGTAGCATAGCCCTCCACCTTGCTGACCACACTTACCCGCACATGGTTGGGCTCTTGGGGCCATCTCAATTCCTCCCATGGTGCACCCGTGGGAGAAGGATGATGATCTTGGGGGTCCTGTAGAGGATGAAAGAAAGAGTTTTGGTTTTTGGAAGCTACATCATCCTCATGATCAGTATTAGTATTATTCAATGGTCAACCATTATTATATGTTCAACCATCAGATGATGAGAATGATCATAGTACTACTGATAATGATTCTTTTTTACACAAATAAAATACATCATCATACTTGTCTGTTATACATTGATACAAAAGTTGTTACTTCCTTTTTGCTCATCATATTCATTTTTAGTTTTAAACTTGAAAATTATTGACCTCTTGATAAATCTTCTATTGTTTTACTCTACATGTAAAAGCCATGGTAATACAAATAATGATTCTAATAATAATATGATAAAAATTTCCATCCAAGGAGAAGGAAAGGATGAAGATTGCTGTTATTATTGATTGTGACAGTCAATAGGGAAGAAAGTAGCAAAGGGGCCTGATAAAGCACAAGGCAGGGTTTGGGGGGATACTGGAGGCTGGATAAGGAAAGTGTGGCCCCAGCCAGAGCACCTAAGTTGCTACATATCTCTCCCACCCCATGGGCAAAGGAGAAGCACTCTTCTACTTTCCATGGCCCTTGAAGACCCTCCATTTTTGTATCCCCTCTTTCCTCATCTACTTCCTTCCCTGCCCAGGAGTCCATGCTGAAGGGCCGCTTCCCACCATCCGGCCGCATCGAGGGCTTCACTGCAGAGATCGGAGCCAGTGGCTCTTACTGCCCGCAGCATGCCACCCTGCCTGTGGAGGTCACCTACTTCGACATAGCAGAGCACAGCGCCCCCTCACCCTTTCTGGTAGGCATTGTGGGGATGAAGGGACCGGACAGGAGACAGAAATCTTGCCAGCAAGAAAGGGGGAGAGGGCTGGGGGTTGGGAGGGGAGGCTGGGGAGCAGTGGCTCTTAGACCTACAATGTCTGAGAGGTGGCTCCTTGCTCTTAATAGAATTCTACAGTCAGAAGAGACCTCAGGGGCTAGCTAGTCCAGCCCCTTTCCAGTTCAGGTAATACATAGTTAAAACACCCCTGAGAGGCGGGCATCCAACCTCTGTCGAAAGGCCTCCTGAGAAGGAGAGTCAAGGAAGTCCAATCTACTGTTCAACAGTTCTCAGCATCAGAAGGTTCTTCCTAATAATGAGATGGAATCCCTTGCTATTTGAATCCCTTGTTTTGTGTCTGTCAGTCTCCAAAGCAGCCGAAAACAACTTCACTCAATCTTCAACATGATACCCCTTCAGACATTTGAAGATGTCAAGCATAGATCCTCTCTCCACCTTCTCTTTGTCAACCTAACAAACCCAGCTCCCTTAGCTGTTCCTTTACAAGGTCTGGTTTTCAGACTTTTTGTTCGCTTCCTTCCTGTGGGGGGGGGGGGGGTAAAGAGACAAGTCCTAAAGGGCCCCTGGCCCTTTCCTTTCCTGGCCTGTTATTTATTGGTGACTTGGGCCTTCTGCTCCAGCTAAATGCTCTTTTAGGGACCTTGTGTCTTGGGGTGCAGCTGTCACTGCCAACCTTTCCTTGTTTCATGGGTCCCTGAGCTGGGGAGCAGGGAATAGGCTGCTCACAGCCCTCAAGAGCCCATTTTGTGCCCCCTGAACCCCATCTAGAGACCCACAAAACCTCCAGGCTGTTGACTTGAAAAATCAGCCAAACCATCCCCAAATTGTGGGGGTTTGGCTCTCCTAAAACCCCACAAAAACCTCCCACCCCATGGGCAAAGGAGAATCACTCTTCCATTTTAGCTGACTCCTGGACCAGAAGTGACACAGCTGCATCTCTGACTGTGCTGGGAGCAGCGTTACAGCCCTTGCAGGGTAGGCAGGTATTGTTGCAGAGGGTGAAAGGGCCCCCACACTCTCCATAGTTCTCCCTTGGATAATGGGCCACCAAAATCCAGGACATCTCCTTGGACTCTCCACTTCCCCCACTACTACTCCTCTGCTGCCCCTAAATGAAGAGCCTCCCCTCAGCCCCATCTGATCTCTCCCGTCTGGTCCATCTGCCTTCCTCTTCCAGGGAGTCATTGACTTGGAAGCTCTGGGAAAGAAGGGTTACAGCATCCCCAAGACTGGCACCATCCAAGTGGTGAGTTGTGGCCTGACAAGGGAGGGATGCTAAACTTGAAACGGAGTTGGCAGGCAGCCTAGGGACCCTGCGTGGACTCCTCACACATCCAGGGAATTTGGGAGGAGGTAGACAGGTAGAGAGGGAGGGAGGCAAAGTCCATGTCAGGTGAAAAAATGGGCAGGGTCCCCCAGGAACCAGAGCAGTTTGGAGCTCCCTGTCACTATAATATCTGTGGCAACTTGTGTTGAAATTGAGGGACTGTTCTTCTCCCTGAGCATTCCTGTCTTCCAGACCTTATTCAACCCCAACAAGACCGTGGTGAAGATGTTCCTGGTGACCTACGACTTCCATGACATGCCCGCCAACCATGTTACCTTCTTGCGCCATCGCATCTTCCTTGTGCCTGTTGATGAGGGACAGGGAGCCAGCCCAGCCCTTGGGGAGCTGCCGAGGAGGGTGCTCTGCTACTTGATGCACCTGAGGTAGGTACAGTCTCACAAGGGAGGAGCATGAAGGAGGAATCATAGGATCTTAGTAAGGGACCACAAGGGCCATCTAATCCAACCCCCCCCCCCATACTGGGATACATAATTAAAAACACTCCTGTCTGATCCCTGTTTGAAAACCTCCAAAGAAGTTCACCACCCTCTGAGGCAATCTATTCCACTGTCCCAACAGATTTTACAGTAAAAAAAAGTTCTTCCTAATGTTTAGATTGAATCTCTTTTCCTGTAATGTGAATCCCATTTGTTTGGAGTCTATGCTTGGAGCAGCAGAAAACAAGCTCTTTCCATCTTCTACACGATATCTCTTCAGATATTTAAGGATGATGGCTCTCTGTCATGTCACCTCTCCGTCTTCTCCAAGATAAACATGTCCAGTTTCCTCAGTTCTTCTTCTTAATGCTTGTGGTTTCCAGACTTTTGATCATCTAGGTCACTCTCTCCTGGACATAGTCCAGCTTCTCAATATTCTTCTTGGCCTGTGTTGCCCAGAAATGGACTCCGGATTCCAACTAAAGTCAGACCAAAGCAAAATAGAATGGCACTACTACTTCCTTGGATATAGGATGCTATGTGTTTCTTGATGCTTTAAAGGCAAGAAGGGCAGATCAAGATGAACACCAGGGACTCCCTGTCTTGGAGTTCCTGGAAGCCTAGACTTGGCAACCCTACAACATCCTTTACAGATTAAAGGCCATCTTGTGAGCCTTGCTTTCTTTGGATTAGGACTCCCAGCATTCCCCAGGCAGCCTGGTAACTGGTGTTCGGGAGCCATAGTCCAAAAGATCTGGATTTAGGCATAACAATATATGAGGAGAAACTTTGGGAGCTGGGTATGTTTAGCCTGGAGAAAATATGGTTGAGAGGTGGTATGATAGCCCTATTTAAGTATTTGAAGGGGTGTCACATTGAAGGTGGAGCAAGCTTGTTTCCTGCTGCTCCAGAGAACAGGACACGGAGCAATAGATGCAAGCTTCAGGAAAAAAAATCCCCCTCAACATTAGCAGGAACTTCCTGATAGTAAGGGCTGTTTGACAGCAGAAGAGTAGTGGAGTATTCTTCTTTGAAGGTTTTTGAACAGAGGCTGGATGGCCATCTGTCAGGGATGCTTTGATTGGGAGTTCCTGCATGGCAGGGTATTGGACTGGATGGACCTTGTGGTCTTTTCCAGCTCTATGATTCTATGATTCTCTCCCTCCAAGGCCAGGATGGTAGCCGCCAAGATGGAGGGAGGTTGACCCACGTATCACTTCCATAGCCTTCCCATCTTCTCACCTCACCATGGGGACCGTGCAGTCTTATCTTGACTATTATTAGCTATTCCTCCATATTCCAGCTTCTCCTTCTGTGACCTCTGAGGGTGAAAAGAGCAGCCAGCATCTGTTGGACTGCATCTCCTCTCCCACTGCCACCCCCTTTTCTTTTTCCATTGGGCCTTATTTAGATGATAAGTCTGAAAGCAGTGAAATGTCAAATGAGTGATTTGTAAACCACTCTGGGAGGCTTTTTGGCTGAAGGGCATGGTAGAAATACTCTTAATTAATTAATTAAAATATTTATATCTTGTCCTAGATTGTGGGATCTCAAGGCAGCAGAGAAGTAAAATCAATTCAAATGGTTTAAAACAATTTAAGACTGAAAATCATAAAAAAATAATTTAGAGAGGCTAAATGCATGTTATACAGTGTAGCAGCTCAGAACAGTTTAAAATTTTGTGCTTGTATATTTTGGAAGAAACCCATTAGAATGCCAAAGGCAGCTAAAAAAGCCATTGCGATTCTAGGCTGCATCAATGGAAGTATAGTGTCAAGATCGAGGGAAGTAATAGTGCCACTCTGTTGTGCTTTGGTCAGGCCCCACCTGGAATAATACTGTTTCCAGTTCTGGGCACCACAATTCAAAAAGGATGTTGACAAGCTGGAGGGTGTCCAGAGGAGAGCAACCAAAATGATGAAAGGTCTGGAAACTATCAAAACCTATGAGGAGTGGCTTAGAGAACTGGGTAGTGTATCTTTAGCCTGGAGAAGGGAAAGTTAAGAAGGGACATGATAGCCATGTTTAAATAGTTGAAGGGATGCCCTGTTGAGGATGGAGCAAGCTTGTTTTCTGCTGCTCCAGAGGATAGGACCCAGAACAATGGATTCAAATTACAGGAAAAGAGATTCTACCTCAACATTAGGAGGAACTTCCTGATGATAACAGCTGTTGGACAGAGGAAGACGCTCCTTCCAAATGTGGTGGAGTCTCCTTCTTTGGAGATTTTTAAACAGAGGCTGGATGGCCATCAGTCACAGGGAGGGCTTTGATGGTGTCTTCCTGCATGGCAGAATGGGCTGTACTGGGTGGCCCTTAGGGTCTCTCCTGACTCTTGATTCTATTATTAATAAAAAGCCATGTTTTAACTTGGTACTGGAATGAAGGAAGCACTGGTGCTCATCAGGCCTCTAATGAGAAGACATTCCTCAATGGGGGTGCCACAGCAGAAAAGTCCCTGCTCCCACCTCCTCCTGCCACACATTTCCTCCAATGATTGAAAGCAAAGGAAGGTCCGGATCAGCTTTAATGCTCCCAGATTCTATAGTCTCTCCCCCACACCCCGCCAGGGAGGCGAGACTGGCTCCTTCTTTGCTGTTCCCCAGCAGCAAATGAAAAAATTTCCATTCCAACAGGCTTTTAGGAGCTGACAAGGAGTTGTCATTGGCTTATTGGCTGTTATCTTCTTTCTTTTCAGTTAATTTGTTTGAAAGGATTTTAGTTCTGTGAATTGCGTTTTAGTTGAATTAGTCTGTGAATTGCATTTTAGCCATAGTTCTTTTTGTGTGCGTGCTTTTTAGGCCTTTGTGCTTTTATCTGTATTTGTCTTTACTTTTTGCAAGCTTCTTGTGAGCCCCAATAAATAATTCTCCTCCTCCCCATACCCTGCCCACAGATTCCACAGCTCCAAGTCAGGGAAGATCTACTTGCACGACGACATCCGCCTGCTTTTCTCCCGCAAGTCCATCGAGATCGACTCGGGCATCCCCTACGAGCTGAAGTCCTTCACGGAACTGCCCCGCAACCCCTGCTACTCGCCACGGGCCTGACGGAGGGCGTGTGATGGCAGCGGCGGGTGGGGCAAATCATGCCTGGCCCCAGTATTTGGTCCCATGGGGTGATGGAGGGGAAGGCTGGAGTAAGGAGTACCGGACTCCCCTCCTTTTGTGGCCAAAACCATACTGGGGGCTTAAGGCAGGCATGCCACATCCTTCCCCCATCCCCAGGAGCTGTGATTTAGTATTTATTGTTGGCACTGAGGGCCGCAGAGAGGCTGGCACCCAGGCCGGATCACAAATGCAGATGAGTCTCATGCTCTAGTTCTGGTGCCCTGTGCCGTTTTGCCGGGGGCCAAGGAAGGAGGCGCATGGTAACAGGAGTGGAGGAGGGAGGAAAGGTGGCAGATTGTGTTGCAGTGGGGTGGGAGGGAGGACTCTGCTGGTCCCCCAGAGGGGAAAGCAATGGTGGGTTGCAGTGGCAGGAATGGAGGATTGGGGGACCGAGTTAGGTGTTGGATGCGTGTGTGAGAGTGCATTATGTGCCAGAACTGGGAAGGGTTGAAAGGGGGCCTTTTTGGTGGTGGGGGGTGGTGGGCTGGGGCAAGGAAGGAGAGCCTCACTGTGGCTTGGCACCTTGGACAGGGGGCTTCTTGGGCAGTTTTCCTTTGGGTTTGTTTGGAAGTCCTCTGCCAATTGGCAAGCGGGGGAATCACGGATATGTTGGGGTGACCAAGGCTCTCTCCAGCTCTCTTGGTGCCATTTTGGGAAAAGAGGGAGATGAGCCAATGTTGTGCCACTTTATGGGGCGGGGAGAGAGAATAGGGGAGGGAAAGGAACCAGACTCTTCTCGATTTGTGGCTCAGCTGAAGCTTTGGGGTCCTTGCGGTGAAGAGAATAGGGCCCTTTGTCCTCTTGGATGCCAAGCGGCTTTTCCTCTCTGATCATCTGGCCCAAAGCTCTGTGGTGTTGGCCATGCACTCTCTTCTCCCTGTCCCACTTTCCCCAGCTGTGTGAGACCTGGTCTCCACTACCCCATTGCCTCAATACAAGCAGCGGGGAAGGAGGCATATTCTACGGAGTGCCATGTGTGGGGGAAAGGCAGAGGTGTCATGGTGCCCGATGGATGGGTGAGCCAGGTGGAAAACTCAGAAGGGGTGGCTGTGGGTGAAGCCTGGGTGAAACCTCTGGAATCGCTGTATCTTGCTGCTGCTGTGTCTTTGGCTTGAATGGAGACCGTTGCCTGCCTTTCCCTGCCTCGGGTGTTTCTGCTGAAGATGATGTAAAATTTACATTGTAAATTTGGTGCCAAATAAGACGAAGATGCCAGAGGGTGGCAGGAGGGGTATGAGCAGGATTGACAGATGGTTCCAGGATTTCCTCTGTGGTGGTTTCTCTCTTAGGTTTTTGAAAACTTTTGGGGATGGGTGGGTGATGCCTGCTGCCTTTGCAATAACAATAACTCCCCTTTGTGCCCCTTCACCCATTCCCACTGGGCATGGGTGGTACCGGGATAATTTGTACCATTTTGGAGCGAAGCAAGGCGACTCGGTGTCTCTGAAAGTTGCCATCTGTGAGGGCTGACTCTGCTTGCCTCTGAGGATCACCAGCCCCACTGCCTTCCCTTCCTGTACCCTTTTTTTGGCCTGAGCTGCATCTCCCGAATCTTTCCCCTAAGATGAGGCAGGAGTGGGGAGAGAAAGGGTCAACCATTTTAGACACTTGAAAATATTTATATTTAAAAAGAGAAAGAGAGACAGGAAGAAACACTTTCTCTCCTTTTGGAAAAGAAAATTCTATAAATGTGTGTTTGGAAAGAGTCTGTGTCATTATTTGTGTTTCCAAGACCTTTTTAGCCTTCGCAGGTCCATATTTTGCTTTACAGAAATTCCTGTGAAGTGGAAAAGCTCCCAGCTGTATTGGAGGGATTTTGTGACCTGGTTATAAGCAAGATTCGTACCAGTTTCCTTTGGAGCATTCTCATTCCCCCATAAATGGCTGGCTGGAACATCCACATAGATTTGTAAGATCACTTCAAGAGTTTATAAGCCAGTTCTTAGAGGACTGCTCATAACTTTGCTCTCTGGCACAGAATCATAGAATCACAGAGTTGGAAGAGACCAAGAAGCCTTCTTAGGTGTCAGGAGATTTCATTCTGCTTTAAGAATCATAAAAATAATCCTGAAGGCAGACTGACCAAAAATGGGCCCGCTCCCCTTTTAAAAATGAAATTGAAATATTTTTATCCCACCCTTTTATGTTGAGAGCTCAAGTTATAAAACAGATACCATTATATTTTTAAAAATCTAACCAGGTAGCCAAACTTTGTTTACTTTAAGGGTTTTTTCTTTCCTGTTGAAATTGTTCAGGTGTTTGTGGGTATCAATGGCTTCCCTATTCATTCTGACCTGATAGTTGTTGGCGACCATCTGCAGTAGCAGAACACATTATAAATCATCCTGGGCGTAAAATGCTGTTTAAAAACACTGAAATTCTGGACCATGCCAACAGCTATCAGGTCAGAATGCACAGGGAAGCCATTGAAATTCATAGACACCTGGACAATTTCAACAGGAAAGAAGAAACCCTGAAGGAAGAAAGTCTGGCTTAGTTGTAGTTGTTGTAGTTATCCGTCCTCAAGTCAATCTTGACCCATGACGACCCTGTAGATGAGACATCTCCGAGACTCCCTATGCGCCACTGCTCTGCTCAGGTCCTGCAAATTCATACCCATGACTTCTTTCATAGAGTCCATCCGTCTGGCATGTGGCCTTCCTCTCTTTCTGCTTCCCTCCTCCTTTCCTAAGATTATTGTTTTTTTCCAGTGAGTTGTGCTGCCTCGTGATGTGGCCAAAGTACGACAGCCTCAGTCCAGTCTAGTCTAGTGTTTTGTTTGGCTACCAGTCCTAAAAACCATCAAAATCAAGACCCAGCATGTGCAAATGATAACCACCTTGGGTGGCTTTCCCTGCAAGCAATGGATCAGAGTGTGGTGAAGTCTCCTTCCTTGGAGGTCCTTAAGCAGAGGCTGAATGGCCATCTGTCGGGGATGCTTTGATGGAGAGTTCCTGCATGGCAGAATGGGGTTGGACTGGATGGCCCTTGTGGTCTCTTCCAACTCTGTGATTCTATGATTGATTAAATAGCAGGCCCCCCAACCTTGCAACAACAGAACAGTACACAGTACACAGATTAACATGCAAATCATTTGCTCTCAACCATGGGTCACAGAATCCTAGAGTTGGACGAGACCACATGGGCCATCCAGTCCAACCCTATTCTGCCATGCAGGAAGTCTTAATCAAAGCATCTCCGACAGATGATCATCCAGCCTCTGCTTAAAGACCTCCATGGAAGGAGACTCCATCACAGTTCCTCCTAATGCTGAGGTAGAATCTCTTTTCCTGTGGCTTGCATCCATAGCTCTGTGTCCTATTCTCTGGAGCAGCAGAAAACAAGCTTGCTCCCTCCTCAATATGACACTTTTTCAAATGCTTAAACAGGGCTATCTTATCAAAGGATTCTAATATTCTAAATCTGTCGCTAAGGAAGAGAGCCACTGTTCCATGCCGGACACTAACAAGAGGACCCAACTCCCAAAGTCTTTCCTCATAAGGCATGGTTTCCAGGCCCTTCACCATTTTGGTGGCCCTCTTTTGGACACGCTCCAGTTTCTCCACATCCTTTTGGAAAGCTATGCTTCTGCTAATACAGGCTAAAAGTAGCATTCGCCTTCTTTGCTGCAGCATCACACAGATGGCTCGTGTTTATAACTTATGATCAAGCCTTGCTGTTGTGTCCTATGGCTTCATGCTATGGAACCCTGGGACTTGTAGTTTGGCTAGGTAGGTACAGTTGGGCTCTGACTCCGGAGATCAGGGTTCGATTATAACCCTGTTTGGGACCGCTTTAAGTGCCCTGGCTCAAGGCTATGGAACAAACTCCAACTCCCAGAATTCCATAGCCTTGAGCCAGGGCACTTAAAGCGGTCCCAAACTGATTTATTTCTCCAGTGTGGATGCACCCTTAGTCTGTCAAAAGAGCTCTAGTGCCACACCAAAACTACAAATCCCAGGAGTCCAATTCATGGAGCTGGGCTCCTAAAAGTTACTTTTGGGGGGCTGCCACCACTCCAGCAATCGAGGCCCAGGGACTAGTGGATTCTGGGAACTGTAGTCCCCAAATAGTAACTTTTCCACTCCCTACAGGGGACCGGAACCATAAAACCCTGGATTTGTTGTAGGAGGGAACGATAAGCCCGTTGCACCCGGAAGCGGAACAAGCGGTGAGGGCCGCTCTAGCCCGAGGAGGCCTCTCTATGGCCGTTGCTGGGCAACGCTAGGCCTAGAGCGGCGGCGAGGCCTTCCTCGCGAGGGTTCCTCACTTGAGAATCCCTTTTAGGACTCTTTACGGTCTCTTTTCACCACAGAATCTTATCGAGGAGAACTATCCGCTTCCACAGGCCGCTCGACCCTCTTTCTAACTCCTTTTTTCCTTTTGGACTACATTTCCCATAATTCCCTGTCCTTGGCCACTTTGGCCGAGGCTTCTGGGATATGAAGTCCAAAACAAACGGAACAAAGGAGCCGCAGCAGGAAGAGGATTTCCGCCTCTCTATGGTCGCGCCACGTCCAGAGCGGCCGCACGGGCATCTCTGTGGTCTCCCACCCTCCTAGAGAGGCACCGGAAGTAAAAGGGGACAGTTTTCAGGGACGGACTAATTTCTGTCACGCATCACAAGAAGACGACGACTTCCGGCCGGGTCTCTATGGTCTATCCGCGTCCAGAGCGGCATCTCCTGCGTCTCTGTGGTTTCGCCCCTTCCTAGAGAGGCATGAGAGGGAGCCGGAAGTGAGAGCGGGGACTGTTTTAAGGGACGGACCGGCTTCCTGTCAGG
The DNA here is from genome assembly GCA_034509955.1 of Urosaurus nigricauda. NCBI lineage: Eukaryota > Metazoa > Chordata > Lepidosauria > Squamata > Phrynosomatidae > Urosaurus > Urosaurus nigricauda. The sequence continues at coordinate 4,575,541 of JAOEGL010000002.1, forward strand.
TCCAGGCGGCGAGGAAAGGAGCGATGCAGGGGACGCTTCGGGCGACGCGGTTCCTGGCCTCAGGTCTCCGCCTCAGAGAGGTATGCGCCCCGGGCTTTAGAAAACAGGACTGAAATATATATATATATAAAATGTATATATATATATATATATATATTTCATATATATGTATATATATATAATATAATATATATATGTAATATATATATATATATATATACACAATATTATATATAATATATATAATTATATATTATATAACATATTATATATATATATATATATTAATATTTAAGTATTTGACATATTTATTTTAATTTAACGTATTTAATAAACATATAATTATTAAATATTTAAATAATTATTAAATATTTAAATATTTAATGTAGACATTACAAGGTTTAAGCGTAACTATAAAAAAGATACTTTGAAATGCAATTTTTTTTAAAAAAAATACAGAATTTTTAAAAAAACATACTTTTTTTAAAAAAAAATAAAAAATATACTTGAAGAAAAATACCATTTTAAAAAACAGAAAATATACTTCAAAAATATTAAAAGATACTTTGCAAACATGTATATTATGTATAATATGTATAATATATGTGATATAATTATAATGCATGTAACGTAATATATATAATATATAAAGTTAATAAAACAAATAACAAATATGATAGTGTGTATATATATATACATATATATATATACACACACATGTAGTATATAATATATTATGTATTATATATGTTATATATGTTATATACTGTAATATATATATAGCATGTCTCTCTCTCTATAATATGTGATTCTATAAATGAGTATATTATAAATGATAACAGTCACTATTTTTACATGATACACAAATAATTTGTAACTAGTATTGTTTATACTTATCAGTTTTTAAACACTTATGCGCACGAGACCAAGTTTTTGTACACCTTTTGTACATTGGAGCCGCCAGTGAAAAGTGTTTTGAATCACGGAGCATTTTGTAACTCCAGACAAGGGAGACTCCACCTGTATTTATGCTTCCCGTCGTCTTCTGTCGCGTTTTAAACGATATTGGTGTTTAATTTCCTTTTAAGCCTCTGTCTGTAATGACGAACGTTGGCGCTGGTGGGTATGACGCTGGGCGGGGTTGCCTCCCTTCCTTGCTGCCCCGTCTGACAGGAGGCAGGGATGCCGTCCGTCCGTCCGTCCGTCCCCTTAAACTCTTCCCGCTTCCCTCCCAAGTCTTTGCAGAGCTGCAGGCGACCGGCGCACACGGCTTGGCTGGCGGCGGTGCCCCAGAGATGGTCCTCCAGCCTCCCCATGAACACGGTGATCCTCTTTGTGCCTCAGCAGGAAGCCTGGGTGGTGGAGCGCATGGGCCGGTTCCATCGCATCCTGGAGCCGGTAAGGACCCCTCTGCCGCCTCAAAGGAGGCCAAGCGCTACTAGGTTTTAAATCCAGCACATCTGGGATTTAAACCAAGAGGTTTTTGGAGGTATGGCAGTCTGCGCTGTATGATTCGCTGCTATTCTGTTTTGGTCAGGCCCCACCTGGAATACTGTGTCCAGTTCTGGGCACCACAATTCAAAAAGGATGTGGAGAAACTGGAGCGGGTCCAAAGGAGGGCAACTAAGATGGTGATGGGACTGGAAACCATGCCCTATGAAGAACGCCTTAGGGAGCTGGGGATGTTCAGCCTGGAGAAGAGAAGGTTAAGAGGTGATATGATAGCCCTGTTTAAATATTTGAAGGGATGTCATATTGAGGAGGGAGCAAGCTTGTTTTCTGCTGCTGCAGAGACTAGGACGTGGAACAATGGATATAAATTGCAGGAAAAGAGATTCCACCTTAACATTAGGAGGAACGTCCTGACAGTAAGGGCTGCTCAATGGTGGAATATACTCCCTTGGAGATTATGGTGGAGTCTCCATCCTTGGAGGTCTTTAAGCAGAGGCTGGATGGCCATCTGTCGGGGATGCTTTGATGGAGAGTTCCTGCATGGCAGAATGGGGTTGGACTGGATGGCCCTTGTGGCCTCTTCCAACTCTATGATACTATGATTCTATGATACGGTGATAAAAACAGAAAAGGAGCGGTTCAGATATTTGGAACTGGGCTTCACACTTGCATTCACCCCAGGCCTGGTGCTTTGTTGGTGTTACGTGTTTTGAATTAATAGTGATCTTCTGAATGAGAAAATGCTGTAAACTCTCCATAGTGGGAGGATTCAAAACTATAGCCGTGTTAATCTGTAGAATTAGTATATAGAGAGATTCTGTAGCACCTTTGAGACTAACTGAAAGAGAGAAGTTAGCAGCATAGAAAGAAGATGTCTGTCTGTACCTGGGCAAATTTCTTGAAGAGGTTGATGGATTTCCACTCCATTCAGCTAAATTTGGAGTTTTCCATAGTGGTAGAATTCAAAGATACAGCTGAATTAGTCTGCAGAATCATAGAATCATAGAATCATAGAGTTGGAAGAGACCACAAGGGCCATCCAGTCCAACCCCCTGCCATGCAGGAACTCCAAGTCAAAGCATCCCTGACAGATGGCCATCCAGCCTCTGCTTAAAGACCCCTAAGGACGGAGACTCCACTACACTCCGAGGGAGTGTGTTCCACTGTCGAACAGCCCTTACTGTCAGGAAGTTCCTCCTAATGTTGAGGTGGAATCTCTTTTCCAGCAGTTTGCATCCATTGTTCCGCGTTCTAGTCTCTGCAGCAGCAGAAAACAAGCTTGCTCCCTCCTCAATATGACATCCCTTCAAATATTTAAACAGGGCTATCATATCACCTCTTAATAAGAATCAGAATCGGTACGTAGAGAGATCTTACAGCACCTTTGAGACTAACTGAAAGAAAGAAGTTGGCAGCGTGAGCTTTCGTAGGCTTCAGACTACTTCCTCAGATGCTTTTGGTGGCGTGGAAGCCAGGGACAGACCTATATATGCTATAGGTATGAGAGAGTGTCCATTCAAATTCAAAATCCTTTGTGTATGAAAAGGAAGTAGCTGGTCTTCATTTCTGGACTTGCTGCTTCATTTCCACACCCAAAAGATTTTGAATTTCTCTACAGATTGCTGTAAGCCCTAGTTATCTACAGCTTTGCTCCAGTCTCACAAACTCAGGTGTAGCTTCCTTGACTGAGTCAATCCAGGGTCTTCCTCTTCTGCTGCTGCATCCCACTGTTCCCCGACACAATCATCTTTTCCAGTGAACCTGGTGCTACAGTCTGTTAAAACAGAGAAAGCTAAGTTGTCTAATGTGGCAGATGAGATAGACAGTGGGTGCCTTCTTGGTAACAGGAATTAGGACTGTGCCTCCAAAGAAGATAAGACTTAAAGATAAGTAGGTGTCAAGAGAATACAGTGACAGTTTCTGCCTTATCATTTTTTCCAAGTCTAGGTTTTTTTATAGAGATAGCAGAGCAGGAATGGTACAGGTTGGGACAGTGGTTAGCAGTTCCAAATATTGAGTAAGAAAATTATGCTAATGAGTAAGAAAACAACCTCAGAAGGAACGGGCAACTCTTGTGGCATAGCTTTCTGGGAGACAGTCAACTTTATCAACTGCCAGGTAGAAGTAGAGATTTTCTTACTCTTATATTTTGTTTCATCGTTTGGAATTGATTCTGTAGCTTCCTTTGATCATGGGTAAGTGGAAATCCTGGAGCCCTTTGGATGTTGTTGGACTGTAACTCCCAGCAGTCCAAGCCAACGTGGTCAGTTGTGAAGTGCTGGGATTTGCAGTTCAATCAGCCTGAAGGGGCCACGTGTTTCCCATCCTGGCAAGAAAAGGTGCTGCTGTATCTCATGTTTGAGTGAGGGGGAAAATGCCAGCTTCCAAAGATGGAGTGTGTTCAAGATGTTTGCTGTGGATTTAGTCTCGTTGTGTTCAGCTTGGGTAATTTGTTGCTTAATTTGTGTTTTAAAATTGTAGCTTCAGCGACAGAACCTGTGAGACTCCTTATTGTGAGTCTTTGTATTGTGAACTGAGATAAGATCAGGGACCTTGTATGGGGTTGCTCACACAAAGAATTTCTAGGTCTCTCTACACCAGAACAAAATGAGGGCTTGGGATTTGACTTACGAGGGTATCTGAGGTATAGTATAGCATAGCAAACTACAAGTTGGTGTTTCTGAAGAAAGATTTCTCTCTTTCTTTGCCCTTGTCAGGGACTGAACTTCCTCATCCCAGTTCTGGATCGCATTCGCTACGTGCAGAGCCTCAAAGAAATTGTCATAAATGTGCCTGAGCAGTCGGCTGTTACACACGGTGAGTAGATCTGGCTGCTGTGATGAAGAGCCAAGTGGGGAGGGGGCCTAGCACATGAATGGATCATGCCTTGGGTAATGTAGAAGAGCCTCTGTTCACACTAGTGACCCCATTGTTTTATGGGATCCCATTCTCATCTTGCCTCATAATGTAGGTTTGTCTTGCTAAATCAGAGGCAGAATGGTGTCTCTCTGTTTTCACCGCAAGACTATAGTACTGAGTTTATCTGGATCAGTGGTTCCCAAGCTTTGGGTCTCTATTTGTTTCAGACCTCAGCTCCCAGACGTCCCAGACAACTTGACCAGCAGTCATGAATTATGAGAGGGGAAGTCCAAATCACCTGGAGGACCAAAGGTTGGGAATCACTGATTTAGAGAGAGAAAAAAAAATCTTTATCAAAGAGCTGTGGAGTACTGGTTTATAGATGCAGCGGTTTGTTTTTCTTATGCACAGCATACAGATTTTGCATTTTGGATGCAGGGAAATGTCTTAAGTACTAAATTTTCCAGGGTTGGCAGCAGAAGTGTGACAGGAAAGCCATGGGAGTTGGTAGAGAGATGGTTTCTTTTGTTTTGTTTTCACAAATCTGGATATTTTTAGCATGCCCAAGAAAGATATTGGAGAACTAGGCTTGACAATATTCACAGCTCCTTTTCTTGTTTGACTTCACCCAGCATTGGCTGTTGAGATGTATGAATGCAAGGTGGGGGCACAGTCCAGGTGGGAATGAAGTCTAGAATTCTACTAGCATCGCTTATCCCTGTTGGGTCTTCTCTGCTATATAATTTGAGGAAATATTTTACTAATTCTAGATGGCCTCCTTAATCATGTGATATTTACTGTATGTATTTTGGAACAAAACCACTGCTCTTTTCCTAAAAGGAACTGTCTCTAACCCACCCCCTTTCCTTAAGGGCAGCCTGGTCCTCTCTTTGGAGACGGAGATCTACCAATTATTTCTTTATTTCTTTATATGAGTCCTGCCCTTATCTCAGCCCTAGAAGTCATTTACAAAAATTAAAACAGGAATCAACTTGCATTGCTAAAAGCCTATAAAATTAAATATACTGGAAACATCAACAGAATGAAAAGTGTTTTAAGAACTTATTTATTAGGAAGGAGAACATACGGATAACACATCCGATTATTAAAACTCTTTCCCTATAAACAAGTCAGTTCCAAGAGGCCTCAGTCTTGATAATAATAATAATAATAATAATCTTTATTTCTAGCCCGCTCCTCTGTGAGTACAATCGGAGCGGGGTACAACAAGATTAAAACATACAAATTAAAACACTTCATTGACCCATTCCCAGCCACCCACCCCTTAAAAATAAATTAAATTAGCAATAATTTAAAATCAACAACATTAAAAACAAGATTCATCCTCCATAGTTCTTACATTGAGGAAAAGATAACACCAGGCAAGGGGTCAATTTATAGGTCCCATTCGGAGCTGGGATCTAAGAGGTGTCAGGGAAGGCCTGCCGGAAGAGATGCGTCTTCAGAGCTTTTTTAAAGCAATCAAGAGATGTTATAAGGCGCATCTCATCCGGCAGACCATTCCAAAGTCTGGGAGCGGTCGCGGAAAAAGTCCTCTGGGAGGTCTGCGACAGCCTAGTTTTCACCGGCTGTAGCAGGTTCCTCCCAGAGGATCGGAGTGTGCGGGGGGGTTCATACGGGGAGAGGCGGTCCCTGAGATAAGGTGGACCCAAGCCATGTAGGGCTTTAAAGGTTAAAACCAACACCTTGTACTGCGCCCGGAAACTAATTGGCAGCCAGTGGAGAGCCTTGAGCACCGGTGTTATGTGCTCTCTCCTTGATGTTCCAGTTACAAGCCTGGCTGCCATATTTTGGACCAGTTGAAGTTTCCGGGTTAAGCACAAGGGTAGCCCCATGTAGAGCGCATTACAGAAATCCAGGCGTGAGGTTACCAGAGCATGTACCACAGTTTCCAGGTCCCTCATGTCCAGGAAAGGGCGCAGCTGGCGTATCAGCCGAAGCTGATAACAGGCACTCCTGACCGTCGCATTCACCTGACAGGTCATGTGGAGCGACGAATCTAGGAGTACCCCCAGACTGCGAACACAGTCCTTAGAGGAGAGTGTGACTCCATCCAGGACTGGAGACTGTATTCCCAAGCCTGGTTTTGGGCCTGTGACTGTTAGTACCTCCGTTTTGTCTGGATTCAGTTTCAATTTGTTTTCCCTCATCCAATCCATTACCGCCGCAAGACAGTCATTAAGAGGAGAGACGCCATCTGAAGTCTGTGCTGACGATCTGGACATGGAGAGGTATATCTGAGTGTCATCAGCGTACTGAAGACACTGAGCTCCATGCCTCCGAATGACCTCACCCAGCGGCTTCATATAAATGTTAAATAGCATCGGGGACAGGATGGCACTGGTTTCCTCCCTTCCCTGCCCCAGGATTTTTAATGGAGCCTCCCTTCAAGACTTGTTTTTGTTTGGGATGGCAAGACCATTGTCTTTGCTGAGACTGAGCATATGCCTTCTGGTTTCCAAGCTTTTGGTTTTTCCTGCTTGATTAATTTTCAACAGTAAATCTCCCCCCCCCCCATTCCCCTAAACCATTCCTTTGTTTTTTCAGATAATGTGACTCTCCAGATAGATGGCGTCCTCTATTTGCGCATCATGGACCCCTACAAGGTATCCTCTGGGACAGTGTGGGGAGGCTGGGTAGTTTGAGCTGGCCAAGGTTGCACAGGGTGCATTCAGAGCCCCAGAGGGGCCTGCACTGCTAAGGCTCTGCTGTGCTCTTCTAGGACTGAGAGGTGGTTAGACCTTCATCTCTGGTGTCTTGGCTTGGGAGGCCAGTTCCATCTACCCAGGGCTGCTCTTTTGTTCCCTTAAATCTCTTCTGACCCTCTTTTCCTCCAACAGGCTAGTTATGGAGTGGAGGACCCAGAGTATGCCGTGACCCAGCTTGCCCAGACGACCATGCGATCAGAGCTGGGAAAGCTCTCCCTCGATAAAGTCTTCCGGGTGAGATGCAGGAAGGGAGCTGTGCATTTGTGGGGGCCCATGTGGTGGACTGGATCTATGTAATGGGAGAGTTGGCCTGGTTTCTGACAGGAGAGAGAAAGATCTCTGCCCCAGAGAGCTATTGCTGCTAGTCAGGGCTGGGCAACTGCCTTGGCATTGCAGGCATTCCCCACTACCACAAGGCACACCACCACCTGATGATGCCAACATACCTTATGTTCCCTCCATTTCACCCTCAAAATTGTGAGTAGAAGTGATAGCACATCACTGCCTGTCCCCATTTTGAGAGGGAAATGGAGATATTGAGAGTTTGGGGAGGAGTTTCTTTTTTTAGGGTGCATTTGGGGTGGCTTAGGGTGCTGTTCTTAAGTACAATTTTGAGGCAATTTTAGCCTCCAAATTGCATCATTCATAAAAAAAATTGTGGGGCCTTGCGAAACTGGCACAGGACTGGAGGAGAAGTGGGGCCAATTGCAGGTCAAAATGGCTGCTCACGGATGGAGGTGGCCACTCCTGCTCCTGAGGTGCCATTAGCTCAAGGGTGGCCACCTCATTCACTGACCCCTCTGACCTACCCTTGCTTTCCTAGGAGCGTGAAAGTCTCAACGCCAGCATTGTGGATGCCATCAACCAGGCCTCTGACTACTGGGGCATCCGGTGCCTTCGCTACGAGATCAAGGACATCCACGTTCCACCCCGGGTGAAGGAGTCCATGCAGATGCAGGTCAGGGAGCTGGGGGGCGGGGGGTGGTGGTGAGGTGGCAGTGTAAAAACTTTGGCCTCAGCCACATGGCAGGTGGGAATTACAGTCCTTGGTAGCCTCAAGGGCCCAATGTTAACAGCTTGCCAGTGGCACAGAAGGGGTTGTGTTGTGTTTTGTAGGACTGGCTAGAGAATCATAGAATCATAGAATCATAGAGTTGGAAGAGACCACTAGGGCCATCCAGTCCAACCCCCTGCTATGCAGGAAATCCAAATCAAAGCACCCCTGACAGATGGCCATCCAGCCTCTGTTTAAAGACCTCCAAGGAAGGAGACTCTATCACCTTCTGAGGAAGTGCGTTCCACTGTCGAACAGCCCTTACTGTCAGGAAGTTCTTCCTAATGTTCAGGTGGAATCTCTTTTCCTGTATCTTGCATCCATTATTCCGGGTCCTGTTCTCTGGAGCAGCAGAAAACAAGCTTGCTCCCTCCTCAATATGACATCCTTTCAAATATTTAAACAGGGCTATCATATCACCTCTTAACCTTCTTTTCTCCAGGCTAAACATCCCCAGCTCCCTAAGTCGTTCCTCATAGGGCATGGTTTCCAGACCCTTCACCATTTTTGTCGCCCTCCTTTGGACACACTCCAGTTTCTCAATGTCCTTTCTGAATTGTGGCGCCCAGAACTGGACACAATATTCTAGGTGGGGCCTGACCAAAGCAGAATACAGTGGCACTATTACTTCTCTTGATCTAGACACTATACTTCTATTAATGCAGCCCAAAATAGCATTGGCCTTTTTAGCTGCCGCATCACACTGTTGACTCATGTTCAACTTGTGGTCTACTTGGACTCCTAGATCCCTTTCACACGTAGTTTCATTCAGCCAGGTGTCACCCATCCTATATCTGTGCATTTTATTTTTCCGCCCTAAGTGCAATACCTTACATTTCTCTGTATTGAATTTCATTTTGTTAGCTTTGGCCCAGCTTTCTAGTCTATTCAGGTCATTTTGAATCTTGATCCTGTCCTCTGGGGTATTAGCTATTCCCCCTAATTTGGTGTCATCTGCAAATTTGATAAGTATGCTCCCAATTCTGTCATCCAGGTCATTGATAAAGATGTTGAATAGCACTGGGCCGAGGACAGAGCCCTGTGGGACCCCACTGGTCACTTCTCTCCAGGATGAAAAGGAGCCATTGTTGAGCACCCTTTGGGTTCGGCCATTCAACCAATTACAGATCCATTTAACAGTTCCTTTGTCTATCCCACATTTTACAAGCTTGTTTGCAAGAATGTCATGGGGAACCTTGTCAAAGGCCTTACTGAAATCAAGATATACTATATCCACAGCATTCCCTTCATCTACCAAGCTGGTAATTTTATCAAAGAAAGAGATTAGATTTGTCTGGCATGACTTGTTTCTCTGAAACCTGTGTTGAGTTTTTGTGATTATGGCATTACCATCTAGATGTTCACAGACTCTCTGTTTAATGATCTGCTCCAGAATCTTTCCTAGAACTGATGTCAGACTAACTGGACGATAATTGTTGGGATCCTCTTTTTTCCCCTTTTTGAAGATGGGGACAACGTTTGCCCTTCGCCAGTCTGCTGGGATCTCTCCTGTTCTCCAGGAGTTTTCAAATATGATTGCCAATGGCTCTGATATTACTTTTGCCAGTTCTTTTAATACCCTTGGATGGAGTTCATCTGGTCCCGGAGACTTAAATTCATTTAGATTAACAAGGTGTTCCTCTACTATCTCTTTACTTATTCTGTGCTGAAATTCCCCAATTCTGTTCTCTGCTCCATTATCCTCAGGTTGAGCACCCTTTGCCTTTTCTGAGAAGACTGAGGCAAAGAAGGTGTTGAGTAATTCTGCCTTTTCTCTGTCCCCTGTTAGCATTTTGCCATCTTCTCCACGCAGTGGCCCTACCGTTTCCTTCTTCTTCCTCTTGCTGCGGACATATCCAAAAAAGCCCTTTTTATTGTTCTTAACCTCTCTAGCAAGCCTGAGTTCATTCTGCGCTTTAGCTTTTCTGACTTTACCCCTACACATGCCTGCTATTTCTTTGAATTCCTTTTTCGTGATTTCCCCCTTTTTCCATTTCTTATACATGTTCCGTTTCAAACTTAGCTCGGTTGAAAGTTCCTTAGTCATCCATCCTGGTTTCTTGAGACACCTCCCGTTTTTCTTTCTCACTGGAACTGTTTGAAATTGTGCCTTCAGTATCTCCCTTTTGAGAAAGTCCCATCCGTCCTGAACTCCTTTATCTTTTAGTATTTCTGACCATGGAATTGCCCTCAATACTTCTCTAAGTTTACTGAAATCCGCTCTCCTAAAGTCTAGGATGCGTGTCTGACTCTGCCTGGCTTCTCCTTTCCACTGTATTACAAACTCCAGGAGAACATGGTCACTTCCACCTAATGATCCCACCACTTGCACCCCATTAACCAAGTCCTCCTTGTTGGTTAGGATCAGATCTAAAATAGCTGACCCCCTTGTTGCCTCTTCCACCTTTTGGACCATGAAATTGTCTTCCAGGCAAGTGAGGAATTTGCTAGACCTTGAGGATTTTGCTGAGTTAGACTTCCAGCAAATATCAGGATAGTTGAAGTCGCCTATCACTACTACATCTCTCTTTTCTGACTGTGTGGTCATCTGTTCTAGAAAGATATCATCCAATTCCTCAGTCTGACTTGGGGGTCTGTAGTAGACTCCCACCGTAACACCCTTGTTGTTTCCCTCCCCTTTAATTCTTATCCAGATGCTCTCCACCTGGCTTCCATGATTGATGTCCAGGATCTCTTCACTGGTGTAAATATCTCTGACATATAGTGCTATTCCTCCTCCTTTCCTGTTTGGCCTATTTCTCTTAATAAGGTTATACCCCTCTATTTCCACATTCCAATCATGAGACTCATCCCACCAGGTTTCAGTGATGCCTATTATATCATATTTGCCTTGTTGTACTAGGAGTTCGAGTTCATCTTGCTTATTTCCCATGCTCTGTGCATTAGTGTAGAGACATCGCAGACCATGGTTCCCTTTTACTTGCTGCCTGTGCAAGTTTTTTTGCCTCCCACTGTTGGGTCCTTGCACTGTTTGCCTTGTTTCCTCTATGTCAGTTTGACTATTTACGCCATCCCTTTTGCGTTCCTTAATATTGTCTCCCTTCCCCTCGGAACTCAGTTTAAAGCTCTCCTGATCAAGTTCTTGAGACTGTTGGCAAAAACATTTCTTCCAACTGGCGTGAGATGCAACCCGTCTGTTGCAAGAAGTCCCTCCTCATGGAACCGCAGCCCATGATCCAAGAATCCAAATCCTTCTCGGCGGCACCATCTGCGAAGCCAGTTGTTCACCTCTGCTATTTTCCTCTCCCTTCCTGGACCATGCCCTTCAACTGGCAGAAGAGACGAGATGACAACCTGTACATCCATTCCTTTCAGCTTCCTACCAAGCGCCTCGTAATCCCTTTTGATGTTCTGAATGCTGTGTCTTGCAGTATCATTAGTTCCCACGTGGACCAAAAGGAAGGGGTATTGGTCAGTAGGCTTGACCAGTCTTGTCAGCCTCTCTGTCACATCCCGGATCTTTGCACCTGGAAGACAGCACACCTCTCGAGACATCTTGTCAGGCCTACAAATCACTGCTTCTGTACCCCAGAAGAGAGTTTTGCTGTAGCCTGAGACAAGCCAAAGATGCACATCTGGGAATGAACTGGGGAATAAGTGTCCTCCTTAGCAACCTGTTTGTTCATTTCTCATAGCTGTTAGGAGGAGATGTGGATCATTCATGTGCACTCCAGTTTCCTTTGTTTGCTTCTGCACTCTCTGCCCTTGGGAATCCATCTTCCACAGCCCTTGCCTTGCATCCCATCTCAGGGAACCTGTTTAGCCAGCCACAGGGAGGTGGTGTGTTGGGATTTCTGGGTAGATTTGTTGTTTAGGAGCCTCAGTTCTACTGCCTGCTGTGAGTGGATGCTGGAGCATATCAGCAAAAGGTTGGGATTGCTTTCCTGTGCTACATCCAATGAAGCTTGTTCTACTTCAGTAATAGGAGTCTGGTTTGGGCACCGAACAAAGTCTTGGGCTGGAATTACAGCTCAGAAGAGAAGACAGGCTTGGCCTGCCTTGCAAGGAGTCACTTCTGGGTGGGGCATAGTTTTAGGTGGGGAGCAGCAGGAAAAGAACTAGATGCAAGGGTTTTGTTTCTGCCTCCTTTGTTTCTGGTCCAGATTTTGTTCCTTTGGCGTGGCTTGGCAGAGACCATAGCAAAACCTTCTGCTTCTGGAACACAGTCTCCCCAAGCTGTATCCTTTTGGTACTTCTCGAATCAGGGGTCCCTTTTTTTTTGTTGTCAGTCAATGCAGTGGTTGCAATATCAACTTTATTGACACCCTGACCCCTTTTTCTTGTCACAGATGTAAAACAAGTTACAAATGAAAATAAATGTAGTATTGCTAAAATATACAGAAGGTTAATGTTGCAATGGACCTAAATCGTTGGTAGCATTAGACAGTTTAAAAACAATCAAAGGGAAGCATATTTAAGCTGTTACAGTGGAATTATATGCTCCATGTAGCCAGTTCTGACTGCTCCTCTTTGGACCAACTGAAGTTTTTGAGCAGCCCCAACAGAACACATTAGAATAATCCATATGGGATGTAACTAAGGCATGTGTCACCATGGCCAAATCCAACATATCGAGGAACAAGCATAGTTTGTGCACTAGCTAACTGTGCAAAAGTGTTCCTGGTCACCGCTGAAACCTGGGCCTTCAGGCTCAGAGCTGAATCTAGGAGTGCTCCCAAGCAACAAACCTGTGTTTTCAGGGGGTGTTTAACCCCATCCAACACACAGACTAAATCCTTGTTCCCTGGTCTGCCTTTCAACTGATCAGGAGCTCCTCTATCTTGTTTGATTGACCTTCAATTTATTCACCCTAATCAATTTGTAATTAAATTTATTCATCCTAATCTAATCCATTACTAATGATGGGTACCAGATTAGGTCCAAAACCTTCAATTTTTGGGCAAGGTGCTGGAGCGTGTGGTGGCCTCTCAACTCCAGAGGTTCTTGGATGAGACAGTGGGCAAAGGAGCAACAGCTGTGTGTCACCTGTCTACTGGTGATAACCTGACTCCAAAAAAGTCTCCCAGCAGTTTCATGTTGGTGTCAATTTGTACAGGGAACAAAATGGAGAATGCCCACAGGCCAATGGCTAAGGAGTTGAGCACACACCGCCCTCTGAGAGCACCCCTCCTAGAGTTGTTTCAAATAGTCAGGAATGTTGTTGTTGAGGCTCCTGCCAAAGAATATGTGTGAGAGCATCAGATGAAGGGTATTTTTACAAATGATGTTAGAATATTCCATCCACCCACACTTTTGGTGATACTTTTGGTTCCAGGTGGAGGCCGAGAGGCGTAAGCGGGCGACCGTCCTGGAGTCAGAAGGCACACGAGAGTCTGCCATCAATGTGGCTGAGGGGCGGAAGCAGGCCCAGATCCTGGCCTCTGAGGCAGAAAAAGCCGAGCAGATCAACCAGGCGGCAGGTAAGTGGGGGCTGTGGAGCAGGAGGGGGGAACAGCTGTGCGGGGTCATGGGTGGGTATATAAAATTGTTGCTGGATTTCTTGTGTATGAGGTAAGTGGGGATGGAGTGGCTTAGTGGTTAAGATGCCAAGTCTGATGATCGGAAGATCGGCAGTTCAAGGCCCAAGTGCTGCATGATGGGGTGAGCTCCTGTCACTTGTCCCAGATTCTGCCAACCTAGCAGTTCGAAAGCATTCAAATGCAAGTAGATAAATAGGTACCACTTTGGTGGGAAGGTAACAACATTTGGTAGAGACATTCATGTCAAGGCGCTACCTTTCATTTAACTGTTGGGAAGGGGGAGAGAATAGAGGCTTAAAGTAAATAGTGATTAGTGGAAGGTTTGAGGAGATTTGCAGTTGGTGAATGACAATTGGAAGTTCAATTTGAGTGGAAGAGTAATCTTGCCTTGGGCTTCAGAAGAGTGCGGTTGGAAAAAGCGTTTGAGGGGGTTAGACTGAGACTAGTGTTGGAGTGCGAGAAGGAAGTTTGAGTTGAGTAAGGGTCTGATTTAGTGTGAGATGAGAGAGCAATATGTTTTAAATGTTACATATAAATAATCAGTTTTTGTTTTTATACACTTTGGCCTCTGGAATCACCATCATTTGGAGATCAGTTTCAGACAGGTGTCCATGGTGGGAGCATTGAAGATGGAAGGGTGGATTCTTTTAGGGATAAAAGTAGCATAAATCCTCATATGAACCTTGAGGGCACTTTTCATAAGGGGAGAATAGACAGGAAGAAGTCCTTACGTGTGGCAGAGGTAGGGATCAAGGAAAGCTCTCACAGTGAGTATTTGCAGCAAACACTGTGGATCAAGAGTAAAAGCCCACACATTTAGTATAGCCAGCAGTGAGATAGAAGCTGAAACCCCCACAGGTTGCACAAGACTCTCTTGTTCAAGGCCTTAGCTGAGAAGGGCAGGGTTGTCTGGAGAGTGTTTATTGAATCCCTCTTTCCCTCCTTGGCTCCCAAATGCATGTGTCTGAGGCCAGAGGGGGCCTGAGGGACCATGTCCCTCAGGATGGAGGATTGGGGCTGGGTGCCTGGGTGGGTTTGCTCTGTCAGATGCTCAGTTGGCCTCACTTTCCCCTTTGCTTCTTTTCCAGGTGAGGCCAGCGCCATCCTGGCAAAAGCTCGGGCCAAAGCAGAAGCAATTCGCCTCCTGGCAGCTGCCCTGGCACAGCAGGTGACAAGGGAGTAGGCATGGCAGAAGGGGTCACTCTGGGAATTGTGTTGGCCAGGTCAGGGTGCCACCTGTCCCAAACCCAGGGGTGTGGGGAGAGTTGGCCTTCATGTTGCATGAGTTCTTATGTCCCCCTTTGGTCTGCTTTTGAGTCCCGAGTTTCTCTCTCGGGCTAAAGCAGGCATCATGAATGGGTTGGGGGTGAACATTTCTTGGGTCTCGAGCATGTCTTCCTCCAGATCCCAGATTTGTCTCCTTTTTTGATCACTCTCTCCTGAAAATTTCCTTTGGAAGGACAGGAACTGGGAGCTTCCAGATACTCTTGTTTGTCCTGCTTAGAGCCTCCCCAGGCAGGAAGCTGGCCATGCCCCCTCTCACTCTCTCCAAGCTCTCTTAATCGATCCATTCTTGCAGACTGCACGCATGCTTGCTCCTGGGACATTATGGAAGTGGGCATGAGTGACCCTCACTTGTGGAGGGGTGGGCAGTAGGTTGGAGTGGCCATGATTCTTCACTGATGATCTCACTGGCAGGGAGGGATCTCCTTCTCTGGCCAGTCCCCACATTTCTCCCAGCTGATATGTGGACAAATTGCTTTGAAAACATGCAAATGACACAGGTGGCTAACCTGAGATTCACCAAACATGCCTGCGCCCAAGAAGACTCTGCTTTCTAAAACTTTGCTTTGTGGGGGGAAGTGGTATTGGAAGTGTCTCTACAAGGGGAGGTGGCGCCTTTTGGGTAATTAGACAGAGGCCTCTGGACCTGGCCGGTTCTTCCTCCTCCCATGCATTGCCTTTGGCTGATTTTCTCTCCCTCCCTCCCTCCCCCAGAATGGCAACTCGGCGGCCTCTCTCTCTGTGGCTGAACAGTACGTGAGTGCCTTCTCCAAGCTGGCAAAAGAGTCCAACACTGTCCTCCTGCCCTCCAGCACGGGAGACGTCAGCAGCATGGTTGCCCAGGTCAGTTTGACATGTGAGAGGGCAGGCTGATAGCAAGTGTGGCACACAAAAAAACAAAAATAGCTTCATTGATATACCACTTCATACCGCCTAAGCAGTGTCTAAGCGGTCTACAACTGTAAGCTACTTGCCCCCAACAGTCTGGGTACTCATTTTAGCGACCTCGGAAGGATGCAAGCCTGAGTCGAGCTTGAGCCCTTGTGCTGGTCTTGAACTTGCCACCTTATGGTTTTGAGTGAGTGGTTGCAGTACAGGCGTTTAACCACTGCGCCACCAGGGCACCTGTTGGTTGTGGTTGAATCATTGGGTATTTCTGGGAAGGAGAAAGTGGAAGGGAATGTTAATATGCAGGTGTGGCTTTTCAGCTGCAGAGAGGGAGATGTGAGCCAAACCACCAGCCACTTGATGTCAGAGGGCAAGAATTTGTACAACCCCTCGAGCTTCTTTGTTGGAGGTGGGAATTGTGCAGCTGTTGTGGGACTTCAATTCCCAGCAGTCCTTTAGGCCAGCATAGTCAGTGGAGAGAGATATTGGGAGTTGCAGCCGAATAACATCTAGAAGATTGTATAATTCCCTACCTCTGGTGTCTCTTGCCTTGGCCTGGCTGTGGGACTGTGTTTGTGGGGCCATTCACTGATCTTGCCTCCTTTCTCCCCCATAGGCCATGGGGATCTATAGCTCCCTGAGCAAGGCACAGCCGGCAAAGTCCCCAGAATCCACAAGTGCCCCCTCCTTGCAGCCACATCAACCTTCCAGCATAGAAGACTCTGAGGCGGAGCAGCCGAGTGCCAGCTAACAAAGATGCCCGCAGGCACTGGGGCAGCGGAGCAGCTCTCCTCACCCGCTTCTGCCTGCTGTGGGACAACTTTGCAGCCCCTCTCCTTGGACTCTTGTGTCCCCCATCCAACACACACACACACACACACATGTTTGTTTTCTAATTTGAATTTAATCATGTAATAAAGGGAGATGAGCAGGTCCTTGTCTGCTTTCTTGCATGGAGCAGCATGGAAGTGTTTCTAGCCTCGGCATGGGATTTTATAATTTTGGGGAGGGATGCTGTGGGACTGCCCACCCCTGCTGAAGAGAAGAGGGCTGATCTTCTATACCCAGTATGCAAAGGAATCTTGTAGCATCTTTGAAACTGACTAAGGGAGAGAAAGAAGATATTGGCATGAGCTTTCATAGAGTTAAGTCTACTTCCTCAGATACATGGAGTATACCCAGTTTTGCCAAAGTCAGCTTCTTCTTTCCTGGCTTCTTCCCTAAACAACATCCAACTCTGAGAAGGTAAGTAGTTGACCACAAGGGCAGCTCTGACAACAGAGCACTACACCCCCAAAAATGTACACCACCTCCAAACAGCTTGCTTGCTGGGCGTCTCCCCTATTTGAACCTTTATTTCAGTTCACAGTCCGCTGATGCTTATGGCTGTGAAATTGGGAGTTTAGCTTTCAAGAGCTGGTGGAGAACTAGTTTGGGAGCCTTGGCTGTCGTGTCTCCTTTGGCCACACAAGCCTTCCCTCGTTGGGGGTTTGCTGTTCTCCCATCACTTCAGCCTCATGCTTCCCAAAGGGAACAGCATAGCTTCCTTGAGTCCCGCTGTGGGAACGAACATGGCAACTTCCAAGGTCCCGCATGTCCCCTGCATCAAATAGGGACCCAAGAATAGAGTGGGCAACATGCTTTGGACGGAGGGAATGGACCCTCAAGCCCCTGTTGGCTCAGCCCAAGAGAAGCCACGGGGCACAGCAGCCTAACGGAGGTGAAATCTCTCCTGGACTCAGGGATTTTCTTGGGAAGTTTCAAGCCAAGTCTGAAAAGGAAAGCATCAGCCAAGAATGCAATGTGGCAGCAGAAAAGACCGATGCAATTCTAGGTTGGGTCAGTAGGAGTGTAATGTCTAGATCAAGGGAAACTATTGTAACCCGCCTTGAATCCTGTTGTGGGAGAAAGGCGGGATATAAATCCTTGAAATATAAGTAAGTCTCCATCCCGCTCTGTTGTACTTCATGCTGGAAGTACTTTGTGGAGACTAGATGGCCCTTGCGGTATCTTCAGGCAATATGAATTTACTACTCAAGGGCCCTGATTCAGTCCAACCCCATCCTGCCATGCAGGAACTCTCCATCAAAGCATCCCCATTGACAGATGGCCATCCAGCCTCTCTCCACTCTGGGGCCACCACAAACAGCCAGGGAAATTAAACCGGTGTCAAACCGGTTTATCCCTCCAGTGTGGATGCAGCCTGTACATTGTGGACTCGGCCGTATTTTTCTGCCGAACCTTATCTGTTAAAACGCCTCGTTGGCTTGCAAGATGCACTGATTAAGGAAGACAGAGGTTTAATTTTGTACTTTACAAGCAGCGCACAATACACCCGAAACCTGCAAAACAACGATACCTTTAATCCGCCAACCGGAATGCACCAAATACGTGTGAATTTTGCGCATTTTGTACAATTTTGTACATGTCCTACATTCCCAACACCTTTCCTTTTCCTTGGCAAGAAACGAACACGCCTTGGGCTCTGGGTGCGAGTCTTGCCTACTCCTAGGAAGGAAAGACTTTTGCAGGATCCGTGCTGTCCTCCTATTTGCAGCTATGTCCTGGAAAAGGAGGACACCTGGTAAGCCTGGATGGAGGACCTTTGGGGATGCCTCCTGGGCAGAAGGTGGGAATGTAGGACATGTCCTCCAAAAGTAGGGCATCTGTGTGGTCACCCAAATTGGAGGACCTTTGGGGATGCTTTCTGGTGGGGAGTGTAGGACGTGTCCTGGAAAAGGAGGACATCTGGATGGAGGGGCCCCATTGCATGGAGGGGCCCAGCTATTCCTGCAGAGCCAGCCATTCAGTAGCAGCAGCAGCAGCGCCGCTCTGGCGCTCCCCCTGGCGGCCGTCCCCGGCAGCGCAGCCTCCTCCTGATGGAGCCGCTCTAGCCCCTCCGCCTCTCTATGATCGCTGTCGTCCGCACTTCCGCTTCCGCTCCCCTTTCCCGGAAGTGGTGCCGGTGGGAGGACGCTGTGGGGGGTCATCATCGCTGCCTTCCTTCCTTCCTTCCTTCCTTCCAGGTAGAGGGGCCTCTGGGGGCCACAAAATGGGCCCTCTCCTCCCTCAGTCACTGGGGCCAAGGGGGGGGGGCAGGGGGAGCTGGGACTTATTATTATTATTATTATTAATGTATATGTAATATACTATTGTGTAATATATATATATATATATATATATAAAATTAATCTTTATTTATTATTTTTAACATTATCAATTTATTATCAGTTATATATATATATTAAGCTTTATTAGTTATTAATAATATTCTTAATTTAATAATATTAATGTTTATTTATAGAGTATTATTATTGTTGTTATTATTTATCAAGCTTTATTATTATTAATGTTATTAATTTATTCATAGCAATGTTTATTTATATAGTATTATTAAGTGTTGCTATTATTGCTAAGCTCTCTTAATTATTGTTTATATTATTGATTTATTAATATTAATGTTCATTAATATATTATTATTTATTGGTATTGTTTATTAAATTTATATTAATTTATTTTTAATCTTTATTTACGTATTGTTATATATAATATATTGTTTATTATTTATTAAAATTTATTACTATTAATATTTTAATTTATTGATATTTATATACATATTATTTATTAAGCTTTATTATTTTAATATTATTAATATTATAAATTAATATAATTAATTTCTTATCAATGTTTAATTACATTTTATATATAACATATATTATTTACATATTATATATTTATATATATTATGGATTATTATTAATATTAAGCTTTATTAATTATTATTAATATTATTTATTTATTATTAATGTTTATATATAATTATTTAGTAAGCTTTATGTATAGAGCACTGTAAATTTATACAGCATCATACATGCAATCAGTTAAAAATAGAATAGAATAGAATAATCCAGCCTGAGGCGTACATTCTCCTAAAATACGTATTGATACATACAGTATTAACATTAAATAATAAAATACAGCAAGCAAATACGTTTTATTTTATTTTTATCCTGCCTTTCTCCCAAAGTGGATCTCGAGGCGGCTAACGACATACAAAAAACACATCAGAACAGCAATTAAAATTGTACAATTGAAATCACTATATAATTGCAAATATAAAATTTAAGACATACAAAGTTAAAAAATAATAATGTAAAACCAACTCCCCTCATTTGTGTTGCACTTTACAAAATTCATCAAAGCAACATCTATAACCTGCCTATGGCACAATCTAAAAGCCATAAACCGTAAAAACTATGTACAGTGTTCATTTATTTATTTACAGTATTTATATTCCTCTTTTCAGCCCTAAAAGCTCTCAGGTTTTTTTTTATTTATATATTTTATTTATATATTATTATTATTTATATGTTTATTATTATTAGCGGCTCACAGATAGTTATTAATAGTTAATCAGACCGTTTATCCTAGTAAAATACCAACTATAAAAACTATAAGACAGGTAAAACATCACTGATCGAAACCACGGTCCGAAATGCTTCAGAGAATGCAAAAGTCTTTGCAGAACATGTTATAAAGCATCCTGACCATAAAATGCTGCTTGTAAATGTCGGGATTGAGGGATCCTGGAGAATGTACAGATGTGGGACAAAGGTAACCGGGTTCCTATGGGTCGCAGGGAACCATGATGACCAAGCATTTAGACCCACATGAGGCCATGGGATATGAGGCAATCACGGCCGGACATGAAATCAGAAAGTGCAAAGGACTTGTATAGATGTGACACACTGGGAAGAGGAAGGGCTAAATACCTGGAGATGGCAAATGCATATAAGGAGGAGATCAAGTGCCCAGTGTGGGTGTCGAATGGTGTATTGTATAGTCCCCCAAAAAACACAAAAAACTATCGATGCCAGCCACGAAAGCCTTCAATTTCACAATAGTCTTTGGTTCAGATTTAAAACTAGCTAAAGAAGTAATAACCCGCAGATGAATCCCAGAATAGGTGGCTTGGAAGGGGCCTCCAAGCCCAGTCCAAGCCCCTTCTGCCATGCAGGAACTCTCAATCAAAGCACCCCCATTGACAGATGGCCATCCAGCATCTGTTTAAAGAAGAAGACCCCCACCATAATCTGAGGGAGTGTGTTCCTCATAGAAACACTATACTTCTGTTGATGTAGGGAACACTATACTTCTATTGATGGCCATCCAGCCATCCAGATGACCATATTGAATAGCACTGGGCCCAGGACAGAACTCTGTAGTACCTTGCTAGTCACTTCTTCCCAGGATGAAGAGGAGCCATCGGTGAACGCCCTTTGGGTTCGGTCACTCAACCACTTACAAATCTGCCTAATAATCTTATTTTCTAGCCCACATTTTATTAGTTGGTTTGCAAGAATATTATGGAGAACCTTGTCAAGGGGCTTACAGAAATCAAGATACACTACATCCACAGCGTTCTGTTCATCTACCAAATTGTAACTCTTCTAGAAAAAAGAGAGGGGGCAGCCAGGAGGTTACGGATGGACTTGAGAGAGGTCAGGGGTGGAACTGTCCACCAGATCCCATAAAAGGGCCTGGAGAAGAGAAGGAAACAGAAAGTTGAAAACACAGGTGTGGAAGGAATCTCTAAGGGTCATATAGTCCAATCCCCTGACTGTGGAAGAATCCACCACTCCTAGATAATGCCCACTTACATCTTTTTAAAGGCCTCCAAAGAAGGCAGATCCACCACCTTCAGAGGCAGTCAACAGCTCTTACAGTTAATGTTTAAGTCAAATCTCTTTTCTGGGAATTTGCATCCACTGATTCTAATCTCTGGAGGAGCAGAAACCAGGGTCCCTCCATCTTTTACATGACATCCTTTCAGCTATTTAAAGATGGCTAAATCATATCCCCTCTCTGTCTTCTCCAGGCTAAACATATGTACCACCATCTCAGTTGTCCTCTTGCAGAACCGAGAATGGTCTTCAAAGGCCCAAAAGTCTTGGTCCTGCTGAAGATGGAGCAGATATTTTCTCTGTAGCTCCCGAGGGCAGGAGTTGAGTTGATGGGTATAAAAGTGAGGGAGGCAGGCTTTGACTAAACATTAGGAAACTGAATGAGAGCTGTTGGAGGTTGTCGTGTGCCTGAATTTGCCTCCAATGACAGTGGGCTACCCTGGTGGTGCAGTGTTTTAATTCCCTCTACTACAGCCGCTCGTTCACAAACCACAAGGTTGTGAGTTCAATTCCAGCCAGAGGCTTAGGGTCAACTCAGCCTTGCATCCTTCCCAGGTGATTAAAATGAGTACCCAGCTTGTTGGGGGCAATTGGCATATGCATTGTAAACCGCTTGGGGAGTGCTTAAGTTCACTGATAAGCAGTATTGAAATGCACTTGCTATTGCTTGTTTGCTAATGCTTGGCTGGAGGAAAAAAGCTCAGGAGAGGTTGGGCATCCCTCAGTGAATGTAACTACAAGCTCTACCTGGAGAAAAGTGTTGGACTAGATTGCTGGTGGGAAGGTGTAGGTCTCTAGTTATGGATTGAAGTTCCCAGCATTCCTCTCTGTCAAACTACTGGAAAAGTGATTCCACCTAAATATTAGGAAGAACTTACTGATGGTAAGAGCTGTTTGACAGTGAAATACACTGCTGCCTTGGAGACTGTGGTGGAGTCTCCTTCTTTGGAGGTTTTTAAGCAGAGGCTGGACGGCCATCTGTCACTGGGAGGGTTTGGATGGTGTCTTGTGGCAGAATGGGGTTGGACTGGATGCCCCTGGAGGTATTTTCCAATTCTTCTGGGATTCTCTGTTAACTCTGCTGGCTGGAGCTGGTAGGAATTTCATTGTGACAGTCTCTAAAGGGCCACACTCAGAGTTGTAATGGTCCCCAAATAGTTATCTAGTTCAACTTTCCGCCAGAGCAGAATTTCCCCGGTAAAGCACCCTGCAAGGTAACCATCTGACCTCTGTTTTAAGAACCTTCAACACAGAAAAACCCACACTTTTCTTTGCCAACCCCCCATGCACTAGTCTCTAAGATCATTTGTGCTTCTCTGACCTTTTCTCTCTCCCTCCCGCTTCCCTCACAGGATGCAGAGAGCACCGGTGCTGCTCTTCCTTGCCTGGACCTGCTTCCTCTTCTTCTCAGCCATTGGGCTCTTCACCAGCGGCTTCCTCCTCATGCGGGTGGAGCTGGCGAATCACAGCTCCTGCTCCGATGCGCTGGCCACTTCCCTGCTGGGGACCAGGGTGCCTCTTGGTTCCTGCTGGCTACCATCGCGCTTCTCCAAGGCTGTCCTCATCATCATTGATGCCCTGAAGTTCGAGTTTGCCCAGTATGATCCTTCCCGGCAGGAGCCACGGCCATACGAGAACAAGCTGAAGTTTCTTCACCAGCTAGCCAGCCAGCAGCCCCACCATGCCCGCCTGTACCGCTTTCGGGCCGACCCACCCACCACCACCATGCAGCGCATCAAGGGCCTCACCACCGGCTCCCTGCCCACTTTTATAGATGCAGGCAGCAACTTTGCCTCTTATGCCATCCAGGAGGACAACTTGGTCTGGCAGCTGGCACAGAATGGTGGGTGCCTCAAGGAAGTGGGTGCTGTGGGGGGTTAATTGCTTTCCGCTTCCCTCAGCATCATGTGTTTCTTATTCATATGCCTCTGCTCTTGTCTCTCTTCCCCACCCCCCATGGCCAAGAAATCTTTTCCGTACTCCTTTGCCTGCTTTTTATGAAGAAAGTTGTTGGGATTAAGCCAAATCTTCCTCTTCTCTTAGCTTTAAGTTTGTTCCCACTTATGACAAAATGGACACTTTGGGGGCTAGACCTGCATTTTGTACCAGAAGCATGTTGGAACTTCCCAAGACCATTCCTGCACCTCTTGACCTCAGTCTGTTCTTGGCCAACACCCCCCCCCCAGGCCTCCCCTTTTCCTGGCCAAAAAACCAAAAGTGAATCCCTATCTGAGAGATCTTTAAGCAGGGTAATTCACCTGTTAAATAAGTTGAATTATAGTTATTGTGGTTTTCCGGGCTATGTGGCCATGTTCTAGAAGAGTTTATTCCTGATGTTTCACCAGCATCTATGGCTGGGATCTTCAGAGTTGAATTATGTTTGGTAAATGCCCTTTTCCAAAACTAGAAGTGGACTTCCAGCATCCGTTGTTTTTGTCTTTGGTTATTTTGGGCAGTCTGCAGGCTCCGTGATCTACAAGGGGAAGAAAGTTGGGCCCTTAATTGCCAGAGTTTCTATGATTCTATGATTCTATACACTGCTTCCTTTTGAACACATCACAGAAAGTAAAAATAGGACAGATCAACTATTCTTTAACCTGGGAAGTACCTTATTGCCAGATTTATTCTGAAGGGGACTTCATTCTCTTGTAGTCAGTGAAAAGGAGATCTATGGTGTCTGCTGTTGTCTGGGTGATACAGTGGGATTTGCTTCTGGTGGTCTGATCATCCTGCTTTCTGGGTGAGGCATTAGAATGTGAAGCTTGTTTTCCAGGCTTGTCAGCAGCTCCTTTGCTTACTGAGTGTAGTGAAAGAAAATGGTCCCTTAGAGTGCCATTTACACTGTAGAAATAATGACATTTGACACCATTTTAAATGCTGAAGCTCCATATTATGGAATCCTGGGATTTGTAGTTTTACAAGGTATTTAGCCTTCTCTGCCAAAGAGTGTTGGTGCCTCACAAAACAACAAATCCCAGGATTCTGTAGGATGGAATCATGGTAGTTAAGGTGGTGTCACAAACTTCATTATTTTTTACAGTGTAAATACAGCCTTAGGAAACTATACAAAGCCTCCCATGTTGTGGTTTTGGCTAACAGGTTAGTGCTCAGAGACTGCCACACATGAATGTGGAATGATGGAGCAGTAAAAAGAGAGGAATCCAGGGAATTCTTTTTGGTGTGTTCATTTGCAAGGCTGATCCAGCTACTTTGGCCTCAGGAGATTTGATATTGGAGAGGAGAGGCTAGTTTGGGGCTGGAACACTCTGAAAACTAGAGTGCACCCTGGAGGACTGATGCGCTCAAATCTCCTGAGAGGGGAATGAACTTGTTACCCAAATGGCACACAACTGGGGGTGCCCTTATGTGTGATCTTGGGTGGGAGTGGGGTCTTGGACAGGTGGTAGGGCTGTACCTCCACATCATGAGTTTACTCAAATTGTCTTCTCCTTCTTAAAACAGCTATGCAAAGCATCTGATCCCACAGCATCCTTAATCAGGTGCATTTTGTGATGCAATCCATTCAGCAAGCTGGCACTGAGGTGTTGCAGTTGTGTAAGGCTGTGGCTTCCATCTAAGAGAAAGAGACCCTGTAGAGACCCTGTAGCCTATACAATATTCTGTGTGATCCTGGGAGAGAAAAAAAGTTGGATAAAAAGAAACAAGGATTCTTGAGAACTGGGGTGACTGGCTCCTTGGGTCAGTTTGGGCTCCTTAAGGTTGTGATCGGTTTGTCACTCCGCTTCTAACCCCTTTCTTTGAACGTGTCCTCTCCATTTCTCCCCGCTTTGCAGGGAAAAGGGTGGTCTTCATGGGGGACGACACTTGGGATGGTCTCTTCCCCCAAGCCTTTTTCCGCTCGTACTTTTTTCCTTCATTCAATGTGAAAGACCTGCACACTGTTGACGATGGGATCTTACAACATTTGTACCAGACAGGTGAGCTGTTGTCCTACCTGGCGGGGTGGGCAGGGTTTGGCCTTGGCTTCCTTTCTATGCAAGGCTGCTGGAAGAAAACCCTAGCTCAACAGGCAGGGTTGTGTTACTGGTCTCAGAGGAGCAGGCAGCAGGGCAGAAGCATGCTGGGAGCATCCTGCTCTCTGCCTGTTCTACAACAAGATGGAAGGTCAATGACTTCCTTGCACATAACCTTGAAGGAGAGCATTGCCCAGCCTTCTGTCACCCGAGGCCCTCCAGATCTGCTGGGCTACAGCTCCCACGTTCAAGTTAGAAAGGTTCCAAAAGGTTTTTTAAAAACTCTTTCTCTTTTGTTTTCTTTATTAGCGTTATTTTAATTAATTTATTAATTTATATCTTGCCACTTTCCTCAGAATTGGGAATGAAATTAAAACATACAGATAAAAGAAGCCAAAATCCATCATTAAAATGTTAAACATTGTTGTTATTGGTTGTTAATACAGTGACAAAAAAAAGAGAAGATTTACCGAACTTTTAGAAAATTAACAGTGGAAGTTTTTGAGGCTGGAAATGTTCTAGAATGATTTCAGTGGAATGGTATTGTTCCCAAAGCTTTAGAAAAGGGGGAGAGAGCTAAGCAGTGTTGCTTGAGATGGCCAGGCAGTCTCTGCTCCAGGGAAGACCACGTCTCAGCACCAGGGAGGATAAGTCCATTGTATTTCCAGACAGGTGCCCAACTTGTTTCTCTGTTCTCACCTGCACTCTCTCTCTCTCTCTCTCTCTGGTGCTTTTTGTGGAGCAGTGGATGGTGGCGAGTGGGACCTGCTAATTGCTCACTTCTTGGGTGTGGATCATTGTGGTCATAAGCATGGGCCAGATCACCCTGAAATGGCCAAGAAGCTCTCTCAGATGGATGAAATGCTCAGGTGAGGCCCTATGTTATGCCCACCCACCTGCTCACCCTGGGCTTTGCTCTATAGAACTGGGTGGCCACCATGGAACCCTTTTGAGAACTACCAGGCCTTTGTTCACAGGGGGATGGAACAAGATGGACAGGGCTGGGGTGTCATAGTCCATTATCTTGTTTCCCTAGACTTAAATTTGCGCCTGCCACAGTTTCTCTCCATAGTGGTGCAGTTCAGAGTAATGTCTTTGAACATAAACCAAAAAGTGCTCGGTTTGAATAACTGAACTCGAAGGATGGCTCCTTGTAAATCAGCTATGCAATTGTGATGATCAGCATATACCCCCCTGTGGTTGTGGCTTACTACTGGGTCTAGGGAGACTGCTTATGTCCCATGGTGTTGATGGATAGGTTGCTGGTTGACCACCTGGCAAATGACACGCTGCTCCTGGTGGCAGGGGATCATGGCATGACGGGGACTGGGGACCATGGTGGAGACACTGAAGAGGAGGTCAACGCCGCTCTTTTTGTGTACAGCAAAGCAACCTTGTTTAAGAGCCCCCCACCTCAGGTGAGCAACAGAGGGGGGTGGAGAGAGGGTGTGTGCGTGAAGCAGTTGCATTGCCCAAGAGAAGATTTCAGTTCTGGGCCAGGGATGACCTTCGAAGGGGATGTGAGTTCCCAGCTCCAGAAGCTGCAATTCAATTGCTCAGATTTCCATCTAGAACACTGGGAGATGCTTGTGAGCAGGAGTGGGGGAAAACAGTCAGTGGGACGCATGTGGCCCCAGAGTGCATTTCTGTGGTTCTTGTCCCCATTCAAAATTTGGTATGATTTAGCTTAAAAACTGCATCAGTACCCCCATCTTCCGAATGCAGCATTAGCCATACAAACCCAGCCTATGCCTCCCCCTTTAGGCTGTATCACTGCCAAAATGGTCACTGGAAGTGATGTGATGTTGCTTCTGGTCACTAACTGGGCCAGGATATGGCCATGCTGCCTAGGGTTTGTGGAGCACTTGGGGGAAATTGCCCTTAACTCCCCTTCCCAGATTGGGTCTCTAATTTTCCCCTCTCCCAGCACTTTTCTGGAAGAGGGTGAGAGCTTTGGTTATGTGAAGGTGTTGGTGGAAGACAGAACAGTGACATTGGAGTATTCTTGGGATGCACGTAGTTGTACCTCCTCCCAACATATTTTACCTGGCCTGAAAGTGCTGCTTTGTCACCTCCCTTCACCTTGTTCCCCTTGCTGCCTCCTCCCTCCTTCCCTTCTTTCATTCAGGAGCCACAGACAGTCTCTCAGGTGAACCTGGTTCCCACCCTGGCCCTCCTCTTGGGCATCCCAGTACCTTACAGCAACATCGGGGAAGTGATGGATGACCTCTTTGCCATTGAGGGTGATGCCTCCTCCTCAGTCCTTGCCCAGCTGGCAGCCTATAGTGTCAATGCAAGGCAGGTGAGGGCAACTCCTGTTTCTCCCATAACTATTAGCCTTCAGAAGCAGCGGTGGTCTTCTGAATAGTGAATTGGTCATTGGAATCTGCTGGACTGGAGGTCTTTAAACAGAGTCTGGATGGGAGTATTTTGGAGAGCTATAGTTGTGTATTCCTCCATGGCTGAAGGGAGTTGGAACAGATAGCCTTTCTGGCCCCTTCCAGCTTTCTGAATTTCTAATTGTTGTGGGGGCTATTCATAGCAGGGCATGGTAGCAAAACTTTTCCCACCAGGCTGCTCTTTTGAGGCTAGGCTTCCTCTTTCTCTTTGTGGCATCCTTTAGTTAGCACCTGTTCAGTTCCTGGGCTGTTCTTGATCCGTCCTTCCTTCGTTCCTTCCCTTCTTCCTTCCTTTCTTTTTTTTCAGGTTGACCGCTTCCTGCGCTCCTATGCGCTGGCTGCCCAGGATATCTCATCACAGAAGCTGCAACGTCTCCAAGACTTGTTTGCTGCCACCTCAGAGGAACATGAACGAGTCTTGGCCCAGCTTGGGTCTCCAGGGCTGCCTC
This sequence comes from Urosaurus nigricauda, assembly GCA_034509955.1. Classification (NCBI taxonomy): domain Eukaryota; kingdom Metazoa; phylum Chordata; class Lepidosauria; order Squamata; family Phrynosomatidae; genus Urosaurus; species Urosaurus nigricauda. Next base: position 4,603,814 of record JAOEGL010000002.1, read on the forward strand.
AGTTGGAGCGGCTCCGGAACCAGTTCAGGCACTACCTCCAGGAGGCCCGAGCTGTCTGTGCCGAATCCTGGGCCCGCTTTCACCCGGTGCGCATGGTGGCTGGCTGTGCCCTCTTGACTTCTGCCTGCCTGCTCTGCTATGTGGCCTCCCGGGTGGCTGCCAGCCTGAACTTCTCCTACCGCTACCTCCTATGGTACCCCTTGCTGTGGGGGTTAGTAGGGGCAGCCATACTGGGATTGGCTCATCTCTCTGGCTGGACCACAACAGACCTGGTGCTCCTGTCCTCCTGGGTGGCAGCAGCCTCCCAGTTGGGCTTCTTCTGGCATTGGTGGGCCAGGCGGGCCAGAAGTTCAAATGCTGCCAGTGCCCGTCTCCCATTTGGGAGTCCCAGCCTGAAGTCGAGACTGCAAGCAGGGCTGGTTCCTGCCTTCCCCTTGGGCATCCTGGCACTCCGCTGTGGTGCCATGCTCTCCGACAGCTTTGTAATGGCAGAGGCGCAGGTGGCGCCCTTCCTGCTTGTTTCCCTGGTGCTGATGCTGGTGCTGAGGCTGCACTGGAGGGCCCGGCTCCTGGAGGGCTCCCTGTCATCCTGGCGGCTTCTGGGGCTGCTGGCTCTCATACTGGCCTGCGTACGCCTTTCGGGGCTTTTCCAGCAGTGCCGTGAGGAGACCCCCTCCTGCCGCTCCTCTTCGCTGCTGGCTCCGCTTGCCAGCCTGCAGGACCCTCAAGCCAAGAACCTTTTCTATATCCTCTGCCTGGTCTCTTTGGGTGCCCTGGCTGGCGGTGTGCGCTGCTGGCTGCGTCATTACGGCAACCTCAACCACCCCGGTGGCCCCGTGCTTTTTGTGCGCTGGGGCTTCCCCCTTCTGGCCCTCTGCATTGGTGGCTACTGGGCCGTCACCTCAGGGGCAGAGGAGGCCCTGCTGAAACTCCGTGCCTGGGTGCAGCTTGCCCTGGCAGCCTTTCCCCAAGGGATCTTCACCCTGGTGGCAGCAGGGCTGCTCCTTCTCCTCTGGGACCCTGTTACTGTCGCTGTGAGGGACAGCCGAGATCCACCCCGGGTGATGGGACCCCCCATTGTGTCTCCCAGCTCACAGGCTGAACTGCTCCATGTGATCCCCCAGCTCTACCGCCAGATGCAGGAGTCCCTGAGGAGCCGCCTGGATGAAGCCAAGGCAGGCGGTGGGCCCACGGTGGCAGCCTATGGTCTGGGCAGTGTCTACTCAGCTGCCCTGCTCATCGCCATGGCCTTGCTAGGCTTCCTGCTCATGACGCTGCACAGCGAGCGGCTGAGCCTGGCTTTCCTGCTCCTCTTTGTGGAGGCCTTTGCACTGCTCTGGATGCATGCCTGTGCTGTGGCCCTCTCCTCTTCTTCTCCCTCCTCACAGGCTGGTGAGTAAATAAACAGAGAGGGCAGGGGAGACAGTTTGATGCCCACTTTGGGCCTGGGATATCAGTACATCTCACTCCGCCGCTTGGGCATCCCTTTTTGGCCAGGTGATGTCTCCTGTTGGTTTTTAAGCACTAAGGCTAAACTGCTGAAGCACTTGTTTCTGAGGCATTTTTGGAGGAATTGGGGGAAACACTGTAGAAATGATGTTTTGACACCACTTTAGGAGCTGTAGCATCATCCTGTGGAAACCTGGTATTTGTAGTTAGACAACTCTTTAGCCTTCTCAGCCAAAGAGTAATAGTACCTCATAAAACTACAAATCTCAGGATTCTGTAGGATGGGCCTTTGGCATTTCAAGTGGTGTCAAACTGCATTATTGCTACTGTGTAGATGCAGCCTGAGAAAAGGAAACCAAAACAAGGGAGTGTAATGATCTGATATTGTACCAAAGTCTTATATAGAAGTCTTCTAAATTTTAGAAATAAATTTTAGAATAAATACATACTGTAAACATCCTGTCATAAACCTTATATTCATCATTCATAAACTATTCCATAATCCAATTTCCTTTTATTTTTTAAAATTTTCCCCAGTTTTTTTTCCCCTTGGTAAAAAGCATCGGGGGGCAGGGGGAGACTGTTTTTCCCTCTGAAATTTTCTCGTTTTTCTTTTCTGGGGCTTCGCATCCCTGGTTCCTTCCCCAAGGACTGCTGAGAGGCCAAAATGGCCTATCAAAGCCTTTCTGTACATTAATAGGAAGCCGTGACTTGGTGAAGTGCTGAGGGAATCCTGGCCAGGGACTGTATTTCTTCTATACTGTGGCTCGCACCTGGCACTTAGCTGGTGCTGTAAAAGAGAGGGGGACACCAGTGCTGCTGGCCCCAGCTCTAGCAGAGGGATGGTAAGGGTTGAAGTTGTTGGATGTCCCTCTGAAAGACCTGGGTTTGAGGGGACCTTGCAGTAGACTGAAGAGGAAGCAGCTGCCTTTGCAGCCATTGTTCTGGAAGTCCTGTCCTTGGGTTCCCAAGGGACTTGGGAACTTGGGTTGGGGTTCCCTGTCATGAACACATTGAGAAAGAGATAATGCTGTGCCTCTTGTGTGTTCTGTTTTCAGTGGCTCTTTTCTTAGAGCTTTTCCCTCTCCTCTTTCCCCACAGATCCCTTCACTGTGCCCTGGTATGCCCTTGTGGCCTGGGCTCTCGCTGCTGCTCAGTTCTTCTATGCCACAGGCCACCAACCTGTCTTCCCAGCCATCCACTGGAATTCAGCCTTTGTGGGCTTTCACCAGGGGCACAACACCACCTTGTTGCCCGCCCTCCTGGTTGGGGCCAATACCTTTGCCTCACACATCCTCTTTGCAGGTGAGTCCACCCATGCATGCACTCCAAGGAAGCTGTTGTTTGCCATGATGTTGGCTTAGAGTTATGAGGCCCCCTCCAAGAATGAGAGACCTCCAAGGAACCCTGTTTTTAACAACTCGGGTCTTGCTAACTCATGGCAGTAGATTAACGGAGTCAGTCTACATGTAAGTGAAGAAATCTAACAGGAAGAGAATCAAATTTATAAATATGTATGTGTGTGTGTGTATATATATATATATATATATGGAGTTATTTAAAACATAAAATACAAACAGAAACAAAGCACCAACAGTATTCCTATTACGTTGCAATGTTCATTCCTCTTTTTACTTTCCTTAGTTACGTTCTACTATACAGATTTCTTTCTGCTTGCTTTTGACTCCATATTTCAGTTATTGTCACACCCATGTTTAACAATCAACTCACAATGACCCACTATCAGTACCCATTCTCCGGTCAATTAATTTCAAACATGATGCTGAAGGAGTGTGGTCTGTCAAAAACACAAATAAATGGGTTCCAGAACAAATCAAAACTGAACTCTTCCTGAGAGCCAAGATTACTAAACTGAGATGCTCATACACCTCATATTGTGAGGTGACACAATTCTTTAGAAAGGCATAAAGTTGAGAGCAGCATGAAAATAGCATTTTTTAAGCCGCCTTGGGTCCAGTTAAGGAGAAAGGCAGCATATTAGAGCCAATATGGCTTAATAGTTTGAGGGTTGGACTGCAACTCTGGAGACCAGGGTTCGATTCCCAACTCAGCCATGAAACCCACTGGGTGACCTTGGAAAAGTCACATGCTCTCAGCCTCAAGGGAAGGTAATGGTAAACCTCATCTGAACAAATCTTGCCTAGAAAACTTCATGATAGGTTTACCTCAGAATTAATCAGTTTTCAAAGCAGGAGGAGAAAGTTTTTCACCTGCAGAGGAAAGGAGAGCTGAAAGGGAGCCAGCCTAGCCTCTCTGGAAAAGGAGTCCCAGAGCCAGGGAGCAGCTATGGAGAAACCCCCTTGTGGGATGTCCTGGGGGAGCCTACCCTTGCCCCCAGTTCAGGGGCTGTTGGGAGAGATATGCTTTCCCTACACATTCTTGCTCAACATGTGCTCTTAGGCCTGGTGTGTATGCTTGTTGGCATTCTCCAGTATTCTCTCCCAATGACACCCCTCTCCTTTCTCCCCTCTCCTCCTCCTCTTCCCCTGGAGGCAGCTGGGTGTCCTTTGCTTCTGCTTTGGCCGTTCCTTTGTGAAATGTCCAGCTCCAAGGGCCGGAAGCCAAAGGCGGAGGTTCCTGCCAGAGAGGAGCAGATGATGGAGATGAGGCTCCGGGAAGCTCCGGAGCGGTTTTCGGCAGCACTGTTGCAGCTGGGGCTCAAGTACCTGCTTGTTCTGGGAGTCCAGGTATGCATAGAATCATAGAGTTGGAAGAGACCACAAGGGTCATCCAGTCCAACCCCCTTTTGCCATTCAGAAATTCATAATCAAAACACCGTTGACAGATGGCTATCCAGCCTCTGTTTAAATATATCCAAAGAAGGAGACTTCACCACTTTCCAAGGGAGTGTGTTCCACTAACAGCACTTACTGTCAAGAAGTTCCTCCTAATGTTAAGGTGGAATTTCTTTTCCTATAGCTTGCATCCACTTCTCTATGTTCTGGTCTCTGGAGCAGCAGAAAACAAGTTTGCTCCATCCTCAATATGACACCCCTTCAAATACTTAAACAGGGCTATTGTATCATCTCTTAACCACCTGTTCTCCAGGCATGTGGGAAGAAAAATCAAGGAGGGCCTTTGTGGAGGGTGAGTGTAGTTTAAAAAATCCCAAGGATTGTACCACGTGACACTCAAAAGTCCCACAGCCCCCAGATAACATGAAAGGGAAACCAGCCTTCTGGGACAATCTAGTATGGAGGAAAAGAGACACCCCTTTCCTCTTATAAATTCTGCCCTGGCTGACCACTTTTCAGTGAAACCCTTTTCTGGAATTGCCTGCTGCTGTTTCCATGCAGATCTCAGGCCCTCCATCGTTTCTCTTCCTTTTCCCAACAGCTCTTGGCCTGTGTCTTGGCTGCCATTATCCTCAGAAGACATCTTATGGTGTGGAAAGTTTTTGCCCCAAAGTAAGTATGGCCTGTTGCTGAAAGCAGCTTCCTGATAGAGATGAGAATGGGGTGGTATCTGGTTCCAAGTCCCACGACTGGGCCAAGTATGAGCCAGGACAGAAAGGGTAGCAGCCAAAGTTGACTCTCAGTTGACCCACCAATTGTAGTTGATACCAAGATTTTGCCCACTTTGGGCTACTTTGGCTAGCTCTTGTAGAGTGGTAGCCCTGTGATTCCAGCCACTTATCACTGGGAGCATGGCTCTTCACACTTGCCTGTGACCTCTGAGGATTTCATAGTTGTTGTCTGTGTGTTTTCAGTTTTTGTCTTCACTGAGATAAGGGTCAGAAGCTTTCTATTCTCTTCCCATGGGGCTGTGATACTGTCTTTACTGGGTACACTCCCTTACAGATTAGAGAGCTGACTTAAGTCAGACCAGTTTCCCATTTTGCCTCAGAACCACCCTCCCCAGCAGCCTACTTGTGCCCTCTGGCTTGCTGTGGTCTTCACCAGGTGCTTTTGATCTACTTCCAGGTTCCTCTTTGAAGCAGTGGGTTTTATGGTGAGCAGCATCTTTCTCCTGCTGGGCATCGGCCTGGTGATGCGGGTGGACTGTGCAGTCAGCACTTGGTTCAAGCAGGTCATCCTTGTTCAGTCCAGGTAGCACCAGGGCAGGAGGCACACCTGACAGAGCTGCTAACATTGGGGATCACAGGACTGCTGCCAACGGCCCCTTGTTGCCTGGGCCAAAAAAGATTGTACAGTATTTTCCTCTCTTTAGGACTACTGACTAGCCTGGGGCAGGGGTCTGTGCCTCCACTAGCAGTCGAAGTGACTAGGGGAACAAGGGAAGGGATGAGCCTTCAGTCAAGTGGGGTCTGTTGCCTTGCAAGGAGTTATGCTCTCCAGAGGGATGTTCTGACCTCACATGCTCCTTGCTGCTTCTGAATCACTGTAAAATGGCCCTCTGGGTCTGTTTGCCAGGCATGGAAGAAATACAGAGGTTAACCTTTTGTTCTCAAGAGAATTCTAGGCAAAGGGGGTGGGAATATGGTGTTGCTGGGAATCGGGTAGTTGGCTGTAGGTATATCTTCTTGGATGACTGTCGTAAACATTCCTTTCTCCTTAGTGAGTTTGGAGGTTTCAACAGCTCTGTGAGTGTGTGTGTATTGAGTGTTTCTGGAAGGAAAAGCCATGGCCAGAACCAAGGTTGAGAACAGCAGACCAGATGTTGGCTCAGTCACACACTCTGAGCTGATGGCTTGGTGGATTTTCCAGACACTCAGAAGAAGACAATGACTGGCCTGTGCTTTTTGGACTGTGTCTCTCCTGCAGTCTTTAACAGTCAGCTGTGGGCACTTTGGAAGAGCCTGGCAGGTCTGTATTTTTACTTAAAATTGATGATACAGAAATGGCTTAATGGAACTGAGGCTGCTGCCACACTGCAGAATTCCATAGTACTGAGTCATTAAAGCGGTGTCAAACTACATTCATTCTTCAGTGTAGATGCAGCCTGAGGCTCTGGCACACGACTCTTAACACTGTTGAACTGGGCGGCAGACACATTTCCTACCCTTGGCCCAGGTCAAAGGTTATTTCCACTTAAATGTTATTCAGATTTTGAAATCTACATTTCAGCATTTCTAGAGTTCATTGCTAGCAGAAAACTCAACTTTGGTTCTGAAATCTGAGTTGCATTCCTTTGGATATTGAGTTGCAGATTTCTAGATCGAGCTTCTAGAAATGAAAACTTGAAATTTTAGGATTTCATCCATTGTACCTCATGTAGCAGTGCCTCTCTGTCTGTGCTTGAGATTACAGAAATGGCAGGAATGCTAGGAACTGCAGGACTGAGGTGGAGGTGGGGGATGGCGCCCCTTAAAGTTAGTTCCCTGTACTGGCCTTGTATTCAGAAAGAAGCCAAGGAAGCTACTGTGGACTAGACTCCAGCATTGCTCATCTGTCTAGCCCGATATCCCCTGTTCTGACTGGTAGCCTCAAGTAGAAAAGTGTCTTTCCCCATCACCTGCTGTCTGAGCCTTTTAACTGAAGATCTTGTACCATCTGCATGTAAAGCATGTGTGCCAACATTCGGTCCCAACCCCTTCTCCAACTTTGATGCCTACAGGAATGCTCCCCTCCATACAGCCCAGGCATTCCTCTCCCCGATTCTCCTTTGGAGACAGATGGTTTATTCTGCACTTCCTTGGCTGCTCTGGAGCTCTGGGCCAAGGGCTGGTGAGGGGGGGGGGGGAACATACTCAGACACCATCTTCCTTCAGAAAAGATGAGAGGAACTCTTTGCAGTTCAGCTGTGCCTGATTCTAGATATAGGAAAAGGGAGAAAGGCACAGAGTTTGTTTGTTGCTGGCTGCATCTTTCCATCAGTAGTCAGTTTCTAGCTCTAATTTAGCACTCTTTGGCCGAATCTGCACTGCAGAAATACACATAGAATCGTAGAGTTGGAAGAGACCCCATTGGCCATCCAGTCTTGACACCACTTTAACTGCCGTGATTCAATGCTGTGGGAGCTGTAGTTTTGTAAGACATTTAGCTTTCTCTGTCAGAGAGCTCTGGTGCCACAATAAACAAGAATCCTAGAACTCTGTAGCATTGTGCCATGGCAGTTAAAAGTGGTGTTAAACTGGATTTTAAAATTCTTTTTTTGCAGTGCAGATGCAGCCATAGTAACCTTCCTTTCTTCCAGTAATTTAAAGAGTGCCATTCTGGACTTACTGATGGTGAAGGCTGAGATTCCTTCCTTGCCTGCCCCTGTGGCTGAAGGCAGGTTGCCAAGTCTTGTTTGTGCTGAAAGAGAAATGGCAGATCTGCCTTTGAGAGGTGTAGACAGGGTGCTTCACTGGATCAGAACGGGATCAGGGCTTTGGGAAAACTCCAGCACACTTGCATTGACATCTTTGCACTGTTTTCAAGGTGGTCAGCTTTTGCGTTGAAAGCATGGGACCTCATGAAGAGCTCTTGGCATTTCATGGTCTGTTTCTTTGATACATGACACTGAACTCAGTTCATCAGAGGAGACCTGTAACTGTGAATGCCAAATACCTGTAGATGGAAGTGTGGATCAGCCAAATGTTTAGATAATTGGATGCTGCTAGCATTGGCACCAATGAGTCAAGCCACGACTTTCTGGTGTCTGAATTGCAGGAGACACAATTTCCCTTTTCAGTATCTTCATCTGATCTTTCTTTTTGTTTTCTCGGTTGTTAACAGGGTACATGAGTATAAAGCTGCTATTCTTCCTGTTCTATTCATTTTTGTAGCCAAATTACAAAATGCAGAGTGAATACATTTTATTTGGTGCATGAACAAAAACACTGCCATGTCCTGTACAAAGCCTTAAGTTTTGGTTTTGTTTGGTTTTTTTCCTGATAGAAAAAGAAAAACTACTAAAAAAATTGGGGGGCGGGAGTGGGGAAGACAAGGACAGAAAAGCATTTATCATTATGCAGTATTCTTCAGACCCTGGTGGTGCTTCATCTGGGAAGTCTAAAATCAATATTTTTTATTCTATAACTAAAACTTTTTTTTTTGCATGAAGCCACAGCAAATCCCCAAAACAATATCTATATAGATAGATGAACATCATTTCAAAATGCAAAGTTTATGATAACTTACTTAAGCCACAAAACAAGCAAGGTCTCTAACAGTAAGAACAAGGCTCCAATTTGTTTCTTATTTGGAAAGAGAAATAATTATTTTATCTTTGCCTTTAAGTTTCACCAACATATAAAACATATTTCTTACAAATTGCCCTGCCATACATTTTTAATAAATATTGTTTACATTGGTTTCATGTAAACAAAAATTATTTTTCTGTTGATATTAGACTTGCTTAATATGTGTTTTCTTCTCTACTCTTTCCCCCGTTTTTGATATTCTTTTGGTGAGGGGGTAGAAATTCCAAGTGGTTTATTGCTTTCAGTTTCCTGGATAAATTTTTTAAATTTCATGTTTGGGGTGCTGTAGGTGTATGTATCCCCCTGGATGTGGACTTCCCATCTTTTAACTGCATTTGTTTGGTCTTGATGTTTCTTCCTCCCTTCCATGCGATCAAGACATGGTGCTGCTTCTTTCTTTCTCAACAGTCTAGCTGCATTTGCTGTAAAGAACTGGTGCCTTAAAAATCTTGGCTGACTGTAGCTTTCCTGGGATGTGGTATTGAGAATTGCCCTAGAGCTCTACTAAATGGCTGCACTCCATGGAACCTGAATGTTTTTCTCAAAAGTCAGCACCTCACTCCTCTTTGTCTCTCCTCTGTAATATCCCGGTGAGCAGACCCCTGGTTGCTTAGTTTAGAATTAGGCAAACATTAAGTCTGTGCTTTTGAAAGAAAGAAAAAAAGTATCACAGTGCCCTTTTGAGAGTAAGTGCTGGGGTGATACTTTAAGAGTCTGGGATGGTCTGGGCAGCCTAGAACTTTATTTGCTTTTGGAGTGGAATTCTGGTCTGCAAGCTGGAGAAACCAATTTGTGCCCATTCAACCCCTAAAGGGATATTTGCTTATACTATGAAAGTGCAGTGTATAAAATCAAAAGTGCCTTTAAGAGCATTTTAATAGGAGTAACTATTGTTCCCAGTGAGGCAGAATAAAAGTGTATTTTTTAAAAATCCTCTTTGTTGAGGCCAAAATGGGGACTATTCATTTTATGTCTCATGTTTTCTGATGAGTAGTTTGCCATATAAATAGCTCTCCTGTGGAAGACCTGGTGTCACCTGCATGGGATGTCCTTTTTATTTTTATTTTTTTTGCCAAAAGCTGTGGTATTTGCCCCTTCTTCATAAAACCCACTAATAATCTTGTGTTAAGGATGTGACTGTGCTTGTATCCCCTTTTCCTTTCTGGTGTGCAGTGCCAGTTTTGTCTAGTAGGATGTCAGGAGCTCTCATAGCTCAGACTCAGGGCACCTTGGGGTAACAATTGACTTGTTACACGTCCTGCATATTGATGCTTAACTATGAATTCCTAGCAAGTGAAGTCCAGATTTTAAGTCTCAGGTTTTGTATGGGAAGCGTAACAGAAGGCTGAGAGCAGTTTTTAACTCATCTGTGCTTCCCCCCACTTGCTTTTACCTCTGAGAGAGAGAAAGCAGCCTGTGGTCTCTCTCCACCAGAACCTCTTATTGTCATGGCCAAGTTTTCTTCACTATCTGTGCTTCCACCTCCTTGTTTGCAAAGCTGGTTATGTCCTGTCCCTCTCAGGGTACATTTTGTGGGAGGGCCACCTGAAAATGACACAGTTTTGTGTGGAAATGGCAGCTTTATTTATTGTTCCTCCTTACACAAAGTAAAAAATGTGGGTGAGCCATGAGCCAACAGCTCCAAATTCTTTGCTGCAGAACTGTCATCCCTATTAATTCATGTCAAGGAGAGGGAAAGGTACATGCTGAAAAGCAGAAAGCAGACTTCAGGGCAGAAGGGAACTGTGTGCCAGAGCTGTTTGTAAGGCCGACTGTTGTAAATAAACTGATTCCAAAGAATTGTTTTTGTGTTGAATTGTAAAAGCTTATTTTTTTATAAACAGATCATGGGATCCTAGAGTTGAAAGAGTCCCCAAGGGCCATACAATCCAACCCCTTACCATACAGGAAGACACCATCAAAACCCTCTCTGTGACAAATGGCCATCCAGCCTCTGATTAGAAAGAAGGAGACTCCACCACTCTCTGAGGGAGTGTCTCCCATTGCCAAACAACTCTTGCTGTCAGGAAGTTCTTCCTAATGTTTATCTGGAGTCTCTTCTGCTGTTACTTGAATCCATTGCTCTCTGTCTTAGAGGCAAAACAGACTGACCCTTTGGAGAAGCATCCTGCCGGCCCTTTCCTCGCAGGAATGGGGCTTTCCCATGCTTTTGGCATGCATCATCATCTGAATGCCACGCCAAAGGACCACCGTAATGCCACCAGTCGTGTGGTCGGTTTGGCTGGTCTGTTTAGCCTCCTTGTCTCTGGAGCAGCAGAAAACAAGCTTGCTCATCCTTACCATGACACCCCTTCAAATATTTAAAAAGGGCTAACCTCTTCTCCAGGCTAAAGATACCCAGCTCCCTAAGTTGCTATTCATAGGGCTTGGGAGTTTTCAGAACTTTCACCAGTTTGGTCTCCTTCTCTGGACAGTATTGCTTTAACAGACTGTAACCAGCAACTTGAAAGATCTCTGTCATCTCACACAACTCTTGGAATATCTATGGCCAGGGCCACCACTTGCATCTTTCTGAGAGATGATAGTGGGTTATTAGAGCCTATCTCACCACCACAACTGTGTAACTATGCTTAAAACCTGCTGGCTTTAATATCGCTGAAGGAGTGGACTGAAATCCACACGAGCTCTTGTTAAACAAATAAATCCCTCCCTCCCCCAGGCTATCCATTTTCCTCTGAATACTACAAACTGACGCAGCTCTCTTATAGAACCATACAGACGTTTGTGAACATTTCTGTGTACACATTGACATGAGGTGGGGAAGGAGAGAAAGTGTGTGTGTCAAACTTGAATGTTTAGAGGAGGTGGTGTGGCAGAACGAAGGTGGCGTTTCCTGGGGTGGAACATTTCAACCAGCAAATACTCCATCAGAGATCAAAGCTGCAAATATGGAAGGATGAGTATATAGCTAAAAGTGTGTGTATATATATATATGTATATGTATATGTGTATATGTATATATATATATATATATATATAGGACCAGTGTGGTGCAATGGTTTGGGTGTTGGACACTGGGAGCCCAGGGTTCGAATCCTGGCTATAAAATCCCCAGGGAGACCTTTGGCAGGCAAGTCACACTCTCTCAGCCTCAGAGGAAGGGCAATGGCCAGCCCTCTCTGGAGAAACCCACTGGCCATAAAGCCCACTGGGTGGCCTTGGGCGAGTGAAGTCACACTCTCTCAGCCTCAGAGGGCTCCTGGCCTCCATCTTGTCCAGGGAAGAAGAGGACTAGAGACCTATTCCGCTTTTAAAGGACATCTGTCCCAAAGGAGCCACCGTACCGACTCCTCATCATTACAGAGGAGAGTCTTATTCCTGTTTTCCCGCCTGTCGGTAGGGGGCGGGGCCACCGGCCCTCTCGTCCAATAGGAGCCGCGGGGGCCCGAAGAGCAGCCAATCGCGGCCGAGCTGGGACGGTTTCCGTGGTTACGGCGCGGCCTTGCTTCCAGGGAGGCGGCGGCGAAAGAAGCAGCGCCATGGCCGCCGATGGAGAGAGCTGTGTCAGCCTTTGGCGGGAGGAGAACGACGGCCTGGTCCTTCGCTGGCGGAGGGTAACTGCTCGGCCTCCCTCGAGAAAGGGAAAGGCAGGGGAAGAAGGGAGTGCCTGTTTTGGACTACAACTCCCAGAGTCCTCCCAGTCAGCAAGTTGGCTGAGGGATTCTGGGAGATGTAGTTCAAAAAAGGAACTTCTCTTACATAAGGAACTTTTCCCGGTAGAGAAGTTGCTAGGTTGCCAGAGAGGTCCCAGTGTGTGTTTAATTGTTAATTAATCAATTATTATTATTAATAATTATTATACTTTATTTATATAGCTTATATTATATATTATATTGCTTATCAAATATAATATATATTATATATTGCCTATCCAGTAAACATACAACACAAAATAAACAGTTTTATTCTACAAACCTCCACATTCATTCTACAGATTTTCCTTCTACAAATTTATATCCCCCATCATTAATCTTCTACCTGTCTTAATCTCTCTAACCTTTGTCTATAATATCTGAAAAATCTTTGCCTGTAATATCTTTTCTCCTTCGCTTTACATCACTCTTACATTCCCTGACATACAAATGAAAACATTTTTTAAAAACTTTACAATGAAAGTTTTCAAACAATCAAATAAAAACAGTATAAAATTACATACATTAAAAAACAAACCGTAACTACACTTCCCCTAATATTATAGGAAAGCCACTCCATGATTCTGCATTTAAAAACTTGCCTGAACAAAACTATTTTTGGGGGGGCAGCCTGGTGTCCAGACGGGGGAATCGATGTCTAAGATTATACCATTATAGGACTAAATTAGATAATTAAGTTGTAAAATACATTACAGCCACTGGCTTGAATAATAACTGACCCTTTTAAAAAGTACTCTTTCAAAGCAAGTTGTTTTGGCTGGACTTTTGTCAAGTGACGGATTAAATAACATTTATTTCTATATCCCGCCTTTCCGTCAGATCAAGGCGGGATTACAACAAAAGAAATTTACACAATATAATGTCAATAAAATAGCCAAAGAAATAAAGCCCAATACATCAACATGTCCATACAGTACAATATCTATAAATAGCACATAGTCACCTAGCATACCTAGGATTTGTTTCTGAATTGCATTTCTTGACACTATAAAATAAAGGGATTTTTAAAAAAGCAACCGAGATTGGATACTGGTTGTAACTGTGAACAACTGCAAATAAACTGTTACACCTAAAATGTTTAAATTCAAACATGGACTGGGGTTGAGAGATAGTAATAATAGTGCGTTCAAGTCGATTCTGACTTACAGCGACCCTAAGGTGAGTCTGTCATGGGGTTTTCTTGGCAAGATTTGTTCAGAGGAGGTTTGCCCTTGCCTTCCCCTGAGGAGGCTGAGAGAGTGTGACTCCCCAAAGGCCACCCAGTGGGTTTCACGGCCGAGCTGGGAATTGAACCCTGGTCTCCAGAGTCATTGCTTCTGATCTTCACAAGTAGTGGTTTGTTTTGTAGTGAGAGCCCAGCATGCTGTCTCTTTACTCACTCAGTAAAGGTTTAATAAAAAAATAAAGCAGTAAATAATAATTCTGCTTGCAAGTTTGTCTTCCTCTTTGGCAGATGCGCTGATACAGCCTACTTTGGTCAGGCCCCACCTGGAATATTTTGTCCAGTTCTGGGCACCACAATTCAAAAAGGATGTGGAGAAACTGGAGCGGGTCCAAAGGAGGGCGACTAAAATGGTGAAGGGTCTGGAAACCATGCCCTATGAGGAACGCCTTAGGGAACTGGGGATGTTTAGCCTGGAGAAGGGAAGGTTAAGAGGTGATATGATAGCCCTGTTCAAATATTTGAAGGGATGTCACATTGAGGACGGAGCAAGCTTGTTTTCTGCTGCTCCAGAGAATAGGACCTGGAACAATGGATGCAAATTGCAGGAAAAGAGATTTCACCTCAACATTAAAGAACTTCCTGACAGTAAGGGCTGTTCGACCGTGGAACACACTCCCTCGGAGGGTGGTGGAGTCTCCATCCTTGGAAGTCTTTAAACAGAGGCTGAATGGCCATCTGTCGGGGATGCTTTGATTGTGAGTTCCTGCATGGCAGGGGGGTTGGACTGGATGGCCCTTGTGGTCTCTTCCAACTCTATGATTCTACTGTCCCTTCAAGCTGCATCATCCTTTCTTCTTGGCAGGTGACAAGGTCTTCAAGCCCTGACTGCTCAGTGACACAAACAGCTCAGCAATGCCGACTCGCCTTCACCAAGTTGCTACAGAAAATCCAAGGTATCTCCGAAAGCCTTACTTGGTAGGGAGAAAAGAGGTTTGAAGGTTCTCTTCTTTTGAAGTCATTTCTCCCACCTATCACTGAGCCCTCTGTAGCAGGATTGCTTTGCTTGTGTTCTATGGGATACTCTGCCCTCATCCACTACAGAGTTCACTGTAGTGACTAGAGTCTGTGTTTATCTCAGCTGATTTATGTGCTGTATTCTGGAGGGCAAATATCCTGCTGTTGCAGAGTTGTCTTCAGGAAAAAAAAATTGAAACAAATCCATCTTACTAAGTGTTTTTAAATAGTTTTTTGTGGGTCTTTTTGGCTATGTGGCCGTGTTCTGGAAGAGTTTATTCCTGACATTTTGCCTGCATCTGTGGTTGGTGTCTTCAGAGAATGCTGGCATGGAGGTGTGTGGGATATATATATATATACATGCTGTGTGACCCTTAATTGAGAGGAAGTGAGTTACATGTTAATCTGTGTGTTGGTCTGTTGTTGAATGGCCAGGGCTCAGGGTGGGAGGAATATGCCAGAAGGCTTTGTGTCTATTTAATTAGTGGTCCATTGTCTGCTGGGAAAATTATTCCCTCCCATGACCACATAGTCCGAAAAAACAAACAGCTTAATATATTTACCGCTTCATACCGCCTAAGCAGTGTCTAAGTGGTTTACAACTGTAAGCTACTTGCCCCCAACAATCTGGGTACTCATTTTAGCAACCTCGGAAGGATGCAAGCCTGAGTCAAGCTTGAGCCCTTTTGCTGGTATTTAACTTATGGTTTTGAGTGAGTGGATGCAGTAGAGGCATTTAACCACTGCACGACCAAGGCTCCTGGTGGACTCTGGAGACCAGGGTTCAAAAACTATGGATCCTGGCCATATGTCTAATAAGCATTAAAAATGCTTATTAGACATATGGGCAAAGATACTCCAACCAAGAAGGCTTCAGGTTTTCTGAAGTCTTCATTTTGAATGGGAGGATGTGTTGCTGGAGAGACTCCCATGTTGATCACTCTCTGAGATGTAATCTGGCTGTTTTGTGTCATTGCAGGGCTTCCAGCTGCCCTCCCAGCTCTCCCGCTGGAGCTGTCAGTCCTTTACAACTCCCTCCTCTTTGATATTCATCTGTCCACCAGTTCTGATGAGGAGCTTTTGACAGTAATAGACCATGGACTCAGCAGAGGTAAGGAAGATTGATTCTCCCTGCTACACGGCTGATAGATTATAGAACCAAGGTAACCAGCCTTAATGAAGGAAAATTGTGCCTTTGCAGAGAGAGATTGGAATGCAAATAACCTTTCCTCTGGGTTCCAGGTCTGCTTCTAACTAGTCTTTCTGTACGCAAGACATCAGGTTGCGGTAGAAACTTGGTGTTCTTTTCTTCTCCCAACTTTTCCATCTGTCTCTGCTAGTGCTCGAGGCTTTTTCTGTGTCTGACCGGGGCATCTGCTCAGAGGAACGCTGGGAGAGGATTCTCCAGGAAAGGATCCCTGAGGAGCTCCAGGCCTCTCTACAAAGACTGGCTGCCCTGCAGGCTGCCCTGTGGCTGGTGGCAAACCGCCTGGAAGCTGTGGAAGGCCTCTTTCGGATTTTGAGTGGTGCCAAGGTAAGATGGCTGCAATCTGGCTCTGCAAATAGCTCACCCCATCTTTATAGGGGGAAACCTGATGTTTTTCTCTTGACTGATGAGCAAAAGCCTTGTGGTGATACAGCATCCTGTTACCATGTCGCAGATGAGGATTTCCCTCTATGAGAACCACCACATAACTTTGAACCCACCTCATCTTGTCTGATTTCGTAAACTAAACAGAACTGGGCCTGGTTAATCCTCAGATAGGAAACTATTAGGAGGGTATATCTATGATCCCTGGGTAGGGCTGGGACGAGAACCCTGCCTGAAATTTTGAAGAGTCAGAGTTAACAATATTGGGCTATATAGATTCCTATGTGTCTGACTCAACATAAAGGTAGCTTTCTATGACTCTAGCAGAAACTGTTCCAGCTGATTCTGCAATGATCTCTGAGCAAAGTAGTCCAGACATGCATTGACAGTGTTTGCCTCACAGGCCACCTTGAACGAAGGCATCTTCTAATAATAATGATAATAATAATAGGATTTATTTCTATTCCACCTTTCCCAGTGGGGAATCAAAGCGGATTCCAGCAGTCAGGCAAACAGCTTCATTTATATACCCCTTCATACCTCCTAAGCAGTATATAAGTGGTCTACAACTGTAAGCTACTTGCCTCCAACAATCTGGGTACTCATTTTAGCGACCTCAGAAGGATGCAAGCCTGAGTCGTGCTTGAGCCCTTTTGCTGGTATTGAACTCGCCACCTTATGGTTTTAAGTGAGTGGCTGCAGTACAGGCATTTAACCACTGCGCCACCAGGACTCTCTACCTTCAACTTCTCCTCTAACACTGCTATTCTGAGCCTCAACAACAAAGCGAGATCTAGAAGAGCACAAGAAATTGTTTTGCCTTTAAAATGTCAGAAAACTCATTATCTTCAGTCATTTGTTACTCCTTTCCCAGGACCTGGGGCCTTCTCCTTGCCCTAGCTCTCAAAACGAGCTCCTTTCACTGCTCCAGACGTGGAATCCATGTGATGTGGAGGAATCTGACCCCCTTTTGGTGCAGAGTTTGCAAGACCTGAAAGAGATGCTGTGGACTTCGGCTGCCTTCTTGCAAGGTAAGTCTGGTAGTATCCTTTGCCTGCCTGCCCTTTGCTTACATTAGCCCTCCTCCTTTGAATCTTTTCATTTCCTGCAACTGTTCCACAAATTTTTGCACCACTGACTCTTCCATAGATTTTGGAATAAAAATTAAATGTGGGAGAGGGTTAGTGTGTAAAACAAATAATAATGTTTTATTTATAACCCGCCCCTCTGAATGAGCAATCAAGGCGGGGTACAGCAAAATTAAAAACAATTACAATTAAAAGTTCTTACACCCCGATCTCTACCTCCCACCCCTTAAAACAGAATTAAATTAACACAGAATTAAAAACAATAATAGTAAAACAAAACAATATCTTAAATCAATCATTCTTTGGCAGTATGGTGAAGGTGTCTGATATGTGGCTGGGGAAGGCTGGGGGGAGTTCTAGTTTTAGTTTTGGAGCCAGGAAGATTTAACCACTGTCCGGGAAGGCCAGCTGGAAGAGATACGTCTTTAGAGCTTTTTTAAAGCCAGCAAGGGTTGTAATAAGACGCATCTCATCCGGCAGGCCGTTCCATAGCCTGGGAGCGGTAGCATAGAAAGCCCTCTGGGAGGTCTGAGACAGTCTGGTCTTCATAGGCTGTAACAGATTTCTCCCAGAGGACCGGAGCGTGCGGGGGGGGTGTGTTCATACGGGAAGAGGCGGTCCCTAAGGTAAGATGAACCCAAGCCATGTAGGGCTTTAAAGGTTAAAATCAACACCTTGTACTGTGCCAGGAAACTGATCGGCAGCCAGTGGAGAGACTTGAGCACTGGTGTTATGTGCTGTTTCCTGGATGTTCTGATAACAAGCCTGGCTGCCATATTCTGAACCAACTGAAGTTTCCTGGTTAAGCACAAGGGTAGCCCCATATAGAACGCATTGCAGTAATCCAAGCGTGAGGTTACCAGGGCATGTACCACAGTTTCCAGATCCTTCATGTCCAGGTAGGGGCGCAGCTGGCGTATCAGCCGAAGTTGATAGCAGGCACTCCTGAAGTGTATTAGTGAGAAAGAAAAGTGAGGGGGTTATAACAAAACTGTAGCACTCATATTTGCTTGCTTGGAAGTTATTCCAACCCACCTCATGACCTCAGGCTTGATAAGATCAGAATTTGGATAAGATCAGAATGTGGCATTGAAGGCACCAAGTTTCCTGCTCAGCAACAAGAATACCCCTTTCTTGGTATTTTTCCCAGTTACCTGTATCTCTTTAATGTGAACATGTTTGTCCTAACATTCAGTAAATTTAATTACAGATTCTGAAAAATGATTTTTAAATATGTGTGTGTGCGTCCACAAATGTAGAACTCTTATCTGTCTGCCTCTGGGTACCAAGTACTTGCCAGCTAAAATGCCGTGCATTACATTCCAGACCACATTCTGTTCCTCGGGATGCTTTAGATATGGATCTTTCCAGACTATCCATTTCAGTTGCTTTGTGGGTCTTTCTTAATATCTGTGATGCTGTGGCTTTGTGGGTCTTCATGAGAGGAAAGTTCCATCATGAGAAGCAGCTTCCAAGAATGCTTTTCTCCAAGGAGCATTTGATCATGGGGGCTGTCCCCCACCCCCTGGAAACTGTCCACCCTTGCCTTTTAAGCCTCTTGGCAATGGGAGGTTGCCAGGTCCTGCCCCAAGTTCACCCCTCTCTATGCCTTGCTTTGGAGGGCTGATGGATGGGAACCCATTTGAGGCTTTCCTCTGTTCTAGGTATTCAGAAGCTTGAAGCTGATGATATCCCTGCTGCTCTTGCCTTTCTCCAAGCAGCTGCTGCTGGGCTGTCTTCTAAACGAGTCCTTGCCCAGACCTTCACCTTAATGGGATGCTGCAGCCTAAAGCTGGTATGAGTGTTTTGGTTATGTATGTGTGCAGGATGGTCATGAGGTGACATGGTGCATGAATGCAGGGCAAGAAGGAGAAAGAAAGTGTTACATACAGAACAAAGCTGTCAGAAACAGCTGGCTTCAATGTGCCCTGTTTTGTTCAAGTATTTGAGTGACTGCAAAACCCACAACAAAAACTGCACATGTGTCCAGGTCTCTTTCCTCCTGTCCTGCAGTGTTTTTCCACTGAGTCGTTTGTAGTTGATAGTGGTAGACAGCAAGGCTCATGCTTGGTTTGTTAAGCAAGAAAGATCCTAGAAGGCACTGCTACAGAGGAACCAGAAAATAAGAGTTTGTTTTCATTTCCAGTTGATTTAATCCACCAGTCCTCCCTCTCGTTCTTTCTTTTCTAGTTTTCAAAAGCAAAGAAAATATGTCTCAGTAGGAAATGTGTCTTGTAATTATTTTCCTGTCTCCTTCACTGTCTGCCCTGGGGTGGCCCTTGTGGTCTCTTCCAACTCTATGTTTCTAAGCAGTAAATGCATTCACCTGTGAAAAAAAATATTTTTTGTTGCTGAAGTTCAGTAATAAGCAGCAATAAATCTTTCTTTGGACTTCTCCCTTAACCTTTAGTCAAAGATGACTTTAGCATGGGTTGGTATTGAAGTACTGTGGCCAGTATGCAACTTTCACATCACAGAAAGAGAGAAGCAGGCATTTTGGGGCATACTGTCAAGTATCTTGGTCAATAGGAAGGTAGCACAATAGAGTCCTGAGATGCTCCTTTGGATTGCAGTCTTGTTTTCTCCAAGACAAGCTTTCTCTCCTACTTCACATGCTTCTCTTCACTCCAGGGCAAGCCACAGATGGCAATGCAGCACCTGAGACGAGCCCTGCAGGTGGATTTCACATTCCTTCCTGCCTTGTACCAAGCAGCCTTGTTGTACCGTCAACTGGGTCTCCTGGAGGCAGAGCTGGAGTCCTTGACTTTGCTTTATCAGGTATGTTGAAGGGGATTCCTGATTCTGTGGGATGGAGCCATATATCTGCATTGATATTCTGACTTCTCTGCCTGGGAATGGGAATGAGGAGAGCTCCCTATTTAGCTAGCTAGCTGCAGAGTCTGGCTGGAGAGGCCTGTCCAGTTGGCCTATGTACAAGCACAGCATCAGTTTAGGAGGAGCAGTCATAGTTTCTGGATCGCTCCATCCCTTCAGGGATCCAGAACCCCCTGGTGAAAAGGGGACATAAGAAGCAAACCAAAGCAGCTCTTTGCATGGCTGCATTTTGCCTCCTGCTTGCTAAGGAACAGAGTTTTACTGCCTTATAAGTACCTGTTTCCCTACATCTTCTGTACTTCAGGCTTTGGATGACCCTGTGCAGGTGACTAGAGAGTTGGTCCTAATCAGAACAGAGCATCTCATCCGTTCATCACGACTTACCCCTTTCTTTGTCCAGAAGTGTCCTTCAGGAGTGAAATACCTGTTGGCACAGAGGTGCCTTCAGACAAGGAGGTGAGTGCCCCCTCACATATCCTTCATGATATATGAGGTACCCCATGGCTCATTTGACAGTTAGTTTTGGTTTCCTTAGGGAGAAGTTTTCATGTTGTTCTTGTGGAGTGTGCCTTTAAGTTGTTTCTGACTTAAGGTGACACTATGCTAACTCTCTCACGGGCTTTTCTTGGCAATATTTATTATTCAAAGGAGGTTTGCTCTTACCTTGCTCTGAGCCTGAAACAGTGTGACTCGCCCAAAATCACCCAGATATTTCCATGGCTGATCAGGGATTCAAATCATGGTCTCCTGGAGTCCTTGTCCAACACTCAGACCACTACACTATGTTGGCTGTCCTTGGCAATATTTGTTAATAGGAGAGTTAACATGGCCCTCCTCTGATGCTGGGGGAATGGGACTTGCTGAAGTCACCCACTGGGTTTCCATAACTGACCATGGACTTACACGTTAGTCTCCCGGATTCCTAGAATCATAGAATCATAGAGTTTGAAGAGACCGCAAGTGTCATCCAGTAAAAAAACCCTGCCATGCAGGGAGACAGTCAAAGCACCCCATCCAGTCTCTGTTTAAAAACCTCCAAAGAAAGAAACTCTACCACTCTTACTGTAAGGAAGTTCCTCCCAATGTTGAGGTGGAATCTCTTTTCTTGTAGCTTGAATCCATGGCTCCGTGTCCTATTCTCTGGAGCATCAGAAAACAATTTATCCTCAATATGACATCCCTTCAAATATTTAAATAGGGCTATCATATCACTTCTTAACCTTCTCTTCTCCAGGCTAAACATATCCAGCTCCCCAAGTCTCTCCTCATAGGTCATGGTTTCCAGTTCTGAATCTTAGTCCAGCATTCAAAACACTACACCATGCTAAATGTTGCAAAGATTTTCTGTTGGGTCTTAGCCGCTTGTCCACCCATGAGAAAACTTGGCAAGAGCGGGATGGAGGACAGAGCATCAATGCTCCAGCAGTGGGAGGCCCCTGATGTGTCTTTTTGGCTCCCTTTGACTTGTCCTTTTTGCTGCAGGGCAAATGAAGCAGCAGAGCACTACCTTGACCTCTTGGCCATGCTACAAGAAGGGCCTCTTCAACAGGTAGGCCCATGCTGCAGCTTAACTGCATCACCAAATTCATTTTGTTCATCTGCCTCCACAGACACATGGCCTCTCCCACTCTCAAGAACAGGACTGACTAGGGCAACTATAAATTAAAACTGTAAAACTGGGCCCATGAAAACACACTGTAACAGATAACAAAGAGAAAGGAATTTTAGCAACAAGAAAAATACCACATTCTGCTGGGGCAATTATCCTCTGCCATGCCAACATTAGTGTAAAAGGGCTATGGAGCTCCCAGTTTAACAGCTTTTTAGCTAGGTTTTTCTGGGATATTTCATGCTTTCTGTCTGAAAGATTCGAAGACCTTTTGCAAGGATTTGGCAAAGCTGCTTCTTGCTCCCTAGATGTGTTGTGTGGGTAAAGTGGACAAGAGAGAGGCCTCTGTTGATCTGAGAGATCCAGGAAGAGAATGGTGTTTGTTTGTTTTTTGGAGCTCAACAACAGCCTCTTGGAAATGACTTTCAGAAGATCAGGGGGAACCCAGAGCAGGTATTTCAAGGTGTGAAGGACTAGGATATATTATTGATTGATTCATTTATATCTCACTTTTCTCCTGATACAGGAACTCAAGGCTGATTTAAAACCACACAGTTTAAGAACAATTAAAAAACATTAAAATTATAAATATAACATTTAAAAATCATGCAGCAATTTATAGAGTTAAAACATTAAATATTAAAATAGTAAAATGTATTTTCAAAATTGTATGCAAACCTCAAAATCTGAATTGCACAGCATTTAAAAGCCTAACCCTCTTTAGTATGAAAGAGCTGAACAGCACAAAAATGTTTTTACCTCGCATCAGAAGGAGAACAGGAACCAGGCCATCTTGGCCTCTCTAGGGAGGGAGTTGCTGAGCCTGGTAGCAGCCATCAAGAAGGCCCTGTGTCCCTTGTTCCCACAGACTAGCCCAAGAGTATGGTGTGACAGACAGAAGGGCCTCTCTGGACCATCGTAGAGTTCTAATGGGCTCATTAAGTGAGTTATGGCCCTTCAAATAGCCTGGATCTATGATGTATATGTCACAGCCAGCACTTGAGTTGAGCTTGAAAATTGGGGGGGGGGGGGGTAATAACCTGCTTATGTCCTGCTGGGTCCTTGGGCTCACATTCCCAGTGAACTTCGTTGCAATCTCTCTGCGATGCTGTGTGCTGAAGGCACGGTATGTTCTGATCTTTGGGGCTGTGGTGGGGTGATTTCTCCAATTTCCCCAGGTGTGCCAGAGTGGGGAGCTGGCCTTGCCTAGGATCCCTGAAGTATTCTTGGAAGCTGCCTCCGCACTGGAGGAACTGGCCAAGTACGAAGATGCCATTGTGGTGTGTGAGGAGGTGGTCACCCAGACGAGCAAGCTGATCCCCAGGAAGCTGCGAATTGGACCAGGCTTGAGAAGTGATGAGGATGTCCTGTGGGCAAAGTCTCCCAGCATCTTCCAGAAGCAAGAGAGCCTGTGCTGCATTCTTTGGCGAGCAGCTGCCTATCTGCTCCAGGGCTGGGGCTGGGCCAAGCAAGGAGAAGCCAAGGAAGCCATCATCCACTTCAGCAGGTAACTTGGGACTCAGGGATCCCAGTTTGTGATACCAGGCTGATGATTCTGACTGCCTTTTCTGTTCTTCGTTTGCATGAGAGGAAATGATGATTAATGATGAACATCATCATCTTCATTTGCTGTGACAGAACCCCACTCTAGGCTGGCCCCCCAGTTCCAAACCCTTGGTCTCCTGTCGCTCCCCTTTCCCATGTACCTTATGTATCCCTCCCTGGATCTACTCTTCAGGCCTCAAGGTGGCCACTGCTTGGACCAGTGACTGTGTTGATCAGTGCGTTCAGTAGTAAAGCGTGACCATATCTCCTTATGTTATTAAATGGAGGAGTTATACTCAATAGTAGAAAATAAAGGTGAATAAAATTTCTTGTACAGCAATAAAATCAAACACGAACTCACTGAATTAAACTGTCAATAACATCAGCACAATTCACTCAAACAAAAGTTTATGCTACAGTCATCTTTCAGTCTAAAAGGATTCTAGAAGATCATTTTTTCATTACAATTAAAACAGAATTCAGACATAGCCGTATTAGTCTGGAATATCAGTTTGCAAAGGGATCTTGTAGCATCTTTGAGACTAACTATGCAAAAGAAGTTGTAGCTGGGAATCGGAAAGGAAATTCAGTAAAGCCTGCATGCACCACATTCCAAAACCTCCCCCACAGTTTGCATGGTATCCATCCACCCTGGCCTCAAGCCACATGTTTCCTCCTGCTCTGGTCCTTCAACAGCCATTCTTAAAACTGAACTTGTCACCTCATCACCAAACCCGTGAAGTTTGGCATTTTTATGGCTATACATACAGTCTGATTATAAAGGTCCTTCCTGGGCAGCAGTCCACTCCATGCATCTGAGAAAGTACATCAAGGCTACCAAAGATTATTCTACAACCTCTTTTGCTCAGTCTCACAGATGCTACAAGGTCCCTTTGCACTCTCTTAACAATCCTTTTTTCTAAAAACATTTGGTTCGGTTCCTAGAAGTGTGTTGGATTAAAAAAAAAAACACCTGGTCATAGAAGGAGAGCAAGGAGGGGAACATTCAAGCTTCCCTAGGAAGGGAGTACAGCCAGGGAAAGGCTGTATCATGCATCCCTACAAGATGACGGGACTGAGAATATTCTGTCCTGTCATAGCCTCCGGGAAAATTGAACATAAGCCACAAGGATCAAGTTGCCTCCATGAATGAAGTCTTCCTGCTTGGGAAAGCCTGCATATAAATGTGATACGAATTCTAAATTCAGCCCCGCAACCCAGATTTGGCAACTTGAATAAACTGTATGATGCTGCATGTTTGCTTCTCCTTGCCACTGAGGAATAGTACTGATGATGATACTTCCACCTCTGTGTTATCTTTGCAGCCTTGAAAGGCAGATAAGATAACCTGTATTTTAAAACAAAGCAACAGTAAGAGCTGGAGGTTATTGTCCTTGGTACAATGCTCCAGTTCTATGCTTATGTGGTTGTGGTTAAGCAGAAAGATATAACACTCCCCATAAGGCCTGTCCTGCCTTCTGTCAGGAAAACTGTATAGATCATGTGAATTTTCTCTTTTAGCTTCTTGCTGCTTGTTCTTGACAGTGCCAAAGGGATTCCGCTTTCCTTTTCCCCTTATAGGTCCCTTGATGATCTCCTGAGAGTCCATTTTGTGAGTGCAGGTAAGACCCAGACACTTGTTTGCTGGAATGATTTTTGGTAGGTAGAGAGGGCCCTTTTCCACGGTTAGCTGTTGCCAGAAGACAGGAATTGTTGCTTGTCGGGGGCCTGGGGGATTGTTACCCAATGCCAGCAATATGCTTTTTTGACCAGGTGGCAGCTGCAACAGCAGTACTGAAGAGAACCAGGAGCCAACGGGACTACCAGAAGCGAAGGTTCTCTCCCAAATCAGGCAGCTGGCCCTGACTGGACGAGGGACTCAGTTTCTGGAGCTGGGGCAAGAGAAAAAGGCCTTGATGGATTTTCAGTACAGTCTGCACATCTGTCCTGGTATGGAAAGCCTGGGATTATTGACTGATAAGATAGAAAAGTACATGGCTTGCAATTGCTCCATTGTCACTGGCGGTGGGGGAACAAGGCGTATGTGGACTCAGTGCTCCTTGCAGCAGGGGTGGAGGAAACAGAGGCTGTACTTTACATGCAGCCCCTCCTTGACTGAAAGCCCAGTTGGGAACCCAACACATGCACTCCATGGAGAGCCGTTCTCTGGGGCCTTGACTGCTATTTGCTTCCTGGTTGGAGAAAAGGCTCTCACCAGAGCCCACAGCCCAGAGGCTTCAGGGAACCTTTCCAAGTTTTCTTTCTGGAATTGTAGTGTAGGGGCCATGAGGGGGTGTTATGATCCTTCTGGGCCCTGTGGGGAGTGTACGCATGCCTGGACCCTGAGAGGGTGGCAGTTGTCCACCCTGGCCTTACAGCAGAATGATGCAGAAGGAACATTTGAATGCCTGGTGGATGACCTGTAATGCAGGGCACAAAACCCAAAGCCTCCTGATGCAAACCAAATGCCCAGAGTGGCAGACACCATCAAGCTCAAGACAGAGATGGGGATGACATGGGACTTTCTCCCCATATGCTGCAGAATCCCATACAGGAAGCGGGGAGAAGCGTTTTGATATTTTGCTTAGGATTGCCATCTGCATTGAAGTCAGCTTTCACCGTGCTTTCCTTTTTCCCTTCCAGACTGTCCCAGCGCTAATTTGTACTTCCTGCACACTCTCTGGAAGTTGGACCGAAGGCAGGAAGCGGCTGCGCACTGGCAGAAGTTCCTCCCAAAGTCTGCATTGATGGATGAAAGATCAGAAGGGTGTGTGTGAGTGCATGTGCACATGCTGCTAGACTGGTGCTTGCACACCTAACACAGGAGCCAGCAGGAAGTGGGCATCTGTAATTCTGGGGAGAGGAGTAGGCTCCAGCTAGTTCCCTCCCAGTTGCAGCAGCCAGCCATTAACAACATCTGGACAAGGAATAGGCAACCTGTGGAAGGTTCTGACTCTAACTCCCAGGGCCAGAGTTTTTGTTAATTTGTTTGGTTTGTGATTTTTTTTTTGTTTTGATTTTTAGGTAACTAATTTCACATATCTGTGTCTCTGGTAGCCTTGCTTTTAGGAACCATGCATGTAAAAGGTTGTTCAAACATAATGGACAGCATCTGCAGTAGCAGCCTTGGTGGTTGCTCCTAGTCTATGAACTGACTGCAGCAGAAGGGCCTATCAATGTGGTGTGCTGTATTTTTGGGCCAATACAGACCACCCCTTACAGGGTGGTCCGTAGACACCCGTTTTTGCTCTGCAGCTGTGCTGCAGCAACCAAACTGCGTGGCACAGCTGCGCAGCAAAAAAGCCGCCGCCTAAAGCGGCTCCTTTTTGGGCATTGCAGCCCTTATGACGTCTCAGTGAATGATGTGTGGGCACTGCAACGGCCACATGTCATGCACTCTAATGGTAGCGGCCATATGTCATAGGGCTGGGGAGCATGCGGTTGCTGCACAATCCCCAGCCCTAATACCGCCGCTGCCATGCCACAAAGTGGCCCCTATTACACCAAAATACTTTCCGAATTGTTTTGAATTAGTGTTTTTGACAGAATTGCTTATTTAAATTTTAAAACTTTTTAATTTTTAGGGGTTTGTTTTAATCTCTTTTGCTCCTTTGACACTCTGTAGTTATAGTACTTTAGAAACCACTTTAGCTGCCATGGTTTCATCCTGTGGAATCCTGGGATTTATAGCCTGAAGAGCCAAGTGGAGATTTGTGGCAGAGAATTTTAAATATTTCACACAACTACAAATCCCAGGATTGTGTAGGAAAGAACTACAACAGTTATGGTGGTTTCCAATCCAAAATGCTTTGTAGTGTGGAAGAGCCCCTGGTTTTAATATCATGGCCAGAAGGTGTGATGTACATTAACTAAATGCATAAATGGCTAGACATGCTTTCCTGTTCTTACAGAACTTTTACAAGTGTTTGCTTCTTTCTCTCTCACTTTCAGCACACAATGCCATGGGATGTGCTGGGCCCAAACATGCTGTCTGCAACTCTCTTGTCTTATCACAACCTGCCCTTGTCTGCATTAATGGACCTTTGACATTTATATTTATTTCAGATCCTTCCCGTTATACCTGCAGTCGTGTGTGAGACAAATGAAGTTTCCCCATGTGGAGACTCTCACCAGCAACATGGAGACGTTCCTGGAGGGAAACAGCCAGGAACCCTAGACATTGGCAGCGCTTGTCTTCTTGTTTTCCATTCAGACAACTGGATTTCCTCCTGGTTGGCTTTTCCAGGGCTTCTCTGCCTGGCCGGGGGGGAAGGGGAGGTTGGTTTTGGGGGATTACTGATGCAAAAAGGAAGTATTTGTATTTGCAGAAAATGAACTGTATATAATAAAAATCCAAAGTAATATAAACCTTTTTTTAAAAAAAAAAACCTTTGCGGTCTGGATGTTTGTGGAATGTGAGGCAAACCTCTCTGGCTGCCTCTGGTTGCTCATCTGTCTGACCTACACCAGCTCTATTTGCCTGGATCCGAAAAAGGAAGAGCAAGGGTAAGCGCTAGAAAACAAACATGACAGATTAGAACACCACAGACATTGCAGTAGTTTTGTGGAATGGCTGTTTTGATCTGGAAAAACATGTGGGCCCTTCCACTTATCTATTCTGGGTAATGGCTCCATTCTCTGAAGCACTGAGGACTGCCACAAAAAATGATGAATGGCATAGTTTCCCTTTTCCCTTAGCTGTCCTTTTGAAAAATTTAATGGATGCCATTTCCTTCTAATGAGCATACAGAGTGTTCATAAATTTTTAAAGTCTGTGCTTGATTTTTTCCGTTTACCAACTTGTACCTTGATTCTCAAAACTTGTCTTGTGTAATGCTTAGTTCTGCATGATTTGACAAGAGAGATGCTGAGATCAGGCGATGCCTGTTTAATCTCAGACATATGTGGGTCAGCTCAGTGATTACTCAGTAGCAAAATGGACAAAACACTGCATTGGTGCGCTTGATGAGATGGTCACCATAGCGGACAGAATGTTTTCAGAGTAGATACAAAAATGAAGCAATATTCTGCAACTGCTCCTCCTCCATCATAGCAACGCCATTATTAATCCGTTGTATTTTCCGTATCAGTTATGCAGGGGAAAGGCTTCAACTGGCCATGACTAGATTGGCAACGATTTCCCAGAGGGCCTTTTTGTTTGCTGCCCCCAGACTGGAATGACCTGCCAGAAGAGATTTGACAGCTGAAAACGTTGACGGCACTTAAAACAGCATTAAAGACATATCTCTTCGGCAGGCATATCTAGTTGATTTTAAACCATGACTTAATTAGTATATTTTGAAGAATGCATTATGAGTAGAATGCAAAGATATAGCCGTGTTAGTCTGTAGAATCAGTATGCAGAGAGATCTTGTAGCACTTTTGAGACTAACTGAAAAAAAGAAATTGGCAGCATGAGCTTTCGTAGACTTCACTCTACTTCCTCAGTTGTGCCTGGCCTCCACTCCACCAAATGCATCTGAGGAAGTAGACTGAAGCCTACAAAAGCCCATGCTGCCAACTTCTTCCATTTAGTCTCAAAGGTGCTACAAGATCTCTCTACATATGTATTATATGTATATGTATTTTAATATTTTTATAGTACTGTATTTTTTAAAAAATTATTAATTTTTCAATTATTAAAAACATACATCTTATCAGATATTCACATAACACCTAAACCCATAATAACTCCTCTAACTCTTCCCCTATACATTTAACAAAACAAGCCAACATATAAAAGACTTCCTTTCAGGTTGCATTCACCATACACAATGTATAATTGGTGGTTTTCTCTTCTCAGGTTAGATTTTTGAATCCTCTATGCATATTATCCTTTTAAAGCTAAATGTTTTAATTTCTATAAATAGCTATCATCCACATGTTCTTTTAATTGTCGTTCATTATAAACCAAAACTATACTCAAACCTATACTGTAATATATATCAAATTATTCTATACATCTTATTTTTACTAAATTCGCCCATCTGTCTCCCCAATATTTTTTTTTGGGGGGGGTTCATTCCTCTTCTATTAAATCTATTGAAACTTTACTCAAACTTATAATATTTATCAAATTATTCTATACTTCCAATGTTTACTAAATCTGGCTGTCTCCCCAATATTTTTAATTGATTTTCATGCCTCTTTTATTAAATCTATTGATTTATTCTTTAATAGAGCAGTTAAAATGTCTGTTCCTATAGTTTCCTTTAGCTTTGTCCCCCCATTCATCAACAGATGGTATTTACGTTTCCAATATCTGCTGCCCCCAGACTGTGGAATGACCTGCCAGAAATGATTTGACAACTGAAAACACTTGACGGCATTTAAAACAGCATTGAAGACACATTTCTTCTGGCAGGCCTACCCAATCAATTTTAAATCATGACTTAATTAGCATTTTTTGAAGACTATTATATGAGTGTGTTTTTATAATATTGTAATTTAAGTGTTGGTTTTATGTGTTTGTTTTTATTAAAAAAAACATTTACAATTCTTTTATTCAAATTTGCATATCATATATAAAATATTCCACATTAGTCAATAATTTCACAAAATATAACTTTAACAACCAAAATATATAATCTTCCATCATTATTAAGAAGCCATGCCCTCCCTCCAGTCCATCCGCTTTGGTCCAGGCCCCAGAGGGAGAGAAGAACCACTGGACCTCACCCCCTTTCCCTTCTCTGTTTGTGTTGTCTCTTTTAGACTGTAAGCCTGAGGGCAGGGATCCATCTAATTTAAGATTGTATGTAAGCACTGTGTAACCTACAGCGCTATATTAATAATAATAATAATAATAATAATAATAATCGTTTACCTGACATCTGGGCCTGCTAGCTTCAAACTAGTTAATATATATATTAGTAAAATTCTTCTCTACCTTTTAAAAGATTCCTTCAGTTCAAAGTCGCAATTCTAATCTTATTTCCTTATCCCAGTCATCTTAATTCACATTGTTTGATAATTCCATTCTTGCTTGCTTTCCTACTCCCATCTTTTTTGGCTTTAATCTAATAGGGAAAGCCATTCCCTTCTACTCTTTCTGCGTTCTTATGATTCAACCAAGAGGTTAATATCATCCACCCATCTCTTGCATATCAAAAAGTTACATTAACACCAGTCATCTATTGTTGTGAGTTGTCATTAATCATTAATCTTGCTGCTGAAATCGTATACAACAAGACTCTCCACCATTTCTTTTCTCTGTGCGTAGGTAAGAAATTCAACATATTTAACAGGTAAGATTTCCGGTTCCAGTTCAAACCCGATTTCCAGCATTTCTCGAATCGCATTGTGTGCACTTTTCTTCCAAAACGCTTTCGTTTTTGAACGTCTCTGTCAGCACTTCCGGCACTTATTCGGTTTCGTGTTATAAATCTCAATGGACTTAAATGCCATCTGTTTTACATTTTAATTATAATAGTAATAATAATGTTTTGTTTATGTCCTAAAGGCTATCGTCAGAGCGGCTTATGATTTGTGTAATTAGACATTTGCCATGTTTTTGCATTTGTGTTTTGGACCGGTGATGCTCAGGCTGTGTCCACACTTGAGGGATAATCCGGTTTGACACCGGTTTAAGTGCCCTGGCTCAAGGCTATGGCATTCTGGGAGTTGGAGTATGTTGTGGGCCCAGAGCGGAGCGAAGCTCTGCTCTGGGCCCCACAACATACTCCAACTCCCAGAATGCCATAGCCTTGAGCCAGGGCACTTAAACCGGTTTAAAACCGGATTATCCCTCAAGTGTGGATGCACCCTCAGGAAAGTTACTGATGAAGGGAATTCTGGGAGTTGTAGTCCCCCAAAAAGTAACTTTTCCCTTCACTATAATCCCAGCCCATAAGGAACCATTGGATGAGCATTCTGCACTTGCTCAGAAACACTCTTTTCCTGCCCCACCCATGAAGTACTACATCTCCCATAAACCCCCGCTCCAGGAACTCCTTCCGGGCGGGTCAGAGGGAGGGTCGCCAAGACTTGTCAATCATCAACTCGGCCCTGCTACGGAGTCCAACTCCGCAGTAGAAACAACCGAACCTCTTATTGGTGGAACGATACGTCAATCATCAACATGTCCGCTTTTGATTGGCTCCGTCGTGCCGGTGCGTTGGGGACTCCGGCCAACCAGCGCGGCGTTGCTAGGCAGAACGGGTTTCGGGGAGCGCTTCCTTTTTTCTGATTGGCCTTTTCGTTGCCGGGTCCCTCTGGTTTCCCGGATGGAGACCTTCGACGCCGGCCGGGTGGGTGTTTTTTTTTTTTAAAACCCCATTCGGAGGAGCGTCGGGATTGGCCGGCCGGGTTTTTTCCTTTTTCCTGATTGGCTGAGGCGGCACCTGTTGCTAGGCAGAGTGCGGCCTAGTCAGCCGGGCGGAGCCTCACTCCGATGAGTCGGCGTTGAGAGAGACTGAAGTCCAGCGGAGCCCCAGAGACACAGAGAGAGAGAACCCAGGCCCAGCAGCCACTGCCGCCGCCGGTCCTTCCCCGTCCTCTGCCCGCAGCCATGGCCTCGGGAGCCGAGTGAGTCTCGCTGAGGCCCAGCCGGCCCTTTATTTCCTATTTCTTATTTCTCCTCCTCCTCCTCCTCCTTTAATACCTGAGAGGGGCAGGATTTGAACACAGGACCCTTTTGCCTCTCCGTTTTGGCTTTGGGGGCTACGACCCCCAAAGATGGATTGGGAAGGAAGGAAGGAAGGAAGGAAGGGGGGAATGGCCTCTGACTCTCTGGGGGAGAAGGAGGAGGGCATCTCTCTCTCTCGTCTTCTTCTCCTGCCTCCTCTTCCTCCTCCACCACGAGGCCACTTCCTGCTCCCTTTTTTGTTGAGTCATTTTGGGGAGGAAGGAGGGAGGGAGCCAGGCACACAAATGACTCCACTGGCCCCACACAGGGAAGACATATTACTGGCCCCATAGGGGAGCATTGGGGAGCACAGGCCCATAGAGAAACCATGCTTGCCCATAGGGAATCATTGGGGAATGCTTGCCCCATAGGGAAGCGTTAGAGAATCTTAGCCCATTGGGGTACATCTCCAATAGTTCCCCATGGGAAAGTGTCCCCCCAAGGCATCTCTATGGGCACACACTCCCCATTGATTCCCTATGGGCAAGTATTGCCCAGTGTTCCTCCACGGATATATCATGGGCAAATATTCCCCATTGATTCCCTATGGGCGAGTATGGTTTCTCTACGGGCAACTATCACCCAGTGTTTCCCTATGGGGAAGCGTTCCCCAATGGGCAACTATACTTGCCCTATGATCATGTATGGCTTCTCTATGGGTAAGTATTCCCCAACGATTCCCTATGGGAAAGTATTCCCCAGTGATTCCCAATGGGCGAGTCTGGTTTCCCTATGGGCAAGTACTGTCATTTGTTTTAGTACATCCCAGGAAATATGTGTGTTTGGGGAGGCCTTCCTGGTGGGGTTGGGGGGCAGACATGGGCTCCCTGGGGACCCCCTCCCTTATGCCCCCCCCAAGTGCCCTATACTAGAAATGTTGAAGTTTGTGGGGACACTTGAACCCAGGTTCCCAAACCCCCAGGAATGGGAGAGGAGCATCCCTTGCACACAGCCTGGTTGGAGCTATTCAAAACACTGTGCCATCAAATTACACACACACACCCTTATTTTTTTCTTTATTATAATCTTGAAAGGTGAGTTTTTTAAGTGTGTTTTCTCTGGAGGCCAGGGTTCAAGTTCCTTCTCAGCCATGGAAGCTCACTGGGTGACCGTGGAAAAGCCACACTCTCTCAGCCTCAGGGAAAGGCCACGGCAAACCCCCTCTGAACAAACCCGTGCCGAGAAAAAGCCATGATAGGTTGGTCTTAGGGCTGCCACAAGCCAGGAATGCCTCGAAGGAACAGAGCTACCCTGTTTCCCCGAAAATAAGACATCCCCAGAGAATAAGACCTAGTAGAGGTTTTGCTGAATTGCTAAATCTCCCAAAAGTAAGACCTAGCAAAGTTTCTGTATATAAATATGTATACAGTATATAATGTGTTTTGTTTTGTTTTTGTTCAACAGTAAATGTGAATTCTTCTTCATGGAAAAATAAGACCTAGTGCATGTTTGGGAGCAAAAATTAGTATAAGACACTGTCTTATTTTTGGGGAAACACGGTAATAACAATCTCAAAGGGCCCTGTGGTTGAGAAAAAAAGGGCAAAGAACCTTCTGGGGGGAGTAGTCATATGAGTCCCAGGTCCTCCCCCCCTTTATGGTACGGTGGTCATGTGACTCCTAGTCCCCTCCCTCCTGGTCCACGCTGCTTTTACGCACCGCTTCTCTCCACACTTTGGTCTTGCAGATATTTTGGAGTTAAGTGCCCAGGAGCCCCAGGCTGGTTTCCTGACCAGGAATCCTGGGAGCTGAAGTCCAAAATGCCTTGAGGGCCAAACTTTAAGAGCCATGCTTTAGGGGAAAGCAAAGTCCACATGCCTCCCCCTTCCCAGGCTTTGTGCAGCCCCACAGAACTGTTGTTGGGGTTGGCCAAGATCTCAGGAGAGGACAGGAGTTACAGACCTAAGATCAGTGGCCTTTTGTGGCCCAAACGGGGTGGAAGGGGCATGTGGCTCACCCCAAAATGGCACAAGGAAATGGCTACCCCACCCCCCGATCTGTCCACAGACCGAGAGCCTTTCTGTGGAACGGTGAGCCTCACCCTCTCTGGCAAAGGAGCCTTCTTCCTCTGTTAAGAAGGCTCTGTTGCAGTCCATTGTTTGGAGAATAGTTAAGCAAGTCCCCCCAGCCCTTCTGCCAACTTCCTGGGATTCCTTCCCAGTCCTCCATTTTGACTGTACATTTCATTATCTCTCAAATGTTGGGCCCTTAAGATTACCCTGTGAAGGGAATGGTTGGTCAGAGATAGGAGTCCCTTTTCTCCCTCCAAGTCTCAGGCCTTGTTCTTCTGCAGCTCTTGATAAACCTTCTTTTATGGCAAGGCAAGTGGTGCTGCCTTTCCTCCTGCAGCCTTTCTTGCCTTCCCAGTCTTTGGCAGAGCAGCTGCTATTGCTGATTCTGCCAGGTACCTCTCAGCTAGTCCCTTGTGGTGCAGGCTCAAGGGAACATGGGCTGAAATTGTTTTCCCCCCTCCTACCGAAGTAGAATCGCATTTCTTCCAACTTGCACCTGCTCTGCAGAGACAACCACATACTGGCTCATGGAACCAGCTTTTTATTAAGCAGGTTAACATGTTCTCTGCTCACGAGGGCATGCTTACTGTGCAAGCCCTTGGCACCACTGACTGTTGTGGGATGCCAGCAGCAAGAGCTCAGCCTCTTTCTCTTAATTCTTTAATGAATCAGAACTGACCGCCTATAAAATTGTTTGGCTTCTTTTGGCTTGCAATTGAAGGCAATTTGGTTGTTTTTTCTAAAGGAAAATGGGCCCCAGGTTCTGTTGTAAGGATAACAAAATGTTTAGCATAAATGTACACGTTGCTGCCCTGACTGCTGCACTTGGAGGAAAAATACAGCAGTTGAGACTGAGCCCCAACAGGAGAGAAGATATTTCAAAGTCATTGCTTCCTGCCCTTTTCTTTTTTGGTGGTTTGGGTGCATAAAAAGTAGTGTGCACAAGATTCTATATAAGAATGAAGGCTGGAAATTGGACATTGTGTGTTCATTTTGTTTTGGTGTCATGATGTCTTCACCTAGTAGAGTTGCTAAGGCTCCTGTCCCTTTAATAGTTATGTAGAAGAGGAAATTTCAGCAGGCGTTACTTGTCACTCTTCTCCACAGTTTAATAATTGTCCTGTCACTTAGTCCACCTAGAAACCCTATTACCTAGCCAAGAAGAACCCTAGTCTTTATAAACAGAAAACTGCAACTTGTGTAGCTGCTGTGAGGTGAGGGATATAAAAAGCTATTTTACACAGGGTCATGCTCATGGTTCATCTGGCTCATCGCCATCCACCCTGAATGTTAGCAGTGCTCTTGACTTTTAGAAAAATCTTTTTGATGCTAGGGGCTGAACCTGGCACCTTTTTCATGCAGACCTTGTTCTCTGGCACTGAGCTGTACCCCTCAAGCTGCTCTTGTAGGCCATGAAAATACTATGAAAATTTGCGATAGGCTTGATCCCAGCACTCTTCAGATTGCTTGCCACTCTCTCAGCCACTTGATTACAGTACAGGCCGTATTGCTGTTTCTTTGAATTCTGCTGTCTAAAGCCAGTTTGGTTTCCCCAGATGTGTAGATTTTGGCCTCCCGAATCCCAAGTGTGTACTTAGTATTACTTTACTAGCCTTTTGTTCAGTTTGTCACATGAAAGGCCTGGGTAACATAAATGGTCAGGCAGCAAGGAACCTCACCAACAACTGCTTTTTAGAGTGGATCTGAATGACTTAGAATTAGAGCAGGAAGGCAGATGTTAAGCAGGAATACCCAGACTTGCAGAGAGAAGTGCAGGTTGTAGACTCTCCAACTTCCTTAGAATTTATATAT
Organism: Urosaurus nigricauda; assembly: GCA_034509955.1. Taxonomy (NCBI): domain Eukaryota; kingdom Metazoa; phylum Chordata; class Lepidosauria; order Squamata; family Phrynosomatidae; genus Urosaurus; species Urosaurus nigricauda. The sequence continues at coordinate 4,639,341 of JAOEGL010000002.1, forward strand.
GTCCCTTCAGCTTTGTTCTTGGCTGATGGCACACAGGTAAGCGGGTGCAACCTTCGTCTGCAATTTGCTGCCATTAACAGGACCCCTGGAGCTCACAAATCTGTGTGCTGTATTCTTTCATTGTTGGTTCTCAGGTGATGTGGGTGATGCAGGCCCAGCTAACTTAAATGCAGAGGCACTCTTGCTTGGGATCCAGCCCTTAGCTTTTTAATGCACTTACTGCAGCCTGGCAAAACCGTCTTTCCAAAAAGCTTCAAGACAACAGATCTCCTGATCTGTCTAGCCTGTTGGCAGAATAGGCCTCAATTGTCTCCTGTGGCAATGCTGTTTTGCCCTGTTAACCTTCACTCCAGGTTCCCAATATATTCTTCCTGAAGATTTGCTGTATTCCTTCCAATTAGAACAGCAATTATATTCCAGCATCCTTAAAAGCACAGGAAATCTTGATACCTTGTTTTGCAGCAGCTAGAACCCACACAAGCAGCCATGTGGTCAGTTGAAGCTCCATCTTTTGCTTGCCTGCCTGGTTTTCCTTTATATGTCACAGAAAGTCTTGTGGTACCTTATAAAAACCCAATACCATTAATTAGGACAGATGCTTTTGAAGAACCAATGGTTTGCTTTTTCCACTCTTCATCTCACTAAGCACTCATCTGTTGCTTCAGGTAGAATCATAGAATTGGAAGAGACCCCAAGGGTCATCCAGTCCAACCCCCTGCCATGCAGGAACTCTCCATCAAACCATCCCCGACAGATGGCCATCCAGCCTCTGCTTAAAGACCAGAGGCTGAATGCTAAGATGGATTCTCTTTTCTTGCATCCATTGCTCCAATGTGTCCCAGTCTCTGGAGCAGCAGAAAACAAGCTTTCTTCCTCCTCTGTACTCAATTTGTGGATTATTTAGAGGTTTTAAAAAAAAATTCTGAACCCTAAATGTACATATTACGAAATAAAAACATTCTAAAAGATCCCCTTATTTCTCCAGGAAACTATTCAGCTTGAAGGAAGGGTGATGAGTTTCATTTTCTGTTTGGGTGAATAGAAAGCTAGAGTGTTTCTATTTCTGCTTTAGTATGGGACAGCTAGCTGTTCTCCTGAAAAAGCCATTTTAACTACAGTAGCCCGCTTAATGTTTTCTCATGCGGATGTCTTTGCTTTAAGAAGTCTTTGCTCTGATGTTAATTTAAAAACAAATTTTTCTTGGCTGTTCTTCAGAAAGTGAGAAGAGGCCTGGTGTGGGATCATACCAAAGGGCTGTCCAGCCCAGTGTTCTGTCCCCACAGTGGAAAACCAGTTGCCTTACTGGTGTGCCCACTAGTGGGACAGGACTGGAAAAGAGCAATCTGATGTTCCTCAGGAACTGATATATGGAGGCATAATGTCTCTCATCCTGGAGTTCATGCGTAGCCAGCAAGACTCGTAGCGGTTGTTACTCTTCACAAACTTATCTAAATCCTTCTTTAAAGTTGGGAGGTGGTAGATTCCATAGTTTGTGTGCTGTCTGAAGTAGTAGCCTCTCCTGTGTCCTCCTGATAGTGACATGTGAGTGTCATCAGCGTCCTTCCCCAATACCTCTGCTTCTTCCCAGTAGGGGCGAGTGACTGGGTGCTCTTCACCTCCAGGAGTTCTTCCCTGTGTGCTCCTGCAAGGCTCCAGTTTGTCTGGTTTTGCATTCCTTGATCTTTATCTTACTAATACTGAGTATAGAGAGCCTGCTAGGCGCTGGAATTAGTAATGGAAGCTGAAAGTAGCAATGGCTGACAAAGTGTAAGGGCATCTTACGTGGAGAGAGCTCAGCCTTCCCTCTCACTCTTAGCCTTGAAAATTATGCTTCTGGGACCATTATCCTAGCTTGGCTTTCAGCAAGCAGCAGTGGCTAATGACATTTGCCAGGACAAAGGCTGCCTGAGGTCCTGTCTTTGGTTAAAGATTCTTCAATTAGCTGCACTTGATGTTGAACGTGGCGATCCCCCTGCAAGTGGAAACTGGGTTGCTAGATAGCATACTGCGCTAATACTGTTGCACTTTTGGGGCACAGTTCAGGCTCTGATTTTAATCACTGAACCTTAAATACCTCAAACAGAAAATAATAATAATTATTATAATAATATTTATTTATTTATACCCCGCTCTTCAGCTCTAAAAGCTATCAGAGCAGCTTACAATCATTATTTCAACTAGATGGTTCCCTGCCCTCAGGCTTACATTCTAAGAAGACACGACACAAAAGGAGAAGGGAATGGTGATGAGGAAAGAGATCTGGTCCAGGGAATCAAGTTCTTCTCTCCCTCTGAGGCCTGGACCAAGGCAGATGGCATGGAGGGAGGGCTCTGCTTCATAATCTAGGACCGGCCAGATGGAGTTTGGCCTCTCCTTCCACTCCCTCCTGGGTCAGATGGTGTAGCGTGGAGAAAGGGCTCTTCTACTTGAGGCCAGGCCTGATGGTGTTTGCTAGGCCTCTCCAGTCCCTTCACTCCTTCCTGGGTAAGATGGTATAGCATGGAGGGAGGGCAAATCCCTGATGCCCTCTGTGTGGCAAATGAAAAGAGCAAGGTCTTCCATAACTACAGCTTTGAATCCTTCCCTCTTCTAGAGGTTAGACCCCTGCTAAAATGGGTGTCTTCTGGAAATTTGTGTAGTAAGCAGGTTTTCTAGAGTTATGTTCTCCTGAGACTTCAATGGGTTAAAAGAAAATCTGTCTTGTAGAAAAGCACGAGAGACTGCTACTTTGCTTTGCATCTAAAGATTTGTTGCTGTCTTCTTGCCACTTGATAATAATGAAAAAAAGGTGATTTATCTTGTTATAGAGGTGCCATTTGCTACTTTAATGCAGTGATGCGGGGTTTGTGAACACTTCTGGCCTGCAGCTAATCAGTAAAAAGCTGAGTAGAGGACTCCTTTGTGTAGAAGAAAGCATTTATATTCTGCAGGGTATTGTACCTGTATTTGTCTTTCATACAAGTTGATTTAAGAGAAGGGGAAACAAAGGCAATGGTTCAGGGATGGAGAATGGTCCGATTGGGGTGTGTCTCTGTTTCCTAAGCTCCCAACAACTCTCTCTCTCTCTTTTTTTTCTTTTAATTTTTTTATTATGTAACTTATAAAGCAAAGTATATTTTACTGCATTATTGTCATTAGTTACATTTCATTTCACAAATAAAACTGACAAGAAAATTTCAACAAATTTCCACTGAAACTGGTTTATCACTTCCCAACAACTCTCTTTTCTCATTACAGTTCCAAAGCTGATGACTTGTCAACTGCAATTCTTAAGCAGAAGAACAGGCCTAATCGGTTAATTGTCGATGAAGCAATTAACGAGGACAACAGTGTTGTGTCACTGTCCCAGGTGGGTTCAGGATAACTGGTAGGAGTCCTATAGATCTTTATGTGGTATGCTGCTTACCATCTAATTTTACATAGAACATAGGAATTTTGTCCATATCACCCAGTGTTGTGTGTTCTGACAGTCAGCCACTCTAGGCTCCAGGAAGAGATCTTCACTTCATCTAGTACCTGGTCCTTTTAACCTCAGAATGTATGATTGACCGTTAAGCTCAGTGCTTCTTCCCTGTGATATGTCTCTTATGGACATGTGCAGGAAAATCCATCCTTCCAGGAAGGTTTTGGACAGAAGCATGCATTCTGGAATACACCTAAAGATTTGTTGTGAAGGATCCGCTGTCATTTATGTCGCTTAGTAAGAAAAGAGGCAGGACTGGAAAAGGGCTTTGATTTGGAAGATTTGGGTGCTACCTACACCTTTACCTTGTGCTCCCATCTCAGCACAGCATGGCGGCCTCAGCTTGATAATCAACTTGTATTAAAGTTGGTAATAGAACTATTAAATATTAGAGTTGAAAGAAGCCATCTGAGTCTAACTCCTTGGCTAATACAGGGTGCAGCTGCAGCATCATGGGAGCAAGGGTTGAGGTAGACATTCCATAAACCAATAAATAAATACCTGACAGAGAGCTGCCCAATATTTGCTGAAATACCTCCAGCAGAGCAGCACCATTACTGACTAAATCAATCTGTTCAGGGTTTTTGTTTTGTTTTGTTTAATTTTGTTAGCCACTGCCCACCTGTAACACTTGGTAATTCTTTTATCTGAGGTGAATTTGGAAGATGGTTGCTGTTTCAAAGCAGGAAATAGCAAAAACAAATCACATAAAGCACACAAATAAAAGCACAATACCTAAAAAAAAAAACTTCTGCAACTAAAACAGCTAAAAACCGGCTCAAATACAAGCCCACACTGGGGGAAAATGTCATAGTTTCCTGGTAGAGGAATAAAAAGGAGAAACCAGCTTACTCTTCCTTGGCAGGGGTATTCTAGAGTAAGCTTCTGAACATGTAAGAACACCCTTCAACTGTAGCTCTCTGAAAAATATTTATGTGGGATGTATTTCATGTCACCAAGAGTAGGATGGGTAACTGGTGGGCCCAGAGGCTGATTTTGTGCATCTGGGATCTTTTGATAGCTGCATGGACTGTCAGAAATGTAGACAGACAGATAACCCTGTGGTGGATTTGAAAAATTGACACTTTAAATTTTATTTATTTATTCAGTTTATGCCCTAATTTGCTCCAGGCATAGGAACTAAAACAGCATACAATAATTTAAAATAAAAGTGTGGAGTCGAAGGCTTTCATGGCCGGCATCCATAGTTTTTTGTGGGGCTTTTAGAAGAGTTCCTTTCTGACGTTTCACCAGCACAGCCACAGATGCTGGCGAAATGTCAGAAAGGAACTCTTCCAGAACATGGCCACCTAGCCTGAAAGCTCCACAAAAAACTAAAATAAAAGTTTTAATTAAATTTTAAATTGTTTACATCCAAACAAGAGCTCAGTTACATTTGAAAATGTTTCAGAATCACAAAAGGAAGAAAATAAAAATGTCAAAGACCAAGAATAGCCACATTAATTGTAAGTTTCTATAAGGCTGCCTAAGTGACCAAATACAAGTCCATTTGTAAATTTATGCTGAATTTATGCCCCACAGATGTATCTCAAAAGCTGAACCCTCCCTCTTTGATAGGAATTTGTATCCTTTTCATTTAAATTCTCAGAGGAGATGAGGCCCGTTCCTCAAAATCTTCTGAATATTGCAATTAGTTTTTGAAACTACTTGCATGGTATATGAAGAGGAACTCTTCAATAATATAAACAATTCTAGGTAGAGGTTGAGTCTCCCATATCCAAAATAGTTTGGACCAGAAGTTTTTCTGGATTTCAGTTTTTTCAGGTTTTGGAATGAAGTCGCCCCTTCAAGTCCATGGACTTGGAAATTCACTGAGGGGCAACCACCATTAATGTCAATGGGGCGCGCACCCATGGCACATGCCCCACATGCCCATACCCCATTCAGACCTATTGGGGCTTGAATTTGCACGAATTTTGGAACTCGCGGAGGGTCTGGAACAGATCCCCCACAAGTTCCAAGGGCCAACTGCATTTGCATTTATATCTTGAAGATGGGACCCATGTCTAAACATAAATTATTATTATTATCATCATCATTATTATTATTATTATTAGCTTTATTTATAAAGCGCAGTAAGTGTACACGGCGCTGTACAAAAACCAAATAAAATCAGGAATATGTAAAAACCCTGCCTATGGCGTACAATCTAGAGATTAAAACAAGTTAAAAACATCATAAGAAACAAGTTAAAACACAGATATCAAACATTTAATCATGCATCAAAACCCAGGTCACAGTCCCAAACTTCCTGGGAACGCTTCCCTAAACAATATGGTCTTTAACTCGGTTTTAAAACTGGTTAGAAACGTGTTGAGCCATTCTTGTAAGGGGAGGAGGTAGTGAGGGGCAGCAAGCGAGAAGGGATGAATCCGGGACAGGCCGATGGAAATCCTGGGCTGGGACAGGAGACCATGGCCACCAGAACAGAGGGAACAGGTGGGAATATAGGGAGAAAGAAGTTCAGAGAGATAGGGAGAGGCCAGCCCATGTAGGGCTTTGAAAGTGAGCAAGAGAAGCTTGTACTGAATGCGGTAGGAAAGGGGAGCCAGTGGAGGGATGGCAATAGGGGAGAGACATGGTCGTACAGGCAAGTGAGTGAGATAATGCAAACAGCTGAGTGCTGAACAGAAATTAATGGGTGGAGGTGAGAGAGAGGAAGCCCTGCCAAGAGAAGGGTACAGCAGTAATCTAATCGTGAGACCACTAGGGCATGGACCAAAGTCTTTGCAGTACAGTAGAAGCCGGGAGATATGGACGGATTTTGGAAACCTTATGAAATACATGAAATTTCCTTTATGTTTCGTGTACACCTTATGAACATAGCCTGAAGTTATTTTATACATAATTGTTTTAATAATTTTGTGCATGAAAGTGTGTGTGTACACTGAACCATTGAAAGCAAAGGTGTCACTATCTCAACCACCTATGTGGGCAATTTTGGATTTTGGAATATTTTGGAATTCCAGGTGGTGGTGGTGGTGATAATACAATGTTGTTGTTTTTATTTCTTACCCACTCCTTTCCTAGACTCAAGGCTGATTACAATATTAAGTAAAATATATATAATTGACCATGAAACACATAGACATGGGATTAAAGCTGCAATTATACAATAAAACAGTCCAATTTAAAATATACTAGTTTAAAGGATAAGGGATACTGAAACTATAACATTCATTTTAATTTTTAATTAATTTAAAAGTGCCTTATCCCATAGACTCATTTTTATGACTAAATCTTAGCAATATTTTTTATCATCTTACTTATATTAAGATTAATAATCTGAGACAAATCCCTAGGGATAATTATACCCAAATAAGTAATAGAATTTGGGCAGTATTGAAACTGCTGTGCCTTATTGTCAGAGTACAGAGATGTGGCTATAGCCTGGAACTGGGACAAAGGTGACAAGGTGACCTGAGTTCAGGTGGCAGACATGATGATTCAACATTTGGAGAGTCCTGAGTCACAGGAAGTTGATGATGGAGGGGCAAGGGGTGGAACCTGCAGGCTTCAATTCTGCAAAGTCACAGATATCAGGTGACAGGAAACTGGGGGACATCCCAGGAGGAGGATGGACTCAAACCCCAGGTGGGGAAACTGTATATAAGAGAGGGAGCTGAATGGTCAGTGTGGTGATAGTTGTATATATAGGAGTCTGGCGAAACACTTTGATAGTCAATTGTAAATATCGGAACCAAAATTAAAGTCCTCTTTGTGAGTACTTGGCTGTTCAGCAGTTCTTTATCTGGCCGGAAGCTTCTGCGTGGAAGTATTTTTCCTTTACATCCTGCACAGAGCTACACAGCAAGGACCTTCCAGTGGCATTCCTGTTCCATGTGCATGTCTTCTGCATGTTGCATGTTGAATCCTGATTTTACATGTTCCAACATTCATATATTAATATAATTATTATTATTTCTAACCCGCCCCTCTGAGCAAGCAATCATGGAATCATAGAGTTGGAAGAGACCACAAGGGCCATCTAGTCCAACCCCCTGCCAGGGTACAACATATTTAAAACAGCAAACAGTTAAAATAGAACAATCCCACCGCTTAAAATGTGATTAAATTAACGATGAATTAAAACCAGGAACATAGAACATGACAATACTAAAACCTAAAAGTTTTAAAACTAATAGGAAGGGCTGGGCTCACTGGGAATAAAAGTAGAGAGAATTATAGGTTTTAAGTTAGTAGATCCTAAGTTTGGAGCCAGGAGATGTTAAGTACTGTCCGGGAAGGCCTGCCGGAAGAGATGCATCTTTAATGCTATCTTAAAGCCATCAATAGATACCATAAGGCACATCTCATCCGACAGGTCATTCCACAGCCTGGAGGCGATAGCTGAAAAGGCCCTCTTGGAGGTCTGGACCATCCTGGGCTTCATGGGCTGTAGCAGGTTCCTTCCAGAGGACCAAAATGTGCAAGGGGGGGGGGGGGTTCATACGGGAAGAGGCAGTCCCGAAGGTAGGATGGATCCTAGCCATGTAAGGCTTTAAAGGTTAAAACCAACACCTTGTACTGTGCCCAGAAACTAATTGGCAGCCAGTGGAGGGATTTAAGCACTTGTGTAATGTGCTCTCTCCTGGATGTACCTGTCATAATCCTGGCTGCCATGTTTTGGACCAGTTGCAGTTTCCGGGTTAAGCACAAGGGTAGCCCCATGTAGAGTGCATTGCAGTAGTACTCTATATGCTAGAGTCCATTTTGTCACCTTGAGAAAGGCAAGATATGAATTTAACAAATAAATGAATAAATAAAATAGTCTCTCAGTGGCAGTATTTCTGACTTCGGCCAGTTAATTGAGTTTGCAGATATTTTACCAAAATTTTAAATCAATTGCATCAAAACAGGTCTCGACAGCTGGGCCTTTGAAATAAAGAACAAAAGATCATCTGCAAAAAGAATCTTTTAAAATCCAAATGAAACATGTGCAAGTCCATTTATACTGGAATTTTGTCTAATAGCACATGCTAAGGGTTCCACCATAGTGGTTTGAACATTGGACTGTGACTCTGGAGACTAGGGCTTGAGTCCCTGCTCGGCCATGGAAAATCCACTGAGTGATGTTGAATTAATCACACTTTCTCAGTCCCAGAAAACTCAGTGATAGGGCTGCTGTAGGGTCATCAGACAGTCAGAAACAACTTGAAGACACCACAACCACCAACAAGTGCTTCCAATCACAAATTGAATATTAAAGTAGACAGTGGGCATCCATTCCATGTAGCCTGTCTCAGTGTAAAAAAATATGAGGAAAAAAAAACATTGGCCATAATCTGTGCTCTTGGTGCTGAATATAGCATTTTTATGCATTTTAAAAATATTTTAGAAAACCCAAAATTAGCCAGTTCTGTGAAAAGTAGCAGCTAGCAATGGCCTTTTCAGCATCTAAAGAAATAATGGCTGGCTAATAAGTCTTTTCAAATTTAAATTTTCAATTGTATGTACAGCACTGTAAATTTACAGAACTTTATAAATAAAGCTTAATAATAATAGTTAAAGCAATCAAGTTCGGAACCTGTTGAATATTATTGGCTCCCTGCCTGTTTTTGATAAAGGCTGCCTGTATGTAAAATAAAAGTTTAGCTAAAATCTTATTTTATAAAAGTTTTTAAAAATACAGTTAAACAACAAGTCAGTTAGGCTAAAAGCAGTTAAAAATACATTCAAAACATAATTGAAAAGATGCAAAATGAAAACACAGCATACCAATTTTGATATTAAGCAGTGCAAAGGCCCCCTGCAAATTAAATGCTCCAATGGCAAAAAATGCACCTTTCCTGACGGGGGAGGGGGGGAGAAGGAAAAGGTCAATCCATTGAGTTTGTGGCTTGTTCAGTCCTGACCTAAAATTTGATAATAATAATAATAATAATAATAATGTTTTATTTATACCCCGCTCTTCAGCCAAGACTATCAGAGCGGCTTACAATTTGTTAAACAAACAGCTTCATTTACAATTGTAAGCTATTTGCCCCCAACAATCTGGGTACTCATTTTAGCGACCTCGGAAGGATGCAAGCCTGAGTCAAGCTTCAGCCCTTTGCTGGTCTTGAACTCGCCACCTTCTGGTTTTGAGTGAGTGGCTGCAGTACAGGCATTTAACCACTGCGCCACCAGGGCTGTTACTAATTGTGATTACTAATTGTGATAGTCCTTCATATTCTGAAACCGGGGGGGGGGGGGGGGGGGGTGGTTGCAGGAGGATAAATCACTTTTATGATTTTCATGAACCAAAGCAACATAATAAAAATATATATCTTTAATTAGGTTAAATAAATGTCATATTGAACTCTGTTGACTCCTATGTATCCATAATTAATACAAAAGGGACAACTAGAGTTTTTACCCTTATGTGAACCTTTCCTACCGTAGATTCTACTTGTTGGATATAGTCTTAGTTGATCCTAATCTCTTTTTCCTCTTCTACATTAACTACTCAGTGTTGTTTGTAAAATATATTCAGTCTCTTTAGCTCTTTTTTTTTGCAAGTTTTTAATGCACTAAAGAACTGGTAATATCTTTTCCCACTGGAACAGTATTTCATGGCACACCTGTTCAGTGACTCCCATGGATGCAGCATTATCCAAGGTTTGCTTTGTTGACTGTTACAAGATCGGACTATCGCATCTGTTAGGAATTACATATTGTTCTGTTTGTTTCCCAACAAACTTCACATCTGGACTTGCACACTGCATTTTATTTCATATTCCTGACTAGCAATTTCACCCTAATTTGATAGGATTTCATCAGATTCCTTTTCTTTTTCCACACAGTCACCCAGAAAATGCTGAAATCCAGGTTCACCTCTGAGCAATGCCTATTTAAACAATAATAGTAGTAGTAGTAGTACTGATAATATTAAATGTTCATTTGTCTTTTTTGTGAGAGACCCAGTTTTAGCTTCCATTATTTAGTCGAGAACTTCTCCAATTCTCAGGCATGCGCCTGTACCAGAATGCATTATCAACGTGTATTTTCAAACAAGAACATTTGCATAGTTTTCTGTGATCCAAGTAGTTCCTCTCCTTTCTTTCATCCCATCTGTTTACATATGTTTGTCTTTATCTGGATGCTCTTTTGAGCTCTGGAACAACTCATTGAATGATTTCTTTTCTCATGATCACCATCTGCAGGCCAAAATGGATGAACTGCAATTGTTCAGGGGAGACACAGTCTTGCTGAAAGGGAAGAAGAGGAGAGAGGCAGTGTGTATTGTCTTGTCTGATGACACCTGCTCTGATGAGAAAATCCGCATGAACAGAGTGGTTCGCAACAACCTGAGGGTGCGCCTTGGAGATGTGATCAGGTGAGGGTTGCATGTCTCGTTAAACATGCTGAGGTAATTGGCTCATTAAACACACAGGCACATCTGGGACGAATGAGGCTTCACCAAACATATTGTTTTGTGCTGGAAAAGTGTTCGCTCATTTTTGCCTTACTAGTAGAATTGGATTGTTCTGTATATTGATGCCCTTATAGAGAAGACAATTAATATTGGTGGCATTTGGCTTGAGCTCAGCAGTAAAGATCCTACTGTACTAAATAGCTTTTAAGAAGAGAATATTAATCTGCTTCAGTCAATACTCTACTCTCAAGACAGGGCAAAAGAGGAAGCCACTATGAAGCAGGCATTAACATAGGGTAGAAAGAGGAAGGAGGCATAAGACAAAATGACAGATGGGTTGTTTATTTATTTATTTCATTTATATCCTACTCTCAGTGTAGGGCTCAAACAGTGAAGCATGGGATACTCTTGTCTGTACTGAAGAGGCCATAAATAATCCAGGTTGTTCTCTACAGAGGTATCCTGAGTGTATATATCTTTGGTAAGGAATGTCCCCTTAAGATTGCTACCTCATTGAACATGACTCTTCTGCTGCATCAGTCCTATCTGTTGTTGTCTCATTAAACCAGTGGCTCTCAACCTTTGGTCCTCTAGATTTTTGAGACTTCAATTCCCAGAAGTCCCAGTGAGTATGCTCATTGTTCAGAAATTCTGGGAGTTGAAGTCTCAAAAATCTAGAGGACCAAAGATTGAGAACCACTAATGTCCCTGTATTTTCTTTTAAAAATAGAGCATCTGAAATTCTTTAACACTAGTTTGAGGACAGCCACTTTTTTCAGTTGGCATAAGGACTCATCTGCACTGCAAAAATAATACAGTTTGGCACTCCTTTAACTGCTATGGCTCAGTGCTATGAAATTCTGGGATTTATAGTTTTGTGAGATATTTTGCCTTCTCTGTCAAAGAGCTCTTGTGCTACAACAAATTACAAATTCAGGAATACATAGCATTGAACCATGGAGTTCATCATATGCAGGAAAATTGGAAATTTAAACAGGGTTTATCCTGTGGAAACCACACAATTACATTAAATTGCAATTAAGATTTTCACACACCGTGGTCATTATCTTCGGAAATAACCAGACAATAAACAGCAACAAATAATTCACAGGATTTTCCCATGAATTATTTGTTGCTATTTGTTGCCTGGTTATTCCCGGGTTAATGCTTTAATCACTTTTGATTGCAACGTCATGTGAAAAACTTTGTTGCAATTGCACCATTTTTGCAGATCGTGTGATGTCGTGTGAAAATTTTAATCATGAATGCACAATTTTCACAGGATAAACTCCTGATAAACTCCTATGACAGTTAAAGTGATGTACTGCATTATTTCTGTAGTGCAGATGAGACCATAAGTTACATTTGTTTTGTTATGTAAACTACACAATTTGGACATGCTGTTGCATTGGAAACATTGTCTAATTGGTTTTGGGCTAGGAAGACTGAGGGATAGTTGAAACAAAGTAACAACCTGTCACCCAGGGCTGAGGTTGGCATCTGAGAGAGTTTTCTGGAATCGCATTGTCCCTCTGGTGCCTTGAAAGTGAAAGAGGCACAGTTGCCATGAGTAGCAATGCTGTAGCACAGGGTGCTCTGCGGGAAGGGAATGGGTGGTTAGATTGTCCTTGTGCTTTTCGTCAAGGCTTGGCAGCGGTGTCTTGCACATGTCTGTAGATGGGGGGAACTTTTCTAAGTTCTGGCCAAGAAAGAAGCCACCTGAGGCTCAGGAAGGACCACCCTTGCTTTTCAGCATCCAGCCTTGTCCAGACGTGAAGTATGGCAAACGCATCCATGTGCTGCCGATTGATGACACTGTGGAAGGGATCACAGGGAACCTGTTTGAGGTCTACCTCAAACCCTACTTCCTGGAAGCATACCGACCAATCAGAAAAGGTAATGATATCTAGCATTAAACCTCTGGGGTGTTTGTGGGCAAATAGGAATCTGGACCAAAGCCACAGAGCTTTACTTTGGCTGCAAGAAAGTAGATGCCTTTGGCTGGTTCCTTTTGCTTGGCTCTTCCTCAGCAGAGAAAGGCCTGTAGCTCCTTCTTTCTGGAGTGAGTTGCGGTGTTGCAGCAGTGTTCTCTAAACCAGTGGGTGCTTTGCCAAGTCAACCCCTTCCCCCATGTTGGCTACAAATACTATTAACCCTGGCCAGTATAGTTAGTGGTTGGAGGTGATGGGAGTTGCAGTTGAAAACTTCTGAAGTACCTAGTTTGGGAAAGGCTGGAGTATCAGAGAGGAAGTGGTTGCGACCATAGGGGCCTTATTCTGTGGGACTTGGTGAGTGTTTGACAACAGCTTCCACATGATTTACGTCACTGAGGTGGTAGGATGTTGAGGGTGGAGTTCTCAAGTGGGTCTGCTTGTTTCCCCACTAGTTGCTATTATAATGCTCCATACCATAGCCATCATGACTAGAAGCATTTCCTGAAGCCAGGATGGGAAACCTGTAGTTCACCAGATATTGGCAAGCAGGTTCCAGCCTTCTTCCTGCATTGGCTATGTGAGCTAGGACTTGCAGTCTAGCCGCATTACCCAGCCTCATCTCCATTGGTCCAGGTTAAAAGAAAAGCTTGCTTTTTCCCTTATGTAGTAAACCATGTGCCTTGTAACTGTGGGGTGAAACAGATGGGTAGGAAAAAAAGTGGCTTGAAGCCTTTGCTGAAGCCACATTGAAACCTCACCAACCACACCGGTGGCTCCCAAGGCAGCTGGAGTGCTCATGTCATGACCACATGACATGGCTTCAAGCCAGGAAGAAGTGGAAAAAAGCTGTTTCTTTTTGAAATGGCTTTTCTCTGCATAAGGGCACTTTTCTGCTGGCTTCAAGGCATGTGTCGTCTAAACGCCACATCTTCAAGCCAGCCTGAAAGCACCTCTTTTTGCCTGTCTGTTTAGCCCCTGTGTTTCTGGGAGTGAAGTTCTGCATTAAGCCCGGCATATTACTGCAAACATACTTTGTTTTTGGAAACAAAGTCTGTCTTTTTTTGTTACTACCACTGCCAAAATTTTAAGTGTGTGTGTGGGGGGGTCTGGACTTTGGCATCTCTTTGAACTTGGAGGAGGAGTGTTTTTGATTCTCAGCAACAGACCTGAAGTGATTCATAGCCAGGTTCTAAGCACATTTCCAGGGCATAAGTTTTGTTGTATTCTGTGGGGTTTAACCATTGAATAACCACATTCATATCAAAGCTGTTCTTTCACTCTTGGGTTCTTTGTAAGAGTTAGGATGAGGTATTATACATAAAGGGCTTTGGAGACCTGGGAGAGCTATACAGATGTTCCACATAAATGCACAGACTTGCAGATCTTGCTAGTGTTTGTAGTACTAGTCAGGCAGGGCTGCTGTTTATCTTATTGGCAATATCTGCCATTCCTGTGTCCTTGTCTATAGACATATCTTTGGAAAATGTACAGCCACTCACCAGTGGTGTGCTTTGTTGTGTAGAAAGGAGCTGGGTCAATCTTTATGAGTTCCTTGTCTGAAGGTGAGAGGTGTTCCTTTGCCCTCATTAACACACTGGCAATTTCAGGGGACATCTTCCTGGTGCGTGGAGGGATGCGTGCGGTGGAGTTCAAAGTGGTGGAAACCGACCCAAGCCCATACTGCATTGTAGCTCCAGACACTGTGATTCACTGTGAGGGAGAACCCATCAAGCGAGAGGTGAGTGGAGCAGGCTCCTACCATGCCACTTTTTTGGAAAACGCCATACAAAGCACCAGGGTGGAAGGGGTTTCTTAAGAGAGGTTGAAGCACTGGAGTGGAAGGGGTTGCTTATGAGAGGTGGCAGTACTGGGGTGGAAAGGGATGCTTATGAACTGCGCTCTGCCATTCAGTTCTGGAGGAGGGGGCCTTCTCTAAGAAGGAAGGCCTGTGCTGCCTGGCTAGCTGCCCTCCAGGTGACCCTGCCAAGGCAGTGTGTGGCCTGTTCATAGATGCTCTCCCAATTCTTCCTCCCTCACTTTACTAAGTTATTCATATTATTATATTTATTTATATACCCCCCCCCCAAAATTGGGGACTCAAAATTGCTTTTCCTCCAAAATTGTGACTCTAAGCAGTTTACACTTTAAAATCACAGTAAAACATGCGAAAGTGACCATACTAAAGTGGTTCCATGTAGGTTTGGCCTGTTTTCAGATGAAGGATGAAGTGGGCAGGGCTCTGAAAGCAGAGTGAATGTGGGACTCAAGTGAATGTGGGATTGAACTGAGGAGATGTTGTTTGGATCTCTAAGCACTTGTTGTTTGCCCCTGCCAGGATGAAGAAGAGTCCTTGAATGAAGTGGGCTATGATGACATTGGAGGTTGCCGGAAGCAACTGGCTCAGATCAAGGAAATGGTGGAGCTCCCTCTCAGGCACCCTGCTCTGTTCAAGGCTATTGGTGTAAAGGTGAGGGTTGCATTTAGCTGGGAGATTGGAGGACACATTGTCCTTTTGACTGTGTGACTGGTGCAAGAGTGGGCAAGTGACCTGACTGGATACGTACCCTCTGCTGAGTTTGGGAGGGCCACATTCCTACCCCAGCCTTCAATCCCTCTGCTATTTTTAAACTGAAAAGCATCCCTATGCACTCTCTAAAGCCATTTTCCTAGATTTCAGGGCTTCATTGGCCTGTCAGAAAAGTCCTTATTTACAATCAAGAGGCAACTCCAGTTTTGGAAGATGCCCCTACTTAGCCTAAGTTTGGTGAAATTCAGGGTATGGGCCATACTGGAGTCTCTGGGGAACTATACTTTGCACTTCCCTGGACTAGTGTTTGCCAAATAGGACCACGCTTCAGCAGTTGCCTGACCCTAGGGATGCTTCTCTACAATTTCGGTTGAATATTAACATAGTAACCAAAATATGTGCTTCTTTAGCCTCCCCGAGGAATCCTGCTTTATGGTCCACCAGGTACTGGGAAAACCCTGATTGCTCGAGCTGTGGCTAATGAGACGGGAGCTTTCTTCTTTCTGATTAATGGTGAGTTCTAGGTAGTAACTTTCAGTAGAAATGTCTGCTTGGCTTGGTCAATCAAAATGCACCAGAGGGCAACTGAACATTGGTTATGTGATTTTGAGTTCTTTCTGCTGAAGAGGAGAACTCTTTTTCATAAAAGTTATCAATCAATTATTGGTGAGCAGCGCTGTCATTGCTGTAATTTTTGCACCTTTGTTTTAGTATTTGCATGCCTGTTTTTCTCTTGTATAGAGTTTGGGAATAATCCTTCACTTTGTAGCAGGGTAGCAGTGGTGAACCCTCTCTCCTTGCTGCATGAGCGGAGGAAGCGAGCCCCTGTGTAACCCCTTCTGCACAACTGTCCCTTACCTCCTGGCACAAATCTTTCATCTTAATGCCAAGGGGCCTTTGGTAATATTCTAGATGATTGTATTGGTCAAGGTCTTGTCACAGTCTTTCTTCTCAATCCAGTAAGTGACCCTTCAAGTTCATGTTTAGCTTATTTTCATTTGATAACAAAAGTTAATTAGACAGCCTAAGTTGTAGAACAAAAATTGGAAATCACAATCAAACTACAATACAAATTCTACAAAACCACGATGGTCTGTTGAAATGGATCACTTAAAAACAGACCAGAGAAATAAAGAATACAGTGGTCCCTCCACTTTTGCGGCTTGGACATTCGCGAATTTGATTATTCACAAGTGTCATGCCGCATAGGTGTGCACTCCTCCTCCCTCCTGGGCTTTTCCCCTTAGGGAAGGGAAAGCCCAGGAAGGAGGGAGCAGCCGGAAAGGGTGCGCACATAATTGCTGTGATCCCTTCCATGTCTCGGTCAGCTTAGACCAGGTGGCTGAGGCATGGGACAGGAGGCAGGGGTGTATGGTTATTCACGGTTTTTCCACTTTTGTGGGGGGTCTTCCACCACTAACCCCTGCGAAGGTGAAGGGCTGACTGTAATTAGTAATCAAATTTAAAACAGTTGTCTGCTCACTTTTAATATCTCATATGTGCCTTGCCTCAGGCAAGCATTTTCATTCTTCACGTGGGCCCTTGCCATGCTCACATTTCTGTCGGGAACCTGTCTTCTTGGAAACTTCAAAGAGTTTTAAGCACCCCATGGGTGAATTGGATCTGTACTGTATAAACCATTCCAGGCAAATGTAAGATAGTGATGGTTTCCCATGGTCAAAGTTAGCTGCTGTCTTTCTGAAACACGACTTGCTGATCAAACTACAGAGGCACATTGAAAGGGGAAGAGGAGAGCCAGGAGATGCAATAAGTGGAATTGGCAGTTGGTCCTTCCATGCAGTTCAAGGCGCTGAACAGCAAAGGCTTGGGGTTCCTGCAAGTTGGCAGTGTTACTTCTGTTCACAAAGAAGGAGTGAGGCTCCATCTTGTGCTGGTTGCTTGCTGCTACTGTTAGGAAGGGTCTTTCGTGTAGGGGAATTAATTAGCTCAAAGGCTGCAGGGAGGAGGTCCTAACAAAGCCTTAAGCTGAGACCAGGCCTCCTATATGTATACCAGAGGGTCCCAACAATCCCAAGAGCATAAGGCATTGATACCAATTAGATTCCAATAACT
The DNA here is from genome assembly GCA_034509955.1 of Urosaurus nigricauda. NCBI lineage: Eukaryota > Metazoa > Chordata > Lepidosauria > Squamata > Phrynosomatidae > Urosaurus > Urosaurus nigricauda. The sequence goes on from JAOEGL010000002.1 coordinate 4,656,716, forward strand.
ATATGTCATTTATTAGGAAACACACAATGTGAGGGAAGCATACACACACACACACTCTTAGCTGAGGGAAAAGGGTTTCAGAGAGAGAGGGTGAGGGAGGCACCACTGGGAGATACTACCTTAGCCGTCTTCTTCTGGATGCCAAATGGAACGTTGATGGGTGATAGGACGCGCCTGCTAGAACTTGGGGGAAGATGGCCGAGGGAGCCAGGATCGAAGCTCAGTCTGGCATGGACCAGGGAGCAAGCTGATAATGGGCTCGAAGTGGGTCTAAACTCAGGGCTCTTATAGGGCTAAACGTGTCCAGGGGCTACTAGATAGTCTTAGACAAAGGTGTTGATTGCCTAGGTTTTGTTAAGCTGGGGCAGATAATGTGTTGCACAATGCGTTAGGTCTGGACACAATTAGGAGGGGCATCCAGCTTGTATGGCCAAGTAGCTAAGCAGATTACTAATCCATCAAGTGTGAGACCAGGTCTACTGTCTTACTCAGGAGAGCAGTGGTTTGGCGACTCCCAAACTTCCTATGCTGTCCTATGCAGCAGAATTTCCAATGCTGTCTTTACTATGGACTTTGCCCCTCCAAGTGGGCTTGACTACGTGACCTCCTCACTTGAGGCTGATGGCAGGTCCTTGCATAGGTCAGTCAGGGGTCATAGTACAGTCCACATGTCCCCAAATTTTTTTTTAAAAGCACTTATAATAACACTACCACCAGAACCTTCCTATGTGGTTTATATTTTGCTGTTTTTCTACAGGTCCTGAGATTATGAGCAAGCTGGCAGGCGAGTCAGAGAGCAACCTGCGGAAGGCCTTTGAGGAAGCAGAGAAGAATGCACCAGCCATCATCTTCATTGATGAGCTGGATGCCATTGCTCCAAAGAGAGAGAAGGTAAGTCTTCTGCAGGGCTGTGGGGTCCTTCTTTGGGAATGTTGTTCTTTGAAATTAGATAGTTGGGCTAGGGATGAATGATGGCTTGGAGCACAATTAGCTCTTCACAGAATCTTCAGATGTAGTGTCATCTCCTTCATCTAGCCAGAACCAGGGTTTCAGTGTAGACTTCAACTTTCTGGGCTTGATGTCCTGTGTCTTACAAGAAGGCTCCATGCTCTTGTGAACTTCAGTGCCCAGATAACAGCACACTGTGTCCAGTTGACTGGTCTGTTTCATAAAAGAACCTTTCTGAGATCAAGGAAGAGCTCATAACACACCCATACATCCTGGATAGTATTGGGTTGCCAGCATTTTGTTCAGCTTATCTTGTGCATCTTTTTGATCCCATTTGAAAATCCTCATTTGATCTCATGGCTCTCCTGGAATTTTAAGATTTATTGCTATGTTTTTTTATCTTGCCTTTTCACTACAATTCAGCACTCCAGGCAGCTGAATTGTCACTAAAAGCAATTTAGACAGTTAAAGCCATTAAAATAATAACCATAATCAGAAACAGTTTTAAAAGGCCAGATTGAAAAGTTGGCTCTTCACATCCTTCTTAAAAGCTATGAGAGTGGGAACTGATTGGAACTCAGCGGTAAATTCTTTCCCCAGTCTGGGAGCATTGCAGGAGAAAATCCTCTCCCACATTTCTTCAAGAGGCTTCCACAAGTGATGAGTGAGCTCAAGAGGGTTTTTCCTGAAGACCTTAGCATCTGAAAAGGTTCATTACAAGACAGGTAATTCCCTTAGAAAGCCAGTCTCCCAAGCTGTGTAGGGCTTTAGAGGTTATACTTAAATGACTACCTGGGTTTCACTGTCTTATGCTTTTCTTGAATTTCATCTTTTTGAGGTTATTCTGTTGGCGATCCAGCCCAGCTAATGCCTTGGGGCTGGGCCCTTTCCTACCATATCTTCATATTTCCTACTGTTCCCTCCACAGACACATGGTGAAGTTGAGCGCCGCATTGTGTCTCAGTTGCTGACACTCATGGATGGCCTGAAACAGCGGGCGCATGTGATTGTAATGGCTGCTACCAACAGACCTAACAGCATTGATCCAGCACTCCGGCGATTTGGTAACTGAGCTTGTTGAATTCTTAAAAGGGATGGGGGGTACAGGTTGGCAGATGTTGGCTAGTGATTTGTGATTAGCTCTTCTTCAGCTCACTGGGATATTGCTTTGCATCATTCTGTAAGTAAACTTACACAAAATGTACACATCACACAGTATCCAGGTGAATTGCAGCCACTTCACATTAGTATTTGTAACCTTTGGAAGAATTCTCAAGGTCACATTAGTTTTGAACTGCTGTTGCTTATTGGCAGAAGTAGCAGTTCTTGTTTGCTCAGCATTTCAGTAGTCAGAGTGTGTGCCAACTTCTTGGTCATAGCAGAGAGAAAGTGCTCTCTGATGGACAGTATGTGGTGCAGACACTCCTCAACAACAGAAGGCTGGTTTAGTTTACTCTTTGCCTGGTCCTCTGACCTACTTTGTGTGTGCAGCAGAAACGAGTCATAAACCTGCTCCTGAACTGTCCCACTTGAAGCTGCAGGTGGGGATTTTTACATGTATGACTGCAGGGAATAGTTTCTACCTTGATGGAGTGCTTTTTTTGTTTTGTTTTAATTCTGTTGGGATGGAGATTGTCAAATATATGGCTTTTGTACAGGGTGAGGTGGCTTCATAGTTGTCCTTCATGTGAAAACTAGGTCCCTACTTTTGTTTGTGAAGGAGAGCTTCTACTAATTTCTGACAGTGAGGAATCATAGAATCATAGAGTTGGAAGAGACCACAATCCAGTTCAACTCCCTGCCATGCAGGAACTCCTAGTCAAAGCATCCCCGACAGGAAGTTAGGTTCTCTCTACCCCCCCCCCCCCCATTTTAACTGTATATATTCACAAATCTGAATTATTAATACTTTAAGACTACATGTAATGGAATGCATTTTACAGAAACTCTTCTGAAAAATGCTAGTTATCTAGAAGCACTGATTTGGTCTCACACGTGCATCTGTTTGTTCATCTTTGTAATCTTTTTAAAACTGGTTGACTAAGCAGGCGTAGGATCTCTTGCTAGTGCAGCGCCCTGCAAGCTGATAATTGGGTTGACCCTATTCTTTGTTGTGTGATAATGTGTATTGTTTTAAAATGTATTTTAAACACTTTTATCTTTTTAATTATAGTTTATTCTTTTCTATGCAATCTGTTTTAATCTTGTAATAATTTAATTCTGTTTTAACATAAAACCCTTTTCTATCTATTTAATTGTACTGTTTTAATCTTGTAAGCCACTTTGAGTCTTAGTTTTGGGGAAAGGACAGGATACTACTACTACTGATAATAATAATAATAATAAACCTCATCTGCCTCAGTACTTCAATAACTAACAAGCCAGAGTCAGAAGCATGTTCAGAAAATATGCTTGGCATGAACTATACCAACTGATATATGAATTAATCTTTGCAACATAGACTTACTGGGATTTTCTCCAGCAAATGTGAGTGTTGCTCTTGTGCCATAGGTCGCTTTGACAGGGAGGTAGATATTGGCATTCCAGATGCGACCGGACGTCTGGAGATCTTGCAAATTCACACCAAGAACATGAAGCTGGCTGATGATGTTGATCTGGAGCAGGTTTGTTTTCTTTTTCAAATTTATCTAATTAAGACATGTTTATATTATTATTATATTAATCTTGCACTCAAAATTTTTGCATTAGGCCATAAAACATGATAACACAACAGTTGACAGAAAGGCAGCAGTAGTACAGAAATGTGAACTGGTTTAAAGTATTTTCAAGCCAATTTTTAGGACTGTATCTTTATCCAGAATCATATGTGTGAAAGTACTATTAGAGAAGATCTAACAGTCACAGCAGCAGCCATACAGAACATTTTTGGTAGCTGTTTTGGAGACACAAACCAGTGATAAATTCCATGGAAAGCGTGTTTAAAGAGAGAGGCTCCAATGTCTTCACAAAAGGTGTAATTCCCATTTAATTCAGAAGGGAGGAGTCGTGGTATTGCCGTCACCACTGAGAAGTCTTAAGCTTACACATATGTAGGCTTTCATTCAAGGAACTAGCTTCCAAGCTTACTTGGGGTTTTATAGCTTAGGATCAACATTTTGAATTGAGATCAGAAGCTTACTGTTAGCTAATTTAGCTGGTGAGATATTGGATGTGTTTTCTGACTTCTATGCACTTTGCGTGGTCCAGTTCACACAATAATGGTTGCACAAATTACTGAGGAGAAGTCTGGGTATTCCAGATAGGGCTGCTACTCTTATAAGTCTCCCAGCACCTATATTGGACTCTTGCATGAAAAAAGAAGTCGAGAACCTCATGACAGCATTTTAAGAAACAGCCTTTGAGACAAAGCAAGGGAAAGCAACCTTGAACAGAAGATGAGGCTTGAGATGAGTTACCAAGAGCTAAGATAGGAGAGGAAGAATTTGATACCCACATGGCAGTTACACCAGATCCTGTGCCTGCTGTCCAGAAAGAGTGTACATGAAACATATACAGAACCTATTGCCTGTTTTTATTGTTGTTGTTATTATTATTATTATTATTATTAACCTTTATTTATATAGCGCTGTAGGTTTACACAGTGCTGTACATATAAATTTATAATTAGATGGTTCCCTACCCTCAGGCTTACAATCTAAAAGACACGACACAAAAAGAGAAGGAAAAGGTGATGGGGAAGGGTATCAGGTCCAGTGGTGGTTCTCTCCCTCTGAGGCCTGGATCAAGGCAGATGGACTAGAGGGAGGGCTCAGCTTCATAATGCACAGTTAAAATGTGGCAGACAAAGTCACACATCTGGGAATGCTTCTCTAAACAATATAGTCTTTAACTCAGTTTTGAAACTGGTTAGAGAAATAACCAGTTTTTGAATTTTTTTTTTTATTCTGCATGTGAGGTTGAATTCACTGTGGCTAGGAACCCTGTGTAATGTTTTTGCCCTGCTGAAGTACCACATACTATCTTGGTTAAAATTATTCAGCAAGGGGCTCTCAGAAGGAAAGGATAAAAAGCTGACCAATATTAGCCACCACTAAAGAATTGAGGTTGTGTAAGACAGCTGCTGTCTAAAGCACAGAGAAAAATAAAGGACTGTAGTGGACACTGTTAGCCTACGTAGGATGCATGTTGCAGCAGTGTAGTGGCTACCTGTGTTGTTCTTTTTGCCTATGTGTGTCTCCTCCTTTCACACTGCTTGATAGTTGCATAGTGCATTCTGAGATTTTGTAGGCATAACCATATTTTTGGTACTGTCCCAGCCATGTTCCTTTCTCTCCAGTGTTGGAGCCTCTGGTTATTCATACCTCTCTCCCTGCTTCAGGTGGCAAATGAGACCCATGGCCATGTGGGCGCTGACTTGGCTGCCCTGTGCTCAGAGGCAGCTCTGCAGGCCATCCGAAAGAAGATGGATCTCATTGACCTTGAGGATGAGACCATCGATGCTGAAGTAATGAACTCTCTGGCCGTGACCATGGATGACTTCAGGGTAAGCTAGAGGTGTTTGTGTCTTCACTTAAGGTCTTGGTGTGGAGCATTGTGCTGGCAGGCTGGGCAGATTGTGGTTCACTGAAATGGCTGTAAATCACCACCCCATCTCTTTTCTTTGTATATGCCAGTGGGCCCTGAGCCAGAGCAATCCTTCAGCCCTGCGTGAGACTGTGGTAGAAGTGCCACAGGTGACCTGGCAAGACATTGGAGGCTTGGAGGATGTGAAGAGAGAACTACAGGAGCTTGTACAGGTGAGGGCCCTAGGTGCCAGACCCCATGTCCCTGGAGAAAAGCTGAGTGCTTGGCTGTCTTGACAGTAAAGTGGAAGAAGGGATTCTCGGCCCCCATAAACAGCTACCTGTCTTACTCTTACAGTTATGTGGTAGTTTCAAGATGGTTCCAAGACACAAGGCCTGCAGGGAGCATCACTGGTACATTTGGGTTGTGTTGCTGCACAGAGCCCCTGGTTCTGTTAGTTGTGCTCTCGTACATCTGAATCAGGGGAGGAAATTTTGCAGCCTTTCTCCAGATGTTGCTGGAAAGCCACTTTTAGCAGCCAGTTCACTGCTGATTAGGAACCCTGGGAGTTGCAGTCCAACTACACTTGGAGGGCCACATTGTTCCCATCCCAGATGTAAATTGGTGCTAACAGTTCCATTAAATCACTGTGTGTTTTGATGAAGGGTGTTTTGTCAGCACAGTCCATAATTGGTTGTCTTGGTGACACAAAGGACTCCCCACAGGTCTTGCATGCTCCTTTGGCTAATGATCAGGGAGCCCATGTGGTGCAAAGGCCTTGTCTGTTCTCTTGTTCTTAAGTGTATCTTATTTGAATTGGTTCTGCATTTAGTGCTTGCCAAGTCCTTTTACAAAACTAAAGTGGCTGTAATATGACCTGTGGTTTTAAGTTGACATATCTGTCAAGAAATGTAGCTGTGTACTTTCTGTACATTTCTAAAAGCATCTGGCTGTGATTGTTAAGATTCTGGGAACAGTTCTTTTAATAACCCTTTTTCAAAACAGACATCTATGTATCATTTTCTCTTCGTTTTTAGCCACGTAATTATTTTGTTGCATTGTATTTTTCCTGTAATATGGCTTAGCTGCACCATAAACTCCTTCCTCTGCCCCCTTCAGCCCATTTGCCTTACTAACCAGATAATGGTTTCTACTACTCTAGGGCAGCTCTCATTGTTGTCATCACCAAGGTAGTCGTGGGTAAGACAATGTAGTGGGGTGGGGTGCTATGCTTATTTTTTAGCTTGTGTTAGACTTCTGGTTTCTACTAGATCTGTATACCTGGCTCTGCTAAGCCCAAGGAACATTGGATAGTTGTTTGTAGAGCATATCCTTAATCCTCTCCAGGCATGAACATCTCAGTATAGCAGGGTGTGCGTTTGGGATGATCTTTCTTGTTTCCCCCACCTTCTCTTAATCCTTTGCAACTGACACTAAACTCCATCTTTCCACAGTATCCAGTAGAGCATCCTGACAAATTCCTTAAATTTGGCATGACACCCTCCAAAGGGGTTTTGTTTTATGGGCCCCCTGGCTGTGGGAAGACCCTGCTGGCCAAAGCCATTGCCAATGAATGCCAGGCCAACTTCATCTCCATCAAGGGCCCAGAGCTGCTCACCATGTGGTTTGGGGAATCAGAGGCTAATGTGCGCGAGATCTTCGACAAGGTAAGGCTCTGTCTGTGTGTTGCCTGTGGGCTTTTGCTGGAGTGCCTCCTTTTGCATTGAGACTTTTTTGACATGACTGAATTGACTGCTTTGCTTTCCACTGATGACCAGTAAAAAGTACCATGGAGTTTAATAGCTGTGTGTTGCATTTGGGAATTGTAGGTGCACTGACTGTGACTGTGGAGATGCCATTTAGCAGTTTATCATACTGTTTATGACAATGCATCTCAACATATTTTCATCATCTTAGCAGCTTGTAGTGCAGATCTATAACGTTCAGGTTGAACATGCAGTGGTTTGATTGTGTGACCCGAGACTAAAATAGTAAAAGAAATTATGCAGAGGTAGCTGTGTTGGCCATTTAGCAAATTCAAACAAAAATCCACCAAAAAGTGATACCTTTATTGGCCACCTGAAATGCACAGTATACCTGTTGCAAGCTTTTGAAGCTCCACTGGCTTCTATATCAGGCAAGATGTTACAAACCAAAGAGGAGAAAAATTGGAGATGTTAGTAAGATGCCTGCAAAATGCAATTATTCTTCTATTTGGTTTGTAACATCTTGCCTGATGAAACCAGTGGAGCTTGGAAAGCTTGCAACAAGTATATTGTGCATTTCATTTCGCCAATAAAGGTATCACTGTTCTTGGATTTTTGTTTGAATATGGTAGAAGAAAGAATGCAAAGTGATCTTGCAGTATCTTTGAGACTTACTGTGTGAAAGAAGTTGCAGGATAAGCTTTCATAGATTTGCTCTACTTGCTTAGATGTGTGATGTGAACTGCTCCCCAAGTATCTGAGGACGTAGACCAAGTGTACAAAAGCTCGTGCTACAACTTTTTCATACAGTTAGTATCACTTTGCATACTGATATTCCAGATAAATATGGTTATGTCTTTAAATGATAGAAGAAAGCGTTAACTTAATTTTTGCTAATCCGTCCATGAACTACAGGTCTTGCCTGCTCCTTTGGCTCTACTATCCATCCTTATATTCTCTTGTGAAAAATCTGAAGGGAGAATGATACCTTTCTGGCCATTTTGCTTGTTACTTTCTGTACCTTCTGCTGCTGTCTTCAGAACTACAAAATCTCTTTCCCTCCCACCCCACCACCAAAACAAGATACTTGGTGTGTTGCTGATCTGTGGAATGGTATATTGTTGCTTGCTGCTGTACTTTTCAGTCCACTTTCCAAAGATTCCAACACTACACTTTCCCTGTGATCTGTGTGGTTAGTCTGCTCTGGCCACAGTTTTTCTCATTACACCAGGCATTTCCAATCCACTCCAAACATCTATCAGAGAAGAACCCATTGTTTTTCCCCCAATATGTTTTAATGAGAAGGTTGGATTTGTTCAGTCTCCTTTCCCTTGTAGTGGGATAGGCCCTACAACTTTTGTCAGTTATGATCTTAAATAGCTTGAGCTATGAGGGGGTATCCAAAAGTTTTAATGATCACCTTTTTAAAGAATTGGCAGAAAGTTTGTTTTGATTTGTAGTTGTTAATTTATCTCTATGTAGTCACTATCTAGATTTATACATTTTCCCCAGCATATCTTGACCCTCCGAATACCTGATATTGTAGAAGTCTTAACAAATTGCGCCTTACGAAGGGGTCCTGTAAAGTAATAATTATCACCCAGAAGTTATTATGGCATATTGATGAAATTTTGTCAGTGTCATGATTGGTCCCTAAGTGCACACTACTGAGAAAATCAGCTCGTTGCGTCCTTTACTTTTGTGACTGGCTGTGCCAAAAGTAAAATCCTCATCAGGTGTAGGTGTTAACAACTACAAATCAAAACAAACCTGTCAATTTTTAAAAAAAGGCGATCATTAAAACTTTTGGATACTCCCTCGTATGAATGAATTCAGAATCATGTGTGGCCTTAATTACCTTTGATCTGTTTGTAGAGAAATGTCTCCGGCAGTGATCCTTGTTCTCCACCCTTTCTCTTTCTACAGTGTAGCTGAACAGTTTAACCTTAATAGAGTGATCAGGAATGAACTGTTGGGACTTCTCTGCCCATTTCTGTCTGCCATCATGACTCTTCCATGGCACAGACTGGCAAGGATGAAGAGTTCAGCCCAATATGTGAAGGAGAGGAGACAATAGTTGGAAACTTTTCTAGTTTCCCAACTCCCTTTTCCTGGAACTTAGGGAACCCTATCTTTGATGACCTGCCAGCTTGACTTCCCATGCTGCTGTTTCAGCATTGCCACCTAAAGGCCAGATTCCTCACTTTCCACAAATAGCAATAGCAAATACATTTCTATACTGCTTACCAATGTATTAAGTGGTTTACAAAGTGTAAGCTAATCGCCCTCAACAAGCTGTGTACTCATTTTAGCTATCTATGGAAGGATGCCAGGCTGAGTTGACCCAGACCCCCTGACTGGTATTGAACTCACTATTGAACACTATTGCTCCAGCAAGTCATGAGAGGTTGCTAGATTTTTGAGGGAATTGGCATATCTTGGAGTTACCTGCTTGTTTGCCCTGTAGGAATCTACAGAAATGTGCTGTGTGGTTGTGTGCATGTGGTGTGCATCTGAAGAACATAGACTTATAAGCACTCCCAAACAACTAACAGTTTTAGTTCAGCTTTCAGGGGCTAGGGGTTACTTTGTCAGATGCATCCATTTAAACACACAGATCCACGTGGGCAATAGTGCAACACTATCTCTGTGGTATCTAGCAGTGGGGTACCTTCATTGCATCCTAGCAGTGGTATGATGATTTCCTGTTTTCCTCCTGGCCAGGCCCGCCAAGCCGCTCCATGCGTGCTGTTCTTTGATGAACTGGACTCCATTGCAAAGGCCCGTGGAGGGAACATTGGAGATGGTGGTGGTGCAGCTGACAGAGTCATCAACCAGATACTGACAGAGATGGATGGCATGTCAACCAAAAAGAACGTCTTCATCATTGGTGCCACCAACCGGCCGGACATCATTGATCCGGCTATCCTGCGCCCTGGACGTCTGGACCAGCTGATCTATATCCCACTTCCTGATGAGAAGTCACGCGTGGCCATCCTCAAGGCAAACCTGCGGAAATCCCCTGTGGCCAAGGCAAGTTTGCCCTGTTCTGTTCAGTGAGCTTTTTGTGTCTAGTGTGGGGACATATCAAAGTACACTAACATGTATACATTAACATTCCAGAGAACCACCCGCACCTATTTATTTATTGTATTTATACCCTGCTCTTCAGTCCTAAAGACTATCAGAGCAGCTTATAATTATTATTTTTAATTGGATGGTTCCCTGACCTCAGGCTTACAATCTAAAAAGACACAACACAAAAGGAGACGGGAATGGTGGTGGGAAAGGTGATGGGATCCAGTGGTTCTTCTCTCCCTCTGAGGCCTAGACCAAGAGAACAGAAGTCTGATGGCCATCTGTCGGGAGTGCTTTGTGAGTTCCTACGTGGCTGGGAGTTGAACTTGTATGGCCCTTGTGGTCTCTTCTAACTCTATGATTCTATGATCTAACTGAGATTTGGGGCATCCCAGCAAGTGCAGGTGGTTCTCTGAAGGGCTGCTTGGACTGTGACACAACTCCTAGTAAAAGGATCAGAAAAAAAAATCATAGAAAAACCCCTCAGATAGCCACCAACCTGCATTTTTCTGAGGAGGATAAAACTGATGATTTAAAGGAATCTTGTATCATTCCCAGTGACAGTAATACCAAAGAGTTAAAATTGTTAGCGAGCCAGAGAGCCTCTGCTGTAAATGGAAAAAAGACAAAATCCAAGGCTATTACTTCCAGTGAGAGTGATACTGAAGAGTTAAAATCACTAATGACCCCAAGTGGATGTGTTCTACATCAGGGAATCCTTTCCTGCTGGCAGTAGAGCCTCACTATTCTAGAAGGACTTCATATATAAAGTCAAAGGCTTTTATGGCTGAGTTTTATTTTTTATTGTATGGGTTTTTCAGGCTATGTGGCCATGTTCTAGAAGAGTTTGTTCCTGACGTTTCTCTGAAGATGCCAGCCACAGATGCTGGCAAAACATTAAGAATAACCGCTTCTGGAACATGTCCACATAGCCTGAAAAACCCACAAAAAACTATGGACTTCATATAGATTGCATAATACATTCTCTCCCCCCATTTGGAAAATACAGTTGGCCTCTGAGAAAACAGGTGATCATTCCAGCCCTGTTATGCCCTGGGCTTTACTTTCCCTGAGTCAAAACCAAGTGTCTTGGTGTTCAGACAAAGCAAATGTGGGGAAAGGGAAGGTGGAGGCCTAGAACACCTTGGTATGAAGTATCCTCTCCTTCTGGGGGAGGCAGTATCCCATCTTCCACTTGTGTTATAGAGGTGAACAAACACAACGATAGCTTTTGGTGCACTCTAGGCTGGAATCGTCCAACCTGGGTTGAGGAAATTGATGCTCATTCAATCTGTCTCTCCACAACTCTTTCTTTTGTGTATGGTCACACACCTTTTCCATCTTTCCCTGTTTTGGTCCTCTGTCCCCCTAGGACAGCATTTTGCTGTCTTTTAGAGATCGGATAAGGATTCCAAAGCCCAGGCTAAGTGACTGCAGGAGGTGCTCTAGGCTCCACTTACTCAAACCTTCAGAGGAAATGTTCCATTTGGTGTTGCACAAACACACACACAACATATAAGTTGCTGACCAGCTGAATAAAAGAAAGCTGCTTATGGGCAGTGGGCGGTGATTGACAAATGTGGAAGATGTGGGTAGTTTTGGCATTTGTTTTTGTGAGAATAGGATTCTTTTAAAAAAATCATTTGGCTGGGAAGGGATATGTGACGTGGAACCTCCTTTATTTTTCCAGGATGTCGATCTGGACTTCCTGGCAAAAATGACCAATGGCTTTTCAGGAGCTGATCTAACTGAGATTTGCCAGCGGGCCTGCAAGCTGGCCATCCGTGAATCCATTGAAAGCGAGATCAGGCGGGAGCGAGAGAGGCAGACCAACCCTTCTGCCATGGTGAGTGCCTCTGGAAGGATTTCCCCTGGTGTGGAGATAAACTTACATGGCTGGGTGACCCGTTTGACCCAAGGCTGTGTAGCTGGTGCCTTTACTGACCACTGTGATTCCCTTTGCTGTTGTAGGAAGTGGAGGAGGATGACCCAGTCCCAGAGATCCGGCGCGATCACTTTGAGGAGGCCATGCGCTTTGCCCGCCGCTCAGTCAGCGACAATGATATCCGCAAATATGAGATGTTCGCACAGACCCTACAGCAGAGCCGAGGCTTTGGAAGCTTCAGGTAGTGGACAGGGACTTGGCAGGTTTTCCTCTCCCATGCAGCTTGTACCCCGCAGACTCTTCTGATTTGTAAAGTCTATGAGCAATGCCAGAATTTAATAACTGGCGCTTCAGAGCCCAATGGGTGTGCTGCTCCTTTGGAAGTTAATGCCTGACAAGCGCTATACAAAAGTCAAAATGTTTCTTGCTCATAAAGCTGCCAGTACCAGTTAAGAGGGAGGCTGTGGGTCAGTAGTTAAAATGCTGACTCTGATGATTGCAAGGTCAGCAGGTTGGCAGTTTGAGGCCCAAGTGCTACCGCAGAATGAGCTCCCATCACTAGTCCCAGCTTCTGTCAACGTAGCAGTTGGAAAGCATGTAAAAGTGTAAGTAAATAAATAGGTACCACTTTGGTAGGAAGGTAACAGTGTTCTGTGCAGTCATGCTGACCACAGGATCACAGAGTGGTCTTTGACAGTGCTGGCTCTTTGGCTTAGTAAAGGAGATGAGCTCCAACCCCTACAGTCAAACACAACTGGACAACCTTGTCAAAGAGAAACCCTTAATCTTTACCAATTAAGAAAGATTGAGGGAGGGAGATTGGCAACCTGTAGTTGGACAATGGCTGCTCTTGGCACTGTCTTCTTGATACAGGCTGTTCCCTGCCTTTTATGTCATGGTTTAAAACAAAATTTTAGCAAACTAGGGTGACTTCTGTGTTGCAGAATCTGGTGAATTGCAACCAGTACTCTTCCTTTTCTAGATGTCCTTTCCTGTGTGTCTCCCACTGTGATGCCCACTCCACCCTTCCTGTGGCCATATCCTTTCCATCTCTAATCTTTAGTGATTCCTGCTGCGAGATGGGTGGGGTGAGGGCATATGTGTAATTCCCAGGGTATTTTTGCACCATCTTGGGAATTATGAGTCCAGCACCTACTGGAAGGCCCATTGATTCCCCCCTGCTGCTGTAACGGCTTTTTGTTTTCATCAGCAGAGAGTTGGCTTGTGTTCCCACCTCATCCCCTTCAATTAAGATCTTCCATAGAGTGAGAAATAAGGGAAGTGAACAGCCATGAGATTTGGCTTTTCCAGTATTTGCATGGGATACAACTCCAGCATAGGCCTCTTTCATACAGTTTTGTACCCTATATCTGCAGCAGGATGAGAATCCTGTGGCCCAGGTGGTGTGGATTGTTAAGTCCCATGATCTCTAGTCAGCATGGGCCAGTAGTCTGGAATGATGGGAACTGCAGTCTCTACAACACCAAAGGGGTCGCGTTTTAGCTGCCCTCTGCTCCATGATGGCAGTTGGCTTACTCCTTTTCTCTCTGGGTTTCTCTTTGCAGATTCCCATCAGGTAACCAGAGCGGTGCTGGACCAAGTCAGGGCACAGGCGGCAGCGGTGGCGGGAATGTTTACAGTGAAGACAACGATGATGATCTCTATGGTTAAAGTGCTGCCGGAGCGGACCAGACTCCCAAACAGGCCACGTTGTACAGGGCAATTCCAGTGGTCAGTGGACTCCTGGCTTCTTCATTCCTTGGTCAGACCCTTGTAGCTGCGTGTCAGGTTCTGTCAGCTGGAGCCTGCTGTACGTGCAAGGCGGCTGCTTGGCTGGTTTGGTGGGGAGGCAGGCGGGCAGTTTAACAAGGAGGGGAACTGGTTATCTTTCTGGGGAAATTTCTGTTCTAGTTTTATGGCAGAATCAGCAGCTTTAGCAACGGGTACAACAATAGCCTGTAAAAACAAAACAAAAAAAATTAAAAACCCACAAAAAACAATAAAAAAATTCCCATAACTTCAATCTGGCCTCCATCATTCTCTGTTTCTCCTGTTCGCCCTGTTCTCCTTGTTCATCTGGGCCTGGCTATTACCTTCCCTCTGTGTTCTGTGAAAGCAGGGATAGAGGATGAGCGTGGTCTCATTGTGAATGGGTTTTGTGGCACCATTTTAAAGTATTCAGAGGGGCTCCTGTTCATTAGTTCTATTATTCTCAATCTGCCTGAGTTTTAAGATCTTTAAGAGGGGGCTTTCAGTCCCACCACCATCACAAGTATGTTTGGTAGTGAGGAGGGGTGTATGTACACTGCAGAAATTATGCAGTTTGATTGTGCTTTAAGTGCTATAGCTCCATCTTAAAGAATCCTGGGATTTGTAGTTTTACATTGTCTTTAGCCTCCTCTGCCAAAGAGTGCTGGTGCTTTACAAAACTACAAATCCTAGCATTCTGTAGGATGGAGCCATGGCAATTAAAGTAGTGTCAAACCTTCTACAGTGAAGATACACCCCAGGGTCTGCCTATCTCACAGCTCTTTGCTGCGGCTTTACACTTAATTCCAGCTCACGAAGAAGGTTGAGGCTTTGTTTTGAGGGGGTCTGATTTGCAGAGCCAAAGGTTGGGGAGAATCAGTGCTTCAGTTCTGATGGAACCTTCTCCCCTCCTTGCCATCCCAAACTTGAGCTAACTTTCATAATCCTGGCCTGTGCCTGACTTGAGGCATGATTCACCAAGACTGCCTGTGCAGAAATTAAATTTGTTCTGGTTCAGCCTGAATAGGAGAAGCTCCCAGCGGGGCATTAAGAACTGCAAAACAAAAGTGCTGGATGTGACTAAATGAGCCGAGCAATCTGTACACAAAACCCCTTTGAATAATGGAATACTTTTAAAAAGATGTTAACTTCCTAGAGCATAGTTCTGGAGCAAGACCCCTGGTTGACAATTAGCAAGCTGAAGGGCCTGCCCGCTCATTATCTTACTTGCATGCCTCTTTTTATGTTCGTTCTCTTTTTAAAAAGTCATTTTATTTAGTGGCTGAATTCCACCCCCAGACCAATTTATTATAATTCCAGCAACTGTTTGCTGTGGTCTTCTAGGAATATGAGCTTTTGTATTGACAATTGTTTTTTCTCTCTGAATAAATCCAAGGGCTGAAGTAGAGCCTTCATCCCTTATACTTAACACTTCCAGGGTGTCGCCACAGGCCAAGACTATCACAAAGACACATGCACACTCCCAGCCAAATATGCCTCAACAGAAATAGGCTTCATTATGCTCCGCTGGTAGTAAGAGCCCTTGAGAGAGAATTGGTGGTCAGGACCTGGGCAGTATAGAAGGGTTCTGACTTTTCTAAGAAGCAGTGACCGTACTCTTTTGGGATAATTAAAATGTTTTAAACTGCTAAGTGCAGTTCCAGTCCGACAATGTTTAAGGCTATAGTTTTGATTCTGGTTTGTACAAAACTTTAAAATTCTTGGTGGCTGATTCAGTTACTCTGCAGTTCACACAGTGTGTGTGATGCCTTTGTTCATCTTCACCACTTAAATGGTTACTCTTCAGAGATGGGCACTGCTGTAAATGCCATTATGGAGCTTAAATCTTCTTGATGGGCCTGTCCACTAAAGTTATTTGCTATTAACAGTAGTGACCAAAGGGTGAAAGGCTCTTATGTCTCTGCCCTCCACAGAAGCATTTTGAGAATGTTGTGTGGCTACAGTTGGCTGACTTGAAAGATCAGCCTATTTGACAGAAGGCTATTTGATAGAAATGACTAATATTTTAAAGAAACTTGGGGAAAACATTGGACTCTTGTTGCTTCAATGATCAAGCCAGCCATGTGTGCTAGCATTGGTTGGCTAAGATCCCTAAGCTATACCCCAGCTGAGCCTCCCTTTGGCCTCCTGTGTGAGAGAGGCAGTCTGTAATTATGAGGCAAAGGAAAGGCAGGAGCAAAACTACTGCTCCCAGTACTCCTCTCTCCTAACATGCACAGTGAGAAGTGTCAAAGTAAAATGATGGATTCAGCATATGCCTCACAAGAAATTTTGTGTCAACCATTCGTAGGCAGAGGTTTCTTCCTATGGCAGGAATGAGGAACATGTGGCCCTCCAGATTGTATCAGACTATAATCCAGCATTCCGTTGCCACTGGCAGTGCTGGCTGGAGCAGTGTTTGATGGGAATTGCAGTCAAATAAACAAGCATTTAGAGACTATGGAGAAATTCCTACAACAGGTCGGCATGTTATGAGGATGTGCCTCTACAGAATTTAGATGTAGATTCTGATTTGGAGGAAAAATGGAAGGTTATGGATTCATGTGAAGAGAACTCAGAAAAGGATTTGAAAAGGGGGAGTACTAAGTGAAGTTTTTTTTTTTTAATATAGAGCAGTTTAAAGGTTTGTTAAAGGTATTACTTGCTTTAAGTCTACTGAATACAAAAGAGTCTGCATGGAAACTAGTGCAGTAAAGAAAAACAATAGTTGGCAACAGTCTTACAGCAAATGCCATCTCAAAATGTGCAACTTCCTGTTTCTGGAGTGTTCAAAAAATTATTAGAACAAGAGTGGGAAAATCCATTAGGTGTCAATCTGAACATTATAAAGAATGTTTATCAGAATAGATAGCTAAAGTGCTGCAATATGTTGCAGATAACAGCTGTGATGCAACAGCTTATTCATCTGGGGCAATTGCAGTAGTAGTAGTTGGATGGTGGTGGTTATGGATGAAACATTGGGTAAGGCTAAAGCAAATTTAACTAGCATGACATTTGCAGGAAAATTGCTGTTTGGTGAAAAGGCTCTGAATTAAGTATAGAAGGCAAAGAAGAAATTTGACAGGAGAAATTACAGGAATGACTCTTAGAATCCTAGAGTTGGAAGAGACCCCAAGGGCCATCCAGTCCAACCTCCTGCCATGCAGGAACTCTAAATCAAAGCATCCCTGACAGATGGCCATCCAACCTCTGCTTAAAGACCTCCAAAGAAGGAGAGACCACCAAAATCTCCAAGGGAGTATGCCCTTACTGTCAGGAAGTTCCTCCTAAGGTGGAATCTTTTCTTGTAGCTTGCATCCATTGTTCTGAGTCCTGTTCTCTGGAGCAGCAGAAAACAAGCTTACTCCATCCTCAATGTGACACCCTTCAAATAATTAAACAGGTATCATGTCACCTCTTAACTGTCTCTTTTCCAGGCTAAACATACCCAGCTCCCTAAGTCTCCTCATAAGGTATGGTTTCCGGACCTTTGACCAGTCTTTCGGATGGCCTCCTTTGGACACGCTCCCATTTATCAACATCCTTTTTGAATTGTGCCCAGAACTGGACACAAGGTTCCAGGTGAGGCCTCACCAAAGCAGAATAGAGCAGCACTCTTAACTCCCTTTGTGGAGGGAGAAGTTATTGGAGGCAAAGAGACTTAAGGTCTTATAGAGCTCAGTGAAGATTTCAGTTCAAAACAAGATTTCAGTTCAAAAAAGTAAAATAAAAATCGACACTTTTTAAAAAATGCAATTCAGTCCAATAGGATTGGAAAACCAATGAGCCTGTTTGTATCTGAGGTCATTGGGGTTAAAAGCATCTAAGCAAACACTTCCTAGATGGTTAAAGGCATGTATAGATTGCTGTTATGGTCTGGAAAAATTCCAAGGCCAAAGCATGTTTGGGCTCATTCTACCAGATCAATGGCATCAACAACTGCCTATAGAGTAACAGCTTCCATAGAGAACTGCCATATATACTCAACTATAAGTTTAAAAAAATCATGCCCAAAATTGTCTATGAAATCCTGAGTCGACTTGTATATGGGTCAATACAGAAATACTACTTAAGTCTTGATAAAACCTCTGCCCCACTCTTTCTGCCTCGGCAGTGATTTCTGAAAGAGCTGCTCAGAAAGGAGTGTGTGAAAGAGGTGATTCCCCTCTGAATCGGATGTTAAAACCTTCCCTCCCCATCCTCTTCTGGATCTCTCTGCTCACCAAACCCCATTTCTCCCCACTTTCCTTCCCTTGTCATATGATCATAGAATCCTAGAGTTGGAAGAGACCACAATGGCCATCTAGTCCAAATCCCCTGCCATGCAGGAACTCTCAGTCAAAGCATCCCCGACAGATGGCCATCCAGGCTCTGCTTAAAGAACTCCAAAGAAGGAGACTCAACCAAAATCTCTGAGGAAGGAGTGTGTTCCACTGCCCAACAGCTGACTGTTGTTGCTGTTGTTATTATTATTATTATTATTAAGCTTTATATAGTGCTGTAAATTTACACAGCACTGTATGTACAATCAATTAAAATAGACGGTTCCCTACCCTCAGGCTTACAATCTAAAAAGACGTGACACAGAAAGAGAAGGAAAAGTTGGCGGGGAAAGGGATCAAGTTCAGTGGATCTTCTCTCCCTCTGAGGGCTGGATCATGGCAGATGGACTGGAGGGAGGGCCCTTCTTGTTTTAGCTAGGCCTGACAATGGTAGATGGCATGGAGGGAGGGTCTTATTCTTAAGGCTAGGTCTTTTAATATTGTGAAGCCGCTCTGAGTCCCAGTTCTGGGAACGCTTCATTGAACAAAGTAGTCATTAACTCAGTTTTAAAACTGGCTAGAGAAGTAATGAGCTGTGCTCGTAGGGGAAGGAGGTTCCAGGAGCGAGAGGCAGCAAGTGAGAAAGGATGAATCTGGGATGGAGCAGTGTCGATCCTTGGCTGGGACAGGAGACCTTGACTACCAGAGTGGAGGGAACGAGGAGTGTGAGGAGAAAGAAGTTCAGATAAGTAAAGAGGGACCAGCCCATGCAGGAAGTTCCTCCTAACTGTCAGGAAATTCCTCCTAATGTTAAAGTGAAATCTCTTTTCCTGTAGCTTGCATCCATTGTTCTGAGTTCTAGTCTCTGGAGCAGCAGAAAACAAGCTTGCGCCCTCCTCAATGTGACATCCCTTCAAATATTTAAACAGGGCTGTCATATTACCTCTTAACCTTCTCTTCTCCAGGCTAAACATCCCCAGCTCCCTAAGTCATTCCACATAGGGCATGGTTTCCAGACCCTTCCTGGGATTTGGTGGCTTGGGTATATCCCGTGTGTTGTGGATTGTGTCTTCAGCCTCACAGAAAATACTTAGAGGCACCTCCATCTTGCCAACTACTCTGTTTCCCCGAAAATAAGACATCCTCAGAAAATAAGGCCTAGTAGAGGTTTTGTTGAATTGCTAAATATAAGGCCTCCCCCAAAGTAAGACCTAGCAAAGTTTTTGTATATAAATGTTCTGCCCTATAAAAATTTTAAAGCTCTTTGCACCAACTCACCCTCATCTATTTTCTTACTGAGTGGTTGACCCTTAACCAAAAATGGTTATTCTTGTGAGGCTGATGACACAAACCCACAAAAGTGGGTTAATCCTGCTGTGTGCCAAACTGTTCAGGCAGGATCTCAAAATTCTAAACCCTTGTACTGTCTTCTACTCATTCTCTGCAAACTTTCATGAGATTAAGTGGAGGGATTCTTCTTGGAAACAGGTGGAGAACCAACATGCACAGAGCACTGGGAGAATTTTCCTTTATCCAGAGGAGGAGAAATATTCATGTAATGGCTGCAAACCGGCATTCCCTCAGCCCAGTGTAAATATCCACATGCAGAGAGCTAACACTTCATAATCTCAATAGAGAAAAGCAACATTTGTGCAACACAGGTCATTGATGGTGCTGGGTTTCCTCACAGGGCAATGGACAGTTGGGACTGTATTCTCTCTGATCCCAACATGTTTGTGTGGGTGCATCTTTCTTTGAATCCTGGCTCTGCCATGGAAACCCACTGGGTGGCCATGTGCAAGTCAAACTCAGCCTTAGAGGAAGGTAAAAGCATCGTGGGCATCTAAATCAGTGATTCCCAAACTTTGGTCTTGCAGGACTTTTGGACTTCATCTCTGAGAAGCCCTAGCCAGCTTGCCCAGAAGTCAAATTCAAGGTGCTGAAATCCAAAGTTGGGAACCACTGATCTAAATGGAAAGAAAAAAAAACTCTGAATATAAATGCTTAGTTATTAAAATTATATGATTTTATGCAAACTGACAAATTAACCCATTTGCTTAAGAAGAAGAAAAATCTATGGGTGGATTTAAGAAAGAATGGGAACCTTTGATATGCTACTTAAAAGATGAATAGGGATCATATTTTGTTAGAGGTTTGGAGTGAAGAAACCTGTGAGAAACAAGTTAGAAGTCATTAAAAAAATAATTATGATGCCAGAAAATTATAGATTTCTGGAGTAATGATAATATACTCAAACAACAGAAGAAGTGAAGAGACAGGAAGGATAGTATAAGTTAGTCCAAACTTTAAGTGTAGGGTGGTGGATTAATAAGGGAAAAGCAAACCGCCTCTGAACAAATCTTGCTAAGGGTACCCTTGGATTGGGTACCATAAGTCAGACGCAACTGGAAGGCACACAACAACAACCCAGGGTTTCTGAATTTGAGTGAGGATGCAAACTCTCATCTCCCAGGGTTCTAGTCCAATACTCTTCTTGTTACGTGCTTTTAAGTCAATTCTGACACAATACTGACTGTTTCCAAGAGTTTTCTTGCAAGATTTGTTTAGAGGAGGTTTGCCATTGCCTTCCTCTGAAGCTGAGTGTGTGTGAATTGCCCAGGGTCACCCAATGGGTTGAGTGAGTAGAGGTTCAAACCCTGATGTCTCGAGACCCAGTCACACCCCAGCAATAAACCTCTATACCACACTGCCTCGCCTATAGGGATTTTTTGGGGCCAGATTTATTATTCAAAGGAAATTTGCCATTGCATGGTCCCTCTGAGGTTGAGGGTGTTTGACTTGTCCCAGGTCACCTAGTGGGTTTCTTTCCATGGCTTAGTAGGGACTCGGATCTCAGCTTCCAGAGTCCTCATCCGATACTCAAGCCATTCTGTTACTCTGGCTCTCAAGCTTTATTCTGAGCACATTCACCATTGCCTTCCTCTGAGGCTGAGAAAGTGTGACTTGGCCAAGGTAACTCCTCCAGGGGGCTTCCATGGCTAAGTAGGGATTTGAACCTTGCTCTCCCGGAGTCACAGTCCAATACTCAAATCACTGCATCACCCTGATTCTTTGAATCCATACAACTCCTGAAATGCCCTGGTTTGCCTTCTGCAATGACAGCCTAATTCTCAGAGGCCCAGGTAGGGAAAGACTTGGCCATTTCCCATCTTTCCCTTGTGGCCACCGCTTCACATCTTGAGAAAAGTGCAAATGCTAGTGTGGTGTACTAGTAGGATTCTGGCCATTATCAGCCAGGCTTGATAACATTATCAGCCAGGCTTGATAACAAACTGCAGCTCTCGAGGCCTTCCTCACAAAAACAGGTGGAAAGAAGCTGTCAAGTCAAGAATAAAAGCTCCATCTTTAATAAGCACAAGTTCAGAAAAAAAACAACCAAGCACCACATGGTGCCTTGGGGCTTTTTTCACCAACGAAGTGTCCATCCAGCCACCCACCTTTGTGGAGACAGAGCTAGTTGTGTGAATCAAGTAAACAATAAACAATGATGCATTATTTCAATGTAAGATATTTCTATTTGAAGTCTCCTATCAAAGCTACCCAAGGTGCTGAGGTGGACATTCCCAGGTGAATGCTGCAATTCTTCCCAATCCTATTGATTGTGATGTTGGTGTGAAGGTTCATTTGCTTTGCCTGTGTGTGCAGAGGGATTGCAGTTGTTGGGGTAAGCTCTTGTGCATTGGTGATGCCAACACTGTGCTGGTGCAAATGCTTCAAGGGTTTGAAGCCAAAGGGTAATCAGGTGTGTTTCATGGGGTGTGAAAACCAACCAACCACATTCCAAGTTAGAGACATTCAACAGGGCAGAGAAGTTTTCCTTTCATAGCCAAAGACAACAGGGGAAGGCAGAGCAACCAAAACTGATCATCAAATAAAAACCAGGACTGTTGGCAAGCCCTCTCTTTCTACCTCTCCCCGACATCAACATCCAACATTTATGCTACAGCCAGTATTGTTTGCTGCTTATGCGAGGCGGCGGCTTCCTCTCAAAACTTGGATCGTAATAGTCCCACTCAAAGCGTCCGAATGGCAAGGGGGGCATGTCAGGACTTCCTTCGCTGTCCGATGACAAGATCCTCAGAGAGACACCTGCAAGGCACAGAGTGCTCTGTCACCAGTCAAACAGGCCTGTCAACCTTCTAACAATATTTAATTTATATGCCACCTTTTTATCAAATTGAAACCAAGGCAGCTTTCAAAATATATTGTCTTCTCTCTAAATCAATAAATCAGTTGTTGTGCTGTCCTTTCAACTCTGACCTATGGCAACCCTCTCCCAGTGCTTTCTTGGCCAGATCTCTTCAGAGGAGGTTTACCATGGTCTTTGTCTTACGGTCAAGAGAGTGTGACTTGTCCAATTGATTTACATGAGACAGGAGGATTCAAACCATCACCTACTAGAGTGGCACTCAGACTGCTTACAACACGATGAGTTATAGCTCTCTTTCTGTCCAGCACTTTATTAATATACAGTCTGCCCTCCATATCCACATATTTTTTTATCCATGGATTCAACCATACACCACTGAAAAATATTACTATATAAAAGCAAATGTTGATTTTTGTCATTTTATATAAGAGACACCAATTCATTATGCCACTCTATTTAATGGGACTTGAGCATCCATTGATTTTGGTACCCACGATTGGTCCTGGAACCAAACCCCAACAGCCCACTATATTTACATCCCACTCTATAGCACAAACCCTTTGGGTAACTTACAATAAACTAAGTCTAAACTATTTAGAATTCAAATTAATAAGAAAAATGATTTTAAACATTCTAAAAATCCTGTTAAAGAATGGATCAATTTTTAGAAAGTTAAAATAGTCTAAAACCACATATGTGTACAGATTTGGATGCAACCAGTTTATAATCCTAACCCTAAATAGCTTTTTAAAAGCTTCATCTTGGAAAGAAACCCATGTCAGTACCAACTGGGTCTCCATCACATGGAGGGCATTGCACCCACAGGCCCCCATAGCAGAGAAGACCCTGCTCCCACATCCTCCAGCAATATATAGTCAGCCCTCCACACTTGAAGCTTTGTCTTTTGCAGATTTGATTATTCATGAATTTGTTAAATTTAATGTTTTCTTTAGGAATCTCAAGGTCTTCCAGAATGATTCTGTTGGACGTTGGCCATAGAGTTACACTGGAGGACCGAGAAATTCTTATAGAAAATAATTCTCTAAGCATTTGCAAGTCCTGCAGTGCAATTCTATGGTCAACTTCCACTAGATGGAGGACCTAGACATTTCCTAGAGAGGTAATCTCTGAGGTTTAAAAAAAGATTAATTTTTTATTTGCAATTTTTTTTTGCAAGGGTCCTGCACTCCTAACCCAGTGACTATGGAAGGCCCACTGTATTGCCCCACTGAGAAACACAGTCCTCAGACACTTATAAGAAAGGCTTCTTTAACTTACTATTGTTAAGTGCCCACAAGTCAACTTTGACCCATGGAGACCCTATGAGTGAGAGACCCCCAGGTCACCCTGTCTTCAATTGCCCTGTTCAGCTCTTGCAGGTTCATGGCCATGGCTTCTCTTGACTGAGATGCAGTCTTCCTCTTTTCCTATTGCCTTCTACTTTAACAATCATTATGAGGTCCAAAGCCATTGAAGGCTTTAAATATCATTACGTTTATGCCTACATCTGTGAGTTTCTCAGAAAGTTGGAAGACAGAGAAAGAAAGCTCTTAGACTAAGCTACCTGCCTAGACAGGGAATCCCAAAGGCAGAAACGCTATTCTCCTTTGGACAGGCCTCACCTGGAATGCTGTGTCCAGTTCTAGGCACAACAATTCAAAATGGATGTTGAGAAACTGGAGCATGTCCAGAGAAGGGTGACCAAACTGGTGAAGGGTCTGGAAAAGCCTTAACCAGAGACGGTTAAGAGGTGATATGATTGCCCTGTTGAAGTATTTGAAGGGATGTCATATTCAGGAGGGAGCAAGCTTGTCTTCTGCTATTTGAGAGGATAGGACCCAGAGCTATAGATGCAAGCTACAGGAAAAAAAGATTCCACTAGGAGGAACCTCCTGGCAGTAAGGGCTGTTTAATGGTGGAATATACTCCCTTGGAGATTGTGGTGGAGTCTCCTTCTTTGGAGGTCTTTAAACAGAGGCTGGATGAGCATCTCTCAGAGGTGCTTTGATTGAGAGTTCCTGAATGGCAGACTGGGGTTGGACTGGATGGCCCTTGGGGGTCTCTTCCAACTCTAGGATTCTCTGATTCTGTATTAGAAGGAATGTTTCAGGCCTTCCTGCAGGTCCATTTCCAACTCACCATTGTCTTTCAAAGGATCCAAACACAACGTATTGTCAAACCCACCACCCACCAGTCCCTGCTGGGGAAGGCAGACCCTCTCCACACTTTTCCCTGTCA
Organism: Urosaurus nigricauda; assembly: GCA_034509955.1. Taxonomy (NCBI): domain Eukaryota; kingdom Metazoa; phylum Chordata; class Lepidosauria; order Squamata; family Phrynosomatidae; genus Urosaurus; species Urosaurus nigricauda. Next base: position 4,681,277 of record JAOEGL010000002.1, read on the forward strand.
GCAGTCACTCACCAGCACTGGCTCCAAAGTCTGTATCCAGGCCTGGTCCTTGTGTAGCAGTGAAGTTGGCAGAGTTGGGCTGTGCCCTCGCACCATCATGTTGGATGCTGCTGCCAAACTCGAAGGGCACCAAGTGAGGACGGGTGGCAGAGCCCAAGGTGCTCTCCTTTTGAGGCTTTTCCTGAGTGCTGGTGAGGCAGCTACTGGTGAAGGCTCCATCTGGGGCACCCTGCCAAGACAAAGGAGTGGAGTCAAACTGATCATGCCAAGGTGAGACTGACCTACCTGCCTCCTACAGATGCCTGCCTCCTCCTCAAAGTCACCATTGTGGCATATTTCACAGTGTGCTGGACTACAGAGAAATGTAAGGTACTGCACTTAGAGTGGGATAACGAAATACATAGATATAGGATGGAGGACACTTGGCTTAACAAGACTCCATGTGAAAGGGATCTAGGAGTCCTAGTAGACCACAAATTGAGTATTAGTCAACAGCGTGATGCAACAACCAAAAAGGCCACTGCTCTTATAGATGTCTATAGACGTGTAGTGTCTAGCTTGAAGGAAGTACCGTAATAGCGCTGTTTTGTTCTGCTTTGGTCAGACCACACCTGGAATAATACCGTGTCCAATTCTGGGCAAGACAATTCAAAAAGGATGTGGATAAGTTGGAATGTGTCCAGAGGAGGGCGACTAAGATGGTGAAGGGTCTGGAAACCATGAAGCCTATGAGGAGAGCCTTAAGGAGCTGGGTATGCTTAGCCTGGAGAAGAGATGGTTAAGAAGTGATATGAGAGCCCTGTTTAAATATTTGAAAGGGGGAGGTGGTCATATTGAAGATGGAGCAGCCTTGTTTTCAGCTGCTCCAGAGATTCGGATACAATGGAGCAATGGATGCAAGGTACAGGAAAAGAGATTGCACCTCAACATTAGGAAGAACATTCCGAGGGTAAGGGCTGTCGGGCAGTGGAAGACCCTGCTGCCTCGGAGGGTGGTGGATTCTCCTTCTTTGGAGGTCTTTAAGCAGAGGCTGGATGGCCATCTGTCAGGGATGCTTTGATTGTGAGTTCCTGCATGGCAGGGGATTGGACTGGATGGCCTTTGAGGTGTCTTCCAACTCTGGTTCTATGAGATTAGAGTTGCCAGGTCACGACTCTCTCAGCCACTGAGATTCCTGGGTTCTTTCAGATCTAAGGAGATGTTTAAGATATCATTAAGCACGAGACTTTAAACTTTAACCACAGCTGCACAAAACATACCATTAAAATAAAACAATACAAATTCAGAGGCTGGATGGCCATCTGTCGGGGATGCTTTGTGAGTTACTGCATGGCATGGGTTGGACTGGATGGCCCTTGCGGTCTCTTCCAACTCTATGATTCTGTGATTCTAAGTTTCTGTGATTCTAGCAAATAAGGATTATACACGTTCACGTTAAGACACACATAATCTTCTCAAGGCAACATCTTGACCCAGAGATTCCTCCCTCTTGCCACAAGGACCAGAGAAGATGGCCCAGCCCCCAAGATCTGGTAGCCTGACACCACATATGGGGGCAAAAAACCCATTGGCTTCAAATGCCATGAAAAGAGACTCTACCTAAACAATAGGCATAACTCTGTGACTTAGTAAGCTCTGTTCAACAGGGAAATAGACGCATTTGGAAGGTGGTGGCATCTCCTTGCACAGCAGTGCAACACACACCACTGAGGGATGCTTTTGTTGTGGATTCTCACAATGGCTAGTCTAGATGGTTCTTGGGGTTCCCCCCAACTCTATGAATAAGAGACCTCCAAGTCAATCTATCCTCAACCACCTGCTCAGAACATGCAGAAGCAGGGCAGCCATTGTGGCTTCCCTGATTGAGACCATCCATCTGCAATGCAGTCTTCCTTCTTTCCTACTGCCTCCTGTTGTTGTTGTGTGCCTTCGTCATTTCCGACATATAGTGACCCCAAGGAAGGGTCTTCTGGGGCTGAGAGAGTGTGACTCACCCAAGGTCACCCATAGCCAAGTGGGGAATTGAACCCTAGTCTCCAGCGTTGTAGTCCAACGCCCAAACCACTATGACACGCTGGCTCCTCTACCTTACTTTATTCTCTTTCCTGGTGAGTCATGCCTTCTCATGATACGGCTTTGAATATGTGAAAAGCCAAACTAACCAGTGATTCAGTTTAAACACTCACACTGCAAAAAGGGTAGGGGAAAAAAAACCCAATATTATTTGGCCTTTAATGGTCTTTGTGATGCACAGGAGAGTAGGAGGCACGCTAACAACACAAATATTGTTACTCTTGGTAGAAACAAAGGTTTCTCTTTCTAATTTATACAGAGCAATTACAATAAATCAAATAAATCAAAAGGAGCAGAAATGGCTTCTAGGGCAGCTCTTCGCATTGTGAGCAAGCCATTTTGGAGAACTCCCAGCATCCACTGACCTAAAATCATCCCAATAAGATTTGCTGCTGCTGTTAGAATTATAGAATATAGACCACAAGGGTCATCCAGCCCAACCCCATTCTGCCATGCAGGAACTCTCAATCAAAACATACCTGACAGATAGCCATCCAGCCTCTGCTTAAAGACCTCAAAGGAGGAAGACTCCACCACCCTCCGAGGGAGTGTGTCCCACTGTTGAACATCTCTCACTGTCAAGAAGTTCCTCCTAATGTCGAGGTGGAATCTCTTTATTGATGCAACCTAAAATTGCATTGGCCTTTTTAGCTGCTGCATCGCATTGTTGACTCATATTCAACCTGTGGTCTACTTGAACTCCTAGATCCCTTTCACACATATTGTATAAGTCTTGTTCTGCCAGGTATCCTCCATCCTATATCTGTCCATTTCATTTTTCCTCTCTAAGTGCCGTACCTTATCTTTCTCCATAATGGAATAACTTATTAAACCATAAATTGCATGTGTTTACTACAATAAAGCATTTTAAACATCCAGCAGAAGAAGGAAACTACAGTATATAAACCATCCAGAAGATGGCCTTAAAAATAATGAAAAGTAACTATAATGCCAGGTATCCCATCTCTAAGACTGAATAATGATCAAGGGAACGATCAGAAATGAATAAGGTAATGTCCACAACTCAGATGTAAGTCCATTTAAAGAAGGCACAAAGTTTATGACACTGGTTCCCAAACTTTGGTCCTCTAGATGTTTTGGACTTTAGCTCACAGAAATCCTGAATCTTGGACAAGCTGTATGGGGCTTCTGGGATTTGAAGTCTAAAATAACTGGAGACCCAACATTTGGAAATCACTGTAGTACATCTTAAAGTTCATGTAGTTTCATAAACTACATGAACTTTGTGTCTTCTTTAAATGGACTTAGATTTGAATTGTGGACATTACTGTATTCATTTTTGATTGTTCTCTTGATGATTTGTTAAGTCTTAGAGATGGGAAACCTGACATTATGGTTACTTTTCAATGTTTTTACTTTATGATCATTTTCTAGATGGCTTATGTATTTGCAATCCAGCAACGTCTGGAAGGATGCATGATTTTGCGCCATGATGAAAGCTCAGTCTTGGGGTGCATAGGCAGAGGGAGGAGTCAGAGAAAATAAAACACCCCGTCATGGATCCCCTTTACTTCAGTGTGTGCAGCAGCTAAAAAGGCCAATGCAATTCTAGGCTGCATCAATAGAAGTATAGTGTCTAGATCAAGGGAAGTAATAGTGCCACTCTATGCTGCATTGGTCAGGACTCACCTGGAATATTGTATCCAGTTCTGGGCACCACAATTCAAAAAGGATGTGGAGAAACTGGAGCATGTCCAGAGGGCCATCAAAAAGGTTAAGGGTCTGGAAACTATGAAGCCCCATGAGGAGACTTAGGGAGCTGGGTATGTCTAGCCTGGAGAAGAAATGGTTAAGAGATAATATGATAGCCCTGTTTAAAGATGTGAAGGCATGTCACTTTGAGAACAGAGCAAGCTTGTTTTCTGCTGCTCCAGAGACTAGAACACAGAACAATGGATGTAAAATACAGGGAAAGAGATTCCTCTTAAATGTTAGGAGGAACTTCTTGACAGTAAGAACTGTTTGACAGTGGAACACACTCCAAGGGAGTGTGGTGGATTCTCCTTCTTCTGAGGTTTTCAAAGAAAGGTTGGATGGTCATCTGTCAGGGATGCTTTGACTGTGAATTCCTGCATGGCAGGGGGTTGGACTGGATGGCCCTTGGGATCTCCTCCAACTCTATGACCCTATTATTCCCCCCTTTGCCAGTTTAGCCCCTGTGGTTACTTACGCCAGTCCCAGAGGTGGTCACGGGAGAGTTGGGGGGCACCAGACCAGGATGCTTCTGGAGGCTACTGGAAGAAGATGCTGGTCCCTGGGCTGCCCCATGCCCAGCTTGGCTCCTCGTTGGAGCTGGGATGCAGAAATGGGCCCTGGGGGTCTGCCCCCTGGAGCTGTGGGTCAGAGCTGCCCTCCCGCTGCAGCATGAGGGGGGAATTGGACGGGCAGACCACCCAGAGGAACTGGCAGCCCTGGCTGGCCGCAGGGGCTGCTTCGTGGTGGCCCCATTCCCAGTGTTGCTTTGCACCACTTGAAAGAGCTGCGGGGAAGCTGGGGAGGCCTGCCTGAACCCTCTCCATGGGGCTCTTCTGAAAGCAGGCCTCCAGCCCAGGAGGAGAGCACAACCCAGGAGGAAGAGGAAGAGGAGGCAGGAGAGGATCAAGCCTACCAGGAGGCGGAGGGTGTGTTGGAGGGTCTCCACCTGCCCCTCCAACCCCTCCCAGGGCTCCATCTTTGGCCTGCAGGAGGGCTATCTATCCCTTTGGGGCCAGGAAGGAAGCAGCTGGGGGCTTAAACGCCTGCAGCTGTGAGGGGCTGGATCCTCTCGGTCCAGGCAGGGACCACATCCAGGTGTAGGGAAGGAGGAAGACAGAGAGAGGCAAAAGCCTGGGCCCAAAGTGGCTCTCAGGTAGATGGTTTTGCTCTGTGAAGCTGGGCAGGGAGGGGATGGGTGGGAGACAGACATCTGGCTTTGGAATGTAGAAATAGAGGGGTATAACCTTTTTAAGAGAAACAGGCCAAGCAGGAAAGGAGGAGGAATAGCATTATATGTCAGGGATATTTACACCAGTGAAGAGATGCAAGAAGTCAATACTGGAAGCCAGGTGGACAGCATCTGGGTAAAAATTAAAGGAGAGGGAAATAACAGGGATGTTACTGTGGGAGTCTACTACAGACCCCTGACTCAGGCAGAGGAATTGGATGATGCCTTTCTAGAACAGATAATCACATACTCAGAAAAGAGAGATGTAGTAGTGATGGGTGACTTCAACTATCCTGATATTTGCTGGAAGTCAAACTCAGCCAAATCCTCAAAGTCTAGCAAATTCCTCACTTGCCTGGAAGACAATTTCATTGTCCAAAAGGTGGAAGAGGCAACAAGGGGATCAGCCATTTTAGATCTGATCTTAACCAACAGGGAAGACCTAGTTGATGGGGTGCAAGTGGTTGGATCCTTAGGTGGAAGTGACCATGTTCTCCTGGAGTTTGTTATGCAGTGGAAGGGAGAAGCTAGGCATAGTCAGACACGCACTCTAGACTTTAGGAGAGCTAATTTCAATAAACTTAGAGAAATACTGGGAGTGATCCCATGGTCAGGAATACTAAAAGAAAAGGGAGTTCAAGACGGATGGGAGTTTCTCAAAAGGGAGATATTGAAGGCACAATTTCAAACAGTTCCAATGAGGAAGAAAAATGGAAGATGTCTCAAGAAGCCAGGATGGATGACTAAGGAACTTTCAAATGAGCTAAGTTTTAAACGGAACATGTATAAAAAATGGAAAAATGGAGAAATCACGAAAGAGGAATTCAAACAAATAGCCAGCACATGTAGGGGTAAAGTCAGAAAAGCTAAAGCGCAGAATGAACTCAGGCTTGCTAGAGAGGTTAAGAACAATAAAAAGGGCTTTTTTGGATATGTCCGCAGCAAAAGGAAGAAGAAGGAAACAGTGGGGCCACTGCGTGCAGAAGATGGCAAAATGCTAACAGGGGACAGAGAAAAGGCAGAATTACTCAACACCTTCTTTGCTTCAGTCTTCTCAGAAAAGGCAAAGGGTGCTCAACCTGAGGATAATGGAGCAGAGAACAGAATAGGGGAATTTCAGCACAGAATAAGTAAAGAGATAGTACAGGAATACCTGGTTAACCTAAATGAATATAAATCTCCAGGACCAGATGAACTACATCCAAGGGTATTAAAAGAACTGGCAAATGTAATATCAGAGCCATTGGCAATAATCTTTGAGAACTCCTGGAGAACAGGAGAAGTCCCAGCAGACTGGAGGAGGGCAAACGTTGTCCCCATCTTCAAAAAGGGGAAAAAAGAGGATCCCAACAATTATCGTCCGGTTAGTCTGACATCAATTCCAGGAAAGGTTCTAGAGCAGATCATTAAGCAGAGAGTCTGTGAACATTTAGAAGCCAATGCCATAATCAGAAAAAGCCAACATGGGTTTCAGAAAAAGAAGTCATGCCAAACGAACCTGATCTCTTTTTTTGATAAAATTACCAGCTTGGTAGATGAAGGGAATGCTGTGGATATAGTATACCTCGATTTCAGTAAGGCCTTTGACAAGGTTCCCCATGACATTCTTGCAAACAAGCTTGCAAAATGTGGGATAGACAAGTTAACTGTTACATGGATTTGTAATTGGTTGACTGGCCGAACTCAAAGGGTGCTCAACAATGGCTCCTTTTCATCCTGGAGAGAAGTGACCAGTGGGGTCCCACAGGGTTCTGTCCTGGGCCCAGTGCTGTTCAACATCTTTATTAACGATTTGGATGACAGAATTGGGGGCATACTTATCAAATTTGCAGATGACACTAAACTGGGAGGAGTAGCTAATACCCCAGAGGACAGGATCAAAATTCAAAATGACCTGAATAGACTAGAAAGCTGGGCCAATGCTAACAAAATGAAATTCAATGCGGAGAAATGTAAGGTTCTGCACTTAGGGCGGAAAAATGAAATGCACAGATATAGGATGGGGGACACCTGGCTGAATGAGACCACGTGTGAAAGGGATCTAGGAGTCCAAGTAGACCACAAGCTGAACATGAGTCAACAGTGTGATGCGGCAGCTAAAAAAGCCAATGCAATTTTAGGCTGCATCAATAGAAGTATAGTTTCTAGATCAAGAGAAGTTATAGTGCCACTCTATTCTGCTTTGGTCAGGCCCCACCTGGAATACTGTGTCCAGTTCTGGGCACCACAATTCAAAAAAGATGTGGAGAAACTGGAGCATGTCCAAAGGAGGGCAACTAAGATGGTGAAGGGTCTGGAAACCTTGCCCTATGAAGAACGCCTTAGGGAGCTGGGGATGTTTAGCCTGGAGAAGAGAAGGTTAAGAGGTGATATGATCGTCCTGTTTAAATATTTGAAGGGATGTCATATTGAGGAGGGAGCAAGCTTGTTTTCTGCTGCTGCAGAGACTAGAACGCGGAACAATGGATGCAAACTGCAGGAAAAGAGATTCCACCTCAACATTAGGAGGAACTTCCTGACAGTAAGGGCTGTTCGACAGTGGAACACACTCCCTCAGAGTGTAGTGGAGTCTCCTTCCTTAGAGGTCTTTAAGCAGAGGCTGGATGGCCATCTGTCAGGGATGCTTTGACTTGGAGTTCCTGCATGGCAGGGGGTTGGACTGGATGGCCCTTGTGGTCTCTTCCAACTCTATGATTCTATGATTCTATGGCTTGACAAAAGTCCATGCAAAAGGGGCCTAGAAGTCCTAGCAGCCCACAAGTTGAACATGAGTTAACAGTGTGATGCAGCAGCCAAAAAGGCCAGTGTGATTCTAGGCTGCATCAATAGAAATATAGGGTCTTGGTCAAGGGAAGGAATAGTGCCACTCTATTCTGCCTTGGTCAGGCCCCACCTGGAATACCATGTCCAGTTCTAAGCGCCACAATTCAAAAAGGATATGGAGAAACTGGAGCGTGTCCAAAGGAGGGCCACAGAAATGGTGATGGGTCTGGAAACCTTTTTCTGTGGGGTCACAACACCCAGCTAGGGTAGAAAAGTATATTTTAGGGGAGACATCAGAACACCCAGAATCCTCCGCTGCCACCATGGAATAGTTATCCTGTTAGGGGGAATCACAACACCCAGAATCCCCCAGCCAGCATGGTACAATTCCTTTTGTGGAAACCACAACACCCAGAATCCCTTACTCAGCATGGGAAAGTTTGTTCTGTGGGATGACAAAACCCAGAATCCCCCAGGCAGCATGGGACAGTTCCTTTTGTGGGAAGACAATACCCAGCATGGAATAGTTATCCTTTAGGGAAATGACAGCACCCAGAATCCTCTAGGCAATATGGAAAAACATATTCTGTGGGACGACAACACCCAGAGAAGGCCTTCCAGGCAACATGGAATAGTTATCCTTTTTTTTGGGGGGGGGGGGATCAGAACACCCATAACCCCCACCCCCTGCCAACATGGAATAGTTAACCTTTGGGGGGATCAGAACACCCAGAATCCCCCCACCAGCCAGCATGGAAAAGCTTATTTTATCGGATAACAATGCCCAAAATCACCAGCTGGCATGGAAAAGTTCCCTTCAAGGGATCACAACACCCAGAACTCCTGAGCCAGCATAGAAAAGTTCTCCTTGGGGGGATCAAAACACCCAGAATCCCCTCAATCCAGCATGAAATAGTTCTCCTTAGGAGGAGGGATCACAACACCCAGCATCCTTCCAGCTGGGAAGAGTCAGTCTGGGTAGCCCTTTGGGATCCCTTCTTGATGGCCCTCCTCCGGCCTTGTAGACCCATCTCCCTTGTGTAGAAAGGCTTGTGAGGTTCCATCATCCACAAAGCAGGGGGAGCCTTCCTCAACAGCCCCACAGAATTGCCAGTCCCAGCAGGCAGAGCAGAGTGGTTTGAGTGTTGGGCTAGGACTCTGGAGACCAGGGTTTGATTTCCAGCTCAGCCACGAAGCAGCTTAAAGCCGGAAGAATCCTGTGTCCAGTCCTGGGCACCGCTCTTCCAGAATATTAACAAACTGGAAGGTGTCCAGAGAAGATGGCCCAAGGTCTGGAAGGCAAGCCTCATGAGGGAACTGGGGATGTTTAGCTGGGAGAGGAGAAGACCAAGAGTGCATCTACTCGGCAGAATTAATGCAGCTCGATACCGCTTTAACTGCCATGGCACAATGCTGTGGAATCCTGGGACTTGTAGTTTTCTGAGCTATTTAGCCTTCTCAATCAGAGAGCCCTCGTGCACCAACAAACTGCAAATCCAGAATTGCACCAGGAGTGTCAAAGGGCATTAATTCTGCAGTGCAGCAGCTGCCTGAAAGGCAAAATGTTAGAAATGTCTTTAAATATCCGAAGGACTGTCATGTACAAGATGGAACCAGTTTGTTTTCTGCTGCTTCCGAGACTAGGACATGGTAACAACACACTGAAATTACAAGAAAGGAAAGATTCCACCCGGACATTTGGAAGAACGTCTTGACTATAAGAGCTGTTTGATAGTGGAATGGACCGGCAGGTGGTGGACTCACCTTCTTCTGTTTGGAAATCTTTAGGGCATCTTTCAGGAGAACTTTAGAGGTGGTTTCCTGAACTGGCAGGGCTTGGTCTTGATGGCCTTTGAGATCCTGCCCACAATCCTATGATTCTATATGCATGGATGTGGTTTTTCAAAATAGTTTTATTTGAATAATTATAACAACACATAAACAATTGACTTTAAACACACAAACATTTTACATATATCACTGTCATCCATTCTTTTTTCTTGTTACTTCTACATTATTTCTAAAATTGGTTACCTTGGTCTACTTATTAACTATAAAGGAAAAGAAAAGAAAAGAAAAGAAAGATTTTTTAAAATTACCCTTTAGGTCAAAATTACCTTCAGATCTCTTCTCTCTCAAACTTTATTTGCTTTACATTCTTCCCTTCTTTTTCTCTCCCCTTCTAGCCTTTCTGAATCCTTCCTTACCACTTCTCTCCTTTACTTCCTCCTCTTCAATCTTCTTACTTCCTGCCTAATAATAGTAATAACAAAGTTAGACAAAGGTAATGAAACTAAAAGAAAGAGTTATTTAGAATTTAGTAAATCAAGAAATAGTATACATGTTAAAAGGTACTAACAAGGGGTTACAAATAGTCACACCTGTAAGATAGGAAGGATATGTCATTTAAATGTAAAGAAGTATGATCGATGTAATGTGATAGGCAGTATATGTGTATGTGTGGGCCAACATGACCTTTGAATCCAGTCTCTAGAAGTAGAGGAAATGGAGTTGGAAGTCAGTAAGTGAAAGGAGGTAAGAGTAAGTAATATATGCATGGAAGTTTTGGAACAAATAGTACTTCCCCCTCCTGCCCAACAGCAGCAACTGGCCATTCTGGAGAATCACTGAATGAGACGTAAGCTAAAGCCAGGGCCTGAAATTGCCACGTGGACTTTCTCCTTCTCCTCTTCCTGCTTTTGGGAAGCAAAATTCGTGGGGTTTGCTAGGACTAGCCTCAGAGAATGGTAATGGGAACCCCTCTCCGAAGAAACTTGTCAAGAAAACCCTGTGATAGGTTTGCATTAGGGATTTGGATCTCTCTGTTCCAAGTCCTTAGTCTGTATTGTTTCTGTCAGATCGGTTCTAACTTTTAAAATGGTATGAAGGCTAAACGTACTGGAAGGGAAAAAATGCAACAATTAACATGCTGAATTTGTATCATTAGAATGTAAATTGGAGTGGTTTGCATAATTTTTTTAATAGACAAATTAGTTGCCTGGATTTTGAGAAGTGGAATATGGCAACCCTAGATTTGGGATGCCTTGTTGTAGGGCTCACTTCCTTTTTACCTCCAGCGCAGTCAGTGAAGTTGAACTGGTCCCTGTTTTGTTTGCCATCCTGTCAGAGGCACAAGTCTGCTTGGCTCTAGCTTGGAGGCAGCCATGGCGATGCCATCTGGGATGCTGGCAAGGGGCCAGTCTGGGAGCATCGCCCGCTCGTTCCCTGCCAGGACCGATTGTGCCGCCAAGTGCCAGGTGACAATACCACTTCCATGTTCTCAGAACATAGCAGGCGGCAGGAAGCAGAAGGACACCAAGAACTGTCTCCATCGGCAAAGTTGCAGGGATGAGTCTCGCTTTCCCCAGACAGGATGGGAAGGCTCTGGTCTCCTCTGCACCCATAGCTGGGCAATAGCATCAGAACAACATTGCTATACATTGCTATTAGAGGCTCACCTGGTTTAAAGGTTTGGCAGAGAGAGTCTTTTCCACAATTCTGCCCCCCCCCCCCCTCAGAAGCTGTCCTGACTCCGCTCTATGGTAAGATCTTGGACGTACTTCCTTTTCCTTTCCTTTCTCAGATAACAAAAGTATAATTGCATTACATTATGACTGCAGCTTAATGAAGGATAACTTCATTCCTTCCTGGAATCCAGTTCTGGGCACCACAGTTCAAAAAGGATGTTGAGAAACTGGAGCGTGTCCAAAGGAGGGCGACTAAGATGGTGAAGGGTCTGGAAACCATGCCCTATGAGGAACGCCTTAGGGAACTGGGGATGTTTAGCCTGAGAAGAGAAGGTTAAGAGGTGATATGAGAGCCCTGTTCAAATATTTGAAGGGATGTCATATTGAGGAGGGAGCAAGCTTGTTTTCTGCTGCTCCAGAGAAAAACACACTGAACAATGGATACAAACTATAAGAAAAGAGATTGTGGACACAGTATTCCAGGCGGGGTCTGACCAAAGCAGCATAGAGTGGCAATATGACTTCCCTTGATCTAGACACTATATTTCTATTGATGCAGCAATAGCATTGTTCCTTTCAGCTGCTGCATCACACTGTTAACTCATGTTCACCTTGTGGTCTACTATGGCTCCTAGATCCTTTTCACATGTACAGTCGTCCCCCGGGTTACGAAGGTAATCCGTTCCGGATTACCTTTCGTAACCCGGAAGCATTCGTTTCCCGGGGGACCGCTATTTGCAACAGACTGCGCGGCCGATTTAAAGGGGCCGCGCGTTTTTTTCTTTTGTATCCCGGGGGATCTTTCGGATCCCGGGGGATATTTTAGCAGTCCCGCCGGTTTCGTACCCAGGGGTTTTCGTACCCCGGGGGATTCGTAAACCGGGGGACCACTGTATAAGTCTGCAGGTGTCCCCCATGTTTAGGAGTAGAGGAGTAGCTAATACTCCAGAAGACAAGATCAAAATTCAAAATGACCTGAATAGATTAGAAAACTGGGCCAAAGCTAACAAAATGAAATTCAACACGGAGAAATGTAAGGTAGTGCACTTAGGGCAGAAAAATGCAATTCACAGATATAGGATGGGGGACACCTGGCTGAATGAAACTACATGTGAAAGAGATCTAGGAGTCCAAGTAGACCACAAGTTGAACATGAGTCAACAGCGTGATACAGCAGCTAAAAAGGCCAATGCAATTTTAGACTGTCTAGATGAAGGGAAGTAATAGTGCCACTCTATTCTGCTTTGGTCAGGCCCCACCTGGAATACTGTGTCCAGTTCTGGGCACCACAATTCAAAATGGATGTGGAGAAACTGGAGCGTATCCAAAGATACAACTAAGATGGTGAAGGGTCTGGAAACCATGCCCTATGAGGAACGCCTTAGGGAACTGGGGATGTTTAGCCTGGAGAAGAGAAGGTTAAGAGGTGATATGATAGCCCTGTTTAAATATTTGAAGGGATGTCATATTGAGGAGGGAGCAAGCTTGTTTTCTGCTGCTCTAGAGACTAGAACGCGGAACAATGGATGCAAACTGCAGGAAAAGAGATTCCACCTCAACATTAGGAGGAACTTCCTGACAGTAAGGGCTGTTCGATGGTGGAACACACTCCCTCGGAGGGTGGTGGAGTCTTCTTCCTTGGAGGTCTTTAAGCAGAGGCTGGATGGCCATCTGTCAGAATGCTTTGATTGGGAGTTCCTGCATGGCAGGGGGTTGGACTGGATGGCCCTTGTGGTCTCTTCCAACTCTATGATTCTATGACCTTACATTTCTCTGTGTTGAAGTTCCTTTTTGTTAGTTTTGGACCAGCTTTCTAATCTATTGAGGTCATTTTGAGTTTTCATCCTATCCTCTGGGATATTAGCTACTCCTCCTAATTTGGTGTCATCTGCAAATTTGATAAGCATGCCCTCTATTCCTTCATCCAAGTGATTGATAAAGATGTTGACTAGCACTGGGCCCAGGACCGAACCCAGTCTAGATTCAGTTTCCAGACTCGCTGTCCAGGGTCCTGATTTCTGGCCATTGGATGACACTTCACTTCTGTATCACCTGCTAGACAAAATCTAAGGCTGTTTGCCTCCATCAGTCACTGATTTATTCCTGAAAACATGTCCAAGGGTGGCCATATAGCAAAGTACAGCATCACCCAAAATCCACAAAGGGTATGTGAAATTCTACCACATTCCAAAACTACCAATCCCAGTTTCCATAAGACAAAATCATGGCAGTTAATGTGGAATTGTTGCCCTCTAATTGTGCAGTGTAGCAAGGCCCTTAGTGGTGGCAGTGGCAGTGGAGGACATGGATTGCACTCCTTCCTCATAATCTGAGAGTTACTTTCTTCAGGAAGGAGGGTGGGAGGGGTATTGCTGCCAAATCCCCCTTTCAGGTTCCTCTGGTCTCTCTGGGAGGTTTGGATGTCATGGCCACAAGTGAAGCAGCAATAACACAGTCTCCAAATATGCACAATAGTGCTTTTCTTTTTCCGCAGAGAACAGTCTTCCCCTCCTGGATGAAGTAAGTTGACAAGACTTCTAAAACATGCACAAAGTGCATTTTGTTTTCAGTGCAGAATGGCCATGAAGAGTGTCCCCACCAGACTGAAGGTCAGAGTTTGGGAGGGAGGGATGGGTTTTATCTGAGCAGCGCCATGTTCTCAATATATACATATAGACAAAGTTCTTCTGGAGACCTCATGCAGACTTGCTGGCAGCTGGGGTACCATCTGGTGCCCAGACATGATTGGAGCTGCATCCTGGCAGTGGGAATCGGGGGTGGGGGTTGGGGGGATAGAAGACCGTGCCTACGCTCCTAGCCTTGCCCACTCCCAATTCTCATATCTGTGCCACCACCAGCTTCCTCCACCCACATACTCCTGGCTCCTCCAGACTTGGAGGGATCCTCATGCTGCCAGACTCTTCCTTAATGTGTGCACACATGCAGACGTACATCCACATGCGTACACTGTCCCTGCATGGCTCTTTGTACTGAAGCCTCATAAATAGGGTGGCCCATTCGGGATCATCTCAGGCTCTACACTTTGAGATGGCCCTGGTGGTGTCAATGAGGGTTGTGCATTAGGTACCCACCACAGTTGCTCACAGCTTATCATTCAAACACACACACAAGTACAGATGGAGAGAGAGAGAGAGCATAGTTGCTTGCCTGGAAATTAAGAGAGGAAGCTTAGTTGTCCCCCGATTGAGGTGAAATGAGAGAGTTCTCATCTATTTAAGGAGAAGGACCTTTTATTTGAGCCCACTTGCTTCTGGCCAGAAGAGGGATGTAGAACAGAATGGAGGGTGAGTCCTGGTGCCACAATGACTGGGAGGGAAAAAAGAAAGGTAACTAAATAAATACTGTACATAGATTCCACTCCTAAGAGTCTTTTGAGGTTTTGTGATTCACTTTTGTGATTCTGTGATTCTATGGACTTTATCACATGGAAAAAATCAGGGGTTTAAATAGTAATGTATATGAGATGTTTAATAACTGTTTATATTACTTGAATTATACTTTGGATAATATGTACTATGATTTTTGATATGTAATATCATAAAAAACAACTTGTACAATATATTCAAAAGTTATATAACTGTTAACTTTTTTTTAAAGATTATAAATAAAAAAATATATAAATAGTAATTATCCTGTGAAAATCGCACAATAATAATTAAGGTTTTCATATGACGTTGCGATTAAACAGCCACAATCCTGGGAATAACCAGGCAATAAACAGCAACAAATCATTCACAGGGAAATCCCACGGATGATTTGTTGCTGTTTATTGCCTGGTTATTCCCAGGATAATGACTCTTTAATCGTAATGTGTGTGAAAATCTTTAATTGCAATTGTGCAATTTTCACAGGATAATCACTGTTTAACCCCCTGATTTTCCCCATGTGATAAAGTCCATAAGATGACAGAATCACAAAACCTCAAAAGACTCTTAGTGGTAGAATCTATGTCTTTATTTAGTTACCTTCCTTTTCCCCTCCATTGTGGCACCAGGACTCACCCTCCATTCAGTTCTACATTCCTCTTCTGGTTGGAAGGAAGTGGGCTCTAATAAAAGGTTCTTCTCCTTAAATAGATGAGAAGGAATAACTTTTCATCTTGCCTTGAGCTGAGCTCCTACCCTAACTAGAGAATTTGCACTCTTGCCTCCTGTGTGAAAATGACCCATGAAAACTGGAGATTCAGGGCCAGGCCTTATAGACCTCCAAGATCACTGCTCAACAACTACTCTACTCAGATGTTGCAAACTCAGGGAGGTTGTTGCTTACTGCATAGGTTGTGCAGCTTCTTACTTTCCGTTCACCTTTGAGCATGTCTGCAGCTGAACATCCTTTCAGCTTGAGTCCAGTTGCTCCAATAGCCACAGCACCACTTCCAGCTGTCTTCTTCTCTTCCCCAGTAGCTGGCTGAGTGACATTCCACCTAGGAGTCTCATCTTCTGGCATTGTCCCTTGTGTCAGACGCTATCGCTGGTTTCCTTTTGGAATGTCTCATCGGAGGATTTTCAAGGTAAAAGTGGCATGTTGCATTAATTGGCGTTTGCATTAATGCAATGCCACTTCAATGATGGGACAGTAGTGTTGCAATCTGAAAGACTTTTGCAGGATCGCAGTCAAAGATGGGGTAAGGACAGGGGAGCGATCCTGTCCTTATCCCATCTCTGTGTGATAATTTCCACTGCTTCGCCATCCATGTATGGCTAAACAGAATGGGGCCAATTTGGAGCAAGGGATCCCCATGTGCCAAATGTTCATTGCCAGCTTTCAGGTAAATAAGAATGAGATGGCAGCAACATCACTGCCTTCCAAAGGCAGAGACCTTGGACCTTATCAGACGTTGAGAAATTGGAAGTATAATCCAATGGCAATCCAAACGCAATCATGGGGTTTCACATTATTGCGAATTAAAGCATCTCACGCAATTTTGAGCAAAAGGGAAGTCATTCCAAACACAATCATGGGTTTTAGGTTATTGTGAATTAAAGCATCTCACGCAATTTCGGGCAATGGGGGGGTCGTTTTTGGGTAACGGGGAGTCATTCTGAATGCATTCCGAACACAATAGAAATTCACGTGAATTCACTAAACAAGCGAATCCACGTGAATTTGAATTGGCTCCATTCGCAATAAAGAGAAATTCCTCCTGTCTGATAAGGTCCCTTGTGATTGTCAGATCCCAGCCCCACAGCTGTCCGGATTGCAGTGGCCCTCCAGTGGTCCTAATTTAGCAGGGGCTGGCCCAATTAATCCTCTGCTGTTCCATTTCCCAGCAGCTTTCAAATGTCCCAGTTTCTCTTTCCTCCTCCCACTATCCCCCTTTGTCCTCAGTCTCAGAGGAGGGCAGGAATGGCAAACCACCTCTCAAGAACTCTTGCCAAGAAAATCTTAAAACAGGATCACCACAAGTGAAAAAAGATTCCACCTAAACCTTAGGAAGAACTTCTTGACAGTCAGAGCTGTTCGAGAGTGGGAGGCACTCCCGTGGAGTCTGGTGAAGTCTTTGGAGGCAATTTTTAAACAGAGGCTCAATAGCCTTCCGTTGGAGGAGATTTGATTGTGAGTTCCTGCATAGCAGAATGGGGTTGGATTGGATGCCCTTGGGGTCTCTCAACTCATTCTGGGATTCTGTACAAGAATACTAAAATGATAAAGCTTATTAAAAGATATAGAACTGAGGTGTACTGTGTTAGGTTTAACCCATTTTTACCTGACACCTTCATGAAGTCAGCTCTGAATTATGTATCTGCACCTCAGCTTTGGTTTAAGGGCAGAAAGGAAATTTGCAGCAATCACATTTTATTTTACAAAATCAAACAGTTTGAGGTCAGGCAGCCTAACAATCCCAGAGCATTTCAGGTTCCTGTCCTCAGGAGCCTCAGGTTAATTTTTACTGTGGTTGAATAATATGCAAATACACACTTATCTTTTTTTTTTTTTTACACTGCATATATTTCAGTCAATGTACAGAAATATGTTTAAGCTGATAGGAGAGGAGAAGGTGTGGAAAATGCATACATTTAGCAAATGTACATGGGAAGAAAAGATAATCTGAACTTGGAGGGCAGGAAGATGCTGGTGGGATGCGGAAAACCAAAATGGCCTTACCTAGAATCATAGAATCATAGAGTTGGAAGAGACCCCAAGGGCCATCCAGTCCAACCCCATTCTGCCATGCAGGAACTCCCAATCAAAGCATCCCTGACAGATGGCCATCCAATCTCTGTTAAAGGTGAGTTGCTTCTAATGTGCAGTGAGAGCCAGCGTGGTGTAGTGGTTTGAGCATTGGACCGCAACTTTGGAGACCAGGGTTCAAATCCCTGCTAGAGCATAAAATCCCACTGGGTGACTGTGGGCTAGTAACACTGTCTCAGCCTCAGAGGATGGCAATAGCAAACCTCCTTTGAAGAAATTTGCCAAGAAAAAAACTATAATAGGTCACCTTAGGGTTGCCATAAGTCAAAAATGGCTTGTAGGCGCACAACAAAAAGCCCCCAATGTGTGTACAAGAGATCACAGCGGACCCTCCACATTTGCTGGGGTTAGGAGTGCAGGACCCCCATGAAAGTGGAAAAATAATAATACATTTAACAAAAATACTACCTTTTTTTTTAAACCTGAGAGAACATCTTTCTAAAAATCTTTAAGTCTCCCAACACAACTCTATGGTCTATGGTCAAAATCTGCCGGAGGCTGAGCATAGAATTATACTGGAGGGCTTACAAATGCCCAGAGAAGTATTCTTTCTAGGAATCACTAGGTCCTCCAGCATGACTTCTAGAGTCATGTTGGAGGAATCAGAGATTCCTAGAGAGAACATAGTCAATTCTGCAAAAGTCAAAGCCACAAATGCGAAGGGCCGACTGTACAGGAAAGGGGAGATTTGTGCCTCCAAAGGGACATGGGCTGTGTTCACACTGGATAAATAAACCAGTTTAAGTGCCATTTACAATGCTGTGAAATTCTGGGAATTGTAGTTTGTTGTGGGGCCCAGAGCGGAGCTCCGCTCCGCTCTGGGCCCCACAACAAACTACAGTTCCCAGAATTTCACAGCATTGTAAATGGCGCTTAAACTGGTTTATTTATCCAGTGTGAACACAGCCTGGGATTTGGCTCCAGTTGGGGGATGGTGGGTGCTGCAAATAAACCTCCTGCCAGGCAGGCTGGCGTGGGCAGCCCCTCTGGGTGCTGAGAATGAGGTGAGGAGTGGAGGGAAGGAAGGAAGACGACGTGTGGCATGACGGCGGCACCTACCCACTCAGCCACCGCTTGCTGAGCAGGTGGGGAATTGGCCAAATGCCTGGAGCGTTGGCCGGCTTCCTTCTCCCAAAGCTGTGATGTCATCTCGATTCCCCAGGGAAATTGGGAGGCATTGCTCCTGAGCGATTCCGGATTATCTTTCTCTGGCTTTGTACGTACATGCATGTGCCAGGGTTCCCAGATCTCAGGGCTTGGAGCAGTTTCTCCAATCCTCAGGGCAAGGTGGAGGGATCTCAGGGCAAGGGTGCTGCCTTGAAAAGTATGGGCATGTGTTGTTAGGAGAGCCAGCATGTTGTCGTGGTTCGAGCATTGGAATTGTTGTTGTTGTTGTCAGCTGCCTTCAAGTTGACTTCACCTCATGGCGACCTACCAGGGTTCAAATCCCATCTCAGCCATGGAAGCCCACTGTGGGATCTTGGGCCCGTCACACCCTCTCAGCCTCAGAGGAGGCAAAGTCAAACCACACTCTGAACAAATCTTGCCAAGAAAACCCCATGATAAGTTCTCTTTTTGTTGTTGTTGTTGTGTGTGTTCAAGTCATTTCTGACTTATGATGACCCCATACCATGAGACATATCATGGGATTTTCTTGGCAGGTTTCTTCAGAGGGGGTTTGCCATTGCCATCTCCTCAAGCTGAGAGAGTGTAACTTGCTCAAGGTTAGCCAGTGGGTTTATATGACCGAACAGGGATCTGAACCTTGGTCTCTAGAGTCATAATCCAGTGCTCAAACCACTATGCCGTGCTTGCTCCAGATAAAGTCAGAAATGATCTGAAGGGACACAAAGATAACAACAAGGTGTTGTTAGAATCAACTGTAAATCTACATACTGTACATGTAGTTTGGTGGTTGTACTGTACTACACCAGCCTTCCCTTCAGCACCAACATAGAATTATAGAATCATAGAATCGTGGAGTTGGAAGAGATCACCCACATTGTGCCATTAAACTAATATATCACATGTGCAACCAAACGCTCAACCAAACACAACAGACAGTGTGTATCCTTGTTCCGCATGAAGATGTTCTGCGTCAGACATAAATGTTCAGCTGCTTCCATAGGTGGATTTAACATAGAATCATAAAATCATAGAGACCTTAAGGGCCATCCAGTCTTCTGCTATACAGGAACACAAATCAAAGCACCACTGACAGATGGCCATCCAGCCTCTCTTTAAAAACTCCCAAAGGAAGAGAGTCCACTACCCTTTGAGGAAGTGTGTTCCTCTGTCCAACGGCTCTTATTGTCAGGAAGTTCCTCCTAATGTTGAGGTGGAATATCTTTTCCTGCAGTTTGAATCTATTGCTTCGGGTCCTGTTCTCTAGAGCAGCAGAGAACAAGCTTGTTCCATCTTCAACATAACACCCTTCAAATATTTCAACATGGCCATCATGTCACCCCTTAACCTTCTCTTCTGCAGGCTAAACCTACTCAGCTCCCTAAGCTGCTTCTCAGGGAACTTGGTGGTTTCTAGACCTTTCATCATTTTAGTCACCTTCCTCTTGACACCCTCCAGCTTGTCAATATCCCTCTTGAATTGTGGTGCCCAGAAATTGACACAGGAGTCCAAGTGAGGTCTGACCAAAGCATAATGTTGTTGTTGTGTGCCTTCAAGTTATTTTCCAGTTATGGCAATCCTAAGGTGGTGTTTTCTTGGCAAGATTTGTTCAGGGGCAGTTTGCCACAGTCTTCCCCTGAGGCTGAGAGCATGTGACTTGCCAAAGGTCACCCGGTGGATTTCATGGTTGAGCTTGGAATCAGACTATGGTCTCCAAAATCATAGTCCAACCCTCAAACCAGTTTGCCACACTGGATTTCTAAATAGCAGTACATTTCTACATCGCTTATCAGTGAACTAAGCAGTCTCTAACCAGTTTACAATGTGTAAGCCCATTTCTTCCAATGAGCTGGGGACTAATTTTACTGACTTATGAAAGGATGGAAGGCTGAGTCAACCTTGGAGCCCCTCAGGATCAAATTCACAACCTTGTGGCTGCAGGACCAGCATTTAACCACTGCGTCACCAGGGTTTCTTTAGTGGTACCATTACTCCCCTCAGTCTACTGATGCAGCACAGAATAGCACTGGCTTTTTAAAGAAATGTATTCCTGCACTGGAATATCCTTCAGCCACTCAGGAAGCACAACTGTGGAGATTATCAGACAGGGGATGAAATGTCCTTGTCCCATCCTTTTCCTGTTCTCATAGGGTGATTTTGAAAAAATTTTCATACAACAGCACACTTATCTGGACATTATCCCATTCGGAAAGAGCAATTGACTGTGATTGTGTGACAGACTTTCAAATGACGTCAAGCAGATCTTATCACTGTCCTGTCATTGAAGTGGCATTGCCCGGCATTTTGCATTAACAGGAGTTCATGTTAATGCAATGCTGTTTCAATGACGGAACAATAGTGCCTTTTGTGGGATCACAGTCAAAAATGGGATAAGGATGGTGGAGCAATCCCATCCTTATCCCGTCCCCATGAGATAATCTCCAGTGGCAGATGCTCATCTGATTTCTGTTCAAAGACCTCCCAAATGGAGAATCCACCACCCTCCAAGGCACATCTTCCTCATATTCTTCTGAACTCTCATATCCCACCAGGTGTTATTTAGGCTGCATCAATAGAAGTATAGTGTCTAAATCAAGGGGAGTAATAGTGCCACTCTATTCTGCCTTGGTCAGGCCCCACCTGGAAGACTGTGTCCAGTTCTGGGCTCCGCAATTCAAAAAGGATGTTGAGAAGCTGGAGCGTGTTCAAAGGAGGGCCACCAAAATAGTGAAGGGCCTGGAAACCATGCCTTATGAGGAGAGACTTAGGGAGCTGGGGATGTTTAGCCTGGAAAAGAGACTGTTAAGAGGTGATGATAGCCCTGTTTAAGTATTTGAAATGAAGTCACATTGAGGATGGAACAAGCTCCAGAGACTATAACACGAAACAATGGATGCAAGTTACAGAAAAAGAGATTCCACCTCAGCAGACTTCCTTGGAGTGTAGTAGAGTCTCCTTCTTTGGAGGTCTTTATACAGAGACTGGACAGCCATCTGTCAGGAGTGCTTTGATTGAGAGTTCCTGCATGGCAGGGGGTTGGAGTGGATGGCCCTTAGGCTATCTTTCAACTCAATGATTCTATGATTTGTGTGGTCAGTCCCATGTTGGTATTTTACACACTAGCTTGTCTAATGTGTTTTATTTATTTAAAAATAAACCAGTTTGGGTTTTAAAAAAATGTTTTAAGATGCATTTTCTGATACTGCATCTCTGTTACAGGAAAACAGGATCAAAGGTACTAAAATAAAGAAATGAATATGTAGGTGATGAGGCGAGCTGGACTAAATGATCTCCAGGATGCCCCTTTTCCCTCTTCTTCTGGGAAGGAAGTGACATCACCATGGGGGTCACCCTTTCTTCCATGCCGGCTCCTGGAGACCCACCCAGAGAGGCCTCCCCTCCATTTCAGACCAAGTAAGGAGAGGATGTGGATGTGCCACATTCTGCATCTGTTGCCATGGACACCATACCCTTGGCAACCGATGGTGCTTGGCAACCAGTGGGGGAAGAATGAAAGGGAGACCCACAGAAGGTGTGGGAATCAGTGGTCCAAGCTTTTGGCTTTGGGAGGCCTTCAAAGGAGGCACCTTGCCCACGCTCCTCCACCTCTGCCTCCCTAGGAACCAGGTTGCCATCTCTGCCCACTTATGGCCATGCACCGGGGGCGTCAGAAGTTACACAACAATACTGTGTGTGATGTTCCCACCAGACAACAGTGCTAGCAGTGTGGGGGCGAGAGACCCTGCCAGTGAATCCCGTGACGTGGCAAGTGGCTTCTCCACACCCACGGGCACCTGCGCCAGTCATGCGCCCCCTCACAGACGTGCTTGCACACCCCTGTCTATATCTATCTCTCTGTTTCTCCCCACCACAGGCCTGCTGTGAGAAGAACCTGCTGCCCACAGTCCATCCATGCTGCATCTGCTGCTCATGGAGACGGTGAATGGCCTCATTCATTCAGCTTCCTAGTTTCCATCTCTCCGACGTCATCTTGTCATCATCCACATGCAGCGGTTTAACACACTGCTGCTTGTGCAGGTTTGCCCAGGCATGTCACATTGTTCAAGCACATACAGGCCAGCAGTGAGCATCTTTTTAAGACTTTACGTGCGCATAAGTTCCCCTATGAAAGTAGCTGGACTTTTATTTATTTTTTGGTGAACATTCTGTTCAGTTTACGTTTGGGAAAATTCTTTCGCTGTTGTTGTCGTCATTATCATTGGAGATTATAATAGAATCATAGAGTTGGAAGAGACCACAAGGGCCATCCAGACCAACCTTACTTTGCCATGCAGGAACTCTCAATCAAATCATACCCAACAGATGGCCATCCAACCTCTGCTTAAAGACCTCCAAAGAAGGAGGCTCCAGCACTCTCTGAAGCAGCATCTTCCATTGTCAAACACCACTCTCAGGAAGTTCCTCCTAATGTTAAATGTGGAATCTCTTTTCTAGTACCTTGCATCCATTGTCCAGGTCCTGTTCTCTGAGGCCTGACCAATGCAGAATAGAGTGGCACTATTGGGGCTGTACAGCTGCACACCTGTGACGTCATCGCTTGTACAGCGATGTATACTGTGTGTATGGCACTGCGGAGTGAGGACACCCTCATCATGTGCTAAGGTTGCAGAGCGTCTATTGGCTCTGCTCCCAGGCACCCCTAGCATGTGATGGGGCACCCTAAAGTGCCTATCTGTATTGGGCCATTGCTTCCCTTGATCTAGACATTATACTTCTACAGATGCAGCGTAGGATCACATTGGCTTTTTGCTGAATCACACTGTTGATTCATGTTCAGCTTGTGGTCTACTAGGACTCCTAGATCCATAGTCTCCTAGATCCATAGTCTCATAGATGTCCCCCATCCTATAGCTATGTATTTCATTTTTCTGCCTAAGTGCAGTACCTTACATCTCTCCCTGTGTGGAAATTCATTTTGTTAGTTTTGGCCCAGCTTTCTAATCTGTTAAGGCATATTGAATGTTGATCCTGTTGTCTGGAAGAAAGTACAATCTCCAAAGCCCAGAAACCCAGCTCTCTTCCAGGCTGCAAAGTTATACTACTTTGATACCACCACTTTAAATTGCCATGGCCCCATCCTGTGGAGTCCCAGGATTTATAATTTTGTGAGGCACTGGAGCTTTCTGGCAGGGAATTCTATGTACCTCCTGAAACTGTAAATCCCAGGATTCCATTAAATAGAAGCATGGCAGTTACTGGCATCAAAATGCTGGGCCTGCAGCCCTCTTATGAAATGGCCCAAGGGCATAACATTTTTTTGCAGGAATCCTATATGACTTTTTGCATTAAATAATTTTGTCCACCTAGTTATGTAGCAGAGGCGCCAAGAAACCTCTTTGTTGTCTGTTGTTATGTCCATCTAGCCTCTGCTTAAAGACCTCCAGAGAAGGAGACTTCACCACTTTCTGAGGGAGTGTGTTCCACTGTAGAATAGCTATTACTGTCAGAACATTCCTCCTAATGTTCCTCCTAATCACATGGGGTTAAGGACGGAACTCTCCCTTCCTCACCCTGTCCTTATGGTACAACTGCGCAAAGATTATCACATGATGTCCATCATTATCCCATCCTTACCCCATTTTTATTGCGTGATCACGATAAGATTTTCAGATGACGTTATGCTTATCCTGTCCTCTCATCAGTGAAGTGGCATGGCCCTGTCATTGTGCATTAATATATACTCCTTGTAATATAATGATGGGGCCACTGACAAGAGAAGGATGGGATAAGCGCAGACGCAATAAGTACAGTGTAAGGACAGGGTAAGGATGGGAGTGATTTCTCCTTGCCCTGTGTGATAATCTCCATGGTCTTTGTTGTTGTGTGCCTTCAAGTCATTTCCAATGTATGGGCACCCTAAGGTCCATTGGACATGCCACACTCTCTCAGTGTCAGAGGAAAGCAAAGGTAAACCTTCTCTGAACAAAGCTTGGCAAGATAACCCCTTGATATCATCGGGTTTTCTTGGCAAGATTTGTTCAGATAAGGTCTGCCATTTTCCTCTGAGACTGAGTACAACCACTAAACTACATGTGTGTAGATTTACAGTTTCTTCTAAGAACACCTTGTGTCCCTTCAAAATCATTTCTGACTTTAGTAATCCCGGACCCAGCATGGTGTAGTGGTTTGAGCATTGGATAATGACTCTCGAGACCAAGGTTCGAATCCCTGCTCAGCCATGTAAATCCATTGGGTAACCTTGGGCAAGTCACGCTGTCTCAGCTTCAGAGGATGGCAATAACAAACACCCTCTGAAGAAGCCTGCCAAGAAAGTCCCATGATATGGGGTCAGTCAGAAATGACTTGAAGACACCCAACAACAAAAAGAGAACTTATCACGGGGGTTTCTTGGCAAGATTTGTTCAGAGTGGGGTTTCACTTTGCTTGACGGGGCCAAGATCACCAGTGGGCTTTCATGGCTGAGATGGGATTTGAACCCTGGTGAGTCACCATGAGTCAAAGTCGACTTGAAGGCAGCTGACAACAACGACTCCAGTGCTCAAATCATGACACCACACTGGCTCCCAGCAGATTTCATGGCCAAGGTGGGAATCGAACCCTGGTCTCCAGAGTCGTAGTCCAATACTCAAATCACTGTCTAGCAAACTCCAAAAGGATGCACTGACAGGGGCTGGAGTAGGTGATCTTTGGGGATCCCTTCCCTCTCTTTGATTCAGTCTGTACCTACAGCAAGTCTCTCCCCTGCCAGCATGCCTGCCTCCCTCCCTATTATCATCTGAAGGCTTGTGGTTTTGGTTTACTTTTCACTTGACTGAGTCCTTTTATTCACCTGTCTACATTGGAAAAACAATGAAGAGTTGTGTTTTCAAGAAAGCCAGTGAGGCATGGCTAATGCATGGGAAGTTGCCAGAAGGACTGAAGAAGAGCTCAGAAGTGTGGCTGGTTCAGAACAAGGCTGCAAGAAGAAAGTTCCATGGCCACCGTCCTTCTCACCCTCTTTCTTTCATTTCTCCTCTGCGTGGGGCTCAGGAAGGGTCCAATCCAACCCATTAAAATACACCCACCAATCCACCTGAACCCCAAATTCCAGATCCTTCACTGTGCATGTGGAGCATAAATTTGGCTGTGGTAGAACACCCTTCTGCTGAATACTGCTACTGGGAAACCAGTGGTTCCTCTGCCCATGTGCCTGATATGTTGGGTTGCCAATTCTTAGGGTGCTGGCCAAGGTCCCCAGATTTTGTGGGTCACTTTTAGCAGGGGTTTGACATTTTTTTGTGGTCAGCTTAAGCCAAGAGATAAGGCTGCATGCATACCTTCAGCCAGCCAGAGCATGCCTAGTGGTGTACAGTTTGCAAAAGGATTTGATTTAAATCAGGTGTTTCCTATTTGCAAAGACACTTCATTTCCAACTAGGAAAGTAAATTCTAGGTGTGTGTTTGATTGATAAGCTGCGAGCAACTGTGATTGCTATTTAATGCTGTCCCTAGGCCCTGTGCCCATACCTTCTCCAGGGAACAAAACCCTCAGTTCCAGGTTATGGCCCTAAGGTTTCTAGTATGACCCTGACCTGGCAAACCTATAAATGTCACCTATTGTTTCATTGTGCAACTTGGGGCATGCAGTGGCTGTATCTGCAGTGCATGAATTGGTGCGCTGAAAGAACTAATCAATCATTACAAACCATCCAAGAACACACAACTAAATGTGCCACAATTATAGTTGTGGTACTCTGGATATGCTGCTCTGAATGAACGTGGATGTCACTCCATGGAAAAAAGTGCAACTTCACACATAAAAGAACTTACATATGTGGAAAATGCCAACAGGAAGCCATCTCGGTTCCTTGATGGGCCAGCTTCACACTCTTTAATGTGTGTTTATGTGTGCACTTTTAAGCTGCCTGTGGATTTATGGTGACCCCATGAAGTTCATTGAGTTTTCTTAGGCAAGAAATCTCACTCAGAGGTGGGTTTTCCCATTCCATCCTCTGAAATAGAGCTTCCAGTGGTCTCCCATAGCTGTGTTTGGATTAATGTCACAACATCATTTCTCATTGATGCAAATGTTGTCGGAAAAACTACCTGCTTTTGCGGGTTATTTCTAATTTCTGTTTGGGTTAACCCCAAACGTTGTGTGAAAAACAACCTGCTTTCACAATTCCCCCCCCCCCCCCACTTTAAATCAAGTTTCTGCACGGGATTCGTCCTGTGTGATAAACTCCTAGGTGACCTTGGGCAAGCCACACTCTCTCAGCCTCAGGGGACCCCCACTTTGAACAAAGGTTGCTGAGGAAAAACCCATGATGCATTCCCCTTAGGGTCAATATAAGTCAGAAATGACTTGAGGGCACACAGCAACAAGAAGTTTTGCATCTTCTCTTCTTTTCTGTGCCGTTCAGCTTTGCCTTGTTGGCTTAGGGAAGGCAAGAGAGTGCAGCCCCTGCATCCTCCTGCCCAGACTTCACCTCCCAGATCAGGCCATGGGCTAATAATGGTGATTAGCCATTCCAGCTGCTCCTGCATCCAACCCTGTAATTGCTCTCTCACACTTTCCTGGTACGCAAAGCCTCCTTGGCTGTTTGTTTCCAGGAACTGGCTGCTCCTGCTTCTGCTTCTCTTCAATTTGCTACTGACCTCATTTGCCTTGTGAGGTGATTTGGAGTCTATTGCTCCATTTCTACCAGCCCAAATCTGGTGTTGGTGCAGATCTTTCTATTTGGGGAAATCATAGAATCATAGAACTGTAGAATTGAAAGAGACCCCAAGGGCCAGTACAACCCAGTTCTGCCATGCAGGAACTCAAAATGAAAGTACCCCTGAGAAATGGCCATCCAGCCTCTGCTTAAAGACCTCCAAAGAAGGAGACTCCACCACTCTCCAAGGGAGTGTGTTCCATTGTCGAACAGCCCTTACTGTCAAGAAGTTTCTCCTAACGTTGAGCTGGAATCTCTGTTCCTGAAGCTTGCATCCATTGTTCCGTGTCCTAGTCTCTAGAGCAGCAGAAAACAAGCTTGCTCTGTCTTCAATGTGACACCCCTTCAAATACTGAAACAGGGTTATCATATCACCTCTTAACCATCTCTTTTACAGGCTAAACATACCCAGCTCCCTAAGTCTTTCCTCATAGGGCATGGTTTCCAGATCCTTCACCATTTTAGTTGTCCTCCTCTGAACATGCACCAATTTGTCCACATCCTTTTTGAATTGTGGTGCCCAGAACTGACACAGTATTTCAGGTGAGGTCTGACCAAAGCAGAATAGAGTGGCATTATTACTTTCCTTGATCTAAACACTATAGTTCTATTGATGCAGCCTAGAATCATATCGGCCTTTTTAGCTGCCGCAACTTGTGGTCTACTTGGACTCCTAGATTCCTTTCACACGTATAAGTCTCCTTAAACCATCCTATATCTATGCAATTCATTTTATCTGCCTAAGTGAAGTATATTACATTTCTCCCTGTTGAAGTTCATTTTGTTAGTTTTGGCCCAGCTTTCTAATCTATTTCGGTCTTCTTGAATTTTGATTCTGTCCTCTGGGGTATTAGCTACTGTTAGGAAGCCTCTAATTAGGGGAATTTCTTAATTAGCTCAAATTGCTGAGAGAGATGGTTAACAACGCCCTCATAAGACCGTGTCCCTTAGTGTACACTGAAGGACCATATAATCCCTAAAGAGATGGTGGGGAAATGTGCTTCTTCAATTAAAGGCTAAATATTTATTAAAAGCGAAAACGCACACACAGCAAAAGGGCACACACACACATTCAATGCTTGAGGAAAATAAAGGAGGGAAATGTGGAGATAGGTTGAGAGAGGCACCACTACAGGAGATACGTACCTCCGAAGACTTCTCTGAGAGTTTGATGCAGACACGGAAGGTGGAATGAGCATGGCCGCTGAAACGTATGGGAGAGATGGCTGAGGGAGCTAAAATCAGAGTCTAGTTGGCATGAACTGGGCTGTACTCTGGTAATAGCACACAGAGTGGGCAAATCTAAGGGTTCTTATAGGTGAAATCTAGCCTCTAGCAATCAGCTTAATGGCGTGGCGGAAGCCAAGACAAAGGCATTTAAGTCAGGTGATGAAAAGCTATGCAGTTGGGTCTTGACACAATCGGGGAGGACAAACAGCTAGATGGGTGGGTCGTTGATTTGTACGTCATCCCTTCAGGAGTTTAAAGATGGTTCTCATTTTGCCTTTCAACATTGCATCTACACTGCAGAAATAAAACAGCGTTTAATTGTCATGACTCTATCCTACAGCATCTTGGAATCTGTAGTTTGGTGAGGCACCAGCACGCTTTGGTCAGGAAGCCTAAAGACCTTGTAAAACTACAAATCCCAGGATTCTATAGGATGGAGCTCCAGTGCTTAAAGTGGTGTCAGATTGCATTATTTCTACAGTGTAGATGCACTCCAAGTCTGCTCTTCTCCAGTCTAAACACTCTCACCTCCTCAAGCCATTCCTCTTCGGGTGTGGTGGTTTCCAGGCCTTTTACAGTCTTGGTCACTTTCTTGCCCTGTCTTCAGCTTTGATGGGCCTACGTAATCTGTCTTGGGTTGACATAAAGGGATATTTCACCCAATGAGCAGACAGAGAGACAGAAAGAGAACATCCGAGTCAGACATCGTTCTTGTTGAAGCCTGTTTGTCAACATGCCTGTAGGTTATGGAAAATCAAGGGCACAGCTGTGAGAGTGCACAAGGTTTGTTAGTCCCACGGCTGGCCTGCCTGTCTTTTCTATTGTAATGTTACGGGGAATCATGAATAGAATCCTAGAATTGGAAGAGATCCCAACCCTATTCTGCCATACAGTAACTCATAATCAAAGCATCCCTGATAGAAGGCCATCCAGCCTCTGTTTAAAGACCTCCGAGGAAGGAGACTCCATCACACTCTGAGATGTTCAAGAGCTCTTATTGTCAGGAAGCTCTTCTTAATGTTGAGGTGGAATCTCTTCTCCACCAAATGCACTTGCTATTGTTATTTTCCTCTAGTTTGCATCCATTGCTCCATGTCCTATTCTCTGGAGAAGTAGAAAACAAGCTTGCTCCATCTTCAGTATGACATCCTTTCCAGTTTTTAAACAGGGCTATCATGTCACCTTCTCTTCTCCGGGCTAAACATTCCCAACAGTCTAAGTCTCTCCTCACAGGGCTTCATGGTTTCCAGACCCGTCACCATTTTGGTTGTCTTCCTCTGGACACACTCCAGCTTGCCAACATCCTTTTTGAATTGTGGTGCCTAGAAATGGACACAGGATTATTCCAGGTGAGGGCTGACCAGACAGAATAGAGTAGCACTATTGTTCCCTTTGATCATTATACATCTATTCACCCAGCCTAGAATCACATTGACTTTTTGTGGCATTACACTGTTCAACTTGTGGTCTACTAGCCTAGATCCCTTTCAGCTGTACTCTTGTTAAGTCAGGTGTCTCCCATTCTATATCAGTTCATTTCATTTTTTTCTACCTAAATGCAGTATCTTAAATTTCTGTGTTGAAATTAATTTTGTTAGTTTTGGCGCAGCTTTCTAATCTGTTAAGATCATTTTGAATGTTGATCCTGTTGTCTGGAAGAAAGTAAGATTCTCAAAGCCTAGAAACCCAGCTCTTTTCAAAGCTACACAGTTATACCACTTTGATACCACTTTAATTACCATGGCTGCAGCCTGTGGGATCCCAGGATTTGTAATTTTGTGAGGCAATGGAGCTCTCTGACAGGGTTGCATAGGATAGAAGCATGGCAGTTAGTGGCATCAAAATGCTGGGCCTGCAGCCCTCTTTTGAAATGGCCTAAGGGCACAATAATTTTTTGTAGGAATCCTATAAGACTTGTTGCATTATGTAGGTATATTCACCTAGCTATGTAGCAGAGGTGCCAAGAAACCCCTTTGTTGTTTGTTGTTGTGTGGCTTCAAGTCACTCCCGACTTATGGAGATCCTAAGGTGACCCTATCACAGGGTTTTCTTGGCAGGTTTCTTCAGAGGGGGTTTGCCATTGCCATCCTCTGAGGCTGAGAGAGTGTGACTGGCCCAGGGTTTCCTGGCTGGGCAGGAATTTGAACCCTGTTCTCCAGAGTCATAGTCCAACACCCAAACCACTACACCATGCTGGCTCTCCAAGAAACCTGTTTACTGAATTGCAAAGGTGCATGAGAGCCAGCATGGTGTAGTGGTTTGAATATAGGACTAGGTCTCAGCCAGCATTGTGCGCTTATTGGCATGAAATGAAATGAGAAGTCTTGGAAATGCCCAAAGAAGGAAGGAAGGAAGGAAGGAAGGAAGGAAAGGTACAGTATTTCTTTCAGAAGATTGTTGTGAGTACTGGCAAGCACAAATTACAGCCTCAGGGTGAGATTTTCCTGGTATCCCTTTCCAGCAGCAATTGGCATGCCAAGAAAAGAGAGAAAGAGAAATTTGCAACTGGTACATCAGAGCAAGCTAAAGGTAGACATTGGAAGGCAAGGCTTCAGCATGCTGTTTTCCCGAGAAACGTGCCCACCAACTGCCAAGCCAGCATGTGAATGAGTGGCTTTTTCAGAAGAAATACCATGCAATATCACACAAGCAGGAAGGAAAGCAAAGAGCCCAGCTGGCATCTAGGGGCACTGCTGCCAGGCGGAGAAGGTTGAGATAAGGATAGGGAGCCATTAATGCCACCTCCGCTTGGCAGGAGGGATGGAAATAGTGTGGTAACAAGAAAAGCGGGCAGAGAGTGGAGTGGCTCTTCTCAGAAGCAGCTGTGGGGAGCTGGGGCAAAGCAAGGCTGAATTTTAGGGGTACTGAAGGACATTTTGGGTTCTTCACATTGGAGGCCAGTGGTTTGCATGGTCTGAAGAAAACAGGTGGACCTACTGCGGGAAAAGGTGTATTTTCCAGATCCACTTTTACAGAACTTGGACAAGTTGGGGTTTTTTTGTTTTTTGTTTTTTTTTGGATTACAATTCCCAATGATGCCCTGCCCCCCATGCCATTTGGGGGATTCTAATCCAAAAGGTAAATTCTCCAAGGTCTGCCTAACTGCACAAACTAAAATCCTAATGTGAAATCCAAAATTTACAAGAGTTGTAACCTCCCCAAATAACTTCTCTAAGCTCTGCCTAAGTGCACTTTGTTGTTGTTGTGCACCTTCAAGTCATGTTTGATTTATGGCAACCCTAAGACGAACCCATCATGGGGTTTTCTTGGCAAGATTTGTTCAGAGGAGGTTTGCCATGGTCATCCTTTGAGGTTGAGAGAGTGTGACTTGCCCAAGGTCACCCAGTGGGTTTCCATGGCCAAACTGGGATTCAAATCTTGGTCTTCCAGTGTCCTAGTCAATCATTACACCTTACTAGAACCCTCATGCAAAATCCAAAATTTACTAGAGCTGCAAATTTACTAGAGCTGACTGAAGAAGTCAGTGGCAAACCTCCTCTGAACAAATCTTTGCAAGAAAACCTCATGACAGGGTCACCTTAGTGTCAACACTAGAAACAACTTGAAGGAACACAGCACACACACAGACACACAAACAGAAACAGGACAGTTTGGTGGATTCAGGAGGGTGTGAAGGGGTTAATGAACACACACTTTGCAGGCCACACACACTTTGCTCTGTGAGGGAGGGCTAGGCCAGCAGGCATGCTGTTAGTTTCTGTAAATAGAAGTGCTAAAATTAAAATTAATATTTTGGAAAGAGACGGAGAATTTAAAGGGCTTTTTTTTGGTTTTCTGCTATTTTCCCTCTGGCAATAGCTTGGTGCTGGAGGCATTCCTTGGGCCTTTTCTGAGATGCCTCCTTTAATGAGGGAAGCTCTGGCTTTGCTTCTGAATGAGAAGCCAGCTCTGTGTGTTGGTGTGCGTTTCATTCTCTGTGCTCTCTCCCTCTCTCTCTCTGTCTGTATGTCTGTGTGTATGTATCCTGGGAGCTCCCCTGCAAAATAATCTGGGCTCCCTGCTGGGCTATTCCTTATTGGGAACACTATTAGTTTTAAGATTCATTGAGTGGATTTTAATGGTGGGATGGTGAGGGGGAAGGAGGGGGCTGAGATGACCAGTATAGCACCCAATCTGTCACCCTGGACTGCTGCAGGAGCATCCTTCATGTGGTTGTCATGGAGACCAGATATGGCCATCCATCTCTCCTCTTTGGGTACCACTCTGGAGAGCTAGGTTGAGACAAAAGGTGATTTCATGCCACAAGGATGACTCAGAATCCTGGTGGATGATCTGTGGAAAATATTTACCTGGCTGGCTCCACGTGGGAGTCCATCCCATCTCCATCTTCTCTTCCATCTTCAGGAAGGCTCTCTTGATAGGATTTGCTGACATCCTGTAAGTGGGCGAGAGGCTCACCTGTCCCATCCTGAAGACAGGAGGCGTAACCAGGGCACCTGGGCTGTGACATGGGGAGGCTTATCTCTTTGGGGAATGGGGTGGCCCTAGGGAAAACCCAGGAAATGGGAGCCAACCAGTGTGACGGGAAGGTCAGGTGCTGCTGAGACCTCAGGATGACCAAGGTGTGGAGCTGAGAAGAGCACCAGACGCACAGAGAGAAAGCCAAAGGGGAAGATCTAGGAGAACCCAAATCCCCTCTGCATCCCAGGTGCCCCAAAGAGAGGGGAGAGGACCTGTCTGGCAGCTGCACCAAAACCCACAAGAGTGTGGGCATAATCCTAATCCACAATCTCAGGTATGAGAAAAGATAACAGGAAGAGATGTTAGTGGGGAAAGGACTTTAAATGAGCTTGAAAAACAGCTTTAGCCAGCCAAGCTGGGAATGTGGGATCTTTTCACTGTGAATATTGAAAGGTGACCTCTGGACTGCAACTCACATCATCCAGAAACACTGGCCAGGGGGGATTCGGCGAGTTGTAGTCCAAATGCCCCCCCCCCCCCAGCTCTCCTTACAAGTGTGTGATTCTCTGGAGCTATTTCACTGAATGTTCAGCAAGTCTGGTGGGGAAATTTGACGCTGTTTACAAAGTATTCAGTCACTGGATGTTCTGCAAAGTATGATTGTGGCACGTTTCTCAGTTGGCAATTGTTGGTCAGGGCGGCATCTCTTGAGAGGGGAAAGAAGAGGTGTTTTCTGAGGTGTGGATGTTCCAGCTCTTTAAAAGAGAACAGGTTTCTCTGGAGGGTGTTGCTCCTGAAAACTTTCCCAGTGAACTCCTGGATTTGCCCCAGACACCCTGAAATTATTGCCAGAGGAGGTGTGCTTGCATACCAAGAATAATATAAAATAATGTTAATGATGTTTATAGGGCTACAAAGGAAAAAAACAATAGTGTGATGTGGCAGCTACAAAAATCAATGTGATTCTAGTCTGAGAGGAAAGGGAGATATCTATCTGTCTATCATCTATCTATCTATCTATCTATCTATCTATTATCTATCTATCTATCTATCTGCCATCTATATTTTCTTCCCTTCCTCTCAATTTGTCAGTGGTGCTGGATGGCTTCCACCTCAGTGGAATGGTAAATCCATTTTGGGTTTAAGTCTGAACTTGAAAGTCACTACTCAAGGTGCTGAAATGGATCTCCAAAATAGACACAATGGCCTCATTCTCACAACTGTTTAAACCGGATTGTGATTTGGCATGAACTGGTTTAAACGAGCATGGTTTTCACTTAATTCAAATCACTGAAATGATTCCGAAAGGGAGGCCGTGCTCTAAACTCAATCTAAACTGCGTCTTTTTGATGCTGTTTTTTTCTGTTTCTTTTCAGCTAAATCAATTTACGGTGCGCCTGTGCCATATGCGGGTTCACTATATGTGGCTTCCAGCTTATGCGGAAGCTTTGTGGTGTAAAGACAATGGCTTACGTGCTCATGGCGCGTGTGCACACTGCTGCACCATGCCACTGTGAGCACGCGCCCCCTTATTTCCTATGGGGCACGACCATACACAGATCACCCCTTACGTGGGGGGATCCGGGCCCACTGTATTTTTCAATAAATCAATATAGCCCAAGTGTGAACCAGTGTGGCTTGCTCCGTCCCTGCGCCTGCTTCGTCCATCCTCACGCCTGCTTCCTCCATCCCCCCGCCTCCTCCATCCCTAGCCTCCTTACTCCATCCCTGTGCCTGTCTTTTTTCCAGGCTAAACACACCCAGCTCCCTAAGTCTTTCCTCATAAGGCATGGTTTCCCGACCCTTCACCATTTTGATGGCCCTCCTTTGGACATGCTCAGGTTTCTTAACATCCTTCTTGAACTGTGGTACCCAGAACTGGATATAGTATTCCAGGTGAGGCCTGACCAAAGAAGAATAAAGTGGCACTATTATTTCCCTTGATCTATACTTCTATTTTATTGAGTAGCATTGGCCTTTTTAGCTGCTGCATCAGACTGTTGACTCATGTTCAACTTGTGGTCAACCAGGACTTCTTTAGATCCCTTTCACACCTGCTTTGCTCTGCAGGTCTGCAAGGGTCTGTAAAGATGACATCTAACCTGGTATGTAAGTGGAGTTTTAAAAACGCTCACACATGCTTTCTGTCCCATATGAACATCATGCGAATATGCAGGAAAGATTCTGGAACAGATTATTAAACAGAGAGTCTGCGGATATCTACAAGATAATTCCATCATCACAAAAAGCCAACATGGGTTTCAGAGAAACAAGTCATGCCAAACAAACCTGATCTCTTTTTTTGGATAGAATTACCAGCTTGGTAGATAAAGGGAATGCTGTGGATATAGTATATCTTGATTTCAGTAAGGCCTTTGACAAGGTTCCCCATGACATTCTTGCAAATAAGCTTGTAAAATGTGGGATAGACAAGGTAACCGTTACATGGATTTGTAATTGGTTGACCGGCTGAACCCAAAGGGTGCTCAACAATGGTTCCTTTTCATCCTGGAGAGAATAGCCCAGTGCTATTCAACATCTTTATCAATGACTTGGATGACAGAATTGGGGGCATACTTATTAAATTTGCAGATGACACCAAATTAGGAGGAGTAGCTAATACCCCAGAGGACAGGATCAAAATTCAAAGTGACCTGAATAGACTAGAAAGGTGGGCCAACGCTAACAAAATGAAATTCAACGCAGAGAAATGTAAGGTCCTGCACTTAGGGAGGAAAAATGAAATGGGGGATACCTGGCTGAATGAGACAACATGTGAAAAGGATCTAGGAGTCCAAGTAGACCACAAGCTGAACATGAGTCAACAGTGTGATGCAGCAGCTAACAAGGCCAATGCAATTTTAGGCTGCATCAATAGAAGTATAGCATCTAGATCAAGGGAATAATAGTGCCACATTAATCTGGCCACTTAGAAGGGAGTGAAAGAGGCCTAGCAGCACATCCGGCCTGGCCTCAAGTTGAAGAGCCCTCCCTTCATAACAACACTATCTGGTTGCCTAGGAGGGAGTGACAGGAGAGGCCAAACTCCATTGGGCCTAGATTAAGAAGCCGAGCCCTCCCTCCAGTCCATCTGCCTTGGTCCAGGCCTTAGAGGGAGAGAACAACTGCTGGACCTGATCCCCTTCCCCATCCCCATTCCCTTCTCCTTTTGTGTTGTGTCTTCTTAGATTGTAAGCCTGAGGTCAGGGAACCGTCTTAAAAAATAATAATTGTAAGCTGCTCTGAGAGCCTTTAGGGCTGAAGAGTGGGGCATAAATAAATTTTAAAAAAAAAAACTCTATTCTGCTTTGGTCAGGCCCCACCTGGAATACTGTGTCCAGTTCTGGGCACCACAATTCAAAAAAGATGTGGAGAAACTGGAGCATGTCCAAAGGAGGGCAACTAAGATGGTGAAGGGTCTGGAAACCATGCCCTATGAGGAACGCCTTAGGGAACTGGGGATGTTTAGCCTGGAGAAGAGAAGGTTAAGAGGGGATATGATCGCCCTGTTTAAATACTTGAAGGGATGTCATATTGAGGAGGGAGCAAGCTTGTTTTCTTCTGCTCCAGAGAACAGGATCTGGAACAATGGATGCAAGCTTCAGGAAAAGAGATTCCACCTCAACATTAGGAGGAATTTCCTGACAGTAAGGGCTGTTCGATAGTGGAACACACTCCCTTGGAGTGTGGTGGAGTCTCTGTCCTTGGAGGTCTTTAAGCATCCCCTGCTTTGATGGAGAGCTCCTGCATGGCAGGGGGTTGGACTGGATGGCCCTTGTGGTCTCTTCCAACTCTGTGATTTTATGATTCTATGATTCTATGCACCCATACATGCTCTGGTAAAAGTGGCCTGAGATTAGGATGTGGTTTTATTAGATTTGAGAACTGTACCCTTCAGGGTCTTTTCTCCTTCAGATTGTGGCTACGAAACCAAAGCCGCTGGTTGCCGTCAAGAACTCTCTGAGCCAGACTCTTGAAACTCTGTTTATTTACAGTCATTGAATAGGAATTCTCTGTGGCGTCATCATGCAGAGGAAAGAATAAAGAACATCTCTGGAACTGTAAGCATCTCTCCAGACACAGCATGCAGCAT
Organism: Urosaurus nigricauda; assembly: GCA_034509955.1. NCBI lineage: Eukaryota > Metazoa > Chordata > Lepidosauria > Squamata > Phrynosomatidae > Urosaurus > Urosaurus nigricauda. The sequence continues at coordinate 4,718,284 of JAOEGL010000002.1, forward strand.
CACTCCTCTTCTCAATCACATCTTGGAGCTGGTTCCTGAGCAATGAGCAAATATTGATGGGTGTTGCCAGAGTCCAGGAACAACTGCACAATTATTCATAGAGACAGGCCACAAGTCCTCTGTGTTTGTGTAAACACACATACTTAGAGGATCTGACTGGTATGATGAGGAAATGCATAGAGGGAGTGAGCAATTGAGAGAGAGGGGCTGAAATTCAATGGATGGTCCCAACCAAAGTCCACTCAAGTGAGAACTTGCTACGGGGACCATTGTGCTACATGTCCTCCAACATTTCACAGATGAAAACTGGAATGCATGTGGCCAAGCAACATCAGAGTATGTCCAAGAGGGTAAATGGTATAGAATGAAGAAAAACAGGCAAGCTAAGGGAGACTGCAATATTTTGCTTTTGCCTGAGCCTATTGGGAATGGCAAGAGTCCCCTCAGTCCTCAACTTTTCCCCCTGTTGAGTTAACTGAATGCAAATTATTTTGCACTTTGAACTCATTTTACAGCAACTGATGGAAATTGGGAATAACAGGTGAATGTGGCAGGAGGAGAGAGAAACTGGGACATTTGAAAAGCAACTAAGCCCTCATTCCCACTATCTTTTAAACCGGATTGCAAATCAGTTTGAACTGGTTTAAATTACCATGGTTTGCACTTGACCCAAATCTCTTCAGCAAGGGGGGCCATGCGCTGGACCCATTTAACCTGCATCTTTTTGTTGCTGATTTTTTCCACTTCTTTTTGGATAAATTGATTCTGCGCAAGTATGAACCAGATGCAGATCGGAATCAAGTTAAATTCACCCTTTGGCTGGCTGGAGCAGGTCCATTTTGAATTGATCCATTCGTCAATGTGAACCACAAGTGTGTTATTTTATTTTATTTTGCAGCAAGAAAATGCGATCGGGGCAAATGTAGTGTGAACCATGCTCCGCTGCCGAACCAATCCATCGATTCAGATCGCAAAGCGATTTATTTGTAAGTGGGAATGTAGCCAAAGGGTGAATATGGCAGGAGGAGAGAGAAATTGGGACATTTGAAAAGCAACTAAAAGAGTGAGATGGCAGAGGATTAAGTGAGGCTGTCCGTGAAAACTGGGCCAGTCGAGGGGTGTGAAGGTTGATCATACCTTCACATGTACTTTGGAGTGCTGACTGCATCCATGGACTGGCTACTGTCCTGTAAAGAGAAGGAAAACTTGAGGTCTGCTGATTATCCCATCCATTTTCTTTCCTATGGCATTTAAACACCATTATTTCTGCAGTACAGACGCAGACAGATTCTTTACCATCAGAAACTTTTTCCTAACTTTTTGTCAGAATCTTTTTTTCTTGGTGATGTGAATCCATTGAACCCATTGGTTCGGCTTCTATGCTTTGGAGCAGCAGAAAACAAGCAGGTAACGTGGAAAGGTTTGACGGCAGTGCTTCTCAGGTGACTTGGCGCAGGGGACCAGCAATGATCGTTTCCCCGTTCAGCTTAGGGTTACCATAAGTTGAAAAGAACTTGAAGGGACACAATAACAACAATGATGTGCCAAGGACTGGCACTAAATTTGTGCCCATTGGGTCCAATTGGTTTATTTTTCCTTTCCTGGAAACTTTCCAGGGACTGGCACTGATCCAGGGACCACCGCTTTGACTTCACAGTCTTACAGTACCAAGGGTTTGTGCCAGTCTCCTTTGGCACGAGCTTCTCCAGCAAGGAACATGCCTCTTCTGAATGAACCAATGAATAAATGAATATCAAGGCGGCAGCAATCAAACCAGCAATTACTGTTGCAGAAGTGCTAATTACTCCACCCACACAGTTCCCTTCCGGGGCCTGGTTCTTGCAGCTGCCCAGCTGTGGGCCTCCTGCTTCTCCCACAAAAGAGGCATCTCCCTTCAAGGTGGCTGTGTCACATTTTTGGCATGGTTGGAGAGCCTGACAGGGAATGTGGTTTTGTTTGTTTCTGCACTTTGCATCCTACTCCCAAGGAACAGAGAACAAGGCTGGAACGCTGGTGATCTATTAGGCCAAAATGGTCTCTGACTTACCCCCCCTCCCCCCAGCTTTATTATTCTGAGGTGGTTGTCACCATTGGCTTTCGAACTGGGCCCAAAACGGTAAAATAAAAACTCACAAGCTGAAAGTCCTCTTCTGGGGTTGCTTTTGTGGGGTGTGGGAAAGTTGGCTGGAAGTTCTTCATCCTTTTATAGTGAAAACTGCCACTCTTGGACTCTGCCAGGAGTGGAAAAGTGCATTTTATCTCACACACACACCTCAGTGTCCAGAAAAGGTTGACTAAAATGGTGAAAGGTATGGAAACCATCATGTCCCCTCAGGAGCAACTTAGTATGTTTATCCTGGAGAAGAAAAGGTTAAGAGGTGACATGATAGCCCTGTTTAAAGATGTGTAGGGATGTCATGTTAAGGCTGGATCAAGCTTGTTTTCTGCTGCTCCAGAGAATACGACCTGGAGGAATGGATTAAACTACAGGAAAAGAGATTCCAGCTCAAAATTAGGAAGACCTTCCTGAGAGTAAGACCTGCTGAACACTGCTACCTCTGAGAACAGTGGAGCCTCCTTCTTTGGAGGTTTTTCAACAGAGGCTCAATGAATATCAGTCATAGGGAGGTCTTTGACGATGTCTTCCTACATGGTAGAAGGAGGTTGAGTTGGATGGCCCATGGGATCCCTTCCTTCTAACTCTTCCTTAAAGACAAAATATCTCCCTATATGAGCCTGATTGAGTTCTAAGATCTTTGGAAGGGGACTTCCTTTCAGTCCTATCTCCATCACAGGTATTTTTGGTGGTGATGACAGGTGCCCCTACACTGTAGGAATGATGCAGCTTGAAACCACTTTGAGTGCTGTAGCTCAATCCTATGGAGTCCTGAGATTTGTAGTTTCACAAGGCCTGTAGCCTTCTCTGCCAAGCAGTGCTGGTGCCTCACAAAACTATATATCCCAGGATTCTGTAGAATGGAGCCATGGCAGTTAAAATGGTGTCAAACAGCATTATTCTTATAGTGTAGATTCATCCTTAGACATTATCTTCTCTGTGGCTCCTCTGTCTCTCAAGCTCCCTTCCATGGGAGGCTTGTTTGTCCTCCTCCAGGCTCTGTTTACATCAACATGATTTTTATTCAGGCAGGACTTTGGCTCTTAATTCAGGTGACAGAAAACTTTTTAAGGGGGTCTTTCTTTAACAATATTTTAAATGTGTTCTGAACTGTTTTAGTGTTGTGCTTTTAACAGAGTTGCTTACTTTGTATTAGCTAAAGTTTAGCTATATTTTGTGAAACAGAAGGCTTTCATGGCCAGCATCCATAGTTTCTTGTGGTTTTTTTGGGCTGAGGCTGTGTTATAGAAGATTTTATTCCTGACCTTTTGCCAGCATAATTTATCTGAAGATGCAAGCCACAGCTGCTGGTGAAACGTCAGAAATAAACTCTTCTAGAACACGGCCTCATAGCCAGAAAAACCCACGAAACCTATTAGATGTATTTGTTTTAATTTGTTGGACACCACCTTGGGTCAAGTGCCAGGAGAAAAGCAGAGAATAAATATATAAATATGAAATTGGGAGCTGGGAAGGGTTTCTGGGAGGTACATGGTGCCTGCTCCTGGTTAAATGGTTCATTTTAGAAGCAGCTGTGCCATGAGGCAGCTGCTTCAGGGTCCAGATTGGTCATCCCATCTGGTCTCACATAGATTCAGCTTGATCATTTGGTCATGTTTTCAATCTGGAGTGGATAGCAGTGGCTTTTAGACCTGTTTTATTATCCTGTTTGGTGCTTTGTGTTAAGTAAAGTTTGCAACTCCACGAAAAGGATGGTGGAGCAGAGCCAGGGATAATGCAAAGTGCAAGTCCAGCAAGGCTGCCTTTGGGCCTCCTGCGCTTCCAATGGGATTACAAAGAGGACCGACCTGCAAACTGATAGGAAGTGATCTCACGGTTGAGGATGGCTGCAGCCAGAGGATGTTCATCCTGGAGATCTGATGCCAATCAGAGTGGGAGGTGCCAAGTATAGGAATAGGCTGTCATGTCAAAGCTGAGTAATTACATTAGAATGTAAAAAGGGAGATCACGTCATCTTCTTTCCGAGCTGGAAATGTGGTGCTTTTTTTCCTCCTTTTTTGCTGATCACAGGCAGAATAAGGTACTCTACTGGCAACATCCGTTTATTATAAAAACAATTACGATACAAGAGTCTTTTCAGGACTTTGAAGACTTGACAGGTTTATGACGGCACAACGGGTGGCAACATAATCAGGATCCAGATCAGCACAGCTATGGAGTCAGTGTCATCCTCAATTGCCATGTGTGTGTGTGAGGGATGGGCATCATCTGGCCCTCTACATTAGTATTATTTCTGCTCTTGTTATCATTATAAATTCATTTATATCCAACCTTTCCCCCAAAACTGGGGTTCAAGTTGGAGAGCGGAGAAAAACACACGTAATGGTTGTGTGCCTTCATTCCTGACTTATATGGGAACCCTAAGGCAGAGTTATCATGGGGTTTTCTTGGCAAGATTTGTTCAGAAGAGGTTTGCCATTGCCTTCCCCTGAGACCGAGTGTGTGTGACATGTGCCTAAGGTCGCCCACTGGTTTCTTGGCCAAGCTGGGAATCGAACCCTGGTCTCTAAAGTTGTAGTCCAACACTCGAACTACTAAGCTGGCTCTCCAAAAACAGATGCAGAGAGTTACATAAAAACGTGCAAAAAAGACCTCTGAGATCCTACATCATAAATGGAGTTATGAACGCATAACTATGTCTCCTCTCCCAAGTGGGTCCTGGAAACATACCTGAACAGCCAGCAGATGCATTTAACAACAGAGGTCCATTCTTCTGGCCATTGAGGTGCAGCAGAACAGAGGGTCTCCAACCCTCTTCCACCAGCAACTGGTGGTGTGCCAAGGAATTGCGACAGGGATGAGATCACTCTCCTGAGAGGGCTGGAAATGTCATCCTGAAGCATCCCAATCACCAGCATTTGATGCCGCTACTGGCTGTTAAGGGAGGCTTGGTGGAGGGATCTGCATTTGAGACAATGGTGCCAGGATCATTACAACAGAGCAGTTATTGATCATTAATTCTAGGCTAGGTAAGTGCAATGTAGGATGCCATGCATCTTATTGCTACTCTATAATAAAAAATATTCATAGATTTAGGACTTTATTACATCAGCTTGCTGTCCTGCCTGCTAGAGTCATGATAATTTATGGAAGCATATTGTTTTGGCATAATTTCTTATCATACTTACCCCATCATAGCTCTTTGGTCATCCATAGCATCCCCAACAGATGGCCATCCAGCCTCTGCTTAAAGACCTCCAAGGACGGAGACTCCACTGCACTCCGAGGGAGTGTGTTCCACTGTCAAACAGCCCTTTCTGTCAGGAAGTTCCTCCTGATGTTGAGGTGGAATCTCTTTTCCTGTGGCTTGTATCCATTGTTCCATGTCCTATTCTCTGGAGGAGCAGAAAACAAGCTTGCTCTCTCCTCAATGTGACATCCCTTCAAGAATTTAAACAGGGCTATCATATCACCTCTTAACCTTCTCTTCTGCAGGCTAAATGTCCCCAGTTCCCTAAGGCGTTCCTCCTAGGGCATGGTTTCCAGACCCTTCACCATTTTAGTTGCCCTCTTTTGGACCCGCTCCAGTTTCTCCACATCTTTTTTGAATTGAGGTGCCCAGAACTGGACACAGTATTCCAGGTGGGGCCTGACCAAAGCAGAATAGAGTGGCACTATTACTTCCCTTGATCTAGACACTATACTTCTATTGATGCAGCCTAAAATCACATTGGCCTTTTTAGCTGCTGCATCACACTGTTGAGTCATGTTCAACTTGTGGTCTACTAGGACTCCTAGATCCCTTTGATTTGGAGTTCCTGCATGGCAGGGGGTTGGACTGGATGGCCCTTGGGGTCTCTTCCAACTCTATGATTCTATGATTCTACATGTAGAAGTCTCCTTAAGCCAGCTGTTCCCCATCCTATATCTATGCATTTCATTTTTTTTCTACCTAAGTGCAGTGCCTTACATTTCTCACTGTTTAAATTCATTTTTGTTAGCCTTGGCCCAGCTTTCTAATCTACTAAGGTCATTTTGAATGTTAGTCCTGTCCTCTGGGGTATTAGCTACTCCTCCAAATGTATTGGCATCTGCAGATTTGAAAAGCATGCCCTCTATTCCTTCATCCAAGTCATTGATAAAGATGCTGAATAGCACTGGGCCCAGGACAGAAACCTATGCACTTGTCAATAGGAGCCCAGTGAGGTGGGAGCCATCTTAACCTCCCTTGGGAAAAGCGGGGCTCCAAAGCCTAGGAGTAGCCACTAAAAAGACCCTGTTTGTCTCCTGTTCTGACAAATGTGCTGGGGAAATTTGCAGGACTGAGAAAAAGGCCTCCGTGGAGTTTATCAGACGACTGAAATTAGAAGCATAATCCAATGGCAATCCGAATGCAATCATGGGGTTTCACGTTATTGCGAATTAAAGCATCTCACGCAATTTTGGGCAAAAGGAAAGTCAGTCTGAACGCAATCAGAATGACTTCCCATTACCCAAAAATGACCCCCCATTTCCCGAAATTGCGTGAGATGCTTAAATACGTATTTGTTATTTCGTATTAAACCATCTCATGCAATTTCGGGCAATGGGGGGTCATTTTCGGGTAATGGGAAGTCATTCTGAACGCATTCCGGACGCAATTGGAATTCACGTAAATTTGCTAAACTAGCAAAAATCATGTGAATTCAAATTGGCTCCAATTGGTTCCATTTGAAATAAAGAGAAATTCCTTCTGCCTGATAAACTCCTTAGAAGGAAGACAAGATCTTTCAGCTAGCCTGGGTCTGAGACAGATGTTGGACTGCCGCTCCCAGCAGCCCCTGGGCAATGTGGTTAATGTTGAAGAATGCTGGGATCTGCAGTCCAAGAGCATCGGGGGAGCTACAGGACTCCCACTCCTTGCAAAATAAAACCATAGACTGTGGGGCGGAACGGCTTTGAAATAGATAAGGACAGATGGCGACATTTCGGCTAGAACACACGTGCAAAACGAGCCCAGCAACCGTTCCCGACAGCAATTAATTTATTATGGCTGGGAGGTTTTTTTCTTTATTTTTCTTTATTTATATATATTTTTTGTCGTTAAAATATTTACGCCTCGCCCTGTAACTGCAGGATCTCTCACTCGAAGCGGTGTACGGATAACATGAAGAGCAATGTTGAATTTGGAGGTAACTTCCTGCCCCACAAGAGCCTATGCAGCATGCATTGCAGATGCTTCCTCCACTCCAGTTTTGCATTGCAAAGAGTCTGCATCTGCTTTAACTGCCATGGCTCCATGCTATGGAGTCCTGGGATCTGTAGTTTGATGATGGACCTAGGCACTGCAGAAATAATCCCGCCTGACACCGCTTTAACTGCCACGGCTCCATGCGATAGGGTCCTGGGAATTGTAGTTTTGCAGGATACTTAAACCTTCTCTGTGCCCCACTGACACACTACAAATCCCAGGATTTCATAGCACTGAGCCTAGGGGTGTAAAACTGGATTTTTTTCTTGCGGTAGGGATGCAGCTTGGTTTCCTTTTTGGGACTGCATTTCCCAGAATCCCTTCAGGGTGACCAGACGTCCTCCTTTTCCAGGACGTGCCCTCCATTTCCAGCCTTCGGGCCAAGAGCAATTCCAAATTGTCCTCCGTTTTGAGCCTAAGAGGCACGGATTTATATTTATATTTAGTGCTTTTAGCTTCTACAGTATTTCGTTATGTCCTGCATTTTGTGTCCTTGTCTTCCTTTGCTCTTGGGAGATCTAGTCACCCTGAGGACAAGGGTTTGGAGGTAGCCCAGTAGTCCAAAACTGGGAAAAGTTGCTTCTTCATTTTGTTTTGGACTACAACTCCCAGAATCCCCCAAAGGCTAAAGGACTTTGTTAAACTACAACTCCCAGAAAACGACGTAGTTTTATTTTTACACCTTTTGCAAGTACTGCCATCCCATTGATTTCTGAGATTTGTAGTTTTATGGGGGGGACGACGGCGACAGAGAATGGCTAAAGGGCTTTGCCGAACTACAAGTCCCAGGAAACGACACACTTTTGACACTTTCGCAAGCATCCTCCTATGGAATCCTGGGATTTCTAGTTTTGGGCTAAGGAACTTTGTAAAAACTACAAATCCCAGGAAACAAAGTTTGTTTTTACAACTTTTTTTTGCAAGCGACATCCTCCACCTAGGCAATCCTGGGATTTGTAGTTTTCTGTGGGGGCAGAGTATAATAATAATACTAATAAAATATTTATTTATACCCCGCCTCTTCTGTTTTGGAGGATTTGTAGTTTTATGCGGGGGGGGGGGGCGGAAAAAGCAAATGAACTTTGTAAAACTACAAATCCCAGGAAATGAAATGCAGTTTGACACTTTGACACACCATTTGCAAGTGCCATCCTCCCATGGAATCCTGGGATTTGTAGTCTCACAATTTTTTTCCAGCTTTCTCCCCCTCTCAGAAAAACTACAAATCCCAGGATTCCATAGGAAAAGTGTCAAACTAAAGTATAATAATATTTGTAAGCCTCTCTGATAGCCTTTAGGGCTGAAGAGCGGTATAAATAATAATAATAATAATAATAATAATAATAATAATAATAATAATAATAATAATAATTATTATTATTATTCAGAGTAGAAGTCCCCTTGGAAAAAGGGAGAGTTCTTTTCTCCTCCTCCTTCTGCGCATGCGCAGGGCTCTGACTCCAGCCCGGAGAAAGCCACGCCCACAAAGGGGCGGAGCCCCGCGCTGGCCCCGCCCCACCCCTCTTTGCTTGTGACGTCACCGAAGCTCCTTCCCTTCCTCCTCTGGAGAGTCGGCGTGGCCTTGGCAGCCAATGAGAGGGTCGAGGAGGCGGGCTAGGCGATCCCCGCGCCAGTGCCAGAAGAGAATGGGAATGAGTGGCGGGCCGAGTCGCCAATCAGGAGAGGGAGCGAGTGAGGCGAGGGTTCCAGCCGGTGGGCGTGCCCAGGACCCGCCGTTCTCGAAAGGGAATGGAGCTTCGGGGAGATGGACAGCCGGCGGGGCCAATAGAAGCGCGAGGGCGGCGGAGGGGGCGGCCCCGTTGCTAGGCAGGGGCCGGTGCGGCCCCTCCTCCTCCTCCTCTTCGGCAGTTTCGGGACCCAGAAGGAGGAGGAGGAGGAGGTGAGTCACTCGCTGAGGAAGAGGCCACGCCCCCTTTCTGGAAAGTGGGGGGAGGGGGTCTCTCTCAGTGCAAAGTAACTGAGGGAGTAGTTAGTTACTCCTGGAAGTAACTTTAGTTCCCTGCCCCTCCCCAGTATGTGGGGCTGGGAAAGGAGGGGCTAAATTGGGGGGAGAGAGACCCCTTCTTCTCATAGACCCCCCTTCACCCCCAGGAAGGGCTTAAAGGGGGCTCAGATGGGGAGAGACACCCCCTTCTCATAACCCCCCCATTCACTGAGCCCCCTACACTCAATTGGGGGGGGGTTAAGGTGTCCTAGGGGCAGTTCAGGGCTCTGGGTGGGGGGTTTGGGGGGTCCTTTGGGGGGTCTGGTGCCTCTCCCCCCATATTTAGGGCATGTGGGTCTGGAGGGGGGGGAGCAGCCAAGCCAGGTCTATTCATTCCTATGTGGGTCCTCCTTTTGCTTTCCTTTTTTTTCCCAATGGAAGGATATATATGGGTCGCCCTAGATGTGTCCCTGGCCCCAGAGCTCTTAGGTGCTGATAAATGGGGCGAGGGGTCCTTCCTGGGGTCCTCCTTTTGCTTTGCCAAAAAAGAATCTGGGCTGCCCTAGATGTGGCCCTGGCCCCATTGGGGCAGGGGGGGTCCTATTATTTATCACAGCACCCCATGGCTGGGGTTTTTTTTGGGGGGGGAGGCTAGGGAACTCAGGGGGCCAGCCCCTCTCTCCCTGCCCCATTGTGGGGAGAGATGGTGCAAATGGCTGCCCTAGATGTGGCCCTGGCCCCATGGCTCTTGATTTCTGATGAATGGGGTGGGGGTCCCATTTATCGCAGTGCCCCATGGCTGGATCATGGGGTGTCCTCCTCAGCCCCCCATGCATCTCCAGAGAACTAGAGGGAGGGACCACTGTGGTGGGGAAAAGGCACACCTGGGATCAGGTAAATCCCTGTGTGTCCCTCCCTTTGCTGGCCCTCCCTCTTTCTGTTGTGGGGTGTTGGGGGGGGGGAGTTGTGGGTCTGGGGCGGCTGGGTTTGTGGGGAGGCTTGGCACTTCAATCTCTTCAATCCTGTGGAAGAACCTGGGCCGCCCTATGGCTCTTACTTTCGGATGATTGGATGGGGAGGGGGGAGTCCCATTTATCATAGTGCCCCATGGCTAGTTCTTTGGGTGGCCTCAGCCCCCTGTGCATCTCCAGGGAACCGTCTGATTAAAAGATTGTACGTACCTCACTGTGTAAATTTACAGCGCTATATAAATAAAGGTTAATAATAATAATGACAACTCAGGGGGCCAGCCCCTCTCTCCCTGCCCCATTGTGGGGAGAGAAGGTGCCTCTGGGATGGGGCATCAGGTAAATGCTTTGCTTGCTCTTCAGCCCTGTGGAAGAATCTGGGGCTGCGTTCACACTGGAGAAATAAACCAGTTTAAGTGCCATGGCTCAATGCTGTGAAATTCTGGGAATTGTAGTTTGTTGTGGGGCCCAGAGCGGAGCTCTGGGCCCCACAACAAACTACAATTCCCAGAATTTCACAACATTGAGCCATGGCACTTAAACCAGTTTATTTCTCAAGTGTGAACGCAGCCTAAGCTTCCCTAGACATTGCTCTGGCCCCATGGCTCTTGATTTCTGATGAATGAGAGGAGTCCCATTTATCAAAGAGCCCCATGGGTAGTTCTTGGGGTGGCCTCAGCCCCCTATGCATCTCCAGGGAACTTAGGGGACTACTGTGGGGGGGAGAAGGTATACCTGGGATCAGGTTAATGGAGCATCCTTTTGTGGTGGGTGAGAGGCAAGCAATGCTGCCTCCTTTCCCTTCCTGTTGTGTCAGGGGGGAGTTGTGGGTCTGGGGGAGGGTGGGATGGGTGGGCTCCCCCCTGGCACTGGCTGTGTGTGGGCATGGCGCGTGTGGGCATGGCCACCGGTGAAAGGGGGGGGGAATGATTCACACACAGAGAGAGACGAGAGAGTAGTGATGGCATTTCTTGCCAGTGACTCGAGGCTGGTGGCAGCATCATCTAGAGCTCCGCTGGGACTTTGGAGGGTCTCTTGTTCTTCTTTCTGAGAGGAGCAGTGCATTCCTGCCTGGCTGCGTGTGCCTTGCCCAGCTTTCACCCGCTCTCTTGCTTTGACCAAACTTGGCATTCTCCAGCGCCCGGCTGCCTGGTGGTGACTCCCTCCCTCCCTCCGGTTGACATGCCAGCCATTCTGCTCTTCTGGAGCCGCGTGGAGAGGTAGGACCCGCACGATGCTCCGACCACAGCCGAAGAGAGGTCCCACAAGGGGGGCACGGACACAGCAGCCGTGCCGAGGGGTGCTTTCTCTTCTGGCCCTCTTGCAGCGCCTGGTTCCCATAGAGGCCCCCTTAAGTGACCCATAGCTTGGGGGATGGAGAAAACTCTACTGCCTGGTTTGACTTTTCCATTGTCAGGCTGGTTTTCCCTAGAAGTCCTGCCTGTGGTGGATTTGCTTGGATGGGACATGGCATCGCTTTTGTTTCCAGACGCTGTTGGGGTGGTAGTCTCAAGTGGAGCAAGGGGGCACCCTCCAACCTCGGCAGAGGGGAGGCATGTTTGGCTCCCCTTGGGGCTGCTGCTGACCCACAGCAAAGGGGTGTGGAGAGAGGGCAGGGCTTTGGCTTGGGAATTTCACATTCAGGTGGTGGCCAAGGATGCTCCTGAAGCTGAGCATCTCTCTGCTTCTCAGGTGAGGTCTGAGCTTGATGCTCTGTGGGACCAGAAGCCAGGGTTCTCCCAAGTTACATAACTGCATTACCCAAATCTTTCTATGTTTGTGTGAGATGCTTAGTGGCTTGTTTGGGGTTGGTCTTCCTGTTCTGGACATGTGCTGAAAGTCTGGGCAGTCCTTGAGATGGGTCTCCAGAAGAGTAGGTTCCCTTTCATTCCTGGACATGAGTGGATCCTCTCCCGAGCCTTACAGGGAGCCTTGACCTACTTGTCTGCTTCTTTGCTTGGATGCTCTGAAACTTTCACTGCTCTTGGTGACGGAGTTGTACGTGCTCAGTGTATTTAATGCCTCTTTAATTTTTCTCCCTGTCTTCCGCTTTAGAAGCCACCCACGTTCCTTATTCTCAAATGCCAAATCTCTGCCAGTTTGCTGAAGGCACCAAGCAGACTTCTGGCAACTTGGGGGTCGAGCTGTTCCCCCACCACCACCCTTCTACCTCTGAGCATTTTTTCTCCTTGAAATAGTTGACCATCAACAGGTTGTCCTTTGTGTGGCTGAGCATCGGACGGTGTTGTTACATATACACACATTTGCTTCCTAAACTGGCTTCTCTGAAGCTGAGTTTGCAGAGGGATGTGCGGAAGGGCAGAGACCCCCTCTTTTACTCTTCCACCCCCATTCTTGTGAAATTGGGAAAAATTGCTGTAAGAACCAGTCAGCGCTGCTTTTCTGCTTGATCCTGTTGCAAGAAACCAATTAGAAGAGGCACTCTGGCTGCCAGTGATTTCATTGAGTATTTTTCCCCCTGTGGCAGGGAAGGAGGGGGGCTGCAGAAAAGGAAGGTTGCTGGGAAAGGCTGCTGGGTGAACCCCCTCCACTGGTTGCCCTCATTTTTGGTTCTTTGTGGGGAACAACACACAAGGGTCTTCCTTGGTCCTCTGCTCTGGAGGGAAGGGAAGCTGAGTTGTGAAGTCTGGGCGGGCATCAGGGGGCTTGCACCTTGTGGCTGTTGCTGCCTCCATTATCATCCCTGGGGAAGGGTTGGCACTTGGGTGGTGGATCTTCTCAGGCCATCTCAGCCATGTTCCGGATCAAGCTGGAGCCTTTAAAAATGAGCGCCTGGGCTATGAATGTCTTCATAAAGTTCCGGTAAGCAGCTGTCTTTTTTTTTTTTTTTTTGCCTGCCCATAGATTTCAGCCACGGCTGGGTGGAGGTGGTGATGGTTGTGGTCTGCCGGCATCCATCTTTATCTCCTGAGCAGTGACCGAGTTCTCTTGTTGAACAAGGGATGTGAGGGCTAGCATGCACTGTAAGGATGCCTGCCTGTCTTTTTCTTTTCATCCCAGCACTACCTTGTGACCTCTGGCTGACCGACTCTTCAGGCATCCTTGCTTGAGCTGGCTTTTTAAAGATGGATTTTGAAGGTGGCTTGCATTGTGATGGGGTAGTCTGGAAAAGCGGGGGGTGATTTGCAGACCCCAGGCGTGAGACCCCTTTTCCAAAGCGGGAGAGTGCTTAACACCTCCTCCCATTTGTAGCTGTCCCCACCTTAAAAGCTTCCAGCAGAGATTCTGCTAAACCTGCTTCCCATGTGGATTTGCCTTTGGAAGAAACCGGAGGGAAAGAGGGAGGTGTGTGGATTTGGAGTGCCAAAGGGGAAGGTGGGCAGGGGTCTAGGCATCTGTGTGAATCTCCTGCTGTGTGATTCATTGACAGAGCCACAAAAAGCATGGCAGAGGGTGCAGTGCTCCAGTAGAAAGTGTGCAGCTGGTTCTGGGTAGGCGGGAAGGGTTATCCAGGGATCGAGTCGTGTTTTACCAAAAACTGTGTGTGGGGTGTTGCTCAGGGAGGATGGCAAACCCACAGGGTGACCTACAAGGCTTGGCAGCCTTCCCTTCTGCTTGACGTCAGGAGGCCCCCACTCAGAGAGAAGGCTGTCTGGGTGTTCAGGCAGCAGTGGCTATGGCAGCAATGGTGGTTGCTCCAACTTGTCTCTCTACGTGCCATTCAGTGCTTGGCAGAACAAGATAGAAACAGTCCTCAGTGCCTGAGGACTCAGGGCTGGGAGGTTTGCCCTTTCCCTCTACCCATCCTTTCCTCCCTCTCTTTGGGTAGGGTTGGGTGAAGGGCGGTTCTTTAGACGTCCTTGGACTGCACCTCCCAACAGCCCTGAGGCTCGCATAGCCAATGGTGAGGCATAGTAGGAGGTTCAATCCAGCAACATCTGGAGGGTTGCATTTTGGCCTGCTCGTGGCCTAAAGGAATCATTGTTTGGCGCAAAGGTGGTACTGTATGTGGTGTGGCTGTCTGTTTTTCCTTTCCCTGCCTCATGTATCTTGCCCCATAAGAGAGTTTGGCCCACCACACAGTGTGAAAGTCTGTTCCTGGGCTTTTTTTTTTTTTATGTGTCTGAGGAGTGCAAGTCCTGGATCTTGTGCAACTGGATTGTTGTGATTTTTATGTGGCATAAAGTCCCCTTTGACATACGGCAAACCTCTGGCTGAGAGACCTCCAAGAGCCAGGTGGATGGTCACCTACTGCCCACCTGAGGTCTGGCAGACACTTCCCAGAGCCAGCTGGTTGGCTGTGGACTGGACCAGATGGAATTTTGGTCTCATTTTTGGAGACCTTTCAACAGAGGTCGGCTGGACATCTTTCAGGAGGGTTGTATTCCTCCATGGCTAAAGGGGGTTGGACTAGGTGACCCTTGTGGTCCCTTTCAAGTCCATAATTCTGTGATTCATCCAGCTGAAAGGTCCTTCCTCTGGGGATATGACCATCCTTTGGGCAGGATCCTTGACACTTCCCTCCCTCCCTTTATTTGAATCCCACTTTTCCTCTAAGGAGCTCTGGGGAATGGATATGGTCCAACCTCACAGCACCACAAATCGCAGTTTGGTGCTGATGTTTGCCATGAAATTGGCTTAGAGTTAAGGTGCTCCTTCTGATGCTCAGTTCTTGCAAATTCAGGGCATTGTCTCTGAATCCCTGTAAAATGAGAGCCATCCACTTTTCATGGGTCTTCCACTTTTCCTTCTGCTTTCCCCTTTCCCCAGCATTAACATCTTTTCCAGAGAGTTGCATGCTCTTATGATGTGTCCGAAGGACGATAGCCTCCCCTGCACCCCAGATGTCCCATTTTCCCAAAGAATTCCTGGAAGCAGCTAATGGGTTGGTGCTAGCCTTCTGCACACACCAGGGGTTCTGCGGAAGCATGGTGGCACACAACAAAGGGTGGAGGGCAGTACTTTTTGGCTGCATGATACCTCCTTGGTATGTTCTCCAGTAGACAGCTGGCTGGGGGTCTGGGAAGCCCCCCCCCACTTCCATCTGGAAGCTGCCTAGCATTTAGGAGTCAATCTCCTCTGGGCCTCTTTGCTTTGTGCACTCTGAGAGGGCGGTTTGTGGCCCCTTTGTGCCTGACAATAGAGCTCCCGTTGCACTGACACTGTGTAGGGTGGGGTGTGGGGTTGGCAGCTGAGGCACCAAGCCATTGATGCTGGATTCTGCTGCCCACTCCTCACCCCCCTTGCTGTGCTGGATGCTTTTATTTCCAGCTCCTGATCTCACTAATTAACACCGGGGAGCTGCTTCTGTGTCAGCAATGCTCTCTCTCTCACACACACACCGCCTGCTTCCCGGGAGGCACGCAACGCCACCTCTGCAGGAGTGAGTTATGTACCTGTGACTTGGCCTGAGGGGGCTGTGCCTGATTCCACCATCCCATGTTGGAGGGGCCTCTGTGGGTCAGGCTTCACCTGTTGCCCCCCTGAGACATAGTGGCATGTATGGTTTGGCACGGGGAGGATCCATTGGGACCATGCTGGACATGCCACTGTACAACACCGTCCCCTGAGCATTGTGTCTCTGTGCTGGGGTATGCCCAGGTAACCCCCAAACAGAAAAGGGGATGGTCCTTCCCCATCTGTGGGAAGGTTCCATCCCTAACTCATCCCACAGCACCAAATAACATCTGGGGGACCAGGCCCAAAGTCATTTCAGAGTCCCAAATATATAGCATATAGGTGAACACCCATAACTCATCCAAAGATCCCAGACAGCATCTGGGGGATCAAGCCCAAAGTCATATCAGGATCCCAGATAAATAGCATATTGGCGAGCCACCCCTAACTCATCCAAAGATCCCGGACAGCATCTGGGGGACCAAGCCCAAAGTCATATCAGGACCCCAGATAAATAGCATATTGGGGAGCCACCCCTAACTCATCCAAAGACCCCAGATAATATCTGGGGGACCTACTCTAACTCACCCCAAATCCACAAACAGTTCTACCCAGTCTGCAATGTTTCACCCCATCCCTTTCATCAAGGGAAACAGGGCACTTGAACGTTTATGCTCTTTTGAGTTTCTTGCTTGAAAGGGAGAATTTAATGACAATGGCACTTCACAGGGCAGTTGAGTGGGCCAGTGTGATGAAGGTAGCTAAGCTCCTTCCTGACTATAACTGATGTAGAGGACATCTTATATTCTTGTGGTCAAAATTGATGGGACCTCTGTGAAGAACTGCTGGGTGGGATGGGGTTCTTACAATGAAACTGCAGCTATCCAGTATGTAAGGTAGAAAGAGACTGTGGAACCATCCTCCTCCTCCTCATCTCCCCAAAATTAGAACTCAAGGTACTTGTAGCTTACAATTTCAAACAGTACAGTATAGTTAAAAACATACACATACCGACATTAAAATTTTGTTGTGTGCCTTCAAGTTGTTTCTGACTTACAGCAACCCTAAAGAGAACCTATCAGAGGGTTTTCTTGGCAAGTTTTGTTCAGGGAATGCTTGCCATTGCTTTCCTCTGAGACTAAGAGAGTGTGACTTGCCCAAGGTCACCCAGTGGGTTTCATGGTAGAGGGGGGATTCAAACCCTGAACTCCACAGTCCAATGCTCAATGCACTAAAAAGGGGATAAAAAAAAACCAATTAAAAGCAATTTAATAAAAACAACACAGTGCTCTTGGATGTCCCCCTTTTAAAAAACCCAACAAACCCTAAGATCTAAAAGCCTTCTGTCAGTGAAGGGCAGCAAGGAAGGGATCATTTGGGTAGTTATAAGCAAAAGGTACAGCACCCTCTCTTTTTTTCTGCTACAGGTGTCTGTGTTGTTCCTGACATGTTCTTTCAAGTCATTTCAGACTTATGGCAATCTTATTACAATGTTTTCTTGGTGAGATTTGTTTCGAGGGGGTTTGCCCTTACTTTCCTTGGAGGCTAAGAGAGCGTGGCCAAAGTCACCCAGTGGGTTTCTGTGGCTGAGTGGGGATTCAAACTCAGGTCTCCAGAATCATGGTCCAGCACTCATACCAGGATGGCTGAACCCTTTTCCAGGATTTTTCTTTTTTTAAAAAGTGTGGGAGTGAGGCAATGGTTTTGGTTCTCCTATCGCATAGATTTTTGGGGTATCCTAGCTCATAGATCCTTGTGGGTCTCCTTATCCTCATACATAATATGAGTGAAATGATGGTTTTGCATGGCGGACTAGGTTTTGCATGGCGGACTAGGACTCTAGGAGGCCAGGGTTCAAAGTTCCTCTCAGCCATGGAAACCCACTTTGGGCAAGTCACACACTCTAAGCCTCAGAGGAAGGTAAAGATGGCAAAGGCCCTGCTGAAAAAAAATCTTTCTGAGAAAACACTGTTTTTGAGAGTCAGTTTGGTGCTCAGCCATGGAAACCCACTGCTTGATCTCAAGCAAGTCATACTCTCTCAGCCTCAGGGGAAGGCAATAGCAAACCAGAAATCTGGCCAAGAAAACTCTAGGAAAAGGCCATCATAGGTCAGAGTCAATTTGAAGGCCCATAACAGCAATATCTTACAAATTCCACAAGCCATTCTAAGAGAGCCACAGTGGCGTAGTCGATTTGAGTGTTGGAATAGGACTCTGGGAGGCCAGTGTTCGAATCCCTGCTCAGCTGTGGAAACCCCCTGAATGACCTTGGCCAAGTCCCATTCTCTCAGCCTCAGAGGAAGGCAAAGGCAACCCCACTCCCCGCAAATCTTTCCAAGAAAACCCCAGGATAGGGTCTCTGTAGGTAAGCATTAACTCCAAGAGACAGAACAAAAACAAGATATCATAACCATCTTTAAATACCCAAAGACTTGTTGTGTAGAAGATGGAGTGAGCTTGTTTTCTGCTGATCTAGAGGACAGGATGGCACCGAAGGGATTCAAATTACAGCAAAAGAGAGATTCTTCCTCAACATTAGGAGGAATGCTGTGATTATAAGAGCTCTTCAACAATGGAATGAACTGCCCAGCACATAATGGACTCTACTTTGGAGGGCTTTTGTTTTGGATTCTCATGTTGCAGAATGGAGATGGACTAAATTGCTTTTGGGATCCCTTCAAACTTTAATGATTCCATGATAAGGAGTAGTTTGGGGTGGGCAGTTGCTGGTTCTGCATTTTAATTCTAGAGTTAGAGTATGTGTAACTGGTAACTGGATCAACTCTGTGGGATTGTGCAAGCAGGACTGGGGATATGCTTGCAAACAGTGTCTTGATTGACCTTAATAGATTAGAAACTGGGCCAAAGATAATAAAATGAATTTGAACGCAGAGAAATGTAAAATACTTAGGGCAATAAATAAATAAATAAGTATAAAAATAAAATGCATAGATGTAGGATGGGGGACACCTGGCTCCAGGAAAAGCTCCAGGAAAAGAGATTTCACCTCAACATTAGGAGGATCATCTGGACAGTAAGAGCTGTTAGACAGTGGAACACACTCATTCCGCGGAGAGTGGTGGAGTCTCCTTTGGAGGCCTTTAAACAGAGGCTGGATGGCCATTTGCCAGGGATGGTTCGATTGTGAGTTCCTGCATGGCAGAATAGGGTTGGACTGGATGACCCTAGAGGTCTCTTCCAACTCTATGATTCTATGTTTGGCTGGTTAGGAAGAACTTCCTATCCATAAGGGGTTTTATGGAACAGACTACTTCAGATGGAACAGACTATCCTTTAATGGAGGATTTTAAATGCAGGTTTGGTGGCCTTCTTCAGCTGTGCATTCTCTTCACTAGTTGGACTAGGTGACTTTTGGGGGTCCCTTTCACCCCTACAATTCTGTGGTGGAGTTGGCAGCAGGCGGTGGTGTGGGGTTAAGTATTCCAGACTGTGAAGCACTACCATATTCTCTCCTCCATCCAAGTCCAGAATAGCAGTGAAATTGGCTTGATTCTTTTTGTTGTTTAGGGGCACACACAAGAAGGTGGTGGCAATGGAAGCAGCCCTAGAGAAGCACTATCAGTTGTGGCCAGAAAGGATGTGAATCTTATCTTCCCCACCCTTGTGTACAATGTGTGTGCAGCATCATGTTTTCCCTTCCAGCCACAATACAACCCTGTCTTCAGGCTGCTTCTGAACACTTTCAGCCTGGTGCAAGGTTTCTCTTGTTGGTTGGGCTGGCGAGCGTTTTAAAAATAACCTTCCACCATCACAAGATGTCTCCGTCTAACAGCTCCATCCTCTGCCGTCTTTCCGCTGGTACATGGTGGGAACGTGTCCCCGTGTGAACTCCCAGTGCTGTATTTGAAAAAGTGCTTTTAAGGCAAGCACAGAAAGGGAAGACAAAGGCTGAGTTGTGGGGAGGGGCAGAGGAGAAATCTCCTAGGCTAATTAACCTTTCAGTTTTTTCTCCTGCTGAGCATTAGGAGAATTTGCTAAAATGGTCCTTCTTGCTTTTCTGGTGTGTCACTCTTCTGCGAAGGAGTGGGCAGGAGGCTTGTTGTGTGTGGTTGTCTTCAGTGTAAGGCAAGCAGCTGTTTTTCCCCTCTCCTGTCCAAGGACTGCCCCGGCTCTCTCTTTCCCAAGACGCCTTCCTCTCCCACCTATTTGTGGACTGGGATAACCCCCCACCCAGCTCTCCGGTTACAGGGTCCTCACGTGGTGTCGTGCCCTCCAAATAACAACACACAGCCTCCTCTTGCTGCTGTGTGCAATCTGCCCCTGGTACTCTTGCAAGAGGGAGGGTGAGTGAAGCTCCCTTCAAAATCCCCTTTAAAATTTCCTTTCTCCCACCCCAGTCCAACTGTGGGAAAGTCTTCCTAGGTCTTGCTTTTTTGCCTTTGGTAGCCCAGGTTCATGAGATAATGCCAGTGACCAAGATAGCATGTGGGGAAGGCTGAGGAAGGTCCAGGGTTTCAGAGCTCTTGCTTGAATTGCCAGACACTGGGCTTTTCTGACCCACATCTCTCCATCTCTCTTCCTTTCCCTCTCCTTCTTTCCCTTCCAGGAATAAAGAGTCGGCAGCTGGGACAGTCTCCACCATGGGGAAGGATTACTACAAGGCCCTGGGGATCCAGTCAGGAGCCAACGAAGATGAGATTAAGAAAGCCTACCGGAAAATGGCCTTGAAGTATCACCCAGATAAGAACAAGGATCCCAACGCTGAGGAAAAGTTCAAGGAAATTGCTGAGGCCTATGATGTCCTGAGTGACCCCAAGAAGCGGGCTGTTTATGACCAGTATGGGGAAGAAGGTAAGGGAAATGGCTGCAAGTGGTCCAACCCTTGAGGCCATTTGTCAAGAGCAAATGTGTATGTGCTCTGCACTTTCTTCCTTCTGGGTCAGCAACTGACAAAATCAAGCATGCACTTAAATGCAGGGCTGAGGTTGGCCTGATGTGCTGGAGAGCACCCTTCAGCTGCTCCCCTGCAGAAACCTTTCCATTTTACAGATTGAGTCTCTCTTCCAGTTCCATCCCTTTGCAACAAAACCAGAAGAAAAGCCCACACAGGATTTGTGTAGGGAAAATGTTCATGTCCCTTATTGGGAGAGTTTGTTTGTTGCTGGGCTGGGCTGGGCTGGGTTGTGAAGAGGGGAATGACAGTGCTTGCACAGTGATCTGTGGGGTAAACTGTTTTCCTCATGGCATAATAGAGGCTTGGCCTCTGCCTTCTGCTTTCTCCTTTGCTTCCTTTTCAGTACATGCTGCCCTGCGTGTGTGCGGCATGTGTCAGAGCCTTTCCCAATTTTAGTAATAGCTCCTTGTTTCATAAGCAATCCTGGGCAGAGGCCGTGCCTGGTCCTGTAGCCTTTCTTTGCTGGTGGGGAGGAAGGCAGCTGGGAATAGCAGTTGTGTTCATCAGTCCTGTCCATCCACAACTTGCTGAGCAGCGGCTCTGGAAGAAGCAGCCTCTGGCAGGCCTGCCAACCTGGAACAATCCAGTTCTCCGAATTATGTGAATGAAGCTGAATTTGTGTGCATTTGCTTTGCTTGCATTTTGCTTCCATTTCTAAAGTATTTGCAATTTGGAGTGGACAGGGTTGTCTGTGTGCAGACAACAGCAGTGCTGATGGATGGATTTTGGGTGTTGTAGTCCCAAAAAGTAACTTTTCCTAAATCTGACTGATGTTAATGCAGGAAACCTTTTGCAGGATTCTCTTTTCCTGATTTCTTCTGGTAATTTGAAAAGCAAACAACCTGCAACTCTATAGTTTCCTCTGAAATCTTTAGAATTAGGAACAGTCTTATAAAATAGGTAAGGGATTGGGGTGGGGACCACAGCCCTGAGATCAGGATGAGAAGGGCTATGCCTGGGGGAAGTGTTGCATATCACAAGGGATTGATTTGAAGAGAAACACTCTCCCGGGAGCTGCACTTTGTGTGCTCTCTAAGACTTGGCCATTGAATTATGTCACATTTTGATAGGCGTCTGGCGTAATCACTGTAATTTCAGCTAAAAGCTGCAATCCCATTTCTTGAGGAAATACGTGATGTTCCTGGAAATCAAACTGTCATCCAGGCCCATTTGAACACTTTGGTGAGGGATAGAGCTGAAGAAGATTGTGGCATTAAACTGAAAGAGAAAAAAGGTCTCCTTGAAAATCTTTTTGTACAGGGCTTGGGAGACAAGGCAGAGGCTCCACTGCTGAGCGTCTCTCTTCTCCCTCTGCCCCATGATTTTCTTAGCCACCCACTTGTGTCCTGCCTGGCAGGGCAGGAGAGATTGGACAGACTGCTCTTGAGTTATATTGCTATTAAAAGCCTTGCAGCTGCAGCCAGGCCACTAAAAAGGGACATAGAATTTGCTAGCCTGGCCTTTGCGTGTTGCTGTAGCTTCTCCTCTGTCTTGGGAACATGGGAATTACATAAAGAGTTCTATTAAAAACTCTTAAGTTGCAGCAGTTAAAACACATTAAAACATGGCAAATAATAAAAATAAAAGCATAACATGCCTTTAAAAGATTCTGCTACCACAATCAGTTAAGAGCCAAAGATCTACTTAATAAAAAGGTCTTTGCTGCTGCAAAGAGAGCAGAAGTGGGCCAACTGAGCCTCCAATGGGAAGGAGTTCCACAAGTTGGGAGCAGCTACCAAGAAGGCTCTGTCTCTCATGGTCACCAACCGCAGAGATGACGGTGGTGGGACAGAGAGAAAGCCTTCCCCAAGGACCTTAAAAGCCAGGCATGCTGGTAGAAGGATTCTCTGTGACAGCATTCCCTTCCCAACTGTACCTGGAGATGCCACTGGGGACTCTATCCTGGGACATTCTGTGTTGGAGAAATGGACACTGCCACAATTAGATCCAGGCTCCTGTGGCTCCATCTAGGCCAGTGGTTCTCAACCTTTGGTCCTCCAGATGCTTTGGACTTCAGTTCCCAAAATTTTTGAGCATTGGCCATACTGGCTGGATCTCCTGGAAACTGAAGTCCAAAATGTCAGGAGGTTCAAAGGTTCAGAATAACTGATCTAGCCTCATGTGGCCTGCTCTGACTGGCAGCAGGAGTGGTTCTTCAGGGTTTCAGGCAGGACTCTCTCCTAACCCTTCCTGGAGGTTCCTGGTTTTCCTTCCTGAAGGTCTCCCAGCCAGGTTCTAACCAGGCCTGACCCAGATTAGGCTTCCAATATCAGATGAGGGTGGGTGAGTCCAGCAAGGCATGGGGGGCTGTTTTTCCTGAACTTCTTCTGCCCTGCTGTCTTCTGTTAGTCCTTTGTCCTGTTGCTATTGCTCTTCTTGAGGGTTGGAAGGTCCTGGTATTTTCCCTCCCTCCTTTCCTCTCCTTTCATGGACGCTTTTCTGGGACATTCCTGGGAGAACACCTTGAGTGACATAGTCTTTATCTTAGGCTTTACCTTGAAGCTTGTTGGCCCTTGGATAGAGGGGTGGGAGTGGCTCTGTGACACCTTCTGGCGGGAAATGCTGTGTTAGAGCTGAGGATCTCTAGGTGTTCTTTGAAGAAGATACAGTGGTCCCCCGCCTTACGAATCCCCCGGGTTGCGAAAACCCCGGGATCCGAAAGGCGGCGGACCGGCTTCCTATCCCTCAGGATACGAAAGATCCCCCGGGATACGAAGAAAAAAACCGCGCGGCCCCTTTAAATCGGCTGCGCGGTCCATTGAGTTTAGCGGTCCCCCGGGAAACGAAAGCTTCCGGGTTACGAAAGTAATCCTGGAACGGATTACTTTCGTAACCCGGGGGACCACTGTATTGGATACCTGCTGGTTGGTGCTCATGGATCTTGCATTTCAATGCCTCTTCAGGAATCCTGCCCAAAACAGGACTCTTTTGTAGAGGAAGTCAGTTTGCATGAGCTGTTAGCTTTCAGACAGAGGAATGAAAGAGTGTTTGAAATAGCAGAAGAAAGCAATTTGGAAGTTCTAGAAGGAGAGCTTCTCTGTCTGATGCCATTTTAAAACCTGTAGCCTCTGGTATTCTGGGGTTTGTAGTTCAGTGAAGGACTTAAGAATGCATCAGACAGAGAAGCTTGCTTCCTCCATCAGCGTGTGCATTCTAAGTTCTTGGATTCATGACTGATATCTTCTTCTCTTTGTCATGGGTTTTCTTCCAGGACTCAAAACTGGGGGCGGCTCTTCTGGCACCCCCGGGAACACCTTCCACTACACCTTCCATGGGGACCCCCATGCCACCTTTGCTTCCTTCTTTGGGGGCTCCAATCCCTTTGACATCTTTTTCACCAGCGGCCGTACTCGGATGTTCAACGGCTTTGACCATGATGACATGGACGTCGATGATGACACTGATGACCCATTTAGCCCATTTGGTCGGTTCGGCTTCAATGGCCTTAATGGTGTGCACCGGCGGCACCCGGAACCCATCCACATGCGCCGGAAGGTGCAGGATCCCCCTGTGGTGCATGAGCTCAAAGTCTCCCTGGAGGAAATCTACCACGGGGCGACCAAGCGCATGAAGATCACTCGCCGGCGATTGAATCCGGATGGGAGAACAATGCGGACGGAAGACAAGATTTTGAACATTGTCATTAAGCGTGGGTGGAAAGAGGGCACCAAGATCACATTCCCTAAGGAAGGAGACGCCACGCCAGACAATATCCCTGCTGACATTGTCTTCATTTTGAAGGACAAGCCCCATGCTCACTTCAGGCGGGACGGCACAAACATCATCTACACAGCCATGATCAGTC
The DNA here is from genome assembly GCA_034509955.1 of Urosaurus nigricauda. NCBI lineage: Eukaryota > Metazoa > Chordata > Lepidosauria > Squamata > Phrynosomatidae > Urosaurus > Urosaurus nigricauda. The sequence goes on from JAOEGL010000002.1 coordinate 4,742,582, forward strand.
TTAAAGAGGTGAGTTCTGGGCTTAAAAATGGGGATGGGGTGACACGGTTGGGGTTCAAGAGAGAGAAAGAGAGGAGGAGAGATATGGAGGGAGGGTTGAGACATCAGGTGGCATCTTTGCTGGTTTTTCCTAGCCATTTGCTGCCCCTGTGCTCCTCTCCCCAAACTCTCTTCTAGATAAAGCTGCCTGGCCTGGGTTGTGTAGTGTAGTGGGTAGAGTCTCTTCATCCATTCTCAGGAATTTAGGAGACTATTGTTCCTTCTAAATGAGGAAGCTAATTGCATTGGGGCACACAGAGGGGCATGGACACATAGGTACCCAAACTGTTACTTTATTGTTATGTGTCTTAAAGTCATTTCCACCTTATGACAACCCAAAGGAAACCTGTAATGGGACTTTGTGCTAAGATTTGTTTGCAGATTAGCCATTGCCTTCTTCTGAGGCTGAGGGAGTGTGAGTTGCCCAATTGTTACTTACCTTCAAGTTAATTCTGGCAAGTTGATTTCAGAAGAACTCAAAAGGCTGTGTATGCTCTTAGGACAGTGTGATTGATATTAATAAAGCTGTTGCCCAGTGGTGGATTGCAGGGGTGGGTATAGATCAAAATTAATCTGTTTGTACATAAGTGTGTGTGTGTGTGTGTCTGTTGTATGTGTGTTTATACACCTTGGAAGATTGCATATTTGATTACACATGGCAGAATCTATCTCCATAGGAAAATGGTATAATTATTATTTATTATAATATTTATTTGTATCCTATCTTTCTCCCAAAAATTGGGAGCTTACAATTTAAAGAGAACAATACAGCTAAAAACATGCAGACATGAACATTAAAATAGAATTAAACTATTCACAGTATTAAAACAATTGAAACCTACAGGTAAAAGTATAACATGGAACTAAAAAGGTAAAAAGCAGGAGGAGACTGCATTTTAAAGGGTTCTGTTCTCTCTCCCCAAAGAGCAAATAATTCTATTGTTTCTGAGTTCAGTTGACACCTTTAGCTAGTCCACCACAGAAATTCTAATTTCTGGCTTTGCTACAGCAAACACAAAATTTTGCCTCACAATTTTCACTTATGTTCTTTGCCTATGGATTGCTAGAATGAAAACTGGAGGCTTCTATCCTTTCAATGCATGTGTACAAGAGAGAATTTCACCTGATGTTTACTGCTATAAGGTTGTGTGACAAGCAGCACTTGCTGAAATTCCCTCTTGTGCACAACCTTTAAAGTTACAGGAGCCTTCTCCAGTTTTCACTCTAGCAATCCTATTCCTGCAGAGAAACAGATTTAGGTAGCAGTCATCTTTTATACTTCTAGAATTGGTGGCCAGCCATAGTTTCTGTATTCCAAAATCCCATTATAACATGGGACTTTCCCTCCATCTTCTGTTTTTCATCAGACCACCTAGCCTGATGAAGAATTCTGGAGAATGTGAAAGCTTACATGCTTTTCTTTGTGCCCTTTCATACTATGCAATGGTGCTGTGATTCTACTTTAACACGGCTGCTACCTATGGAGTCCTGGGATGCGTAGTTTTAGAGCTTTCTGCCTGAGAATTCTAAATACCTTCCCTAAATCCCAGGCTTCCATAGGATGTTGCCATGGCAGTTCAAAGTGCGATCTCTGTGCTATAATTGTGCTGCATGAAAAGCCCTTTGACATTTCCATTGCTCCAAATAGAGGTATTGCTCAATTCAGAACCTGGACTTCTGTCAGAAGTTACCTCTGATCTTTCAGTCCGTATATAGTTCACTTGGAGGCAGAGTCAAGAGCAGGGTGATGATAGAAGCTACATTTGGGCTGCATCTCTTGGGAACAGAGGTAGAGCCCATTTCAGGAAAGGGTAGCCAAAAATTGCTTGAAAATTGCGTGTTTTTTTTTTTTTTAAATTGCAGGGATTGAAGAACTGGTGGCAGTGTAAATGGCTGCAGTAGTCTGGTTTGGAGGCCACATGCCACTCAGGCTGTGCCCAAGTGAGTTCTAGGCAGGTTGAGAAGTTAGAGGTGACTTCCTCCAGAAATCTAGAAATGATGAATGAGCAATCCTTTAATTTGAGCCAATTGAAACACCGCAGGAGTGTGCAGGTTTTTGAGTCCTCATCACTGCTGAATAAAGTAATGCATGGTGTGGAGATGGTGGACAGGGAGGTGGGTTTTCTCCTACTCCTAATCCTGAAACAGAGGTGGGCATCTTGTGGCCTTCCAGGTACTCTTAGGTTGCAACACTCAGCCCTTGCTACCATAGCCAGTGGGAAGGAATGTGGGGAGATCCTGACCCCATGATTTTCTCATCCTCTAGTACTGGATGATGATGGGAGATTCACACAGAGACAAGGAAGCACATGGCGAACTTGGACAGCTTTAAAAAGTGCAGGGGATGGTGAAATTCATGGGGGAAAGGGCTATCAGTGGCTTCTACTGGTTGGGATGGCCATGGCTCATCTGCCTCTTGGTTGCTAGGAATGTCCTGAATGTATTTAAGACCTGTTAGTAGCCTCCTTGTCAGAGTGTTTGGGTTTGCTGGCCAAAAGATGCCTCCTTTGCGTCTGACTCATCACTGGTCCATTTCTTAAAGAGAGTGTCCCTTTTTAGGCAATCATTTTCACTTGTTTTACATCCCTGTTTTCTTAAGGGAGTATCTGTTTTTGTAGGCACAACTATATTCTTACACAACCCCTGAGAAACCTAATAAGGAAGGTGGCACGTGTCATAGTCTCTGGAGGTGGGATTGCGCCTTGCATCAGGAACATGCTGCTGTAAAACATGGAAGGGTGTTGGGAAATAACTATTTTTATAAATAATCTTTGTTCAAAATTTTACAATAGGAATACATAAAACAAATACCTTCTTCACTTGTCACATGTCACATCAAATGACAGACATTCAATTTTATATCATCAGACATCTCAGGATCAAATCAGAAACAATAAATACATTCGATTTCATTCTTAATGTCTTTCTACTTCTTTGGGAATATTAACTCAGTCACCCTCTATTTGTATTTCTTGCCATACCTCTCCTAACATACTTCTCACTCTACTTACCCTGAGCTTCATTCTTTCCTCTACTTCTTCATATTCCTCTTACCTCTTCCATCTTCCCTATCATTCTACAAATCCCACCATTTATCTGATAGGATTTAATCTTGAATAAATACCTTGAATGGATATCCCTTCACTTCCATACTTTGCCCTTCTTACACACTTCTCTCTTACTTCCTCTTACTTTCTCACTTTCTCTGTACCTTGTTCCACATACGTTCCCCCTTTTCCTCTTTCCTCTTTTTTGTTTCTTTCTTCTCCCCCTCCCCACCCCACCAAATAATTGGAAATCACTCCTATTTTGAACTGCCTTCCAGGGTTCTGGAAGGGTGAGTGCCCCATTTTTGGAGCCAAGGGGAAAATGGCTTGGCTCCAGTTTTCCCCATGAACTGAATTGTACCACTGAGGCAGAGCTTGGAATAAATTATGGTCTTTTTTACTGCCACTTCAAGCAGTCATTCTGACAAGGGCGAGGGGGAAGAATCTGAGAAGTGGAGACCCAAGAAAATGACATTTCAAAGTTCCACCAAAGCCTAGGCTCTGGTCTCAGCTAAAACACTGCCCACACTGGGGTGGGTGAGACGGGGAGACCTTTGGCCCTCAAGGTACTTTGGACTTCAGCTCCCAGAAGTCCCAACCAGCAAAGCCACCGGAAAAGGGAATATGGGAGTTGTAGGCCAAGATACTCAGAATGCCAAAGGAACTCCAGCCTTCTGTACATGGCGAGCATCATTAGTCTCATTCTAGGAGAGGAAAAGAAGCCATCCAAGGAGAGTTTGCACCCTGTTCCTGGCAGGCATTTTTGAAACCCCAGTTTCAGTTCCAGCATCTCCACTTAAGGTGTGGAAAAAAGACCAGTGCATTTGCTAGCCAATTTCTTTATCCCTTCTTCCTTCCTAGACGCTACCCGCCACCCCCACATTCTCCTATTCCTGGTTCTTGAGCTGGCTTTCACCTCCTGTTCTGCTCTTACAGAGCCAACCAGGCACTTCTCCTTTGGCATTGCTTTGCTTTCTCTGCTCATTGGCAGCCAGAGTCCTTCAGTGAGAACCAACCCACGCGGACTTCCCCAGTACCACAGGGGCTGAAGGAAATATAGCTGTCCTCATATACTGTACTTCGTGAGTGTCTTCAGGGGAGAGAGAAAGCTCAGGGTCCCATGATACTGGGGAAGTCCACGTGGGTTGGCCTGATGTTGGCTCCCAGAACCAGTTCTGGGTGCCTGCTGAAGAGGAGAGGCATGTTCCCTGTGGAGACTGTGGGAGAGAGTAGAACCTCTCCCCAAAAAGTTAAACCAGCAGGTGTGCAAGAATGCATTGAATATCCTGTTGTGAATTGAGGCAGCCTCTGTTGTGCCCAAGCAAATTCAACCGTACCCAATTATTTGTCAAGATGGAAACAGTAATCTCCTTTTGATCTTACTGGAGTGGTTCACAGCAGAACCCATCATGAGAAAAAAGCGGTCTGGCACCAGGGCTGCAGAGTATGTGGCCCTCCCGATGTAGTTGAATTGCAACACCCTTCGGCCATCAGGAATGATGGCAGTTGCAGTTCAGTAACATCCAAAAGGGGACCCAGGACTCTTTTCCTGGGAGTACTTTTGGGAGAAAGAATTGGTTGGTGTAGACCAATGGCATTTCTGACCTGCTAGGACATTATAAATTTATTACAATCAAGGTTGCCACCTTCAGAGTAGCAGCCCAAGATGTACCATGGATTGGCATAGATGTCAGCAGCGGGGGGTCTGTTGTCCTAGTTGCCATTGTCCCTAACAGCCTATTGTGGTATATTATTTTATTAATATTTGGTTTTATTCCTTTATTTCCAACCTTTTATGAGGTTTTTTTCACATACACAAGTAAGATGTTTTAGCATCTATAAAGCTGTGCCACCCTGACCATAACAACAAAACTGATCACGTGCCATATCTGGAGGACTGCATATTCCACCATTTGACACAGGGGTGTAGCTACCACGACGGGCAAAATGAAGCCATTTTTCTTCCCAAATAAAAACCCTGCCTCCCCTATGAAGTTTTCCTTTGGTCCTTAAATTTCTAGCATTGCATAAATTAAAAGTTCAAGTGTTTAGGCATACAAAGGAAATGAAGTTTAGTCATCCAAAGAAAAAAGGCAGGCAAAATGACCCAGGGAATGCAAAACACAGCAGAGACAAGACTTCTAGGAGAGAATGATTTCCAGTCTCTCATTTTCTGCAATGTTAAAAATTTGGAGACTGAAGGAAAATTTCAAGTAAGGAAGGCAGAATTCTTATTGGGAAAGACAATGCCTCCAATTTGCCTTACACCTCCTGAGAGCTGAGAAGCTGCTTTGGATTTTTATATCAGATTCCACCTGTCTCCCAATTCTGTATTATCCACACTGGTTTTCTCCTCCTGCTTCTGGAACTGCAGAGTTGCTTCAGTGTGCAAAGAGTACTGCAAGCCTAAGCCATGCCTTGTGAGGCTTCCTGCATCCTCAGGTGACTATGTTACTTCAGAACCAGAGAAGACGACTGGGAAAGTGAAAGATCACTGCACCTCAGCACCCTCCGCAACCCTCTGTGCAGGGAGTGCAAGGAAGGAAATGACTCACCTGGCTTGGTTTTTGACCCCCCAAAAAGGATGAGATTCAAGGAGAGGGATGGGAGGATTGTCTGTGGTTGACTGTGAGTTCACGCATGCATGTGAGGGTTTAGAGCAGAGGCAGAAAACGTGCAGTCTAAAGACCATGAGTAGCCTCTGGTGCTCATTTTGTGGCCCTCCAGAGCACTGCTATTTCATTTTGGTTTTAAATAGCCAAAACTAGCTCAAATCTTCTGTCAAATGTAGTGGTTGTATAAAAAAACCCAAATTGCTCAAAATAGCAAAACTGAAAATGACGCTGCATCACTTCTGGTCATGTCCACAGTGCTAGTGTGGCCCCTTTATGGTGTATGGTGGTGATGGTGTAGGAGTAAAAATGCCGCCTCTCTGCAAAAATGCCCCCTCCTGTCCTGCCCACACATGCCATAATACCTGCTGCCTTGCAAGGCAGGCTCAAGAGGTCCTAACAGGGTAGCACAGAGTGATCCTGCACTTTCTGGAAAGACTAGATCTTGACCTCTTTGCATTGCATTGTCTCTCACAAGAGTCTGCTCCATATGTGTCTGTGCATGTCCGTGTCTATATGTGAGTGAGAGTGAATTGCAGCTTAGGCTGACACGAAAATAACCCAAGCTAACTGTTTGGCTCACAGCTATAAAATCATGGAGGTGCAGGGGAATGGGTGGTGGCTAGGAAGAATAAGGGAAGTGGGTCGGTGGGGGTCCCATCCTCTATGAATCATCGCCTTGACCAACCTCCTCTTCCTATTTCATGGGGATCAGGGTTGCCATGGGTCTCTTGGCAGCCCTTTTTGTGTTGTAGGTAAAAATAGCTCTGCTCTGTCCACAGCTGCTTCCATTCCAGACCTCATTGGGATGGCCAGAGCAGGCCCATTTGAAGGCTTTTATTTCCTAGAAGCTGGCCTTGGGCAAGAGTTCAAGCCAGAGCCCCTCTTGGCGGCTGTGTTGTCTTTCCACTTTGGTAACTTGTGGGCTGCCAAGAGCCATATGCAACAGCTGAGCCGGCTGTGAAAACCGTGGCAGGCCAGGCCCCCCAGTTCTCCATGACCTCTCCGGAGATCAGTCTAAATTTAACCCCTGCTGTGTCTGGCTTAGGCATTTTTCTGGAAGGACTCTTCTTTTGGGGAGATGTGGAGGCATGTGTTGGGAGGCAGAGGTGGAGAAAACCCCTTTTCATGTACTAGAACTATTTTGAGATGCAGTTTTAACCTCTTGTCCTGTTCATGTTTCCTATTTCCCAACTCTACCCTGCATGACTTAGAATGCCCTTCTCTCAGTCTAGAAACATGGGAGGTGCAGGGCCTTCTCAGTGGTTGCCTCCCAGGCCCTGCAGTTCTCTCTCTAGAGATGCTAGACTGGCACCCGGCAAGGTGTCAGGCTGGTATCAGGCAAAGAATTTTTTGCTTTCAACAGTGCTTCAGGAAAAGGCTTTTAATAATGTCATGTATTGTCAGTTTTTGTTTTTGCTTTTTAATGGACATGCTTTTCTTTTGCTTTTAAATCTATTGATAATAATATTTTAATACTGGTAGGATCCTAGTTATGTGCATTTTTATATGTATCTGTCTTTTATGTCTGTAAACCTCTTTGATTCACCTTAGGGTTGCCATGAGTCAGCAATGATTTGAAGGCATACCATCACAACCACAACAAAAGCCTCTTTGAATCCTAGGGCTAGGAAGAAGGCAGGATATAATCAAATCCTGATGATGATGGTGGTGATGATGGTGGTGGTGGTGGTGGTGGTGGTGGCATATTTCAGTTAACAAACCCTTTGATGAAAAAAATTCTCCTTTTTACAAAGTCTTTTTATGCCCCCCCCCCCCCCAATTCCCTTTTCTTCCTTTTCCTCTGTCCAGCTGGAATTGTGATTTTTAAACCAACATCAGTATTGGGAGGGTAGTGATAAAGGAGGGCTGGAAAAACAGACACTGTTGGGTTCATAGATGTATGTCTTTGGCCATGAAAAAAAATTTCATAAGACAAGTGGAAACTGATGGAAGAAAGGCATCCCTGGATATATTTTGGAAGAAGCCTCCAAGTGGTCTCCAGAAGGTTCAAAATGTTTCTACTATGCAAGTCTTTACTGGCCAGGTTGCTTCATATTTCCCATGGGCATATCTTTAGTTTGCCTTAAAAGCTTGCTTAGTGATTTGTGATTTAGTAAGAATCTCTCCCTATTCTTCCCATTTTATTTCTGTTTCTGGTACCAAATTGTCCTGTTAAAGGTGTTTGAATTGTTTTATGCATTTATACCCTGCCTTCCCCCCATTGTACCTTATGAAAGTAATAGTAGAGCAAATCATGCCCAGGAGTGCATCAACTTGGTTAACTGAGGTATACCTGTAATGATAATGACGATGTGTACGGACGATGCTGTGGGTCTAACACGCCACCTTTCTTTCTTCTGCTCCCACCTTGCAGGCCTTGTGTGGCTGCACTGTGAATATTCCCACTGTGGACGGGCGCGTCATCCCCCTGCCCTGCAACGATATCATCAAACCAGGCACTGTGAAAAGACTGCGTGGCGAGGGGCTGCCCTTCCCAAAGGTTCCCACCCAACGGGGAGACTTGATCGTAGAGTTCAAAGTCCGCTTCCCAGACAGAATAGCCCCGCAGACCAGACAGATCCTCAAGCAACATCTTCCTTGCTCCTAGAGTGTGTGGGGCAGAAGGCCCTCCCTCCCTCGCCCGCCCGCCCATCTGGCCACCAGCCTGCCTGCTCGCCTTCCGGGCACTGACGCTTCACATGCCCTTGTGTGTTGCGGCACACTTGGCCTCCACCGTACACAGGGTCCAGCTGTGTCTTCACTGCCAACCGCACACCCGCGTTTTGCAAGAGATTCTCTGGCCGGGCTTGCTCTCATTCTCTTTCCCTCTGGGAGCCTGGCCCATGGCCAGTGGCTCTCTTCTGAGCCTGGTGTACCTGCTTTGTGGGAGCTTTTGGCCTCTCTCATCTGCCCTTCTGTCACTTCTGGAGGGTTTTTGCTTTACAGAGTCTGACTATCGAACAACAGGTGGTGTTCAGCGTTGCAGAACACCAGTGTAAATAGAACTCAGAACAGTGTCACTCCTGTTTCCTCCACATGGCTGCGATGTTCAGACTGTTCTTCGCTCTGGGTCTTGGCTGGAACAGCAGGCAGACCCTGGTCTTTGAGCAGGACAAGTCCAAATCTGGACTCCAGATATCCAGTCTCCCTTTTTTGCTGGACTTTAGCTCTGTGGAGCCCGCCTCCCTCTCTGGCTCCATCACCTCTGTTGACTCTGTGCAAAGCCAAACCAGGCCCTGATCCACTCTTCGGGGATGCCTACTCACACTGCCAAGCTGTCTTGACTTTATTTTGTCACCCTAAAATGGCAGACTCAAGGAGAGAACTAGCTGCACCTGACATCACTTTTGCTGGCCTTGTTTGACTGATGGTTCCTGATTTTACTTTAATAGAAACCTCTTAAGAACCAATCCCTGTCCCATTTTGGGGTTTCCAGCGTGGTTCGTTCAAGCTGGGGAATGTGTATGTGTGTGAGAGAAAAACAGGTTGTTTCCTTGCAACATGCAAGAGCGGAAGGGAGATGATGATGGCGTTTCAGAGCCAGGGGCTGGGAGGGAGGGTTTTGGCTGCTACTTAGAGGTTTGGTCAGGCTGTGTTTATGTGTGAATAAGGGCTAAGCCAGGGTGGGCAGGATGGTGAGCTCTGCTTGAGTGATGCTGTATTTAAAGGCTGCATTATTGTCATTATTATTATTTTTTAAAAACCACTTTCCACAGGGAAATTTTTCAAGAAATATTTCTTATCCTTGCTGGCAGAACATTGTTCCCCATACAAGGAGCAACTTTGTGAAGTGAAGTGAAGTGATGCCAGGCCTGACTTCAGAAGGGTTTGAAAAAAGCACCTTTCTCTTCTCCCTCTCCCTCTCCTGCAGTTAAGATCTAGTGCCAAAAGGACCCTCCACAGGATTCCCAACTTTCCATTTTGTATTTGAGCTAAGATATTGATTCTGACTTGAAACGGGAAGACTCCTTCAGGGTCTCTCTTGGGCCTAAGGTGCTCAGGCTCTTTCCCGGTGTCTTATGGCCCCAGCTTCAGCTGGGTTTTGGGAGCTAACTTTTTAAAGCTGTCTCAACTTGTATCCGGGAGTGTCCCAGATGTGCAGAGCACTTCCTGTATAGCTGTACAAAACCTTAACATGTCAGTGCTTCAGATGGGCAGGTATTTCACCCACCCCCAAAGAAGATTACAACTGTTAAGCAGTGTTGAATTTAACAACCAGTTTGAATGGTTAAGACAATGCCTTCTTTTCCAGACCCCTCCGACACATTTCTTTTTAAATAGAAAAAGGTAGGCTGGCGATGCTGGGTCAGGCCAGGGAGGGTGGAGGCGGCCACGGCACCGTTGGGGTTTTTTCTCCGTTTCAGGGAGACCCCAAGTGGTTTTATAGCTTTTTTTTTTTCTTCTTTTGTAATGTCCTGTATTAATATTTAAGAAATAATAAAAGTATTTTAAAAATAGTTGGTCTGGTGGGATCTGTGTATTTATTTATTTATTTATTTATTCTGTTTATACCCTGCTCTCCCGCCTTCCCACCACCAAGGTACTGAAGGCAGCTTACAAAAATTAAAATATATATTTACTAAAACGTGACCTGCAAAAGTTAAAAACAACAAATATTGCTAAAAGCCTTTGCAGTCAGCTCTCCATATCCATGAATTCTGCATCCACTATCCACAGCTTGAAAATATCGCCCCTCCCCCAAAACAAACCTTAATTTTGCAATTATATAAGGGGTGCCATTTTACTACACCATTGTATTTAATGGGACTTGAGCATCCACATATTTTCATATCCATGTGGTGTCCTGGAATCAAATCCCACTGGATACCAAGGGCCTACTGTACTTAAAACAGTTTAAAATAATTTTAATACATAAATATAAAAATACAGGATAAAAACACACCACTATCCCCACTATTCCACCATATGACTGAAAAACAACAACAATTGAAGGTCTGCCCAAAAAAGAACACGCTAATCTGCCAGTGAAAAGAAAAAAAGTTAGAAGCCAACTAGACCTCCCGTGGCAGAGTTCCTGAGCCCTGGGAGCAGCCACCAAGAAGGCCCTATCTGCTGTTTTCTGTACCACAGGTACCTGCGATGGTGACGGAATCAGGACAAAGCCTTCTCCTGAAGATCTTAAAACTCAAACATGCTTATATGGGGAGATAGGGTCTTTTGGAGAGTCAGGATCCAAGCCACAGTAGGGCTTTGAATTCTTCTTGAACAAGATGCTATTCACCAGCACTTTGAATTCTTCTTGAACGAGATGTTATTCTGGATATGTCCTGGAAGGGCTGTATAAAACCTACAGAATCTGGGAGGACGTTGTAGAAAAGAATTCCATCAAGACTCCCCCCCCCCCCCCATACCCTCCAATGGTCCCAATTTGGCAGGGATAGTTTCAATTAATCATGAGCCAACAGTGTGATGCAGCAGCTAAAAAAACAATGCAATTCTAAGCTGAATCAATAGAAGTATTACATCAAGGGAAGTGATAGTACCACTCTATTCTGCTTTGATCAGGCCTCACCTTGAATACTGTGTCCAGTTCTGGGCACCACAATTCAAAAATAATGTTGAGAAGCTGGAGCGTGTCCAAAGGAGGGCCACTAAAATGGTGAAGGGTCTGGAGACCCCCAAGCCCTATGAGGAGCAAATTAGGGAGCTGGGAATGTTTAGTCTGGAGAAGTGAAAGTTAAGAGGTGAGAAGATAGCCCTGTTTAAATATTTGAAGGGGTGTCACATTGAGGATGGAGCAAGCTTATTTTCTGCTGCTCCAGAGATTAGAACACAGAACAACGGATGCAAGCTATGGGGAAAGAGATTCCAGTACTTCAACAGGGCCATCATACCACCTTTCAACCATCTGTTCTCCAGGCTAAACATACCCAGCTCCCTAAGCCTTTCCTCATAGGGCATGGTTTCCATACCCTTCACCATACAGCTGGAAGAGACCACAAGGGCCATCCAGTCCAACTCCATTCTGCCATGCAGGAACCTTTCAGACTCTGTTTAAAGACCTCCAAGGAAGGAGACTACATCACTCTCTGAGGGAGTCTGTCAGGAAGTTCCTCCTAATGGTGAGGGGGAATCTCTTTTCTTGGAGATTGCATCTATTGTTTTGTGTTCTAGTCTCTGGAGCAGCAGAAAACAAGCTTATTCCCTCCTCAATATGACATCCCTTCAAATATTTAAACAGGGCTATCACATCACCTTGTAGCCAAGAGCCTAGTTGGGAAATTATACTATTAGCTCAAATTGCGAGATGGGTCGGCTGCAACAACCCTGTGAGGTTGCCTCCTGCTGTGTATACTAAGAAGACCAGGGTTCCAAGAAATTGAGCAGAGACAGGCTTGTCTAATTAATATCTACTTTATTAAAAGGAAAAGACAGTCACACAGTGCACTTACACACACACATACATACAAGGCTAAGGAAAGTCAGTAGTTAGCATTGGGGATAGTTTGAGGCTTGATTAAGTTGGGTAATGCTTACCAAAGTGTAGATTCTCCTCTGGGAGCCGAATGCGTGAGAGTGGGTCTGGGACAAGTCCACTCCACAATGTGGGTTTGAGCGGGGTTTGTTGGTATCCAGGTTCAGAGATCAGACTGACGTGGAGTATGGAGACGACTTCAACTGGCACACTGAGTGCCTAAAACTGGGAGTTTTTATAGGGGAAAAACCGCTTCTGGCAAAGGTGCTTAATGGTGGACTGAACAATAGGGTCTGATGGTCTTAAGAGGATTAATCTATTGTGGAAGCAACCTGAGAAATGGTATCAAGATATCAAGATTTCTGAGGAAGAGGGGAGTCAGCGGATTAAGGAGGACAAACATTACACCTCCTAATGGCTAGGTGATGATCCCATTGCGACTTCCTAGACTATCTGGTCACAATATTTGCTGAGAGGGGATTTCCCCTTGAGGCAGTGAGTCTGTGACCTCTTGCTTCACCTTACAAGATTAAACCAGCAGCCAGGGTTCATCTAGGGGTCATATAAATGGATATCATTTATGCCATGATTTTATACAGGGCACTTCCGGTAACAACCTCTTAACCTTCTCTTCTCCAGGCTAAACATCCCCAGTTCCCTAAGGTGTTCCTCATAAGGCATGGTTTCCAGACCCTTCACCATTTTAGTTTGGACACGCTCCAGTTTCTCAACATCCTTTTTTAATTGTGGTGCCCAGAACTGGACACAGTTCAGGAGTCCCAACATGAGCCAACAGTGTGATGCAGCAGCTAACAAGGCCAATGCAATTTTAGGTTGCAACAATAGAAGTATAGCATCTAGATCAAGGGAAGTAATAGTGCCACTCTATTTTGCTTTGGTCAGGCCCCACCTGGAATATTGTGTCCAGTTCTGGGTACCACAATTCAAAAAGGATGTGGAGACACTGGAGCGGGTCCAAAGGAAGGACACCTAAGTTCTAATATACTGCCTGCTCCAAGAATATGGAAGTCAAATAATAGATATAATAATGGAAAATTAATATCATCAACATAATTAATAAAATAATATTAATAAAAGTAGAAAGAGGACAAATGTAAATTTTATTAAAGAAGGGAAAAGAAATTTAAGGAGGCAGAATACAATCTGCTGAGAAAGAAATATATCCATCCATGAATGGAATTATAATAAAGAAGAGGATGTTAAAGATAGGAAGGTAAAAGAAAGCTGTAGAAGGTAAAGTAAGTGTATGAAGGTGAGATGCAGGATGAGAAGACAAAAAGGAAGAAAGGTGGAAAAAGAAAGAGGAAGAAGTGAAAGGAGTGGAAGTAAGAGTTAAGTAGGAAGAAAGAGATGGAAAGGAAAATAAGGGAGTGGGTTTTAGGAAAAGGCTGGAAGAAGAAGAGAATTAAGAGAAGATATAATGGCTAACAGCATTTGGATATATACTGTGGATACACACGTCTAAATTTAGATGTAGGTTAATACATTCAGACTATAGATTTTTACATAACTTATATTACATAAAGCTAGAATATCATTAAGAGATGTCAAAAGGATGGAAGAGAAAGGTGCAATCATCTATGAGCAGCCTCTTATAATAATTTATAAAGGATGTACAAGTATGGTGATATGATGGAAAGCAATCGGAATAGAAAAACTGAAGTTATGTAAAGAGGCAGAGAAAGGAAAGTCACATTGACAAATGTGTAAAGGACAGTGTATGAGAAAAGGACAATAAGTATGAACATGAATAAAGGGTTTTTTTTAAAAAGTTGTTTCCAACCTATGGAGATCTTAAGGCAAACCTATTGTGGATTTTTCCTTAGCAATTTTCTTCAGAGGGGCATTGCCATTGGCATCCTCTGAGGCTGAGACAGTGTGACTTGCCCAAGGTCACCCAGTGGATTTCATGGCCAGGCTGGGATTCGAACCCTGGTCTCCAGAGTTGTAGTCCAACACTCAAACCACTACACCAGGCTGTATTGATGTATTGGTGTATTGATCACTGCACCAGGGTGGCTCTCCCCACAATAATAGGGTTGAGTATTAATATTTGGGTCAGGACGCCCTCTTGTGGCTAGAGGGGAGAATGATGCAGTATATTTATGCAGTATGTAGTGCTGTTATTGTTGTTGTTGTTATTTCATTCATGTATATTCTCTCCATAATGGCACTCAAGACAGCTAACAACATTTTAAAAACAATACAGACTAAAAACACTAGAAAAGGTAAATGAAAATATTAGATATACAACTGAACAACCACATTAAAAATATTAAAATACATTAAAAATAATAAAAAACACATTTTCCTTACTCTCTTAGTGTCATAGGCTCAGGAAGTTGGAAGGGACCCCCAAGTCCAACCCCTTCTGCCATGCAGGAATACAGGATGGAGCAAGCTTGTTTTCTGCTGCTCCAGAGACTAGAAGGCGGAACAATGGATGCAAGCTTCAGAAAAAGAGCTTCCACCTAGACATTAGGAGGAACTTCCTGACAGTAAGGGCTGTTCGACAGTGGAACACACTCCCTTGGAGTGTAATGGAGTCTCCTTCCTTGGAGGTCCTTAAGCAGAGGCTGGATGGCCATCTGTCGGGGATGCTTTGATGGAGAATTCCTGCATGGCAGGGGGTTGGGCTGGAAGGCCCTTGGGGTCTCTTCCAACTCTATGATTCTATGATCAAATCACTCCCTATGACAGAAGGCCATCCAGCCTCTGTTTAAAAACCTCCAAAGAAGGAGACTCTATCACTCTCCGAGGAAGGAGTGTGTTCCACTGTTGAACAGCTTTTACTATCAGGAGGTTCTTCCTAATATTGAGGTGGAATCTCTTTTCCTGTAGCATACATTGCTCTGTGTCCTATTCTCTGGAGTAGCAGAAAATAAGCTTGCTCCCTCCTCAATATGGCATCCCTTTAAATATTTAAACAGGGCTATCATATCACCTCTTAACTGTTACTTCTCCAGGCTAAACATACCCAGTTCCCTAAGTGTTTTCTCTTAAGGCATGGTTTCCAGACCTGCCACCATTTTAGTTGCTCCCTTTGGACACGCTCCAGTTTCTTAACATCCTTCTTGAACAGTGGTGCCCAGAAATGGACACAGGACTATTCCAGGTGGAGCCTGACCAAAGCAGAATAGAACTATTACTTCCCTTGATCTAGACACTGCAATTCCATTGATGCAGCCTAGAATTGCATTGGCCTTTTTAGCTGCTGTATCACATTGTTGACTCATGTTTAGTTTGTTGTCTACTAAGACTCCTAGATCGCTTTCACATGTCCTGTTGTCAAGCCACATGTCCCCCAATCCCCATCCTATGTGCATTTTATTTCTCCCTCTTGTAAGATGTGTATCCTCGATTTCCATTACACAGTGAGAAATGGTGAAGACCAATAGCATTTCAAATAAGCATGCTAGCCAAGACAGCAAGGCTAGAATGTGTTCCTCTACATGCCAGCCCCATGTTATCAGCTCTAATCGTCCTCTTGGGAGTGGATTTGGGTGGAATTCCTGCAAAGAGTGATGGCACGGACCCTGGTTGCTCTACCATCTCCGCCAGAAGAAAGGTGAGTCCAGTCTCCCATTGCTATTTTGAACAAGATGGTAGCCAAAACATGCAAAGCCCTGAGCCGAAATATCTGACTGCAGCCCCACAGCATCATGGATTATGTGGCATTTCCAGTCCCATTTACTTAGAAGTAAGCAAGCCAGCATGGTGTAATGGTTTGAACGTTGGACTCTGGAGACCAGAGATCAAATCCCAGTTTGGCCATGGAAAGAAACCCTCTGTTTGACCTTGGGTATGTTACAATCTCTCAGCCTCAGAGGGTGGCAATGGCAAAATCCCCTTTGAAGAAACATGCCAAAAAAACCCCTAAAACGGCCTTAGGGTTGCCATAAATCAGAAACAGCTGGAAGATAACAACAAGAAGAAACTGCTTGGAATTAACTGGAGGTGATGCATGAGGGTAGTAAGTATAAGTATGTTGGCAGCTTGAATTTTGCTTACAGAGTGGGTCCCAGTCCTTTGCCTTCTCATTTTTGCAATTGTTTTAAGGGTGGGAAAGCAAGTTGGAAGAATGGGTTTGACAAAGGCTACTCAGGGCATATTGAGCAGCCTAATAAAGGTATCAGTTTTGTGGATTTTGGATGTTATTGCACTTTGTAATAGGTCATGTCATCCATCTAGACGAGTGGTCACTTGGATAAATCTGGCAAAATATCCCAAAACTATCCAGGGGTCACCAGCTCCTCTCTGAAGAGTTCCAGTTTCCTTCTGTGTCCTCCATGGCATTTATCTGATCAGAAGTCTCCAGCCGAGTTTGAAAACCGTACTTTCAAAAGCAAGAGAATTTTGGATGCTGCTGTCCAAATAAAGGAGTAATTCCAAGCTCTGGACTTGATAGGCTTCAAACCATGCTTTGGAGTATTAAATTATTCTAATGCTTTCTGCTGTTCCAGTTTAACTGGGTTTTTGCACTGTTTCACTGATGGGAAAGTAAGATGGAAGAAAGGGCTTGATGAAGGCTACTCAGGGAGTGCTGAGGAAGCCTGCGCCTATTGTGTCTTGGAAAGGAGCATCTTCCAGCCTCCTCTCCTAGCCGGCCAACTTCACCTGCTCCCTATTTGGTCCAGCAACTGGCCCTGAGCTCAGCTGGCTGCAATCTCTGCTCTGGAGCAAGCCCATGCAAGCATCCTCTGGCCCACCAGAGGTGTGGTCTTCACCACTTCTCAGTACTTAAAAGGTTTCTCTGGGGGCTCCAGCTGCTTTGCAAGGGGAACCTGGGGGCAGAGGTAAGGGGGTGCTTCAGGCCCACCTATTTTGGAATGAGGAGCTGGCTGGTACAGATGGGGAAAGAAGGCTGCACCTCTTGAGTTATTGGCTCTTGTGTAGCTCTCAGAGGTGTAGAACAATGTGGAAAGGCAGCCAGATGCAAAAAGGAAGGGGCTATGAAAGCACAGAGGATGGGACAGGTGGATCTGAGCATGGGTCTGGGTTTTGATTTTTAGTATAAGTGAGGGAAGGGAGACTGAAAACCAGAGAGGGGTCTATGTCCTGCCAACCTGGTTGTTACTCTGTGGAAGAGTATCTACTTCCAGAATCCTTTCCAGGCATCTCCAGCTGAAACCATGCTTTGGAGTATTAAATTAGAATAGACTGCTTTCTGCTGTTCCAGCTTAACGGTGTTTTTGCACTTGCTGTGTACATGGGTTATAAAAAAAAAGCAACTTTCAATGAGAAGGTTTTGCTTCTTCCCCAAGAAACCTGTTGGGCTCAAAAGCACCTCTAAGGCGGTGCTTACTCTGGTGCCACAACAAACTGCACTTCCCAGAATTCCATAGTATTGAGCCATGGCAGTTAAAGTGGTGTCAAATTGGATTATTTCTGCATTGCGGATGCAGCCCTTCTATTTGCATTTTTTCCAGTTCCTCAAGTGGCTCACTATTTTGCAGCCTCTCTGCATTGATCCCAGCTGTGGGGGAAGAACATGAACAATGGCTCACCCATCAGGATCCTGGTTTTTGGTCCAGATTATTCTGGGAAAACTACCCTCGCTGGGCACCTTCTCTACAAATGTGGCAAGCTTGGGCCAGAGATGAGAGAGACCATTCGGAAACAGGTACCTATTGATCCACCACCAAGATGTTCAATTGGTTAGTCTGTCTTTGCACAAAATGTTAATCTAGGCTTTGATCCCTTCCTTTCTGGATGTGTGGGAGTTGCAGTTCAATCGTGGAGTTTATCAGACAACGTAATTGGAAGTATAATCTAATAGCAATCTGAACACAAACATGGGGTTTCACATTATTGCGCATTAAAGTATCTCACGCAATTTTGGGCAAAAGGGAAGTCATTCTGAATGCAATCATGGGTTTTATGTTATTTCGTATTAAAGCATCTCACGCAATTTCGGGCAATGGGGGGGTCATTTTCGGTTAATGGGAAGTCATTCTGAACACATTCCGAACACAATTGGAATTCACGTAAATTCGTTAAACTAGCAAATTCCCGTGAATTCGAATTAGCTCCAATTGGCTCCATTCGAAATAAAGAGAAATTCCTCCTGTCTGATAAACTCCCATGTTTAAAAAGCCACAGGTCCCCAGCCACGCCTTAAGCAGGGGACTCTGACTGGGGACCTGTGGTCTTTTGAATGGTTGGACTCCAACTCCCCCACAGCTCTAGCCTACATAAAGAAAGTCAAAGCATCATGGGAGCTGCAGTTGACAAATATGGGAAGGCCCTCGACTGTCCACTCCTTACTTGAAATGTGTGAGAAAGCCTCCAACATTTTTTTAAAATGGTACATCAAGGTTTGATCTGATGGGGAGAAAGGAGCAAAGCTTGGAGGAAATTGCCTCTTTTGCAAAGAAATAGGAGGTCAGAGTCCTAGAGAGAGACCCCAGGCTGTGGGGCACAATAAGGTTTATCACACTAGAGCGCAAACAGGATTTAAACAGGATTTAAACAGGAATTAAACAGGAAATGCCCTATGTTAAACATAAGGCATGTTAAATGCCCTATGTTAAACATAAGGCAATTCCTGTTTAATTCCTGTTTAATTCCTGTTTAATTCCTGTTTAATTCCTGTTTAATTCCTGTTTAATTCCTGTTTGCCCTCTACAGTCAGCCCAGCCCAGCCCTTTCTTTCAACTTTCTGACTAAGGACTTTATCGCATGGGGAAAATTGGGGGTTTAAACAGCGAAAATCATGTGAAAATTGTGCAATCCCGATTACTATTTTCACACAACGTCACGTCAAGTGTCATTATCCCGGGAATAAATAGGCAATAAACAGTAACAACTCATTCATAGAGAAATTATTGCAGCAACTGCCCTCAGAGGAAATGTTGCAATGTTAAGGGATCATAGAATCATAGAATCATAGAGTTGGAAGAGACCACAAGGGCCATCCAGTCCAACCCCCTGCCATGCAGGAACTCCAAGTCAAAGCATCCCTGACAGATGGCCATCCAGCACCTCTGCTTAAAGACCTCCAAGGAAGGAGACTCCACCACCCTCCGAGGGAGGTGTTCCACTGTCGAACAGCCCTTACTGTCAGGAAGTTCCTCCTAATGTTGAGGTGGAATCTCTTTTCCTGCAGTTTGCATCCATTGTTCCTCGTTCTAGTCTCTGCAGCAGCAGAAAACAAGCTTGCTCCCTCCTCAATATGACATCCCTTCAAATATTTAAACAGGGCTATCATATCACCTCTTAACCTTCTCTTCTCTAGGCTAAACATCCCCAGTTCCCTAAGGCGTTCTTCATAGGGCAAGGTTTCCAGACCCTTCACCATCTTAGTTGCCCTCCTTTGGACCCGCTCCAGTTTCTCCACATCCTTTTTGAATTGTGGTGCCCAGAACTGGACACAGTATTCCAGGTGGGGCCTGACCAGAGCAGAATAGAGTGGCACTATAACTTCCCTTGATCTAGAAACTATACTTCTATTGATGCAGCCTAAAATTGCATTGGCTTTTTTAGCTGCCGCATCACACTGTTGACTCATGTTCAGCTTATGGTCTACTTGGACTCCTAGATCCCTTTCACATGTTGATGATTTTGAACAGGAAATATAAAAAGTCAAGGCATCATGGGAGCTGCAGTTGATAAATATGGGAAGGTACTTAGCTGACCACTTCTTACTGAAGATGTGTGCAAAGCGGTCCCAGCGTGTTTTTTTATTTAAAAAATTGGTACTGCTGATAGACTCATAGCGTTGGAAGAGATACCAAAGAGCTATCCAGTTCAACCGTTTCTTCCACGCAGGAATCCACACTCAAAGCACTCCTGAGTCCTGACAGATGGTCGTCATCTGCTTCATAATCTTCAAAGAAGGAGACTCCACTCCACTCCAAGGCAGAATCTTCCACTGTTCAGCAACTTTTATTCTCAGGACATTCTTCCTAATGTTGAGGTGGAATACTTTTTCCTGTAGCTTGCATCTATTATTCCAGGTCCTATTCTCTTGCTTCAACCTCCATATTCTCTATTCATCCTATTATACTTTGGTCAGGCCTCACCTGGAGTCCTGTGTCCAGTTCTGGGCACCACAATTCAAAAAGGATGTTGAGAAGCTGGAGTGTTTCCAGAGAAGGGTGATCAAAAGAGTACAGGTTTTGGAAACCATAAATCCCTATGAGGAGAGACTTAGGGAGCTGGGTATGTTTAGCCTGGAGAAGAGATGGTTAAGGGGTAAGTTAGGTAACATAATAACCGTGTTTAAATATTTGAAGGGATGTCACATTGAGAATAGAGCAAGCTTATTTTCTGCTGCTCCAGATAACAGGAAACGGAGCAATGGATTCTAGCTACAGGAAACGAGATTCCACCTAAACCTTATGAAGAACTTCCTAATGGCAAGAAGATGCTGTTCTCTTGGAGTGTGGTGGAGTCTCCTCCTCTGGAGGTTTTAAAAGAAAGGCTGGATGACTATCTGTCCCAGGGCGGGCTTTGATGGTGTTTTCCTACATGGTAGAATAGGGTTGGACTGGATGGCCCTTGGGATTTCTTCCAACTCTATGGCCTATTCTAGATTGGCAAAAAGAAGTGTGTTCATGGCTGCATGAAACTCTAGCCTTTAGATGAGAAAAAGGGAAAGTGTGCCATGAAAATGCTTTTTTTGCGTTTTAGGGGAGAAGAAGCGCATTTAAAAAGGTGCTGGTTTTCCCAGCTTCTTTTTTAAAACCTGCGGAACAGCGCAGCTCCATCTAAAGGCTGTGGTGCAGCTGCTAAGCATCAAGGAAAAGGCAACTTCATGTCACACTTTCCTGCCAATCTAGAAAGCTCCAATGATTCTATGAAGTTTTTCCACGATTAATGGCAAAATTACTAAAAGAATACTAAATTGTTGCAAAGTTACGGGGGTATTTATTGTTAGTCATACCTGAGTGTCTTCTTTGACCCCTAGAAGCCGGATATTAATAAAACAAGAAATCACCACCACCCTCAGCACTTTATGTCACTGACTGTGTTCCTCTCTCCTTCTTTGTATAGAAGGAAGATGAAGGCAAGGAGCCAAACCAGTGGGCAGCGTCACTTTGTGTCAAGGATAGTGACATGTTTTTCTTTCCGCGGTTCTACAAAAGCCCCAAATATGAAGTCATCATTGCCGACTCTACATCCATCAGCTTTTTCCCTGGTGGACATCAGGTAGGTGTCTGTCCCAGACAGCAAACAGCTGCAGAGAAATTTCGGGATGCACAAAGTTTTAAAAAGTACAAATATGTTGCAAAAATAGAATTATTAATTGTCATAAAATATCTTCGACAATTGGGATAAGGAAAGCAACAACAGAGCAATACCTTGTGTAGACAGAAAATTAAAATTGTATGTGTTTTAACTTTTTAATTTTTAAAAAATTGCTGGGCAAAGAGGGATGGTGTCATTAGGTGCCCAAAAGATCACTAGGTGGGTGTCAAGTTTGGGTTTGCACCACAGAAAAGGCCCTTTTCCTTTGCAAGGACATAGTGTATGCCTACATTTTGTTAGTCAATAGAGTAAATCAAATTGAGTCTCAACAAGGAGACCCAACAGATCTCCAGGTATGGCCTTGAGTCTCATGGGACTAGTCTACACATAAGTGTACTATGCAAACTGGTGCACATTTTTGCACATTCACATTGATAGCTAATTATCTTCACTTTCCTAAGCAAATTTGCATGTATTCACATCTATTCACCACCCATCAGCTGAAAATGTGCAGCGGTCCAAATGCTTGCAAAGCAGGTGGATGGCCAAATGTACAATAATGCACATATCTGTAACTTTCAATGGAAACTTCGGTAAAAACTGCAAAGACTTTTCCTGCTGTGTTTAAGGAGTTTTTTGCTCCCTCTCTGCAAACTCCTTCAAATCACACATGGCCAGATAACATTCTTTTCAACTGGAATGAGGAGTATAGTATTTTAAACATGTACAGATGGCCATTCAACCTCTGTTTGAAAACCTCCAAAGAAGGAGACTCCATTACACATACTCTGAGGCAGATTCTTCCATGGATGAACAACTCCTTTTTTTAGGACGTTTTTCCTGCTGTTGAGGTGGAATCCCTTTTCCTGTAGATTGAACCCATTGCTCCATGTCCCAGTCTCTAGAGCAGCAGAAAACAAGCTTGCATGAAAAGACAGAACATTAAAAAATCAACACTGTTCCAAAACACACTGCAGAGATAATCCAATTTGAGACTGAACTACCCTGGCTCAGTGGGAGGGAAATCTGGGAACTGTAGTTTTGTGAGCTATTTAGCCTTCTCTGTCAGAGAACTCTGCTGCCACAGTTCCTAGGATTCCCTACCACTGAGCCAGAGCAGTTAAAGCAGTGTCAAACAGGATTATTTCTGCAGTGTGTTTTGGACCACTGTTAAAAAACCATAAGTCACTTCCCTAGAGCCTGACAGAAAAGGAAAGTTTCCACTTGCTGACAGAAGAGCAAGGAGGGAACTGTCTTAGCTTCCCAGAGAAGGAGTTCAAAGTATGGGAGCAACCACCAAGAAGGCTTTGATCAGGCCTCACCTGGAGTACTGTGTCCAGTTCTGGGTACCACAATTCAAAAAAGATGTTGAGAAGCTGGAGTGTATTCAGAGGACAGCCACCAAAATGGAAACCATACCTTATGAGGAAAGACTTAGGGATCTGGCTATGTTTAGCCTGGAGAAGAGACAGTTAAGAGGTGATATGATAGCCCTGTTTGGGTATTTGAAGAGGTGTCATATTGAGGATGGAGCAAGCTTGTTTTTTGCTGCTGCAGAGAATAGCACATGGAGCAATGGATGCAAGCTGCAGGAAAAGAGACTTCTCTAAAACGTTATGAGCTGCCTGACAGTGAGAGACAGTGGAACACCTTCCCTTGGAGTGTGGTGGAGTCTTCTTCTTTGGAGGTTTTTAAACAAAGGCTGGGTGGCCATCTGTCAGGGATACTTTTATTGTGAGTTTCTGCATGGTAGGGAGTTGGACTGGATGGCCCTTGTGGTCTCTTCCAACTCTGATTCTGTGATTCTAACATCCTGCTTCCTTTATTTCCACCAAATGAGCCTGAGATAGTAGTGGGGCAGGGAGATGTGCCTCTCCTGAAGATCTTAGAGTGCACACAGACAAACAAAAAAACCCAGCTTCATTTATATACCGCTTCATACCACCTAAGCAGCGTCTAAGCAGTTTACAACTGTAAGCTACTTGTCCCCAGCAAGCTGGGTACTCATTTTAGCAACCTCGGAAGGGTGCAAGCCTGAGTCGAGCTTGAGCCCTTTTGCTGGTATTGAACATTGTGGTTTTGAGTGAGTGGCTGCAGTACAGGCATTTAACCACTGCGCCACCAGGACTCATAGAGGAAGGTATGTTGCTTCAAATAGCCGGGACCCAAGCTGTATAGGGCTAACTCAAAGCAAACCCTTTTCCTTTCCATACCAGGCAGTGTGTGCGGTGTTACTGGTTGCTGCTTCTCAGTGGGAGTTTGAGACCTCCCAGGATGTGATCCAGAAGCAACTCTTCTCCATCAGCCACCTGGGAGTGAAGCATATGGTGGTCTGTGTGAACAAGATGGACCTGACGCAGCCGCCTTACAGCCAGCAGCGCTATGACTTCATAAAGCAGGAGATCAATTCCTGCATCCAGGACATGGAAAGAGATGGCTTCACTATGGGCACTGTGGATTTTCTTCCCATATCAGCCTTGGCTGGGGACAACCTGCAGGAGGCCAGTCCCCAGGTAGGAGGGAAATCTGTTTGTGTGTGTGTATTTGGGCAAAGAGGGCAGCATCCACTGCTGAAAGCAAAGGTGGCATGTGTGTATAAACTCCAAATCTGTTAAAACTTCAATGTTCAAGGCTCAGTTTCCAAACAGCTAGATTTGGACAGGGCAGTATTTGAACTATGTTGGAAAAGTTGTACAATTGCACAAAATGAAATCTAGGACAAGGAATCTTATTCCTTTGACAGATGTGTTGAGTGGTTTACATGTTGGATTAGGACTTTGGGAGACCAGAGTTCGAATCCCCACTTGGTAACAGAAACCCCCTGGGTTGGGCAAAGCACACACTCTCAACCTCAGAGGAAGAGAAAGGAAAAAACCCTTTGAATAAACCTTGGCAAGAACATCCTACAAGAGACAGCATTGTGTTGTGATCTGAGTGCTGGACCAGGACTCCAGGAGACCTCCAGGGTTCAAATTCCCCCTCAGCCCATGGGGTGATTTTGGGTAAATCACACCCTCTCAGTCTCAGGATCAAGCCTGATAACACCCCGTCTGTATCTTTCCTTTGCAGACACCCTGGTTCGAGCCTGAGACACTCAAGGGAAGGGCCGGGGGAACTCTCATTGGGATCACCTTGCACCAGCTTCTGTGTTCCTTCTCCAACCGTAAGCCAAGGTGGGACCCCCTCAGCACGTGTCCAGGTGGGTGCATTTCTTTGTGCTGTTCCAAGATGCACAGATATAGGATGGGGGACATCTGGCTGAATGAAACTATGTGTGAAAGGGATCTAGGAGTCCAAGTAGACCATAAGTTGAACATGAGTCGACAGTGTGATGCGGCAGCTAAAAAGGCCAATGCAGTTTTAGGCTGCATCAATAGAAGTATAGCGTCTAGATCAAGGGAGGTAATAGTGCCACTCTATTCTGCTTTGGTCAGGCCCCACCTGGAATACTGTGTTCAGTTCTGGGCACCACAATTAGAAAAGGATGTGGAGAAACTAGAGCATGTCCATAGGAGGACAACTAAGATGGTGAAGGGCCTGGAAACCATGCCCTATGAGGACCACCTTAGGGAACTGGGAATGTTTAGCCTGCAGAAGAGAAGGTTAAGAGGTGATATGATGGCCCTCTTCAAATATTTGAAGGGATGTCATATTGAGGAGGGAGCAAGCTTGTTTTCTGCTGCTGCAGAGACTAGAACGTGGAACAATGGATGCAAGCTGCAGGAAAAGAGATTCCACCTCAACATTAGGAGGAACTTCCTGACAGTAAGGGCTGTTTGACAGTGGAACACTCTCCCTTGGAGTATAGTGGAGTCTCCTTCCTTGGAGATCTTTAAGCAGAGGCTGGATGGCCATCTGTCGGGGATGCTTTGAGTGGGAGTTCCTGCATGGCAGGGGGTTGCTGGATGGCCCTTCTGGTCTCTTCCAACTCTATGATTCTGTGATTCCATGATTCTATGAGGTGACTTTGGGTGCATCTACACTGTAAAAATAATGCAGTTTGACACCACTTTAAGTGCTGTAGCTCCATCCTATGGAATCCTGAGATTTTAGGTTTTACAAGGTTTGGGAGCCTTCTCTGCCAAAGCATGCTGATACCTCCAAGGATTCGGTAGGATGGACTGTGGTAGTTAAAGTGGTGTCAAACTGCATTATTTCTATGGGGTAGATGCACTCTTGGAGATACAGAAGGCTGGAAGACTACATATAAGTGTGCATGTGTGTGTTGGAAAATCTGGGCTTTGCTGCTGTCATGGCCTGTTGCACAATTTGGGACTTTTCAGATTCGCTTGGGGGCAGAGCTGGGGATTGCCAGGCCTCCAGATGCTATGTCAGTGGAGCCTCAGTCAGTATTGCAAGTGCAGAGAGATCATGGGAGTTATAATCCATCTACATCTGCAGGGCCATAGAACACCCTGTCATACACCATCTTCCTGCTCTACCCCCTTACAGTCGTGTCATAAGGGGAGTACAGGGAGTGCAGGCTGCACCAGGTGATACCCTAAGGAGGGTGGCAACACTGCAAACATCTGACTTTTAGAAGAAACAAACTGTGGCTCTTGCCTGTATCCCTTCAAAATGCTGAAGAGATGTTGTGAATAGGGAGAGGTTCTGTGGGAAGAGAAAGGAGAGGCCTCAGGGTTTTTTTTTAAATTAATTTGTTAAATTATCTTTTAAATTTTTAATCTTTAGGGTTTTTTAAAAATAAATAAATGTTTAATTGTTTTTAAAAAATTAAAATCTTGTTCTTTTAACATTATCTTTAAAATACCACCTTTTACCAAATGTTCACTTCAACCACATGAAATGATGTATATGGCACCCCAGTGATTCCACTGCTCCCCTATATATCCCATCTCAAATAATCTGGATGGGGGTGATAGACAGGCTGTTAGAGACACAAAGGGTCAGGGTGAGCAGAAGGCCTCTTCTGATGTAGATTTGAGGGGTGGCAAAATAGATAGGAGCCTCAGTTTGGGCATGAAGTCAGTGGTGTCACTAGTGGTGAGAATATGAATCATAGAATCATATCACCTTTTAACCTTCTTTTCTCCAGGCTAAACATACCCAGCCCCCTAAGTCTTTCCTCATAAGGTATGGTTTTCAGACCCTTCACCATTTTGGTAGCCCTCCTCTAGATATGCTCGTTTGTCAACATCCTTTTTGAATTGTGATGCCATTGAAATTTAAATGACATTGCAATTTAAAGGTATCGTTTTAATTTTGCTAGTTGTTTATGTCACAACTATTACCATGACATGCAGTGATATGGAGGCGTTACTATTTATGAATAACATTAATACAAAAACCATTACTAAGGATTCTGTAGGGTGTGGTATGAGAGGAAGTCAATGGGGGAATGTGACTGCATGAGTTACTGGACCAGGTGACTCCAATCCCCATGATGCCACTGCCCCTCTATATATCCCATCTAAAATAATCTGATAGACAGGGGTGATAGACAGACACAAGGAGACAGGGTGAACAGAAGGCCTGTTGTAATTTTGATTTCGGGGAAGGCAAAATGGATAGGAGCTACAGTTTGGACAGGAACCTTAGTGGCGTCATCAGGGGTGTGTGGAGGGTGCAGACTGCACCGGGTGACACCTCAGATGGATACGTGACCTGGTGCGCTGGTGGGACTGGACTGCCTTCTGGGTCTGATTGGTCTGCTGGCTGGTAATAAAGAGAGTCTCCTATCTCTCCCACCTGGCCAGTAGCCCCACTAGATGTGGAAAATGCTTTTTGAAAGAGCAGGTATTAAAAAATGGGCTGCATGGCTTGTCAAATATCCTAGGAATGCCACTGAGGAGCAGCGTGTGACTCTTCTCTCCTGTCCTCATTCTCCTTCTCATCCTCAGACCTCTACAGCAATTCAGCGATCAGAACTGTGACCCCCAAATCCAAGGCAGCCCAAGCCTCTGTCCACCAACAGCCAAGATCATCTGGACCCTCGGGTGGCCTGAGAGATGACCCTTCAGTGGTGCCTCCCGAAGAACTGGATGCACAGCAGGGTGCGGTGACTGCAGCAGGTGGAGGGAAGGCAGAAAGGCCTTCTGTCATTGTTTCCGGCACATCGCAGGGAACCCTCCCATCCTTCTCTACCTTAGCGCCCTTTGTGAAGAAGGCCTTCTCTCTCCCCTGTCATCAGCGAGACCCCTCTTCCTCTTCCTCTTCTTCTTCCTCTTCCTCCTCGTCTTTGTTGAACTCTTCTCTCCGGTTAACCCAGGCAATGACATTGCCCTTGCTCTGTGTGCCCTACCAGAGCCTGGTCAGAGCCCCTCCAGGCCCCACCTGGGCCAGCCAGCCGGCCTTCTTACCCACAGAGAACCAGTCCCCCTCTTCTTCCCATCAGCCTTTTCCCAGCCTCTTGCCCTTCCAGAATTCATTTGGGCAGGACCAGCATGCTGGTGCCCGGAACCCCCCGGGCCCCTTCGTGCCCCTGTTGCTGATGCCAGCCCAATTCTGTGTGCAGCCCCCTTCCGCTCCCCAGCAGCCCTCTACTCTGGACAACCGGGAGAGTCAGCATTTTCCCCTACCCCCACCTCTGACCCTATTCCCACCTCTGCGCCCACCTTCGTCCCCACCCCTACCTTCGCCCCTATGCCCATCCTTGCCCCTACCCCGACCTCGACTTCCACCCCTACCCTTGTCCCTATCCCTATCCCCACCCGTAGCCTCACCCCCACCCTATTCCCCACCCCCTCCCTACACCTCCCCAATATGTCACCCTCCAGACCAGCCTTTTCCTCTGACCCCCTGCCAGCCAGAGGCAGTTCCTCAGTCTCAGTCCTTTGCCTTGCCCCCGGGCTGGGCCACCGATGACCCAGAGGCTGAGTTCCCTCCAGAGCCCATCTTCCCTCCAAGCCTAACCCCACCCTCCCCATTTCAACCCCCTTTGTCCCCAGTGGAGTACCCTCCCCGGTCATCCCCTTAGGAGATGCTGTCCCCAATTGCCCCCCAAGAGCCCTGGTGTGGGAGGGGAACAGGCAACACAGCCAGAGGCAGATGACCCCCCTCCTCTTCCTCCTCTTTCTTCTCTTCCTCCTCTTCCTCCTCCTCTTCTTCCTCTTCCTCTTCCCCTTGGGCTTCTTTGTCCTGGTGTTCAGGCCTACCATCCAAAAAGCTCTCCAATCCTCTTAACCCTTGTATCCACCAGTCACCAGCTGGCTCTGGGGGACAGTGGATAACCCGTCAGCCTCTTGCCATAGTTGTCCCCAAAACAACCACTGTGTTAGCCTTATTTCCTATGGGGCTGGATCCCTTGACTCCTTCCCAGAAGCACCCACCCGTGATGGCTTTGTGGGAGGTTGGTTAAGAAATCTTCTTTACTTTCCCAGAGTCAATGTTCTTGATTTTAATCGTTTGTACTGCCAAGAATGATTTTAATGCAAACAATAAACCACACTCCAGTTTTACAGTCATGTATCTGGGAATATTTTGATTTAGAAATGGCGTGCGATTCAGCCAGTCAGGGAATCTGTGGAGAATGGATTTGGTACCCCCTCTCTTTCCCCTTCCTTGCAGAGTTCTCCTTCAATAGCCTATATCTGGAGGAGGTTCTTAGGAAACTCTATACATGTTGCTTTTGTGACCATTTTTGTCATCATCTGGGCCCCAAGGGGAAGGTATTCCATAAACAGGTTGCCACAGCAGAGAAGAGCCTCTCCCATGTCCTTGTGTGATGTAGCACTTCCATCTGTGGGTCCTTCAGGAGGGTGCCCCAAAAGATTTCAGTTCTCAGGGGACATATATAGGGACAGATGTTCTTTCAACACATTATAGAATCGTAGAGTTGGAATGTGTCCCATGGGACATTGTCTAACCCTTCCAATCATTGCAGGAGGTCCAGCTAGTCTGAAATGGTTCCCAATCTTTGGTTTTGTTTTGAACCTCAGCTCCCAGAAGCTCCAACCAAGATGGCCAACAACCAGGGATTATGGAAGGTGAAATCCAAAACATCTGGAGAACCAAAGGGTGGGAACCACTGAGCTTGAGCATCCCCAGGAGGAGCTGTCCAGCCTCTTTTGAAGATGTCCAGAGAAGGAGATCCCACCACCCTTCTTGGCAAGTGGTTCTGTTGCTGAACTGCTTCCACTATCAAAAAGTTCCTTCTAATGTTCAATCCAAATCTATCCTCCTGTAATGTAAAACCATGAGACCTGATCCTTCTCTCTGGGGCAGCAAAGAACAAACTTGTCCCCTTGACTCTGTGTCAGTCCTTGTAGTATTTCAAGCGTGCCATTGTGTCAGCCCTCCATCTTTTCTTCACCATGCTTAACATGCCCAGGTTTAACCATTCGTAGGCTTTGTTTTCTATCCCTCTTTAACATCTTTGCTGCCCTTCTCTGAACCTGCTCCAAGTTGGTGTTCCATGATAAAACTTCACATCTGAGAATCTCATCTAGTTTCTTCATTAGTTGTTATTAACTGTCCTCAAGTCAATCTTGACCCATGGTGACACTGTGGATGAGACATCTCCATGACTTCTGTCCTCCACTTCTCTGCTCAGGTCCTGCAAATTCATACCCATGACCTCCTTAATAGAGTCCATCCATCTGGCATGCGCCCTTCCTCTCTTTCTGCTTCCCTCCACCTTTCCCAGCATTATTGTATTTTCCACTGAGTCCTCCCTTCTCATGATGTGCCTGAAGTATGACAGCCTCATTTTTGTCACCTTGGCTTTCAAGGAGATTTCTGGCTTGATCTGCTCTAGGACCCATTTATTTGTCCTTTTGGCTGTCCATGGGGTCTTCAACATTCTTCTCCAGCACCACATCTCAAAGGAATTTATTTTCTTCCCGTTCACTTTCTTCACTCTCCAGCTTTCGCATCCATACATGGTATTAGGGAATGCAATGGCTTGTATAAGTCTATATTTTGTGCTCAGTTGTATATCTTTGCATTTTACCTTGGATGTAGGTATGACTCCAGTTAGCTTCCATGATGCTTTGATGGTTTTCAAAACAATGGTCAAGACTAAATGCTATGGATTGTTCAGCCATCTTTTATCTCAGACTTTCCAGCAAAACAAGAACTAGTGCTCAAAAACCTTTTAAAAAAGGGGAAAAAATGGGATCATCAGAATAAATTCCACAGTGGCAAAGATACTTTTCTTTATGCCCAACTTTGGAGGGCGGTGGACGCTCTCTGCCTTAGGAAGCCTTTTAGCCCAGGTTGGTAGGACGTCTTCCTGAAATGCTTTATTTGTGGATGGCAAATGTGATCACTCTGTGATTTTTTATTTGGATATGAAAGTCAGAAAACCAGATTTCTCCAGGGAATCACTGACTGTCCAAGCATGTAGCCACATTGTACAGTTTGACACCACTTTAACTGCCATGACTGTTACCTAAAGAATCCTGGGATCTGTTGTTTGGTGGTGCAGGTATTCAGCCTGGTCTGTCAAAAAGCTCTGGTTCCTCACAAAACTACACATCCCAGGATTGTGTAGGATAAAGTCATGGCAGTAAAGTGATTATGACTAGACATTCATGTCAAGGGACTACCTTTACTTTTAGTCAAAGTGGTGCCAAACTGCTTTAATTCTGCAGTCTGGATAAACTCCAAGTCCTACGTATGCATCAGCTTGTGATCTAAAAAATGACCATCTTTACAGAATGGCTGTGAAGCTGTATACAATATCTTTAAGGAATGCTGCACATGAAACAGGTTTTTCAAGCAATGTGTTTTTCATGCTGATAACAGCCATGGAATGACCCGCTAGATGGTGCTGCAGCCTTTTTCTAGTTATTTTCTATTTACATAATTTGTAAATTATTTCACTGGGATTCATGAACACTAAGAATCTCCATGACTTATAAAGAAAGTCTTGTGGGATCTTTTAAAAATTATGTTGAACTAACATTTATTTGTAGAGAGATCTTGTAGCACATTTGAGACTAACTGAAAGAAAGAATTTGGCAGCATGAGCTTTTGCTGCCAATTTCTTTCTTTCAGTTAGTCTCAAACATGCTACAAGATCTCTCTGCATATTGATTCCACAGACTAACATGGCTATTTGAATTCTAACAGATTTATTATCATTATGAACATATCTTGATTAAAATCCATGTGTTCCTGTGCATATGGAGAGGTCGAATGTAATCAATGAAAATACATGCTCTAATGAATCTGTTCTTTTTTTTGCATTTTGTTTTTTATTTTAAAGTAAAATATAAAGTACATTTTATACCAAGCATAACACACACACAAAAATCTAATAAATTAATCGAGTGCAAGCTGTCTTCACATTTTAGCTTAATGTTCATCTTTTACATGTTGACTTCCTAAACACATGGTTGTCTATCTCCATACAAGGTTTTTTGATGCCTAACTTAGACCTCTGAAACCTATTGGCATTTGCTTTTCATATTTTTTTTTTTATTTCTAAACATTCCTTGTTCTAATAAATCACATTCCATATTCCATATTCATTTTGATAATGAAATCCCACCCTTCTTTTCAAATACAAAATGCATAATTTCTGTAAATTTGTTGGTTCTTAAAGGTGTCACACACCAGTCCCAAGGTGGTTTTAATGCAAAAACATGATTTAGCAACACCTTTGAAAATCCCTTATGAAAGTGCCACAAGTTCACAAGGTGGGAGTGAGGGGCAGAAATAAAATGCTTTGAATTCCAAATTGAAAAAAAAGTGAGAAATAATAATAATAATAATGTTTTTATGTGCCATTGAGCGAAACTTGGCATGTTGACCAGATGTCATAACCACAAAAAAGGAAAAGGCATTGCAAAATGTAGGCCATTCCAGAAAAATGTAGGACTTGAATCCAGGCTGAATCTCCATGGTTCACAGGAATCCCGAATGCATTTGATTAAGTTTTTTGGGGGGCACTGTCAAAAAACCTACTTAATCTGGGATAATTGATATGGGGTTTCCCCCAAAGTTTTACAAAAGGATCCAGATTATCATTAGTGTGAATAACCAATGTGAATAGACCTAAATACACCTGGGATAAAACTCTGCATGCCTTGAACATGTTCTGAATGCATTTGCATTGTTGACTCCATTTTTATTCAAGTGCTTGCATGCGTGAGTAATCAAACTTTCAGAGATGAGCATTGATGCCGTTCCATAGTGTGCCAGAATGTGTGAGTGAGATGATTTACATCCTTGCGCTAAAGAAAACAATGTCTAAATGATCCCCCTCAAAGAGTTCCCACATTGGAAAAAATTAGAAGGGAGCTTTGGAGGGCTGAGGAGGAATCAGAACCAGGAGTAGAGAATACAAGGGACAACATTGTTAATACAGTCAGCCCTCTGTATCCACAGATTCAAGCATCCATGGCTTTAGAATTTTCAAAAAAGATAAAAATTCCCAAAAGCAAACCGTGATTTTGCCATTTTATATGAGGGACACCTCATATTTTACCTTGTCATTCATTTTAATGGGACTTGAACATCTATGGATTTTGTTATCCTGGAACCAAACCCCAGTGGATACTTGGGGCCCACTGTAAATGTAGCTGAGATTGCACTTTTCGGTTATGTATTATTAATCTCTCCACGCAGAGTTACGCATTAGTCTCTCCATGCAGTTTACACATTGATTGTGGCATACAGTTCTTGCATTGAAAGGCAACATTGCACGCCTGAAAAGACACCCAGATCTGCAACTATATGTGCATTGACTCTGCATGTGCTACTCTGCTTCTGTAGCCTTGAACAGAATGTGGGTGATCTGCATTTGACAACAGGCTTCCTGCCAATGTCCAGTTAGTCCACTGTAGCAGAAACGAGCTGCTTAAACTCAGCAGCACAAAAATGTCCTGGAAAGACGGAGCGAAATTGAGTGGCATAACATGATTAATGCATAAATAACTATTAAGCTAATAGAAGTGTTGAGAACAGATGAAGGGTTTCAGCTGACAGGCAGGAAGGCTTGAGTGAAAGGCTGCCATAGTCAACAGGAGAGAGACTGAACACATGAACTGGTGGAATACAAGTTCTGGCTATGCAGAGGGAACACTAGCAAAGCTGAACCATGCATTTGTTTGACTCAGGATTGATATGGAAGACAACCTCACACATAATTAACAAGGTTCCGGTAAAACCATACTAAATTATGCAGATAAAAAAATGCAAATTCTATTAATTATACCAGTAGCATGCCAATTAAAGCAATTGGGAAAATATGACACTAGTAATAAGTTAGCGGCCAGATATTTGAGAGGCCAGGACATCCGTTTTAAAACCTCTGACCTTAATAGACTAACTAGATCTAAGGGCTAAGATCTTACGTACGTTGTTTCAGCATAGCGTAAATACCTGTTGGCAGAGTTAGATTACGCAAGCCTTATATTACACAAGGCATATACTGAATAGCAACAGAGTGCTACATGTGTGGATCAGTGGTTAATGCACATGGCTGGCAACCCATTGTGGCACAGCAATGTAAAATTTGCAGAGGCAACCTATAGAGGCTATGCCCATTCAAACACTATTCTCTGTACCTGTAAGCTGGATGCAACCATTGCTCATTGTTCACAACAGCAACAGCAGCAACAACAACTATATTACTCCACATGTGTATTGTAAACTATACCAGTAAAAAATGGTTGAAAAATGCTGAATCTCAGGTGAGGAGCTACTTGGATGGATGAGAAATGTTGAAATAAGATTTCTGTGCAGAAAGCTTGTTACATTACATTTTCTATGCAAAGTAAAAAATTAAAAAATCAAATAAAAATAAAAAGTTGTATGCATTTGGGGGGGGGGGGCTCAGAATAAGTTCCAAACTGTGAATGGTCTTCGAAAACATGTGCCATTTTCAACCAACTTTCTTGCAGTGAGGAGGAAAAATTGTTTAGATTATTTGTTCTTGCTTGTGAGGACACAATTTACAAAGTGTTATATCCCTACCCACTCCCCACCTCAATGTGTGCTGAAGGGGTTCAGGGTATGTGGTCAGCCCCCAACTTGCCCCAGTTGTACCTTCTGCCTCCACCTGGTGCAAGCATGCCAGGATACCGACTCATCTTCCTTCCCCTACCCTACCCTTTTCCAAACTCTTGTCTCTGGCTCCCTCTTCTCAGGCTCTGATCAGACCTGTCATTTTTGCCTTTAGCTCCCCTTGAACCTCCTCCTCCTCCTCCTTGCAAAGCTGCTTTTTCCAGCCCTGCCTTCTTCCCTTTCCATTTGCAGCATCTTCTGAAGCCTGACAGCTGCTGGAAGGAGTGTGAAAGTGGAGAGATTTTAGCACCATGGAGAGGGCAAGAGATGCAAGGATAGGAGCATGCAGAAGTATGCATCAGCAGGCTCAGATCCCCTTATTTCCCCCCATTCTCCTCCTCCTCCTCCATCATCATCATCATCATCATCATCATCATCATCATCATGTCCCAACTTCTCCCCAGTTTGGGACTCAAGGCATCTTACAAAAGTTAACACAACAGCAATTGAAAAATTTTCACCACAGAGTGGGCCCTATGTATCCACAGATTCTACATCCACAAATTGAACCATCCATGGCTTGAAAATATTTTGGAAAAAAAAAATCCCAAAAAAGCAAACCTTGGTTTTTGCCATTTTATATAAGGGTCACCCTTTTACTATACCACTGTATGTAATGGGACTTGATCATCCACATATTTTGGTATCCATAGGAGGCCTTGGTTGGAACCAAAACCCAGTGGATACCGAGGGCCCACTGTACAGCATTAAAACCATTCAAACTTCATAGAATCATAGAATAATAAAGCTTTAAGAGACCTCAAGGGCCATCCAATCCAACCCCATTCTGCCATGCAGGAAGACACAATCAAAGCATTCTCTGTAACAGATGGCCATCCAGCCTCTGTTTGGAACCAAACCCCAATGAATGCCAAAGGCTCACTGTACTAAAGTTTAAAATGTAGGTTGGAATGCTTTATGGGTTTTAGGGATGTGTAAGCACCATAGTTACATTGCTACCCAGTGAATGCCATCACGATTCTCCTCAATCCCCATTTACCAGGCAGCAGCCTCTGTGATCAATGGGGGTCTGTTCCCCTGTTGATCGGGAAGCAGCTGACTGACAGTTTCACAACCTCCTATGAGCAATCTCTGTTGTGATACACAGAACCAGGATCTTTGTTGCAGTTCCCCATTGCTTGTATGAGGTGGGGTAGCGGGTAGGAACATAAGCCAGTTGCTTTCCAATTGACAGGGAAACAGAACCCCATCAATCACATCAGCTGCCTCTCAGTAAGTGGAGATTGGGGGACTTTCACCAAACACAAGTGCATAACTCTAGGCTGCGCATTTGTAACTGCAGTATAGGATGTATAGATATAGGATAGAATGCACAGATATAGGATGGGGGATACCTGGCTTAACAATACTACATATGAAAATGATCTAGGAGTACTAGTAGACCACAAGTTGAACATGAGTCAACAGTAAGGAAGAAATTGGCAGCAGCTGAGGAAGTAGACTGAAGTCTATGAAAGATCATGCTGCCATTTTCTTTCTTTCAGCTAGTCTCAAAGGTGCTACAAGATCTCTCTACGTACTGATTCTACAGACTAACACGGGTATATCTTTGAATTCTACCACTATGAGTCAACAGTGTGATGTGGCAGCAAAAAGGCCAACGCGATTCTAGGCATTAATAGAGGTATAGTGACTAGATCAAGAGAAGTAATGTTCCACTCTTGGTCAGGCTTCACCTGGAGTACTGTGTCCAGTTCTGGGCACCACAATTCAAAAAAGATGTTGAGAAGGTGGAGAATTTCCAGAGGAGGGTGATCAAAAGAGTAAAGGGTTTGGAAACCATAAATTCCTATGAAGAGAGCCTTATGGAGCTGTTTAGCCTGGAGAAGAAGCAGTTAAGATATGATAGCCCTGTTTAAGTATTTGAAAGGATGACATATTGAGGAGGGAGCAAGCTTGTTTTCTGCTGCTCCAGAGACTAGAACGCGGAACAATGGATGCAAGCTGCAGGAAAAGAGATTCCACCTCAACATTCGGAGGAACTTCCTGACAGTAAGGGCTGTTGGACAGTGGAACATACTCCCTCGGAGAGCGGTGGAATATCCTTCCATAGAGGTCTTTAAGCAGAGGTGCTGGATGGCCATCTGTCAGGGATGCTTTGATTTGGAGTTCCTGCAAGGCAGAATGGGGTTGGACTGGATGGCCCTTGTGGTCCCTTCCAACTCTATGATTCTATGATTCTGGCTGATAATAAACTATCAACAAAATTAAACCCAGCTCAAAATTTAACCATTAAAACAAAAAGAACATATAAACAGTACAGCAGATTATGACAGGCCCTTCCTTCCCATTGAGCTTCAAAGGCCTTCAGAAACAAATAAGAATCTCAGACTGCCTCTGAAAGGCTTGTAAAGAGGGGGCCAGCATAGCCTCTCTATCAAGGGAGCTTTAGGGCCTGTGGTCAGGCATTGAGAAGACTTTCCCTTGTGTTCGTTCCCACCAGATGTCCCTCTGAGGGCGATGGGATGGAGAGAGGAGGCCCTTCTGAGGATCTCTAAACATGGGAAGCCTCACCTGGATGCTTCAGATAACCTGGACCTGAGCCACGTAAAGCTTTATAGGCCAGAATTATTGCAATGGCATTGCTTCTTCGACCCATGCCAGGAAAGATTAGTCGGCCATACTGGTGAATCAAGGATTCAACTTCATTTAGGTAAAGAAATGAATTTTTGTCTCCCACCCCAACAGATAATAATATAAAATAAATAAAGGAAAGGAAAAAAAGAATGTGAACCCTAAACCAGGAATTATATTCTTAATATAGTTTAACAAGGCTGACACAAGTCATTACTGCACAACACCTGAGAAAATTCCACCAAGCTAAGAAATTTGAAGGAAGTGTTGACTTCCAGGCATCAGTTTATCATGTGCAGCCTCCTTTAAGTCCTTGCTAAGAAACACATTCCCCAGTTCCTTGGCATCATAGGGAACATGTTAGACCATATAACCTTCATGGTGTTGGCTTGTTCTTTTGGAAGAAATTTCTCAGTACCAAGATAGACAATTAAATAGAGATGTGAGCATCTGTCTGGGTTCACCCATGCAAAGCCATGTACTTTTCCCTGCACCATCCATTCTGCAGTGCGCATGTGTGTTTGTGTGTGTGATGGTGGGAATGGTTAGGGCATCTCCCTCAATGAGAAAAGACAGCCCTTACTTTCCCCTCCATGTCTTTACCTCCCACATCTTTGTGCTTATGAGATTAGATGGAAAAGGCTGAACTGGAAGCAGGCTTCTGCCTAACCAAGGCTCAGTTGTGATGCTGTGAAATTGCATAAAATACCTGCTGTGAAAGACAGAGTGTTTCTACCATGATCGATAGTTTAATTCTGTTTTAACATAGACCTTTTGTATACTTTAACTAGAGTCATGTTCAGTTAAAAAAGCCAATGTGACTAGAGTGCATCAATAGGAGTGTAGTGCCTAGATCAAAGGACACAATGGTGCCACTTTATTCAGATTTGGTCAGGCCTCACTTGGAATACTGTGTCCAGTTCTGAGCACCACAATTCAAGAGGGATATTGACAACCTGGACTGTGTCCAGAGGAAGGCAACCAAAATGGGGAAAGGTCTGGAAGCTACCCAGCCCTATGAAGAGCAGCTGGAGGAGCTGGGTATGGAGAAGAGAAAGTTAATCGGTGACATGATAGGCATGTTTAAATAACATATTCAGATATCATATTCAGGATGGAGTGAGCTTGATTCCTGCTGCTTTAGAGACTAGGACACAGTGCAATGGATGCAAACTACAGGAAAAGAGATTCTACCTAAACATTAGGAAGAACTTCCTAACAGTAAGAACTGTTTAACAGTGGAAGATGTTGCTGCCCCAGGGGATGGCGCCTCCTTCTTTGGATATTTTTAAAGAGGCCGGATGGCCATGGTTGGAAGTGCTTGGGTTGTGTCCTCCTGCATGGCAGAAGGGGTTTGGGCTAGATGGCCCCGGGGGGGTGGGGGTGGTGTCTCTTCCAACTCTAGGAATCATAGGATTCTTTTAGACAGATTCTTTTAGACAGATTCTTTTAGAATCTGGAGAGGTCAAAGCCTGCAAAAACAACTTTGTGGGGCAAAAGGGTCAAAGCCTGTTGCTGGGGTGGTCCCTAGATGCATGTATAGTCTGACCCATATCCCGAGGGCACATGCATATAGGATCTTTTTGCACCCTGCCTGCAGCAAAATTGCTCCTAGTAACCCAAGTTCACACATAATTATTTTTCTCAGGGGAATGTTTATTGAACAGCAAGGAATCAAAACAAACCCAGTGACGGAACTGGGGAAGAGCAAACATAACTGCAGAATGCCTAATGCAGAATCAATTTGCTCATAAATTATGAAGAAGGCAATGCATACTAAACAAAGGAAAGAAGTAAGAAAGGGCACAACAGTGGAAGAC
Organism: Urosaurus nigricauda; assembly: GCA_034509955.1. NCBI lineage: Eukaryota > Metazoa > Chordata > Lepidosauria > Squamata > Phrynosomatidae > Urosaurus > Urosaurus nigricauda. Next base: position 4,781,321 of record JAOEGL010000002.1, read on the forward strand.
GCTGTTGCCTTGAAGCGTGGTAGAGCCTCCTTCTTTAGAGGCTGTTTTTAAACAGAGGTTGGATGGCCATCAGTCACAGGGAGGGCTTGGACTGTGTCTTCCTGCATGGCAGAAGGGGCTGGAATGGATGACCTCTTCCCTCCCAACTCTAGGATTCTGTTATTCTTTCAGAGGTGGTGGGGCCTCCTTCTCTGGATGTCTTCAAGCTGGACAGCTACCTCCCGGGAGTGCTCTAGATTGTAATCCTGCACTAAGCAGGAGGTTGGGTTGGTTGGCCCTGTGGGTCTCTTCCAACTCTAGGATTCTAAGATGTAGACACTCCTTCCGGGCTAGTTACCTTGCGTGTGTTTTCCCAGTTGTCTCCCGTTCTCATCATTTTATGATTTTGTGTGAAAAGACACATCTTGGACCGGGTTTTTGCTGTTGGGCAGGCAGATGATCTGTTTGGGGCTCATGAACAATCTCATTGCTAGTATGCAAAGAGACCTTGTAGCACCTTTAAGACTAACTGGGTGAAAGCATTTGTTGACTAGGTCTACTTTCTTAGATGTTATGCTGCAATGTATATCACACTGGGGCTTATTTCAGCATTAAAGAGAAATTAAAGCACATTTAAAGCATCCCACAAATAAAGCAAAGTGATAAGTAACTGTGTGAATGATTATCACATGCAATTTTGCAAATAAAATGGTATCAGAAATGCATTGTCACTGAAATCTTGAAAGCAAAAAGACGTGCGTTAATGCTTCTTTGTGACCATTTAAATGGCAGGTTTTGAGTGACTTCATGTGAAATTGTTACATGTAATTACACCATTTTTCCAGGATATTCATGGGATAAACTCCCAATCTCCTTCATGTGACAAACTCGTTAGTCTCAAAGGTGCTACAAGATCCTATTGCATATTGATACTCAGACTAACATGGCTATGCCTCTGAATTCTAATCTCATTATTGCCACCAATTGTTTCTTTGTGAAGCTTGGTTTGGTGGTAACAGGTCCTCTCTGCAGGGCTAGGTTAATATGGTCCACCCCCAGAAATATATACCAGGTTGGGAGAATTTCCAGGGGGCAATTTGCTATTTTTGCTATGGAGGGTTGAGATGTGAAAGGGCTCTGCTTTCCCTAAGCCCCTGATGGCGAACCTATGACACGTGTGTCAGCATTGACACGCGTAGCCATTTTTGATGACATGTGGCAGCTGAGGCGGCCACATGCCAAGAAGGATGTTTCATCCTCAGCTCCTGCATGGCCAAGTGCAGTAGGCGAGGGTGAGTAAGACTCTCTCAAATGTTTCATCCTCGGCCACTGCACTTGGCTGTGCTGCGTTCTGCTGCGCCCTGCTCTGCCGGTGGAAGTGAGGGCAAAGATCGGGGCTTAACTGGAAGTCCCAGAACTAGACGCTCTGTGACAGACTTCTGTTGTTTTGGCCTATAGACCTCCGGCACAGAGTGTCTAATAGGCGAGGATAAAACATTTGCTGCTCCTGAGGATGAAACAAGTCGCAAATGTTTCATCCTCCCCTATTAGACACTCTGTGCCGGAGGTCTGTAGGCCAGAACAACAGAAGTCCGTCACAGAGCATCTAGTTCTGGGACTTCCAGTTAAGCCGGCATCTTTGCCCTCACTTCTGCTGGCAGAGCAGGGAGCAGCGGAACGCAGCGGGTGCTGCATCTCTGGGGACCCTGCCACTATCAGTAACCAACAGTTAACCACAGCAACCATTATCTACTGCTCTGGGGTGCCATGGATTTCTAATCCATCATTACTGAGATAAGTGATTTAAACTATAAATATATAAACTATAAAAATAAGTGATTTAAACTATAAATATTGTGAAATAATGTTTTTTCCTCAAAGTGACACACCACCCAAGTAATGCTCAGTTTTTTGGTGAAGTTTGACACACCAAGCTCAAAAGGTTGCCCATCACTGCCCTAGGCAGACCATTTTTCCTTACTGAATCCTGACACCAGAGGTGGGTAGGATCACAGAAGCCTAGAAGTAGAATGGGGCCTCAGAGGCCATCATATCCAACCCCCTGCTCTGTGCAGGATCCCCAGCTAAATTATCTCTAGCCACTTTTTGGAGATGTCTAGAGAATGAAATCCCATCATGTCTCTAAGCAATTGGTGACATTGTCCAACAGCTTACACTGTCAAGATCCTTTTAATGTTCTTTTGAAATCCATTCTCCTGTAACTTGAAACCACCGAGCCTCTTGCCTTTCTCTGAACCTGTTCCAATCTCTCTGTACCCTTCTTTAAATGGGGCACCATGAAATGAATGCAGGAGTCCAGGTGAGGCTTGACTAGTATCGGTATTTGAGAGGGAAGGAGGTAGAATCCCCTAGCAGCCCCAGCATCCAGCTTCTGAGTTCCAGCTTTTGACATGGCTTGCAGTAACAGTAGCTGTGGCAGTTTTTGTGGGGCTTTCGGGCTATGTGGCCATATTCTAGAAGAGTTCTTTTCTGACGTTTCGCCAGCATCTGTGGCTGGCATCTCCAGCATCTGTGGCTGAAGACGCCATCCACAGATGCTGGCGAAACGTCAGAAAGGAACTCTATTAGAACATGGCCACATAGCCCGAAAGCCCCACAAAAAACAATGGATGCGGGCCATGAAAGCCTTTGACTCCACGCCAGCCCAGTTGTTTTAATTTTTCCCTATAGGGGTATACATCTTTTAAGGGCAGTGCTCTTGTCTGGAGTTGAAATCCCCCAGAGGGAGATCTGGGGTAGTCCTACCAGCCTTTGAGACTTAGGAACATGTCTTGTTTTGGTAAGCTCTGCTTACAATATAGGTGGGTGACAAAGCCTTAGGGGATGGCTTGGCGCTCCTTTGCCTAGAACTCTCTCTTTTTCACAGCTGTTGTTTCACAACAGGGCAACTGCTGTTGAAAGGGCAGAAGTAAGCAAATGAGGCTGATGAATGATGGGGACAAAGGAGGACTTTAAAGAAGGAACTGTGGCCAAGGACAAAGCTGGACCAGTTGGATATCACAGTGGGAGAGACCTCATTGTGGTGCTAGAAGCAAAGCTTCCTATACATACAGAAGAAACCTTTTTTTCTCTGCTCTTTCCCTCCTCTGTGCTGTGCTGCTCTCGGCTTCCAGTCTTGCTCTGCTGCACAATCTCTGGGCCCTGGAGCTGCTCTATATATCATGCTCTCTTCATTAAGTGCCCGCTCCCAGAAAAGCTGCCACTGAAATATTGAAGTGCATCATCCTGCCACGCTCGAGAGAGTCCCTGGTGAGCTAACTGCCAGACCAGTTCTCTGTTGATTTCCTTTCACACTGAAGCATACGGTTTAGGGCTAGACTATTTGAAGAACCATATCTCCCCATATGAATGTGCCAGAGCCCTAAGATCTCCAAGGGAAGGATTTTTCTCAGTCCTGCCACTATCCCAGCCTTGCTTGGTGAGGACATGAGAGACAGAGCCTTCTCGGTGGCTGCTCCTATCCTCTGGAACTCCCTGCTGCAGGGGGCTAGGCTGGCCTCTGGATAAGTGTGTTCTCCAAAGACTAACAAGGCAGCTGTAAAACTAAAAACTATAGTAATGTTAGTCAGTAAAAGCAGTATGTAAAGAGATTTGTTTTTGCATCTCTTTACATGCACAAATGCATCTGAGGAAGTAGACTTAAGTCTATGAAAGCTCATAAAGGCAGCTGTAGTGATCTGGGTTTCAGATGGGGTTTGGAATCCTTCAATGCATCTGCACTGCAGAAATAATGCAGTTTGACACCATTTTAACTGCTGTGACTGCATCCTACAGAATCCTGGGATTTTTAGTTTGGTGAGGCAGCAGAACCCTTTGGCAGAGAAGGCTAAAGACCTTGCAAAACTACTAATTCCAGGATTCCATAGGATGGAGGGCCAGCACTTAAAGTGGTGTCTAACTGCATTATTTCTACAGTATAGATGCAGTCCTTGTTAGCCTCGTGGCCAAATGTTAACAACTGCCCAGAGACACAGGAAGTATTAATCTGTATTAGTGACCTTGCTAGAGACGACTTTGCATTAGTTTTGTAGTTTGAGATTAAGGAAACATATGAGGGCTTTGAATACATAGGAGGATTGGATTTTCCTCTACTACTAACCTATGTGCACAGTTCTCATAGTTTTGTGGGTGGAGGAATAGGCCAGACTTATTTGCTTTGATTTGTTTGCTTCTGCACTTTGTAATAACCCCTGGGAATCCATCATTCATCAGCATCACCCAGGGTGCGTGGGTGCCCAGGGGCTCCCCATTTAGCCAGCCATGGGGAATTAAACTGTCAGTCAGGGATTGCAAAGAAAGAAAATCTAAGCAAGTCTGGCCTATTTCCCCACCCACCTGACTATGAGAACTGTGTACGCAGGTTAGTAGGAGAGAAAATCCAATCCTCGCTTTCTGTAAGCGCGTTGATGACTAAAAAGGCTGATCCAAGATAAACAAGTCTGGTTACAGAAAGCACAGCAGAAAGTCTCCTTGGGTGATGTTTCCAAGTTGTGCTTCTTTTTGCGTTGTCATTTCTCCTCGAGCTTCGTTCTGCGTGAGTTCTCGAAAGAGGCTGCAGCATTGTGGATAGTGCGTCTCCATGCCTCCCGATGTGAGGCCAGGGCAGACCATTGTTGGTGATCAATTTGGTCGAGCTCGAGATGTTGTTTCAGGGAGTTCTTGTATCTCTTCTTTGGGGCGCCCCTCTTTCGCTGACCAGTGGCGAGTTCACCGTAGAGTACTATTTTGGGGAGGCAGTGGTCCTCCATCCTACAAACATGCCCTGCCCAGTGCAGCTGTGTTTTCAGTAGCATGGCTTCAGTGCTGGTGATCCCTGCTTGCTCAAGGACAGCAACATTTGTCACATAGGCCTGATATAGACCGCCCCAAAGGGGCAGTCTCTACCCACCTCAGGAAGCAGCGGGATGGGGCCAAGGCTGCCATACCGGCAGCCTCTGTGGCCCCATCCCGCCACTTCCAGAGGCCGCGGGGAAGCGGCAAACTGCCGGTTACCCGCGGCCTCTGAGCGGGGTGCAGCAAACGCCCTGGGTGCCCGCTGCACCCTGCTTGAGGAGGTGGGCCTGAAGGGAGGAAGGGGCTGCTGCTGCGGCCCCTTTCTCCCTGGGTCTTTGCCGCGACTGTGTAAAAGCTGCGGCAAAGACCCGACACCAAAAAGGAGCTCCATTTGGAACTCCTTTTTTGTGCTGCAGAAAGGGCGAGATTTGCGCCCTCCCACGGCGCAAAGGTGTTATGGTGTGCGCAGCGTGTCTAAACGCTGCACATGCCATGATGCCATCATGGCGTGCCCGTGTGGACACCGCCATTTAATTATGGCAGCACCCATATGTGCTAGGGTTAGGGAGGGTGTGAAAGCTGTGCCCTCCCTAACCCTACTCATGCACTTTTGGGCCCTAGATGCGCCTCTTTTGGCGCCTCTAGATCGGCCCACTGTCAGTCCAGTGTATGTATAGGATTTTGCGTAGACAGCGTTGATGAAAGAGCTTGAGGAGTCATAGGTGACCCATTGGTGATAGATGACCCATGTTTCAGACCCATAGAGGAGAATGGACAGTACAATGGCTCTGTACACACTGATTTTTGTGCTTCGCCTCAGGTGTTTGTGACTCCGGACTCTTTTGTGAAGCCTTCTGAATGCACTATATGCCTTTGCTAATCTGTGATTGATCTCTTTATCAGTCTTGGTGTCTGAGGAGATTATACTTCCCAGGTAGATGAACCGCTGGATGGACTTAAGTACAGATTTGCCTGTGGTGACGTGGGGATGATAGTGCTCTTCCTGTGGTGCAGGCTGGTAGAGAACTTCTGTTTTCTTCAGGGTAATGTGGTAAAATGTGGGCTGGACAAGGTAACTGTTACATGGATTAGTAATAGGTTGACCAACCGAACCCAAAGCATGCTCAGCAATTGCTCCTCTTCTTCATCCTGGGAAGAAGTGACCAGCTGGGTGTCCAGTGGGGTTCTGTCCCGGGCCCAGTGCTATTCAACATCTTTATCTATGACTTGAATGAACGAATAGAAGGCATGCTTATCAAATTTGCAGATGACACCAAATTGGCCGGAGTAGCTAATACCCCAGAAGTCAGGATCGAAATTCAAAATAATGTGAATAGACTAGAAAGCTGGGCCAAAGTTAAAAATATGAAAGTCAACACAAAGAAATGTAAGGTACTGCACTTAGGGCAAAAAAAAATTAAATGCACAGATATAGGATGGGGGACGCCAGACTGAACAAGACAACGTGTGAAAGGGATGTAACTTCTTGACAGTAAGAGCTGTTTAACAGAAGAACACACTCCCTTGGAGAGTGGTGGAGTTTCCTTCTTTGGAGGTCTTTAAACAGAGGCTGGATGGCCATCTGTCAGGGATGCTTTGATGGAGAGTTCCTGCATGGCAGAGGGTTGGATTGGATGAGCCTTGTGGTCTCTTCCAACACTAATGATTCTATGATTCTATGATAACTTATGTCATCACCCTCAGGCAGCTAGCGAGAGACAATGTGGGGAGAAAGTGGGAGGAAAGGGGGACTTGGAAGAAGCAGCAGCAGGCATGGAGGTGTGTTCACCTTCCGACCTCCTACTCCTAGCTGCCTCACGACTTTCCCTATCCTGCCCAAGTTGCCTGGCACAACCTTCAACTGTCCTCCTCTGCATGCTGTAACCACTGGTAGGTGTGAGCTGCCACTGCCCATCAGCCCCCTTCACTACCCCATCCTTTGTGGTGGAGAAGCCTGAACAGGTAGCACACCAGGCTGTGGTGAGCTGGGATTTGTAGACCCAGGAATACTGGGATTTGTAGACTCAGAAGAGGCTGCTGCATAGCAGCAGCACTTCACTCTCCCCAGTGGTTGCAGTGCATAGAGGCCCGACCAGGTGTCACCCACCCAGAGGTGTCACCCAGTGTGGTCTGCATCCTCTGCACCTCCATTGTGATGCTCCTGCCTGGATCGATAGCGAGCTCCAGAACAGCACAGCAGCCTAGCAGTTGTCTAAATGAAGGAGAGAGAAAAGTCTGCTTCTCCACTCCCTGGATTTTTATCAACAAAGACTTGCTGTGCAGACACTCTGTGACTGTGGAAACAGAACAACTAGATTGAGTTAGATGCCTTGCTGTAGGCTTTAACCTTGTCTGACTTTCCTCTCCCCAGCCATGGTTCTGAGCAACCATATGTCACTGCTGGCTGCATGGTTCGATGAATGAATTCAAAGATGGACCCAAGAGATGGAGCTCTCTCTCTGCCAAGAAGAAGCCTAGGACTTAATACCAGGAAGATGGGATGCCACTTGAACTGTTGTGGCTCCATCTTACAGAATCCTGGATGGCTCTGTAGTTCAGTGTACTCTCCAGCACAGAATTCTAAGTACATCTCCATTCTAGGTTTCAGGATTCCAAAGGGTGGAACCACAGGTGTTCAAGTGCTCTGTGTTGTTGTTGTGTGCCTTGAAGATGTTTTTGTCTTACAATAGCCCTAAGGGTTTTATTGGCCAGATTTATTCAGAGGGAGTTTACATTTGCCTTCCACTGAGGCCGAGAGAGTGTGACTTGTCCAAGGTCACCTAAGTGGGTTTCCATGGCTGAGTGGGGATTCAAGCCCTGGTCTCCAGAGTTGTAGACCAATGCTCATTCGACTACACCACACTGGGTCTCTACAGTTCAAGTGCTATCACACTTATAACTGAGCAGCATGGATATACACAATAAGCTACAGAAAGCCAACACCTAAGAAGCAGGAGAGAAAAAGCAAGCCAAGTGTCAGGTGTGTGAAGGTCACTTTCTTCAGTGAAAATGGACCCTGATGGTAGAAGTATAGAATTGGTAGAGACCCAAAGGGCCAACTAGTTCAACTCCATTCTGCCATGCAGGAAGACAACATCAAAGCACTTCCAACAATGTCCCCTTGCCTCTGTTTAAAAACTGACTCCACCACCTTTCGGGGGGGTGGGGGTGGAGGGATGTCTTCCACTGTTGAACAGCTCTTTCTGTCAGGAAATTCTTCCTAATGTTGAGGAACCTCTTTTCCTGTAACTTGCATCCATTGTTCCATATCCTTCTGGAGCAGCAGAAAACAGGCTTGCTCCATCTTCAATGTGACAGCCCTTCAAATACTTAAACAGGGCTATCACATAACCTCTTAACCTTTTCTTCTCCAGGCTAAACATCTCCTCATAGGGCTTGGTGGTTTCTACACTCTTCACCATTTTGATCACTCTCCTCTGGACATCCTCCAGCTTGTCAATATTTCTCTTGAATTGTGGTGCCCATAACCAGACACCATATTCCAGGTGATGCCTGATCAAAGTAGAAGAGAGTGGTACTATGACTTCCCTTGATCTAAACTCTACAGTCCTACTGATACAGCCTAGGATTACACTGGCTTTTCTGGCTACTACATGGTGCTCTTAGTTCTTTTTTGGTGATAGCATAGAGACATCATTTCAATTCAGATTGAGGAAAATTTCCTTTTCTGGACAACTGCTTGCTGGCCGAAGAGACATTATGGGATTGTCAGTCAAAAATAAAATAAAATTGAGGACTTTCCCAAGCTGGGCAGTGATTCTACATTCTGGCTTTCAGTCCACCTGCATTTGGAGTGGCCATCATAGTGAATGAACTATGGCTGGACAAAAGGTATTCTACCTACCTTTCTAAACAGTTTGCATTTCCTGAGATGCCGTAATAGAGGTGGGTGGGTTTGGCATCTCTACCTCTTGTACAGCTGAAGGGATGGGAAGCCCTCCTCAGAAGACTTTTCCAGCTCTGCCTGCAAAGCTGTCTGGCATTGGATTGGAAGACTGAGATTTCTTCTGACGGTGGGCCAGTTTGATGCATGAAAGGCCCGCCAGCATCTTGAATGTGTGAATGAGTCACTGCGTCTCCTCACCACCTCCTCCACGAAAGAGAGATCTTCTCTGGCATCTGTCAGCACCTCAGAGGCAACAACACCCTCCCTGCAGGGGACGGGGGCAGTTCACACATTTGGCTGTGAGTCATTGAGGGAGATTGGCCTGGTGCCAAGTGGAAGGTATTTGGGGGGCTGGATGCAATGCTTTGGTGTGGGCTCACAGGGAGGGCTGATGGAGAAGGCACCAGCTACTGAGCTCCTTGTGACAAGTACAGTCTGCCCCAGGGGCTTTCTAGAATCCTAGAGTTGTATGAGACCCGAAGGATCATCCATTCCAACCTCGTTCAGTCATGCAGGAACGCATTATCAATGCATCCCCCACAGATGGCCAACCACCTTCTCTTTAGAAACCTCCAAAGAAGGAGATTCTACTACCCTCCAAGGCAGAGTCTTCCACTGTTGAACAGCTCTTACTGTCAGAAAGTTCCTCCTAATGTTAAGGTGGAATCTCTTGTCCTGCAGCTTGCATCCATTGTTCTGTGTTCTAGTCTCTGAAGCAGCAGAAAACAAGCTTGCTCCATCCTCAATGTGACACCCCTTCAAATACTTAAACAGGACCCTCATGTCATCCCATAACCTCTTCTTTGCCAGGCTAAACCTACCCAATTCCCTAAACCTCTCCTCATAGGACATTATAGTTTTTAGCCCTTTCACCATTTTGGTCATCTTCCTCTGGACACTTTCCAGCTTGTCCACAGACTTTTTGAAATGCGGCTTGGAACAATTCCTTTTTTAGGCTACCCTTCCATCAGCATGGGATAGCTACCAGGGCCTAATCTGGCATACTCACCGCAGGACATGGGATAGCTACCAGGGCATGCTCACCCCAGAACATCAAGGGAGAAGCACACTCAGCTGCAGAGATCAGAAAGGTTAGTTTACTACAAATCCCAGAAACTCCATTAGCATGGAGAAGCCATCAAGATATAAACATGCTCAGCCACGGAACTCAAAAAAGTGACCTTTTTGGATGGCACCTCACAGAGCCCACTATTACCACTGATCAGGCACCAAGGGAGAAATGCACCCTGCTGCAAAGCTCCGAAAAGTGACTTTTTTGGATTACAGTTCCCAGAATTCACCATCATCATTGGTCAAGCATCAATGGAGAAATTCACTCAGCTGCAGAGCTCAGAAAAGTTAGTGTACTCCAACTACAAATCTCAGAAACTCCATTAGTATGGGGGAGTTATTGAGAGATAAACATACTCAGCCACAGGACACAGAAAAGTGATTTTTTTAGACTACGCCTCCCAGAATTCACCATCTGTATTGGTCAAGCATCAAGGGAGAAAAGTATTCAGCTGCAGAGCTCAGAAAAGTTATTACTGTCACTACCACGACTATTATACTACTACTATTTTGTGCTACAGCTCTGAGAACCCACCATCAGCATTGGTCAGGTATCAAAGGAGAAATGCACTCAGCTTAATTGCTCAGAAAAGTGACTGTTTTGGACCGCACCTCTCAAAACTCACCATCAGTATTGGTTAGGCATCAGTTGCACAGCTCAAAAAAAATTCTCTTTTGGACTACAAATTCCATCATCAGTATGGGAAGACATAAGAAAAGAAGCATATTCTACCACTGAGCTAAAAATATATATTTTCTGGCACTAAAGGAGAGGAAAGAGTTCACTTTCTGGTGGGGGGATACCTCTTTTATAATTCTTTTTCACACACGTCAAATGGCTAGCATAAGCCAAATAAATGATGCATTTCCCCCAAGTTAATTATTACAACCCCAAGGATGCAAAAATGGGATAAATTACTCAAGACTAGCAATGCCCGATTTACATTATTTATTCATACCACAGAATTCAGGTTGCCTTGGTACAGAATTTATGCATCTCTGTAGAGTCCAATGGAAAAGGCCACCTAAAGATCATGGAAGGAAACCTCTAGAAACAGGTTCAGTGTATCTTGCAAAGGCCAAGCCATACAATTCACTGGGGAAACCAGTTGGTCCTTTGCAACTCCTCTGAATTTTGTTACATTAGAACAGCACAACTACCTGTTTGTGATGCATTATTTGAGATGTAGTCAAGTCCAGTCCTAAGGCCAGGAGGACACATCATCTAGGAGGACTGAGCTGGAGGCTGCAGTCCAACCAGCTTCTCCAAATCTGGGGTGTTTCTTTTGGCAGAGATCAAACTGGACTTGTTATAGACACTTCCTTCACTTCCATCAAGTGAAAAGGAATCTCTGTTGGAGTCTAGGAAAAATGGAATTAGATAGGGATACCCTTGTCTCTCTCCATCTTGAACTGTTGAAGCTGGAAGATTCTGGAGAGGTCAAAGGACTTTCTTCACACAGTGCACAGGTTAAACTGTGGAACTTCCTTCCACAAGATGCAGTGATGGCAGCCAGTTTGGATGGCTTTATAAAAGGATTAGACAAATCCACAGAGAATAAGGCTTATCAATGGCTATCTAGTCATGATGGACTAGCAGGCTGCCACTAGAATCTGGAGCAGTCCAGACATCAACAACAATGGCTCTTATGGCAATCCTGCCCAGTTTCGAAGACTCCAAATCCATGGGACTCTGCAGGAAACCAGGAGGCTGCTCTGAGTACAGTCTCTTTTTATAATCTTATGTGGAGGGACAATGGGGACTCAGACCAACGTGTTGAAGGGAATTGGCTCCATATCTGAGCTTTGGGAGATGGAAAAAAATTGGCTTGGCATGATAGCTCACCCATCCTGCATAATGTCCAACATTTCTAAGGTAAAAACTGTGGGCACATGTGGCCAAACAACATTAGAGTGCAGTCATAAGGGTAAGGCCAAGCAAAAAGAGGGTAAAAGTTAGTAACTGGAAGAACACACAAAACCATCATTTTAACCAGAGAAGCCTTGGAATCTATGTAGTGAGTTTAGGAAAGCCTGAAAAAAGAAAAACCCAAGCATTCCTACTGGAAAGGGTAGGTCTCTGCTCCTCTTCTCTTTCTGACCTATGGAGACCCTGTCATGGGGTTTTCTGGGGCTGAGAGAGTGTGACTTCCTAAAGGTCACCCAGTGAGGTTCGAGGGCTGAGCAAGAAATTGAAGCCTGGTCCCCAGTTTTGTAGTCCTATGCTCAAATCACTACACCATGCTGACTCTATGCTGCTACATTAACTAAGTAAAAATGTCTTTTGTACTTGGAATTCAGTTTCAGTAAGTGAAGGAAGCAAAGAACCAAGGGGGAAAGTGGGAAGAGGAGGAGGAAGAAGAAACTGGGATTTTTAAAAAGCAGCTGGGAAAGGGGGACAGCAGAGGATTAATTGGGATTATCTTTGTCAAACTGGGACAAGTGAAGATACCTGGGACTGTCTGTGTACAGGGAAGGGGGAATTTTGCACTCCAGCCCCTGGGACTGGCTGTTTGGATGAGTCTTTTGGCTCAGCCAGGTCTGGTCAAAATGCTGAGAGCCTGGTCTTTGGACCTTCTGGGACACTCTGTTTTATGCCAGTTCTAGCAACTGATCTCAGGCACCTGGCTGGGTGCCCACGGCTGCATGCAGTTGCCCAGGCACAACCTGACTGTGTGCTGGGGGGAGTGTGTGTGAGAGTGTACGTACAATACTGGAATAGACTTTCACAGGACAGAATATGGCAGCTGGCGGAAGATGCTGTATTCTGCAGTGGAACACACTCCCTCGGAGTGTGGTGGAGTCTCCTTCCTTAGAGGTCTTTAAGCAGAGGCTGGATGGCCATCTGTCGGGGATGCTTTGATTTGGAGTTCCTGCATGGCAGGGGGTTGGATGGCCCTTGGGGTCTCTTCCAACTCTATGATTCTATGCAACACAAGGAAAGGTTGCACTGTGGTGAGTAACATGGAGGGTTATCATCGCACCACTCAGAAGATCTGCCCAGGATGACTCAACAGGCAATATGCAAGAGGCTGATGCAAGAGGACTGGTGGCACAGTGGTTAAATGCCTATACTGCAGCCACTCACTCAAAACCATAAGGTTGTGAGTTCAATACCAGCAAAAGGGCCCAAGCTCGACTCAGGCTTGCATCCTTCCGAGGTCGCTAAAATGAGTACCCAGATTGTTGAGGGCAAGTAGCTTACAGTTGTAAACTGCTTAGACACTCCTTAGGCAGTATGAAGCGGTATATAAATGAAGCTGTTTGTTTTGTTTGTTTGTTTGACTGTTGCAGACACCTGTGTGAGAAGATCATACCATGGACTAAATGTATAAATTTGGATGTGACCTATGGTCAGTGAGGGTTGCTGTTGTTAGTGGATGGTTGGTGGGATAGTCATCATTGCCTATATAATGTTGTAAAAGCTCTGTAGTAAAGTTCTGTGAATAGAATTTGGACACTCTGAGTATTTCTTTATTACCTTATCTAGTTGTAGGTGCAGGCAGCACTGCACAGCAAAGCCGAGAAGGACCATTAATAGTGCAAGGCTCTGACACAGAGAAAATAAAAAGAAGGGAGAGAGGCTGCTATGGTAAATTCAGGAGCCAGTCTAGGAAAGACTTTGTCCTGAGAACTGGGCCAGTTGGTGTGAACAGGTAGACAGGGGTGCTCTGTCTTCTTTTAATCCACAGGTTGAGATCCTGAGGCTTTCCAGATGTTGCTGGACAACTACAACACCCAGCATTTCTCCCCGCAAAGCTATGCAGCTTGGAACTTCTGGGAACTGCAATCTTATCATATCTGGAAAGCCACACAATTTTTATCCTTGCCTTAATTCATGCAGCACAGGCCAGTTTTAATATCCTTGTGAGCAAATTAAAGGAATTCATTGGCCTGCTGGGCTTTCTGATAGCCTTTCTGGGTGGCTGCTTCCAGGAAAGTCAGTTGCTAGGACAGGGATGCTCCTCTGATGTTTTAAATACAACTTATAATAAAGCAGCATTGAGGGGGGAGTTGTCAGCAGATCCAAGATGTAGGCTAGTCACGGGATTGGAGAACAAGCCAACATCCAGACAGACCTCCAGGGCTCTTGGTCAGGTCTGTTGGTCTGGAGAGGTGAGAGATGGAGAAGGTATCAGTTCAGACAGAGGCACAGGGGATTCTGTACCAGGGGGACAGTGACCAAAGCACCTAGAAACAGTACCCCAAATTTGACATGGAGAGAAGGTTTCCACTCCTTTCTCTGGCTGCTCTTGTTCCCAGTCTAAGCGTGGATCAACGTGAATGGGATCAATGGTGTCACCAGGACTGGTGTCACCCAGTGTAGGGCAGCAGTGAATGGTCCCATCCCCGTCTTTCCTTACACCTTGTCTGGCCAGACCTGGAGGGACCTGTGCAGCTGGACCGGTGGGCACGAGAGCAAGAGGACTGCTTTGCCCTTCCTTCCTGGGAAGGAAGGGAAGATGGGGCAATGCTATGCAATGAGGGCATCCTCCCTGCTCTTGTTGAGGCACCCTTGCTGGAGTGAGGGGGGTGGGGGGTTAAGAGGGACCATGGGTGTTCACCTCTTTCTGGGCTTTCACCCATTGTGGTCCACACTCCCTGCATCCCCCAAAGTGACGCCCCTGATTATGGGATCTTTATATAGGCCATTGCCACTAGGAATGCTTGCCTGTCTCCCTGCTTGCAAGTAATTTTTTTTAATTACAGAAGCCATTGCTTGAAAATCACATGTTGAAGGCATTGGTGAGAGCAGAAGCAAGGAAGCTAAAAATGCTTTCTGTGCCCTGGAAGAGAATTTCTTTGATTCCCTGGTGTGGCAGACAAGAAAACAGCAGGACAGGATGGGATAAAATAAAAACAGTAAAGGACAGGATAGGACAGAATCTATGCTTGATAAAACTGCTTTCCTAGTGACCACTTATTGGCTGTAGCTGTAAGCAAACTAGCTGGGCTTTCTTCAACTTGCTCCCCAGTTTGTAGAAATCCTACACATTCTGTATTCATGTCCCATAGGTGGGCTGTTAGGAGCCTTTCTAGGGGTGGAAAAGATGCTTTCCTAACTCAAATGAGGCTGGGATGAATATACCCTTAATCCACTGCTGATTACGCTTCATCCTGGTGGGCTGAAATTGATACCAGTGTCCCCTGCTTTTATAGAGTTCCCAAATCTCAGGGCCTGAAGTGGAGTCTCAAGGCCTGGCCTCTCTTCTTGAGTCCTCAGGGTGAGAAGGAGGAACCTCAGAGCAAGAAGGTTGCCTTTAAAAGTGTGTGTGTATTTATGTATACACACACACATGCGCACACACTTTTCTCACTTGTTGGTTATTTTTAAATTGAATGGCATAATTTGTGTGAATGCAGATTATGTTTAATGAGTCATGCTTCATGGTACCACCAGCAGCTTAAAACATCATTTTTGTGACATCGCCAGGGTTTGTCCCTAGGTCTCAGGCTTTGGCCCTAAAATCTCTGTGCCTGAGATAATCCTGACCTGCCAACCTATCATCTGCTGGTGCCATCTTGCTCACTGCACCCTCTCCCCTAGTATTCCTCAGAGGAAGGAAAGGGTAGGGAAGAAGGATGAAATGCAAGTCTTGGGCATTGGTCTTGCTGGGTTCCAGGCTGAACAGTTCCAGGGAGGCTGCACCCATCCCAGTAGCTGCAAAAAAGGGAAGGAAGCACTGCTGGCTGGGTTAAGGAACCCAGCGTGCCCCTCTCTTGAGGAATGGAAGGGAGGCACAGACTTCATGCTCTGTCTGACCTCTCCATGAGCCCATGGATTTGCAGAGATCAATCATAAAAAGCACACACAGAAATTCAAAATCTTCCAGTGTACAAACTAGGTCTTCTCTCAGGCCATCAAAAATGAGGTTACCAACTGGATACGTGGGCTTGGTCCCTTTCTCACCAATAAAAACTGGAATGTAACTGCAGGGCATGAAATCAGGCCTGTCAGAAACCAGAATAGGTCTGAGATGTGCGGATGTACCAGTTCTGAGCAGTTAGAAACAAGCAATTGGTTGTGATGCATAAGCTCTGCAGATCAACGTTTTGAGTTTTCTTCAGCTAAGCAGAAAGTGGGAAACTGTTGGAATATTTGGATTCTGTCCACTCTTGGCCACCAGATTGCATGGAGAAAGGAAGAAGTTCTTTTATCAGCTGGCCAACTGAAAATTACAACATTAACACTTAACAGTTCTTGAATGAAAGGTGTGGTTCTCTCCCATCCAACTGAAGTTTTGCTTATCTGGCTTGTGTGTGTCCATGTATGATATGAGATTTGGAGATGCCATTAGCCACTGGTCCAAGTAGCCAACCACTTTCCTCCCATAGCCATTCTTGGAGGTTCTCTGACATGGGAAAGTTGGAGTTTCCTTGCCGCTGTCCAGTGATGAAGTGTTGCCTGGATAGATCAAGATGGCAAAGCAGAGCCAGTTGCCCCTTCTCTGTCGCTTGCCAAAGGAGCAAGTCTCTTGGCCTTTCACCCCTTCACTGAGCAACCCTCTTATGCTGATGGCTTCAGGTGGACAGCTGAGCTATTGGGTCGTGCAGCCAGGATGTAAATGGTGTTGTCCCTCAGGAAAGTTGACCAGTTGATGGTTCGGCTGTGGAGAAAAGAAGAGAGATGAGATAGTAGGTTAGCAAGATGGAAGGCTTCCAGGCCTGAGAGCCCAGGAGATTGGCCAGCAGGATGGCCAATGGGGACACTTCTGTGGTCCTTCTCTAACCGCCTTAGTTCATTCTAATGGAAGGTCAAACAAATTTTATCTAGCCTATAGATACATTATGGTCTGCATTATTTTAAATTGTTTTCAGCATTTTAATTAACAGAGAAATGTAAGGTACTGCACTTATGGCAGAAAAATGAAATGCATAGATACAGGATGGGGGACACCTGGCTGAATGAAACTACATGTGAAAGGGATCTAGGAGTCCAAGTAGACCATAAGTTGAACATGAGTCAACAGTGCGATGTGGCAGCTAAAAAGGCCAATGGGATTCTAGGCTGCATCAATAGAAGTATTGTGTCTAGTTCGAGGGAAGTAATAGTGTCACTCTATTCTGCTTTGGTCAGACCTCACCTGGAAACCTGTGTCCAGTTCTGGGCACCAAAATTTGAGAAGGATGTTGACAAGCTGGAGTGTGGAGAGGGCAACCAAAATGGTGAAGAGTCTGGAAACCGTAAAGCCCTATGAGGAGTGACTTAGGGAGCTAGGTATGTTTAGCTTGGAGAAGAGACGGTTAAGAGGTGATAGCCCTGTATGTTTGAAGAGGTGTCATATTGAGGATAGAGCAAGCTTGTTTTCTGCTGCTCCAGAGAACAGGACATGGAACAATGGATGCAAGGTACAGGAAAAGAGTTTCCACCTAAACAAGTTCAACAGTGGAAGAGGCTCCCTCGAGACTTAGGGAGCTGGGTATGTTTAGTCTGGGGAAGAGACGGTTAAGATGTAATATGATAGCCCTGTTTAAGTATGTGAAGGGGTGTCATATTGAGGATGGAGCAAGCCTTTTTCTGCTGCTCCAGAGAACAGGACTCGGAACAATGGATTCAAACTACAAGAAAAGAGATTCCACCTCAACATTAGGAAGAACCTCCTGACAGTAAGAGCTGTTTTAAAGTGAAACATGTTGCCTTGGAGAGTGGTGGAGTTTCCTTCTTTGGAGGTCTTTAAGCAGAGGTTGGATGGCCATCTGTTGGGGATGTTTTGACTGTGAGTTCCTGCATGGCAGGGGGTTCGACTGGATGGCCCTTGGGGTCTGTTCCAACTATGATTCTATGAATTGTATGGTTTTAAGTGAGAAACAATTAACCAGTTACTACCTCTTTAGCTTTTTAAAATTACAGTTTGAGCATTCCTTATTTGAAATATTTGGTACCAGAAGTGTTTTGGATTGTGGAATACCTATATTTGCACATATATACATAATGAGGTATGTTGGAGATGGGACTCACATCTAAACACAAAATTCATTTATTGTATATATATATTCATCTATAAATCTAGAAAGTTTAGTTAAAGATTTGACACACACAAAAACTGAGTTGACTTGTCTATGGGTCAATGTACAGGTCAGAATGCACAGGGAAGCCATTGATTAAATTAATTAACTCCCTAAAACTGACAGATTATCAAAATATATGCACAAGCTTTGGTAGTCTACCCAGTGGGAAGAAAATGTTTGAAAACCATTTCACACTTGCATGAAAGAATGAAACAAAGCAAAGACTTGCTTCCTTTCTGGACCTGTGCCACTCAACCTCACTCAGAGACAGGGTAAAAAGAATATTTGAAAATATTCTAAAAATGGTAGGTAAACTGGTTTCTTGATTGCTGAAAAATCTGAGGAGGCAAATCCTGGACTGATGACAATCTCTGCACTTTTATATGTACAGCACTGTGCAAATTAACAGCACTATATAAATATACGTTAATAATAATAAATAATATTCTGTGCAGAATTCACATGTGTTTATTTTGCAGAAAGCAGCATTTTTTGCACAGAAAATATTGTTGTATTCACTGAAAAGAATAAGTTTTGTGCAATAAGTGCAAATTTTGTACAGAATATGTCCTCACCTACAGCATTTCCTGTGCAAAACTCCCAGCATCTTCTACAGAGAAATTAATTCATTGGGCCCTTAGCATCCACTGGGGTTGGATTCCAGGATCCCTTATCAGTAGCAAAATCTGTGGATGCTCAAGTTCCATTAAATACAATGGTGTAGCAAAATGGCAAAATCAAGGTTTGCATTTTGGAATTTACAAGCCATGGTTGAATCTTTGGATATAAAATCCATGGATATGGAGGACTGACTGTATTTCTGAACAGAGATATTAATCCCTACATTGAAAATGCCTTGTCATGTACACAAAATGCCATTTTCCATGCATGAATTATCATGTATGAATTTTGAGTGGAATGAGTCCCAAACTGTGCAGTTGTCAAAGACTTTCTTGCAACAGGAGGCAAACTGCTAAAATGACTTGTTGCTGCTTCCTCAGAAAATTAGATTAGCTATTCTGGCTCTGAGACACTCTGTCTTCCTCCTCCTGCCCCTCTGTTTATTGATTACTTAGCAAGGGCCAAAAGGAACCTGGCACGTGCCTGCCCTTCTTTGCTCTTCTGCTAATCTTGGAGAGAGCGAGAAAGAGTGAAGAAAAGAAAGAGCAGATGGTAGGAGGAAGAGCATGGAGTTCTGGTGCCCATTCCACTTGGATCCTTCTGTAGCCTTTGATCACAAGCTCCCTGATGTCCAAAAGGGGACTGTGTTTTTTGCTTCCCCCATTGCTTGCTGGCTCGCTTGCCCACCAGCTGAACTGGTGCCCTCTCCTTGCCTGGGAAGCATCTTCTTGGGTTTGTCTTACTAACAGCAGTTGCTGTGGAAACGCAAGTCTCATTTCTGCTCTTAATGAGGCTGAGATGATTACAAGCACTGACACATTTCCCCAATGTTGGGAAAGTCATGGCGGCACAAGAACGGCTGTGGAAACTGAGGCAGGGGTAGGGGAGAATGGGCAAGGAGCTGCATGCCCACTCTGATGGTGATGCCCAGAGCGAGGAACAGAATCTAGACTAGGTTCTCCTGCCCTCTGGCCCAAATGCTAGAATCACAGAGCTGGAAGGGACCTCAAGGTCCATCCGGTCCAACCACATTCTGCAGGAACACAAAAAGCAACCCTGAGAGATGGCCATCCAGCCTCTGTTTAAAGAAGAACTCCACCACAATCCAAGGCAGCAACGTCTTCCATTCTCACACAGCTTCCTCCTAACACTGAGCTGGAATCTCTTTTCCTGTAGATTGAATTAATTGCTCCAAATTCTATTCTCTGGAGAAGCAAAAAACAAGCTTGCTCCAACCTCAGTGTGACACCCCTTCAAATATGTAAACAGGGCTATCGTATCATCTCTTAATCTTCTCTTCTCCAGGCTAAACTTTCTCTTCTCCAGACTAAATCCTATTGAGATTTTTTGTGAGTTTTCGGGCTATGTGGCCATGTTCTGGAAGAATTTATTATTGGCATTTTGCCTGCATCTGTAGCTGGCATCTTCTGAGAGATACCAGTCACAGATGTAGGCGAAATGTCAGCAATAAATTCTTCCAGAACACAGCCACATACCTTGAAAAATCCACAAAAAATTATGGATGCCTGCCATGAAAGCCTTTGACTTCTTATTGGGATTTCTCCTCTTCAGAACCCTGGTGGCACAGTGGTTAAATGCCAGTCCTGCAGTCACAATGTTGTGAGTTCGATCCCAGGGGGCTCCGGGTTGACTCAGCCTTCCATCCTTTCGTAGATCAGTAAAATAAGTACCCAGCTTGTTGTGGCAATTGGCTTACAGATTGTAAACTGCTTAGAGAGTACTGAGTTCACTATAAGGACCTTATCACACTGGAGGCAAAGCACCCAAACCCTGTGGATAAACAGGGTTTAGATCCCAGGAATATCCCACAAAAGTGGGATTGTTTTCAGACAATGTGGGGTTAATTGAGCATTAATTTGACATTAACCCATGTAGAAAGCGGGCAAAATTGCGCAGCTTTTTATTTTCGGGATGCATGGGTTAATGTCGTGTTAATGCTCAATTAGCCCGATGTCATCTGAAAACAATTTCACTTTTGTGGGATATCTCCAGATATAAACCCGTTTATCCATGGGATTTGGGTTATTCCTTCTTGTGCAATAAGGACTTATGAAGTGGTATGGAAATGTAAATGCTATTGCTGTTGCTATTACTATCCAGTAGGGTTGCCAGAATGAAAACTGGAGAGAGTTCCCATCCATGTTATGGTACTTTTACTGGATGTTAATTTACCTTGCTATAGGGCAAAGATGGCAATCCCTGGATGTGAAGATACCACATTTTAGCTGCATTAGGGGAATCCTAAAAAGGAAGCCAACGAACTGGGACTTTAGTATTTGAGGTTTCTACCCCCAACTAACATAAAAAAATACTTTTTTAAAAAGTGGAATTGTATTTAGCACATTTTACCTAATGACAGGGAGGTGGGACTGAATGGCTCTTGTGGTCTCTTCCAACTTTAAGATTCTATGATTCTAAACTTTTCCTAATGCAAAAGAAAGGAGGCTTCTCTTGAGAAGTTCAGTCTTCTCTGTTTAACAAAGGGGGACAGAGACATCCTGGAACATAAAGGAAATATCTTTTTGTGCTGCTAATGGAAGAGCCAGAGGAGCCAATTTACATTTGTAAATTTTATTTGCTGGATTTTAAAATGGTTGGTCTCCCAGTATCCACATGGCCGTAAGGAGGAATGGCCTTTGCATGCATGGATATCCCACCATACCATCTTCACTGAGAACAATATGTTGACAAAATGCACAGCTGTGACTAACATGGTCATAATTTTTTCCCCTCCTGTATGTTTTTTTACACCTTTGCCTGAAGGAAAAGTCAGTGGAGCTTTGAAAGCTTGCAACATGTATTTTGTACATTTTGGTTGTCCCAATGAAGCTATCACAGTTTTGTGAATTTTGGATGTTCTTGTACTTCGCTATACAGCCAGAACGGCTAATCCTAGATTTATACTCTGGGATTGTATCCAGTCTTTACAGGAGCTATCCTGCATCCCGAGTATTTTTTCCAAATTAGGTTCAGAGCCTTGGAAAGCTCATTTGGTGGTTGAAATAAAGTGAAAGCAGAGTAACCATTGCCCTGACACCCAGCATCATTTTCTGGAGAGGCTGTCTGGGTTGGATGTGGGAAGTAGGTAAACTGCATTCACACTGCAGAAATAATCCAGTTTGACATCATTTTGACTGCCATGGCTGAATGCTATAGAATCCTAGGATCTGTAGTTTTGTGAGATATTTAGCCTTCTGTGTCAGAGAGCTCTGGTGCCACAACAAATTACAAATCCCAGGAATCCACAGGATGGAGCCATGACAATTGCAGCAATGTCAAACTGCATTAATTTAGCAGTGTGGCAGAAGCTCATCTCCCAGCAAATCCCAGCCAGCATGGCATCCAAAGTCTGGCAATCCCAGCTGGATCCTACTCTAATTTTGCAGACTTTTCCTGCAAGGGAGAAATGGCGACCAGTGTCATCTATCCAACCCGACATTGCTTGGTTCCAGACTATTTAAAAGACTACATCTCTCCCCATGACTCTGCCTGAGTTTTGAGATCTTTGGGTGAGGTTTTCTTTCATCCCATTGTCATCACAGTCACGTTTAGTGAAGACACACTAAAGGGTCTTTGTGGTGGTTGCTTGTAGGCTGTGGAACCCCCTGCCACAGGAGGCCAACTCGGTCCTCTTTCTGTTCATTTTCTGCCAATGGGCAAATATCTCTTTAGTCAGACAGTGTTTCCTCTTAACTGGTCACTGCAAAAAAGTGGGGTGGGTTTGTTGTATTTTTCATCTTCATTCCCTTATTTCAATTGTTTTTAATTTCTTATAAGCCAGTATTTTCATTAGGATGGTTTAATTTTTTTGTTTGTTTAAAGTTTGTATGATAGATTGTTTCTTAGCTTTGGTTTGTTTTAGCCTACACCTTGGATGTGTTGAAAATTAAATAAATAAATTGATTAAAGACCAGGATGGGGGAGGGCACCATCTTCTGCTATCCTTCAAGGAGACAGAGACAGTGTGTCCTACTCCCCACCCCTGGGCTTACCTTGGCTCCTCTGGCTCTGGGTTCAACAAGACCTTATCCTGGCTTTTGCTGCTGGTGCTGCTGGTGGGGCTGCTCTCTGAGATGGGACCCACATGGCTGATGCTGCCAGGGAGGAAGAGATGACCAAGGGTTAGATCATGCCTGGTGACAGGGGAAGATGCAAAAATCCCAATATCCCCACAATGCATTTTGATACGTCTATTTTTTTTTGTTTTTGTTTTTCATTTTTTATTAACAAATTTAATATTACAACAAAGTTAAGCAGTACATCAATACTTGTAGTATATAATAATAAATCTATAAGCCTGTAAGAGCATTGAATTAAATAAGATCAGATACATCTATTTTATATATATATATTGCACCTCTGGATGCCAGCATGTCTTTATGAGACTGCAAGGACTTTTTAAACACCAGAAAGGCAGTATTTGGTTTTTAAAAATCTTTTTATTTCACACTCTAAAGTAAACAAAATAAACAATTATAAACATATGAAGGCTTTCATGGCTGGCATCCATAGTTTTTTGTGGGTTTTTCAGGCTATGTGGCCATGTTCTGGAAGAGTTTATTCCTGACATATCACAAGCATCTGCGGCTGGCTTCTTCAGAGAATGCTGGCATGGAAGTGAGTGGGGTATATATATATATATACTCTGTGGCCTTGGGTAGGGAGGAGTGATTTCCATGTGAATCAGTGTATTGTTCTGTTGTTGAATGGGAATGCCTCAGGGTGGGAGGATATGCAAGGAGGATTTGTGTCTGCTTCATTAGTAGTCTGCTTCATTTGTCTGCTAGGAAAAATCCTGATCCTGGCTGGTTTTCATTTACAGTTTGCTGGCTCTTAATTTAGGTGTTACCCCACGCACTTCCATGCCAGCATTCTCTGAAGATGCCAGCCACAGATGCCAGTGAAATGTCAGGAATAAACTCTTCTGGAACATGGCCATATAGCCCAAAACCCCCCACAAAAACTATAATTATAAACATGTTTTATATCTGTTGTTGCTTTGAATTGTGTTTTGTTTCTCATGAAATCACCTTAGCTAGTTTTAAAGTATAAATATGGCTTCAAAACCTAACTGCTGCACACACAGCCCAGCCCACATACATGTCCACACTCTCTATATGTTCTGTGTTGCCCCCAGACCTCCCTGTCTGGCCACTCCAATTTTCCATAGTCTTCTCTTTGGACAGGTAAATATAACTCCATCGCAACCCATAAAGCTCCCCTATCCCCTTTCTGTATTTCCATTTTGATTAGCTCTCTATGCTGTGTATATGTGTTTGAATTGCTATCTTGTGTGTGTGATTTTACTCTGCATATTTTCTAAATAAAACCTTCTTAATTGATGAAGAACCTGGAGTCCTCCCAGTTAGTACTGGTTTATACTGTTGCCCAATGGTCCAAAGGTTACCCAAACCTCTCGCAAAGCTAATTCCCCCAACATCTGAAGTATTGCTGACAGCTGGTGGGGATCCCCAGTTCCTTCTGCACCTGTTCTTTGGGTAACAAGTACTCAGGAGATTTGTTTTCCTGGCAAATCAGCTCTAGTTTTTAGAGGGAGCTCTCTCATCTTAAATATGCTGCAGAAGTATTCCTGTGGCCTGTGACAGCTAATGCCTTCTGTGTCACTGGGGGCAGAGAATTCACTTTGGGCCTGAACATTCACTGTGAATGACTTATTTAAATTTCTGATTGAAACCCAGAGCAGATTCCACTACCATGGAAGACGCCAGCTGCTACCGACTGCATAGGTGCACATCTGGGATTGTGTGCTGCATAGCTGCTTTTGGCGTGTGTATGTGTGTGCATGCCTAATCTCCCCTACTAAGGAATAGGGATGGAAACAATATTAATAGAATCATAGAATCATAGTTTTGGAAGAGTCCACAAGGGCCATCCAGTTCAACGCCCTGCCATGCAGAAACTCTCAATCAAAGCATCCCCGGCAGATGGTCATCCAGCCTCTGTTTAAAGACCTCCAAAGGAGACTCCACCAAACCCTGAGGAAGTGTGTTTCACTGTTGAACAGCTCTTATTGTCAGGAAGTTCCTCCTAATGTGAACCTGGAATCCCTTTTCCTGTAGCTTGCATCCATTGTTCTGTGTTCTAGTCTCTGAACCAGCAGAAAATAAGTTTACTCCATCCTCAATGTGTCACCCATTCAAATACTTAAACAGGGCTATCATATCACTCCTTAACCAGCTCTTCTCCAGGATAAATATATCCAGCTCCCTAAATCTCTCCTCACAGGTCTTTATGGTTTCCATGCCCTTCACCATTTTAGTCACCCTCCTCTGGACACGCGCCAACTTGTCCACATCCTTTTTGAATTGTGATGCTCTGAACTGGACAAAGTATTCCAGGTGAGGCCTGACCAAGGCAGATTAGAGTGGCACTATTTTACTTCCCTTGATCTAGACACTATATTTCTATTGACGCAGCCTAGAATTCATCAGTATTTGTTTCCTGGCTGAAAAATGAACTCCCTGACAGTCAGGAAATCTGGTTGGGAATTAAAAGACAAAGGCGCAGAATATTATTCTATGCAGAAATACATGCACCAATATCCTATCTCACCTACTCTGTAACAAATGCATAACTAAGTGTCATTGCATTTAAGGATAAAATAGTTGAAGGTTTTCATCTCTACCATGTAACAGAAGCTGGCAAAAGTGCCTTCAACTCAAGCTGATGCTAAAGGAAGATACATTTTCAGACCTTTATTGGAGGGGGCCAAGGGAAAGGATTGTGACATTGCCTAGGATTGGGAGAATCACTTCCCCCACAAGCAATCTGTGGCTCGCAAGGGTAAATTTTGGCTCCAGTGAAACCAGTACCTGACATTGCAGGAGGGCATCTCCTTGTGCCGCTTTCGGAACCACGTGTGTTGGGTGCGCCGACTCTCTGCCTCACTGACCAAGCCATCCCCATGCTGATCCAAGGCCAGGAACGTGGCTCGTGCCCTCTCCCTCTCC
This sequence comes from Urosaurus nigricauda, assembly GCA_034509955.1. Lineage (NCBI taxonomy): Eukaryota > Metazoa > Chordata > Lepidosauria > Squamata > Phrynosomatidae > Urosaurus > Urosaurus nigricauda. The sequence continues at coordinate 4,806,695 of JAOEGL010000002.1, forward strand.
TTCCCAGTCAGCAGACGTAGCAGGGCATTCTGGAAAAGGAAACCAAAGTTGGACTTCACGAACCCCAGAGGGACTGTTGAGGTAGCCCCAAAAGAAAGGAGTGCCTCTGAATGTCAGCAGGGTGCACTTAGAATCTTTCAATCATAGAGCTGGAAGGGGCCACAAGGGCTACCCAGCCCAACCCCATTCTGCCATGCAGGAAAATACAACTACAGCACTCCTGAAAGATGCCTGTCCAACCTTTGTTTAAAGACCTCCAAAAAAAGAGAGTCCACCACTGTCCAAGGCAGTGTCTTCCACTGTTGAACAGCTCTCACCCTTAGGAAGTTCCTCCTAAGGTTTAGGTGGAATCTCTTTTCCTGTAATTTGCGTTCACTGTGTCCTAGTCTCTGGAGAGAAAACAATCTCTTTTCCTGTAGCTTGAATCTGTTGCTCCATCTCCTATTCTCTGGAGCAGTTTGCTCCATCTTTAATATAGTTATATATTTAATTAAATATACACTCATCTCTCCATATTTGCGGCTTTGATATTTGCGAATTTGATTATTCATGGATTTGATTAATAACTTGTCTCTAGGAATATCTAAGTCCTCCAGTGCAACTCTATGGTCAACTTTAACCAAAAGGTGCACTGAAAGACCTAGAGATTCCTAGAGAGAACACTCCACTAGGCCTTTGTAGCTCTTCCAGTGCAGTGCTATGGTCAGTGTCTGTTGGACATTGACCACACAGTTGCACTGGAGGACCAAGAGATTCCTAGAGAGAAGACTGCACTAGGCCTTTGTAGCTCCTCCAGTGCAGTTCTATGGTCAGTGTCTGTTGGACAGTTGCACTGGAGGACCTAGAGATTCCTAGAGAGAAGAATAATAGAATCACAGAGTTAGAAGAGACCACAAGGTCCATCCAGTCCAACCCCTGCCATGCAGGAACTCCCAGTCAAAGCATCCCCAGTCAAAGCATCTGTGTGGTCAATGTTGGACATTGACCACACAGTTGCACTGAAAGACCTAGAGATTCCTAGAGAGAACACTCCACTAGGCCTTTGTAGCTCCTCCAGTGCAGTGCTATGGTCAGTGTCTGTCGGACGCTGACCACAGAGTTGCACTGGAGGACCTAGAGATTCCTAGAGAGGTGTCCTCTCAGGTAAAAACATGGTGTTTTTGTTATTTATGGTTTTTCCATATTCACAGGGGCCTAGCAAACATGGAGGGACAAATGTAGCTTTAAATCTGAATTACAGACTTTCTTGTTCTCTAAAGCATTTGGAACTGTAATTTAATATTGTTTTATAATTTTATATTTGATTATATGTGTTAGTTGTTTTTACAGTTTGCATTTTAACTGCATAACTTGCTTAATTTTGTATAGATTATATGTTATGACTTTTAGATTCTACACAATTGGCAGGTTATATGCTGTGTTGATGATGCCTGTAAAGTGCCATGCAAATTTAAGGTGCTACATAAATAAACTTTAATAATAACATGACACCCCTTCAAATAATTAAACATGGCCATCATGCCACCCCTTCACCTTCTCTCCCCCAGGATAAACCTATCCTGCTCCCTAAGTTGCTCTTCATAGGGCTTTATGGTTTCCAGACCCTTCACCATTTTGGTTGTCCTCCTCAGGAGATGCTCCAGCTTGTCCACATCCTTCTTGAATTGTGTCACCCAGAACTGGGCACAATATTCCAGGGGATGTCCAGCTAAAGCAGGATAGGGCAGCATTATTGTTTTTCCTCTTTCACTATATTACACTATTTCTTGCTCAACCCCTGTGTGTACCTTGGATTGGGTAGGAGATTAATTTTGGGATGGGGAGTGATGATTCTTATTTTGGAGGGACCCCTGAGGTGGAACAAAGCTTTTCTCTCAAACGTGGGGCTTGGGAGGGAACATCTCAATCTCTGGATCAGGAAGCAGGTGATGGGAGAAGATCTCTCTCAAAGATCCTGTCCCTGCTATGTCATCTAGTTAGCCAGGAGGACCACTGCCTATCCCAGGAGGTGGTCCAGGAGCCTGGCAGGGGCCAGTGGTCCAGCTAGGAAGCAACATCTCCTGAAGATGGCCCTATAACAAAATTCTTTCTTTGCCCAGAACTTGCAAAAGTTCAATTTTTTGGCTATAATTTCCCAAATCTCTTAGCCATGGCCACTGGCCATGGTGTCTAATTATAATTGTTGGAATTGTAGTTGATAATAAGGAACTTCCCCAAGATGTGGATTTCCCTGTGTGAGATGTTTCACTTTCAAGCATCTCCAGTTCATAAAGTCCTTAGTCACAGGTCTGGGAAACAGCTCTTGGCTTCAGCCATAGCCAGTCATAGTGGGGGATTCTGGGGGGAGAAGGATTGATGGGCGAAAATGACCAAACATCCACCATATGATAAACATTCAGGTACGGAAACAGGGATGAAATCTAGTGATGCAGTTTAGCATAACACATCCTAGAGATGCATAGAGTATGCCACTTGAACAAAAAACACCAGGTGTAACAAATAAGAAAACTGCACACCAGCAGTGCTGTCACCCTGCGATTCCTCCCTCCTGGCCTGAAGGCCTAAGAAGAAGAGACCATTTTTGGACTACAACTCCTTTTCCCAAACCCCAAGTCATGTTTTTTTTTTCCTCTGGGGGACCCCACTCCTTCCCGATTGCCCACCTGGGTGCGCATCCTCTGCAGCAGCAGGATGGACTCATGGGAGAGGAAGTCCCCCCATGCGATGTGGCCGTTCTTCTCGGGGTCCAGTGCAGCAAACTGCTGGGCCAGCTGCTCTTCCTGCTCTTCCGTGCTGCCACCGCCATTGGCACGCTTGCCCTCCTCCTGGCCAGCCAGGCGTTTGTAGCGCAGAAAGTCCTCCAGGCTCAGCTGGCTTTCTGTGAAGCCATGAACAAGGGCAGAGATGTCAGCCAGCCAACCAGCCAGCCAATGAGTCAGTGAGGACAAGGAGAGGATGGAGGCAGTGATATCAGCCATCAACCAGGTCAGGGAGGGCAAGGAGAGAATGAGGGCAAAGATGTCACCCATTAGTTAGATCAGTGAAGGCAAGGGGATGATGGGGCAGTGGTATCAGCCATCAGCCAGGTCTGTGAGGGCAAAGCTAGGATGGAGCAATGATGTTGTTCATCAACCAGGTCAGTGAAGGCAAAGAGAGAATGAGGGCAGTGATGTCAGTCATCAAAACGGTCAGTGAGAGCAAGGAGAGGTTAGTGGCAATGATGTTAGCCCTCAGTTAGGTTAGTCAAGGCATGCGGAAAAGCAGGGCAGGGTAGTGATCTCAGCCATCATGCATGTCAGGGAGGAGAGAGGTTAGGGCAGTGATGTCAGCTATCAACCAGATCAGTGAGGGCAGGGAGAAGATGGGAGCAGTGATGCTAGCCATCAAGTCAATCAATGGAGGCAGGCAGAGGATGGGGGCAGTGATGTTAGCTGTGAAAGAGTTCAGTAAAGACAAGGAGAGGCCCCTTTTCTGCTTCTGCAATATACACTATGTGCCCTACCAGGGCAATGAGCTGCTCCCGTCAGACTCTCAGTTTGGGGACCTTTGACACATTTGATCCTGCTTAAGAGAAAGTCACCCCAAAATGCCACCTTCCTGACCTTCTACCCAGTTCCGTGTGTCCCCCCCCCCCCCCATGGAGATTATCAGATGGGGGACAGGATGTCCTTGTCCCGTCCTTTTCCTACCCTTGTCCTGTCCTTCCTGGACAATCACAGGAAGGACTTTCAGACGACATCCTGCTATTCCTGTCATTGTCCCATCTGGGAAGAATAAATGGCTGTGATTATGTGAAAGACTTTCAAATGACATTGTACTGATCCTGTCATTGTCCCATCAATGAAGTGGAATTGTCTTATCCTTGCTCTTCATTTTGCATTAACAGCAGAACCTGTTAATGCAATTCCACTTCACTGACAGGTTTATGACAGGAACAGTCCATCAAGAGTGAAATCACTGTCACAGATGGGATAAGGATGGGCTTCGCTCCATCTGATAATCCCCTTTGTCTCTAGAGCAAGGCTCCCTGCTCTCTTCCTGTGGGTTCTGTGGTCCCAAAGTTAAAGCAGAGATCGATTCATCCATGTAAAGAGCAGCAGCTGGTGGTAGTCTATTTGCTCCAGATTTTAGTCCAAAGAGCCATCCTGATGCATGACCTATTTAGGGGGACAGGTCTTAGCCCCTTGGGCAGGTTCAGCTCCTTGGGTAGCTGCTTTAGAGTTGAATTGATCAGATTTTCCACCTACCCACCCACCCCCTGCACTAGGGCACATAAAAACCAAGGTGTGGATAGGAGAGCAGGATTGGACCCACTCCTTCCCCTTCTGTCCCCAGATGGAGAGCAGGCTAGACAGGCACCCAGTTTGTGCAGGTTTGGGGTGGGTGAGACCCACAGTTGGCACTCACATTTCCCCTGCCCTATCTCTTCCATGCTTTGCAGAGACATGTGAATTGCCCACTGTGGTGAGGCATAAAGGACACAGGTTTTCAGTTGTTGGAATGAAAGGAATTTGGGGACTGAACCAATTTCTTTGGAGGGGAGCAGAATTTTTATTTGGGGAAGAGACAATGTCCTCGTTTTGCCCCCATCTCTATAGCTACAGCCCTGAAAAGGCATTTCCCCAAAAGCATGCAGAGGCTTGTGGGTTGTGTGGTGACTTACCAGGGGTGAGTTGGCACTTCTGGAAGGATTCGGACAGGCTGGCCATCTCTTCCTCTGTGAGTAACAGATTGAGGTTGTCCTGAGGTTGCAAGAAGAGAAGGTTAAGAGAGGGTCAGTCCATGCCCTACCAAGCTGGATATTTTTCGCAAGCAGATTCACCCCCACCCACAAATTGGGCAAGGGAAAGAAATGGGCAATTTCCATGGACATCATTTAGTCTTCTTCCCATGTGCAAAAGGGAGCAGGGCTGTTATTTGGAGGAGGAGCATTAAACAAACCCAGTTTTGAAAACCGTTGATTTTATTGCAAAAGGCTAACGATAATGTTAGTGAGCTAAACTGAGTTCTACAGCAACCAAAAGTGAGTTTTTGTAAGGCCAGTAAAATGTTTTGCAATCTGAACCACTACTGTACTGTACTACAACTCCCATCCTCCCTCCCTAACTCCCCAACATCTCATCGCCCTCCTTCCACTGGGAGCATGGGCTTCCTCCCTGCAGCCTCACTGCTTACACAACAGTGGCAGCTCCATCCAGTCTCCGTGTGGGCCACCTCCAGGACCTCTGTGGCATTGCCATCAGGCAGGAAACCCATCCGCCTTAGACAGCCATCGTGGTAGACCCTGGTGCAGATGCGGCAGGGCAGGAGGGTTTCCGCTGTCCACACCTCACACACTTCACACATCTCATCATTGATCACCTATGGAGAGAATCATAGAATCACATGAGTTTATCATACTGGGACTGATTTCAGCATCAGAGAGAGATTAAAGTACATTTAAAGCATCCGGCATATAAAATGAAAATGGAGAGCAATTGTGCAAATGATTATCACATGCAATTGCACAATAAAGTGATATCAGAAATGCATTGTTGTTGAAACCTCAAGAGTAAAAAGTAAAAAAGATGTGCATTAATGCTTCTTTGTGACCAATTTAATGGCATATTTTGTGCGACGTGTGAAATCATTTTGCATAATTATGTGATTTTTCCGGGATATTCACGAGATAAATTCCTGATTTCCTCCATGTGATAAATTCCACAGAATTGGAAGAGACCCCAAGGGCTACCCAATCTATCCCCCTTCTGCAATGCAGGAGACATCATCCAAGCCATCCTAAGAGATGGCCATCCAGCCTCTGTTTAAAAACCCCCAAGGAAGGAGACTCCATCACCCTTGAGGCAGCAGCAACTTCCACTCTTACTTCCAGGAAGGTCTTCCTCATGAAGTTCTTCCTAATGCTGAGGTGAAATCTCTTTTCCTGTAAGTTGAATCCATTGCTCTGTGTCCTATTCTATTGAGCAGCAGAAAAACAAGCTTGCTCCATCCTCGATATGAAATCATGTCCCCCCTTAACCTTCTCTTCTCGATGCTAAACATACCCACCCCCCTAAGTCTCTCCTCACAGAGATTTATGGGGCCCATTCCCATTGGAGGAATGAACCAAATTTGAACCCAGTTCTGCCCCAGGGAAATCCCCGATTCCAAAAGGCCCTCGTCCCCTCTATGGAAGGGGGGCATGTTTGGAATCGGGGTTTTTCCTTGGCACACTTGTCATTCCCATTGGGGAAGACAAGCAGCCATCCCTTTCCCTCTCCCTCTCCCTCTTCCTTAGGGGAAGAAGGAGGCAGGCAGGGAGGATGGGAGGGTCTCCCTCCCCATTATCACTCTTAGATCACACGATCCAAGGGTGACAGTGGCCCCAGAAGGACCCCCATGGGATCCCCCTCCTCTGCCACCCATAGATCCAGGGATCCATGGGTGGCATTGGCCCCAAACCTATCTGTGTGCTGCTGGCCCGGTGGCTGCAGCGGCACTCCTCCTCCTCCTCCATCCGAACTACTTTCGCTCTCTGCCTCAGCAGGCCTACATTAGGAGGAGGCTGGGGCAGAAGGCCGGGAGTACAGAGGTGTTAAGGTGAAAACTAATAAAGCCATTGATAATCAACTGATAACCAATAATCTCTGCCATTAATGATCAATAATGAACAGTTCAGCCATAGTGAGAAACAGAGCTAAAGGAAAAACTTGTCCTTTTGAATCTGGCTTGTAGCCCCCACCTTAGGAGGGAAGAGGGAAGCAAATGCGTGCTAATAGCAACAAGTGTTCCTGATAAGACTAAAGACTGGCTGGATGCCCAGAAATCAGAATGTTACAAGGACTAAACTAAAAACAAAAGGTTCCAATCAGTAAGGCAAATAGATAGATAGATAGATATATACAGACAGTGAAATGAGGTCGGAATATATGGATGAATGTTAAACTACGCATGCTCAATGAATATTTTGTGGGTTAATAAAAACTGTTTACTCCATGTTTGGGACATTCAGTCAATGAGATGACTTTGGCTGAAACTCTGCATGCAGACTGAGACTGTTTGGAATAAATGAGTCTGATTGGAAATCCCCACAAAGCCTCACTTGCATAATTGGTTGTGAATGGGTTAATTGACCCTTTGTTTACTGTAACAGAGGCACGCACATACACACGTCCTCCATCCTCCGTACTCCCGGCCCGTCTCTCTCCTTCTGCCCCAGCCTCCTCCTAATGTAGGCCTGCCAGGGCAGAGACCTAAAGCAGTCCGGATTGAGGAGGAGGAGTGCCGCTGCAGCCACCGGGCCAGCAGCACACAGGTAGGTTGGCACAGGGAGGGGGGAAGATGGGGGGGGGGCTCTGCCACCCATGGATCCCTGGATGTATGGGTGGCAGAGGAGGGAGAGACTGACAGAGGAGGAGGGAGGAGGGGGAAAGCCGGTGACCAGGAGATGGCAGGGGTCATTGCAGCTGCCCCTGCCATGTCTCTGTCCCCAGCCTAAAATACTATGAAAAGGACCTTGTTTGGAACCACTTTCTCAGCCGGGAACACTTGTCGTTCCCACTGGAGCTGCCGTGTAAGGTTAACACCCCATCCCCTTCCCGCAGGGGAATTTTTTTTATTAGGGGGGGTACTGATCGCAAAATCAATCTTGTGCATTTGTGATCAGTATAATGAAGAAAAAGAGAAAAAAAGAAAGGAAGAGGGGAAGGAAGGAAGGAAGGACGGACCCCCCAGGAGCAAGTGTGTGTGTGTGTTTTTTTTTCTTTTTCTTCATTATACTGATCGCAAATGCACAAGATTACAAATGCACAAGATCGCAAATGCACAAGATCACAAATGCACAAGATTGCAAATGCACAAGATCGATTTTGCGATCAATACCCCTCTCAAAAAACAACAAAAAACCCACACAATTCTGGTCAGCGTTCCCACTTACTGGAAACGCTTCAGAATCGTGTTTTCCGAAAACAACCACTTTAAAACTAGTGTCAGGAAAGCCCGTGCTATTTGCTTTTAACCCAATCCTTTCCTCCACTCCAATGAGGATCGGAAGTCAATTCGAGTGTGAACGAGGGTCATATAGCCCACGTCACACTTCGAATCAAAATGTAGTGGGAATGGGGCCTTAGTATCAGTCTTGCAATATGTAGTAAGCTGCTGCTCACTCTACTAGCTGAGATGGAGATTTACCGTCAGCCCTTTCCTCTTGTCTGGATCTGAATTCACAGCCAAAGTGGGGAATTTGGATCCTTATGCTTGGAGATGATCCACAGGAATGAATGACCCTGGAGACTCAGGACTATATCCTGAGATCTGGCAGAGTATGATCACAGGATGCACTTGAAGCAGTTGAATCTACCCAGTATTATTCATCAACTTACATATTTTGCTTCAATATTCTCTTTTCCACCTTCTCCCCATTGTCCTTCTCCCTCTGACTTATCTTTAATACAGTTTTTCCTTGGTTTAATTATACACAGAGTGCAGTGTTGCCAGCTGGTTAGCTTTGGGGATACTGGTGTGGCCACCCTAAGTCTGTTGGTTCTAGCAGATCCAAAGCTTTGCTTTGGTCTCTCTTTCTCCCTGTGTGTGATAAACCTCCAGGAAGAATCCTTGTAACTGGTCCTATATGCCCAGAATTTGCATGAGATTTTTTTTTCTTGTGTCACTTTAGAAATACTTGTAGATAAGTCACATCTAAGGACTCAAACAGAAATATCTCCCTCTTTTGCAGATGGCTTTTAAAAAGACTTAAGTCATTTTTTTAAATGGAGAGAAAAAACCAGTAATTTAAAACAATTTAAAAACATTTTAAAAACATAAGCGCATAAAAGTAGAGTGCTGCCTGCAGCCAGAGACCCTTCTGCAGCAACCAGTTTATACTGTATATACTCAAGTATAAGTCTAGAAATGTTAGTCAAATAAAGCTCCACACAAAAGCTCCACTCCCGAAAGCTCCACACACACACACAAACTTTAGTCAAATAAATTGAAGTAAGGTGAGGATAAAGGGGGAAAGTGGAAGGAGAAACTGGGACGTTTTAAATACAGCTACAAAAGTGGGATGGCAGAGGATTAACTGGAACTGTCCCTGCTAAATGAGGAAAATTGGAGGGTTTTGCCAGTCACAACCAGCTCTTGTGTGCTTCCTGTGGCCAGCACCAGTTCACTCTCTGGCTGCATTTTTGGACCAGTTTCCAAACACACTTCAAAGACAGTGCTAGGTAGAGTGTAAATCCAACTGGTAATGCCCACCTGCTCTCTTTCCTCCAGGCTGATCTCGATGGGCTCATCGTCCTGCTGCCCCCGTTTGGGGCGGACAAAGGCTGGTGGGGTGAAGCAGCTGTTCCGGTCAAACTCCTCAGGCTCCACACCTTTGCCATCTCTCAGCCTCTCCCAGGCCGCTTTCCGGACCCTGCTGTCCTCCTGCTGCAAGGACCCTGCCGAGGAACCCGTTTCCACAACTACCTCCTCCTCTTTGAGCTCTTGCACGGTGTTATCCACAGTCCCTCGGCGGCTGATGGTCCCCTCAGACTTGCGCTTGGCTGTCGGTCTCTCCCGTAGGCCATCCTTGAAGGCTGACACTGCCAGGCTGACCTTCTGCACCTGCTCCACCGTCTGCCGCTTGGACATCAGGACCCCCATGGCTCTGTGGAAAGAGAGAGAGAGAGAAGGCGATTGGTGAGAAGGATGGAAGACAAGTCCAATATTCTACCAGGCATTGTTGTTTTTCTTATTGGGTGCCTTTCAACTTGTTTCCAACTTATGTCAATCTATTGCAGAGACTTCATGGCAAGGTTATTCAGCAGTTTGCTTTTGCCACCCTCTGAGGCTGAGACAATGTGACTTGCCCAAGGTCACCTAGAGGGTTTCCATGACCAAGCAGGGACTTGAACTCTGGTTCCCAGAGTCCTAGTCCAACACTGAAACCAGTACACCATGCTGGCTTATCAGGCGTTTTTTGTTAATGTGTTGTTTCCATGACCCTAAGTGACATGGGGTTTTCATAGCAAATTTCTTCAGAGGGAGTTTGCCTTTGCCATCCTCTGAGGTTGAGAGAGTGTGACTTACCCAGTGGGTTTCCATGGCCAAGAGGGGATTCAAATTCTGGTCCCCACACTAGTTCAATGCTGAAACCAGTATGCCATGCTGGCTCATTAGACATACTGTAAATCTGTCCCATGCTCATTTTGGGAAGAGAGGTGGCACAACCTCCAAGTCCTACCCATGCCTGGGAAATGACTCAACTGGGGGAAGCATTTACTTCTCTATCCAATTTATATCTTACCTGTCTCCTGATACAGAACCAAAGGTTGCATACAACAAATGGAAACCAACTACAGTTGGCCCTCCTTATCCACGGATTTTTTATCCACAGATTTGAGCATACACGGCTTGAAAATATTCCCCCAAAATATAAATTCCAAATAGCAAATCTTGATTTTCCACTGTCTATATGGGACACCATTTTGTTGTGCCATTATATTTAATTGGACTTGAGCATCCACAGATTTTGTTATCCACGGAGGGTCCTGGAATAAAACCCCAGCATATAACAAGGGCCCACTGTACACAGACCTATGTCTTGCATCTTTGTGATGGTAAAACAGCCTCTTTGACATTTCACAGGTAAAAATGGGGCCACATGTGGCCTTGTAACATGAGAATATGGTCAAGATGTCCAAAGGTATTCATGAGGAAAAACGTTAGGAGAGGCTGCAGAGTTTGCTTTTGCCTGAGCTTGCTGGAAAGGGCAAGGCTCTTCCCTTCCCTCTCCTCTCCTCTCCTCCCTTCCCCTCTCCTTCCTGCTGAGTTAATGGAGTGGAAACTACTTTCCCACCTTGATATTACCTTTCCACAAGGTGGGATTGTGCGATCCTGGGAGGCAAGAGTGTATGCTGAGGGCAGCAGTTCTGCTGGGAGGGTCTCTGAGGTCAGAGAGGCTTTTGCTGAGGAGCCAGATGAAATTTGCCAAACAGCTTCTGGGCAGCAGCAGTAGCAGAGGTTGAGACTGGCAGAGGATCTCTCAGAGACAACAGCAGTGGCACTACAGCTAACACTTGTTAGTAGTGCACAAAGGGAGGCACTGGGAAACCAATTCTGAATGTCTTTTTCCATGAAAACCCTATGATGAGACAATCGAAAAATGCAGCAGGAGATGGTACCTGAAGATGAGACTCACAGGCTTGGATGGCACTCAACCAGCTATTGGGGAAGAGCAGAGGACAAGAATGAGTGGCACCATGGTTAATGGTGTAAATGGGCTGAAGTCAAAGGGACTTCAGCTGTTGACCTGTTCAGGGATGAAAGGAAAGTCCAACAAAACTGCACAGCACATATTATAGGAACATGGAATGTAAGAAGCATAAATCAGTGGAAGGTACACATAGTAAAGCAAGGGCACAGCCATCTGAAGTCTACAAAAGTTTATGCTGCAACTTCTTTTACACAGAGTTTCACAGGTACTATAAGATCCCTTTGTATACTGATAGTAAAACAAAAAAATGGATAAACATTGCAATACTTGGGATGAGCTAGCTAAAGTGGACAGGAATGGGACATTTTCAAGTCAGAAAATTACAAAGTGTTTTATTTGGGAAATGAAAATCTAGGAAGAAATGGGGTGACTTTCATAGTGAGTGGGACTAGGTGATGCTTGCCATGCCTTCCAATTCATCTCCTTTAATATTTAACCTAAAACCTCTCCTGTTGAAAGAGAAGCTACCAGCTGCATCTGGAAGAAAGGTCCCTGCTGCCCATGATCTCGACGAAAGCTCTCAAGCATCCATGCCGAAATGTTCTGTTTTTCTGCTTTCGTCTTTAGAAGAGACCTTGCTATCCTCCCCTCCTGAGAAGAAGGCTTTACTGACGCTTGAAGTCGCACGTAGCCTATTTTAAGCCAGAATCACTATTTTGAGCTGCAGAACTAGGGATGTTTGCCAGGGTAGCTTCTCAGCCTGTTCTCTTTTCTGAGTCCCAGTTCTGGCTCTGGAGACCTTTGCCAACCTCGTCTCCTGCTCTTAGAACTTGTTAAGATTTCCCACCTAAGCCCTCTTTGCAAGAGTTCTTGGACTTGCCACACTCCCTAACTCTTCTCAGGAAGGATTTAGCAAGATGGCAGGAGAACGTCACCTTTGCAGCCCTAACCTGTGTTCATGAGGGACCTTCCCTGCTCCTCATAGCTCATTCCCACACTGTTCTCACTTTTCTGTGGTACGCATGTGTATATTTAGAGATGTTTCTCCCTGCCTTTCAGATAACTGAATCTCACTTGTACACAGCCCTGAGATCTTCTAATATAGGGAGGGATGCAAATATCATCATCATGATCATCATCAAAAATAGCAAGAGCTGTTTAACAGTGGAATGGATTGCCATAGAAAGTGGTGGATTTTCCTTCTCTGGAGGCTTTTAAAGCAAAGGTTGGATGGCCACTGGCAAGGATGGTTTAGCTGTGGATTTCCTGCATTGGGAAGTTGGACTAAATGGTTTAGATAGAATTTCTTTTCTTGTAGTTTGCATCCATTGCTCTCTCTAGAGCTGCAGAAAACAAGCTTTCTCTATCTTCAGTATGCCATCCTTTCAAATATTTAAATATGGCTATCATGCTACCCCTTAACCTTCTTTTCCCAAGCCAGATAAACCCATGTTTAGCCTCCTCCTTCAGCTGCTTTGCTGAGCAGACTTAGCAGCCTTCAGTCTCATGTGAGAACTCTTTCAGCCTTCGCTCTTGCAGAGGGTATGTACCTTTGAATTAATTCCCTCCCATTGTGAAACAAAATCGATTTAACTCATTTAGAGTGTTAGAAGTCTTGTTTTCAGAACATATGTGAGTTCATGCATACACCAGGAAAGCACACCTAGCAATTGCCTTGTATTTTGGGACTTGTATTTTGGGACTTTCCCAGCAAAGCCCTGCCTGAATTGACCAGTGTAGTGGTGTAACTGAGTTCTATTTTAATAGATTTTTGCTCCATTTTGTTTCCTAATTTGTTATCTCTAGTTTACCGATAATTTCCTCTGGATATATACCATCTATGGCGAAATTCAAAGACATAGTCATGTTAGTCTGGAATATCAGTATGCAAAGGGGTCTTCTAACACGATTGAAACTAACTATGCAAAAGAAGTCGTAGCATAAGCTTTTTTAGACTAGCAGTAAATGCCAAGTTGGGGGCAGCATCTGAGCGTGGTGTTTAGATGCCTCACACTCAGATGCCATCCCCACGCCGCTGGGAAGTCACCTGGCTGACTGCAAATGCAGTGGCTTCACATCATTTCGGCATTTACACGTTCTGCTGTGCTGTCAAAATGCCAAAAATCTGTGGCAGTGGCAGCAGCAAGAACGCCATTTTTCCGCTTCAAAAAAGAGCAGCATTTTGCCACTCCTTTTTGGGTTGGAAAAACACAAGATCAGGGCTCCAGCATGTGCTTGCCATAGCCCCAATCCAATGCCCAAAGGGGCAAACCTGAAGCCTCCCCTTTAGGGCTGTTTTGGCCCTAGGTCTATTTTTTCAGATATGTAGAGTTCATTCTTGCATGCAGGATTTTGCTCCATATATCTGAGAGTAGACCAAGCCTACAAAAGCTTATGCTACAATTTCTTTTGCACATTTAATCACAAAGGTGCTACAAGATCCCCGAAGCTTGATCAGGCTGCCCAGAAAGAGTGTCAGCTTGTTGCTTTTGCTAGGCTCTGAAATACTCTCCGCAGATATACTATTAGCCTTCAGCCAGGGCATCGCCAAGATGATGATATTTAAGTCTAACAATGACACTTCTGGAATTTGGTGTAATATCAGCATCTTCTACTCTCTGGAAGGCTGATATTTTTCTTTTCCCTGGATGGTTTGCTTAAATATCCTCTTTAAAGATTTATTGCCCGGTAACTTATCTGTATTTGAATTCTCTGTACTTTCTAGACAGTGCAGCACTTAATAAGGTTTCCTGAAATCCAGGAGTCTAAGCCTTTTGAAGCAGAAAGAGGAGGCCTGTTTCATTTCTGACAGGCTCAGTGGATTAAACATCGAGTTGAAAAAACTGTGTGCCTCTGTCAACCTGCTCTCTGACCAGCTATAAACGTCTCTTCCGGGAGCTTCCTCCAGTCCTCAATCTCAATTTTAGCTCTTTGGCTTCCAGGCATTTCAGATATCCGAAATGCAAATTGCACATCTGACCTCTTTTTAACAAAAGGGAGCACATTTCCAGAAACTAACAGTGGCAACCAGGAGCCTGTTGGTGTTAAGGATTGCCAGATATCAAGGCCCGGCTTGGATTATCCAGTTTTCATGGGTCATCTCCGGCTGAGAGACGACGGGTGCCAATTCTCTAGTTTTTGTGGACTCAGTTCCAGGCAAGAGGGAAGGGTTGGGTGCAAACCTCCAACTCACCAGCCCATTACATTTGGCAAGGCTTTATTGACTGGTTGCCAGGGCTCACCTTCTGCTCTGCTCTGCATTTTGGCTAGGAGCAAGCAGGACTGCATCTGCACTGCAGAAGAAATGCAGCTTGGTGGCACTTTAACTGCCATACCTCCATCCTATGGAATCCCGAGATTTGCATTTAGTTGTGGAACTAGAGCTCTCTGACAGAGAAGAATAAATATATCACAAAATTACAAACCCCAGAATTCCATACTAATGAACCATGGGAGTTAAAGTAGTGTCAAACTGTATTATTTCTGCAGTACAGATGCAGCCCTGGTTATCCTGCCTTCCCTAAGTAGGTGAGAAGGAATAATCCCATAATTTCATCTTGATCTGGGAACTGTCTCTTTGGTAACACTTCATTGCCAAACTGGTATATCTGTTTGAATGACAAGCTGGGAAAACTGTGGTCAGTAGTTAATGCACAATGCTTCATGATATTGTTTAGGCAGTTGTCCTCTAAGTCTCAGGTGGTTTTGCCCAGGAAACCTCAGGGCTTGAGATAACTCTGAACTGGCAAACCTAGCTAGCTGGTGTTATCATTGTTGCCGTCGTCGGATTAAGGTGGTTGGGGGCCCTGGGATGACCCCCAAGATAAGTTCCCGAGTTAGTCAAGAAGTTATGACACAGATGTCCAATGATAACAATTTGTTTTTGGTGGTGGTGTGTGCCTTCAGCAATAATGCCACCTTCATATGTGAATTCATTTTCAGTCCTGCAGCTTTTGTTGTTTTACTCACTTACTCACGTAACCCCCAAAATATGGATGGATGGTAACAGTAACTCTGGAAGATTTGGGAAAGAGGTGGGATGAAGAGAAATCTGTCTATAATTTTTTCATTCAATGCTGCCTGCTTCTCCATCCTCAGACAGAAAGGGCATGGAACAAATACGACACCCTTCTCTCACACCCAGAAGACATGATCAGAATTCCAAATGACCTTAACAAATTAGAGAAGCCAGACCTAATAAAATGAATGTCAACAGGGAGAAATTGAAGGTACTACACTTATGTACAAAACACGAACGGCACAGATATAGAATGGGGGACACCTGGCTTGACAACATCACATGCAGAATGGATCCGGGAGTTTTACTAGATCGTAGGTTGAATATGAGCCAAGAGTGTGATGTAGCAGCTAAAAAAGCCAATGCAATTCTAGGTTGCACAAAAAGAAGTATAGTGTCTAAATTGAGGAAAGTCATAGTACCACTCTATTTTGCTTTGGTCAGACCTCCTTTGGAATACTGGGGCTTTCTAGATTGGCAAAAAGAAGTGTGTTCATGGCTGCATGAAAGTCTAGCCTTTAGATGAGAAAAAAAGGGAAAGTGTGCCACGAAAACTTTTTTTGGGTTTTTTTTTTGTTTTTGTTTTTGTTTTTTTGTTTTTTGCGTTTTAGGGGAGAAGAAGCGCCTTTAAAAAGGTGCTGGTTTTCCCAGCTTCTTTTTTAAAAACTGTGGAACAGCGCAGCTGCATCTAAAGGCTGCGGTGCAGCTGCTAAGCATTAAGGAAAAGGCAACTTCATGTCACACTTTCCTGCCAATCTAGAAAGCCCCACTGTCTCCAGTTCTGGGCACCACAGTTCAAGAGAGATGTTGATAAGGTGGAGTTTGTCCAGAGGAGGACGATAAAAACGGTGAAAGCTGTGGAAACCATAAATCCCTATGAAAAGCTGCTTAGGGAGCTGGATGTACGTTTAACTTGGAGAAGAGAAGGTTAAGAGGTGAAATGTTTAAGTATTGGAAGGGTTGTCATAGGAGTTTATCAGACGGGAGGAATTTCTCTCTATTTCGAATTGAGCCAATTCGAATTCACGTATATCCGCTAGTTTAGCGAATTTACGTGAATTCTAATTGCATTTGGAATGCGTTCAGAATGACTTCCCATTTCCTGAAAATGACCCCCCATTGCCCGAAATTGTGTGAGATACTCTAATACGCAATTACGTGAAACCCAATGATTGCGTTCGGAATGACTTCCCATTGCCCGAAATTGCGTGAGATACACTCATACGCAATTACGTGAAACCCCATGATTGCGTTCGGATTACCATTGCATTATACCCCCAAATTCCATCGTATGATAAAATCCATATTGGGGATGGAGCAAACTTGTTTTCTGCTGCACCAGAGACTAGAGCATGGAGCAAGGGATGCAAGTTACAGGAAAAGAGGTTCCACCTCAACATTAGGAGGAACTTCCTGACAGTAAGAGCTGTTTGACAGTGGAAGACGCTGCTGCCTTGGAGTGTGATGGAATCTCCTTCTTTGGCGGTTTATTAAAGAGAGGCTGGATGGCCATCTGTCCCAGGGAGGGCTTGGATGGTGTCTGAATGGCAGAATGGGGCTGGACGGAGTCCCTGGCCATCTTCCCCTTATCCTCCATGCCAATCTTGTCAACATGTGGCATTTCCCCAAGAATTGGGTCTCTGCCAACATAGTAATTAAAACATAAAGACACAAAGCACACAAATGCATCAAAAGATACAAAAGCATATTGATTAAAAGCTGGAAGTTTAGAACAGTTTTTGAATTAGAATTCAAAGACAATGACATGTTTGTATGGATCTGTATGCAAAGGGATCTTGTAGCACCTTTGAGACTAATGGAGAGTAAGAAGCTGGCAGAGGGTTCAAACTGGGAGGCAGGGTGTTTAATCCTGCCTCCTTGCAAGTGTGGGCAAGGGGAAAGCAAATGACTTCTCCCACCCATTATCCTTCAAACATCCTTAGATTTGGAGACCCTTTCAAGCATAACCATATACTTAGAAACATCCTCCATGTATTTAGTGGTGCTTACTCCTAAGTAAGTACGTCTATGATTTATTATTCCTGGGAAGGCTCAACATCAATAGCTACTTTCATATTTTGGAGTACTTGATCAAGTAGTACACTTCTGATAGAAAATGTCTATGATTCGATAATGCTATATAGGGGTCTAGTTTTGACAGATTATTCCAGTGAAGCCCCCCAAGCTTGTCTGGGTCAGGGTTCAAACCCTCTTGCTCTTCATTCTAGAATCCACATTAAAAAACAATTAACCTACCTTGAGTGCATCTACAGTGTAGAAATAATGCAGTTTGACACTATTTTAATTGCTATAACTACACTGCACTATTAAATGAGGCTTGTGTGACTAGTCCCTGGTCCAGAGTTTTATTTCATGGAGCTTCTGTCTGTCTGTTGGTCTATCCTTCCTTCCTTCCTTCCTTCCTTCCTTCCTTCCTTCGATCTATCAGTTTGTCCATCCATCCATCCATTCATCCATCCACCCATCCTCGCCCCCATCCAAATGGCCTTAGTTATGTACCTATTCTGCTCATGAGGCGAGCTAAGGAATACTCACAAATTTAGTGCTTCAGGATAAAGAGGAGACAGGACTTATTAACATCAGCCCCTGAGGGGATTTTCTGCAATTACTCTAATATAATGATGCTTTAGCTGTAGTTGCACTCTGCACTGTAGAACAGATTAGAAGAAGTAAGGCTGACCTAACTGAATTTAGATTCCTAAACAGAATAACAACAGTCATAACAACTCATTAGGTTTTCAGCTAACCCAGTTATTCGTTAACCTAGTTAAAGGCCATGATCCTACACCAAGGTGATGGAATGTAACTTCACACATTGCTCCACATATATTGCACAGGTACAGGATGGCTAAGCAGTAGTAAATGTGAAAGGGACCTTGGGATTAGCATTGATCCTGAACTGAACAGTGTGATACTGCAGCAAAGTCAACACATGCTATTTCAGCCTGCATTGACAGAATCACAGTTTCTAAACTGAGGGAAATAATAGGCTCCTGTGCTGGTCATTTGCACTACTGCATTTAGTTGTGGACACATTATTATTATTATTATTATTATTATTATTATTACTAGTTTATTTAAATAGTGCTGTAGGTTTTTCACAGTGCTTTACACTTATCAAAACAATATAAAACCTGCCAAAGACGTAGAGTCTAAAATCACAAAATAAAATCCCTCCCAAAAAAACCCTTGTTTTAAGAATATTGACAAGTTGGGGAAGGTTCAGAGAAAGGCAAATAAGAGATACGGAGAACAAAACATAGGAGGAGAAATTGAAGGAGCTGGACATGTTCAACCTGGTGAAGAGGAGACTGAGGGGTGGCATGATTTCACTCTTTAAAAACCTCAATGGTTTGAAGTTACAAGAGAGTAGATTTTGGCTGAACACTAGAAGGAACTTCTTGAGAGTTAAGAGTGGTTTGGCAATGGAAGCCATTACCTGGAAAGAAGGCCCAGTTTTTTTGCTTGTTTGTTTGTTTGTTAATTTTATTTTAAATTTTATTTATTTACATAAACAAACATATAAACAACATTGAGAAACAAACAAACAAATACAGTAACATTTATACTTCCTCTGCTGACTTGTCTAAACTTTTGTTTACCACTAAATGCCTCCTTTTACAGGTCTGGAGCGTTTTTAGCTGTACCTGTTTTAAATCTGTTGTATGCTGCCCCGGTTGCTGAGCAGAGGGGCGAGTTAGAAATATTATTATTATTTTATCTTGAATTTCAAGTGTTAATTAAGTAACTCTGTTGGATAAGTCCTTCAATATCAGTGAAAGCCAGCATTAAAAAAAAGTAAAATAATGGAATTTAACGTTTCTCCATTACTGAAAGAATGAGCGTTTGAAAAGGAATCTAGTATACATTGAATTATTTGTTACAAGATAATTATTACTTCTGTTAATCAAATAGAAAACAAAAAACAAAAAGATGGCAATGTTAAAAAAGGGTTGACACAAACTTAGATTCAGATACCATATCAGAGAAGAAGATCAATGGAGGATTTCATTAAAGTCACAGACCCTAATCTTTTGGTTTTGGAAGAAATAAGAAAATTAAGATTGGAAATGAAAGAATTATGAATGGATTTGAAGGAAGATCTTAAAGAATCAAGCCAGGAAACTAGAGAAGAAATTAAGGAAACGAGAGCTGAAATTAGAAAAGACTTGAAGAAAAAATTAGACAGCTTCGCTAAAAGGATGGAAAAGATGGACTTGAATATTACCAAAACTCAAAAAGAAGTAGATAAAATTAAAGAAAGAACTGGAATATTGGAGAAATCAACTATTGAACTGAACCGTAAGCAAGAACAACAGCAGGACTAGATTAAGAGATTTGATAATCCAAAAAAGCTGTAACAATACTCTCATAATTGAGAATAATGAAGCAATTTTAAAAAATATATATATTCCTCCTTCAATCATGATAGCAAGACAGAAATATAAAAATCTAACCACCTTGTTAAAAAACTTAAAAATAGACTATAGATGGGAGAGAGTGGAAGGCCTCTCATTTATACATCGGCAAAAGAAATACAGAATAGATAATATAGAAAAAGCTAAGGATGTGGAGCAAAAGCTACAAAAGGAATACAAAGGAAATAAATCAAAAATCAACAGAACCCACACAACATAAAGGAATGGAAAGCTAGCGAAGAAACTGAAAGAAAAAAAAGGAGGATGAAGATGCAGAAAAAGAAATAAACAGATGTAATTCCCAATCTCTTAGATTTATATTTTCCCCCATTTCTTGTGACCATTTGATCGTGTAGTTCATCCTGCATTTTTATTACCAGAATCTTTTTATATAATTTAGATATGATTTTGTCATTTCATTTTGTCAAAATTTTATCTAGTTCTTTTTGCTTCAGGGCTGCACAGATGGGCGGCTCCATGCCACCCATCTTTACCCCTCATCGGTGCAGCGCCAACCCCACCACACAGCACCGACGTGCTCGCTAAAAAGGAGCCACCTACTTCTGTTTGGGAGCTCCATAATGGCGCTTGCGCGCACTGATGCCACCACTTCTGGTGAGCTCCATTTGGGTGTGCAGACGCCCGCATGTCATCGTTGCACACCCCATGTGGGCAAGGCTTTGGCAAGATGGTGCACAGACACCGCAAGAAGGGCACCGCAAGAAGGGCTGGGCACCTGGCCCACCCTCCTGCCACATTTAAAGACCTGCAAAGAAGGAAAGTCCACCACCCTTTGAGGCAGTCGATTCCACTGCTGAGCAGCTCCTACAGTACCAAAAACCTTCCCACTATTTAAGCATAGTGGTTTTAGTGTTGGACTATGACTCTGGAGACCAGGTTTGATGCTCAGGTCAGCCATAAAACCCATGAGATGGCTTTGAGTAAGTCACACTCTCTCAGCCTCAGGGGAAGGGAATGGCAAACCTCCTCTGAACAAATCTTGCCAAGAATACCCCATGACAGTTTCACCTTAAGGTTGCCATAAGTTCAAAAATGACTTGAAAGCACACATCATCAACAACTGTTTAGGTGGAATCTCTTTTCCTCTTATTTGCTTTGTCCATTGCTTTGTGTTCTAGTTTCTGGAGCAGCAGGAAAGAATCTGGCTCCATCTTTCATATGACCTCCCTCCAGGTATTTAAAGAGGGCTATCACGTCCCCTATCAGTCTTATCTTCTCCGACATCCCCAGCTCCCTCTGCCGTTCCTCATAAGGCTTGGTTTCTGGGCATCTGACCATCTTTGGCTTCATCTGCACTGCAGAAATATTCCAGGTTGACACCACTTTGCAGTGCTGTGAAATTCTGGGAATTGTAGTTTTGTGAGACATTTAGCCTTCTCTGTCAGAGAGCTCTGGTGCCCCACACTAAACCACAATTCTCAGAATCTTGTATCATTGAGCAACAGGAGTTAAAGGGGTGTCAACCTGGATTATTGCTGCAGTGCAAACGCAGCCTTAGTGACACTTTTTTGGAGATGCTCCAGCTCGTTACCATCCGTCTTAAATTATGGTGCCCGGAACAGGACATGGGATTCCTCCAGGCAAGGTCTGACCAAAGCAGAAAAGTGTGGCACTACTCCCCAATATGGAGTAGCAGGCCTTACTATTCCCTTGGCAGCTGTTACCAGGAGCAAAATATTGGCAAGGAGAGAGGCTGCTCTCTTTACTCCGCTCCCCATCCGGCCAATTATCAGCCACAAATCTCCCAACAGCTGCTTTGCTTCCTTTGGCATCCCTCCATCTTTTCTTCTACTAGATAAAAAGAAGCTCAGGCATTATTTTTATTTATATATTTATTTTGCAGGACAAACAGCAGGCTAAAGGGTGCTTAAACCTCTTCCTCTCTGCACTTCCACGGTCAGTGGTTTGCTTATTGTACAAAAATATTAAATGAAAAAAAATGAAATAAAATGGCTGTGTCACAACCAGTAGAGCCAGCAATGAAAACAGCATTGAGGAGAGGCCACCAAAGTTACTATCATCATCATCATCATCATCATCATCATCATCATCTGCATCTACACTGTAGAAGAAGGAGAACCAGAGACCACATACAAGTTATTAATCTAGAATTCACCTAGAATCATATAGAGTTGGAACAGACCCCAAGGGTCATCAAGTCCAACCCCCTGCCATGCAGGAACCCCCTGCCATGCCATGCAGGAACTCAGCATCAAAGCATCCCTGACAGATGGCCATCCAGCCTCTGTTAAAGACCTCCAAAGAAGGAGACTGCCCTACTCACCAAGGAAGGAGTGTGTTCCATCCACTGTCAAACAGCTCTTACTGTCAGGAGGTTCCTCCTAATGTTGAGGTGGAATCTCTTTTTCCTGTAGCTTGCATCCATTGTTCCATTTTCTAGTCTGGAGCAGCAGAAAACAAACTTGCTCCATCCTCAATGTGACACCCCTTCAAATACTTAAACAGGGCCATCATATCATCTCTTAACCTTCTCTTCTTCAGGCTAAACATCCTCAGCTCCTTACGTCTCTCCTCATAGGACGTTATGGTTTCCAGACCCTTCACCATTTTAGTTGCCCTCCTTTGGACATGCTCCAATTTGTCAACATCCTTTTTGAATTGTGTTGCCCAGAACTGGACACAGGATAATTCCAGGTGAGGACTGACCAAAGCAGAAAAGAGTGGCACTATTACTTCCCTTGATTTAGACACTATACTTCTGTTGATACAGCCTAAAATCTCATTGGCCTTTTTAGCTGCCACATCGCACTATTGACTCATGTTCATCTCTTATCACAGAATTCCCACGGATAGGGTGCAGCCAAGGGGAGATTGTTGATGTCCAAAGCTTTGCCATACTTGTTATTTTACAGCATGTACACACATGCGTTGGACTATGCCTCTAGAAACCAGGGTTCAAATTCAGGTTCAGCCATGCTAATCTACTGGCTGACCTTGGGAAAGTCACATTCTCTCAGCCTCAGAGAGTGTCAATGTCACACCCTCTCTGAAGAAACTTGGCGAAAAAAACACGCCTTAGGGTCGCCATACATTGGAAATAAGAATAAGAATAAGTTTTATTTCTAACCTGCCCGTCTGAACGAGCAATTGGGGCGGGGTACAAAAGAGAGTTAAAACAACAGCAGTTAAAATATTCGATCCCATCCCCGCCTCCCCCCCTAAAAAAGGATTAAATCAACACATTAAAACATAGCATAAAATCAACAATATCAGCAGTGTCAAACTGAAAGTCCTTGAGCTGTGCGGGTGGGCAGAGGCTGGATCACTCTACGACCAAAGTATGGAGCCAAGAGGTATCAGAGATTTTCCGGGAAGGCCTGCCGGAAGGGATGCATCTTTAGGGCTTTTTTGAAGCCATCAATGGATGAAATAAGACCCATCTCATCTGGCAGTTCATTCCAAGGCTTAGGGGCGACTGCTGAAAAGGCCCTCTGGGAGGTCTGCACCAACCTGGTTTTAATAGGTTGTAGCAGGTTCCTCCCAGAGGAATGCAGTGTGCGGGGGGGTTTCATACGGGAAGAGGCGGTCCCTAAGATAGGATGGACCCAAGCCCTGTAGGGCTTTATAGGTTAAAACCAACACCTTGTACTGTGCCCGGAAACTAATTGGCAGCCAGCGGAGAGACCTAAGTACAGATATCATATGTTCTCTCCTGGATGTGCCAGTAATAAGTCTGGTTGCCAAATTCTGAACCATTTGTAGTTTCTGAGTTAAGCACAAGTGTAGCCCCAAGTAGAGCGCATTACAGTAGTCCAAATGTGAGGTTACCAGCGCATGTATCACAGTTTCCAGATCCATCATGTCCAGGAAAGGGCGCAGCTGGCGTATCAGCTGAAGCTGATAACAGACAGCCTTGAAGGCACACAACAGCAAATGTGCATGCATGAATAAAGACACAAGCAGAATATTCATAGCACACTTGCCCCCTCACAGGCCTAGGTGTACACTCAGACACAAACATTACCTCTTTTCCAGCCTCATCACTACGAGCATGTGTGTGTGTGCGCATACATGCATGCAAACACATGGACACAGATTTTGCAGCATTCTTCACACATCTGCTGTAGGTGTCCATTGAAGATCCCACTTTGGGAGAAAGATGGGGTATAAATAAAAAAAAATAAAATAAAGATTCAGCTAATGTTGGTCCTTAGTCCCGTTGCAACTGGGCAAACTGGTCTTGCACAATCTATTCCTCAGTCCCCTTTCACAAGTCTTTGCACTACTTTTGCACAACCCACCCCAACCCAATTTCCCATCCTTGCTTTGCTTGCTGTGCTGCACTTGGGTGTGATTGATTCTGTCTCCTGTCACCAAGGAAACACAAGATCCCACCCCCGGGATTTGGCAGGTGAATGATACACAAGTACTCATCTCTGCAGAGTATTTTTTTTTAAAAAAATGAGTGCCTCTTTTATTTATTATTAGGGAGAGTTGATGTGCCTGTTATTGATCGCTGGCTGAGGCAAGCAAGCTTCATGCCTGATGCATCTGCCACTTCCTGCCTAGTTCCTCAAGCCATCCTCATTGGAAATGCATTGGATTTTCAAAATAACCAGTGCTTCCCCTAAAATGTCACTGAAATTGATCTTGGGGTTACAGGTGAAAAGGAAAATAACACAACTAAGAAAATATTTTTGGGGGGTGAGCTGGGAGTGAATCAACAATGATGACCCTCTCCAAACTGCATAATGTTTCTTAAAGATCCTTGCCATGATCTCACATCACACTTGCCTACTGAAAATCTACACTCAGTTATGTGGTGCATTGAAGGCACTGATGAGCATTTACACACCATTCAGGAATGTATGACTGCATATGCAAGGCTTACATTTGCAGAATGCTGCTTATGCAACAGATGAAAACAAGAAAACAAGAGGAGAGATACCAATTAACATTAGGAAGAACGTCCTGACTGTAAGAGCTATTCAAGAGTAAAACAGACTCCCCTAGAATATGGTGGACTCTCCATCTTTGGAGGTTTTTAAATAGAAGTTGGATGGCAATCTTTCAGGTGTGCTTTAGTTGTGTATTCCTGGATGGCAGAGAGTTGGACTAATGGCCCTTGAATTTCCTTCCAGCTCTAAGATTCTACAATTCTGTTTTATGTCACAGCCCACAAATACAACTACATGCATAAAAAAATATGAGTATAACAGAATATTTGTGCACTAAAAGCACCACCAGGATGCCAAGCCCTAAATCCTTGAATACCATCATGTTGTTTCAGAACCCCAAATAACAGTTCTGCAAGGGTGGAATCCAGCTAGTATCTTATGCTTCCATTAGTTTCCTTACAGCGATGGTTGGACATCCTGCCCCCTGCAAGTGTGTAACATCTGCATTCAATTCCAGGTTGCAAAAACAGAATTAGGCATGATGCCATTCGGTATGCAGATGAGCATGCACAATCATAAGTTGGTGAGATGTGGAGGCACATGAATAAACATTCAGTTGTCTATTTATTTGCTTTTTCAGGTGTGTATTCAGCTGCCCAACACTACTGCCATTTGACACAAGGACTGAAGACACATAGTTATACATATGGAGACAACTTTGATACAGGATCCCCCCCCCCCCCCGCCAATCTGGTTGTTTTGTGAAGTGCTTCACCTGAGAATAGAGTTGGAATTGGGGAGGTGTTACCTCTCAATCCAAGCCACCAAAATACTTATAGTGGAATGCTGCTTAGGTTTAGAGGGTTTATAGGTTTTCAGAGTTGATAGGTTTATAGAGGGTCCCTATTGCAGCAGGGAAAATCAGTGCCAAAATGCACAACAGGAGAGTGACGTCAGGGTATTGTATTAACAGGTGAGCCAAGCTAGGAGAGTTTTCAATGAACATAGACAATGAGGATAAAACCAGTTCATGGGAGCGGTAGGTCAGCGATGGACTGAGTGTTCCTCTTAAGGTGCTGTTGTACTGCAACTCCCAGCAGCTCTAGTCGGCATAGGTAATGGTGAGGAAACATGGGAGCTATAGTCTAACATCATCTGGAGGTTTGCATGTTTCCCACCCCTTCTGTCAGTGGTGACTGTTGCAGCAACTCCTTGGTTTTTACATGTGATGCAGCAGCTAAAAAAGTCAATGAAACTCTAGGCTACATCAACAGGATTATAGTGTCTAGATCCGGGGAAGTAATATTCTGCTTTGTTCAGACTACGGTAAATTAGAATATTGTGTCCAGTTCTGTGCACCACAATTCAAGAAGGATGTTGACAAATGTTTCTAGAGGAGGGCCACCAATTTGGTGGAAGGTCTGGAAGCCACCAAGCCTACGAGGAACTGCTTGGGGAGCTGTATATGTTTAAACCTTTGAAGGGATGTCATATTAAGGATGGAGTAAGTTTGTTTTCTGCTGCTCCAGAGAATAGGATCCAGAACAATAGATGCAAGCTACAGGAAAGCAGATTCCATTGAAGCATTAGGAAGAACTTCCTGATGGGAATAGTTTTTCAAGAATGCACTGCCTAGAAGTATGGTGGAGTCTCCTTTGGAGGTTTTTAAACAAAGGCTGGGTGGCCATCTGTTGGGAGTGTTTTGATTGTGACTTGCGCATGGCAAATGTGGTTGTTCTGGATGGCCCTTGGCATCTCTTCAAACTCTTTGACTATATTATTCTGTGAATAATGCGTGCATCTTTCTGATTTCCTCTTTGCTGGCTTGTGCTATGTTTGTGTGCCGCTTTTACCAGAGCAATTTCTACCATAGAGTTATTGTTTGAAAACAAAACAGCAGAGATGTGCAAAGCCTAGAGAGACATGCTTCAGAGGTAACTGTTCAGAAATGATGCTTTCTTCCTATTACTATCAGTAGGTACATTGCAAGTTGGTTGTGCGAGGACTCGTGTCTCTTTGAGTGTGGAAGAGGGATGAGAGGAATGGATCATCACACTTTGGAGTTTACCACACGGGAGAAATTTCTCTCCATTTCAAAAAAGGAAAGTGGGGCCAGTTTCAGCAAATTTACATGATTTCATATTGATGCTGCATCGCGTTCGGAATGACTTCCCATTGCCTGAAATTGCCCGAAATTGCGTGTGATAGCGTCTTACGCAATAACATGAAACCCCATGATTGAATTCAGAAGGACTTCCCATTGCCCGAAAATGCATGTGGCAGTCTCTCATGCAATAACGTGAAACCCCATGATTGCGTTCGGACTGCCATTGGATTATGCTTCCAATTTCTGTCATCTGATAACTCCTTAGACAGTGGGAGAGAAGAAACAATGGAAAGACTGAAGGGCAAGGCAAGGCAAAATGCTGTGTTGGACCAGGAAAAGACAATGCCTTCACACTCATGATCCCCTAGTTAGGTTTCTAGCAGTTGTTCCAAACGACTATTAGTCTTCCTGAAAACATATTCACGTGTAGCTGTGTTGGACATATAGCAAAGTACAATAAAGTACAATAACATAAAAAATCCACAAAACAGTGATAACTTTATTCGGCCTCAAAATGCATAAAATATATGATGCAGGCTTTTGAAGCCCCACTGGCTTCTTCATCAGACAAAAGTATCTAAAAAAATCATACAGGAGAAAAATAATAATAAAATGATGATGTTAATTACACGCTTGTATTTTTTTTCAAGGTTTTGTGGTTGTGGTTGTTTTGTGGAGGAACATCTATGCAAGTGGGCCCCTCCTCATTCTGGCCATGTGGCCCTGGGAACAAAACCTTTCAAAGTCTATGAGATAAAATTTTGAATGCCATTAAGCAATGCAAAAAGGTATTGCTTGCATAGATATCCCTGTGCAGAACAACACAACAACAACACCTTAGACTCAAAACAACTGATCTGACCTGGAGAAGGCAGCTTCATGATGTGGGTCTGTGACAAAGCTTGGAAAATATTATTTTCAGATTACATCACCCAGAACCCCCAGCCTGCATGGCCACTGAGAGCTGTATTCCAGAGAAACACAAGCTGAGATCCTGCGACAAGGAGATGGAGAGTAACTTTGTACTCCCTGAGTTATTTGAAGATTGTGCATTTGTGAATTGCAATGCTGTGCAACTGAAGGTGCCAAGAAACGCTAAATGTCCGATTGCCATGCTCAGTGCACCTCTGCATGAGCAATGGGACCCCATGTTCAGTGGCACCAGATGCTCAACTCTGCTTCTGCAGCTGAATGCAGACATTATATCACATCCAAAATAGCACAAACATATGCTTAAGGGAATGTATGCAGGTGAAAGTCACTAAAAGGATAAGAAACAATTTGTCCAAGCTCACGAAGCTCAGTGACCTCACAAAGCCATGGGCTTTTAGGCAGTTCCAACATGAGCAAAATGGTAATTAATCTTGCCGGCTGATTCATATAGATTCATTCATATCCATTTCTCTTTGCGGCAGCTCAGTCCAAAGCTGTGAGCAGCTCTGATGGAGACAGGGACAAATGCAGCCCTTCTCCATCTTCCTCTGAGATTCTCCGTCTAGTGAAGATTGTGTGAGCGGAATAGATCACCCGCTGAGCTGGGGAAATAATATCTCAGTGTGTCTCCTTTTCCTAATTAATGTATCTCTCGCTTGAGCTTCAATTGAATTCTAGCTGGGAGGTTCCTTCTCTGGTATCTCCAAAGCAGCCTTGCTGTCTGCGCAAAGCAAAGATGACTGTTTTAAATCACGCCATGCAAATAAATCTTTCTCACTTAGCACCCCTTTGCAGCTGCACCTGGTGACTTCTATGTCAGTGGGGTGGTGAATTTCTTCTGGGTTTTAGCCCAATCTATCCAGGCTGTTAAACCCTATTCTCTAACAAGGACCTTGGACACTTCCCCAGAAAGGAAGACTGAAATTTGCAATGGTTTAACCAACCCATTGACACAGAAGACCCCAGCCCATGTGGCTTGTAGATTCTTTTAAAAAATCTATGGGGGCATTTTGTAAGCTTGGGATATGAGAACATCAGAAGTGGCGTGAAGCTGGATCAGAACCAGAGCTTGGAAAAGCTCATGCTAGCAAGGGAAATCTTAAGGTTGTCATCAAAATTAGAAGTGTTTTCAGTTTTGAGCAGATCAACCTGGGGAAGAAGAAAGACAGGAAACATCTAATCCAGTGCCTCATTTCATAGAATCATAGAGTTGGACCCCCAAGGGCTATCCAGTCCAAACCATCCTGCCATGCAGGAACTCACAACCAAAACACTCCCAACAGATGGCCATCCAGCCTCTTGTTTAAAACCTCCAAAGAAGGAAATTCCAACACATTCCAAGGCACCACTATCTTCCACTATCAGCTCTTACCATCAGGAAGTTCTTACTAATGTTTAGGTGGAATCTCTTTTCCTATAGCTTGAATCCATTGCTCCAAGTCCCAGTCTCTGGACCAACAGAAAACAAGCTTGCTCCATCCACAACGTGGCATCCCATCAAATATTTAAAGAGGGCTGTCATCTCACCCCTTAGAAAAATAGAATTATAGAATTATAGAGTTGGAAGACACCACAGGGGCACCCAGTCCAACCCCATTCTGCCATGCAACAACTCAAAATCCCAATGCCCCTGACAGATGGCCATCTCTAAAGAAGGAGACTCCACTACAATCTGAGGGAGTGTGTTCCTCATAGAATCATAGAGTTGGAAGAGACCACAGGAACATCCAGTCCAACCCCATTCTGCCATGCAGGAACTCTCAATCAAAGCACTCTCAACAGATGGCTGTCGAGCCTCTGTTTAAAAACCTCCAAAGGAGACTCTACTATCCTCTGAGTCATTATCTTCTACTTTTAAATACCTCTTACTGTCAAGAGGTTCTTCCTAATGTTGAGGTGGAATTTCTTTTCCTAACTTGTGTTTGCCTAGGATTAACCTTTACTCACCTCATTCAGTTGCTATTGCATTACACCATTTTTTGGCTGAATCTCAGAACTGTGCAAACACTGGGGTATCCCTAATTGTGCCGTGGCTGTTCTTGCAGACCCATGCTGCATCTACACTGCAGAATTAATGCAGTTTGACAACTCTTTAACTGCCATGCCTCAATGATATGGAATTCTGGGCTTTGTTGATTCCACCTCAACATTAGGAAGAACTTCCTGACAGTAAGGGCTGTTCGACAGTGGAACACACTCCCTCGGAGGGTGGTGGAGTCTCCTTCCTTGGAGGTTTTTAAGCAGAGGCTGGATGGCCATCTGTCGGAAATGCTTTGATTGGGAGTTCCTGCACGGCAGGGGGTTGGACTGGATGGCCCTTGTGGTCTCTTCCAACTCTAAATTTCTATGATTCTATGATTCTGTGATTTGTTGTGGCACCAAAGCCTGAGATGTTACACTGAGGAGACAGAGCATAATTTAAGCTCACGGAGTTACATAGTGATTTCCCAACACTGCTTCATTAGTGAATGGTCATTGGTTATATCTACAATGCAGAATTAATGCATTGACACCACTTTAATTGCTATGGCCAATGCTATGAAATTCTGGGATTTGTAGTTTTGTGAGATATTTAGCTTTCTCTGTCAGACAGCTGTAGCCACAACCAATTACAAATCCCAGGATTCCATAGTATGGTGCCAAGGCAAATAAAACAGTGTCAAACTGCATTATTTCTTCAGTGTGGCAGCAGCTCCAGTGAATCAAGTGTGACCTCAAAGACACAGCATCCGAGGATGCACAAGTGTGCATGCAAAATAGACTTGTGGAATTCTTCTTGCACAACTCTGAGTGTATGTCAGCTTTTAATTACAGTTTAATGCTACCCTTTTCTGTGTTTTTGCTACATTTCTTTTTATTCATAAGCCACTTTGAGTTCCAGTTTTGGTAAGCCAGGATAGCAATAAAATTAGCATTAGGATCAACAACAACAGTCCTCTTTTGAGGACTGTCAAGCCAGTAGTCATTCCCATATGTTGTGGCAGAGAATCCCACAACATACGGCAATGTTGCAGTGTTGAATATTGGAGCGGGGGGGATGCTCAAGACTGAGTTGGTCCAGAAATCATCACTTTGGGATCAAAGGCCAGAGGGAAGAGCCTGAGACAGAGCTCGTTTTGGGAAAAGTGGATGCCCGAAGCACGTCCGTCTGTAGCCACTTGTGTCTCCAGCTGCCTAAGGGGATGCTGCGGAAATGAGCAAATGCTGCTGGCGTTTAAATCCGTTTCAAGCCACCAGCCCCCCTGCTGCTCATCTGCCACCTTTAGCACAAATTCATAAAAGAGATTAAGCCCCCAGATGCACACAGTCAGCCAGAAAGCTTGGCGGAGTCACAGATAGAATCATAGAATCATAGAAATTTAGAGTTGGAAGAGACCACAAGGGCCATCCAGTCCAACCCCCTGCCGTGCAGGAACGCCCAATCAAAGCATACCCGACAGATGGCCGTCCAGCCTCTGCTTAAAAACCTCCAAGGAAGGAGACTCCACCACCCTCCGAGGGAGTGTGTTCCACTGTCGAACAGCTCTTACTGTCAGGAAGTTCCTCCTAATGTTGAGGTGGAATCTTTTTTCCTGCAGTTTGCATCCATTGTTCCGAGCTCTGTTCTCTGGAGCAGCAGAAAACAAGCTTGCTCCCTCCTCAATGTGACATCCCTTCAAATATTTAAACAGGGCGATCATATCACCTCTTAACCTTCTCTTCTCCAGGCTAAACATCCCCAGCTCCCTAAGGCGTTCTTCATAGGGCAAGGTCTCCAGACCCTTCACCATTTTAGTCGCCCTCCTTTGGACCTGCTCCAGTTTCTCCACATCCTTTTTGAATTGTGGTGCCCAGAACTGGACACAGTATTCCAGGTGGGGCCTGACCAATGCAGAATAGAGTGGCACTATTACTTCCCTTGATCTAGACACTATACTTCTATTGATGCAACCTAAAATTGCATTGGCCTTTTTAGCTGCTGCATCACACTGTTGACTCATGTTCAACTTGTGGTCTACTTGGACTCCTAGATCCCTTTCACATGTGGTCTCATTCAGCCAGGTGTCCCCCATCCTATATTTGTGCATTTCATTTTTCCGCCCTATGTGTAGGACCTTACATTTCTCTGTGTTAAATTTCATTTTGTTAGCTTTGGCCCAGCTTTCTAGTCTATTCAGGTCATTTTGAATTTTGATCCTGTCCTTTGGGGTATTAGCTACTCCTCCCAATTTGGTGTCATCTGCAAATTTGATAACTAGGCTCTCAATACTGTCATCCAAGTCATTAATAAAGATGTTGAATAGCACTGGGCCCAGGACAGAACCCTGTGGCACCCCACTGGTCACTTCTCTCCAGGATGAAAAGGAGCCATTGTTGAGCACCCTTTGGGTTCGGTCAGTCAACCAGTTACAAATCCATGTAACGGTTACCTTGTCTAGTCCACATTTTACAAGCTTGTTTGCAAGGATGTCATGGGGAACCTTGTCAAATGCCTTACTGAAGTCAAGATATACTATATCCACAGCATTCCCTTCATCTACCAAGCTGGTAATTTTATCAAAAAAAGAGATACTGAGATGATAATGAGACCAGGCACCTGTGGGGCAGTCATGGGAAGGTGCACCTTTTCAGAAAAGAGGGTTCGTGGAGGGAACAAGGAAAGTCATCGTACTAGGCCAGATCAAAATAACTGGATACCAGAGTCCTAGGATTGGTTGGGTCCTCCAGAGGCCACCAAGTCCAACCTCCTGCTTAGTGTAAGTTAGAATCATAGAATCATAGAATCATAGAGTTGGAAGAGACCCCAAAGACCATCCAAATCAATCCCAAGCAGGCTCTCCCAGTGATAGGTGGCCATCCAGCCTCTGCTTCAAAAACCTCCAATGAAGGAGACTTGACCACCCTCCAAGGAAGCAGCATCTTCCATTGCTGAACAGCTCTTACCCTCAGGAATGTCTTCCCAATGTTGAAGTGAAATATCTTTTCTTGTAGTTTGAATCCATTGCTCTGGATCCTAGTCTCTGGACCTGCAGAAAACGAGCTTGCTCCATCTTCCATATGACACCCCTTCAAATACTTAAATAGGGCCATCATGTCACCTCTTAACCTTCTCTTCTCCAGGTTAAACATACATCCAGCTCCCTATGTCTCTCCTCACAGGACTTGGGAGGTTTCTAGACCCCTTGCCATTTTAGTTGCTCTCCTTTGAATATGCTACTGCTTGTCAACTTCCTATTTTCAGTTGTGGTGCCCAGAACTGGACCCAGGATTTGAGATGAGGTTCTCCAGCTAGAGCATCACCACCAGGGAGCTGTCCACCTTTTTTTTTGGGGGGGGGGGGGGAAGACATCCAGAGATGGAGCCTCCATCACTTCCCCAGGCAATTGGTTCCAATTGCTGAACTGCTCTCACAGTCAAGACATTTCTTCTCATGTTCACCTGAAAATTACTGTCCCATAACTTCAGACCATTAGACCTAGCCCTACCTTCTGGGGTAGCAGAGAACAAACCTATCACTTCCGCTCTCTGTGAGCTCTGGAAGTATTTAAAGAGCGTGACTATGTCACCCCTCCATCTTCTCTTCACGAAGCTGAACATTCCCAGCTCCTTTGATATCCCCTGCTATGCTTTGTTCTCCATCCTTCTTATCATCCTCATTGTCCTTCTCTGCACCCACTCCAACTTGTCTTTTTCCTTCTTAAAATGAGTTGCCCCGAACTAAACGCAGGATTCCACATGAGGCCTGACAATCACAGAAAATAGTGGGACTATTGCTTCCCTTGACTTAGAAGCTGTTCTATCAAAGTACGCTAACATAGCATTTGCCTTCTTTGCTGCAGCATCACACTGCTGGCTCATGGTCATCTTATGATCAACAATAATCCCAGTTTCTTTTCCTATAACTTGCATCCATTGCTCCATGTCCTATCCTCTGGAGCAGCAGAAAACAAACTTGCTCTGTCCACAATATGACACCCCTTCAAATATTTAAACAGAGCTGTCATATCACCTCCTAACCTTCTCTTCTCTAGGCTAAACATACCCACCTAAACCGCTCCTCAGAGGGCTTGGTGGTTTCCAGCTCCTTCACCATTCTGATGACTCTCCTTTGGACACGCTCCAATTTGTCAACATCCTTTTTGAATTGTGGTGCCCAGAACTGGACACAGGATTATTCCATGTGAGGCCTGACCAAAGCAAAAGAGAGTGGCACTATTACTTCCCTTGATCTAGACATCTAGACTTGATCTCACATCACCTCCAGTGAATCTCCCAGCAGGAAGTGAAAGTGTTGGACTATGCCTCTGGACACTAGGATTCAATTCCCAGCTCAACCATGAAACCCATTGGGTGACCTTGGCCAAGTCACACTCTCTCAGACTCAGGGGAAGACCTCCTCTGAACCACATCTTGCTAAGAAAAACCCTATTGACAGGTTCGTTTTAGGGTCACCATAAGTCTAAAATGATTTGAAGGCATAAGACAAAGAGAAAGAAGCCTGGGAATGGTGCAGCCCTCCAGATGTTGAACTCCAACTCTCAGCATCCCTCCACCATTGACAATGCTGCCTAGGACTGCTGGGAATTGCCACCCCCCCCCCCTTCTGCTTCTGCTTCCAAGCACCATGCAAGCAGTGTCAGTTCCGGAGACATAAGAGCACGGATAGCAGATGTCGGAGCACATGGCTGGAGATCTCAAGAAGAGAGAGAGGAAGGTGGGGGAGGCTTGGCAACTGCTGATGCTTCTGCTTTCTGGCTGCGCTGGGTGTGTGTTGCCTTTTAAGCTTTACTATGCATAATGGCAGTGGAACGACCTCCCAGGCATCGTGTTAAACCAGGCAAAGCAGGCCTGGAAGGGGGCCAGCTCAGTTCTGCATTGTGCGTGTGCCCACATGCCCTAATTCCTAAATGCAGTGACCGGGAAGAGAGGCATGCCAGCCAGGCCTGAGTTCCTAAGGGGGCTGGAGTGTGCAATTTAGCGGCTTGGTATGTTGGAACACAAACAGAAACACCCGGGGACAGAAGCACCGAGAAATGGGCACAGGCTCACCTTTTCCCCTACATCCATCCACCCATCCATCCATCTCTAGAAAGAGGAAAGCCAAGAAAGATGTAAAGATGACACATTTCACAACTCTTCGACATCACTTCCGAATGCATTTTGCACCAAGAAAACCCCACAATAGGTTTGCTGTAAGGTCACCATAAGTCAGAAATTACTTGAAGGCACACAATCACAAGAAATGGAGATATCAGCCCAATATGGACTGAGGATTTTGGTTTTATGGGCAACATGGCTACCCTTGCAATATTCATTCATTCATTCATTCATGAAAATATTTCTAGCCTATTCTATATCAAAAAATACCAAGCAGTACAAGTAAAATAATTGGAAACAAGTTGAAACAACTTGTAACAAGAAAAATAATTTATATTTTTATAACTATAAATATATTTATATTGCAGGGATAGCCATGTTGCCCATAAAACCAAAATCCCCAGTCCATATCGGTATGATCATTCCAATATGGACTGGGGATTTTGGTTTGATGGACAACCTGGCTCCCCCTTCTATATTCACTCACTCATCCATTCATTCATGAAAATATTTCTAGCCAGTTCTATATTGAAAGATCCCAAGGCAGTGCACAAGTAAAATCAATGGAAACAAGTTGAAACAGTTTATAACAATAAAAATCATTTATAGGTGCTTTTAATAGCAGACCAGCAGCCTTTCTTCTGAATTTGCCATGGATAAAACTATTTTAGAATATAAAACAACAACAACATAAAAAATAAAATGGACTAAAACACATTAAACATGATTTATTAAAGAATAAAACAGTTTTAAAATAACATGCAGGAGGATTTTGAGAGAAATCAATTTGGCCTCCAAGGTTTTATGGACTGCTTTTTCTTTGTTGTCTAAATGAAATCAGTGTTGATGCTAGTCGTAGAATCATAAAATGACAGTTAGAAGAGACCCCAAGGGCCATCCAGTCAAACCCTATTTTTCCCTGCAGGAATACACAATCAAAGTACCCTCAACAGATGGCTAAAAACCTCCTAAGAAAGAGACTCCACCATCCTCCATGGCAGCATCTTCCACTGTCAAACAGCTCTTATGGTCAGGAGGTCCTTCCTAATGTTGAGATGGAATCTCTTTTCCTGTAGTTTGCATCCATTGCTCTGTGTCCCAGTCTCAAGAACTGCAGAAAACAAGCTTGCTCCATCCTCAATATGACACCCCTTCAAGCACTTAAACAGGGCTATCGTATCCCTTCTTAACCTTCTCTTCCACATGCTAAAACTAAGTTCCCTAAGCCCCTGTGCAAACCGGTTGGTCTGGGGGCAGAGTCGGGGTGGGGCGTCTACATGACGAACCCCCGCCTCCACTCCCAGGGCACCGTGATGCCATGCGCTGCACCACATGGTACATGGCGTCACAGAGCTCCACATGGTACACAGGATCACAGAGCTGTGTCCACACGATGCAGCACTGACGGACCGTCATAAAGCTGCACTATAGCGTCCTTTCCAGGGCACAAAAAGAAGCTGCTTTTTGCATCTCTTTTTTGCACCCTGGAAAGGCCAGTTCACGCCCGCGGCACGTGGTTGCTGCGGCCCCTAATCTGGCTGTAAAGGGGGTGGCTGGAGGCTGTGTACTGCTTTTGAGTCACTCCTCATAGGATTGGTGGTTTCCAGACCTTTCACCCTTTTGGTTGCCCTCCTCTGGACACACTAAGGGGGGATGCTTGTCCAAGGGGAGGTCACTCCATAATTGGGGTGCCACGGTTAAGAAGGCCCTTCTCCCACATCCCTATACAGAGTACTGATCTCAGTGGCAGGACATAGGGAAGCCCTTCAGTCCTGCAGACCTTAAACTTCAGGCAGGCATATGTAGGGAGTTGCTCCTTCAAGTATTGATATCTGAAGCTCTTTAAGGCTTTCAGTGTCATTCCAATCACCTTTTGATCCCTTGGAGAGTGTTAAGTCTCCTTCTTTGGAGGTCTTTAAACAGAGGCTGGATAGCTATCTGTTGGGGATGCTTTGATTGTGAGCTCCTGCATGGCAGGAGTTGGACTGGATGGACCTTGGGGTCTCTTCCTACTCTGTGTTCTGTGATTCTACAAAAGGATCTTAAGCATCAGAATGTGAACTTCATCAGAAATAATGCAGTTTGACACTACTTTAACTACCATGGCTTCATTCTGCTGAATTCTGGGATCTGTAGTTTTGTGAGGCATCAGCACTCTTGGATAGGAGTTTATCACACGAAGGGAACTGGAAGTATAATCCAATGGCAATATGAATGCAATCATGGGGTTTCGCATGATTGCGTGAAAGCTGATCACACACATTTTCGGGCAAAGGGAAGTCCTTCTGAAAGCCATCGTGGCGTTTCGTGTGATTGCGTGAGAAACTATCACACAAAATTTGGGGCCCTGGGAGGCAATTTCGGGCAGTTCTGAACGCAATGTGAATTTACTCAATTCCGAATTGGCCTCAGTTCCATTTCTTTCGAAATTGAAATTCTTCCCATGTGATAAACTCTATAGAGAAGGATAAAGGCCTTGTAAAATTACCAATCCCAGGATTCCATAGGCT
Organism: Urosaurus nigricauda; assembly: GCA_034509955.1. NCBI lineage: Eukaryota > Metazoa > Chordata > Lepidosauria > Squamata > Phrynosomatidae > Urosaurus > Urosaurus nigricauda. The sequence goes on from JAOEGL010000002.1 coordinate 4,843,835, forward strand.
GGAGCTACAGCAAAGTGGTGTCAACTCACACTATTTCTACAATGTGGAAGCACCCCTGGTCACTCCCTTATGTCCCCCTCCCATGGAAGGCCATGGCAAGCCTCCTCCTTGCCAAGAAAACCATAGGAGAGGGTCACCTTCAGGCAATATGAAGGCAGGTAAGTACAACAACAATTATTTTCTATCCTATAAAGGGATCTTACAGGATTTTTGAGACTAACTGAAAGAACGAAGCTGGTAGCGTGAGCTTTCATAGACTCGAATCTACTTCCTTAGATGCATCTCCAGTGTACATACACTCAAATCTACAAAAGCTCCTGTTACCATCTTCTTTCTTTTGGCTAGCCCCAAAGGTGCTACAAGATCCCTTTGCACACAGATTTTCCAGACTAACACAGCTGTGTCTTCATATTTTCCATCCTGAACATGCAGAAATGTGATTCTTATATATATAAAAAGAATGAACCAAAATGAGATTCTCACTTCACCATATTGCAGCTTTCCACCCACCTCCATTCAAAGATTTCCCAGCCCTGCAAATGCCTTCATCAGCACTAGAGTCCCCAAACCCAAATGCAACAAAGCCAAAACCCTGGAAAGTGAGATGAGCATGTATTTCTCCTGTGTTCACATTTGTTTCCATTCCTCTCCTGCCCCTAAACCCAATTTTAGATTCTTAGCCCCTTGAGAAAACCAGGAACCTGACTTCCTCAGATGCATATGTAGTCTACAAAAGCTTATGCTACCAGTTTCTTTCTTCCATTTAGTCTCAAAGGTGCTACAAGATTCCTTTGTACACAGATTTTTTAGAATAACACATGCAGAAATGGAGATGGAGAAATACGATTCTGCACGTGTGTTTTGTAAAGACCTAGATAGATCAATTGCACTACTTAAATCCATAATAGTAGTAGAATAATCTCTTTTATTATTATATATCCAAATGAGTTTGTTGCAGTCATTGTGTGCCTTCAAGTCATTTCCAACTTATGGTGACCCTAAGGAGAACCTATCACAGGGTTTTCTTGGCCGGTTTCTTCAGTGGGGGTTTGCTGTCGCCATCCTCTGGGGCTGAGAGATTGTGACTTGCCCTAAGTAACCCAGTGGGTTTACATAGCAGAGCCAAGATTCAAACCCCGTTTTCAAGAGTCATAGTCCAATGCTCCAACCACTACACCTCTATCTTTTATTATTATTATTTAAAAAGCACAATAAATCTGTATGAAATGTGACAAAGTACCATCAGCCACCTCTGTTTATGTGCTTCTGATCCAACACAGTCAAACTCTGACCCCTTAAACTTGGCATGCATATTAAGGAGACCGAGACTATAATTACATTCTTTTGAAAATGTTTAAATGTTACCCAATTAATATCTGTTTACTAGTGGCAGTGCAGATTGAGTCACACTGAGTCAACATGTCTCGGGGATTATAAATTCTCTTTGTTGTAAGAAGGCTCCTGAAGATTCAGGGGTCTCCTTAAGAACAGGAAGACTTGAAGCTTCTTCCAAATGCTAGCAATTGATTTGGAAGTGACTATGGCAGACAAGTCAACATAGGACCACCAAATGCAGCGTTCAAACACAAATCAAAGAACACGAGAGACACTGCAGAGTGGGTCAGCCAGAAAAAATCAGCAGTAGCAGAACATGTTATAAATAATCCTGGACATAAAATTCTGTTTGAAAGCACTGAAATTCTGGACCATGCCAACAACTATCAGGTCAGAATGCACAGGAGAGCCATTGAAATCCATAAACCCTTGGAGAACTTCAACAGGAAAGAAGAAACCTTGAAAGTAAACAAAGTTTGGCTACCAGTCCTGAAAAACACCAAAATCAAGACTCTGCAAATGCAAATGAAAACCACCCAGGGTCAAGGGGTTTCCCAGCAATGGATCATTAATTAAATGGACCCCCTGAGGCCTTGCCATTCAACAACAGAATATACAGATCAACATGTAAATCACCTTCTCTCAACCAACAGTATATATACCCTACTCTCTTCCATGCCAGCATTCTCCGAATATGCCAGCCACGGCTGCTGGTGAAACGTCAGGTGTGAACTCTTCTAGAACACGGCCTCATAACCCAAAAAACCCACAAAAAACTATGGATGCCTGCAATGAAAGCCTTCAACTTCACAATGATTTCTAATTTTTATAACTGCATTTTTCAAATGGCATTTTCATGCACTGGGTTGCGTGTGTGTGTGTGAGAGAGGGGAGGGGAGAGAATGTAGTGAAGGCAAGCATTGCATGCACAGAAGGTAAAACAACCCAGCTTTCTGTTTCCTGTCTATGAAACGTGATGTCTGAGTCAGAAATGAATTTGCATCCATGTTCTGGTCAGCTCTTTCACCACCCACCACAAGATTTGCATAAGGAAGAAATAATTTGCATCAAATGCAGATGTGGCTGACCGGATTTGGAGAAACAGAATATGGTAACCCCAAAGAGAGAGCAGAAAAGAAAGTGGAAGGAACATTCCTGGTGGGACTGTGGGAAGGAGTTAGGACTGAGTCGGGAAGGCTGAAAGAAGTGTGAGGAAAGCAAAGAAAAGAGTCTAGTAGGAATAAAGAAAATATTTTGGAGAGAGAACAGAGAATGACAAGAGCGGAAGAGAACATGTATGAAATCATAGTTATTGAAGAAACACTAGGGTGAAGAAACAGTGCTGTGGTGGATATAATAAGTATGAATTAAGGTGAACCTGTGTAATTTTGCTAGCAAGCAATAACAGAGAAGAGGCATTTCAGGGGTTCAGTTCAGATGGAACTTGGAAGGCTGTGGAATCTCTATTGTGTTGGTTATTACCTTTAAAGCCATACATAGTTTGGGTTTAGGTTATCTAGATTGCCTCCTCCCATACAATCTGTCCCGTATGGTCAGGTCCTCTGGTGGACATTTATTCCAGTCGGCCAGAACTAGGTTGGCAACTGTCCACCAGAGGATTTTTTTCTTCAGCCACCCCAAAACTGTGGAATAGCCTGCTGGAAGAGAATCGACAGCTGCATATGCTGTCTGAATCTAAAAGAGCACTGAAGTCGGGTCTCTTCTGGCAGGCTTATCCAGATGATTTTAAAATTGTGAATTTAGAAGCTGGATTTTAATTATGAAATGTTTTAAAATGTGCCCTTTTAAACTGTTGCATGTTTCAATTAATGTATTTTAATTGATGTTATTCATTGTTGATTATTTCTTTTTCTTCTTCTTTAAGCAGAAGTTGGCTAGCCACCTCTCAGGGACACTTTAGTTGCGGCTTTCCTTTGCTGGCAGTGAGTTGGACTAGATAACCTTTGGTGGTCCCTTTCAGAGGTATGATTCACTTGGGACCTACCACATTTTTAATTTGTGACACCTATTTGGCCAACATCAGGGCACCATCAGGGCAAGAAAGAACGGAACGGAAGGGAGAACCAATTCGAACCGTCTCCGAGAAAAATAGATAAATGGATCATTCGTCTCTGAGGCAACAGTAGGCTCTTGGCCTCTTTATTCCAGAGCTTCTCCTGCCTTTGCAAACTGACATTTTCATGGAACAACCCATCTGGCAGCACAAAGGGGATAAACCATCTGTAGTTTGGCTCACGATGTATCAAAAGAAACACGATTTCTCTGATGAGGAAAAAAAGAAGAAATAATTTTTCTCCCTTCGGATAAGGCTGGAACCCTCCTGGTTGTGCTCATTTTTCATGTCGTGTGTGGATTGCTGGAAGCTGTATCAGTTGGATTTCTGCCCATTACAATAATGGTCCAAAGCCCAGAAATTCTCTTGGCAGCTGTCTGAATAGATGGAGATGGCTGGTTTCCTGGCAGGCTGAGACGGTGCCTTCGGAAACAGGCCAGGGGCTCTACCTGTTGGGCTCCATCCTTGGCTGTAGAGCCATCTCATTTCAGGAGCCTCACCTCTGCTAAGTCACATGCAATTTCTTCTCAAATGCAAACTCGCTCGATGACAAAGCTGATGCAACATATGATCAGCAGACCCACAATACTGAATCTCCATCTGGTGGCTTCAGACTTCAGGGAAGCAGAATCCAGTATATGCATGGGATGGAGGTGGCAAGCCCACTGGAGCCAAAAATATGTACAGTAGGCCCTTGATATCTGCTGGGGTTTGGTTCCAGGACCCACCATGGATACCAAAATCTGTGGATGTTCAAGTCCCATTAATTACAATAGCATAATGGCATGATGTCCCTTATATAAAATGGCAAAATCAAGATGTGCATTTTGGAATTTATATATTTTTTGAATATTTTCAAGCCATGGATGCTTGAATCTGTGGATATGGAGGGCCGATTGTATACGAAAAAACCCACATCCAGATTTTGGAAAAGAAGTTTTGGGAGTGGTGGATACTTATGGGTCTGTAGTAAATCCACTGTCATTTTTAAATTCTGAATATTATTTTATTTTTATTTTTTGCTTGCCAACACCAAGAGAAGTTTAATGTTTTAAACACCATAGAGAGTCATCAGCTGTATGGAAGGCACCTTAATAAGAAAGCAAGTGGCTTGACAGGAAAAGCACTTATTCCTATCTAAATGTGGAGAAATATTACTCTCAGATATTTAGATCTATTAAAATATTAGTAGGCCAGGCTTGGTGTTAATCATTTACCATGTTAAAATCACCAAATACACAGAAGCTCCCTGCCACCCCTGGAAATCTAGGACTGCTTCCAGGCAGAATATCAGCCAGTTACCACTGAGAAAGCACTGCTAGTCCATACTTCCCCCTGAGATTAAGAAGGTGGGCTTGCAGGTTTGCTGATGTGGCTACCACCTTTTAAGACATGGTGATTTCTATGCTTGGCCTGTGCTCTGCTTGAGATGCCAAATGTAGTTCCTTCCCTCATAATGGCATCTGTCTGCCTACATCTATATGCTCCAGCTACAAGGCTTTCATAGGATACAAGCCAATTTCACACCTTGCTTTCTGTCTGACCCAGCCATGCACTCAACACATGTCAGGAAGGAAGGGGAGATTTCTTTTTTAAAAAAGATTGGTGTTGGAAAAATGCTACTTGTTTGGAATGCGGCTCCCAGAATCCCCCAGCCAGAGTCTGAGAACTGCACCCCAAAGAAGGAATAGTGGCACACTCTGTGTTCGAGCCATGAAATAAAGTTGGCCCTCTGTATCCACAGATTCTGCATCCATACATTCAATTATCCACAGCTTGAAAATATTTTCCCATCCCAGAAAGTCCAAACTGGAAACCTAGATTTTGCCATTTGGTACAAGGGAGACTATTTTACTATGCCCTTTACTGGAGCATCTACAGATTTCGGTATCCATGGAGGGTCCTAGAACCAAACCTCAGCTAATATCAAGGTCCTCCGCACCTCACTTTCTGCACCCAGAAAGGGACCTATGCACCCTTGCTTGTTAACTTGGCCAGCCCTATAAACACAGGCTCACACTCCCTTGCTTTGTGCATCTATTTGAATAAGATCTTCACTGTGTCCTCCTGTATCAGCAGGCATTTGGAGAAATGCCATTTCCGGAGCAGGACAAATAAAGACTAACAAAGCAATGAAAGCAGCAGTGTGTTCCGTAATAAATAAATGCACAACAGTTTATGTCATAATAGATTTGCTAGCCTTAAGTGAGAGCCAGCATGGTATAGCGGTGTGAACACTGAACTATGATTCTGGGGACCAGAGTTCAAATCCCTGCTCTTCCATGAAAACCCACTTGGTGGCTTTGGACAAATCCCACTCTCTCAGCCTCAGAAGAAGGCAATGGTTGCCAACCCCCTCTGAACAAATCTTGTGAAGAAAACACTGGCTTAGGGTTGCCATAAGTCAGAAATGACTTGAAAGCACACAAGAACAGCAACAAGATGCTAAGTGATCCTTTGTTGTCCACAAATGCAGGTATCAGAGCCCTCTGAGCCTGGACCCTGATCCCTCAATCCCTGAAGGGTAGAGGCAGCCAAAGAAACTCTGCACATGCATTGATACTCTCTTAAATAAATTCCACTCCTCTCCTCTGCTCCTTCCTCCGATGTCACTCATTCCAAGTCTGGTGTTCAGCATCCAGATCTCTCCCCATTTTTCTCTGTGTGTACGTATGTGCATGTGTTCATGTTTTAAAGTTCTCCTGGCTCCAATTAAGGCCTGGGGCCAATCCTCTTTATTGCAGGTAATGTACAGAGAGGGATACATTTCAGGATCAATGAGACAAGCGCTACCTCTGCATCTTTTTTCTCTGGCAGGATTTCTCAAATCAGAATGGAACACCATCTTCCACACAAGTTTTCGTGCCTGCTGGGGAGAGCTGCATCCTTCTGCCCCCAGTGCCTTGGGGAAATGTCTCGCTGTGCCTCCTGCTTTGAACATCACTGGCCTTTTGAATTGAAGAAGCATCAGCAGAAGCTGATACGATCTCCTCCATAAATCCCTCCCTCCCTTGCAAGATAGGCCAGCTCCGGGCAATGCCAGTTTCACTCCTGTCTGCCCAGCTGCCTGGTCTTTGGGTCAAGGTATGGCGCCAGCGTCTTTGACACTCTACTAGCAGTCTGTGCCCTCTCTGTTTTGTTCCTTCAGGCACCTCCCTTGTCTCCCATTTATCCAAAGTTCCCATGCTTTGTTTTCCCTAACGTCCCACTCTCCGACCTCAGATGCCTCAAACTGTTCCCTTGTCCCCTCTTGTCACCAATGCAGCCTCTCAAGGATAGAATGGGTGGTGGATGACTGAGCAAGCTGGGCATGTTCACCTTGGAGAAGAGAAGATGGAGAGATGACGTGATGGCTATCTTTACAACTGTGAAGGGATGTCATATAGGGAAGTGGTTCTCAAACACTGGGGTCGACACAAACGTTGCCCAAGGGAGACTCTGAGACTCTGATCCCTTCTCTTCCCAAACTTTTTTATGTATAAAATTTACACATGTGTGGGGTTACATATTGAATTTACTTCAATAAAACTGTTCTAACTTGAATGATGGTTATTTCCTTATAAAACGTTAAAATATGAATATACATAAATGTGCAAATGAAAATTTTTGTTGTTGTTGCTGCTGCTGCTGCTGTTGTTGCGTGCCTTTAAGTCATTTGTGACCTATGGCCACCCTATGGTAAACCTATCATGGCATTTTCTTGGTAAAATTCGTACAGAGGGGGCTTGCCATTGACTTCCCATATGCACACTAAATAAATAAAATATTTTTATTCATGTACTATGTCGAGTGGAGGGGGGGATGTCCACACGTAGATGTAAAGGTGGGTCCCGAGGGTAAAAAGTTTCACTGTTCACCTAAACAAAAATATCTAAACAGGACTATTATATCACCTCTCAACTGTCTCTTCTCCAGGCTAAATATACTCAGCTCCACAAGTCTCTCCTCACTGGGCTTCATGGTTTCCAGACCCTTCACCATTTTTGTCTCCCTCTTCTGGGGTGTGTCCAAAGGACGGCAACAAAAATGGTGAAGCGTCTAGAAACCATGCGTTATGAGGAAAGACTTAGGGAGCTGGGTTTGTTTAGCCTGGAGAAGGTTAAGAGGTGATCTGTTTAGGCATTTGAAGGGGTGTCACATTGAGGAAGGAGAAAGCTTGTTTTCTGCTGCTGCAGAGAATAGGAGAAGGAGCAATGTGGCAGGGCAGGGGGTTGGACTGGATGGCCCTTGTGGTCTCTTCCAACTTTATGATTCTATGATTCTAATGGATACAAACAGCAGGAAAAGAGATTCCACCTTAACATTAGGAGGAACTTCCTCACAGTGAGAGCTACACACTCCCTCGGAATATGGTGGAGTCTCCTACCTTGGAGGTCTTTAAGCAGAGGCTGGATGGCCATCTGTCAATGGGGATGCTTTGACTGAGAGTTCCTGCATGGCAGAATGGGGTTGGACTGGATGGCCCTTGGAGTCTCTTCCAACTCCATGGTTCTATGATTCTATGGAGCCAGCTTGTTTTCTGCTGCTCCAGAGACTAGAGAGTGTATCATACGATGGAATTTGGGTGTATAATCCAATGGCAATCTGAACGCAATCATGGGGTTTCATGTTACTGTGTATGATTGTATCTCATGCAATTTCGGGCAATGGGAAGTCATTTCGAACGCAATCATGGGGTTTCATGTTATTGCATATTAGAGTATCTCATGCAATTTTGGGCAATGGGGAGCCATTTTCGGGCAATGGGAAGTCATTCTGAATGCATTCCAAATGTAATTAGAATTCACATGAATTCGCTAAACTAAAATCCCTTCGCAATTGAGAGAAATTCCTCCCGTGTGATAAACTCCTAGATCACGAACAATGCATTCAAATAGAGATTCCACTTAAACACTAGGAAGAACATCTTGACAGTAGAGACTGTTAGAATGCATTGCCTCTGAGGATGGCAGACTCTCCATTTTTTGAGGTCTTTCAACAGAGGTTGGACGGCCATCTTTCAGGGGTGCTTGAATTGTGTGGCTGATGGGGTTGGCACAAATGGCTCTTGTGGCCCCTTCCAAATCTAAGTTTCTATTATTTTCTCAGACAATATTTCTTTAGACCTATTGGATGAACTAATCTTCTTTTCCTTCTGTGAATTTGTCACTACAGTACTCAAACAACCGTTTGGTGAGTTTGTATTTCAGAGTCATCAGGGGGATCGGTGTGTGTGTTTTGTGTGTGCGCGTGTGTGAGAGAGACACAATGAAAGAGAGATGGGGTGATTTTTCACATCTCCTTTTCTCTGTGTGTGTGTTTCTCAGACAATAACTGTGGATCCTTTCCCTGGATGCTGTTTTGGCTACAGAGAAGGTAAAAAAAAGAAGGTTCTGCTAAACCAGGCCACCCTGTCTGCCTTTTGTGTGCCAAGGAGCAGAATCTGGACTTTTCCGAAACGAAATGCAAGCCCCTGGCTTCAATGCAGCCCTGGGTGAGGCTGGAGAGGAAGGGAAGGCACATACCAGCTAAAGCACCTGGCTTCTTCATGGTGCCACCCTCCTGAGAGGGCACATGCCTTGCTTCTTCCCCTGTTGCACCCCAGACCTCTCAGGAGGCACTGTTGTACACCATCATGAAGTTAAAAAAATATGGTGGATGGTGAAAGGGCTCAGTTTGGGGTGTCTCTAGCTGGCAGTTGGTGCATGCTCTTTTTTTTGGAAGAGGGCTTTGCTTTTGCTAAAGCCCCCCCCCCACGCTGCAGCTCCCTGAGCATGCAGCTGCAATGCCCCCCCCCCCCCCCGCAGCCATGGCTCCTTGTGCAAATGCAACTTCAGTGCCCATCCTCTCTTCCACCTTGCCCAGTTTTTGGGTCAATGCAGGGGGTCCTCCCTCCAGCTCTCAGTTCAGACAGAATGCAAGACCCCCACCACTGCCCTCCTGTGCCAGCAGAGGGGGTGACTCTCTGGTGGCACAGGAGGGATGTGGGGGTCTTGTTCCCCCTTTGCATTCTTCTCTGCCAGGATTGTGCCACCCTCCAGAAGGCGCGAGGGATGCACCAGCAGGACAACCCACCCATCCTGCCTCCTCTGCCTTTGCCCACATGCCTCCTGGGGGACAAGGAGAGAAGGAGTGCCTGGTGCCCTACAAATGCACCAGAACTGCCCACCAAAACCACCCCTAAACTCAATCCCAGCAGAAGCTTCCTTGTTCTTGGCCAGGGGAGGCCATCTCCTGGGCACGTTTTCTGCTGGGGATGCAGGCAGAGATGGAGGGCATCATCCCTTTAGGCATCCCTCCAAATGCCAGCCTAGCTGCTAGAGCCCTTACTCCCCCCCCCCTTTTTTTTTTTTTTGGTACCTTCTTCTCTAACCTGCCTGCAGCAGGTCTTCCTTTTTTGCTGGGTCCTGACTAGAGTAGACCCCTAGAGAGGGTTTTAACAAGTCCTCTGGGTTGACATCCATAGGGTTGACACTCCCCTTGTGCCAATGGATGCCAGGTGGGGTTAGGCAAGAAGGCTTGGCACTCCGCCCAAGAAACCATCCAAGGGGTCCCCTCTGCTTCTGCAGGAGTAGATCCAAATCACCCAAGGGTTTAATTCCAGTGTGTGTGTTTCTTGGGCATCTTTTTGCCAACCTCTCCCCCCCCCCCCCCAGCCTAGGGATCCCTCTCCCAACAAGGGCACTTACCTGGGATGGAGGGTGGGTGGTCCTCCCTGGTGTTCAATGCCTAAAAGGTGGCCTCCGAAGAAGAGCCCATGGCTGCGGAGTGAGGGAAGGAAGGATGCTGAAGCAGCGCCAGTGGTACCCAGGCGGCGGAAGGATGCAGGGATGGAGGCAGGCGGCAGGAGGATGCAGCAGCAGCAGCAGCAGGAGAAGGATGCTGAGACTGAAGGATGCGGAGCCAGGAAGGAGGCGGACCATGGGAAGAGGAGGAGGAGGAGGGAGGGCAGGAGCAGGGAGGAGGCAGCCAGCCAGCAGCCCCAGGGACTCCCCCAACAAGACACACCAGGACGGGCGGGGGGCATCAATTCACCACCATCCAGGAGGGGGGCAAGGCAGGGCAAAAGGCAGGACAGCCAGGGAAGAATCAGAGTTGGAAGAGACCCCCAAGAGACATCCAGTCCAACCCCTTTTTTCTACCATGCAGGAATTCTCCATCAAAGCAACCCCTGCAACAGATCATAGAATCAGAGAGTTGGAAGGGACCCCCAAGGGACATCCAGTTAAACCCCTTTCTTCTGCCATGCAGGAACCATAGAATTATAGAGTTGGAAGAGACCACAAGGGCCATCCAGTCCAACCCCCTGCCATGCAGGAACTCTCCATCAAAGCATACCGGACAGATGGCCATCCAGCCTCTGCTTAAAGACCTCCAAGGAAGGCGACTCCACCGCTCTCCGAGGGAGTGTGTTCCACTGTCGAACAGCCCTTACTCTCAGGAAGTTTTTCCTAATGTTGAAGTGGAATCTCTTTTCCTGCAGCTTGCATCCATTGTTCCGCATTGTAGTCTCTGGAGCAGTAGAAAATAAGCTTGCTCCCTCCTCAATGTGACATCCCTTCAAATATTTAAACAGGGCTATCATATCACCTCTTAACCTTCTCTTCTCCAGGCTAAACATCCCCAGCTCCCTAAGTTGCTCCTCATAAGGGATGGTTTCCAGACCCTTCACCATCTTAGTTGCCCTCCTTTGGACCCGCTCCAGTTTCTCCGCATCCTTTTTGAATTGTGGTGCCCAGAACTGGACACAGTATTCCAGGTGGGGCCTGACCAAAGCAGAATAGAGTGGCACTATAACTTCCCTTGATCTAGATGCTATACTTCTATTGATGCAGCCTAAAATCACATTGGCCTTTTTACCTGCCGCATCGCACTGTTGACTCATGTTCAACTTGTGGTCTACTAGGAGTAGATCCCTTTCACACATATAAGTCTCCTTAAGCCAGGTGTCCCCCATCCTGTATCTATGCATTTCATTTTTCTTCCCTAAGTGGAGTACCTTACATTTCTCCATGTTGAAATTCATTTTGTTAGCTTTGGCCCAGCTTTCTAATCTATTAAAATGTAGGGCATGACCAAGTAAGGGTGAAAAACACCCCCTTCCAACTCCAAGATGCTATGATGATTTTCACAGACATTGTGCTGAAATATAAATTCATTTCTTATGGTTTCTTGACAGCTACATTGTTGTTGTTGTCGTCGTGTTGTTGTTGTGTGCATTCAAGTAATTTCTGACTCATGGCGACCCTAAGGAGACCCTTGAGAGCCAGCATGGCATAGTGGTTTGAATGCTGGCTTATGACTCTGGAGAGCAGGGTTCAAATCCCAGCTCAACCTTGGAAACCCACTAGCTGACCTTGGGCCAGTCATTCTCTCTCAGCCTCAGAGGATGGCAATGGCAAACCTCCTCCGAACAAACCTTGCAAAGAAAGCCTTAGGGTTGCCATAAGATGGAAATGATTTGAAGGCACACGTCAACAAACAAAGGTAACCCTATCATGGGGTTTTCTTGTCAAGTTTCTTCAAGTTCATAGAATCATAGACCTCATTTCATCCAACTCCCTGCCATGCAGGAACTCCCAATCAAAGCACCCTCAAAAGATGGCTATCCAGCCACTGTTCAGAAAGACCTCCAAAGAAGGAGACTCTATCATTGCCAATGCCACTCTCTGAGCCTGAGAGCATGTGACAGCTGTATTACATAGACAGTATTTTATTAGATACTCACCTGTGTTTTTCTGATGAACTTATCTTGGTTCAAATGCCTTGATGGCTTTTGTTGTTGTTGTGATGGTGGTGGTGCACCTTCAAGTCATTTCTGACTTATGGTGACCTTAAGCATGGTCTAGTGGTTTGAGCATTGGACTATGACTCTGGAGACTGAATCCTAGCTTGAACAAGGGTGACCTTGGACAAGTCATACTCTCTCAGCCCCAGAGGATGGCAATGGCAAGCGCCCTCTAAAGAAATTTGCCAAGGTGAGAATTAAATAAGAATATTAGAGCTGGAAAGAAAACTCGTACATTTAAGGTCAGGAGGTGAGTGTGAGTGAATGAATGGATTGACAGATTCAGTTTAATGGAAGGTGAAATGAGTATAGTGCATTCATTATGTAAGTGTGGTATGAATGCTGGATGGTTATGTTAGTGTGGTATCAATGGATGAATGCTTAGGTAATTGGAGAGGTGCAGAAGATATATTCGGCTGACAGAACTCAAGATATTTAATACAGAAGGAATATTTAGAAACAACAGAAATAATAAGAATAAAATAGAGTGTAGATTAATAGAGAAAAGAGGAATAATCCGGCATTCCTACATTGAGGGACAATATATTATATAAAATATACTATTATAAAAGAAATATCATGAAGAAGAAGAATTTATGAATATGTACAAGCAAAAATAGAAGGCAATATAAGAAATAGGGGAAATAAGAAATAAGAGAATGGGGGATTATGATGGTGATTATGAGCAGGATTACAAAATTACAAAAATCTGTATGACCAAAATGTAACCAGCATAAGAAGTGTTTTTAAAGATTTGCTTGAACATGTAATATCTTTTGTAGCTCATTAGATGTTGTTATTTTTTTCTTTCTTTTTATATTTTTCTTATGTCTTATATTTTTGTATGCTTGTATGTCTTTTTAATAATAAAGTTTTAAATAAATAAATAAATAAATGAAACTTGCCAAGAAAACCCTAAGATAACTTCACCATAAGTTGGAAATGGCTTGAAGGCACACAACAACAACAACAACAACAACAACAACAAAAGGTGAAACTATCATAGAGTTTTCTTGGCAGGTTTCTTCAGAAGGGGTTTGCCATTGCCATCCTCTGAGGCTGAGAATTTGCCCAAAGCCACCCAAGGGGTTTCCATGGCCAAGTCAGGATTCGAACCTTGGTCTCCAAGTGTCCTAGGCCAACAATCAAACCATTACACCATACTGGCTTGCAATATACTTATAGAATTCTGAGCAAGACAAATGCTTAAAATTGCAATTTTCTAGCAACAAACCCTTGACTGAAACTGCTTTTAAATAATTCCTTTCATTATGCTAAAATTAAGGGGGGGGGGGGGAGAAACCCCTTTCAACATTTGCATCATGTCCCTAATCAGCCCATTATTGCCTAACACCTTTACTGTTCTTTTCCCTTCTGAGAAACAAATACACCTTGAGTTCTGGGTGCGGGTCTTGCATGCTGCTGCTCCTAGGAAAAAAGAACTTGGGAAGGAGCCATCCTATCCTCCATTTGCAACAAGGACAAGCTGCCAAGTAGATGAATTTCTCAAAGGGGAACAGCAAGTGTGGTACTACTCAATGGGCTTCTTAGTAGTGAAGAAAAAAGCTAAGGCAGAAAACAGTGAGGAGAAAAGCTCCACATGCTCTGAGATGATTTTTTCCCCCCATAAAGCCCAATGTGTTTTGGTCTCTATGAAGAAAGGCCTTCTTCAGAGGCTAGAAACAAAATACAAAGACGCATATAAGAATTAAAAAGACAGGATAACACTCAATTGACATTGACATAGAAAATATACTTTATTTTTTCACCCAGTCAGCCCTCCTTATCCATGGATTTTTTTATCCATGGATTCAAGCATCCACAGCTTGAAAATATTCAAAAAAGTATAAATTCCAAATAGCAAACCTATATTTTGCCATTTTATATTAGAGACACCATTTTGCTTTGACATTGTATTTAATGGGACTTGAGCATCCCGGGATTTTGGTATCACGGGGGTGGCCCTGGATCCAAAACCCAGGGGATGACAAGTGCTCACTGTATTAAAATTATACATACCCATCAAAAGATATCAAATTAAACACTCTCCAAAATACAGGATCATCGAGTGTAAAGAGAACAGAATCTACAGCATTTCTTTGTATATACATATTTCAGATAGACCTTGAAAAGGCATGCCCGATGACGATATGTCTTGGAATGAGAGACAGGGACATCAGATGCAATGCCTCCAGGTGATTACTCAGCTGATTCATGACATTGTGTTTCGATATTCCTGATATATATGGAGGGTATGTATAATTGTAATATGGAAAAATTCTGGTAATTGTTGTCCAAAAAAAGAAACTTTCTGAAGAGCTGTGTGCCCCCTTCCTGCAGTATACACGGGCAGCTCCAATGTCTAGTGTGTTTGTATGAACATGAGTGAAAATGAATCTGCTCTGGGTTTTAGTGAAAGCCCTCCCCCTGCCATGTGTGTATTTGCCATTCTGTCATATCCTGAATTTCAGCAGACATGGACTGGAGAGCCATTGCTGTTACTGGACCTCTTTGGGGGAATGGAGTTTAACATTTGGGCTAAAAACCCAGAGTGGATTCACTATTCCACCACTGCTGGAGCCATGAGATGCATGCTGGTGCCTGAGATATCCCTTTCGCTTGTGCCACCTGGTACCCAAGGATGGTGGCATTCAGGGCTGGGCCGGTTAAGATATGGCTGGAAAGGAGTGTGCATTCAGGTTTTAGTGTGTTTGGATACAGGAGAGGGAAGCAGACTTCAGCATAAAGTCATGGCATTGCCATGTCAAGTTATAACACTTGTTGTGTTTAGTTTGTTAGACATTAGGAAGAACTTCCTGATGGTAAGAGCTCTTCCAACTCTATTATTAAAGGGGTGTCATTCTGATATTTTTTAGTGTGACACTCACTCACGCATTCCGGGTTTGTTGTTCACACTATGGATGCATCTATGCACATCACTATGACTTCTATCACTCACACATGCCAGGGCTTGAATAAGGATGGAGTTGACAATGTGAATATATTCTAAACACATAGAATCATAGAATCATAGAGTTGGAAGAGACCACAAGGGCCATCCAGTCCAACCCCATTCTGCCATGCAGGAACTCCAAATCAAAGCATCCCTGACAGATGGCCATCCAGCCTCTGCTTAAAGACCTCCAAGGAAGGAGACTCCACTACACTCCGAGGGAGTGTGTTCCACTGTCGAACAGCCCTTACTGTCAGGAAGTTCCTCCTAATGTTGAGGTGGAATCTCTTTTCCTGCAGTTTGCATCCATTGTTCCGTGTTCTAGTCTCTGCAGCAGCAGAAAACAAGCTTGCTCCCTCCTCAATATGACATCCCTTCAAATATTTAAACAGGGCGGTCATATCATCCCTTAACCTTCTCTTCTCCAGGCTAAACATCCCCAGTTCCCTAAGGCGTTCCTCATAGGGCATGGTTTCCAGACCCTTCACCATCTTAGTTGCCCTCCTTTGGACATGCTCCAGTTTTTCCACATCCTTTTTGAATTGTGGTGCCCAGAACTGGACACAGTATTCCAGGTGGGGCCTGACCAAAGCAGAATAGAGTGGCACTATAACTTCCCTTGATCTAGAAACTATACTTCTATTGATGCAGCCTAAAATTGCATTGGCTTTTTTAGCTGCCGCATTGCACTGTTGACTCATGTTCAGCTTATGGTCTACTTGGACTCCTAGATCCCTTTCACATGTTGTCTCATTCAGCCAGGTGTCCCCCATCCTATATCTGTGCATTTCATTTTTCCGCCCTAAGTGCAGAACCTTACATTTCTCTGCATTGAATTTCATCTTGTTAGCATCGGCCCAGCTATCTAGTTTATTCAGGTCATTTTGAATTTTGATCCTGTCCTCTGGGGTATTAGCTACTCCTCCCAGTTTAGTGTCATCTGCAAATTTGATAAGTATGCCCCCAATTCTGTCATCCAAATCGTTAATAAAGATGTTGAATAGCACTGGGCCCAGGACAGAACCCTGTGAGTTCGGCCAGTCAACCAATTACAAATCCATGTAACAGTTAACTTGTCTATCCCACATTTTGCAAGCTTGTTTGCAAGAATGTCATGGGGAACCTTGTCAAAGGCCTTACTGAAATCGAGGTATACTATATCCACAGCATTCCCTTCATCTACCAAGCTGGTAATTTTATCAAAAAAAGAGATCAGGTTCGTTTGGCATGACCTGTTTCTCTGAAACCCATGTTGGCTTTTTGTGATTATGGCATTGGCCTCTAAATGTTCACAGACTCTCTGCTTAATGATCTGCTCTAGAACCTTTCCTGGAATTGATGTCAGACTAAATGGACGATAATTGTTGGGATCCTCTTTTTTTCCCTTTTTGAAGATGGGGACAACGTTTGCCCTCCTCCAGTCTGCTGGGACTTCTCCTGTTCTCCAGGACTTCTCAAAGATTATTGCCAATGGCTCTGATATTACATTTGCCAGTTCTTTTAATACCCTTGGATGTAGTTCATCTGGTCCTGGAGATTTATATTCATTTAGGTTAACCAGGTATTCCTGTACTACCTCTTTACTTATTCTGTGCTGAAATTCCTCTATTCTGTCTTCTGCTCCATTATCCTTAGGTTGAGCACCCTTTGCCTTTTCTGAGAAGACTGAAGCAAAGAAGGTGTTGAGTAATTCTGCCTTTTCTCTGTCCTCTGTTAGCATTTTGCCATCTTCTGCACGCAGTGGCCCTACCGTTTCCTTCTTCTTCCTTTTGCTGCGGACATATCCAAAAAAGCCCTTTTTATTGTTCTTAACCTCTCTAGCCAGCCTGAGTTCATTCTGCGCTTTAGCTTTTCTGACTTTACCCCTACATGTGCTGGCTATTTGTTTGAATTCCTCTTTCATGATTTCCCCATTTTTCCATTTCTTATACATGTTCCGTTTAAGACTTAGCTCAGTTGAAAGTTCCTTAGTCATCCATCCTGGCTTCTTGAGACATCTTCCATTTTTCTTCCTCATTGGAACTGTTTGAAATTGTGCCTTCAATATCTCCCTTTTGAGAAGCTCCCATCCGTCTTGAACTCCCTTCTCTTCTAGTATTCCTGACCATGGGATCACTCCCAGTTTTTGTGGTTTTTTCAGGCTATGTGGCCATGTTCTGGAAGAGTTTATTCCTGACGTTTCACCAGCAGCCGTGGCTGGCATCTTCAGAATGTTCTGAAGATGCTAGCCACAGATGCTGGTGAAACACCAGGAATAAACTCTTCCAGATCACAGCCATATAGCCTGAAAACCCTACAAAAAACTATGGATGTCAGCCATGAAAACTTTCAACCTCACATGTTCTAAACATGTTCAAGGCATGTTCAAGGCATGCAGAATTTTATTGCAGTTTATTCTGGGTCTATTTGCATCAGTTATTCACACTGCTGACGATGAGAATCTTTTAAGAAAACTTTGGGGAAACCCCCAATATTGATTATCCCAAGTAAAGTGGGTTTATTGGCAAGCCTGCCTCCCCAAAGGAATCCTGGGAATTGTAGTTTGTTGTGGCACCAGAGCTCTCTGACAGAGAAGGCTAAATGTCTCACAAAACTACAGTTCCAAGAATTTCTTAGCATTGAGCCAGGGCAGTTAAAGCAGTCTCAAACTGGATTATTTCTGCAATGTATTTCGGACCAAAGGTGTCGAACCTATCTGGGGGGCAGGACTCAGTGGTTTGGATAGCTCCTTAGAACTGAAAGCACTTGCAGGGGAGGTTCAGAAATCTCCCTAGTTCATTTAAAGTTCGGACTACCGCCCTTCTCGTGACATCGGAGGCACCACTTTCCATGCCACACGGCCCTCTGCAAAGATGAGGAAACTTATTCTTTCCCCTGGTCTGCAGGCCTTTCTCTTCCTCCTAATGATATGATGCAGAGGCCATTTTGCCTGCCAGCCTGTTCCCAGGAGATCTTTATTATCAACCTTTCCCTTGAAACCATTTTGCTCACTTTATTCCAGAAAATAGACGTTCCCAAAAAGTCTGCTGGCTTTTTTTTTTTTTTTTTTTTTTTTTTTTTTGCCATTTAATTAAGCTGATGGTGGGGAGGCAGAGCCATCTCCGCTTGGCACAGCTGTAGCTGGTTGCTGTCATTGCTTCATTTGCAGAATCTTTGAACCAGCTTGTGGTTTTGCTTCAAAGGACCCGGGCAAGCGGGCACAGAAAGGAGGGGGAGAGACAGTGGGCAAAAATCAACCGGACTGATGAAAAATCCCTCTGAGCTCACTCCAGCCAGGATGAAACCGGGACTATTAATTAGTTTGCTTTATCTCGCTTGCCCCAGCAGGTTATTACTCTGGTACTGGCAAATAACACGCTCTTCTCTGCTAGTCAGCAACAGGGCATCTCATGGGGCAAATCAACCAGCAATAGGCAAGATGTGGGGAAGAGCTGTGACCCAATGGCCCAGGCTGGACTGGAGCCTAAAACCGACAATGTAAGGAGAACAGCAATTCTTTGACCATTATGTGCTGAACTTGTTTGTAGGGCAGGATTCAGAGCCTCAAAAATTTTATATCAATGGTTCCCAAACATTGGTCCTCCTGGTGGTTTGGGTTTTGGCTCCCAGAAGCTCCAGGCAGCTGGGTTAACAGTGAGGAATTCTGGAAGTCCACAACATCTGGAGGACCAAAAGTGAGAACCACTGGTTTGGACTTAAATTTGGAGTGGATTTAGCAGTTGGGCTGGCATTGGGGCCACAATTAAGGGGGGAAGTGATTGAGAAGACTATGTGAAAGGTCTGGAAACCACCAAGGCCCCTGAGGAGCACCTTAGGGAGCTGGGTATGTTTAGCGTAAAGAAGAGAAGGTGACATGATAGCCCTGCTTCAATATTTGAGGGGTATCATGTGGAAGAAGGAGCAAGCTTGTTTTCTGCTGCTCCAGAGAATAGGATATGGAGCAATGGATGTCAAATGCAGCAAAAGAGATTCCACCTAAACATTTAAAAAAAACTTCCTGGCAATAAGAACTGTTCGACAGTGAAAGACACTGCCTTGGAGTTTGGTGAAGTCTCCTTCTTTGGAGGTCTTTAAAGAGAGGCTGGATGACCATCTGTCAGGGGTGTTTTGATTGTGTATTCCTGCATGGCAGAATGGGATTGGACTGGGTGGCCCTTGGGGACCTCTTCCCATTCTACAATTCCATGATTCTAGGTAGAACAGTAAATTCACTTGGTTTTCAGTCTGAATATGAAGTGATTTTACAGGTGAGCACTTTGGAGCTCCTATTTCACATTTGGACTACAGTTTTGTGCAGATTCACCTCCCAGCACACATTGGTTCCAAAGCCCAGGGACCCTTTCACACCACACAATTATAGCACTTTATGATTCAGTTTAAGTGACCAGGGCTTCATTATGGGATTTGCAGTTTAGGAAGGGACATTTAAAATTTTCAGCCAGAGAGCAGTAGTGCTTCCCTAGATTACAAATCCCAGGATTCCTTAGGATGCTGACAGGTGAGTTAAAGTGGAATCATAGCACTACATTTGCGTAGTGTGCACAGGTCCAAGGTGGGAAGAGGCAAGGAAGGCAAATGTTTCAAAAGACACTGGGGCAGTGTTTTCCAGATGAACATGAAAGGAAGTATCCAAAGTATGAGGATATTTAGCCTGGGGAAGAGAAGGTTAAGAGGTGACATGAGACCCCTGTTTAAATATTTGAAGGGATGCCATGTTGAGGATGGAGCAAGCATTGTTTTTTGCGGCTCCAAAAATGCTTCAGAATGACACACAACAACAGAAAAAGCAGCAGCAGCAGCAGCAGCAGCAGCAGCGGTACCCACAAGATCTTTTCCTCCCTTCCTCTTCTCTTTTGTTCCTGTAACCAACTAAGTCTTCCAGTTTTGATTCTATATGGCAGAAGTGTGAGCCATGTGGGCCTCCCGATGTCATAGGACTGCAGCTCCCAGCATGCCTCCCCATTGGCTACATTGGCTAGGTCTGATGGGACTTGCAATCCACCAGCATCTGGAAGGTTTTTGCAAATTTTGCAAAGTCTTCTGCACGAGCTGATTATGAGACCTTGTCTCTTGTTACAACTTTTCAATGTACTCAAAAACAACCCCCTTCCTCAAGACCAGCACTTGTTTCCCAGATAGTGTTCTTACAATGTGGCCAGCCGCTGTGTGGCTCATTTTAGGAAAACAAGAAAATGGATCTTGGAAAAGTTCCTTTCTATGGACTACAGCTCGCAAGAAGCCCCCAGCCAGACAAACTGGCTGGGGGCTTTTTGGGAGCTGTTGTCCAAAAGAAAGGAACTTTCCAAGTTCTGAGAAGAAACAATTCTAGGGTTAAGGGAGAGAAGCATCTCTCTTTATGAACTGCATTTGGGAGTCATGGCTGCTAAAAAAAGACACTCCCTTTGTGTGGAGCCATTCCTTCATCCATACTGTCTGATCCAAAGGAAACGAAGCATCTGGTGCCTTCCAAGTCACTGACATAGTGTGTCCTCTCTTTCTTTTAGTCCAAACTTTACAGGAGCCATCCAAGGTGCTGAGCCCAATCTTCCAAAGTAGTTCAGCATGACTGGAAAATCCTTGAAAATTCAAACTCAAATGCAAAGGGATCCCCACCACCTCACCGACCCACAAGCCACCCCAAACAGTTGAAAAGGAATGGCAAGGGTACAGATTCTCCTGGTCTGGGATCCTGCTTGTTGTTTTCCTCTGTTTTGTTTCCCTTTCCCTCCTCCCTGACCAGGCTCTGAAATCTTTAGAGGGTGAAAAGCTTCCTACCAGCTGCTTGCAATAATACGTTGTGCTCCTGCATGAATGTCGAATGAGCCCCAGAGCTTGCTGGCTCAGCAGGGCCTAAGAATCTGCAATCAGGCCCCTCTCTTGCCATCCCTCCATCTCTCTCTCTCTCTGCCAGTGAGTTAAGGAGGAGGCAGAATGCAAACAGCCAGCCCTCGACATTTGACTCTCTGGAATAGGTTTATGCTAGGGAGAAAGACGTGCAAGGAGAAGAAAGGCGCCTCCAGCCCCAAATAAAAATACACAAACCTACCTGGTCAAAGACAAATCTTTCCTTGGAAATGTCTTAATGCACAAATGCTTCCTCTTAATGCAACAACAGAGAGAAAAGACTCTATTAGCTGTTGTTGTGGCAGCAGAGCGGAGCTATGGATGGGATGGGCTCAGCTGCCATCTTGCCACACAGCCCAAAGCATGTCATGCTCTCTCAGCCTCCCTCTGCCCCTCAGCCATGGACTCTGCTGCAACAACAGCTAGTAGAGTCTTTTCGGTCTGTTGTTACGTTCGGAAGAAGCATTTGTGCATTAACACATTTCCAAGGAAAGATCTGCCTTTGACTAGGTAGGTTTGAAGGTTTTTGAGCAGAGGCTGGATGGCCATCTGTCATGAGTGCTTGGATTATGTATTCCTGCATGGCAGAAGAGGGTTGGATTGCATGACCCTTGGGTTCTCTTCCAGTTCTATGATTTGATGATTCTGTGTCCTGCTCTGGCTCAGTCTGGTGAATCTGGGGTGAAACCTCTCTGAATCTCAAAGGACCAGATTGTGCATGTAAAGAAATGTGCCATGGGGTTTTCATGGTTTCCTCTTTCTCCAGAGTACAACTGAGGAATTCATGCAATTCATGGGGTGGCTGCTGCAGCATTCACAGCCCCAGGCAGATGGTGTGGGGAACCCAAAAGGTTTAGTGAAGCAAACAATCCCTAAATTTCTTCCTAGGAGGATAGGGGGTGGCTTCATAAAAACTGGAGACTACTGAATGGTTAGCAATTGGCACCCCAGTTCTAAGGCAGGGCTTCTCCCAGTTTGGAACCAGCAACCTAAGGATAAGGATTGTGTCCACAGAGGCTGAGTTTTGAAGAGAAGAAATCAAACAGCAGATGCTTCCCTAATCCTTGTCTAACCCACTTAGCAAATAAACCATAGCTGATTGTTTGAATTCTCAAATGTTGTAACCTTCTCCCTTCCTCTATTGTACTACACACACTGGATATGGCAAAACCTAATCCCCGGGTTGATATTCCTCAACAGGAGGGTCTGTCATGGAGCTGGTAACCGCTTACTTTACTTCTTTGGCTTTAACAATTTGGGGGGGATGTAGCTCAGTTTGCCTTTTTTGGCAAAACACCCATAACTTCTGTCTCAGTCTTGAAGGTGCTACAAGAGTCCTCTTTCCCCCTGTAAGTGTATGCTTTAGGAAATTGAGGACCATGGATAGCTCCTCTTGGAGTTTTAAGAGGAGGACAAGTGGACAGTTCCATCTCCCAATATAGATACAGCTTATTTAGTTCTAGCCCAGGATCTTGAGGATGAGCCCTTGAATTCCCCAGGCCATCTTCAAGGGCTGAAATGTGGAAGGTGAAGCAAGCTTCTTTGCTGATGCTTCAGAGAGCAGGTCCCAAACCAATGGATTCAAATTATAGTCGGCCTTCCGTATCCATGGATTTTATCCATGGATTCATCCATCCACAGCTTGCAAATATTGTTTTTAAAAATTCCAAAAAAAAAATCCCAAACAAACCTAGGTTTTGCCATTTTATAGGGGAGATGTCATTTTACTACCCCATTGTATCTAATGGGACTTGAACACTGATTTTTGAGACATTATTTTGGTATCCATGGGGGATCCTGGAACCAAACCCCAGTGGACACAAGATTGTCTGCCAGTGCACTGCACATTGAATTTCTTGCAGAAACCATCAAACTTCCCTAAGCCCAGGGCTCACTAGCCCAGCCCCTTTCCAATGTGAGTGAGCGTGCAGTGATCATGCAGATGGCTTTAAAGTATCAAGAATGACCTGCCACTCATCTTACTCTGTATGCCAGAGGGTGATGCAGAGGGTTTCACCTATTAGGCAGTGGGATTTAAATTAATTATTACCCCCCCTGCCCCCCCCCCGCCCCCAAAATCAACTCATTTGAGATGTGGTGCTGGAGACAAGTGTTGAGGATACTGTGGATGACCAGAAACACAAACAAATGAGTCCTAATAATAATGATGATGATAATAAAATAATGATGATGATGATGATGATGATGATGTTTATTTCTTACCTGCCCCTCTGTAAAAACACTCGAGGCGGGGTACAGCAAGGTTAAAAAGACAATTACAATTAAAATAATTCAGTGATCCCATTCCCAACCTCCCACCCCTTAAAATAGAATTAAACAGACTGAATTTAAAATTAAATCTCCAAACAATAAAACAAAACCAACATATTATACAATAGCACCACAATGCTGGCCACAGCATGGGTAAAGCAAAGTGCGAGGGGTGGGGGGAGGGAACAGGGAATGGGCTAGGAGATTGTGGAAGCCCGGTGAATTATACAGATTCTGGGAAGGCTTTAGAGCTGTTTTGAAGCAGTCTAACGTTGTAATGAGACATATCTCGTCCAGCAAGTCGTTCCATAGCCTGGGAGCAGAAGCTGAAAAGGCCCTCTGGGAGGTCTGTGCTAACCTAATCTTCATGGGCTGCAGTAGGTTCCTCCCAGAGGACAGGAGTGTGCAGGGGGGGTTCATATGGGGAGAGGCGGTCCCTAAGGTAAGATGGACCCAAGCCATGTAGGGCTTTAAAGGATAAGACCAACACCTTGTACTGTGCCCGGAAACTAATCGGGATCCTAGAAGAGATCAGGCCTGAAATCTCTTTGGAGGATGTTGTGCTTTGGCCACATCATGAGAAGGCAGGACTCACTTGAAAAGACAATAATACTAGGAAAGGTAGAAGGCAGCAGAAAGAGAAGAAGACTGCGTGCCAGATGGATAGACTAAATTAGGGAGGCCATAGACTTGAATTTGCAGGACCTGAGCAGAGAACTGGGGGACAGAGAGGCTTGGTGGGTTTTTTCCCCCACAGGATCACCATGAGACAAGGTCGACTCAAAAGCAGTTAATAACAGCAACAAATTACAAAACAACAACAACCAGTGCTTCCTGCTAAATCAGTTCACCCATAGAACGTGTGGCCCTCTATCCCATTGGCATCTCCTACTGCAGATCCTCCAGAGATGATGGGGCTAAAAAAAAATGATGTCAGGGAAGGCAGAGGATCTGATCTCACCTTTAAAGGAGCAAATGCTTTAAAGGCTCAGCACCTCAGACAGCTCTTTTAAGGGCCTGAACAGACAGGCCAAAATAAAGCTGCTTTGGGTCACTTTGGAGGTATGCTGTTTAAATGACACACACATCTTAAGAGGACAGAAGCTGTACCAAAGCTGCGCTCTAGTCCTTAGGACTGGAGCGTAGCTTTGGCGTGTCTTCTGGCCTCTTAGGATGCATGCACCATTTAAACAGCACACCTCCAAAGTGACCCAAAGCAGCTTTATTTTGGCCTGTCTGTTTGGGCCCTTAAAGTTGATTTAATGACTTTTATTGCCCTGCTAAAATCCCCAGTGCCATCTCTGCCATGGCAGGGCAGGAGCTCTCTCTATCAATGGTTGGGATTTACAGAAACCAGTCACTGGACACAAGAGTGGGTCAAGAGAAACAGTGCCCCCCCCCCGCCCCAGCCCAGCTCCCTCTCAGATCCAGCCTGCTGGAGGCTCTTGCTGCTTGGACATTGAGTTCAATCAAACCAAGGCCTGCAGATAGTGGGTGTTGGGGAAAGAGACTTTTCCATCCAGCACTGACTTACGTCCGCTGAAACTGGGCAAGATGGCAAGGTTGCCTTTAAATCTCCTCTAATGCATCAAAAGCCACAAGCTTCCTGCTGACCACCAGCAGCTGCGGAAGGACTCCGGAACCCAGCAAGAATCCCTCCCAAAACCCATCAGGCTGAAAGCATTTGTGGCTGGGAGAGCGAGGGTACTGATATCAGTTGCTGGATGAGCTCAGCTGGGAAGCCAGCCAGGAACCAAGGTAGAGGACATGCTTCTGGAGAAGGAAAATGGAGTTTTAAATGTGTCATTACAAAAGAAAGGGAGGAAAAGGAAGAGGAGGGAACGCGGGAGAAAAAGGAGGAAATACATAGCATACAAATAAATAAATATAAGCTGATCCAGATGATGTGATATTGAGGTTGGAGCAAGCTTGTTTTCTGCTGCTCCAGAGAATAGGACCCGGAACAATGGATGCAAGCTACAGGAAAAGAGATTCCAGCTCAACATTAGGAGGAACTTTCTGACAAGTGCTTTCCAACAGTGAAATATGCTGCCTCAGATTTTTATGGAGTCTCCTTCTTTGGAGGTTTTTAAAGAGAGGCTGGATGACTGTCTGTTGGGGGTGCATGGCAGGATGGGGCTGGACTGGATGGATCGCCCTTATGATCTCTGCCAATTCTATGATTCTATGGTTTTGATAACTATAAAGTAGGTGAGGAAGACATTACGATAGTGCAAAACTTTCCATACCTTGATTCAGTTATTAATCAGAATGGGCACTGCAGTTTAGAAATCAGAAGACTAGAACTTGGAAGGACAGCTATGAAGGAACTAGACAAGATCATGAAGTGTAAAGATATATTATTGAATACTAAAGTTAGGTTGATCCATCCCATTGCATTAATCATTTCTATGTGTGGTTGTGAGAGCTGGACAGAGAAGAAATCAGATAGGGTAAATTGATTTCTCTGAAGACCCAGGAACAAACTCTTCTAGAACATGGCCACATAACCCAAAAACCCCCACAAAAAAAACTGATTTGAGTTGTGGTCTTTGAGGAGAGTTCTATGGACACTGTGGACTGCTCAAAAGACAAATGCCTCCTAAAGCAAATTTAGCCTGAACTCTCCCTAGAAGCCAAGATGACTAAGGTGAGGCTGTCATTATTTGGCCACATCATGAGAAGGCAGGTGTGTCGTTGCTGGGTGCTTTCAAATCATTTCTGACTTATGGCAACCCTAAGGTAAACTTATCACAAGGTTTTCTGGGGCTGAGAGTGTGTGACTTACCCAAAGTCACCCAGTGGTTTTCCATGGCTGAGGCAGGAATTAAAACCCAATCTCCAGAGTCCAAGTCCAATGTTCACACCACTGCACCACACTGGTTTTCTAGAAAAGACCATAATGCTTGGTAAGGTAGAAGGCAGCAGGAAAAGAGGAAGATTGCATATCAGATGGATAGACTCAAGCCACGGTTGTAAGACCTGAGCAGGGCAATTGTGGACAGGGTGACTTGGAGGTCTGTCATTCAGGGGGTCACCATATGTCTGAATTGATTAGGTGGCAATTAATAACAAAAATGACTATATTTACAAAAATACATGTGGAGAGTTCTATGGAAGTTGACATATTAAACTAACAAGAATCTGTCCCTGTAGTCTTTGGGTTTGTTTTGTTTTAAAAATCCAAATGTCATTTCTGTTGATCTGGACTATTTTCTGGTTCTCTTCAGCATCAGTTGCAACATTTTATTGTGTTCCTTTTTGTGTATTTTGTTTTAAAAAATTCAGCCTATGAGAACAAAAATGTCTGCTTCCCTTCTCTTCCTTTCTTTGTAACTCCCCCCCCCCACCAAATTACAGCCAGTGCAATGGATTGGACTATAATAATAATAATAATAATAATAATAATAATAATTTTATTTATAGCCCGCTCCTCTGTCATCAATCGGAGCGGGTTACAATAATTAAAAGACATCAAGATAAAACAATCCCAATAACCCATAACCCCATGACTATGACTCTGGAGACCAAGGTTCGAATCCCTTCTCAGTCATTTGGCAAGTTCCATTGTCTCACCCTCAGAGGACAGCAATGGAAACATCCTCTGAAGAAATTTGGCCAAGAAAAGAGGAAAGCGGCAACATAATTCATTTTTAGAGATATAGGAATTTAAAAACCCAGATGTTTGCCTTGGGACCACCATAAGTCAGAAATGACTTCAAGGCACACGGCAACAACAAGAACATGAATTATAGATAATCAGTGCATCACTGAAATGCTGTGGTTGCACTTTAGCGATATAACTCTAAAGAGAGTCAGTATGGTGTAATGGTTTGAGTGCTGGATTATGACTGGAGACCAGGGTTTGGTTCCCTGCTCAGCCATGAAACCCACTGGGTGACCTTGGGCAAGTCACACTCTCTCAGCCTCAGAGGAAGGCAAAGGCAAACCTCCTCTGAACAAATCTTGCCAAGAAAACCATATTCCATAAATAAAAAACAACTTGAAGTCACATAACCACAACAGTTTTGGAGAGCCAGTGAGGTGTAGTGATTTGAGTATTGGACTAGGACTCTGGAGAACAGGGTTTGAATCCGCACATGGCTATAAAACCTACTGGCTGACCCTGGGCACCTCACACTCTCTCAGCCTCAGAGAGTGGCAATGGCAAAACCCTTCTGAAGAAACTTGCCAAGAAAATCCCATGATAGGTTCACCTCAGGGTCACCACAGAACAAAAACAGCAGCTCTAACTCTAAGACAAAGATAATAAAAGAGGAAGCAGAACATTTACCTGTCCAGTCCCACATCCACCTCAGCATACCATACTCCCTGTCTCCAAAATATAATGCTACAAATAGCCTCCAAAAACAATGGATTGAGCAAGTGGCAACAACTAGCAAACCCCCACAAAATCCAAGGAGCTCTATTGGGAGAAGAGCACAGTATTGAAGCTCAAAGAAGCAGTTGTCAGAATTGCCCACTATGTTCCTTTACTGTTCCCTGGGACTGAGTTTCTCGCAGCCCCATTTGCAAATTTTGTTCTCACTGTAATTGCTTTTCCAAGCTTTTCTTGGCCACGAGAAGAACTGGAGCGAAGGCTTAATGAAAGGAGAGCTTTCCTGACCTCCTATTAATGAGAAGGTAGAAAGGTCTGCGGAGAGAAATGGGGTCACCCTGATGGATGCACCCAAGCGAGAGTGTGCGGCTCAAGCCCAGGGGGAGCACAGAAAGCAAAAACCCACAGTGGAATGCAAGAGGACCACCCGCCTCTGCCAGACACCCCAGGGGTGCTAGACAGACTCTATCCCTTGCCTCCAGGGTGCTTCTCTGAGCCTTTCTCTTCTCCCAGGGGGCTGGAGAGCCAAAGACTCAGTCTGTTGATGTTCAGAAGTGCATTGTGCTATTGTTTATCTGCTGTGGAGATAATGCTGGGGAGGAAAAGATCAGTAATGAAGCCATAACATCACCACCCCCTTAACATGTTTAGAGAAAACACTGCTGGTTTTTTTTCAGCTTGGAGATCAATCTCTCAAGCTATGGAGAGACAAAAGGGAGGCTAGAATCATAGATTCATAGAATCATAGAGTTGGAAGAGACCAGGGCCATCCAGTTCAACCCCCTGCCATGCAGGGAATCACAATCCAAGCATCCCCGACAGATGACCATCTAGTCTCTGTTTCAAGACTGCCAAAGAAGGAGACTCCACCACTCTCCATTGAGGGAGTGTGTTCCACTGTTGGACTGTCAGGAAATTCCTCCTAATGTTGAGATGGAATATTTGTTCCTGTAGCTTGCATCTGGGTCCTATTCTCCACAACAGCCAAAAACAAGTCTGCTCCTTCCTCAATGTGACACCCCTTCAAATACTTAAACAGGACCATCATATCACCTCTCACTCTCAGCCATACCCATCTCTCCAAGGCACTCCTCATAGAGCATTGGGGTTTGCAGACTTTGCACTATTTTGGCTGCCCTCTCTGGTCATGCTTCAGGTTGGTCACATCCTTCTTGAACTGTGGAGCCCAGACCTTGACACAGGATTCCAGGTGAAGTCTGACCAAAGCAGGTCTGACCAAAGCTAAGGCAAGCCCAACCATTCATAAGAACATAAAAAGTGGCTTTGCAGTCAGTTGAACTGACTCAGCTGTGGCTTTCTAGGGTGTCAGTAAGAACATTGCCCACTTGTGCCTCCCTGGTTGTCCCTCCTCCTGGTGGCCTCCCATCCATGTTCTCAACAGGCCTGACCCTCCTTAGTGCCTGAAATCAGATGAGGTTGGGTCTGCTCAAGATGAAATGGTGATCTCAGGCTTTTTTCTGGGCATCAACTTCTCTCATAAGATAAATGCCATTTCCCGCTTTTCTAATGCAAATGCAATTGAATTATACTTTTGAATAGTGAATTAGACTTTAAAAATGTTTGAATGGACCAAATGCATTTCCTTTTCATTTCCTATCTGCATAGAAACAGAGGAAGCTGCCTTATAAAGAGTCAGGATATCTTTCCCAGTGCTGTCATTTCTGGCTGGCAGATGCAGCACTTGAGGGTTTTAGGTGGGGATTCATTTCTGAGCCCTACCAGGCCATCCTTTGTGGGAAACGTGAGGTGTTACTACATTGGGCATAATCTTAGAATTACAGAATACAAGTAAGTGTCTGCTAGACAAAAGACTTTCCAAGATATCAAAATTAGAAAGTCACCCTAATTTCATCTAGCTAAGAATGCTAGTTACTTTCATCTGCTTCATGGTCAACCCTCCTGAAGAAGGGATGTCCTTGGATTCTCTTGGGGTTCCCTGCATGGATGACCTCAGAGCTTCATCAGTCACATCCTGGTGCCACATTGCAGAATTAATGCAGTTTGACACCACTTTCAATACTATGGCTCCATGCAATGGAATTCTGGGAGCTTGGTGAGATATTTAGCCTTCTCTGTCAACGATCTCTGGTGCCACAACAAACAACAAATTCCAGGATTCTATAGCATGAGAACATGACAATTAATGTGGTATCAAACAGCATTAATTTTGTGCCCATACTCTTCCCCATTGGCATAGGCAAAAGCAAACTGCTGCAGCCTCTGCTAGATTGTCTGTTATCCCCAATTCATAACTTTTGCCATTTTGACCTCACTCTGATGTCACTTAGCCACACGTGTCCCAGTTTTCAAATGTGAAATGCTGGAGGGCATTGATGTAGACTTGAGTCAATTGACTTGGACTTAAGTCAGACTCAAGTCACTTCAGCAACTTCACTTGGACCTGACTTGGCCAAAATAACACACTGACTTGACTTGACTTGACACTTTTTTAGTGACTTGAGACTTGAAAGTAGAGACTTGTGACTTGACTTGAAAGTATCTTGCAAGGACTTCAGACTCAACTTGAAGGTAGAGACTTGAGATTTGACTTGGAAGTATCTTACAAGGACTTGAGGCTCAAGGACCTGACTTGAAAATATCTTCCAAGGACTTGAGACTCAAGACCTGAAAGTAAAGACCTGAGATTTGATTTGGAAGTATCTTGCAATGACTTGAGACTTGACTTGAGACATGAAGATAGGGATTTGAGACTTGACTAGAAAGTACCTTGCAAGGACTTGAGACTCAAGACTTAGAAGAAGAGACTTGAGACTTGACTTGAAAGTATCTTGCAAGGACTTAAGACTTGACTTGAAGGTACATACTTGACTTAGAAGTATCTTGAGACTGGATTTGAGACTTGAAAGTCGAGACTAGAGGCTTGACTTGAAAGTATCTTCCAAGGACTTGAGACTTGACTTGAAAGTAACTTCTAAGGACTTGAGACTCAGATTGAAGGTAGAGACTTGAAATTTGACTTGCAAGTATCTTGCAAGGACTTGAGACTTGAAAGTAGAGAGCTGAGACTTGACTTGAAAATATCTTGCAACGACTTGAGACTAGACAGTAGATACTTGAGACTTGACTTGAGCCTTGGGTGAAACGATTTGAATAAATCACTGCTGGAGGATATGCCCCCCTCTGATATCTGATCTCTGGCTTCTTGTACTTTCTCCCCTTTCCTGAGCTATTCCTATTGTTTCCCATGTGCCCAGCCCTGTGGCATTGCACTCTCCACAAGGCCTACAGATAGGACCATGAAGTCCTTGTTGGGGCGTACAGATGTTGTGTCTTGCACGCACACATGCAGAGTTGATGCATGAAGGCAGGATGTCTAGAAGAAGGTCTTTGTGAAGAGTCTGCAGCTCTGGAGCTGCACAGAAAATTTCCTCCCACACACAGGTTGCAGCCTTGAGCTCCCAGCTTGGAAGAATGAATCTCCGGACAGTGAGACTTCACTCAACACGAGGGCTTTTAATCTTTGTTGCAGAGCTATATACAAAGATTACACTGAATACCAGACAGCCATCTCGAATACTCACAACTATACAGGCCAACAAAATACTTCGCCAACCATCGACCACAACAACCCAACCACGGAGATAATCACCTTCTCCCTTATATAGGAAGCCATGTGACAGTCATGCCACCTATGAAACCTGGCCGGTTTCATACCCAGTACCTGTTGCATCAAAATACTACCCATGATGCACTGCTGGCTGACTTCATCTTCTGTGCATGTTGCATCAGACTTCCCATGATGCACAGTTCACCAAATGTTGACTCATGCACCTGCCACTTGAACTATAGTAACCTCTGCTCCAGTTCCACCTAGTGGCCACATCCATGTCATTTTCAGACCAGTGTGACACATGGTCCTGACAGTCATCCATCCTGGACTCTTCCCAAGCACTGCAGTCCCATTTTGCTGAAGGCCAGACGTGTCAAGACAGTTCAATCCATCAGAGGACGCAGTCTGACCAATCCACAGGCAGCCAGATCCTTCATCCATCCATCCCTTCCCCAACCAATTAATTAGCCAGTCCGCCTTCGATCCGTCCCGGCTCTGGGCTAATAATTATAATAATCCTAATGGTTGCTCTCCATTGGCTTTGAGACAAATAAAAGTCTGGCAGCCTCAGCACAGAGAGCAGCTGGGAAAGGGATGAACTGCTGGTTGAGATGGGAAGGATATTTACAATTATTTGTTCCCAAGTCAAAATATGTGCTTCCCGCAGTAGGGAAAAATAATAGGCCAGAGGGAAAGGTGGGCTATTTTCTCCCTCATTGCCCCAATGAATGAATGTATTGCAGAAATTTTGCAACAGAGAAAACCATGTGTTTTTTTCTTGCATAAAGCACAGAAAGTGGGTAACAACAACAACAACAACAGTAACAACAACATTTATTTTTCTCCTCATAAACTCATTGTTTTCTGTGCAGAAAACCTTCACAGGCTGCATTTACATTGCAGAATTAATGCCATTTGACTGCTATGGGTCAAGGCTATGGAATTCTGCAATGTGTAGTTTTGTGAGATATTTAGCCTTCCCTGTCAGAGAGCTCTGGTGCCACAACAAATCACAAATCCCAGGATTCCATAGGATGGAGCCATGGCAGTGTCAAACGGCATTATTTCTGCAGTGTGGCAGCAGCCACAGAAAATAGACGCGGGTCTAAACATGTTTTTATTTTCCTCAGAATAATTTCTGCAAAGCAATTTTGAGATGTTACAATATGGGGGAAAGACCATTGAGGAATATTTGCATTCTCCCATAGCGGGGAGCAAATTACTTTAATTATTCATCCTGACATATGAGGATGAAACATTCAAGGACTTCTGTCTCTGAATATCTGCTCTGCAAGCTCAGCCTTTGGTGAACAGCTGACAATTCATGTGCCAGCCTTCATGAATGAAGGCTCTTGGATTATTTCTCAGCAGGTCTTTGGCAAATGGCCTCTGAAGTCTGCAGAGAAACACCAATACTAGGAGAGACCCATGTATCTTTGCTCATGAATTTCATAGAATTCATGGGTTACAATAAAGGTCATCTAGTTGGACTCCCTGCTTAATATGCTGGATGTTGGCAAATAGCTCTTACTGTCAGTAAATTCTTCCTAATGTTTATTCTCATGTAATTTATGGGAAATGATAGCCCTCCCCAAACCTGCATAACCAGTGCTATCTATCTATCATCTATCTATCTATCTATCTATCTTCTATCTCTCCTCTTTCATTGTAGATTTTTAAGCAGAGGAACGCTGGCTATCTGTCAAGGATGCTTTATTATGCAAAGAGATCTTTCAGGACCTTTGAGACAGAGGTTCAAAACACACTGCAGAAATAATCCAGTTTGAGACTGCTTTAACTGCCCTGGCTCAGTGCTAGGGAATTCTGGGAACTGTAGTTTTGTGAAACATGTCAGAGCTCTGGTGCCACAATCAACTACAGTTCCCAGGATTCCCTGGCACTGAGCCAGGGCAGTTAAAGCAGTCTCAAACTGGATTATTTTTGCATCTGACTGAAAGAAAGACGTTAGTAGCGTGAGCTTTCCTAAACTTGAGCCTACTTTCTCAGATGTATGTTTTTGAAGTAGGATCAAGTCTACAAAAGTTTATGCCCCCCAACTTCTTTCCTTCAGTTAGGCTCAAAGGTGCTACAAAGACCCCTTTGCACACTGATCATTCAGACAAACAGGACTATATCTTTGAATTCTACCACCAAAGAAGTTTCAGTTGTAGATTTGCTGCAGTGGCAGGGGGTTGGTTGAGGTGGCCTTTGGGGTCACTTGCAGCATAGGGTTAGGGTTGGGTTTGTAACAGCTCAGCAAGAGGGTTAGATTTAGGAAATAATCACATTACAAAAAAAAACACGTCTTAGCCCCTAT
Organism: Urosaurus nigricauda; assembly: GCA_034509955.1. NCBI lineage: Eukaryota > Metazoa > Chordata > Lepidosauria > Squamata > Phrynosomatidae > Urosaurus > Urosaurus nigricauda. Next base: position 4,877,327 of record JAOEGL010000002.1, read on the forward strand.
GGGATACAGTCATGTTTCGAATTGCAAGCAAATGTTATTGAACTAAAAAGCACTGCTGTTGCCACCAGGCAACTGCAACCCACACACAGCCCAGGTCCCAGCCACACGTAGCCATCTGATTTTCAAAGACAGGAGCTTCCCGTGTTTGAAAGTTGGCCGGGCTGCATGCAGGTTGCAGCTGCCCGGCAGCAGCGGTGGTGTTTTTGATTGCGATTAAACCCTCTTGCAATCTGAAACATGACTATATCCCATTGGAGATAAGACACTTTTTTCGTAATGCAATAATCTCCTAGGTTGCCCTTGGTGTCCCATCCAACCGTAAGATGGTCACTGTCACCACATGCTATGGCAATGAAACCCATCAGTTAATTATCTGCTGTTTGATGAAGTATTTCATTCTTCTTTGGAACATGTCCCGGATCAATTCCACTAAGTGATACTGTTCAGGGGATAGTGTCTGTTCTCTTTTTCTCACACCACTCATCACTTTCTTAATTACTCACCCATCTCGGTATTAAATAGTGCATTAAAAAATTAACTCAATATACACCAACCTTTCACAGGCAAAGAAGAGGTGGGCCCTTGTTATCCTCTAGGATTTGGTTCCAGGACACCCCATGGATACTAAAATGAATAACAATGGCAAAATATGATGGCATCCCTGATATAAAGTAGCAAAATCAAGGTTTTGTGGATGGCTGAATCTGTGGATAAGGGATCTGTGGATATTGCGGGGGGGGGGGGGGCTGGCTGCACCTCCTTTCCAACTGCTTCTAAGGGAAACACCCTCAGCTGAGTGAAATGGCCATTTTGAGAAGAGTGAAAACTAGACAGGGCTCCCCTTCCTTTAATGGTTGTGTAGAAGAGGCACTTTCAGCTAGTATTGCTTGTTACCTGGTTGGATGACATGCAATACCAGCTGAAATTCCTCCTCTACACAGCCATTAAAAATACAGGAACCCTCTCCATTTTGGCAACCTTAAGGATGGATACTGATGTGATTGTCGCTTTCTTGAAGCCAAAGCCATTCCTGGATGATGGGAGAGACTTCCTGGGAGGCTGGATAACAATCGCAGAATTCTGGGCGGGATGGCACCAGAGGGTAGTGATGCCAGCTTTTCTGAGATAACATCAGAAGAGCACAAAGCTTTTGAGAAAGACATCCTAAAGTCACCAGATCCTGTCTGATCTTGTAAATTAAGCAGGGCCAACCCTGGTTAGTCCTTGGATGGGAGACTGACAATGAAGACCAGGTGCTGGAGGCTCTATTTCAGAGGAAGGGACTGGAATGCCACCTCTGAGGATTCCTTGCCTAAGAACACTCTAGGAAATCCATGGGGTTGCCATAAATCAACCGGCAACTTGAAGGCACACACAATATAGCACCAGGCTTCCAGTGTGGTGCAGTGGTTTGAATATTGGACTATGACCGTAGGGACCAGGGTTTGATTCCCAGCTCAACCATGACACCCACTGGGTGACCTTGGGCAAGTCACATGCTCTCAGCCTTAGGGGATGGCAATGACAAACCTCCTGTGAACAAGTCTTGCAAGATAACCCCATGAGAGGCTCGCCTTAGGGTTGCGATAAGTTGGAAATTACTTGAGAGCACACAACACACACAAAGTAAATACGTTAAAGGCACCAGGTCCCACCTGCTCTTGGAAGGTAAAAAGAGTTAGGCCTCATTAGTGTTTGGATGGGAGACCACCAATGAGTACCAGGTGTTGTAGGATGCATTTCAAAGGAAAGAACTGGCAAAATGACCTCTGAGAATCCCTTGCCCAGGAAAACCCTATGAAATCCATGGGGTCACCATAAGTCGACAGGCAGCTTGAAGCCAAGAGAAATGCATGCATTTGGGGCAGAGCAATGGATGATATTTGCACAGATCCCCACAAAACGGAGACCCTGTTGATTTATCCCATCAGCTTCTGGCTATAAGATAAGGGTCATTCTAGGCTCTGAGTTTGGGGTTTTGTTGGCAGATGCCTTATTATCACTTCCTTCTCTCATTTCAGTAGCTTGCAAAAGTCTTCCTGCCTTGTAGGGACCACTCCCTGTTTTTGGGAAGGATTTCTTTTTCATGGAAAAGGCCTTGTCCTTATGTTTCCATAGCAACCTTTTCCAAACATGTTCAGAGCAGACTTGAAAGGCTGTAGGGAGACACGATGCACATTTTTGGGGTGATGATGTAGGAAAGCCTGGCTCTTTATTGGGGTGGGTGGGATTTGTAGGGTGGGTGAAAAGGCATCTTGTCCTTTCTTCTTCCTTTCAACAAAACAGATCCTCCCTTCCCCAGAACAGGCGAGTGTAGGAGGCATTGAGGCTGATGTCTACAAAATTTCTGGGAAGCAGAAAAGGAAATAAAAGAAGATGAAAATTTTTGTAGTTTGCAGAACTTAGGGACAGAACTCTCCTTTTATGTAAGCTGAAGGCATTCATGGGTTACGTTTCGCAGAATGGCAGACTTGGAAGGGATCCCCAAGGTCCATCTAGTCCAGTAATTCCCAAACTCTAGTCTTCCAGGTGTTTTTGACTTCAGCTCCCAGAAGCCTTAGCCATTTTGGCCAATGTTCTGGGATTTGGGAAGCTGAAGTCTAAAACACCTGGAAGACCAGCGTTTGGGAATCACTGTTCAGCCCGCTTCTACCACTGCAGGAAACCCACAGGTAAAGCATCCTCAATAGCTAGCTGTCCAACTTCTGCTTAAAGATTCCAGCAAAGGAAATTTCCACCAACGTTCACAGGAGTCCCTTCCATTGTTGAAGAGCTCTTACTGTCCGGAGGGTCTTCAAATGTTTAGGTGGAATCTCCTTTCTTGTCGCTTGAATGATGGTGTTTGGACTCTACTCACCACAAAACAAGGCCATTTCATCTTCAGCAGGAGGACAAGACCTTTGGGTATTGAAGATGGCTCTAACAACAGCAGCAACAACAACTTATTTCGTATTTGCTTCTCTCTATGGATCAAGGCAGGGAACAGCAGCAGATTAAAATGCAACAATAGATTGAATATGCAACATCAGTTAAAAACACATAATCAGTTAAAAGATCACATCAAACCAGTACATATTAAAAGTGATACTTTCATACTTTAAAAGTCATATTTTAAAATCATCTTGATAGGCCTGCTGGAAGAGACTGGTCTTTGCTGCTGTTTTAAACTCACACAGTGTCTCCAGCTGATGGATCTTCACCGGCAGGTCATTCTACAATCTTGGGATGGCTAAGGAAAATGTCCTCCAGGTAACTGTCTACTTTTGGCCGACTCTTCCAAATTTCTGCAGACACTCCTGGGTTGTTTGCTCTTCCTCACAGAAACCTTTTTGTCATCTTGACCACACTTCAATGTTCCTTGGCTGCACATGACCCCATTTTCATCTGCAAAATGTTGGAGGGTATGGTTTTGTAGCCTTGTAATTTCTATGGCTCCTTGCTAAGGAATGCTGACCTATAGTTTTGGGAAGGGCTTTACATCGTCTGCTGGAGAGAATCCTATTCCCCTGAACTACAGCAGAGAATTATGAATTCCTCTCTAAACTGCAAATTACAGAATACCCTACGACAGAACCAAGGCTGTTGAAGTGAGATCAAACTGCTAGAATAGTGCAGTGTGGATATAGCTTAGTGTGGCCAGATTTGATTCCAGGGTGTGGGCTTGTACCCTTTCCATTGTAGAAGGGTTGTTGGGCTGACGTATAGTATGGCAATCCGCCAATCATCATCATCATCATGCAATATATAACTAAACACATAAACCGATTTAAACACATAGATTAAAACACTGTCCTTTAATACTGTTTCATAATTTTATATTTGATTACATGTGTTAATTGCTTTTATAGTATGGTATTTTACATGCATAATTTGCTTATAATTACTGTATAATTTTATATTTTATTATTCCTTAGATTGTACGCCTTTGGCAGGATTTAATGTTTTGAACTGATTGTATCTGTAAAGTGCCATGTAAATTGATGGCGCTATACAAATTGTTGTTGTTGTTGTTATAAACAACCATTACATATTAACATTATCCAGATATAAATTAAAAATACAGTGGTTCCCCCGCCTTACGAATCCCCCGGGTTACGAAAACCCCGGGATCCGAAGGTGGCGGGAGCGGCATTGTATCCCCCGGGATCAGAAAGATCCCCTGGGATACGAATGAAAAAAAGCCGCGCGGCCCCTTTAAATGGCCGCGCAGTCCGTTCGCTAAAGTGGTCCCCGGGAAACGAAAGCTTCCGGGTTACGAAAGGTAATCCGGAACGGATTACCTTCGTAACCCGGGGGACCACTGTACAGTGATTTAAAATACATAGTTTAAAATCGACCGAATAGGCCTGCTGGAAGAGATAGGTATTTAATACTGTTTTAAATTCATGCAGCAGATTTAGCTGTGGAATCTCTTCTAGCAGGTTATTCAATAATCTAGGGGCAGCTGAAGAAAGAGTCCTCTGGTGGCAGTTGTCAGTCTACAGTAGTCCTGGTTGGTTGAAATAAACAAGCTGGTAGAAAGCACTCAGTTGGAGCTGACAGTTGGAGCGATGGATTCAGGAACACTGCCAGCATAGATATCCAGGAGCAATCTTATCTCACCCAGCCGACATAACTGAATGACAGGATGACTTTGTTGTTGAGGTTTAGAGTGGAACCAAACTGTACATGCAGAGAGGTTATGCCTTTCTCCATGACTTTGAATCCCAGGGACCTGAGTCCGGATAAGCTGGGAGCTGATTTTCCAGGTGAGATGTGGAATATTACAGACAAAGGGAAGTAGATGTCCCAGGGTGCATGCCTTCTACTCATGTCCTGTGTGGGGCTTCCCAGAAAGATTCATTTGGTCCCTGCATTAAGGCCTTTTGGGCACCAGGTGAAGATGGGTGTATTTTCCAAGGCATTTTATTAACTGTTTTTGTGGGAATACTCCAGGAGGCCAAGTCAGGTGGGTGGAGCTGGCACAAGAAGCAGACGGAGGGAAGCCAACAGCCAGAGGAATGTAAATCTTTGTCAATTTCATTTTCGTTGGCAGGAATGAGTAATTTAATCAATTTTCTTTCCTCTGCAAGAAAGTCCTTGAAAACTGAGCAGCTTTTTGAGGAATGTTTGCAATTCAGGAATTATTCTATGCAAGCTCCTTTCATGAGATTTTCATGGAAGAAATGTGTGCAGATGATCTCTGAAAACTAATAAATGGGGTGCATTTGTCATTGTTGTTAGCTGCCTTGCAGCATCCTGAAAACCATGAAGATTTTCTCAAATTAGTTTTGCAGGAAATGTCCCAAAGTGCAAATACTTCTGAAAAACTGTGGTGGGAAAAACTGATTCCCACTTCCTTCCTAGAGCATGGAAATGTTAATCATTTGGACCACAGCTCACTTGAGATACTTGCAACTTGTCAATGGATCAAGGAGTAGTTTAATCAATTAAGCAACAGTCAGAAACTGGATTCACTGTTGAACAAATTGCTCCAGCTCATGAGCAATGGCCATGCTGCCTGAGGGATTCTTGGATCTATAATCCAAAGGTAAGGTTGCCAAGCTCTGTAGTTTCCTACATTGGCCCAGCTGGATGCCTCTGGATACAAAACGACCAGCCCTGTCCTGTTGGTATCTGCCCAGTATTTGTTTCTCAGAGGTTTCCCAAACAAAGAAAATAATAATAATAATAATAATAATAATATTTATTTCTATTCCGCCCCTCTGAACAAGCAATCGGGGCAGAGTACAGCAGAGGTTAAAACAATATCAAGTTAAAATACCCCTTCCTTACCCTTACAACCCTCCCTTAAAAAAGAATTAAATCACAATAGAGTTAAAACATAATAGATTAAAATAGCAACACACAATAGTAGGGAGCAGACCCAGCTTAGGTTGTATGGAGAAAAATGCAGGAAAAGATTTTAAAAGCCCTTAAAACCTAGGTAGGGAGCTGGGGATATTCACATTCTCTGGGAAGGCTTGCCGGAAGAGATGTGTCTTTAGGGCTCTTTTAAAGCCTTCTAAAGATGTAATGAGATGCATCTCGTCCGGCAGGTCATTCCACAACTTTGGGGCGACAGCCGAAAAAGCCCTCTGGGAGGTCTGTACCAGCTTGGTCTTCATGGGTTGAAGCAGGTTCCTCCCAGAGGACCGGAGTGTGCGGGGGGGGGGGGGTTCATATGGGAGGAGGCGGTCCCTTAGATAAGATGGGCCCAAGCCATGACGGGCTTTAAAAGTTAAGACCAACACCTTGTACTGTGCCCGGAAACTGATCGGCAGCCAGTGGAGGGCTTTTAGCACAGGAGTGATATGCTCTCTCCTGAATGTTCCAGCCAGAAGCCTGGCTGCCATATTTTGGACCATTTGTAGTTTCCGGGTTAGGCACAAGGGTAGCCCCATGTAGAGTGCATTGCAGTAGTCCAAACGTGAGGTTACCAGCGCATGTATCACAGTTTCCAGATCCCTCCTCTCCAGGAAAGGGCGCAGCTGGCGTATCAGCCGAAGCTGGTAACAAGCGCTCCTGACCATCGCATTCACCTGACTTGTCATGTGAAGCGACGGATCAAGGAGTACCCCCAGACTGCGAACAGAGTCCTTCGAGGAGACTGTGACTCCATCGAGGACTGGAAGTTGTATTCCCAAACCAGGTTTCGGGCCTGTGACTGTGAGCACCTCCGTTTTGTCTGGATTAAGCTTCAATCGGTTTTTCCTCATCCAATCCATTACCGCCGCAAGGCAGTCATTGAGAGGGGAGACGCCATCTGAGGTCTGAGCAGACGATCTGGTCACGGAGAAATAGATCTGAGTGTCATCAGCGTACTGATGACACTGAGCTCCGTGCCTCTGAATGATCTCACCCAACGGCTTCATATAAATATTGAATAACATTGGGGACAGAATAGCGCCCTGTGGAACGCCACAGCTAAGCTCGATTTTAGAAGAGCAGCTGTCCCCGAGTCTCACCCTTTGAGATCTGCCGGAGAGGAAGGAATGGAACCACCGGAGCACGGTGCCGCCGATCCCCAACTCTCTCAGCCGATCTAAAAGGATGGAATGATCGATTGTATCAAAAGCTGCGGAGAGATCCAAGAGCACTAACAGGGTCACACTACCCCTGTCTATGCTCAGGCGGAGGTCGTCAGTCAGAGCAACCATGGCTGTCTCCACTCCATAACCTGCTCTGAAGCTGGTTTGAAATGGATCGAGATAATCAGTTTCATCCAAGACAGCTTGGAGTTGGGAGGCAACCGCTTTCTCGACCACCTTGCTTAAGAAAGGCAGCAAGGAAACTGGTCTGTAGTTGTTCCTGTCCAGGGGATCAAGGGAAGGCTTCTTCAGGAGGGGCTTAACAGCCGCCTCCTTCAGACTAGATGGAACATTGCCTTCCCTGAGAGACGCATTGATCACATCCCGAAGGAATGTTCTCAATGCATCCCCTCCCTGGACGACCAGCCAGGATGGACCTGGGTCGAGAGAGCAGGTTGTCTTCCTCATGCTTCCAAGGAGCTTGTACACGTCATCAGTACTCACCGATTGGAACTCATTCAGTAAACTGACAGCAACGGAGTTGCTGGATACCTCACTCATGGACTCTGAACAAAGGTTGGTGTCCAAGTCGGCTCTTATCCGAGAGATTTTATCTGCAAAGTGGATATTAAATGCCTCACAGCAAGCTGTTGTAGGATCCAGCAAGGGGTTTGGCACAGGGGGGATCTGCGTCAACTCCCTCACCACCTTAAACATCTCTGCCGGGCGGGACTCTGCAGACGCAATGCGTGCAGAGCAGCGAGATCTCCGCGCTGCACGCAAAGCCTCTCCATAGATGCGAAGATGCAATCTATAGAGAGTTCTGTCGGATGAGAGCCGAGTCCTTCGCCATTCACACTCTAGTCGTTGTCCAGCCCGCTTCATTTCCCTGAGCTCTTTCGTATACCAGGGCTTCCTGTTGGGGGCAGGCTGGAAAGGACGCTCGGGAGTGATTGTGTTGATGGCCCTGGCGACGTCGGTATTCCAAGTGTCTACCAGGGTCTCAACAGAATCGCCGGCATTCCCAACCAATAAACCCTCTAGGGCTTTCTGGAAACCAATTGGTTCCATGAGCCTTCGAGGGCGGACCATTTGAATGGGTCCGCCACCCCCGGGGGGACGGAACGTGGTCTTTAGCTCCAGCTTGATCAGGAAGTGGTCCGTCCATGACAGTGCGGAGGTCTTGGTTACCTCCGCCCACAGGTACTCCTGTTCCGTACTGAAAACCCCATCGAGTGTATGGCCCGCACAATGAGTGGACCCATTGACCAATTGAGATAGGTTCATGCCTGTCATGGATTCCATGAACTCCCGAGCTGCTCCAGGTAACTCCGAAAAGCTGGCCTCAGGAGGGATGTTGAAGTCACCTAAGACAAGAAGTCTAGGGGACTCCAACAATAGCTCAGAGACCAGCTGGGTCAGCTCGGCTAGGGAGTCTGTTAGACAACGGGGTGGCCTGTATACTAACAGAATCCCCAGACTATCCCTGGTTTTCAAGGTGAGGTACATACACTCGATGTGGGCTGTTTTCCGGACAGGTCTCCTGATCAAGGTCAGGTTGGTTCTATGAACTATAGCGACGCCGCCCCCCCCGTCCACTCTCCCTTATCTGCTCACTGACCGTGTACCCAGCTGGAACAGTCTGCGCCCAAGTAGCAGAGCTGGTGTCTCCCAGCCAGGTCTCGGTGAAGCAAGCCAGGTCGGCTCGTTCATCCACGAGGAGATCGTGGATGATGTCAGTCTTACCCTTGGCTGACCTGACATTGCAAAGGAGCAGATTAAGGGATTGTGGAATGGTTGGTATGCTCTCCAAATTATCCCGGGCAACAGAGTGAACTGAAGAAGGGATAGATACTAGACATCGATCCCTACTTCTTTTGTAACATGTGTTCACTCTGTTTCCGCCATACCTTCCCCGCCCCCACACAACCTCAGTCGCTGCCCCCGGATTGTTCCCAGCTCCATTATCTGCAAGTAAGGGCAAGCAATCCAGCTAAAGCTCTCGCCTCAGAGCAGATGTATAACATCAAACAAACAATAAATAAATATTGTTTGTTCTCCCATCCAGTCCATTCTCCCGCAATAAACATCAGACCAACAAGTTGAAAGGAGCTGTATATGCCGTCACCAATATAGTAGTTCGGATGAGCGCCCACAGCTGCCCTCTCCCTGTGACAACTGAGGGGACGAGTAGTCTAATTTGTCCACCACCATTCCAGTGGCGCTTCTGCAAGGAGGGAGGGCGGCCTGGGGTCCAGAGGGGCCCAGGTGTTGCTGCCGCCGTTCCGCTGCTCCGCCGCGCTGCCGAGTGGAGGGCGCTGGGCCTTTTGAGGCCTGGTGGTCTCTTCCTGGCTCCTCCTCTGCCGCGGCGTTTCTGCAGGGAGGAAGGGTGGCTTGAGGCCTAAAAGGGCCCAGATGTTGCTGCCGCCATTCCGCTGCTCCGCTGCGCTCTTCCCCACCTCCCTGGAGGACGCTGGAGGACTCTGGGGCCTTGGAGGGGGCCTGAAGATGGTGGTGAGGCCTGTTCTCCTCCTGCCTCTGAGCAGTCTGTCCACTGGGGGAAGGGAAGCTTTTTGGGCTTTATATAGGCCCAGATGGTCCGGCCTACCTCTTCCCCACCTCCCTGGAGGACGCTGGAGGATGCTGGAGGACGCTGGAGGACGCTGGGGCCTTGGAGGGGGCCTGAAGATGGTGGTGAGGCCTGTTCTCCTCCTGCCTCTGGGCAGTCTGTTTATCTAGTCTTCCCATTTGGGATCAGAGCTTGCCTAGACCAGCACCTTGTTTCCAACAGTGGTCAGGCAGACCAGTACAGGTGTGGCTGGGGCACATATTCCATGGCAATTGTTGATGACTGCCTTCAAGTTGACTTCAACCTATGGTGACCCTATGAATGAGAAACCTTCACATCATGCTCTCCTCAGCTGCTCTGCTCAGTTCTTGCAAATTCATAGCCATGGCTTCTCTGACTGAATCTACCCATCTGTTTTACAGTCTTCCTTGCTTCCTATTGCCCTCTACTTTACCAAGCATTATTGTCTCTTCTAGTGATTCCTTTCTTCTTATGATATAGGCAATGTACAACATTTTCAGTTGAGTCATCTTGACCTCCAAGAGAGTTCAGGCCCGATTTGCCCTCAGACTCATTGATTTGCCTTTTTAAAGTCCAGAATCCGCAGAACTCTTCTCCAGCACCAGATCTCTAATGAGCTGATTTTTACTCCTATCCCCTTCTTCACTGTCCAGCTTTCACAACCATACACAGAAATGGGGAATACTATGGTATGGTGGACCATCTTAACTTGAGTATTTTGAGTGTGTTTTAGTGTGTGTGTGTGTTTGTATATATTTTAGAATATATTTTTACACTTCAGGATCTTGTCTAGTTCCTTCATAGCTATCCTTCCAAGTCCACGACTCAATCTGCACTGCAGAAATAATGCAGTTTTGACACTACTTTAACTTCGTGGCACAATGATATGGAGTTCTGGCATTTGGAATTCTGTGAGCTATTTAGCCTTCTCTGCCAGAGAGCTCTGGCGCCACAATAAACTACAAATCCCAGGATTATGTAGCTTTGAGCCATGGCAGTTAAATTTGTGTCAAACTGCAGCCCAAGTCTTCTTCTGATGCAGTCCAAGTCTTCTTCTGATTTCCTGACATGGCAATAGCCCACCCCAGGTCTTCACCGGCCCCTTTGCAATTGGCATCTTGATGTTCTCTTGCATGCAGACAAAACTTCATTGCTTCCAAATAACTTTCTTGATTGACACTTCCATGTGCAGATGCAGTCTATATCTGAATGCAAAAAACTTTGGCAAATAACAGCCCAAGGGCCTCCATGTTCACATCCTGGTTGTTGCCTTCTTGGACACATTTCTTGCAGAATGAGGATGTGAAACAAGCTGATGCAACACTGTCTTTCCTTTCCATCTCACCTTACTTACACCTCTCCCACTCAAGCAGCTTCTGTCCTCCTGCTGCTTCATGATCCGTGCTTCCTCCTCCAAGGGCTTCTGCAGTAATTGCTTGGTTGATTAAGGAATTCCTCTAATGAACCTGAAATTACAGCCTCTAATTGCATCTCTGCAAGGAGGAGCCAGTCCTCCACTCTCAGTCAGTCTTTGACTGTCACTCCCTGGCTTGGCATCCAGGCAGACACAGAAGGGAACATGGGCAGGAATTCCACCCCATCTCCCTCAGGTAGGGTTGCCATTTGTCCCCAAAAACCTGGAAAATCCTGGACTGAAGGGATTCAAAATGTCCTGGCTGACTGTGCCAGCTGAAGCGATAAATCCTGGATTTCTCCTTTGTTACAGGCATAGCATTACCACCTTATTCTTCCATTTCCTCCCTCCTTCCCTTGACAGGCAGATGGCAAGAAAGAAAAGGAGGCAAGCAGAAATGGCCTTCTGTTGTGTGGTGATTGTGTCAGGTGCTTGAGCCTAGGGCTCAATAGTACAGTCAAACTTGGCTTTCAAGCTGCCTTGAAAGTAAAGCCAATCTCTTTACACTCTGGGGCTGCTTCTAAGCCTCCTTCTCTTCATACCAGCTAGAGGGAAAAAGAAGAAAAAATGCTCTTAGATTGGTACTCTATCCAGACAGAGGTAGCTCAGTTGAACGAGTAGCAAAGTACAATAACATCCTAAATGTTTCTTTCACAAAAAGGGGTAGCATAAGTCAAAGCTGACGTGAAAAAAAATAAGAACAGCAAAACTTATCATAGAGCAGGGATGTGTGTTTCCAGCTGCAAAGCAATTCCATCCCAGAACAGGGGGCAATTCCATGGCTTTGCAATCATAGGAGTTTATCACACTGGGGCTGATTTCAGCATTAAAGAGATATTAAAATGCACTTAAACCATCCTGCAAATGAAGTAGAAATAGTGAGCAATTGCGCAAATGATTATCACACACAATTGCACAAAAAAGTGATATCGGAAATGTATTGTCACTGAAATCCTGAAAGTAAAAAGATGTGCATTAATCCTTTTTTCTGACTACTTAAATGGCAGGTTTTGTGCATTGTTGTGTGAAATCATTACCCATAATTACACAGTTTTTCCAGGATATTTACAGGATAAACTTCCAATCTCCATGTGATAAACTGCATAGAGTCAGAGCTGGAAAGGGCCTCATGGGCCATTGGGTCAAACCCACTTGGTCAATGCAGAATCTCTACATAAAGAATCCCCAGCAGTTAGCTGTCCAGCCTCTTTTTAAAGTCATCCAGAGAAGGAGATCCAACTCTCTCTAAGAGAATAATAAAATCCTAGAACTGGAAGGGATCCCTAGAGACATCCAGTCCACCCCATTCTGCCATGCAGGAAGACATCATCAAAGCCATCCATACAAATGTCTATCCAGACTCTGTTTCGAAACCTCTAAAAAGGGAGATTCCTCTATACTCCAAGGCTATGTCTTCAACTGTCAAACAGCTCACTGTCAGGAAGTTCTTCGTAATGTTTAGATGGAATCTCTTTTCCTGTAGCTTCACCCCATGTGCCCTAGTCTCTGGAGCAGCAGGAAACAAGTCTGCTCCTTTGTTGATATGGCATCCTTGCAAATTTTTCAATATGGCTATCACGTCAAGCCTTAACCTTTTCTTCCCCAGGCTAAACAACCTCAGCTCCCTAAGCTGCTTCTCATAGGTCACAGGAATCCACCCTGAGTTTTCATCCAAACTTTGAAGAACTTACATGCAATGTAGGTTGAACCCCTTGGTCAGCTGCTTTCAAGTTCAGACTAGAACCCACTGATGTTGGACCCACCATCTAGCCTTCTTTGGGAGCTCATGAGGGCAACCAAGGTCTCTCTCCTTCAGGTGTTTGTTATGAGGGGACAACATGTGGAAGATCTCATTTGAATGTGACAAGGAGAATGGTTGGTAACAGCAGGTGGCTACTGCCTGAGCTGAAAACACCCACACAGACAGGGAGAGAGGAACATACATGTGAGCAGAGAGGATGATACACTAAGAGCTTCTTCAGATCTCACATCTTGAGTATGGGATACCTGCTCAGCCTCATCTGGCTGAAACCTCTCTCTCCCTCCTTACAGAGAAAACGAAAGAGTCCAGAAGCTGCATGTGCCAGAAGTGAGCCAAATATGTGGCTGAGAAGAAACTTTCTTCTGGGTATTCTGTCTGGAAGGCAGAAAGAAGACAAAAACATTGGTGGTAGGCTCAAGAGATGAAGGACAGGAAGGGAAATGGAAGGGATGTCTCCTATGCGTTTGCTCAAGCTGTAAGATCTCCAGGAGAGGCCCTTCTCTCCATCCCACCACTTTCACAGTTAAGTTTGCTGGTAGTGTGGGAGAAGGTCTCCTCCATGGTCACTCCCAAACTTTGGAACTCTTACCGTAGGGAGTTGAAAATAGCTCCATTGTTTCCTGCAGCTCAAATCCACTGCTCCGTGTTCTAGTCTCTGGAGCAGCAGAAAACAAGCTTGCTCCATCAATGTGAAACCCCTTCAAATATTTAAGCAAGGCCATCATGTCCCCTGTTAACCTTCTCTTCTGCAGCCCATACAAACTCATCTCCCTAAGCTTGTCTTCATAAGGCTTGGTATTTTCCAGGCCCTTCACCATTTTGGTCACCCTCCTCTGGACCACTCTAGCTTGTCTATACCCTTTTTGAATTTTGGTGCTCAGAATTGGATACAGTAGTCCAGATACTGTTTTTAATCTTTTGTTTTAGCATTATGTTTTAAATGGTTTAAATTCTGTTGTTTTTACATACTGTTTTAATCCCAATTTTGTATGTTTTTAACTACAGGCTGAGTCTCCCTTATTCTGAAACCCAAAGCGTTTTTCCCCATGCCTGTCTGAGACAGTGACACCTTTGCTTTCTGATGGTCCAGTTTACACAAACTTTGTTTCATGTACAAAATTATTAAAAAATAATTAGCTTCAGGCTAAGTTGTATATGGAACATTAGTGAATTTTGTGTTCAGACTTGGGTCCCAGCTACAAGATGTTTCATTATGCACAGATGATGAGGCAAATGCAGGCTTTCCAAAGTCCCCGAATCTCTGAAAACCCAGACATGTCTGTGTCGTGAACCCTTTCTTGTTCACTCACCACCTATCTCTACTGAGGCACGGATATCTTTGGTAGTGTGTTACAAAAGTTCAACAGAGGCCAAGTGGTATTTCAAAACAAGAATGAAGTTTATTTATAAAATAAAGAAACAAATATTGAAATATACTTAAAGCTTTGTTTGTCTTATTCCTTAGTTACAAAAGTTCCTTAAAAATAATATTATAGCCACTTAGGCAGCCTTCTCCAATATTAAAGCCAAAAGCTTCCTTAACCTCCAGGCTTATTCTGAGCCTCTCTTCTCAGACTCCCTCAAGCCTCTCTAGTCCCTACTGGACTCCTCAGACTCTTCCCTGGCCTATAACTATCCTATAAATGTCCCCACAGGAACCCCAAGAGCACACCCTCCCTCCGAAGATGTCTCTTCCCTCAAAACTCCAACAAAATAAACCCCTTTTGCTCCCCATCAAGGCTCTTTTATAGCCCTGCCCAGCCAGCTTTTCATTGGACTCCTGGAGCTCTGTGATTGGCTGTTTCCATGGCCTGCTCACTACAGTCTGGTCCCAAGCACTTCGGATAAGGGAGACTCAACCTGTATATGTACTTTTATTGTCATTTTCTGTTTTTTGCAAGCCACCTTGAGTCCTAGAAAGGTGCAATGATTTGAGTGCTGGATTACAGCTCTAGAGACCAGGGTTTGATTTCCTGCTCAGCCATGGAAATCCACCTTGGGCAAGTCACATTCTCTCAGCCTCAGGGGAAGGCAATGGCAAACCTCCTCTGAACATATCTTGCCAAGAAAACCCCATGATAGGTTCTCCTTAGGGACACCATAACTTGAAGGCCCACGATATGAGCAAAGAGAGGGAGGAACAGAAGGAAATGTGACGTATGTAGTGCTATTGTACTCGCAGTTCTTCTGTATGTGCATATCAGTGGTGCCTCATCTCCCCCTGACAGTGGGACAGTGAATCTGGCTATGAGCCTGAATTATCTGGCTATGAGCCTGAATTTTTAAGGAACTAGCCACCATGCTGATCCATATTTCCCAAATACGTTCAGCACCGTAGATACATTTCATAAAGTTTAGACTAAAACATGAAATTGATTCAATGCTCCCTGTTAACAGACCCACCAGCCACCATGAGCATATTCCAGCTAAGAACTTACTTTGCATGCAGAATGACACAGAATGACACATTAGTTCTGCTACATCTCTTGAGTTGAAAGGCAACACTGGACAGCTTGATATTGACAAAGATGGGAATTCTTTAGCCTCAGTGCAAATAAGACAGACTCCATACCAAAGAGAGGAGAGTCTATAGTTTTATTTGCTGCAGCGAACAGATGCCAGTGGTCTAACAAATGGAAAAGCTGACACAAAGGAAAAGAACTGACATCCAGTCACACACACACACACACACATGTCTATGAGCAGTAAAAAAGGGAGCAAAATAGAATAGACAAAACACAATGCAAAAAATACATTAAAGAGTTTTTAAAAACATTAAATATGAATTATTACAGGGATTAAAAGACTTGTATTATTACAGGGATTAAAAGAAACCATCATCAATGGTTATACCTTTAATACTCTGATGGGAGGAATGTCTCTTTATTTTGAATGGAGCCAATTGGAACCAATTCGAATTCACATGAATTCGCTAGTTTAGCGAATTTACGTGAATTCCAATTGCATTCGGAATGGGTTAAGAATGACTTCCCATTACCTGAAAATGACTGCCCATTGCCCAAAATTGTGTGAGATGCTTTAATACGAAATAACATAAAACCCATGATTGTGTTCGGAATGACTTCCCTTTTGCCCGAAATTGCATGAGATACTTTAATACGCAATAACGTGAAACCCCATGATTGCATTCGGATTGCCATTGGATTATACTTCCAATTTCTGTCGTCTGATAAACTCCAAAGACAGCATTTACTAATACTAAGATACCAAGTGGAAAGAACACCTCAGGTTTAAAGCATATTTATACAGTTGTGGTACTTGGATGGGAGACTGCCAATGAAGACCAGGTTTTCGAGGCTCTATTTCAGAGTAAGGAAATGGCAAAACCACCTCTGAGGATTCCTTGCCTAAGAAAACCCTATGAAATTCATAGGGTTGCCATAAATTGACAAGCAACCTGAAGGCATATACACACCTACATAAACAAGTAAGGAAGTAGATTGATAAAAGGTAGATAACAGCCAAAATACTCTAAAAGCACCAGATCCTATCTGATCTTGGAAACTAAGCAGGCTCAGCCCTGGTTAGGACTAGGATGGGAGACCACCAATGAATCCCAAATGCTGTAGGTTCTATTTCAGAGAACTGGAAAAAACATGTCTTGAGTATTCCTTGCCTAAGAAAATCTTATGAAATTAATGGGGTCACTGTAAGTGGACTGGTGACTTGAAGGCACAGATACATCAACATACATTTAAATAAATTAGCACGTGCCTGTGAGCAACAACTCCTTGCCCGGCTCCTTGGGGTAGGGAACGATGGATTGCCCCGAGGCTCCTACAATAACAGCCTGCTTGGCTTCTGGGTCTGCACATGCATGTACCCAATGGAAGCATACAAGACCCAGAGGTGAGGCCCTTGTGGTCCACACATGCCTGGCTCTTTTCGTCTGTCTGGGCTGCTTCACCCTTCCTGGCAATGCCGTGCCCTCCCCTGGCAAAGCCATTTAGCCTATTAAAATTTCATAAGTTGCTTTGAAGTGGAAGCAAAAAAGGCGCCATTGTTTTAATCACAAGACAGTTGCATCTCCGGCAAGCGGTGAGAGGATTGCATGAAGGAAGAACAACGGAGACTGTGGAGTGGAGGATAGTGTTGGGGAGAGGAATGCTCAGGCAGAGAAGGAAAGCATGATGGGCCTTGTGATTCCTCAGAGCAGGGAATGCTTCCCTATGGCCCTGTGACACTTACTCTGGCACCAGGAACACAGAGGATGACCGTAATAAAGATTTATGAACAGGAACACAGATGGTGCATCTGCACTATAGAAATAATGCAGTTTGACACCACTTTTAAGTGGTGTAGCTCCAGTCTACAAAATCCTGGGGTTTTTAAAATTAAATGGTCTTTTGCTTCTCTGCCACAGAATGCGGATGCCTCACAAAACTAAAAAGTCCAGGATTCTGCAGGATGGAGCCATAACAGTTAAAGTGGTGTCAAATTGCATTATTTCTGAATTGTAGGTGCACCCATAGTGTTCCTTCTGCTTTTCAAAATTGGCATGAGGCACAAAGGAGCAGCGAGAGCCAGTGTGGTGTAGTGGTTTGTGCTGGACTATAACACGGGAGATCAGGGTTCAAATCCCAGCTCAGCCATGTAAACCCACTGGGTGACCTTGGCCAAGTTACACTCTCTCAGTCTCGGAGGATGGCAATGGAAACTCCCTCTGAGAAAACTTGCCAAGACAACCCCATGATAAGGTCGCCTTAGGGTTGCCATAAGATGGAAATGACTTGAAAGCACACAAGAAACAACACAGAAATAGCAGATGTGCAGAGCTTGGGAAAGTTACTTTTTTGAACTACAATTCCCAGCAGACATTTTGTTAGGGGGAGACAGAGAATTGTAATCCAAGATGTTCCAACCTTTTAGAGTCTGGACAGGTGCTCCTGTGGAGATCCATCTTATGTAAGGAGAGCCTTTCCTGTTATGACACAATTATGGACTTTTCAGTCCAGAAATTATTCAAGAGGTACAGAGCTTTTGCCCACAGGAGACAGGCCAAAATGGCCTTTTTCTTCTGCATTTCCACACTTTGGAAAGGATGTGGAGATACAGCCAACAGAGGCTTAAAAATAGCTTTCCCCCACTGCCTATGCTGCATTCAAAGCTTGGCACATGGAGGAGCACTTGAGAGCTTCAAAGATGCCATGCATGAGAAAGCTTCCAGCAAACAGATACCAACTGCATTTTATGTACCACTCCTTTTCCATTTGCTGGCTTTTCAAACTCACATTAAAACGTAACTTCTTTTGTTTTGTTGGTTATATCTTAGAGAAGCTTCTAAGGCATTTGTGATTTGACCAAGAGTGCAGTACTGTAGATGATTTTGAAGGGCGGACTCCTTGTGACGGCTCCCATGAGCCAAGGAGAGTCCATAAATGCAGCCTGCTTGCATTGGATGAGAGTGCCCCCCTTGTAGAGTTGCCAGTCTGCAAACTGGAGAGAACCCCTGTGCCTTTAATGGTTGTGCAGAAGAGGGAATTTCAGGAGGGGTTGGTGGTCATGCAACTGGGTAACTGGTAACACCTGACGAAATCCTCTTTTGCCAAGCTATTAAAGGCATAGGAGCCCTCCCCAGTTTTCAATCTGGCAACCTCCCTCCCTCCCTCTAATATAGATGTGCATGTGTTCATATTTACAGCTCTTGTCTGAATGAATCATTTTCCTTCCTCCTTCCCTCCCTTTCCTACCATCCTTCCCTTCCCTTCCATCATTGCCTGCCTGCCTGCCTTCCTTGCCATTCTTTCCTTCCTGCCTGCCTTCCGTCCCTGATATCTCTCCCTTCCTTCCTTCCTTCCTTCCTTCTCTTTCTTTCTTTCTTTCTTTCTTTCTTTCTCCCTTCCCTTCCCTTCCTTTCCTTTCCTTTCCTTTCCCTTCCCTACCTTTGGTGATTTTTTTTCTGCCAATTCCATGCCTTTACTTTTTGAACATGCTTCTGCCCTTCCTTCTGTCTTTCAGGAGGTGCAAGGAGAGAAGAACTAAAACAACAGGATCCCAAAACAGTGTGTGAATTATTCAGGCCCAATTAATATTAATGCTCAGCATGCATGTATGGAGAGGTTCGGAGATGGACAAGACAAGAGGCATGCCAAGAGGTGGTCGAACCCTCCTTCTCCCCTAGATCATCCCCTTCAAGGGCCTAGCGAAAGGTCATTGTCTTTGCAAAGGGAAGGGAATTTTTGGCTCAAGGTGCAGGTTACAGAAAGCTTTGGGTTATTTGTTTGTTTATTTATTTAGTGAATTTGGAGGGGAACTTTCTGTGTGGTTTTGGAGAAAAAAGTGTTTCCCTCAAAACTATGACAAAATATTTTTTTTAAAAAAAATATTTTTATTATCACACCAATTTTCTACATATATAAAACATGCAAATCAAACAGAAAGACAAAATAAGGCAAGGAAAAATCCATACAAAATATCTCTACAAAAAAGAGAAAAAGGAAAAGAAAAGACAAAGAAAATACAAATATATAATGACTTCCTTCTTCCTCAAATTAGATTATAGTAAATTGATACTATAGTGCAGACCTGTACAAGGTGGCAGTAGGAAGGAGCCAAAATTAAAATAGGCTAAACTTCTTTTAATTAATATTAATTATTAGTAATTAATAATAATACATATTATTAATATTAATTCCATCCTCCTCCCCCCAGGGTCACGGTTTTGCAGTAGACAATGATCACTAATTAACATAGAAATCACTTCTCCCAACCCAGGGTCACACACATATATACACCACTCACTTCCATGCCAGCATTCTCTGAAGATGTCAGCCACAGATGCTGGTAAAACATCAGGAAAAAACTCTTCTAGAACATGGCCACAGTCTGAAAAACCGACAAAAACTTCAATCTATCCAGCAGTGTGAACCTAAATTCAGCACCACAAAGAGCATGTTTTGTGTTTGGTTTGGATGCACTGTCCTAACATTGGAACCACCAGCTGATGGAGGGATTTTGGGACTGCTGGTTAAGGGATCAGGGAGCAGCGAGGGAAGCTGGGTCTTTCATCAATGCCTCTGTCAGGTATAATGTTCATCTCAAAATCCACACCATTTTAAGCTGTTTCAGCTTTTTTAAACTTGTTTCAGTCTATTAAAGTGTGCAATTGTTTCATTGTATGCAATAGTATGAATTCTTTAGTATGCTTTTAGCCTGTTTGAATTATTTTTATTGCTTTAAATTTTAAAATTTTAAGTGATTTCACTTGTACACCATCCCAAGAACCTAGGATACAGGGCAGGGTATAAATGCTTTAATAAAATAAATAAGTGGCAAGTCATGCAGAGAGCTGCAGCCTGATGGTATCCGGAGGGTTGCATGGTTCTCACAGTTCCTGCTCAAGAGAAACACAAAGTCCATTGAGTGGAGACCTGAGAGAGGATGATAAATAATATTTCTAGGATGATAAATAACCTAGCCACAGTAGTCCATGCACAGTTAACCTCCTGATCCTTGTTCTGTGCCTTCAAGTCATTTCCAACTTACGGAGACCCTTCCAACTGGAGATCAATAGCAGTATAGTGTCTAGATCAAGGGAAGTAATAGTGCCACTTTATTCTGCTTTGGTCAGGTCTCACCTGGAATACTGTGTCCAGTTCTAAGCACCACAGTTCAGAAAGGATGTTAAGAAGCTGGAGGGGGCCCAGATTAGGGCGACCAAAATGGTGAAGGGCCTGGATACCATGCCTTATAAGGAAAGACATAGGGAGCTGGGTATGTTTAGCCTGGAAAAGAGAAGGTTAAGAGGAGACACGAAAGGTTTGTTTCGGTACTTGAAAGAGTGTCATACTGAGGATGGAGCAATCTTATTTTCTGCTGCTCTAGAGAATAGGACCCAGAACAATGGATGTGTACAGGATATGTATAAACTATGTATTAAGAACCCGTGCCCTCCCTCCAGTCCATCTGCCTTGGTCCAGGTCCCAGAGGGAGAGAAGAACCACTGGGCCTCATGCCCCTTCCCACCACCTTCCCCCTTTCTTTTCTGTTGTCTTTTAGACTGTAAGCCTGAGGGCGGGGATCCGTCTAACTATACGATTGTATGTACAGCACTGTGCAAATTTACAGCGCTATATAAATAATTAATAATAATAATAATAATAATAATACAGGAAAAGATATTCCACATCAACATTAGGAGGAACTTTCTGACAGTAAGAGCTGTTTGACACTGGAAAACACTCCCTGGAATCTCCTTCTTTGGAGGTCTCTAAACAGAGACTGGATGGCCATCTGTCAGGGATGATTGAGAGTTCCTGCATGGCAGGGGGTTGGACTGGATGGCCCTTGTGGTCTCTTTCAACTCTATGATTCTATGATTCATTCCTTCATAGCAAGGGGTTGGATTGGATGACTCTCTGGATTCCTTCCAGCTGTACAGTGCTATGATTCCATGCATTCCAGATGCCTCCTCTGGCCCAAGATGACAGTGCACCCCACCCTCCCTTCATAACCGTTGTGGGGAGAGAATGCCTCCTCTCCTGCTTTCCATCTACAGCTGCACTTGGATCATTTGCTTGATTACTTCTTTTCAGTGGCAGCGGAAGAAAATGCTCTCTGGATGCCCATTGAGTGAAGTGGTTTCAGAGTTTGCAAATCCAGGCAGAAACTTTGGCCCTGTGTTGCTCTGCACGTGGGAGCAACACAGAAGCTTCTGAGGAGGAGGGGATTTGGAGAAGGACACTCTGAACATGTCCAGAGGCCTTCTCATCTTTCTGTAAATCCACGTCTCACAGTTGAATGGTGGCATCACAAGCTGTTTGGGATGCTACCTTGTGATACACAAATAAAGGCACTTGATTGATAATTACTTTTAAAAAAAAGAACAGGATAAGAAGTTTTATTTACTCTCCTGTTCATATGTTTGTTTAGGGATTTATACAACCATTTCCTCAGCAGGTTTCCAGGGAAAGTCTTCTTTGAGCCTGTGAATTTTAATGCAACATCTCAGCAATTGAGCAGTTTTATTTGAAGCTGATGTCATATTGTGCTTTCCTGTATTATGAGTTTAAAGATAATGATTGTTTTTGTAGAGGAATGGAGGATTGACACTGTTCTGTTTTGATCACTCCAGATTCTTTGAAATGTTTCCTGAATTGCTTTTGCTGCTGAAAAGCTCTACTTTAGCCTCAGTAAGCATCAGGCAAAGCAAAGATCCAGATGGCTTTTTATGGAGCAATTTTTTTTCCTACAGCAGCATTCTCAAGCCTTATATCTGGGGGCCATACTGGCCAGGGATGATGGGAGCTGTAGCCCAACATTATACAAGCTGAGAGGCAATCAGGGAAAGGATGCAGCAGTTTGCTTTTGCCTGAGCCTCCCAGGAAGGGCAGGATTCTGCTCATTCATATCTTTTCTTCCCTGCTGAGGTAATGAAGTACAAACTGCTTTTGCACTTTGTACTCAGTTTGCAGCAATTGAAGTAAAACGAGGTCAAAAGGAGAAAGTGGGAGAAGGAAGGGAAAACCAGGAAATTTTAAAAGCAGATGAAAAAGTTCAGTGGCAGAGGATTAATCCAGAATGCCGCTACCAAATCAGGACAACTGGAAGATATAATGGGGGTGCATCACTAGGCAGGATGTCTCCCATGCAGGATCTTGACATACAGGTACCCTGGCCTCCGTCCAGTACAGGGTTTGAAGATTTCAAGATCGTTTAAAGACTGCCAAAAAATGAGAATCAAAACCAGAAAGAGGTAAATTGTGCTTCTGATTTTGAAAATTAGTTTGTTTTTTTTAAAAAAAATCTTAAACTGCTAGGAGGAGGGGAATGGGGTTGAAAGAGTTTTTAAAAATGAACTGCTTTTGGAGCTTTCAAAATAAAAAAATTGTATAGAAATGCTGGAGACATGTAAATATTTGAGTTAGTCCAACTCTCATATTGTGGTACTTGGGTGTATGAACACAAGTTCTTTATGGAGGTTGGTAACTTTCCCAGAACCTTCCACCCAAATTTGCATTCCAAAATTCAAAGCACCAGTTCCTTCTATCTTGACTTCCTTCACTTGCTTTTGAATGTTCCTGGGTTTAATAAGGAAGCTGTGTGTGTGTGTGTTGTTTGTTTTCAAGTGCTTTCTGGCTTATAGCAGCCCTTAATGTGAATGAAACATGGGCTTTTCTTGGCAAGGTTTCTTCAGAGGGGGTTTACCATTGCCTTCTTCTGAGGCTGAGAGAGTGTGCCACACCCAACGTCACCCACTTGGTTCCCATGGGCAAGGAAGGGATTTCAACCATGGTCTGAAGAGTTGTAGTCCAGTACTCAAACCACTACAGCACACTGGCTTTTCAAATAAGAAACTTGGGAGTTCGTAAACTATTAGTTTCAGCCTCTTCTCTTGGTTGGACTGTGGCAGGTGGTACAGCACTTGCAATTCTGCTTGGGTTGCTTGCCTTCCCCCAGATTCTTCCTCCTTGCTTGGCAAAACAAGGCAGCCATCCGTCCTAGCACAGATGCTGTTGCCAATTGTCTGGTTGGGATAATGAGGTGATAAATATGTGTAAAAGGTGGGGGAGGGCAGTGAGGAGAAAGAAGAGGAGGAAAGGGATGCTCTGGCAAGGTCTCCAGTTTGGGATTTATCCTTGGTGTTTTTTCCATTCCTCTTCTCAGTTGCCAGAGCCAGATTTCTCTGTACTTGAAACTGAGAAGAGGAAAAGAAGGGAACTAGAGCTATCTAGGAATGGTAAAGGCAGCTAGAACTAGAGAAGATCCTGAAGAGTAAAGATATCATATTGTTGATGGAACAAGCTTGTTTTCTGCTGCTCCAGAGAATGCGACATGGAGCAATGGATTCAATACAGGAGAAGAGATTCCACCTCAACATTAGGTTGTTTGACAGTGAAATATACTTCCCTGAAGATTTTAGTGGAGGCCCCTTCTTTGGAGGTCTTTAAACAGAGGGTGGAGCTGGATGGACATCTGTCAAGGATGCTTTGATTGAGAGTTCCTGCATGGCAGAATAGGGTTGGACTAGATGGCCCTTGTGGAATCCAGCTCTATAATTTTATGATTCTATGACTGTATATAGAACTGAGCATGAAAGTTAGACCTGCCCAAGCCCGTAG
Source organism: Urosaurus nigricauda (assembly GCA_034509955.1). Taxonomy (NCBI): domain Eukaryota; kingdom Metazoa; phylum Chordata; class Lepidosauria; order Squamata; family Phrynosomatidae; genus Urosaurus; species Urosaurus nigricauda. Next base: position 4,901,184 of record JAOEGL010000002.1, read on the forward strand.
ATTCCTTATTACCATGTATGGATGCAAGAGCTGGACATTGAAGAAGGTGAATAAGAAGAAAATAAATTATTTTTAGATGTGGTGCTGGAGGAGAGTCATGAGGATACCATGGGTGGCCAAGAAGACAAACAAATGGGTTCTGGAGCAGATCAAAACTGAACTCTCCCTGGAAGCAAAGATGGCAAAACTGAAGCTGACGTACTTTGGCCACATCATGAGAAGACAGGAGTCATTGAAAATCAACAACAAAAATGCTAGGAAAGATGGAGGGAAGCAGAACCTGAGCAGAGCAGTGGAGGTTAGGAAGTCTTGGAGATATTTTATCCACAGGGCCGCTATGAGTCAAAATTGAGCTAAAGGTGATTATCAACAACAACAAGAACTATCTAAGCCCCAGGCCTGTAGAAGCCACTTCCCAAACATCAGAAATGTGTAGTACAGTGGAGGCCCTTGGCATCTGCTGGGATTTGGTTCCAGGATTCCCACTCCCTGTGGATACCAAAATCCATGGATGTTCAAGTCCCACTATATACAATGGTCTAGTCAAATGGTGCTCCTTGAAGAAAATGGCAAAATCATTGTTCGCTTTTGCTAATTTTTTTAAAAAAATTTAAGCTGAGGATGACTGAATCTGTGGATACCAAGGTACAACTATATTACGTTTAGGCAGAAGGGAAAACAAGAGCAAATATTGGATGGACAACACCTATCTTGAAAACAGTACAGGTGGAAAGGGACTAGGGGTCTTAGTAGACCACAAACTGAACAGGAGTCAGCACTGTTATGCAGCAGCTAAAAAACCTGCAATTCTGGACTGCACCAGAAGGAGTATTGTGTCTAGACCAATGCCCTGTAAGACATTTTGGACTTCAGCTCCCAGAAGCCTCTGCCATGTTGTCCAATAGTCTGGGATTCTGGGAGCTTAAGTACAAAATCCCTTAAAGAGCACAGTTTAGGGATCATTGGTCTCTAGACAGAGAGAAACAATAGTCCCACTCTATTCTGCTTTTGTCAGGCCTCACCTGAATATTGCATCCAGTTCAGGGTACCATAGTTCAAAAAAGATGTGGACAAGTTGGAAATGTGGTCAAAGAAGGGCCACGGCGAGATGATCCAAAGTCTGAAAAACAAGAATTATGAAGCAGCTGTGTATGTTTAGCTTAGAGAAGAGAAGATGGAGAAAGGACAGGGCAGCCACTGTTGAACATCTGAAGGGATGTCATGGAGAATACGGATCAGATTTGTTTTCTTACTGCTTTAGGAACTAGGAGATTGACCACTGGATTCAAATTGCCAAAAAAAGGGATTTCATGTAAATGTTAGGAAGAACCTCATGACGGTCAGAGTTATTCAACTGTGTGTTGAATAATTGTCTTGGAAAATGGTCAGCTCTCCTTTGACGGGGGTTTTCCACAAGAGCTTGGCTGGCCCTCTCTTAGGAGTGTTGCAGCCATCTATTCCTGCATGACTGATGGATGGACGAGGAGGCCCTTCAAACTGTGGATCCCTTCTGTCTTAGGTTATTTGATTGTACAAGTACTGGAGATATCAGAAACCCAAGCCTATATTAGCTGCTTCCCATACACCATCCATTTTCTTCCCTTGTGTAAGAGCTGCAGAGATGAGGCAGAGATGCCCAGAAATGGCTCTCGGAAATGTGTGTTAATGGCATCCAGATGGAAGTCCTGGCACCATGTTCTCATGGTGGGAGAGAGGGAAGTGGGGGTGGATGAAGGGAAAGAGAGAGATGGCCAGCACAACCTACATGCTATTTCTGACGTTGCACCACTGAACTAATTATATTTATACCTGGTTTTTCAGCCAACTGGGCTGGCTTGCAGCTAAATTCTGTCACAATGGGCAATGTGTTACCCCAAGTTCTGGTTCTCTGTGCCCATCTTCTTTTGCAATATCAAGTTATGATAAGGTTAGGTTAATAGATGTGTTAGGCTTGTATCCAAGAGGGCGCCCCTCATGCAGGAAACTAGCTATGCCATGTAATGAGATACGGGATGATATTTGGAGATCCTGGAGATTTTCAGCATGGGTCACCCTAACCAAGGATAGATCAATGAAAATTGGAATCTGCATAATTCTTTCATTGATAGGAGTGGTGGTTCTGTTTATAAATGAACAAAAATCCAAGAATACTTCCTTCTGGAAGTGCAGCCCCATTGTCCAGAGACATTAGCACTGATGGTCTGGCCATTCACAAGTTCCCTCTCATTCTTCTTTCCTGGAAACTTCAGCTTAATCTGTCCCTGGATAAATTTTGCCCTATAAATATGCCTGCCAAGGCACTCCCAGTTCGGTTTTGCTTGAGATTCAGACACTCTGGAGATTATCAGAAGGGGGATGAAACATCCTTGTCCTGTCCTTTTCCCGTTATTATAGCATGATCGTGAGAAGATTTTCATATGATGGCATGCTTATCCTGTCATTCTCCCATCCAGAAAGCACAATTGACCACAATTGCGTGAAAGACTTTCAACAGCGTTGCACAGATCTCATCATTTTTTCTGGTGTCCTGTAACTGAGGTGGCATTGCTTGGTATTTTGCATCAGTGGGAGTTCATGTTAATGCAAGGCCACTTCCATGATGTAACAATAGTGCTGCAATCTGAAAGACCTTTGTGGGATTGCAGTCAAAGACATGATAAGTGATCCTGTCCTTATCCCATCTGTGTGTGATAATCTTCAATGCCAGTATCTTGTTTAACTCCTCAGCATTGCTGAAGCTTGCTGAGCCACTTCTACATCACAGTGCCTCTACAACTGAAACTCCATATCTGGAATTGGTACATTATTGCCCTCTGCTACTCCTTACGTCACTGTCTGCTACCACCTTCTGTATTTGTAGTTCTTGGATGTGTGCATGAGATAATGCCTTGTGTGAATGGTGATTCTCTTTGATTCAGAAATAAAACTATTTTGGTACTTGCACTCTGGAGTTCTTTTCTTTGGAAGTGGGATACACAGGCTTAATCCCCACATTGAGTTGCCCAAGACCTCTTGGCTGCTGTCATTTGAACTAATTAAATTTGAATATTAGTTGTGGGTGGCCTCTAGGAACCCTTGCACTTTGGGTAACAAATGGATTGAGGATAGGTGGAGGTGTGCAATGCATCCTGCAGTTGGTGTCACAATCTAGGCTCCTGGCTCTGCCCTCATGAGTGAGAAAACAGGAGAAGCCTCAGATAAATGGAGGAGTTGGTGTGAAAAAGTTAGGCTGGGCCTCATTCCCACTTGAAAATAAACCAGTTTGCAATCCGAATTGATGGATCAATTCGACAGCGGGGCGTGGTTCACATTGCATTTGCCCTGATCACATTTTGTTATTGTAAAAAAAAAAAAAAAAACGTGTCTCGTTCACATTGCCCAATGATTTGATTCCAAAGGGACCCTTTTCAGTGGACGATCATCTGATCACGTCATTAAAAAAATTGATTCCGATCCGCATCCTGTTCACACTTGTGTTGAATCGATTTATTGTAAAAAAAATAAGCATGAAAAAGAAGCATGTTAAATGGGTCTAGCACATTCCCCCCCCCCCCCCCTTCAAAGTGCTTCAATGATTTGGCTCAAGTGAGAATTAGGGTCATTTAAACCACTTCAAACTGGTTTGCAAACTGGTTTAAAACATAGTGGAAATGAGGCCCCGATGGCTTACTGAAGCAGCCCTTTGGTCAGGGGCCTTGAGCTATGGATGAAGGTGGAAAATTGGATGATGGTGGAAAAGAGGAGATGACTCAGAAGAACAAAGAGTTGTAAGACTCTTAATCCTAAATAGAGTGGGAGGAGATAGGGAGTGACCTCTTCACAGTCACTCTGACCAAATGACCATAGAGATAATCAATGTAACTATGAAGACCCCCTCCCCCCCCCTTACTCCTAACTCTATAGGCACAAGCATTGATGCTATACTCCTACACTCTTCTCAGTCCCACAGGGACTAGGAACATGTTTGCTGGTTGCTTTTAAAATGCATCTAAATTACATGGCTTAATCTGGTGTATGTGTGTGTATACTCATATTTACTGGAACAAGGATCTGCATCTGCAGCTGGTGTCTTCAGTGCTAGTGTTGCACTGAATCTACTCTGGGTTCTAGACTGAACTTTTAAGGAGCTTTCCAAGAGATGGAATTCGTTTGGAGGCACAGTACAAAACTTTGCTTAGCTCCTTTATTATTGCTATCATTTTAGGCTAAATTTATACAAGGTTTTGTCAATCCCCACTGCCTTGGTGGTTGCTCCCAGGCAACTCCCTTCCCAAGGAAGCTAAGATGGACCCATTCTTGCTGTCCTTCTGTTAAGCCTTTTTTTTTATTCCCAACAGGCTTTTGAGGACTTAAGGATCTTAAAGGAAGTGCTTTTAAGAGTTATACTATTTTTTTCCTTGTAGTTTCTTAAACTGCTTTTAAACATTTTCATTGTATGCTTTCAATTATTATTAGTCTTATTGGTAGTTTAATTCTGTTTTAAGGCTGTTCCTTTGCATTTTTTTTAAAAAAGGACATTGCATTTGTTTTCTTTGAGTGGATAAGAAAGATGGACAAGTGGAGAAAGCTGATAGGAAGAAAGTCAACTCACTGGAAATGGAGTGCTGGACGAGAGTTCTACTGATACTGTGGACTGCTAAAAAGACCAATGAATCCTAGAGCAAATCAAACCCAAACCCTCCCTGGAAGCCAAGATGACTAAACTGAGGCTGTTGTAGTTTGAGCACATCATGAGAAGACTTGACTCAGCAGGAAAGACAATGAGGCTAGGAAAAGAAGGCAGGTGGGAAAGTGGATGACCAAACTACAGGTGGACCACAGGAAACCACAGCTGGACCACAGGAAACACAGCAGAGTTTGCAAGACCTGAGCAGGGCTGCAGATAATGCAGATTTGGAGGTCTCGCATTCAGAGGGTCACCATAAATTGTCAGCAAATATCAACATCAACAAAATAGTTTTGATTTGTAAGCTGCCTTGAATCTGTTTGCAGAGGAGGGGGAAGATGAGGTGTCAATGGGGGGAGAAGGAGGATATCGCAGTTTCCTCCCCAAACTGAGAGCCAAGGACTCAACTGGGACTTCCATTGAATAAGTTCAGCACCTAGGCAGTTTAGCTGTTTTTATGCTAGTCCCCTATCACTGGCCACAGTCAGCATTCTGGCCATGGTATTCTAGACCTGCTAAAATTTTTGAATAGTTTCCAAAGGTGGAACCACATAGTTACAGTAGTCCAAATGGGATGTAATCCAGGCATGTGTCACCGTAGCCAGATCTGGTGTCTCAAGGAAAAGAACCAAGAGCACTTGTTTTAGCTGTGTAAATGGACTCCTAGCCACTGCTGAAACCTGCCATCCAGACTCAGAACCGAGTCCAGGAGAACACCCAAGCTGTTCGCCTGAGATTTCTATGGAAGTGTTATGGGAAATGCCCTGTATAAAATCATGGCATAAATGATATCCATTTTTATGACCCCTAGATGAACCCTGGCTGCTGGTCAACCCTGTAAGGTGAAGCAAGAGGTCACAGACTCACTGCCTCAAGGGGAAATTCCCCTCTTAGCAAACATTGAGCCCAGATAGTCTAGGAAGTCACAATGGGATCATCATCTAGCCATTAGGAGATGTAATGTTTGTCCTCCTTAATCCGCTGACTTCTCCCCTCAGGATCCTGATTCTCCCAACTCAGGATGCCTCCACAATAGATTAATCCCTCTAAGACCATCAGACCCTATTGTCCGGACATTTCATCCACCATTAAACACCTTTGCCAGAAAGCGGTTTTTCCCCTATAAAAACTCCCAGTTTTAGGCACTCAGTGTGCCAGTTGAAGTCGTCTCCATACTCCACGTCAGTCTGATCTCTGAACCTGGATACCAACAAACCCCGCTCAAACCCACATTGTGGAGTGGACTTGTCCCAGACCCACTCTCACGCATTCGGCTCCCAGAGGAGAATCTACACTTTGGTAAGCATTACCCAACTTAATCAAGCCTCAAACTATCCCCAATGCTAACTACTGACTTTCCTGAGCCTTGTATGTATGTATGTGTAAGTGCATTGTGTGACTGTCTTTTCCCTTTAATAAATTGAATATTAACTAGATAAGCCTGTCTCTGTTCAATTTCTTGAACCCCCGGTCTTCTTGGTATACACAGCAGGAGGCGACCTCGCAAGGTTATTGTAGCCAACCCATCTCGCAACTTGAGCTAATAATAAAATTCCCCAAACCAGGCTCTTGGCTTACAGGATTATCGCCCCATCCAGCAAAGGAAGAGTCTCTGTTCCCTGATCAGCCTTTTGAATGCTGGTTATACAGTGCAGAAGCTACAGCCCATACAGGCCTTGCTCTGTCCATGGCACAGAGCATGTCCTAAGTCCCTCTTGTGCTCCTGGCCAGAGATACTGCCTTGCTTCTCATTAGAAAGTCCAGGTGAGTCACTTGCTGGCTGTAGATAATAATGCTTATTTTGGGGCCTTAGTGCCATCCACTGCTGCCACCTTGTGGCCAAGGAGGGTGCATGGCAGGACGAGCTCTGGGAAGAGAGTATTACTTTTTGACTGTCAATCCCATGGAGGAGAATTTGGGTTTGGGATTGCAAAGAACTCATTCTCTTGGCAAATGGCAATGGATGGGCTGCTCCCTGGTTGTGGGACAATTGCCAACTGCCTTGGACGTTTCCTCAGAAAAACAGATCACATAACAGATATCCCCCCCCCTCTTCCCACCTAACAAGCACAATACAGACTCAAAAGAGTTTGCATTCAGACTTCATGTGTGCAAACTAACCACCCCATGCTAGGAATGACTTCTTCAACTTTAGACCACTGTGCTTGTGGCTTGTGTTCTATTGGTTCCTGGAGCAGCAGAAAAACAAGCTCCCTCCATCTCCTATGTGACATCCCTTCAGATATTTGAAGGGATCTCACCACCCAATCCTCTCTAAACTGATCATCCCCAACTCCTTAAGCCTTTCCCCATAAGGCTCGGTTCAGAGATTTTTCTGACCTCTCTGATCATACGTTCATCTAGCTCAGTATTTCCCAGCTCTAACCAGCAGCCATGGCTGCCCAGGGTTTCAGGTAGGGATTTTCCACCCGTAACTGGAGATACTGCTAGGGATTGTATTTTGGACTTGAGGCATGCAAAGCATGGGCTCACTCACTGAGCTACAACTGTTCCACACAATTAAAAAAAATCCTTTTCTGTTCCACAAATAAAAACCTAGCTTCAGTGTAAACACAGTGATTTTTGCAGCACCAGAAAGGACTATTCTACAGTCCTTTATGGAAGAAGCTTCCTTGGGTCAGAGTCAGTCTCCTCGGCTGTATGGAAATGTTCCTCTGGGTTGGCAGGATAGAACAAGCTTTTTTTCTGCTGCTCCAGAACAATGGATGCAAGCTACAGGAAAAGAGATTCTACTTCAACATTAGGAGGAACCTCCTGGCAATAAGGGCTGTTCGACAATGGAACACACTCCCTCCGAGATTTTGGTGGAGTCTCCTTCCTTGGAGGTCTTTCAGCAGAGGCTGGATAGCCATCTGTCAGGGATGCTTTGAGAGTTCCTGCATGGCTGGGGGTTGGACTGGATGACCCTTTGGCTCTCTTCCAGCTCTATGATTCTATGATCCACATGGGTGAGGGAGGGAAGACAATGAGAAATGTGAGTTTATAAGGCAATGAAGTGCAAAACGGGCAACCTAGCAAAATTCTGTTAGTATGCATGTATATGCAAAACTCACAACTATAGTAATTAGTGATAACACAATCATCTTGTCACTGCTCAAAGGAATTAATGCACATAGGTGGGTGGGATATTAACTCTTTATTAAGATTTTTTTTTAATGGAAGCATTTTATTTCTTGTGAAGTCGAAGGCTTTCACAGCAACCATCCATAGTTTTTTGTGGGCTTTTCAGGCTATGTGGCCATGTTCTGGAAGAGTTTATTCCTGACGTTTCACTGGCATCTGTGGCTGGCATCTTCAGAGAATGCTGGCATAGAAGAGAGTGGGGTATATTTTAGTTCTTGTTATTTCATGCTCAAATCTACATTTGAAACTCATTTGTGCACAAGGTATCATTTTCAAAGCCCCCCCCCCCCCCAAGTGTCTTGGGGCACTACAGTGTTCTTCCCAGATTTCTTAATGTTGCTTTTTTGGTGTCAGATCTATGTTGATTTACTTTGTTGTAGAACTTAGAGAGATTTTTAAAAAGTCTCCTTTGGACTATGATTTCCACATTCGTCCGACCATAGCCAGACTTCTTGAGAAATTCAATGTTTGCTACCCATTTTGGCTTCAAGAGACAGAGACATCCTGGATCCCCTGCAAAAATTACTTTACTGCTGCTAATGGAATTTAAATTTGATTGTCCTTAGTTTTGGTTCCCTTACAGCCTAGAAAGGAATGACCTTTGAGGCCTGGTGGTACACTGGTTAAATGCTTGTACTGCAGCCCCTCATTAACAAACCACAAAGTTGCAAGTTCAATACCAGCCAGGGCTCAGGCTTGACTCAGGCTTGCATTTTTTCGAGGTTGCTAAAATGAGGACCCATTTTATTGGGGGCAATTGGCTTACGCATTGTAAACTGCTTAGAGAGTGCTTCAGTGCAGTAGAGAAATGTACGTAGAATCATAGAATCATAGAATTGAGTTGGAAGAGACAACAAGGGCCATCCAGTCCAACCCCCTGCCATGCAGGAACTCCCAATCAAAGCATCCCTGACAGATGGCCATCCAGCCTCTGCTTAAAGACCCCTAAGGAAGGAGACTCCACTACACTCCAAGGGAGAGTGTTCCACTGTCGAACAGCTCTTACTGTCAGGATGTTCCTCCTAATGTTGAGGTGGAATCTCTTTTCCTGCAATTTGTATCCATTGTTCCGCGTCCTAGTCTCTGGAGCAGCAGAAAACAAGCTTGCTCCCTCCTCAATATGACATCCCTTCAAATATTTAAACAGAGCTATCATATCACCTCTTAACCTTCTCTTCTCCAGGCTAAATATCCCCAGCTCCCTAAGGCGTTCTTCATAGGGCAAGGTTTCCAGACCCATCACCATCTTAGTTGCGCTCCTTTGGACCCGCTCCAGTTTCTCCACATCTTTTTTGAATTGTGGTGCCCAGAACTGGACACAGTATTCCAGGTGGGGCCTGACCAAAGCAGAATAGAGCGGCACTATTACTTCCCTTGATCTAGACACTATAATTCTATTGATGCAGCCTAAAATTGCATTGGCCTTTTTAGCTGCCGCATCACACTGTTGACTCATGTTCAGCTTATGGTCTACTTGGACTCCTCGATCCCTTTCACACGTAGTTTCATTCAGCCAGGTGTCCCCCATCCTATATCTATGCATTATTTTTCCTCCCTAAGTGCAGAACCTTACATTTCTCTGCATTGAATTTCATTTTGTTAGCATTGGCCCAGCTTTCTAGTCTATTCAGGTCATTTTGAATTTTGATCCTGTCCTCTGGGGTATTAGCTACTCCTCCTAGTTTAGTGTCATCTGCAAATTTGGCATCCAAGTCATTAATAAAGATGTTGAATAGCACTGGGCCCAGGACAGAACCCTGTGGGACCCAACTGGTCACTTCTCTCCAGGATGAAAAGGAACCATTGTTGAGCACCCTTTGAGTTCAGCCAGTCAACCAATTACAAATCCATGTAATAGCTATTGCTATTTGACTAGGCTGAGATCCCTTCAGGCCAACTGAACTACAGCAGAGACAATTTCTAGACAAACACCATCACTCCCCCCCCCCCCCCCCGGTATTATTTTTAACATCTTTTGTCTGATGAAGAAGCCAGTGGAGCTTCAAAAGCTTGCATTATGTGTTTTGTGCATTTTAGTTGGCCAATAAAAGCATCACTCTTTTGTGGATTTTGGATTTAGCTTCATTAAGGTGGACTACAGTTAAACCAGAGCATACTATGGCAATTCCAGAGAACCTGAAGGACAGCAGAGGGTTCGATCCAAAGGTTCTGTTTGATTGTTGGTTCTACAAAGGCATGGTGAACCCTTCCATTGTGATGTACTTGAGAATACTTCTCTGAACCAATGTGGAAGAGACAGAATTGTCCAGAAGAACTCAGTCTTCGCTTGGAGAGATTCCAGAGTCCAGTTCAGGGTTAGAAAAATGGAGGCAGCCTTCTGGAACTACTTTTGCCTGCCTTTGGATTGTTGCCTGGTTTTGTATGGCATCATGTTCATCATCATCACTGGAGCAGCAATCTGGATGGTAAAAGGTCTGGAAACCACCATGTTTTATGAGGAATGGCTGAGGGAGTTGAGCCTGGTTAGATTGGAGAAGGGAGGAACCAGAATGATATGACAGAGCCATTTTAGATATCTCAAGGGGCTTCATGTAGAAGGTGGAGCCGGCTTGTTCTTTGCTGCTCCAGAAGCTAGAACAAACCAATGGGTGCAAATGGCAAGAAAGGAGATTGCTCATAAGAAGAGGGAGGTAGGTGGGCTCTTCTTCTCTGGAGGTCTTTAAACAGAGGTTGGAGTCTCCTTTTTTGGAGGTTTTTAAACAGAGACTGGATGGCCATCTGTCAGAGCTGCTTTGATTTAAGGTTCCTGCATGGCAGGAGGTTGAACTGGATGACTCTTGGGGTCTCTTTCAACTCTAGGATTCCATGATTCTATGATTTATTTCATATTATCTGACCTTGGTCGGTTATGACCCAGCAAAGCAGACCCTCTCAATCAGTTTTTGAATGGGAACTCAGCACAGGTAAATCCTACTGATTCAATGGCTCTTCTCTAATCGGGCTATTTTAAAAAATACATGTTCTTGAAGTTGACATCCATGTGACACTCAATTATGAGCAGCTAAAATAGTGAGATCTTCTGACTGTCAGATGGTTGATGTTTATTTCCTTGAGCTTGACTGAAACAGTGCAAGGACAGGGAATCCAACCCCATTGACCCTCTCTTAGATTCCACATCAGAGAGACATTGTTTAGAAGAATATGCAGGTCTACCAAAGCCAACAATTTTTCCAAAGTCAGGCTGAGATGCTGTAGCGACACTTCCAACCTCAAAGGGCTGCCCTTCCTGAGAGCCTGTCTTCCTTTCTCTTCCAGGTGCTCACATCTGGGAGAGAGAGACGTGGCTTTGGCCTTTACAAGATGGGATCAAGTGCCGTGCCTCCATTCGCAAGTTGCTCTGCAACAACACATCATGTGCCGTGTGCGAGCGTGCAGCCAGGGAGACTGAGAAAATGATGCACACTCAAACATCCCTCCATACCACTTTGCATGCTGAGGGCTCCAGCTTGGCATGTGATGCTGATCTGAGGATCTCCACCTCTATACCACAAAGTGCCAGTGAGCCTGCCCCTGACTGCGGGCCCCTCCTTCCGGACTCAGAGGCAGCTGCTTCATCCCTGCAGTGGGGGCCACATCTCAGGGGCAAGACGCAGGAAGAAAAGGGATTCTGTTCTGCTTGGAAGACCACTGCTACTTTTAGGAAATGGGATGGGTGTTCCTGTTGTGCCCCCAGCCTTCTATCAACCAGCCATGGGAAGGAAAGCAGAGGTAGTTTGGAGGACAGCGACAGTGAAAGAGACAAGGAAGAGCCCATCAACTTTTCTTCCAGCACATCCAGCTTGTCAGTCACCAGGTTGACGCAAGACAGCCTCTATTCCAGCCTGACAACATCACTTGCAGCCCATAAGAGGCACCAGCTTCACCAGCATGACCAACAGGAAAGCTCTTCTCTGAGTGACAGTGATTTGTCTTCTTCTGAGAGCCAGCAAGAGGGGTCTTCAGGTCCAGATTTCCTTCCCACGCGAAGGCAGCACTTCTTCTGTTCATCCCAAAATGCCTCATCTGTGAGTTCCTCTGGAAGTGTCAGGTCACAGGGGGACGTTTTTGCTGGCATGACCACTCCCTTTGTAACAGATGCTGCACGGGCAACCTTGGAAAAGCACCTGCTTGCAAAGAGAGTCCAGCATAAAATGGGACTGCCTTCTGTCCTTCTCAGATCACTCAGGGCCTTTTTGCCACCAGCTCCAAATCCTACTTTTCGACAGCCCCCAGAGGACAACGTGGTGGTAGTGACAAGGCCTCAGTTGCTCCCCTTCAGGAACATGGCTATCATAAAGACACTGGAGCAGCATGTGAAGAAGATGGTTCATCTCAGGCGCTGGGAGCTGCCCAGGAAGGTCCGAAGGGTTCTCGGCTGCACAGAAGGGAGTTCTCAGCCCCCTGAAGACAGAACGCCAACCTTTGCATTGAGGGAGGGGGACCCCACTGAAGCCAGAGATCTGTGGGCAGGAAAGACTCACGTGCACATGTTCTGCCATGCTTCCACAGCCACCAGGGATGGTCCCCCTATGTCACGTCTCTCTCATCAAACCAAACTCCGGATTCACGTTGGGAAGAAGTCACTCCAGATTGGACAAGAAGCATTTCCTACACTGGTGGTGACTTCCCACAGAGTCACTGGCCCAGAAAAACAAAGAAAGCTGCCCCTGCCCAAGGTGATCCCACAGCACAAGAGCTGCCCGCAGTGGCGTAATGGACCAAGCCTTGGCCTCCGGAGGAAGGCTGACTGCGTGGAGATGAACCTCAGATGTAAGTCTCTCCAGATTTTGTGGACCCTCCCCTCCTGGTACACTCAGTCCCTGTCCAAGGGAACACCCAGTCCATTTAAACTACCAGCAGTTGTTTCATCTAAGATGAACCACACCATTGAGTTCAGAGAGGCAGAAACACCATTTCTGCCCCACTGTGCTCGCCAGCTCTTAGAGTCCCACCTCATCTGGAAGAAAGTCCAGCACCAGTGGGGACTGCCTGGGCTTGTCCAGCGATCCATGGAGAGCTTCCTCCCAGATGTACCGTTGGCCACTGCCCGCTGTGCCCCCATGCCCTGCTTCCATCTTGATGTGGAGGTGTTCCCGAGTGGCTCCCTGTCTTTGCTCAGCCAGGAGATCACAAGGCATCTGGAAAACCACATCAAGAGTAAGATTGTAGAAAGGAGGTGGGGACTTCCCAAGCGGGTCATGGAGTCTCTCCACCAGTTCATGCCAGGTTCCCCCACCCTGGAAAAGGAGTCCAGAGAGAGCAGCAGCACCTCAATGCCACCCCAAGGCAAGACAATTTGGAAGAGAACTTCATCTTCTGTTGAGGGGCTAAATCTCTTGTGGGGGCAGCATCCTGCACACAACCAACACCCAATGCTGCAACGACATGTGGCCAGAAAGGCCCTTGAGATCCACCTGGAACTGGCAGGTCCTGCATTCTATGTGTCCACAGCAACTGATCACCAGGCCAAGGAAACTCTCAGCCTCCCTAAAGTGATCCCACGTGGGCTGAAAGCCCAGCAGCTGCGACCACAAGAGCTCTCCTTCGTGGAGAAGGGAGTTCTGGGCCACATTGAACTGAACCTCATCCACAAAGATTTGACTCTCAGGTGGGGTCTACCCACTCTCTACCAAAAGTCCCTCTCCTCTCTGTTTGAGGATGTCAAGTTTCAGGCATCCTCTCCTTCCTTAACCCACAAGGGCATCAGGTTTGAGTCCTTCTCCACAGAGATCCCATTCATTGCCCCAAAAACCCAGGCAGAGCTTGAGTGGCATGTGAGAAAGAAGAAGCTGCAGCACTTATGGGGGCTGCCCAGTCTTGTCCAGAGTTCCCTACAGTGTCTTCTTCCAGAGGCCCCCTATATACAGAGACGAGGATGCATGGATGTGACTATCCTTCCTACTCAGCCCTCGTTCCTCAGTAATGCCACCATGCAACGGTTGGAGAGAAATGTCCAGAAAAGGACCATCTTCCAGCAATGGCATCTGCCCAGGAGACTCCTTGAGTCCCTCAGGCTGCTTTGCCCAGAGATGTTGGGTGTTGTGGGTGCAGAGCATGGGATCAGGAGGCAAAGCATGACAGCAGCATCCTCTCCATGTTACCCACGGGTGCTCCTCACACTGCAGCTTGACATCCTGGAGAAGATGATACTCCATTTTGATAAGAAATGTGTGGAGGTGCAGTTGGGAGCTTTCCCTGCCCTGACCAAACTCTCCTGGCAATATGCATTGCCCCCACCAAGACAGCCTCTGCCCCAAATGATCCCCCCTGGCCAGAGATGCCCAAAACCACGCTGCCACTTCCTGCCCTTTCAGCGCCTGGAGGACATAGACCACATTGAGCTGACCATGCAGCGTAACCATTTGATGTCCCTCTGGGGGCTGAGCACTCGTTACATTGAAGCTCTGAGTAGTATGGTTCCCCACACCTCCTGTTTCTTGCAGCCTTCCAGGGCCAAGAGGGCAGAGGCTGTATTGTTTTCAGACATGGAGACACCATTCCTCCAGGAGCAGGAAAGGGAAGCCTTGGAGCTCCACACTCAGAGGAAACGGTTGGAGCATGAGTGGGGCTTCCCAGTCCTTGTCCAAAGATCACTCAGGGGCTTCATGGAAGGAGCACCCACCCTGTTTGCCCTCCAAAGGACTGTGATTTGTCTACACATCATAACACATGAATTGTTCCTTCTGCCAGACACCTGCAACCACCTGGAGCTTCATCTTCAGAGGATGAAGCAGAAGCACCGGTGGGATTTGCCCAGGAGGGTGCTGCAATCTCTGAGGACGATGAGTCCTGTGTTCATGGCTGACAGGCAGCCCCTTTCCTCCTCTCTCATGTCTTCTGCAGAGACAGAGACTGAGCCAGTCCTACAGCAGAGCCAGCAGGAATCGTTGTGGGAGCTGAGTCAAGGGTTTCTGGAGGCAGTGGATCATGGGATGCCCAAGACTGCTTCCCAAACATACGAGAAGAGAAAGGCAAGCTTTGGCTTCTCAGAAACACAGACGCTGTTCCTCTCTGATGTGGACCAAGAGACCTTAGAGCTCCACCTCAAGAAGAAGAGGCTCCAGCATGAATGGGCCCTGCCCAGTCTTGTCAAGAGATCGCTTGCTGGATTCATGCATGGGGCTCCTTCTGTGCAGCCCCTTCAGAAGACCAGGGTGCATATCCAGGTCAGGGTAGGGGAGCTCTCCTTCCTCCCTGGTAGTGCCTGCAGTCTTCTGGAGCAACATATGGAAAGGATGAAGCACCACCAACAATGGGGTCTGCCCAAGAAGATCCTCCAGTCCCTGAAGCATTTAGGGTTTCAATTCAAGGCAGAGATCACAGGGGAGGAAACTCAAAGTCCTCATCTTCCAACCACCGAAAGAAGCTGCAAGGAACTATCAGGAAAGCTGGATGCGAGAAGAACCAGGGTATCTCCTCCTTCTCCTCCTGTACCTCAGTCATTTTCCATGTTGGGATCCAAGTCTTGTAGGATTATGCATCTCTTTTTCCTTAAGAAGAGTGTGGAGGTGCTGTTGGGTGTTTTCCCAGACCTTGCAAGGGAATCCTGGCAACTTGTCTCTACCAGGCCAATCCTTGGCAAGCCAATCTCCCTCCGTCCCCAAGCCCCTCCACAACCCCGCCACAGCTTCCTACCCTTTCTACGGAGGGAAGAGGTCAGTCGGGTGGAGCTGGCAATTCTGCGCAGCCACTTGGAATCCATATGGGGCCTGGGCAGAAGCTATGCTGGTGCCGTGAGTGTGCTGCAGGGCAGGCTGTTCTCCAGGCCTCCAAGATGTGCAGAAGATGGCATTGAGTTCTCAGAGGAGCAGACCCCGTTCCTCCAAGACCAGGCCAGAGAGGCTTTAGAACTGCATGTGATGAAGAAGAGGCTGGAGCATGAATGGGGCTTCCCAGGGCTCATTCTGAAATCTTTGGATGGCTTCATGCAAAGAGCCCCCCCACAGGCCAACCCCCCAAAGGCTGAAATCCAAGTCCATGTTCTGCGGCAGGACCCCACCTTCCTTCCACAAAGGGCTTGCAACCACCTGGAGTTCCACATTCAGAGGATGAAGCTGCAGCGGCAGTGGAGGCTGCCCAGGAGGGTCCTGGATTCCCTCAGGGTCCTCTGCCCTGAGTCTGAGGCAGGTCCCTATGATGTCAAAGAGACTATGTATTATGGGAAGGCCTTCCCCCATTGTTCCTTCCATAGGCTGGATTCTGGGGTCTCCTCCCTTGGCAGAACTGAGAGGAATCTTCTCTCCACATTGGAGCCAAAGATCAGGAACAAGATACAGGTCCACTTGGCCAAGAAGTACATGGAGGTGCAGCTGAAAGCCATTCCAGATGTTGTCAGCCGCTCTTGGGCGCAGATGGCCCTCCCTTCAAGAGAGCCCCTCCCCAGACTGATCCCTCCAGGTGTCATGCTGCACCAGCTCCGCACTTCCTCCTTCCCATTTTTCCATGCAGGGGAAGCAGATCAGATTGAAATGACTGTTAAGTGCCACCATTTAACATTCCTGTGGGGCCTGGGGACTCGCTATGTGGAGGCTCTGGGTGGAATGATGGAGCTCAAACTAACCCGTGAACATCCAGAGCCAAGGTGGACCCACATTGAGTTCGCAGAGGTAGAAACACTCTTCCTGCAGGAGGAGGAAAGAGAAGCATTAGAAACTCATGTGACCAAAAAGAGACTCCAGCACACATGGAGCTTGCCAGTCCTTGTCCAGAAGTCACTGATGGCCTTTGTGCAAGAGACTCCACAAGCACTCTCTCAGCAGAAGGCCAAGACTGACATCCACATCATTCAACAGGAACCATCTTTCCTTCCCCAAAAGTTCTCCAGCCGCTTAGAGTTCCACATTTATAAAAGAACCATCCAGAGACAGTGGGGGCTGCCCAAGAGGGTGTTGCAGTCCCTTCGCCTACTGTCCCCAAATGATGGGAACAATCTCCATGCGCCAAGAGCACCCCGGCCTTCAGTTGACCAGATCTGGAGGAGCTTCCTCCAAGGGTCCAGTCTTGGAACAGCCCCAGGAGATTGGCCAAAGGGAGCAACACACACTGAGAGGGATATCTGGAAAAGGAGAGGGGCACTGGAGCCCAGGATCTTGAAAATGATGCAGCATCACTTAGCTAAGAAATATGCAGAGGTCCAGTTTCAAGCTCTCCCAACTGTCACTGGGATCTCTGAGCAACAGGAGAGTCCCTTAGAAGGAGAATCCTTTCCAAAGCTGATCCTTCCTGGACATGGAACCAAGCAGCCTCGCAGCACCACTCTGACTGTTGCATCACCAGAAGAGACAAGGCAGATTGAGATGGCTGTAAAGCAGCATCGCTTGGCTTCCTTGTGGGGCCTGGGCACCAGATACATGGAAGGGCTTGCTGGAATGGAGCCTGGGTTGCCCATCCTGTTCCCCAAGTACAGACAGACCGAGGTTGAGTTCTTGGAGATGCAGACACCCTTTCTCCAGGAAGTGGACCGAGGAGCACTAGAACTGCATGTGAAGAAGAAGAGAATCCAACACACGTGGGGTTTACCAGTCATTGTTCAGAATTCACTGGCAGCCCTCATGCAAGAGTCTCCCCAAGTGCTCTCTCAGCATAAGAACAAGACTGATGTCCACATCATTCAAGGGGAGCCATCTTTCCTTGCCCCAAAGATCTACAGCCGCTTAGAATTCCACATTCATAAAAGGACCATCCAGAGACAGTGGGGGCTGCCCAAGAGGGTGATGCAGTCCCTTCGCCTGCTGTCCCCACGTGTTGGGGGTGACCTCCATGTGCCAAGAGCACCTCAACCCTCTGTTGACCAGATCTGGAGCAGCTTCCTCAAAAGGCCCAGCCTTGGGACAATCCCCGTCAGACAGGCGGGTGTTGAGTTCTTGGAGATGCAGACACCTTTCCTTCAAAAAGTAAAGCGAGGGGCACTAGAACTACATGTGAAGAAGAAGAAGATCCAACACATGTGGGGTTTACCAGTCTTTGTTCAAAATTCACTGGCAGCCCTCATGCGAGAGTCTCCCCAAGCACTCTCTCAGCAGAAGAACAAAATCGATGTCCATATCATTCAAGGGGAGCCATCTTTCCTTGCCCCAAAGATCTCTAGCTGCTTAGAATCCCACATTCATAAAAGGACAATCCAGAGACAGTGGGGGCTGCCCAATAGGATGTTGCAGTCCCTTCGTCTGCTGTCCCCCCCTGTTGGGGGTGATCTTCATGTGCCAAGAGCACCCTGCCCCTCTGTTGACCAGATCCTCAAAAGGCCCAGTCTTGGGGCAACCCCAATCAGGCAGGTGGATGTTGAGTTCTTGGAGATGCAGACACCTTTCCTTCAAAAAGTGGAGCGAGGGGCACTAGAACTACATGTGAAGAAGAAGAAAATCCAACACACATGGGGTTTACCAGTCTTTGTTCAAAATTCACTGGCAGCCTTCATGCGAGAGTCTCCCCAAGCACTCTCTCAGCAGAAGACCAAGATCGATGTCCACATCATTCAAGAGGAACCATGTTTCCTTGCCCCAAAGATCTACAGCCGCTTAGATTTCCACATTCATAAGAGGACCATCCAGAGGCAGTGGGGTCTGCCCAAGAGGGTGATGCAGTCCCTTCGCCTGCTGTCCCGACGTGTTGGAGGTGATATCCATGTGCCAAGAGCACCACAACCCTCTGTTGACCAGATCTGGAGCAGCTTCCTCAAAAGGCCCAGCCTTGGGACAACCCCAGTCAGACAGGCGGATGTTGAGTTCTTGGAGATGCAGACACCTTTCCTTCAGGAAATGGACCGAGGAGCACTGGAACTACATGTGAAGAAGAAGAGAATCCAACACACGTGGGGTTTACCACTCTTTGTTCAGAATTCACTGGCAGCCCTCATGCGAGAGTCTCCCCAAGTACTCTCTCAACAGAAGACAAAGATCGATGTCCACATCATTCAAAGGGAGCCATCTTTCCTTGCCCCAAAGATCTCCAGTCGCTTAGAATTCCACATTCATAAGAGGACCATCCAGAGACAATGGGGACTGCCCAAGAGGGTGATGCAGTCCCTTCGCCTGCTGTCCCCACGTGTTGGAGGTGACCTCCATGTGCCAAGAGCACCCCAACCCTCTGTTGACCAGATCTGGAGCAGCTTCTTCAAAAGTCCCAGCCTTGGGACAACCCCAGTCAGACAGGCAGATGTTGAGTTCTTAGAGATGGGGATACCCTTCCTGCAGGAAGTGGAGCGAGGGGCACTAGAACTGCATTTGAAGAAGAAGAGAATCCAACACACATGGGGTTTCCCAGTCCTTGTCCAGAGGTCTCTTGAGGGCTTCATGCACAAAGCTCCTTCCTGGCCCAGGCATAAAAAGAAGGAGGTTAAGGTCCATATTCTGGTGCAAGAGCTATTTTTCCTTCCCCTGGTCACCAGGAACCATTTGGAGCAGCACATAGAGAGACGGAAGCTGCAGCACCTTTGGAGGTTACCTAGGCAAGTCTTTGGTTCCTTGAAGAATTTCCTCCCACCAGCTGACCCAGTGAGGGTTCCCCATTCTTCCAGTAAGGAATTTGCAGAAGATGGCTTTGATGGGGAAAAGGAACAAACAGGTCAGGGATGGAAAGGGATGTCCCATGCCTTCTCCTCAGGGGAGAGTCACCTCAACAGGAAACACCTTGACATGCATTTAGAAGTGGACCCTAGTTCTGTGAGGAAGTCTTGGGAAAAGGCCAGCCATTTGAAAAGGGGATCTCTCCCTGAATGGAGCCCTGAGAAGTGGCTCCCAAAAAGAGCTGAATCTCTGCTTTCTCTGCCACCTGGCCTTGTGAATGAGTTGGAATTGAATGTGAAGGGTAAGCATTTGGACTCTTCATGGGGTTTGTCAAAGAGGTACATGGAACCACTCTCCAGAATGGCATCTGTAACCTCTACCCCAAAACTGGCCATCCAGCAGGGACCTCCTTTCCAAGAGGTAGAGACCCTGTTTCTCAAGGCTGAAGAAAAGGAGGAGCTGGAATGTCACCTTAAGAAGAAGAGGCTTCAGCACCAATGGGGTCTTTCTCCTGCCGTACAAAGGTCTGTTCAGGCCTTTGCACCCTCTCTGCAGGTGCTGATACCAACCTGTCAACCACAAGGGAGAGGCCAGGAAATTAGAATCCAGACCAAGGAAGTATCTTTCCTCTCTGCCTCTGTCCAGAAGAACCTGGAGGCAAGTGTGAAGAAGATGGTCATTCGCCGGCAGTGGGGCCTCCCAAAGAGAATGTGTGTCCCTCTGCATACATTCTCCTCTGCTGTCCCAGCCACTGGAGGACAGCTGCTCCACCAGAAAGAAGCCAGGTCTTCAAAACCAGTAATTGCTCAGGACTCCCTGGCAGCAGTTTATCCACCCCTTCTTTATGTGGCAGCAGGAAACCAAGAAGTTACAGAGGAGGTGTCTGAGGAGAGCCCACAGCATGCCCACATAGCCATTATTGGTGAGACTAGTCCACAGGCCACAGAAGAAGGAAGCATAGCTGGACTACAGCCTGAAGAGAGGACAACTAGAGAGGTTCCACAAGTCATTGCTGATGGAAGCAAGGGGGATGCTCTGTATGAAGATGTGGCTTACAGGAGCTCGGATTCATCCCTGGGAATGGGACTTTCTCCTGGAATCCCATTGGCTACAGATAGAGTAAAAGTAAGTGTTGGGCCACCAAAAACCCCAGGGGCAAAGACTTCTTTTGTTGCTGCTGGAGAGAGCCCACTTGCCATGGAGAACATCAGAGAAAGGCTCCCATCATCCACAGAGGAAGTGAGCAGAGGTGGAGAGAAGCTATCATCCTTCATGGAGGATGGGAATAAGCATGGAGAAAGCCTAGAGAATGCCACAGATATTGCTGGGGAGCAATCGCAGGCCATAAAAGGAGTCAGCCTTGGCTCTGAGACCCCCCCACATTCCATAGAGGAAATGAGTTCTTCTGGGCCACAGACTCCACAGGCCACAGAAGATGAGAGCACCTCTGATCCATTTGGCTCAAAAGAAGAGAACACTGCTGAGCCACCAAGCCCACAGGGCATGGAGGAAAGAAGAAACCCTGAATCTCATAGCCAATGGGCCACAGAGGCAGAGTCCACCCTTGTTCCCTCAAGTCCACAGGCTTCAGAGGAAGAGAGCACTCTTGGGCCACAAACCCTACAGGATATGGAAGAAGAGATGATGCCTGAATCAGAAGTGGTAAACCTTATTACCTTAAGTCCACAGGCATCAGAGGAAGAGATCATTTCTGGGTCACAGAATGCACAGGAATTGGAGGAAGAGAGGACCCCTGATCCATCTGGCTCACAAGCTGCAGAAGAAGTATCCATTGCTGGGCCATGGAGCCCACAGGGAACAGAGGAAAAGGGGGCTCCTAAATTTCAGAGTCAATGGGCCATAGAGGATGTGAGTACCCTTGGTCCTTCAAGTCCACAGACATCAGAGGAAGAGATCACTCCTGGGCCACAGAGCCCACAGGGCACAGAGGATCAGAGTGCCCTTGATCCATCAGACTCACAGGCTGCAGAACAAGAGACCACTTCTGGGCCACAGAGTCCACAGGACACAGAAGAAGAGAGGACCCCTGAGTCTCATAGTCAATGTGCCACAGAGGCAGAGTCCACCCTTGTTCTCTCAAGTCCACAGGCTTCAGAGGAAGAGAACACTCTTGGGCCACAGACCTTACAGGACATGGAAGAAGAGATGATACCTGAATCTCAGAGTCAATGCTCCATAGAAGAAGTGGTCAACCTTGTTACTTCAAGTCCACAGGCATCAGAGGGAGAGGTTGCTTCTGAGCCACAAAGCCCACAGGACACGGAGGAAGAGAAGACCCCTGAATCTCAGAGTCCACTGGTTGTGGAGGGAGAGGGTTTCACTGGTGAAAGCAGTCAAGAGGAAGGTGAGCTGCATAGTCCTGAAAAAGACAGTATCGCTTCATCTGAGGAGGAAGGGAGCCCTGACAGTGGAAAGGAAGCAACAGTCAACAAAGAGTCCCCAGCAACTGCAAGTCCACCAGGACAACAGGGGATGCCAACTGCCAGGAAATGTTTCAGGGGGGCAAGGGAAATGACCAATGCACCTGAGAACCCCTGGGAAGCAAAGCAAAGGAGTATCCATGGTCAGAGAGCGTGGCCAGGCACAAAGGAGCAAAAGGGTGCCTCCCCCAGAAGACACAGCAGGTGGGGCCTTCCTAAAAGGATCCACAAGTTGCTGAAGACATTTTTGCCTCATTCACAGCCCAGGTCTCTCAGCTGTTCCAAACCAGTTCAGGGAGTCAGAGTCCAAGCTGTGGCAGAAGCAAGCCTGGATCCTCAGTCAGGTCTGAGGGAGAAACCTTTGGCCTACCGTTCCGAGCTGTTGCTTCAAGTGCAGCGTGGTGGAAGACTTGGTTCCTGGGTGTCCACAGAAATGCCTCTTTTCTCACCTTCTCCACAACTTCATCCTTCCATGGTGATTCCAGAGGAAAAAGGTCATCTGAGGGTAACTATGGATGGGAATGAGGCAAGAAGCACCTGTCACAAGGGAAAATCATCACAGGACAAGCCAGCACAAAGGTCCATTCTTCACATCCGTTTGCCAAAGGAAGCCCCAAAGGAGGACTCAGTGATGCCTCTTGAGCCAAGAGTGCATGAAAGTATGAGACATTCTCCACTTATTACTCAGCGTAATGATGATGAGTTTGATTCTGGCCCCAGCCGTGACCAACTCTCCTCTTCCACCTCAGAGCTCGGCTCTGCAGACAGCAACACCAAGCTGACTTCGAAAACCCACATCGAAAAGTTGCTTTGGGACAAAGGGAAGATTTCCCGGCAACTGGAATGCAGCCTCCAGGGGATGGTCCGGAGCAGTCACTATTCCCTGTCATTCCTCGAAGACCTCATCCCTGTTGCTGGGAAATCTAAGAGGCCAGTATGCACAGAATGGGTGACATCTGCATCCCCAGGCCTCTTGCATGCTCCCTACTCTCCTGTCATGTGCCAAACAGCTGTTGACCAGAGAGCCCCCATCTGTCATCCTCATTCATCCTCTGCAGAGAGAATAACGGGTACCAACATCCCAGGGCAGAAAGGTGTAGATGCAGAAAACCTCCTCAGGCCTTCCGAAGCATCAAGACATCGCCTGCTCTGTGCTCACATCTCCCAAAGAGCCCTGGGGTCCTTTCTGCTTCCTCCTTGTGTCATCTCCTCACACTCTGCCTATGAAGACCTGGTTGTTCAGCTGCTCAGGCAAGCAGGCAGGAAGCGCCGGGAGAGAATGAGAAGAGAGTTCCATAAGAGGAAGGCCAAAGAAGGCCATGAGGGGGAACTGCAACCCTTGCAGGAACACACAGACCACAGTTTCCCTGATGAGAGGCCAGAGATGGTGGCAGAAGAGTCTCCTGGGGAGCTGAGGGAGTGGACTGATGGGGTCCCACTTGAGGAGGCATTGAAGGGCCTAGAGCTTCCTCCAGGAAGCCAACAGAGGAGAGCTGCCTGGGAGAAGGAAGACAGGGGAGAAACTGACAACATCCCTCCAGAACAGCTTCCACCAGCAGAGGACCAGTCTCAATTCAGTACGGAGTGGGAGTGGGAGAGAGTTGGGGACTGGAACAGTGACAGTATTCAGACCTGTGATAGCAAAGGCTTGTCCAAAGAAGAGGACATCACTGGTCATCAGGATGGATGGGGAAGACTAAGGGAGCCATCTTGTTCCAGGGACGAAGCCCCCTTGAGATCCCATGGTCAAAGAGTCTCATCCAGCACTAACAAGGAGGCCACTGAGCGCATGTCTATCATTGGCTCCATCCTGGAGAGGAAGCTGATGCTGAAGGATGGGATGAAGATCTGGCTGCGAAGCCAGGGGAGAAGGAGGGATGCTCGGAAGGAAGGGGATTTTGACAATCCTCCAGAAGAAGAGGAGAAGGTGAGAGAGCCAAAGGAATTCCACTGCCTGGAAGAAAAGATCCGATTGAGGCGCCGGGTGCTATGCAGCTCCTCAGAGAGTGAGGAGGAGAAGCCTGTATAGCTGATTTGTTTTAGGGGCTGGGGGGGGGGTTGTAAATATTAGTGTGCACATTAAATAATAATATTAAACCTACATTTTGGTAACATGCCATTTTATGTCTGGGATCCTTGGGGATTTTTCTATTCACTTAGTACTTTCATTGGTTTCTTACATTCAGTGGGAACTGGTTAATCACGGGCCCTGGCCCCACCACACTTCTCAAAGGCCATCCAGTCCAACCCCCTGCCATGCAATCAAAGGATCCCCAACAGATGGCCATCCAGCCTCTGCTTAAAAATCTTCAAAGAAGACGATTCCACCAAAAATATCCGAGGGAGTGTGTTCCACTGTTGTACAGTCTTTACTATTAGGAAGTTCCTCCCAATGTTGAGGTGGAATCCTTTTTCTGTAGCTTGTATCTATTGTTCCGTGTTCTACTCACTGAAATAGCAGGAAAAAAAGCTTGCTCCATCCTCAGTGTGACACCCCTTCAAATACTTAAACAGGGCCTGCATATAGCCTCTTAACCATCTCTTTTCCGGGCTAAACATCGCCAGCTCCGTGTTGAAGTTCATTTTGTTAATTTTGGCCCAGCTTTCTAATCTATTAAGGTCATTTTGAATTTTGATTCTGTCCTCTGGGGTATTAGCTACTCCTTTTAATTTGGTGTCATCTGCAAATTTGATACTCATGCCCTCTATTCTTTCATCCAAGTCATTGATAAAGGTGTTGAATAACACTGGGCCCAGGATGAAGAAGAGGAGCCATTTTGGGTTCAGCTGGTCAAACAATTACAAATCCACCTAACAGTTGCATTGTCCAGCCCACATTTTACTAGCTTGTCCTACCTTGACAAGCTTCACTACGAATGGTTCAACAACATGGAGTTCATTCATACTTGCACAAAAATGGATGCTGAAGAGACAATCAAGACAGGCCAAAGCTGGGGGGGGGGGGGGAGGAACAAGGAAGGGAGCCTTAATGTAACAGTACATTAGGTGCTTCATCCATCAAGATTTATCTGATAACAGTTCCAAGAATGTAGGTCTTTTTTGGGTGCCGTTCATCCCACTGAACATTCTTTTGTTCTTTATGCACAAGATCAGTGGGTTCAAGTCAGTTGAAGCCATTGCTAATAACTATCAACCAGTTTTGTCACTAGGGTTAGTGTCACCCATCCAGGAACTCGTGGAAATGGCTTGTGGGTGGCAGCGGCAGGAGCAGTGGAGTGCCCAACTGTTCCTTCCTTCCCGTTTCCTTGACACCCCCCCCCCCACCAGGCCAACCAGCTGGCCAGACCTGGACCTGTCAGGACCTGTTGCTTGGCAGCCTTTTCAAGGGTTGGACAGGTGGGTGGACAGGTGGACAAGGTAGTGGGAGGGAAGGGAAGACCATCAGGCAGCTGAGGCTGAGCTGAGTGGATGGACAGGAAGATGAGGCAGTGGGAGGGAAGCAAGGGTGGAACAATGCTCTGCAATGACATTCTCCTCTGCCACTTCCATGCCCCACTTCCCCCCATTTGGCAGAGGCACCCTGGCTGACAGCAGAGAGAGAGGAAAAATTGGCATGGCTGATGAATTATAATGACACCGGGTGTTCACCCCCTTCTGAGCTGTCACCTTGTGCAGTCCACACCTCCTGCACCCTCAGTGATGCCCATGTAATCAGCAAATAAGTAAATAACTTGGTTTCCATGAGTCTACACTAGGGGAAACAAGAACAGAACAGAATCATAGAATCATGGGAGATTATCACATGGTGGATCTGTACCTGTCCCATCCTTCCTGCACAATCGCAGGAAGGGCATTCAGACAATGTCGTGCTTATATGGACATTATCCTGTCCAGAAAGTGCGAATGGCAGTGATTGCACAAAAGCATTTCAAATGATGTTGCATTGATCCTGTCGTTGTCCCATTGTTTTCTCGTTATTGAAGTGTCATTGCCCGACATTTCACTTTAGTTCACCTTAGTGCAATGTTGCTTCAATGACAGGATAATGACAGGTTCAGTGCTTCATTATGAAAGGCTATTGCATGATCGCTGTCATGGACGGGATAAGGCAGGGGGAGCAATCTCATCCCTGTCCTGTGTATGATAATGTCCATAGAGTTGGAAGAGACCACAAGATCCATCCAATCCAACCCCCTGCCATACAGGAACTCACAATAAGAGGTCTTTAAACAGAGGCTGAATGGCCATCTGTCGAAGATGCTTTAATTGGGAGTTCCTGCATGGCAGGGGGTTGGACTGGGTGGCCCTTGTGGTCTCTTCCAACTCTATGATTCTATGATTCTATTCCTGGCAGATGGATGTCCAGTCTCTAGAATGGAATAGGGACCAGCATTTCTTTGGCTGGAATGCACACTAGTCTTAGGGTCACTTAGGCCAGCATAAGTTACTTTTTGACTGGGCAGTAGTGGTGATCGGGGGCGGGGGGGGCAGCATCTCAGAATTATCCAAGCTTTCCTATTTTCAGTTTCTACATATGGTTGTGAAAGCTGAACAGTGAAGAATGCAGACAGGAAGAAAATTAACTGGTTTGAAATGTGGTGGAGGAGAGCTTCTCTGTCCTATTGCCACTGAACAATGAAAGGAAGCACTTCTGCATCTTTCAGACCTGTTTTGGCAAAATGTGCCCCACACATTCAGCATCTGTCCAATTGTGAAGTTTACAGGGCAATTCCAAGAATCAATCACTGGAATTCAGCATGGGACTTAATTTTTCATAACTGGACTTGTGTATGTGGGAAGTTTCATAACTTCTATATTTACCTAGGATGTGATGTTACAACATACAGTTCTCCACTGCACAATAGTAGCCAGTGGAGCGACTGATGAATATTAGAATAATAGATTTGGAAGTCATCCCAAGAGCCATGCAGTCCAATCTGAGTAGGACTGAATTGTAGCTACAGATTTGTAAAGTTATGAAATGTAGACTGTGCAGTTTATCACACTGGGAAAAAATGGCAGCATAGCAGGATGCTCCCATCAATATCGTGTAATTTGGCAAAGATTATCACACGGCAATTTGCAACATTGCAAATATCCCGCAATCATCCTGTGAATAAAGAGGAATTATAGTGCCGCCTTTTATTCATGGAATTTTCCCATGAATAAAAAGCATTGTTACAATTTTTCTTCATTCATGGGATGATTGCAGGATATGGGAGTTTCCCATGAACAAAAAGCATTGCTATAATTCTTCTTTCTTTCTTTCTTTCTTTCTTTCTTTCTTTTATTTTTCAAACAGTTTTATTAGAATAGTTACATATGTATTTACAAACCAGACACACACAAAAATAGCTCCTATTCAACTGGGTAATCCATTACACTTATCTTCCCATAGTCTAAATACCTTTTCCCCACTTTCCTTCATATTGTTGTAATGTTTTATCATTTCTGGACATCAGAAATGGCTAGTTCATTCAGCTTCAAGCTCCAATCTTCTAAGGTCAGGACAGATTTCTAGAGTTTAGCATAAGACAATTGGGCAAAAGTAATCATATATAACAAAACACTTATTTCTTCCTGAATCAAATTATCAGGTATTACATCTGTTATATTTAACAAAAATAGTTCAGGATCCATAGGAATATTTCCCCCCAATATAGCTATTATATTTCTATGGATCATTTTCCAATTTTTTTTTTTAGTTTTACTACAGTGCCACCAAAGATGGTAGAGGGAACCTCCTTTCTGAATACATTTCCAGCATTTGGTATTGCCGTGTTTAGCAATTTTAGCAAGCCTTGTTGGGATCCTGTACCACCTAAAAAACAGTTTATAGTCATTCTCTTTCAAATTGTTGCACTTAGTAAAACGAAGATCACTTTTCCATGCATTCTTCCAGCTAGTCATAGGTATTACTCTACCTATATTCTGGGACCATCTTACCATATTTGTTCTGTTTCATCTATCATGATAGGATGATGATGATGATGATGATGATGATGATGATGATGATGATGATATAATTCCTCTTTATTCATGTGATGATTGCAGGATATTTGTGACTTTGCACGACATCGTGTGATAATCTTTGTCAAATAGCATGATATAGAATCATAGTATCAGTTGGAAGAGACCACAAGGGCCATCCAGTCCAACCACCTGCCATGCAGGAACTCCCCATCAAAGCATCTCTGACAGATGGCCATCCAGCCTCTGCTTAAAGACCTCCAAAGAAAGTGACTCCACCACACTCCAAGGGAGTGTGTTCCACTGTCGAACAGCCCTTACTGTCAGGAAGTTTTTCCTAATGCTGAGGTGGAATCTCTTTTCCTGCAGTTTGCATCCATTGTTCCATGATATTGCTCCCATCTTTTTCCCCAGAGTGATAAACTCCTGTGTTGTGGAATTTCAGTGTGTACAGAAAATAATGCATCTATTTTAAAATGCAAATACCCCAAATGTGCATAATTTTTTTAAAAAGATAACACAAAATCACACTTTAGCGAATGGGGAAAATCATATAAATTAAGTAAATTGAGCAAATAGTGGGGGAAATGTGTCAACAATTTGGGCAGATTTCAGCATAAGTGAAAATACCACCAAGTCTTTCAAACTGATATAAAAAAAGATGGAAAGCAAAGGATGATAGGATTGTGGGATACTCAATGACAGGCCATGAGATTTTCATCTCCTTCATGCAGACAGGGCACACAGTTTGCACAGGAGGCAAGTGCGGCTCTGATGCCAGCAACTAACTAACTAACTAACTAACTAACTAATAAATAAATATGTTATAGGCAGTCTATTCCCAGTCAGGCCTTGTTGAGAGTAGTGCATTGGGCTTAGTAGTCTGGAGAGTCAGATTGAGGGGTTGGAGCGGATGGCCCTTGTGGTCTCTTCCAACTCTATGATTTTATGAAAAGATAGCAGTAGAGACTGACAGAACAGTCTATGTTCAATGCAAGCTGTTTCTCAAAGTAAGGGGAGGAGAAAATGGCATAGGTGCTAAAACCTGACCAATCTGAAGGGGCTATAGTGGTGTAGTTATACCTAAGGGTCTACAGATTGAAACACACAAATGGATTTTCTCACCCTCCAGTGTGAAGAAGGGTCTAGGTCTGCCCCTGTGTCTCTGTGGCTTTGATACCAGTTTGTACTTTGAATAGTAGCTTGACTCTCTTGCATCCCAGGTTCTCTTGCATCCCTTTAGCATGCTTTCTTCCAATGCATGCAGACTCTGGCAAGAAGCATCTCCCTGCCTCAGCATTAAGTCTACCAATTTATTTATTGAGCATAACAGCCTCTGTATGGGTATGGAACCATTCCTAGTCTCTTTGGCTGGGAAAGACTCCATCCCAATACCCTCCAGAGGGTCATTAATGCATTTTTGTTTGATGGGAAATATTATTTCAGATAATCAGTTATTTGTAATTATTTAGCTCCAAGCTCAGTGAGAGAGTGGTTACCCTAGGAAGAAGAGATCTTGAACTCGGTGTGGAAATGAGGGTGTGTGTTTTATGGTTGCTGCTTGGTTGGGGGGGGGGGGGGGGGATGCACAGCTCAGCCTTGTCCAGCTTCCCTGATGTTCTTGGAGTCCCCAGAGGGATGTTTGCAGAGCGTGGTGCTTGTGCATGTCCAAAGACACTGGTGAATTGCGCCTAATCATTGGCCTCTGTCAGGGGAAGGACGGGAAGCTACAGAGGAGAGACCAGAAAGATCCAGTTAGAGTTGAGGACAGGCTGTTCAGGTAGAGCTTGAAAACCTAATTCCACCCTCTGGCACTAGAATGAAAACATGGCACCATTTAAATTGTGGGGTATTTTCCGAGCAACTCAATGGGCTGATCTAGACTGGCAAAAAGGGGTCTGTTCATGCCTGCATGAAAGTGTAGCCTTTAGATGACCCACACTGAAAGTTTGGCATGAAAGCACTTCTTTTGCATTTTAGTGGGGAAAAGTCAGCTTTAAAAAGGACCTGCTTTTCCCAGCTTCCTTTTAAAAAGGGTGTAACAATGCAGCTACATCTAAATGCTGCAGTGCAACTGTGCAGTTTTTTAAAGCTCCCAAACCCTAGCTCCAGCCCTAATCCAAACCCTAGACATACGCAGTAGGGACTCTGGGATGCTGTAACTGTTATGCAACTGTGCATAAAATGTCAATTCATAAAATAAAGAAGTTTATTCATAACTTAAATTGTAACAGATTTAATACCTTTTTAAGGGGGGAGGGATGCAGTTTGTTTTATTGATTTAGTAGTATTTTAATGTGTAAGCCACCTCAATTGATCTCAAAAGGGTGGGGTGGTAAGAATAAGAATAAGAATAACTGCTCACTTAAAAAAGGGAAGCAAAACCACAATGGTAATTTGATAGATCTTCATAACTGCACAGTTCATGTGTGATGTACCTGCGCAACTGCGCAGTTCGCAGCTGGCAATACAATTGCCTGTATGTTGTAGCGGTGCAACTGTGCAGTTCGCAGCCGGCAACAAAAAAATAAAATAAAAATTAAAGGTTCAGTGCAGCCAAAAGTACAGGTTGCTTACCTGTAACTGTGTTTCTTCGAGTGGTCATCTGTGCCCTCACACAATAGGGTTTGCGCCTGCGCAGAAACTCCATTCGGAACGCTGAAAAGCTGAGCAGATTGGCGGGAGCTGCGCCCCTCCCACTCCCTGAGCATACCCAATCCCGCCAATCTAGCTCCACCTTCAGTTCAAGTCCGCTGCAACTGCAAGGGCCTGACCGAGGGGAGGTAGGGCGGGATTTGTGTGAGGGTACAGATGACCACTCGAAGAAACACAGTTACAGGTAAGCAACCTGTACTACTTCTTCGTGGTCTCTGTGCCTCACACAATAGGGTGACTAAAAAGCTTACCTGTGGAGGTGGGAAGGTCACTGCAGAATAGAAGACAGAACAGCACGACCAAAACTGGCATCTCTCCGGGACCTGGAATCCAGCCGGTAATGCCGAACAAACGTGGATGGCTGTGACCACGTAGCCGCCTTGCACACCTCTGGCAGGAGAACACCTCTGAGGAAGGCAGCAGATGAAGCAATGGCCCTGGTTGAGTGGGCACGGACACCAATCAGTAAAGGGTGTTTAGCCAGTTCATAGGCCAAGGCAATGGTTTGAGCAATCCACTTGGAGAACCGTTGAGAGGAAACAGGGTTGCCTTTCTTAGCACCACCATAACAAATGAACAACTTATTGGACAACCTGAACTCTGCAGAACGTTGAACATAAAACGCCAAAGCACGGCGAACATCCAGGGTGTGCATAGTCTTTTCCAGAGGCGAGGAAGGGTCTGGATAAAAGTTCGGAAGCACAATTTCCTGGGAAAGGTGAAATGAAGACACCACTTTAGGGAGGAAAGAAATGTCCGGTCTGAGGACCACTTTGTCCCTATGAAATGTCAGATAAGGCTCGTCCAAGCGCAGGGCCGTCAGCTCAGAGGCTGAAGTTATGGCCACAAGGAATGATACTTTAAGCGTCAACAGTCTCAGAGAGGCAGATCGCAGAGGTTCAAATGGAGGCCTCGTGAGTTGAGTAAGCACCAAGGACAGAGACCACGCTGGAGCCAACGGAGGCAACGGCGGATAAAGGTGGTGCAGACCCTTGAAGAACTTCTTCAACGTAGGTGAAGAAAAAAGACGAGATGATTGTGAGCCGGGTGGTTGATTGGCAACTATAGCTGACAAATACACCTTGAGGGAAGAGAACGCGAGGTCCTGATCCCTTAGATACAACAGAAAATGTAGGACAGTGTGAAGGCTCACAGGCGATGAGGGCTCAGACCTTGCCTCAGCAAAGGTACAGAACCGTTTCCATTTGCAGTCATAAGACCTCTTAGTAGAGTCTTTCCTGGACGCTGACAGGACTCTCAAAAGTTCAGGAGACATCAGGGTCTGATCCTCCAAGCCGTCATTCTCAAATTGACTAGATCTGGATGCAGAACCGCTCCTTTGGAGTGGGACAGAAGGTCCGGCCACCTCGGAAGATGAAAGTACCGGCCCTTGGCAAGATGAAGTAAAGGTGTGAACCACGGTTGCCTGGGCCAGAACGGGGTCAATAGTATGGCGTTGGACCCGTCCCTGGCCATTTTGGCTACTGTCCTGGATATTAACGGAAATGGAGGGAACGCATAAAGGAGACCTTGATCCCAGTTGCAGAGGAATGCATCCCCTAGAGATCCTTGACTTCTGCCCGATCTGGAGTAAAACATCCGACATTGGGCGTTCTCCGAAGTGGCGAATAGGTCCACTGATGGGGTCCCCCATTTGGACGTTAGAAGTCGAAAAGCCTCGGCTGACAGAGTCCACTCGTGTTGTAATACCTTGTCCCTGCTTAGGGAGTCCGCTAGGACATCGTCCTTGCCCGCAAGGTGGATGGCCACTGGGTGGATGGAGCGCTGGTGACACCACATCCAGAGCTGTTGAGACAAGTGAAGGAGGACCGGAGAGTGAGTTCCTCCTTGCTTGTTGATATACCACACCGTAGTGGTATTGTCTGAGACCACTTGGACCACACGATGACAAAGATGCTGTTCAAAGGCCCGAAAGGCCTTGATGACCGCTAACAGCTCTAAGGCATTGATGTGCAAATCCGCCTCCTCTGCGGACCACTGTCCTTGCACGCACCAGCCTTCCAGGTGTGCACCCCACCCCAACATGGATGCGTCCGTAGTGACCATCTTGGAGGGTTCCGGCTGTTGAAAAGGCATCCCTTTGAGAATGTTGGATGGGCGCAGCCACCACTCCAAAGAGCTCCTGACCTGAGGAGGCAGAACCAGTCTCTTTGACAGAGAGTCCCTTAGATGGTTGAATGACGTCAAAAACCAGGCTTGCAGAGGCCTGAGCCTGAGACGCGCCAGATAGGTCACCGCTGTGGTGGAGGCCAGGTGCCCCAATAGCCTTTGGATGTCCTTCGCAGTAGAAAGAGAACTGTTGAGGACATTGTGTAGTTGTTCCCACAGGGCTTCCGCCCGATGGGTGGGTAAGTAAGCTCTGCCCATGATAGAGTCCAGAGATGTCCCGATATAGTCTATTACCCTCACGGGCTGCAGAACGGATTTCGGGACGTTGACCATGAGACCTAAATTGTCCAATAGGTCCAGGATGTACAGGACGTCCTGCTGGAGTTGTGATCTGGAGGACGACACCAGAAGCCAGTCGTCGAGGTAAGGGAAGATCTTTATTCCCCGCAGACGAAGGTAGGAGATGACCACTGCCATACATTTCGTGAAGATGCGAGGAGCGGTAGAGAGGCCGAAGGGAAGGATGGTATATTGATAGAGATCTCCATCTACCGCGAAACGGAGATACTTCCAGTGTTGCGGCCTGATACTGATGTGGAAGTAAGCATCTTTCAGGTCTATAGATGCAAACCAGTCTCCTTCGCGTAAAAATGGCAGAATGGATTGAAGGGTCACCATCTTGAACTTCTTGGGTGCGATGAAGGAGTTGACCCCTCTCAAGTCCAAGATAGGGCGGAGACCTCCTCCTCTCTTGGGAACTGTGAAGTACCTGGAGTAGAAGCCTTGATGTTTGTAACAATGTGGAACACGTTGGATGGCTCCTTTGTCGAGAAGGGAGGAAATCTCCTCCAGAAGAGGAGGAGAGGAGGGAGTGGAACAGAAAACGCCATTTGGTGGAATATTTGAGAACTCTATGGCGTATCCCAGGCGGATGATGGTAAGCACCCAGGAGTCCGTGGTGATCTTGCACCAGTTCTCGTAATAACGGCGAAGTCTGGGGACGGGGGAAAGGTTGACTGGCAAAGAAAAGTGTGGTGTCGCCTCCAGGGGCCTGTCAAAAGTGAGATTTGGAGGACGGCTTCCTGGAGGGCTGCTGTTGTTGCTGGCGTTGCTGGCCTTGCCTCTGCTGCTGTTGCTGTTGCTGCTGTTGAGGCTGTCTGAAAGGTCTCCTCGAGTAGGACTGAGACCTGTAGGTGGAGGACGGGGCAGACCGTGAGCGGGTGAAACCCGGTTCGTAGGGCCTCTGGTGCCAAGAGCGGAAGGAAGGAGGCTTACTGGGTGTCGGTCCAAGCCTTTTCCCATTGAGACAGGCTTTAGCCATGGTGTCCAATGACTCATCCGTCTTGGCAGCAAATAAACCTTCGCCGTCAAAGGGAAGATCTTCAATTTTAGACTTCGCTTCTTCAGATAGAGAACTCGACCTCAGCCAGGCGAAGTGTCGAAGGGCCACAGCTCCCGCCATAATTTTTGCAGAGCAGTCTACCACATGTCTAGCCGAGTGCACCTCCTGGGCAATGAGGGAGAGGGCCTCGGCGTAAAATTCATGAGCCGCTTCCTGTTGGACTTGGGGAAGCGAAGGGAAGAAAGCCGCCATACGATCCCAGAGAAACCTCTGATATCCTGCCATGCAACCTTGCATGTTCGCCACCTTTGCGGCCAAAGCTGCCGACGAATAAAACCGGCGACCAAAGATGTCCATCCTTCTACCATCTTTATCCACCGGGGCGGAGTGAGACTTCCCCACCGATTTGCAGGTGGATTCCACTACCAACGAGTTGGGAGCGGGATGAGTAAATAAGAAGGGAGCTGTGTCGGACTGGCCTCTATACAGGGAGTCCAGCTTTTTCGATGCCGGAGGAGTCGACGCCGGCTTGGTCCAAGAAGCCACCATGATGTCGGAGAAGGAAGGCAGAAACGGAATAACTGCCGGCTGAGCTGGGCGAACCACCAGGCCATCTATAGGTTCCCTGGGAGGTTTGGAGGATTGGGCCGTCTGAAGGCCTACTGCTTTCGCCATCCTGTCGACTATTCCAGTAAAGAGATGGAGGTCTTCGACAGGGGACCCAGGGGTTTGGTCCTCAACATCCTCGTTAGGAGAGGAAATCACCGGCTGTGGAGACTCTGGGAGGACATCCATTTCTCCATTGGACTCCTCAGTGAATTGGGAAGCTGCCAGTCGAGGCTCCTCATACAACTGAGTCGGGGCTGTACGGAAAGTTGACGTCGAAGCGTCGGCAGAGATTAACAGCGGAGAACGTGTCGATGTCGAGGTCGAAACTGTCATCGACGTCGCAGTAGACATAATAGCCTTGGCCTCAGGTGGTCGTGACACCGTAGCGGTAGTGACCGTAGGCGGTGAAGGAGCTCTGTACTCCGTTCGGGTACGAGCTAGAGATCGGGATCGAGATCGTCTAGAGAGGTCCTCGGCGTGGAGTTCTCTGACGTTGTAGCGATCCCTATAGGAGGGAGAGTACGACCGGTACGATGGATGACGCTCCCTCCAATACGACTCCGCCCAGTGTCGAGCCAGAAAGGAGGCCGAGGAATGGGGCGAGTCAAAGTATTGCTCCTCAAATGGTTCCGGAGACCGTCGAGGTGGAGGAGACGGGAACCGCAGCCTGTAAATGCGCCCCGATGAAGCCAGAATTTGCTTCGGAGGCACGGAGGTTGGGGCCAAAATAGGCGATATCGTGGAGGCCATGGCCGACACCATCCCCGAAGGGACGAAGGCTTGAGTCGATGCAGGCTAAGATATCGGTTCCAGGGTCTCCGGCACCGAGTCTAGTACAGTGACCGGGGCTGGGACCGGGAGGTCAGTTGCCGAGGACTGTCTCAGAAAGGACATTGCTAGGTCGGCTTGGGCCACTGCCGAGGCAACGGAAGCTGGGACCTCCTTGGACTTATGTTTCTTTGCCTTGGGCTTCTCGGTCTCGAGAGAAGAGGAGCGTTTCCTATGCTCCTTAAGATGCCCTTCGGGGCGTGACATGGCGACAGGTGTCGGGGTAAAAACAGATTCCGTCGGTGTCGAAGTCGGTGTCGAGGTAGGCCTCTTGATCTTTGGAATTCTAGGGAACTTAGAGATCGGAAGGCATCCCAAGGGGTCAGACGAGGAGTCTGAGGGTTGAGAGACGGAGAGGGCCTTCTCCCAAAGTTGCGCTTTGAGTCTATCAGCTCTCTGGCGGAGGGTGGCGGGATTAAAAGCCTTGCAATGCTTGCATTTTTCTGGAATGTGGGTACTGCCTAGGCAGAAAATACACTTAGAGTGTCCATCCACAACCAGAATTTTACCGCCACACTCAGAGGCCGGGGAGTCGCGAGGGGGGTCCGTCCAGACCAAGTCCTCGAAGCTCCGAGCCAAAAAACGAGCAGCTCAAGGAGAAAAACGGAGGAAAAAAGGGAAAATGAAAAATTTAAAAGGTAAAAAATAACAAGAATAACAAGTAGAGGTTTTGAGAATCTACTCAGCTTTCGTCGCGTTGGAAGAGCGCTCCGAAGGAGATGTGACTCTCGCAGCGGACGAAAGAGAACTGAAGGTGGAGCTAGATTGGTGGGATTGAGCATGCTCAGGGAGTGGGAGGGGTGGGGCTCCCGCCAATCTGCTCAGCTTTTCAGCGTTCCGAATGGAGTTTCTGGGCAGGCGCAAACCCTATTGTGTGAGGGCACAGAGACCACGAAGAAGAAGCCCCGTTCATTGCCACCCGTGCAGCTGCTCCGCCTCTGTTTCTAGCATCCTGACAGCTTCCAATGTAGTTGCTGAGCAACAGAAAAGACTTCAGATAAGTTGTCTTCACACCTCCTCAGTGTAGCTGCCCTATGCCTTTTTATTACAGACCTAGGGCTTGCAGTGTAGCTGCTAAGCATTAAGGAAAAAGCAACTTCATGTCTCCCTTTCCTGCCAATCTAGAAAGCCCCTTTATTTCTCCATTCTGAAAAGTAACTACTGTGTATGCTCATGCATAAGTCTTGAAATTTAGGTAAAGAAATTACCCCCAAAAACCTGAGTCTATTTATCCATGGGTCAATTTAGGTACTGTACTTTAATTCTCATTTTTAAAAAAGGGAAAGGCAAGAGTGTAATTTGTCCTGGAAGCACTGATCTCCCTCTATTCTCTCACCCATCCAGCCTTTAAAGTAGGCACAGTTATGTCTGCTGGAATTTTGCAAGTTCTTTGGCATTGTTTTACTTTCCCTCATCATTTAGATCCTTTTGTTACACAGCCCTAAGTTTTATCCTCGAGTTATCCACAGGTTTATATAAAAATGCATACTTTTGGCCCCAAAATATGCCCTTGACTTATACATGGAATGGACATATACTGGACTATATACAGTAAAATAAGTGACTACAGTAACTAAAACAAGCAACCAAATTACTTAATATTCCCCACACAACACCCAAACATCCAAATGTTTTCCTTCTACAGCACAAGGCACAACACATGTCAACACTTGAGCCTTGCAATATCCTTCCTCTGTCATTTGGTGAACTCAAAAACTAACTAAAAGGTTGCATCACCAAAAGAGTGCCGTTATCCCCCACTACATTCCCATGCACTTGAAGAGACATTTGTGCACATGTGTGGCACAAAATATCTTTTATGTATTCAAGGAGGTACTTACACATGGTGTCCGTTTTGCCAACATTTCTCTGGAGTGCTCCCTGGGGTGTCATGCCCCCCCTGGAATGATCATCTGCTGTTTCCTGGATGGATAATAATAATAATAATAATAATAATAATAATAATTTTTATTTCTAGCCCACCCCTCTGAACAGCAATCGGGGCGGGGTACAACAAGATTAAAACATCAACAATTAAAATAGAACAATCCCATCCCCAACTCCCACCCCTTAAAATAAAATTAAATCAGCAATGAGTTAAAACATAATACAGAATACAAAACAATATCAAATATCAATATCAAAAACTAAAAATTCTTGAGCTGTATGGGTGGGCTGAAATCATGGAGGAAGAAGGCTGGAAGGAGTCTAAATCTTTAAGGCTTTTAAAAAGCCATCGATGGATGAAATGAGACACATCTCATCCGACAATAGCTTGGGGGGCAATAGCTGAAAAGGACCTCTGTGAGGATTCTGTCAGCCTGGTCTTCATAGGTTATAGCAGGTTCCTCCCAGAGGACCAAAGTGTGCGGGGGGATTCATACGGGAAGAGGCAGTCCCTAAGATAGGATGGACCCAAGCCATGTAGGGCTTTAAAGGTTAAAACCTACACCTTATACTGTGCCCGGAAACTAATCGGCAACCAGAGGAGAGACTTAAGCACAGGTGTTATGTGCTCTCTCCTAGGTGACATGTGGCTGCCATGTTTTGAACCAGTTGTAGTTTCTGGGTTAAGCACAAGGGTAGCCCCATGTAGAGCGCATTACAGTAATCCAGATGTGAGGTCACCAGCGCCAGAATGTACCACAGTTTCCAGATCCCTTACATCCAGGAAAAGATGCAGCTGGCGTATCAGCTGAAGCTGATAACAGGCACTCCTGACCGTCGCATTCACCTGACTAGTCATGTGAAGTGACGAGTCAAGAAGTACCCCAGACTGTGAACAGAGTCCTTCGAGGAGAGTGTGACTCCATCATGGACTGAAAATTGTATTCCCAAACTGGGTTTTGGGCCTGTAACTGTAAGTACCTCCGTTTTGTCTGGATTGAGCTTCAATTTGTTTTCCCTCATCCAATCCATTACCTCCACAAGACAGTCATTGAGAGGAGAGATGCCATCTGAGGTCTGAGCAGACGATCTGGTCATGGAGAAGTATATCTGAGTGTCATCAGTGTACTGGTGACACTGAGCTCCATGCCTCTGAATGATCTCGCCCAGCGGCTTCATATAAATAAATATTGAATAGCATCAGGGATAAGATGGCGCCCTGAGGGACACCACAATTAAGCCCGATTTTAGAAGAGCAACTGTCCCTGAGCCTCACCCTTTGGGATCTGCCGGAGAGAACCACTGAAGTGCGGTGCCGCCAATCCCCAGCTCTGTCAGCCGAACCAAAGGGGTGGAATGGTCTATGGTGTCAAAAGCCGCTGATAGATCCAAGAGCACAAGCAGGGTCACACTACCCCTGTTGTTGCTCAGGTGGAGGTTGTCTGTGAGAGCAACCATGGCAGTCTCAACTCCATATCCTGTCCTGAAACCGGTTTGAAATGGATTGAGATAATTGGTTTTATCCAAGACAGCTTGGAGTTGGGAGGCGACAGCTCTCAATCACCTTGCTAAGAAAAGGCAGCAAGGAAACTGGTCTGTAGTTGTTCCTGTCCAGGGGGTCGAGGGAAGGTTTCTTCAGGAGAGGCTTCACAGCAGCCTCCTCCAGACAGGATGGAATAATGCCTTCCCTAAGGGACACATTGATCACATCCCAAAGGAATGTTCTCAATGTGTCCCCTTCCTGAATGACCAGCCAAGAGGGACATGGATCGAGGGAGCAGGTCGTCTTCCTTGTACTACCAAGAAACTTGTCCATGTCATCGGTACTCACCGATTGAAACTCATCCAGTAAACTAACAGCAACAGAGTTGTTGGACACTTCATTTACGGACACTGGTCAAGTATCGGCGTCCAAGTCAGCTCTTATCTGAGAGATTTTATCTGCAAAGTGGATGTTAAATGCCTTGCAGCAGGCTGCCATAGGATCCAGTAGGGGGTTTGCCGCAAGGGGAACCTGCGTCAGCTCCCCCACCACCTTGAACAGCTCTGCTGGGCGGGTCTCTGCAGACACAATGCATGCAGGGCAGAAGGATCTCCGTGCTGCACGCAAAGCCTCCCGATAGGCGCTAAGATGCTGCCTATGGGGAGTTCTTTCGGATGAGAGGCAAGTTTTCCGCTATTTGTGCTCTAGTCATTGTCCAACTCGCTTCATCTCCCTGAGCTCTTCTGTAAACCAGAGTTTCCGATTGGAAGTGGGTTGGAAAAGACACTCGGGAGCAATTGTGTTGATAACCTCGTGCTCTCCCTTCAGTCCATCTGCCTTGGTCCTAGCCCCAGAGGGAGAGAAGAACCACTGGACCTCATCCCCTTCCCACTACCTTCCCCTTTTCCTTTTGTGTTGTCTCTTTTAGACTGTAAGCCTGAGGGCAGGGATCCATCTAATTATAAGATTGTATGTACAGCAATGTGTAAATTTACAGTGCTATAAAAATTAAAATTAAAAATAATAATAATAACCAAGGCTTCAACAGAGTTGCTGGCGTTCCCAACCAACAGAACCTCTAGAGTTTTCTGTAAACCAATTGGTTCCATAAGCCTTCGAGGGCGGACCATTTTAGTGGGTCCACCACCCCCAGGGGGACAGAAAGTTGCCTTTATTTCCAACTTGATCAGGAAATGATCCATCCATGACAGTGTGGAGGTTTTGGTTACCTCCACCTATGGATCCTCCTGTTCCATACTAAAAACCCCATCGAGTGTATGACCTGCACAATGAGTGGACCCGTTGACCAATTGGGAAGGGTTCATGCCTGTCATGGAATCCATGAAACCCCAAGTCGCTCCAGATAACTCAAACAAGCTGGTTTAGAGAGGAATGTTGAAGTCACCCAAGATCAGAAGTCTGAGTGACTCCAACAAGCTGAGTCAACTCGGTTAGGGAGTCTGCTAGACAACGGGGTGGCCGGTATACTAGCAGAATCTCCAAAGTGTCCCTTGTCTTCAAGCTTAGCTACGTGCACTCAACATGGGCTGTTTTCCGGACAGGTTTCCTGATAAAGGTCAGATTGTTCTTATGGACCATGGCCACACCGCCCCCTTACCTACTTTCCCTTATGTGATGATCTCTGGGGGTTTAGCAGCCCAGCAGCACCCTGCTCTGGCCCTTTGCCCCCAAGGGATCCCCTTTTTTGAGATTTCCCTATAGCCTCTGGGTCCCTGTTCCTACTCCCTGCTGAGTGGAATGGGCCCCCTTGAGGTCCTATACACACTGCCACCACCTAGTGAATTATCAGTTCCCCTGCTTTAGCACACACTAGGACTTGCTAAAGGGATTATAGTTCTCTTTCCACTTCCCCACTTGCTACCAGCAAGCAACCACTGAGCTAAGGCATGTGTTGTAGGAATAGAGAGCAACCAGATGCGTTTAAAGAAAATGGATTATTCTACCTACATGGAATAAAGCAATAGAGGTATCATTCATGCAAGGCTTCCTTGCCTTATAGGTACAGGAGCATAGTTACACAGATGTTCATTTCAAGCAAGCCACAGAAAACATAATAAAAGGCCTAACCGCACTAACTACAGCAACTCTAAATTACTCACACAGAGATGGGAATTGCAGTTCTTGAGGAATCTGGATGTGGGAGCTGAGCCCTTGGCTAGCTCAAACCACATACCTGCCTACCCCACTGGCAGAGGTTCAACAGCCTGACTTTCCAAACAAAGAAGAAGACAAAAGTGGCCACATGGGCATGGCCTCTCAGTGGAGGCAGGCCCCTTGGCCTGTGGCCCGCCAGCCAGCCAAAGAAGAGAGAGAGCGAGAGAGAGAGAGCGTGCATGGCCTTCAGAGGTTTTTAAAGACCTTCCATGGAAAGCTCTTGAAACTTCCGGTCCTTCTCACTGATTGGCTAATTGGGCTTTAGGTCATCTGTGATGTAACTACTCATTAGCATGTGATGCAACCTCTCATTAGCATGTACCACCCCCTAGATTAACCCTTTGTGGTCTGAGAAAGCCCCCAAGTGACTGGTGGGTCCCAGTCACAACACCTTATCTGCTCACTGACCGTGTAACCGGCTGGGAGAGCCTGTGCCCACATGGCAGCACTGGCATCTCCCAGCCATGTAAAGCATGCCAGGACCAGAGCAAAGGGAGGGAGTTAGGTGGGTTGAAAAAGATGGAGGATTCCTCATCCACAGTGGATTGTACCTCTCTTCCCCTTATCACACACATACAATCCCATTTGATTTTGGAAATTTAGCAGCAGAGGCACCAGTCCCAAAGGCCTCCACCTCATTTCCATACCCAATGGCTATGTCTTTGTTGTTAAAACTGGACTTGCTATTTCATTTCCACACACAAAGGATTTTGAACTTGAATTGACATTCTCACATATCAATAGCATATATGTGTCTGTCCCAGCTTTCTACCACTAAATGCATGTGAGGTAGTAGACTGAAGTCTACAAAAGCTCATGCTGCCGACTTTCTTTCAGTTAATCTTAAAGATGCTACAAGATCTTTCTACATACTGACTCTACAGACTAACATAGCTATATCTTTGAATTCTCCCAAAGGTCTTCAGGTAGGGCTGGGTAAGGAATTCCTGCTTCAAACCCTGGTGACACCCTGCTGTTGACAATACTTGGAGAGGTGGACCAACTGGTTGACTAGGTAAACTATTGTATTTTCACTACCATCCTGTTTTGAACTCACCTGATCTTGTCAGATATGTAAGATAAGCTCAGTTGGGTTGGGTTAATACTTGGATGAGAGACCACCAGGAGGGAATCTCAGGAGTCTCCACACTAGGGGTGTAGCTACTAGGGGGCAGAGGTGGAAAATGAAGGTGCTGGACCTCCCTAATACTGGTTAAAATTTTGTCCTCCTAAATGAAATTTCCTTTGATTACACAAATTTCTATCCCACTCCTGCCAGCTAGTGAGGCTGTGACAAGGATGTATGCCAGAAGTCCTGCTTCTGATGATTGCAGCACCTGAATGAAACCAATGTCATGGATCTCATGCTAGGCAAAAGGCAGGAAAATGAATGAATGAATGAATGAATGAATGTGCAAAGGGATCTTGTAGCACCAGTGAGACTAACTGAACAAAGCAAGTTGGTAGCATGAGCTTTCTTAGACTTAAGCCGACTTCCTCAGATGCAGGTTTGGAGTGAAGAAAACTACTTGCCATCTCATTTGCATACATACATGGTTTTGAATTTGAATTGACATTCTTACACCCAGGCTAGTACAGGTCTGTCTCTGGGTTTTCATTCCAAACATGCATCTGAAGAAATAGGCTCAAATCTATGAATTTAACATAATCCGCCCCGCACACTTAGATCTACCGGGCAACAGTTACTTAGAGTTCCAGTGGCTAAATTATCAACTACCACGAAGAGGGCATTTTCCATCTCGGCCCCCAGCCTCTGGAACTCGTTGCCCATTGAGCTCCGTTTGGCTGCCTCCCTCACCTTGTTTAAAAAGGGGTTAAAAACATATTTATTTGGACAAGCATACCCCTGATATCCTCTCCCTTACTGTGATCTCCCCCCCCCCCCCGCATTGCGAGCTGCCCTGGCATATTTCCTATGCATCGGCACATTGCCACTGTATTGTTATTTTGATATTAACACTGTTTTGTCTATTGTTGGAATGTTTTTAACCATGTATATGTTGTGCACCGCCCTGATCGTCGGAAGGGTGGTATATAAATAAAGTATGATGATGATGATGATGAAAGCTCATGCTACCAACTTCTTTCTTTCATTTAGTCTCAAAAATGGTACAATATTGCTTTATATACTGATTTTCCAGACTAACACAGCTATAGCTTTGAATAAATAAATGTTCTCCATCTGGAGCGCCACAGCAGAGGTGGCCCTGCTCCCATGTTCTCCCACAGTGCCTTGGCTCTACTGGAGGGAGACAGAAGAGCAGACACAATTTTTGGGCAGACACGCGGAAAGAGAAAAACCCTTTTTTATAACTTCTTGTGCAATGGAATTCAGGGAGAGAGCTTCTGGTGCTCTGTACAAAAATCCTAACCCAGAATCTGGTCATCTACACATCATTCAGCACTGGTTCTTCCATGAATATGTACATGCTGTGGGTGAGGGATGGTGTTCTCATTCTGGCCAGGTTCCACTTTGGAGAAGGGTGACTCCATGGTAGAATAAATAACTATCATTCAAGGAGGAACCTGGAGATATGGTGGAAGGTTGCACAGAGTGATTCCCAGTTTATCAGGCTTTTGGGTTTGGATGACCTGCAGCCAAACAAAGGAGAACCCAAAGTCCCTATTGCTTAGCATCATCATTTCTTATGCAAAGGGATCTTGTAGCATCATAGAATCCCATAGTTGGAAACACCTCAGGGTGCCATCTAGTCCAACCCCCCATCTGCCATGCAGGAAGACACAATCAAAGCACCCTCACCAGCCTCTGTTTAAAAGTCTCCAAAAAAAAAAAAAAAAAGGAGTCTACACCACCCTCTGAGGCAGCAGCATCTTCCATCGTTGAACAGCTCTTACTGTCAGGAAGTTCTTCCTACTGTTTAGGTAGAATCTCTTTTTTTAGGTAGAATCTACTCCAGGTTGCATTCTCTGGAGTAGCAGAAAATAAGCTTGTTCCATCAACAATATGACATCCCTTCAAATATTTAAACAGGGCTATCATATCACCTCTTAACCCTCTCTTCTCCAGGCTAGACATACTCATTTCCCTAAGAATTTGAGATTAACACAAGATCCTTTTGCGCACGAATTCCAAGATCCCTTTGCATACTGAGACTAACACAAGATCTCTTTACATATTGATTCTCCTTGCTATGTTTTTCTCTATCACCCTACAAGGTTGGAAGGGGCTACCAAAACTCATTTTTCCTCAGTGAATTTTTGGACTAAGCAGGGATTTTTCGTGGAGGTCTTCTGAAACTCTAGACCCATGGTCCCTGTCCCATAGCCTAATAAACTACAATCCCAAACACTAAGTCTCACCCTCTCCCTGAACATCTCTAACTTGCCCTCCCCCTGTGCTTTCGTTCCCCACTTTTGCAAAACAAGGGTTATGCAGCCTCACACTCCGTCGATGAACTCTCTCAGGCGGCTTGATCCTTGGAAACTCAGGGGCTGTGATATCCTAAAGGAAGAAAGGAAAGAAAAAGAGAGAGAGAGAGAGACTTTATTTTTTGAAAGCACTTAATATATCCCTGTTTAAATGCATCAAAATGGGCTGGACTACATGCCCTCCTTGACCCTTTGGACTCTATGTTCCTTCTCATCCAAGGCAGCCTATCCCCTTGTCCCCCATCCTATATTGTGCATTTCACTTTTACTGCTGAAGTGTAATATCTTGCATTTCTCTCTGTTGAAATTCATTTTGTTAGATTCCTCCTATGTTCTTAAGTTCACAGTCAAAACAATACTTTTTTTTTTAATATTGTAAGCTGCTCCGAGTCCCAATTTTCTCCTATCGTGTCATGTCTTTTTAGACTGTAAGCCCGAGGACAGGGAAATGTCTAATTAACTAATGAATCTCTGTAAAGTTCCATGTAAAATTATGGTGCTATATAAATAAACATTAATAATAAATAATTTTATAAAT
This sequence comes from Urosaurus nigricauda, assembly GCA_034509955.1. Taxonomy (NCBI): domain Eukaryota; kingdom Metazoa; phylum Chordata; class Lepidosauria; order Squamata; family Phrynosomatidae; genus Urosaurus; species Urosaurus nigricauda. The sequence goes on from JAOEGL010000002.1 coordinate 4,945,928, forward strand.
AATAAATGTTGACTTATCATTCAACAAATGATTGGATGGGTCTACTCTAGTTGGGACTCATCAAAGGGATGCAGACGATATCTCATGCAAAGGATGGAACGAAGCCAGGACATTATCTCCTGATGCAAGTAAAGATTTCCAAAGCATTCAGTGATCCAAGCATAGATGTCTAAACCATGTTTGTCTTTCTGGGTGTCCCAGTATGTTCATTCCTCTGCTTCTGTTTTAAGGCAAGGGGACGTGGGTATGTGTGTGTGTGTGCTGTGCTGTGCTGTACAACTCTGCATGCCTGCCAAGTCTTTATGGAGGCAGGCTGCGTTTCCTGCCTGCAAAAAGATAATTGCTGTTCATGACTAATTTACCCCCAACAGCATTACATGAATCCCAATTAAAGGAAAGCACAGTGCAGCCAAAAGCAAAGGCACTCAGCAAGGAAGTGTGTAGCCATACAACATATACAACATAAGAATTTGTCTCCCAATAGGACCCTGCTTGGTCTTAAGATTCTTAAGGGACGCCTTTCTCTTCTCGATCCATCATCATCAAAGGCACTTTCGGTGAGGATATGGGAAAGAACCTTCTGAGTGGTTGCTCCCAACCTGTGGTACTCCCTGTCACTGGAGACTAAGCTTTCTGCTCTTTTTTCTATTGGTTCTCTCTCCCATGCCTTTAAGTACTGTCTCTTGCAGAAGGTCTTTTAGTTTGAGCATGTTGTATTTGTGCTTTTTCCCATCTTCATTATTTTATATATATAAAATCACATCGGGAAGCATGGAGACTCACTATCCACAATGCTGCAGCCTCATTTGAGAATTCACGCTGAACGAGTCTTGAAGAGAAACGACAACGTAGAAAGAACCACAACTTGGAAACATCACCCAAGTACACTTTCTGCTGTGCTTGCTGTAACCAGACTTGTTTATCTCGGATCGGCCTTTTTAGTCATCAACGCGCTAGTAGTATGCGTAGGATGAGTCCTTCCTGAATTTTCGTTAGCGAAGAAAAGCCCAGCCATATATATATATAGATATATATACTTTTTAAAAAAAACTTTAAATTAATGTTTTTAATGTGATTGCTTGTTTGCTTTTTTAAAAAATTAAAAAAACCCATTTGTATTATCCATAATTCTACCTTTATTTAATACACATTTGTGAGCTGTCTTAGGTCCTATAATGGGAATGTAACAAAGGATGTAAAGCATGAAGCAAAGGAAAATAATGCCAAAGAATACTCTGTTTTTCCATCAAGGCATTGAAAAAGGCCAGAAATGGTGCCATAGTGGGGAGAGTCATGGGGTCACTGCTTCTTTTAGATTCTCCCAAGATGGACTAAGCTCTTTCCTTTCACCCCTCTATACTCAGAGAAGAGGATGGTTTCTATTTTGGTAAAAGTCGTTCACCGATGAATAAATTAACTCAGTTTTTTGTATTAATGTTTTGACTAAAATTTCTAGATTTATACATGAGTATATGCAGTATAATGCATCGAATCTTTCAGGAATGCAGTAGTTTCATGTTCCTGCATGGCAGACGATTAGACTTTGATGGCCCTTGTGGTCCTGTCTAACTCTGTGACACTATGAATACAGTTGGTGTTTTATGTACATGTGGGCTTTGTTGTGTGTGCCGTTGTATTTTTTTAGCCCCTGCACAACATCTGTGTTTAATTCACAGTTGCATAAGCAGACTTCTACAAGGGCATTTTACACATGCATTTGTGCCTTCTTTGGTGGTGCACACTTCTCCATCAATGGCTTCACTGTACCAGTTGATTCCTTGGGACTGCACAAACCGCTCCTGTGCATTCTTCCCTATTGTATAAGGGGACAATAAACAGCACAGCTCGGGATTCAGCAGAAGGCTGTGGGGTTGCACAACCATCAGCTGAATTTGTTGTTAACTGCCTGCAAGGTGGCCCCAACTCATGGTGACCCTGTGGATGACACATCTCCAAGCTCCCATTTCCTCCACTGCTTTGCTTAATTCTTGTAGATTCATTCCCATAGCCTCCTTTTTTTGAGACTACCCATCTGCTGTGTGGCCTTCCTCTCTTTTTGCTTCCCTCCACTTTTCCTAGCATGATTGTCTTTTCCAATTAGTTGTACCTTCTCACAGTGTGGCCAAAATACGATAGTTGTGTCATCTTGGCTTCCAGGGAGATTTCTGTTTAAGGACCTATTTGTTTGTCTTTTTGGTCATCTACATGGCATTCTGAATAAGTCTACTTCTCTAGTACACATTTCAAAGGAGTTGGTTTTCTTCTTATCTGCTTTTTTTCACTGGCCAGCTCTCACATCCGCACATGGTGTTATGCCCACGTTTTTGTAGGGCAGTTCTTTGTTTCCTGAGAATGTGTAAATGTAAATTCCCACCTTCAAAAGGCTCTAGCCCCAAGCCAACTGAGACAGATACTTTGAGACACCAAATTTGGTTTAACTCACCTTGCATGTAACTTTTATTTGAAAATCAAGACATACTGAAATGCAAGCGCCAAGAGAGCTCTCGCTCACACAAACACACACACAAAAAGGCACTTTGCTGAAGTCGGGGATCTGTCGCCTTCCCAAAGTGCATGGGTGTTCTGTTTTGTCTAGGAACAGAAGCACACCCAGAAAAGCCTCTTCTTTTTAAACCTTTTGCTAAGTTGTTCACTTTTGCAATGTCCAACGCCCTTTGTCTCTTCTCCATAAACCTTTGCTTAAGCCAAAACTTCATATGTGATGTTTTTCAGGTGTTCCGTCTCTTATCAGTTCATGTCCAAGCATTCTGTTCTTGGACTGTTCTCACTGTTTTTGGACATCTTCTTACAGATACAGGTTCTTCTTACAAATAACACAGGTAGCTGCACCCTCTTTTAGTTCATTACATCTTCTGATTGCTTTAAAAAAGCCTTGAAGACGCATCTCTTCTGGCAGGCCTTCCCAGAAAGTCCTTAACCTCCTGGCTCTGTTTGGGTTAAGCTCTCCTATTAGCACTTTAACATCTTGACCCTGATCTCTATGCAATGGGTTGCCATTTTAAATTGAAATTTTTATTATGTCATTTTAATTTATGTTAGTTTAATTTAATTTTAAGGAGTGGGTGGTTGGATATGGGTCATGTATATTTTATCTTGCATTTTTTAATTGATGTAACCCGCTCCGATTGGATACAGAGGAGTGGGCTATAAATAAAACATCATCATCATCATCATCATTATTATTATTATTATTATTTCACAGATACGCCATTGCCACATCAACCTTTCAGGAACCTTCGCTTCGCTTGCCAGGTTCATGCACAATGTGGTTCTCCATTTTGGTTCGGTCAGAAAGTATCAGAAAAGTGCCATTCTTGCTCACATTCACTCATTTCATCACAATGGCAATGGAGAATACAATGGCTCAGACAATTCTGATTTTAGTGCTCAATTGTATATCTTTATTTTTTAAAATCTTATCCAGTTCTTTGTCTGGCAATTGTTCCAAGTCTGTGATGTTTTCTGCTAGTAGTTACAGTGTCTGCTTATCTACGACTGTTGATATTCCTTGCTCCTATCTTAACTGCATCCATACAAATTTAAGTGATACAAGAGTGTTGCAGAATCTTGGTCAATGGCAAGGTCCCCTCCACTCCTGCCCCCTTCATGTCTCCAGGTGACTTCCCCCAGTCTTGTCTACCACCACCAGTCTTGTTCTACCACCACCAGACCCCCTGACCCCACTCACCTGGATGCTCTTCTCTGTCCTCTGTCCTGACTCCATCTCCATCCTGACCCCTCGTTGTGTTTGGGGTGGACTGGGTTGGTGAAAGAGAGAGAAGGAAGGGCTTGGGCACTGCAGAGAGGACGTAGAGTCTGCCAAGAAGGGCTGCAGAGAAGACCAGGAGTGGCCCACCTGCTCAGCGCCAAGCTCCCCTAGCCTCAGTTGTTGCTCTCTCCAGGCTCTCTTCTCCTGGATGGCCTTGGCCAGCTTCTTCTTCTGCAGGAAGGAATGATAAAAGCAACAGCAACAACCAGTGTTGGTGGTCAGGAGCCATAATTAGAAGTCTTTGGGCAACATCAGACTGGGCATGTGCTTGAGAGCCACATGCAAAAAAAGAGAGAGTGTTCTAAGGGAAAGGGTCGGAGCTTAGCTTAGTGGGCTCTTCTTAATTCAAAACATGCTTACAGTACAGGTTGACTCTCCCTTTTCTGGATTTCCAAAATTCAAAATACTTCAAAAGCCAAAACTTTTATTCACATGTGGTTGAGATAGTGACAAATTTGTTTTCTGATGGTTCAATGTACACAAGCCTTGTTTTGTGTACAACATTATTACAAATATTGCATAAAATTACCTTCAGGCTGTATGTGTTTAAGATGTATACAAACCATAAATGAATTGTGTGTTTAGACTTTCATCTGATCTCCAAGAGATTTCATTATGTATATATGTGGAAATAAAGGTATTCCAAAATTAAAAAAGCCAAACTCCAAAGCACTTTTGGTCCCAAGCATTTAGGATAAGGGAGACTCAACCTATACCTTTCTCATGTAAGCCAAGGCATATCCTTCCATTTTTGTTGTTGTGTATCTTCAAGTCATTTCCAACTTATGGTGACCGACCCTAAGGCAAACCTATCATGGGATTTACATGGCTCAGCCAGGATTTGAACCCTGGTCTGCAGAATCCTACTCTGACACAAGATTCAGAGATGAAAACTTGTACGTGAGTGGCCAAACTTGTACTTGATCTTTGGCAAAAGGTTTTTATGAGAAAAACAGACAAACTAAGAGAGGCAGTAGCAGTTTGCTTTTACCTGAGCCTCCTGGGAAAGGGAAGACTCCTCTCCTGTCCTCTCCCCACTGCTGAGTTATATGAGTACAAATGGACTTTTACAACTTTGAACTCAGTTTGCAGTTTGAAGCAAGCTGAGGACAGGGTGCCAAAGTGAACACTTTCCAGGGTTCCTGTGCCTTTATGGGTCATGCAGAAGAGCAACATCTGTTGAAACTCCCTCTTCTCTGTGTTTTTGTGCCTTCAAGTCATTACTCGACCTAGGACCACTTCACAACTTTCTTAGGCAAGGAATTCTTAAGAGGTGAGTTTGACAGTTCCTTCCTCTGCAATCTAGCCTACAGCACATGGTATTCGTTGGCAGTCTCCCATCCAAGTGCTAACTAAGTCTCGCTCTGCTTAACTTCCAAGATCAAATGGGATCTGGTCCCTTTAGAACAGTGGTACCCAAACTTTAAGGGATTTTGGACTTCAGGGCCCAGAATCCCAGACTGTTGGCCAACATGGCTGAGGCTTCTGGGATCTGAAGTCCAAAATCTTTTAAAGGGCACAGTTTGGATACCACTGCTTTAGAGTATATACGAGGGAGGTATCCAAAAGTTTTAATGATCACCTTTTTAAAAAATTGACAGAAAGTTTGTTTTGATTTGTAGTTGTTAACTTATCTCTATGTAGTCACTATCTAGATTTATACATTTTTCCCAGCGTATCTTGACCCTCCAAATACCTGATATTGTAGAAGCTTGCAGATTGAGCCAGATGAGGATTTTACACTTTAGTCACTTGTGGCAGAGCCAGTCACAAAAATGAAGGATGCAATAAGCTGATTTTCTCAGCAACGTGCACTTGGGGACCAATGATGACAGTGATAAAATTTCATCAATATGCCATAATAACTTCCAGGTTATAATTATTACTTTACGATACCCCCTTCTAAGGCTCAATCTGGAGACTTCTACAATATCAGGTATTTGGAGGGTCAAGATACGCTGGGAAAAATGTATAAATCTAGATAGTGTTTACATAGAGATAAGTTCCTGCTGGAGAGAAGGAGGAGGAGAGCAGTTCTGGGTGGCTATTTTTCAGTGGGTGAGAGTTGAATTTTTGAAAACTCTTGGGAGAGTGTGTTGTTGCTGGGGGCGGAGTTTCTATGAGTCACACCTGTGAGTCACTAGGGGGTGGAGCTAGCAGTCTGAGCCTTTCTGGACCTTTCTAGAAAGATCCAGTGGGGGTGGAGCTTCTGTGAGTTACTGGGGGTGGAGCTAGCAGTCTAGCTCTATATAACCCCATCAGTAGCAGTGATTGGGAAAAAGCCCAGGTTACCAGCGGCCTTCAACCTTGTTGTTTATCAGGGGATTTTTTTTTTCCTGAGGGGGAAGCCTATAATCCTATTTCAGGGACTAACTAAGACTTCTCAGTATGGACACTGAGGGGACTGCCGCAGTCACCTGCAACACTTGTGGGATGTTTGTCTTGCCTACCAATGTGGGAAAATTCACATGCCCCAAATGCAAGTTGGTAGCCTTCTTGGAGGAGAAAGTGCAGCAGCTGGAGGCCCGCGTAGCTACACTTCAACATATCAGGGAGCAAGAGGTTTTCCTGGACAGAACAGAACAAACGCTCTTGGACAGGAACCACGCAGAGGAAGTTGCTACGGAGGAGACTGTCACTTCATGTACACAGGAGGAAGACAGCTGGAGGAATGTCACACACACACGAAGGGAAACCAAGGATTGTTCTGAGAGCTTGCAGCTACAGAATTGATTTGAAGCTCTGTCCCTTATCAAGGAGGATGATGAAGAGCAGCATGGACAGATTTTGGGGACAGAGGAGGAGAGCCTAAGAGTTCCATCACAGGGAACAGTTGCTGCTAAACCTCGGAGGAGGCGTGTGGTGGTGGTGGGGGACTACTTGCTCAGGGGTACAGAAGGAGTGATTTGTGGGCCTGACAAGATGTCTTAGGAGGTGTGTTGTCTCCCTGGGGCAAAGATCTGTGATGTGACAGAGAGACTGACAAGACTGGTCAAACCTACTGACAAATACCCCTTCCTTTTGGTCCCCATGGGAACGAATGATACAGCAAGACACAGCGTTCAAAATATCAGAAGGGATTACGAGGCTAAGGGTAAGAAGCTGAAAGAAATGGATGCACAGATTGTCATCTCGTCTCTTCTGCCAGTTGAAAGGCATGGTCCAGGAAGAAAGAGGAAAATCGCAGATGTCAACAACTGGCTCCGCAGATGGTGTCGCCGAGAACAATTTGGATTCTTAGATCATGGGCTGCGGTTCCATGAAGAGGGACTTCTGGCAAGAGATGGGGTGCATCTTACCCCAGTCGGAAAAAAACATTTTTGCCAACAGTCTCAAGAATCTGATCAGGAGGGCTTTAAACTGAGTTATGTGGGGAAGGGAGACAAAAGTGCAGGAGAAAATAGACGAAACAAGGCAAACATTGAAAGGATCCAACAGTAGGAGGCAAAAGAATGTGCACAGGCAGCAAGCAAAGGGGACACACGGTCTTAGATGTCTCTATACTAATGCACAGAACATGGGAAATAAGCAAGATTAACTTGAACTCCTAGCACTACAAGGGAAATATGATATAATAGGCATCACTGAAACCTGGTGGGATGAGTCTCATGATTGGAATGTAGAAATAAAGGGGTATAACCTTTTTAAGAGAAACAGGCCAAACAGAAGAGGAGGAGGAATAGCATTATATGTGAGGGATATTTACACCTGTGAAGAGATCCAGGACATCAATACTGGAGGCCAAGTGGAGAGTGTCTGGATAAAAATTAAAGGAGAGGGAAGCAACAGGGATGTCACTGTGGGAGTCTACTCCAGACCCCCGACTCAGGCAGAAGAATTGGATGATGCCTTTCTAGAACAGATGACCACACATTCAGATAAGAAAAACATGGCATATCAACTGCCATCCTCTGCCTAGGGAGGGAGAGAAGAGGCAGGCCCAGCTCCATCAGGGCTTGCCTGAGGCAAGAGGACTCTCCCTCCATACCAACTGCCATCCTCTGCCTAGGGAGGGAGAGAAGAGGCAGGCCCAGCTCCATCAGGGCTTGCCTGAGGCAAGAGGACTCTCCCTCCATACCAACTGCCATCCTCTGCCTAGGGAGGGAGAGAAGAGGCAGGCCCAGCTCCATTAGGGCTTGCCTGAGGAAAGAGGACTCTCCCTCCATACCAACTGCCATCCTCTGCCTAGGGAGGGAGAGAAGAATGAAAATTAATAATTGTAAGCCGCTCTGATAGCCATTAAGGCTGAAGAGCGGGGTATAAATACTTTAAATAAATAATAAATAAATAAATAGTAGTGATGGGTGACTTCAACTATCCAGATATTCGCTGGAAGTCAAACTCAGCCAAATCCTCAAGGTCTAGCAAATTCCTCACTTGCCTGGAAGACAATTTCATTGTCCAAAAGGTGGAAGAGGCAACAAGGGAATCAGCTATTTTAGATCTGATCCTGACCAACAGGGAAGACCTAGTCAATCGGGTGCAAGTGGTTGGATCCTTAGGTGGAAGTGACCATGTTCTCCTGGAGTTTGTTATACAATGGAAAGGAGAAACCAGGCATAGTCAGACACGAATTCTAGACTTTAGGAGAGCTGATTTCAAGAAACCTCGAGAAATACTGGGGGTGATCCCATGGTCAGAAATACTAAAAGAGAAGGGAGTTCAAGACAGATGGGAGTAAAAGGGAGATGCTAAAAAGACAATTTCAAACAGTTCCAATGAGGAAGAAAAATGGGAGATGTCTCAAGAAACCAGGATGGATGACTAAGGAATTTTCAACGGAACTAAGTTTTAAATGGAACATGTATAATAAATGGAAAAAATGGGATAATCACGAAAGAGGAATTCAAAAAAATAGCAAGCATGTGTAGGGATAAAGTCAGAAAAGCAAAAGCGCAGAATCAAGTCAGGCTTGCTAGAGAGGTTAAGAACAATAAAAAGGGCTTTTATGGGTATGTCCAGAGCAAAAGGAAGAAGGAGGAAACAGTGGGGCCACTGCGTGCAGAAGATGGCAAAATGCTAACAGGGGACAGAGAAAAGGCAGAATTACTCAACACCTTCTTTGCTTCAGTCTTCTCAGAAAAGGCAAAGGGTGCTCAACCTAAGAATAATGGAACAGGAGACAGAATAGAGGAATTTCAGCACAGAATAAGTAAAGAGATAGTACAGGAATACCTGTTTTATTTATTTATTTATTTATTTTATTTATATACCGCCTTTCCAAAAAAGATCAAAGCGGTTTACAAAAGTGGATAAACAAGGGTTCTCTTGCCTCAGGCAAGCCCTGGTGGAACTGGGCCTGCCTCTTCTCTCCCTCCCTAGGCAGAGGATGGCAGTTGGTATGGAGGGAGAGTCCTCTTGCCTCAGGCAAGCCCTGATGGAGCTGGGCCTGCCTCTTCTCTCCCTCCCTAGGCAGAGGATGGCAGTTGGTATGGAGGGAGAGTCCTCTTGCCTCAGGCAAGCCCTGATGGAGCTGGGCCTGCCTCTTCTCTCCCTCCCTAGGCAGAGGATGGCAGTTGGTATGGAGGGAGAGTCCTCTTGCCTCAGGCAAGCCCTGGTGGAGCTGGGCCTGCCTCTTCTCTCCCTCCCTAGGCAGAGGATGGCAGTTGGTATGGAGGGAGAGTCCTCTTGCCTCAGGCAAGCCCTGGTGGAACTGGGCCTGCCTCTTCTCTCACTCCCTAGGCAGAGGATGGCAGTTGGTATGGAGGGAGAGTCCTCTTGCCTCAGGCAAGCCCTGGTGGAACTGGGCCTGCCTCTTCTCTCCCTCCCTAGGCAGAGGATGGCAGTTGGTATGGAGGGAGAGTCCTCTTGCCTCAGGCAAGCCCTGGTGGAGCTGGGCCTGCCTCTTCTCTCCCTCCCTAGGCAGAGGATGGCAGTTGGTATGGAGGGAGAGTCCTCTTGCCTCAGGCAAGCCCTGATGGAGCTGGGCCTGCCTCTTCTCTCCCTCCCTAGGCAGAGGATGGCAGTTGGTATGGAGGGAGAGTCCTCTTGCCTCAGGCAAGCCCTGATGGAGCTGGGCCTGCCTCTTCTCTCCCTCCCTAGGCAGAGGATGGCAGTTGGTATGGAGGGAGAGTCCTCTTGCCTCAGGCAAGCCCTGATGGAGCTGGGCCTGCCTCTTCTCTCCCTCCCTAGGCAGAGGATGGCAGTTGGTATGGAGGGAGAGTCCTGGTTAACCTAGATGAATATAAGTCTCCTGGAGCAGATGAACTACATCCAAGGGTATTAAAAGGGCTGTCAAAAGTAATATCGAAACCATTGGCAATAATCTTTGAGAATTCTTGGAGAACTGGAGGGGTCCCAGCAGATTGGAGGAGGGCAAACGTTGTCCCCATCTTCAAAAAGGGGAAAAAAGAGCATCCCAATAATTAATCCCAGTTAGTCTGACATCAATTCCAGGAAAGATTCTGGAGCAGATCATTAAACAGAGAATTTGTGAATATCTAGAAGATAATTCCATAATCGCAAAAAGTCAACATGGGTTTAGAAACAAGTCATGTCAGACAAACCTGATCTCTTTTTTTTTTTTTTTTTTTTTGATAAAATTACCAGCTTAGTAGATGAAGGGAATGCTGTGGATATAGTATATCTTGATTTCAGTAAGGCCTTTGATAAGGTTCCCCATGACATTCTTTCAGACAAGCTTGTAAACTGTGGGCTAGACAAGGTAACTGTTACATGGATTTGTAATTGGTTGACTGGCCAAACTCAAAGGGTGCTCAACAATGGTTCCTTTTCATCCTGGAGAGAAGTGACCAGTGGGGTCCCACAGGGTTCTGTCCTGGGCCCAGTGCTATTCAACATCTTTATTAATGACTTAGATGACAGTATTGAGGGCCTAGTTATTAAATTTTGCAAATGACACCAAATTAGGAGGAGTAGCTAATATCCCAGAGGACAGGATCAAAATTCAAAATGACCTGAACAGACTAGAAAGCTGGGCCAACACTAACAAAATGAAATTCAACACGGAGAAATGTAAGGTACTACACTTAGGATGGAAAAATGAAATGCACAGATATAAGATGGAGGACACCTGGCTGAATGAGATCACTTGTGAAAGGGATCTAGGAGTCCAAGTAGACCACAAGTTGAACATGAGTCAACAGTGTGATGCAGCAGCTAAAAACGCCAATGCAATTTTAGATAGCATCAATAGAACTATAGTGTGTAGATCAAGGGAAGTAATACAGTGGTCCCCCGGGTTACGAAAGTAATCCGTTCCGAGATTTCTTTCGTAACCCGGAAGTGCTTCGTAACCCGGGGGACTGCTTTTTTAGTTGCACAGCGTGCCAGAGCGCGCTGTTTTAAAGGGTCCGGGTTGCAATTTTTTTTCGCAACCCGGGTATTTCTTCGTATGTCGGGGCCGTTTTTCCGGCCTTGGCGGTTTCAGGTCCCGGGGATTACGTACCCCGAGGGATTCGTAACCCGGGGGACCACTGTACTCTATACTGCTTTGGTCAGGCCCCACCTGGAATATTGCGTCCAGTTCTGGGCACCACAATTTATAAAGGATGTGGAGAAACTGGAGCATGTCCAAAGGAGGGCAACTAAAATGGTGAAGGTTCTGGAAACCATGCCCTATGAGGAACAACTTAGGGAACTGGAGATGTTTAGGCTGGAGAAAAGAAGGTTAAAAGGTGATGATGATGATGATGATGATGATGATAATAATAATAATTATTATTATTATTTATAGCCCGCCCTTCTGAACTGGCAATCGGGGCAGGGTACAACATAGTTAAAAGCAGCACAAGTTAAAATACAACAAGCCCATTCCCCTCACCCACCCCTTAAAATAGAATTAAACAGCTAAGAATTAAAAACATAGTGCAAATAAAACATATAAAAGTAACTGCCCAAAGCTGTGTGAAACAATTTCGAAGGGGGGGAAGAGGTACTAGGAGAAGGAGTCAACAATGGGTATGGAGCTGGGAAATTAAATGTTATCTGGGAAGGCCTGCTGGAAGAGATGCGTCTTTAAGGCTTTTCTAAAGCCGTCAACAGATGTAATAAGACGCATCTCATCCGGCAGGTCATTCCATAGCTTGGGGGCTATGGCTGAAAAGGCCCTCTGGGAGGTTTGTGTCAGTCTGGTCTTCAAGGGCTGTGATATGATAGGGATGTCATATTGAGGAGGGAGCAAGCATTTTTTCTGCTGCTTCAGAGACTAGGACGGAACAATGGATGAAAGCTACAGGAAAAGAGATTCCACCTCAACATTAAGGGGAACAGTAAGGGCTGTTCAACAGTGGAACACACTCCCTCGGAGAGTGGTGGAGTCTCCTTCCTTGGAGGTCTTTAAGCAGAGGCTGGATGGCCATCTGTCGGGGATGCTTTGACTGGGAGTTCCTGCATGGCAGGGGGTTGGACTGGATGGCCCTTGTGGTCTCTTCCACCTCTATGTTTCTATGATTCTACAATTCTAAGTTAACAACTACAAAACAAAACAAACTTTCTGTAAATTTTTTAAAAAGGTAATCATTAAAACTTTTGGATACCTCCTCGTAGTGTATGTGTGTGTATGTTTGCATGTGTATGTACAACAACAACAACAATAATAATAATTTTTATTTATAGCCCGCCCCTCTGAGCAAGCAATCGGGGTGGGTTATAGCAAAAAATTAAAACACAACATTTAAAATAAACCAGTCCCATCCCCAACTCCCACCCCTAAAAGAGGATTAAATCAACAGTAAGTTAAAACATACCAAACAATTTCATATCAACATCAAGCCTAAGAATTCTTGAGCTGTATGGAATAGGCTAAGGACATAAGAGAGAAAGACTGGAAAACTCTAAGGCTTGGATGTGGAGCCGGAAGGTGATTAAACCTTATCTGGAAAGGCCTGCCAGAAGAGATGCATCTTTAAGGCTTTTTTGAAGGCATCGATGGATGAAAAAAGACGCATCTCATCCAGCAGGTCATTCCACAGCCTGGGGGCGACAGCTGAGAAGGCCCTCTGAGAGGTCTGCGCCAGCCTGGTCTTAATGGCCCTGGTGGCACATTGGTTAAATGCCTGTACTGCAGCTACTCACTCAAAACCATAAGGTGGCGAGTTCAAGACCAGCAAAGGGCTGAAGCTCGACTCAGGCTTGCATCCTTCCGAGGTCGCTAAAATGAGTACCCAGATTGTTGGGGGGCAAATAGCTTACAACTGTAAACCGCTTAGACACTCCTTAAGGGTATGAAGCGGTATATAAATGAAGCTGTTTTTTTTTTTTTAAAAAAAATGGGCTGTAGCAGATTCCTTCCAGAAGACCGAAGTGTGCAGGGGGGTTCATACGGGAAGAGGCGGTCCCTAAGATAGGATGTACCCAAGCCATGTAGGGCATTAAAGGTTAAAACCAACACCTTGTACTGTGCCCGGAAACTGATTGGCAGAAGAGAGTCTTGAGCCCAGGTGTCATATGTTTTCTCCTAGATGTTCCTGTAACAAGTCTGGCTGCCATGTTGGGAACCAGTTGTAGTTTCCAGGTTAGGCACAAGGGTAGCCTCATGTGGAGCACATTACAATAGTCCAGACGGAAGGTTACCAGCGTGTGTTCCACAGTCCGAGGTCCCTCACATCCAGGAAAGGGTGCAGCTGGTGTATTAGCCGAAGCTGATAACAGGTACTCCTGACCATCGAATTCACCTGACTGGTCATGTGAAGCGTCAAGTCAAGAAGCACCACCAGAGTCCTTCGAGGAGAGTGTGACTCCATTGAGAAATGTAGATTGTATTCCCAAACTGGATTTCGGGCCAGTAATAGTGAGTACCTCCGTTTTGTCTGGATTAAGCTTCAATTTGTTTTCCCTCATCCAATCCATTACTGCCGCAAGGCAGTGATTGAGAGGAGAGACGCCATCTGAAGTCTGAGCAGACGATCTTGTCATGGAGGGGTATATGTGAGTGTCATCAGCATACTAAAGACATTGAGCATGCCTCTGAATGAAGTGGCTACCTTCAGGTTGGCTTTTGACTTGTGGCAACTTCATAAATTTCACAGGGTTTTCTTAGACAAGAAATTCTCAAGAGGTGGGTTTGCCAGTTCTTTCTGCAATCTATCCTCCAGCACCTGGTCTTCCTTGGTGGTTTCTCTTCCAAGTACTAACCAAGGCTGACCCTGTTTAGCTTCCATTAATAGATGGGACCTGTTGCCTTCAGGGTAGTATTCTATCCAACTATTAAAGATATAGAAGCTCTCTCCAGTTTTCAATCTGGCAACCCTAGCTGAGAACAAAGAGGGAAAGTGGGAGATGGAGAGAGAAGCCAGGAGATGTTCAAAAGCAGATGAAAGAGTGGTGTTGACAGAGGATTAACTAGAACTCGCCTTGCCAAATTGGGACAGTTGGAGGGTGTCTTTTCCCTCTAGTGTGACACACATGAAACTACCAGCCAGATTGGCTACTCACCAAATAGATGTTGTATCTCAGCAGCCTCTTCCTGGCGTCAGACACGCTAAAGCCCAACTCCCTCAGCTTGGCCTTCATGTCAACCATCAGGTGGGCCGGAGGGTCTTGGTGGCCTTGCAGTTGGGTCACTTCTGGCAAGAGAGGTCCCAAGGCTGCATACAAGGCCGAGATGAAGTTCCTGAGAAAAGGGACCAGAGTTAGCCTTGGCTTAGAAAGAAGTCCTCCAGCAAAGACACAAAGAGGATGGCACCTGGCTAGTGGCATTAAGTCCACCTTACGCCAGCATAGGTCTTTTTTTTTTTTTTGGCACAGAGGGGGAAGGTGATACTCCTTTCTTCCCTCTGCACTGACCCAAACCCCCATGGACCTGACATAGTCACTGCAGTTCCACTGTTCCACAGCCATTCCATGCCTGGTTATTGTAGTGAGAAATCAGGGAAGCTCCTGTCTCCATGGTTTCATTGGCAGAAGTTCCATTTACCAATGCTGCTGCTCTTCTTGTGCACCTTCAAGTTATTTCTGATGTATGGTGAGCCTAAGGTGAACCTATCATGGGGTTTTCTTGCCAACATTTGTTCAGAGAGTGGTTGTTTTTGCCTCCCTTTGATGCTGAGAGAGTGTGACCTACCTAATGTCATCTAGGGGGGGAGAAGTCCATGGCCGAGCAGGGATTTGCACTCTGATCTCACAGAGTCTTAGCCTGACAAACTACTGCACCACATTGGTTCTCCTTACCTATTCACCATAGCACTATTTTAAGAAATTGAAAGAGAGAAAAAGAAAGCAGATGTAAAGTGAACATTTTGTTTTTCAATGTGTCTCAGAATTAAAAAAGAAACCCACTTGTGTGTGGAACTAAAATAAACAGGTTGAGTCTCCTTTATCTGGAACTCTGAAAGCCAAAATACTCCAAAATCCAGAACTTTTTTCATGGGTGGCTGAGAGAGTGACATATTTGCTTTCTCATGGTCCAGTGTTCACAAACTTTGTTTCATTTAAAAAAATCATCTAAAGCATTATTTATGTAATTATCCTCAGGCTATGTGTATAAGGTCTATATTAAACATAAATGAATTTCATGTTTGGACTGAGGCCTCATCTCCAAGATATCTCATTAGGCATGTGCAAATATTCCAAAATCTTCAAAAAATAATAATCCAAAATTCAAAATCATTCTGATCTCAAACATTTTGGATAAAGGAGATTTTATCTGTATCTGGTACCAGGGGTTGGCAGAAAACAGTTTAGGAGGACATTGTGTGTGTGTGTGTGTGTGTTTGAGAACATCAAATACTGAAGCCTCCAGAGATTTTCTCCATCTGGAGGAATCCTAAGAAGACATTGTCAGATCCATATGCATGGTTTTGTCATGATGATATGTTGATACGATATAATGATGATATGATGGTAGATGCTGGTTTATTGAGAGGGGAATAGGAATCGTATGGGAAGGGAAGTCAAGCTTGGGAAACAACGGGGGGGGGGGGAGAGGGGGGGAATATATTACAAGTGGATGGAGCTGTAAACCAGGGATGCTTTCCTTCCTTAAGTGCAATTGAATGATAATGAAGGAAAGGAAAGGAGAAACATGAAATGTCACTTGGATCTAAATCAAAGGCTTGGGACTGCAGCCAGGGAGGGGGGCTGTATGATGGGAACTTTTAAGTACGGTATGATCCAGGGGAGAAGCTTTTCAGTTCTGACGCAAATCCTGGACAGAGGAACTTCGGTCTTAATTTCTAGAATGAAATCTTTTGTTTAAATCACACTAAGATGTTCTCTTGGTTATTGGGAGCTGAGTCCATTGATCCTAACAAATACTTACACTCTAGTTTTTTTGTGGAGCTTTCGGGCTATGTGGCCATGTTCTAGAAGAGTTCCTTTCTGACGTTTCGCCAGCATCTGTGGCTGGCATTTGTCTGAAGATGCCACATGATCACAAGCTCCACAAAAAACTATAGATGCCGGCTATGAAAGCCTTCGACTCCACAGATACTTACACTGTCTCCTCATCCAGCTCTTCATCTCCATAACTGGGGATCTCACTTATGGAACATCTAGGCTCTGTTGAGGAACGGAGATGGAGGTCAGGAAGGGGAACAGAAACACCCAGAGAGAGTGGGGCAGGTGGGTGTGAGAATAGCATTTCCCTGGGAGTGGCAGAATGGGTACTGGACTGAGAACCCTTGCAGTTCAGCCTTTGGCCAAGGCAGCTTGAGAGCATTTCTACAGATCAGTGCTGCTAACATGGACACTTGTTACCATGGCACATCAAAACTGGCTGTATCAAAAGCAGAGCCAGATTATCTGTACTCTGACACCCTGTTGGTGATATACACAAACGTAACTTGCGTTATGCATGTGGAATGCAATTTTGGGGGAATGATGTGCAGATGGCAGCATTAGAGGAGTTTTGCATGTGTGTGGCAGAAAGGAAGCTTTTGGAATTGCTCCAAGACCCCAAGGACCTTGATATGTCCTTGCCCACAATTCTTGCAAACCCACTCCTGTCTTCCTTCATTCTGGGAACATCTGTGTCTTTAGAACCCAGATGTTCTGAATCCTTTAGCCCTACTTTGTCCCCAAGCTCAGCTTAAGAGATAGCAACTATATTGCTCATCCTCCTTCATTCCAAATCAGCAACTGAACAGACCATTGTGGCTGCTGCTCTCAAGAAGGGCTGGAGAGGCATGTAATTTCACAGTAAGATTACAGAGGGACCTTGGTATTGTGTGTGTGGGGGGGGGGGGGGATCTGTTTAGGACCCCCCACAGATACCAAAAATTGCAGGGCCTCAAGTCCTGTTTTCCCTAATGGCAGTGTGACACGCATGCACCTGCTAGCACGCCCATATGCACACGATGCCATTAGGAACAATGTGGGCTTGCCGTCCACGGGTGCTGAAACCCACAGATGGCAAGTTTGCGGAAATGGATGCTCCACTGTATATTCTTACTGAATATGGAGAAATTACTGATCTATAACTCTTTGCTATGAATCCATAACTGAAATACTGAATACTGCCCAACTTGATTAAACTCTGCCTAAAATATATGTAAAGACTCTTTCACGCTACTCAGTTATAGTGTTATAATGCCAATTTCAATTGTCACAGGGCTCTTCCACATGACATAGAATCATGGAGTTGTGGTCTCCACAAGGGCCATCCAGTCCAACCGTCTGCCATGCAGGAACTCTCCATCAAAGCATCCCCGACAGGTGGCCATCCAGCTCTGCTTAAAGACCTCTAAGGAACGAGACTCCACCACTCTCCGAAGGAGTGTGTTCCACTGTTGAACAGCCCTTACTGTCAGGAAGTTCCTCCTAATGCTAAGGTGGAATCTCTTTTCCTGCAGTTTGCATCTATTGTTCTGCGTTCTAGTCTCTGGAGCAGCAGAAAACAAAATATTCCCTCCTCAAGATGGGATTTTTGGTACAGAACAGGAGTAATCCATGGGCGGAGGTAACAACAACCTCCGCATTGTCATGGATGGATCATTTTCTGATCAAGATGGAACTCAAAGCCATGCCTCGTCCCTCCGGGGCTGGTGGACCCATTAGAATGGTCCGCCCTCAAAGGCTAATGGAACCAATTGGTTTCCAGAAGGCCCTAGAGAGTTTAATGGTTGGTAACGCCGGCAATTCCATCGAAGCCTTGGTGAATAATAATAATAATAATAATAATATGGTTTATTTCTATACCGCCCTTCCATAGATCAGGGCGGTGTACAGCATGTAAAAACAACAAGACATAAAAACCATTAAAAACAGGCAAAATACAATAAAACAGTAAAACAGTAAAATCAATAAAATCACAGTCTCATCACAAAATCACATATGCGGCAGCAGAACAGTGGGCAGCATTACAACAGGCTAATAAATAAAAAGTCCATTCAGCGATATGCCTGGTTAAATAAGTAGGTCTTTAAGTCCCTTTTATATTGAGCAAGGGAGGGGGACAAGCGGAGATCGATAGGTAGAGAGTTCCAGAGACAGGGGGCAGAGATGGAATATGCCCTCTTCATCGTACTCGCTAATCTGGTCTCCGGAACTCTCAGTAACCGCTGTCCAGAGGATCTAAGTGTGCGGGGCGGATTATATGGGGAGAGACGGTCCTTCAGGTACCCTGGGCCCAAGCCATATAGGGCTTTATAGGTAATAACCAGCACTTTGTACTGAGCCCGGAAGCGAATCGGCAGCCAGTGAAGATCCTTCAGAATTGGTGTTATATGGGCGGCCCTGGGAGCACCAGTGACCACCCGCGCTGCCATATTTTGTACCAGTTGTAGCTTCCAAGTATGATACAAAGGCTGCCCCATGTACAGCGCGTTGCAGAAGTCCAACCGAGAGGTTACTAGAGCATGTACTACGGTTTCAAGGTCCCTCCGGTCCAGGTAGGGACGCAGCTGGCGGATCAGCCGAAGCTGATAACAGGTGCTCCTGACCGTCGCATCCACCTGAGAGGTCAGATGGAGCGACGAATCAAGGAGCACCCCCAGACTGCGTACTGTGTCCTTCACGGGGAGCGTGACCCCGTTCAGGACGGGTGGAACCACCTCCATCCCTGGACCGGGAGAACCTATCACCAGTACTTCCGTTTTCTCTGGATTCAGGCTGAGTCTATTTTCCCTCATCCAGTCCATTACCGATTCCAGACAGGCCACGAGAGGAGCGATGCCATCCCTGGTCACTGCATCAGTCGGAGACATAGAGAAGACTATTTGGGTGTCATCAGCGTACTGATAACACCGCGCCCCATTCCTCCGGATGATCTCTCCCAGCGGTTTCATGTAAATGTTAAAGAGCATGGGGGACAGAATGGCTCCTTGAGGGACCCCAGAAGTGAGGGCCCTCTTATCGGAGCACACGTCCCCCAGATGCACCATCTGGAACCTCCCAGAGAGGTAGGACCGGAACCACTGGAGCGCAGTGCCCCGGATTCCCACCTCTACCAGGCGTTCCAGAAGGATACCATGGTCGATGGTATCGAAAGCCGCTGAGATGTCCAAGAGCACCAGCAGGGACACGCTACCCCTGTCGATGCCCAGACGGAGATCATCGACCAGGGCGACCATGGCCGTCTCCACCCCGTAGCCCGCCCGAAAACCGGTTTGAAATGGATCTAGAAAATCCGTTTCATCCAAGATCGATTGAAGTTGGAGTGCAACCGCCCTCTCGATCACCTTCCCCAGAAATGGTAGCAGCGAGACTGGCCGATAATTATTATGAACCAGGGGGTCGAGGGAGGGCTTTTTCAATAACGGTCTTACTATGGCCAATTTGAGATGGTCAGGAAATTGACCCTCCCTCAGAGATGTATTAATAATTTGGCGTAACAGCAAGGTTACTGCCGATCCCCCCTGGGCCACTAACCACGAGGGGCAGGGATCGAGAGAGATACCTGGAACACCAACCTCATATGAATCCTAGAACCCTAGAGTTGGAAGGGACTCAAAAAACCCAACCCGACTGCCATGCAGGAATAGGTAACTAAAGGTAAACAGAGACCATTCCATCCTTTGTTTAGAAACCTTCAAAGAAGGAGTTTCCACCACTCTCCTACAAAATCAGCCCCTCTTGCATCGTCTCCAGTCCCATACTACCATTGACTGCCCCCCTCTTCTCTACCTTCCCCTTGTCTTGCCCCATAGGCTTCAGCCCCTCTTACCTGGGAGAGTGGAGGAGACAGGGCCTCTGTTGTCCATGGCCTGAAGGCTGCGAAAGACAAAAAGAAAGAAGGAAGGAAGGCTTTGAGTGAAATCTGCCATTAGGAGGAACTTCCTGACAGTAAGGGCTGTTCGACAGTGGAATACACTCCCTCAATGGAATGTGGTGGTCTCATTCTTTGGAGGTCTTTAAGCAGAGGCTGGATGGCCATCTGTCATGGATGCTTTGACTGAGAGTTACTGCATGGCAGGAGGTCGGACTGGATTGCCCTTGGCGCTCTCTTCCAACTCCATGGTTCTATGATTCTATGATTCTAAGCTGTGCTGGTGGTGGTCTTGTTTTTCCAGAGAGCAAAGCATCTCACCTCCAGGGGAAAATGTTGGGGTTAAGATGGAACAGCCCTCCTTTCCTCTGCAGGAGCTGAGCCTTCTTGCTGCCTCCTGTGCTCCTCCTTGAAGCAAACCAACCGTTTTTGATTCCTTGGTTGCCAAGTGGCTGGCTGATGACATCATAACCTGAGCTGATGACATCACAGAGATGGGAAGTGGTCCATAGGGAAACAATCCCTCCTTTGCATGATGGCTGGCCCAGGGCTGGGTCCTCTGTCTTGCAAACCAGGGGTGGGCAACTGCTGCAGAGGGCTTGTCTACACAATTTAAATACTACTTATTCTATTCAAATAAAATGCAATGCAGAGGGTTTTCATGACCAAGCTGGGATTTGAACCCTGATCTCCAGAATCCTAGTCCAACTCTCAAAACCACTACACCACACTGGCTCTAGATTAAAAATTAGAAAAAGTTTAAAACACAAATCAAGAAGTTTGTGTATGTATATGTCATTAAGTCACCTGTTGACTCACAATGACTGCATGAATTTCACAGGGTTTTCTTAGGCAAAGGAACCTCAGAGGTGATTTTGCCAACTCCTTGCTCTGAAATAGTGCCTACAGAATCTGGGATTTGTTGGTGGCCTTTGTAACTATTGGTAAACGATAACTATTGTACATGAATGGTGCTATATTAAAAAATGATAACAACAACAACAGCAAACAAACAAACATTTCTTGGCCATGCAAAGATGTTTTTTTCTTTTTTTTAAAAAAACATATTTTGGAAAGGAAAGCAGGAGAGAAAAGTGACAACAGGGACACACGTTGGCCCAAATCCTACATTGTGTTTGTGATATGTAAAGCTATTTTCATTCAGTTAAACTTGGGGTAGCATTGTAGCATTCCTCTGCTGAATATCAACCTTGTGTAACTCATTGCCTGACACTGCAGTTGCTTATTGTCTTTCTGTGCCACAGGGAAGAACACGTAGGAGCTGTTTCTACAACTCCAGGAAATTAAGCCTGCATCTGCACTGCAGAAGTTATGCAGTTTGACATCACTTTAACTCCCATGGCTCAATGCTGTAAAATTCTAGAATCTGGAGTTTTGTGAGATATTTAGCTGTTCCTATCAAGAATTTGATGTCATCCTTGGCAGAAACTTCTAAATGTCTCGTGAAATGGCATAACAAAATGGAGGAATAGCATTATATATCAGGGATATTTACACCAGTGAAGAGATCCAGGACAGTACTGGAGGCCAAGTGGAGAGCATCTGGATAAAAATTAAAGGAGAGGGAAACAACAACGATGTTACTGTGCGAGTCTACTACAGACTCCTAAGTCAGAGGGAGGAATTGGATGATGCCTTTCTAGAACAGATGACCACACACTCAGAAAGGAGAGATGTAGTAGTGATGGGGGACTTCAACTATCTGGATATTTGCTGGAATTCAAACTCAGCTAAATCCAAGGTCTAGCAAATTCCTCACTTGCCTAGAAGACAGTTTCATTGTCCAAAAGGTGGATGAGGCAACAAGGGGATCAGCCATTTTAGATCTTATCTTAACCAACAGGGAAGACCTAGTTGATGGGGTGCAAGTGGTTGGATCCTTAGGTGGAAGTGACCATGTTCTCCTGAAGTTTGTTATACAGTGGAAGGGAGAAGCTAGGCATAGTCAGACACAAATTCTAGACTTTAGGAAAGCTGACTTCAATAAACTTAAGAGAAATATTAGGGGTGATCCCGTGGTCAATAATACTAAAAGAGAAGGGAGTTCAAGACAGATGGGAGTTTCTCAAAAAGGAGATACTGAAGGCGCAATTTCAAACAGTTCCAATGAGGAAGAAAAATGGAAGATGTCTCAAGAAGCCAGGATGGATGACTAAGGAACTTTCAACTGAGCTAAGTTTTAAACGGAACATGTCTAAGAAATGGAAAAATGGGGAAATCACCAAAGAGGAATTCAAATAAATAGCCAGCACATGTAGGGGTAAAGTCAGGAAAGCTAAACCTAAAGAATGGCCCTGCAAGCAGTTGTATAGAAAGAGCTATTCCTCCCCCTTGTGAGGCAAAGGAAATGGCCCCCTTTTAAATTTTAAGCTCTCACCCAATCCAAATGAACACAGAGAATCACCAGGCTTCCCTTTGCAAGGGATCTCCCTTCTATGATTCTAAGTCAGAATTCCATAGAATGGAGGCAAGACAGCGGAAGGCAGCATCTAAACTGCAGAATTAATGCACCTCAACACTGCTTTAACTGCCATCCCTCAATGCTCTGGAATTCTGGGATTTATAATTTTATGCCACATTTAGGGCTCATTCATACTCATGTTTTTGTACATCCTCCAGAATGTGAAACTGAATTGAAGCTCACACTACATTTAACACGATCAAATTGTTCTGTGGCATTTTTATCCCTATTGCCATTCACACTGCCATCATATTGATTTAAAATGGAGCCTCTATTTCGAACCCAACCTATCACAGGATTTTCTTGGCAAGGTTTCTTCAGAAAGGGTTTCTCAAGGTCATCCAGCCTCTGCTTTAAGCAGAGGTTGGATGGCCATCTGTCAGGGATGCTTTGACTTGGAGTTCCTGCATGGCAGGGGGTTGGACTGGATGGCCCTTGTGGTCTCTTCCAACTCTATGATTCTATGATTCTATTATCATTCTCTGAAAGTTTTTTTTTTAATGTCAATCGTGATGCCCATCTTTCTCATTCTGCTTCTGCTTTCAAACCCCTTCTGAATAAACCTTGCCAGTGTGGGCTAGATAAGGGAGTTTATCACACGACAGGAATTGGAAGTATAATACAATGGCAATCTGAATGCAATCATGGGGTTTCACATTATTGTGTGAAAGCTGATCACACACATTTTCGGGCAATGGGAAGTCATTCCGAACTCAATCGTGCGGTTTCATGTTATTGCATGAGAAACTATCACATGCAATTCCGGGCACTGGGAGGCAATTTCAGGCAGCTCAGAATATGATGCAGTGTCAATATGCAATCACGTAAATTTGCTGAACTAGCAAATTCACTCAATTCCAAACTGGCCCCAATTTCATTTCTTTCAAAATTCAGAGAAATTCCTCCTGTGTGATAAACTCCATGGTAAATGTTACATGCATTTGTAATTGGTTGACCAGCTGAACCCAAAGGGTGCTCCACAATAGCTCCTTTTCATCCTGGAGAGAAGTGACCAGTGGGGTGTCCAGTGGGGGTCTGTACTGAGCTCAGTGCTATTCACTATCTTTATCAGTGACTTGGATGACAGAATTTGGAGCATAGTTATCAAATTTGCAGATGACACCAAATTAGGAGGAGTAGCTAATACCCCAGAGGACAGGATCAAAATTCAAAATGACCCGGATAGACTAGAAAGCTGGCCCAAAGCTAACAAAATGAATTTCAACAAGGAGAAATGTCAGGTACTGCACTTAGGGTGGAAAAATGTAATGCATAGATCTAGGGATGGGGGACACCTGGCTTAAGGAGACTTATATGTGTGAAAGGGATCTAGGAATCCTAGTAGACCACAAGGTGAACATGAGTCAACACCACAATGCGGCAGCTAAAAAGGCCACTGCAATTTTAGGCTGCATCAATAGAAAGATAGTTTCTAGATCAAGGGAAGTAAGTGAGGATGAGAGAGGGGGACTTGCCTAACGTCACCTAGGTTTCCATGGCTCAGTGGGGATTCAAACCTTAGTCTTCAGAGTCCTAGTCCAATGCTTAAGACACTACATCAGCCTAGCTCAGATTTACATCTGAGAAAATCTCCCTAGTGCAATGGCACATATTATATAGGAACCCAGAGCTCACCAAGAGGTTTCCCTAGGTAAGGGGGGGGGGGGGATTTGAACCCTGAGTCCTTTGCTGGCTCTCTACTCAGATGTAAATCCCCCTATTGCAATGGCACTACTCTTTCTACTCAGATGTAAATTTCTAATTTCTACTCAGATGTAAATCCCCCTATTGCAATGTGGGAAAATGGCTATTGGGACTACTGAGATGAATTCTATAAGAACCCAGAGCTCACAGAGGGGATATCCCTAGCTAAGCAGGGATTTGAACCCTGTGTCCTTTGCTGGCCAGGCCTCCTCAGGAGGTTGGTGGGCCTGGGTTGAGGGTGGCAGCGACTTCCAAGTGGCTCCAGAGCCTAGGGCCAGGGTGGACAGATGCCCTCACCGCAAAGGGGGACATGGCACCACCAAATGGAGGACCTGCCAGTAAAAATGCGGGACATCACACATGCACACCCAAAAGCTAAAAATACAGCAAATAAATTCATGCTTTCTAGTTATGCTCAAAATGGAGGACGTTTTGGAATTCCTCCTGGACATAAGGTTGGAATGTAGGGTGGGTCCTGGGAAAGGAGAGGGGGAAAACGGTGGATTATTTTTGTTCACTAGAAAGCCATGAGAGGGCTTGGCTGGGATTACAGCCATCGTCTAACTGCGTTATTTCTATAGTGTAGATGCACCCTCCTCAGAGCTCTTAATGGGTTCATAAAGAGAGAATACAGTCCTTCAAATATTGTAACATAGTGTAATGGCTGAGTTTTGATAATCAATATTTAGTGAGCAATATGCATACAAAGAGTGAATTAAAATGGCTATCTGAACCAAAGTACATCCATTCCAAAGAAAGGCTAAAATGATTAATAATTAATTTTGCTCTCTGATCTCTATAAATTGCAGTTATCCAATCATAGTATCTGCTCTCTATCCCTATGCTTCTCATCACGTTAAATAAGGTATCCCAACAAACAGTGTCAAAAGCTTTCTCTAAGTCTGCAAATATCAAAGCAAGCTTTTTCTCTTTGTTCCTTTCAAAATATTCTATTATGTTTAATATATTTCTTATGTTGTCCCTTAACTGTCTTTTCTGAAGAAAACCTGCTTGATCAGGGTGGATCCAGTCTTTCAACACCTTTTTAAATCTGTCTGCCAGGATCATAGCAAATAATTTGTAGTCTGTATTCAACAGGGAAATTGGGCGATAATTTTTCACATCATCTGCTTCCCTACCTTCTTTTAATATTAATGTAAGGTCTATAATCATTTCTTTTTTAAGGATTCTCAATGGAATGTCTTTATATATTATTAATTCTTTCCCGTCAACTTCCAATTTTTGGTCGTAACTGAATTGTATAATTTCATCTCTAATTTTTTTTTTCTAATGAAATAAATTACTACATCTGCCGGTAATCTTTTTTGTCTAGCTATTTTGGAATTAATTCTATACATCTTATTGATCTCTAATTGAAATTGTTCATTCTCAATCTCTACATAGCCAAAATTGGTGTCAGATAATTTTATAAATCTTCACTCTCCAATTCTTTTAGATGTCTGATTTTGATACAATTTTCTCTTTGTTTCATATCTTGTAAAGCTCTTTCATCAAGATCTATCTCATGCGAAGTTTCAACCTGTGTTAATCTTTTGTTTGCAGTGTGGTGGAGTCTCCTTCCTAGGAGGTCTTTAAACAGAGGCTGGTCATCTGTCAGGGATGCTTTGATTAGGAGTTCCTGCATGGCAGAGGGTTGGACTGGATGGCCCTTGGGGTCTCTTCCAACTCTATGATTCTATGATTCACTATGGGGGGGGGGAATCATCCTTTTGAAATCATCCTCATCATCATTATTATTATTACCATATTATTATCATCATCATTTATTTGTACAATGCCATAAATTTACATGGACCTTTATAGAGACAATCAATTCATCTTGCTGTTGTTGTTTTTTTTCTTCCCCATCTCTGCAAAGCTGCTTTTCCAGCAATAGAGGTGGGAACATCCTTTATCCTGGGTTGATTCCGTCTCATTGATCCAAGTAGGCAGGGATAACAGACTTGAAGGAGTCACCACCAGAGGGAGCAACCCCCACCATCCCTCAGTCTTTTTCCTGCCTCAGCTCCGAGTAGGCTGTGTTTTTCCTTCTCTCCTCCTTCCTTTACTTTGTCTTAAAGACTTTAATATTTCTCCTAATAATTATTCTATTCTTTCCATATTCATGTTCTGTTCTCTCCTGCCTTCACAACTACCTACAAGACAACCATGTTTTCTTTGGTCTTGCTCTATTCCTTTGCTTTTCTAACTGCTAAAGCAAAGCCAGGCAGGGAGAGACAGTTCAGAAGCTGCTGTGCTGTGAGGCAACTAGGCCCAACTGCAGCATTAGAGAAGAAGACAGTCCAAGTCCAGCCATGTCTGGCTGAAGGGCCAGAGAGCCCAGGTGTGGCAGGAGGAGGGAGATCCCTCTGTCCTTGACCAGGTGTGCTCTGCAGCAGACTTCAACCCCAGCAAAGGGTCTGGGCAGTGAGATGGAGATCTTAAAAGGAATTGGCACAGTGGAGGAGGGATATCCCTAGTCCTTAACCAATAGGCGCCACACCGCGGACACCAGCCCCAGAAGGGGTTTTGGGCAGTGAGATGGAGACCCAGACAGACCTTGGTGCGGCTGGAGGACCTGTCCCTGGCCAGATTGCGCCCCACTGCAGACAACAAATCCAGCAAGAGGTTTGGACAGTGGGAGAGAAAGAGAGAGAGGAGGCAGATTTCAAGAGGTGAGTGAGGATCCAATCCTTAATCCTGTGTTTGTGGGTTAATCTTTACCCCAGAGGTTTGTTTCTGACTTGCATTGCCAGCTTTGAAGGAGGCTTCAGTTGCTTCAGAAATTCAAATGGAGAGTTTCCCTCCAAAACCAACTGCCTTCTCCTCTCCTTCCTCCAAGATCCACTCAGACTGAAGGGATCAGAGAAGATTAACAAAAGGATTTCCAGGTGCAGGGAGTCTGCTTCTGCCCCATTGTCCCCTGGTCTGGAGGAAATTCAGTCTCTCCTTAGGGAGAATTTGGCCAAGACGTTTATTTATTCTGCTTTCCCTTTTAAAAGAAGAGGCAAAGCTGGAACTGAAGGTGCGGCAGCTATTTTGATTAAGGGCAGCTAGGCAGAAGAGGAAAGGCCTGGTGCTGCTTCTGCTAACTAATATGCCTTTTGTAAAACAAAGGAAAATAATACCTATAGTTCACTCCTCAGAAGAGGAATGTGATCTGAAAAAGAAAGAGAGTTAAAAACAAAATAAATAAAAAATAAAGATGAGGGCCTTTCACTATTTCCTGAAAGCTCCTGAAATCTGTTAGACTTTTGGGGACTGATGATCTTTCATTATTATGGTATTGTCAAGGTGAAAACTAATAAAGCCATTGATAACCAACTGATAACCAATAATCTCTGCCATTAATGATCAATAATGAACAGTTTAGCCATAGTGAGAAATAGAGCCAAAGGAAAAACTTGTCCTTTTGAATCTGGCTTGTAGCCCCCACCTTAGGAGGGAAGAGGGAAGAGGGAAGCAAATGTCTGCTAATGGCAACAAGTGTTCCTGATAAGACTAAAGACTGGCTGAATGCCCAGAAAATCAGAATGTTACAAGGACTAAGCTAAAAACAAAAGGCTTCAGTCAGTAGGGCAAACAGATAGATAGAGATATATATACAGACAGTGAAATGAGGTGGAAATATATAAATGAATGTTAAACTACGCATGCTCAATGAATATTTTGTGGGTTAATAAAAACTGTTTACGCTATGTTTGGGACGTTCAGTCAATGAGATGACTTTGGCTGAAACTCTGCATGCAGACTGAGACTGTTTGGAATAAATTGGATCTGTTTGGAAATTTTCACAAAGCCTCACTTGCATAATTGGTTGTGAATGGGTTAATTGACCCTTTGTTTACCTTAACATAATTTGGCGCCCGAACAGGGACTTGAGAGGTCAACACCTCTGCCCCTGACCCCGGCTTTGTGAAGAGATCCAAAACAGGGAGGTTCCACCTCGCATCACTTTGAAATGTGCGGGACTCTGGCGTTATCGATCTTATCAGGAAAGTGGCCACTCCCAGACTTTTTCTGGTGCCTGTTAAGCTGGAGACCGCTGGAGAAGCCCACATATTAGCAAAGTGACCTTTGAGGGATTCAGTTCCAAACAGCCTTAGAATCCAGCGCTGGAGAAAGGGGGGGGGGAGAAAAGAATAGGGGGGAAAAAAGGGAGAGAAGAAAAAAAGCACGTGCTGGTGAGTAGGAGGGAAAAGGGTTCTTTCTTTCTGATTCTGTACTTTCTTAAAATAAAAAAATAGGTTTCGGCCCGGTTCAAGCGAACCGAAGAGGGGGAGTGGATCCACCCCGATAAGGTTTTTTGATAAGGTTTTTTCTGCTTTTCTCTATGGGGGAGGCAAATGGGTTGTGGGTTTCCTTGTCGATTGTGTGTGTGTGTGTGGCTGCATGCTTGCCAACCGTTTGGTGCCTGGGGGCGGCCCTGGGTAAATTGGCATTCTGGGAGGCATTGCATAGCAGTGAATGAGTGGATTTCCGACCCCCTCCAGAGTCAACTCCCCCAAATTCCTATAGCTGGCTCGATTCCCTGTCAAAAATCCCTTTTGTGTCTGTCGATCTATCCTTGTAGAAACAAATAGGATAGGCAGGTAGGACAGAGGGATGGAGTGGGAGGTTTCCTCTCTTTACCTTTTTGAATTTAGGGATGCAACGCCATAGAAATCTGTAGAAGCCAGAAGAAAAATGGTGATGGTGCACGAAACCCTTTCCCTTTGGCACAGAGCCATAAAAGTCTGAAACAGGTCTTTTTTGAAGATGGCTCATCTTTGGTTCCCCGCTACCTTCCACCTCAGGAATGTGATGATAAGGAAGCTTGAAGAGAATGGATTTTAAGTAAGCCACACTTCCAAAAAGAAGCCCAAAAGCTAAGAAAAAAGGGAAAAAAAAAGGAAAAAGAGAAAAAAAAAAGAAATAAAAAGGGAACATTAATATTGGAGTGAATGTACACAGCACATGACCTGCTGAGAGGATAGAACAATGAACAAGGAAACTTTAGCCAGCTGAGGCCCTCTACTATCTGGCTCAGCTTTGAAGCCAAGGAAGGCCCAGACTTGATACATTGCAACTGATTATGGACCACTGAACATGTGCGGATGCAAACCAATCTAAAAGCAATCCTGAAAGCAAAAAGAATAATAATAATAATAATAATAATAATAATAATAGAAAGACTGATAGAAGAAGTGGGCAGCATATGCTTCCTTGACTGAAGTCCACTTCCTCAGATGCATTTGGATATGAAGATGAAAATAATAATAATAATAATAATAATAATAACTGGACATACATGTTACCTGGTCAGATATTTCCAGATGCCCTGCAGGAGACCAAGATGGTTTCACTCAGGAAATAAAGGAGGGATGGAGACACAAGATAAACCCTGAAGACCTCAAGGCAGATGTTTCCCAAAATGCCCTTGATGTTAAAGGAACCACAAAAGACAGAAGGCTTTAGAAGAGAATGTTTTCAGTCCAGTTGAGGGCCCAGTGAAGTAGATACAAGGAGAGAAATGAAGCAAGTGAGATGAAGGGAATAAAGCAAGTTACTGACAGCTGCAACTTAGGATCAAGAAGGAAAGCCAAAAGCTGCCAGAGAAAAGTTTGATGTGGATGTAGATGAAAAGCTGGAAGAGAGCCAAGCTCCACCTTGCCAGCACAGCCTACAAGAGAGATGTTAATGAAGCAGGAGAGATGTTAATGAAGGAAATGCTATACAGAGGACTGAAGATGTGGATGGCAGAGATCAAGAATAGTTAACCCCAGTTGCCTATGCTATAGAAGGGAAAAGGGTGCATTTTGAATTCGGCTTCAGAAAGGAGGGGCAACAGCCCACAAGTTCAGAAAGGAGGGGGGAAAGCAAAGGAGCGCTTCAGTGAACACAAAGGAAGCTGTGTAGCTTCAAGGACATTCCTAGCAGCTGTCTTTGATAAAGAATTTGTATGTTTTCATGCTGGAGCAACCAAATCTGTTGTAAGTACAAAAATAGCACCCCCACTTTGGAAGCTTCTATAATAGTGGGGGCAACTGGAAAACGACAACCCTGCCCAGTGCTCCAAGAAAGAAGTTGTAGACTTGATAATCATATGGTGACTCATAAGTT
Organism: Urosaurus nigricauda; assembly: GCA_034509955.1. Taxonomy (NCBI): domain Eukaryota; kingdom Metazoa; phylum Chordata; class Lepidosauria; order Squamata; family Phrynosomatidae; genus Urosaurus; species Urosaurus nigricauda. The sequence continues at coordinate 4,976,111 of JAOEGL010000002.1, forward strand.
TTTGTATATTTCTGCATGCCCAGTGCCATTAATGGGCAGAGATCTGTTGTCAAAAATGAAAGCAGTCCTGACATTTGAAACAGATGGGACCCTGGAAGTCCAATTCAGGGGACCCCAACAAACAGTTTCTAAACTTATGAACTGTACCCCAGGAGGAAGAGAGGAGGTTGTATTCTGTCATAGAAGAGAGAGTGGATTGGGCAAGCTTTAGTATCCCCTCAGTGTGGGCTGAGGATAACCCTCCTGGACTGGCAAAGGACATTCCACCTGTAATTGTTACACTAAAAGCTATGGTAATGCCCATTTCAGTTCCCCAATATGGACTCCCGAGAAAGGCTGTAATTGGAATACATGGACATTTGTAGAGGTTGTTAAATAATGGCATTATAGAGCCTTATCAGTCACCTTGGAATACACCTTTATTATCTTGGCCAAGCCTTTACATGAGGCTACAAGAGGAAGTAACCAAGATCCTTTTGTTTGGGGAAAGGAACAAGAGGAATCTTTTAAGCAAATCAAGCAAGCTCTAATGGAAGCCCCTGCCCTGGGTTTACCAGACCTGTATGTAGGAGAGAGAAATGCCTAAATGGCATCAGTGAACTGTTCAGTTAGCCTGAGACTGGATAGGCCAGCAAGGCTAAAAGCCAGAGATGTCAGCAATAAGCAATCAGGATTAGTTATCTCCAAAGACATCAACATCTTAGAAAGCAAGCGGGACTTAAGCTAATTGCAGCTAACCCCTGTCTTAACCAAGGAGAAATTGTGAGTGTACTTGGGAATGGATGGATACAGCAAGAATGAGGTCTCAGACTTTGCTTCCATAGTCAAACCCTTATATGATATGCTAAAAAAGAAAAGGAAAAGACCAGAGCCTACCCCGTTTGAATGGACTGGTGAAGATAGGGCAACTCCCAGGGGCTACCAGACGTGAGCAAATCCTTCCAATTGTTTAACAGTAGTAGGAATGCTCACCCAGAAGCTTGGAACATGAAATTGTCCAGCAAGAACATGGATCTAATCTGGTAGCTTGTTTCCTATGCATTGCTGCTAACTTCCTATTAGAGAAAGCAATCAAATTCACCCATAGACGAGACATTGAGATTGTGGCTCCCCATCTTAAAGAACCCACAAGCCGGCTACGCTGTGGTTCAGGAAGATGAGAAGCTGGTCCCCTTCCAGGAAGGACCTCAATTCAAAAACATTGAGCTAATTGCCTTAATGAAAGCATTGCTGTAAGATCTATACTGATGGGATATGTAAAGTGCTCCTGGATGCTAGTACTCCTTGAAAAGAAATTGACTTAAATCAGAGACTTGAGATGAGAAATTTGGAAATGTCTATGTTTGCTTGCTCCAAAGACTGTGTTTCAAATTTAGAAAAGGGAGCTAAGCGAAGATTGAGAAGGAAAAGGAAGAGAGATAAAAGCCTGGAATATCTAAAAGGCAGAAAATTAAGGAATGGGTGTTACAGTGGTTCAATACCTCCCAAATAGACTGTGCAATATGTGGAAAAACATGATGAAGGAAAAAACAGAATCACAGCTTGTGTGAGACAATAACAACAGCAACAAGTGCAAAGATATGCAGATAATGACATCAACTTAACTGCTGAAGTAAAATCAGAGACTGATAGCCCTCATCAGAGCATTAAAATGGGCTACAAAAAGACATGATGCAGAAGTCAAACTTCACTTAAAGCATGTGGCAAGTATTCAAGTAGATTTTACCCACATGCCACCTGTAGATGGCTAAAAGACTGTTTTAGCAGCCATATGTACCCTTTTCAAATGAGTGAAAAGTATGACCAGAGAGTAGTCAAGCATTCCTGTGGAGACATCATCTCCAGATATGGATTACCCCAACAAACTTATAGTGACAATGATGCCTCATTTCAAACTCACAGAGAGATTGGACCTAGAGAGACATTCCTGAAGCCAAGAGTCCAACTCCTTGTGAAAAGATCCTTGCTATTTTGCCTGTCATAGTAGAGACTCTGATACTAAAGAAGCAAGCAACTTGACCAAATAATACCTGCTCAAGAGTTCAGCCCTGAAGACATAGTTTGGATTAAAATCTACAAAGAAGACATGGAAAAAGACTCTTTGCTGTTTTGTTGACTACTTCCACTTCCTTGAAAGTTAATGGGAATCCTGTTTGCACCCATTGAAGCAACCAACTGCAGAGCTGATTCCAGTAACCTGATCTGTTACCAACCAGAGAGTTCCAGATGACCCGGGAGACAAAGGCCAACGCCAGTCGCCCATCGAAGCCTCCTTGAATCTGGGTTCAAGGCAGCGAAGCCAACGGACACGGCGGGAGAAGACTAACTTGGGACCAGGAAAACCGAGTTAGCGAAGTTCTGGAGGGTGCTGCAACCACTCCCTACCTGGAGAGAGGAGTGGTCACCACCTGAAGATTCACCTACTTTCAGCCAGAAGGCTTTGTTTTAAACTGTTTCATTTGGTCATAATATTGTTGTTGATTATAGTTATTGTGGGGGTTTTGGTTCATTATCTGAGATGGGAAAAGGTAATCCATGCCAAGATTGCATCAAAACGGTGAGAACAGGAAACAAAATTGGGCAAACATGGGTTTATCAGAGTAAACACTCATGCACTAGTATACAATTGGCCTTTCACAACATCATATAACTCAACATGTTAAGAACTAGAGAGAAAACACTTGCTATAGTCCGGCAGGAAAACCAGTCCAGGGTATTTGCAGGCACATATGTTCATGGCAATGGAATCTCATTGTCAAGAGTTAAGGTTGGGTTCCCCATGCCAGAAGCACTGAGCATTTGCAAAATGGCCAAACTGAGGAACTTTGGAGTGGCAAAGAGCCTACTCACTTAAGAAAAATACACATGCCCTGGAACACCCAGAAGAGGTAATGCTGATTGTGTTAGTCTGCAGGATGCTCACTGTCCCTTTTGAAAGTGTGTAATGTGGGCAACTTTGGGCACAGCAGACATTGATGCCAAATTGCACAAATTTCCAGTGCACACAGACTGCCAAGTCAAGCAGTGCAATTATGTTAATTTTACCATTCTCAGTCCACAGAATTCACATTGTTAAAACTTGGGAGCTAAGTTACACAGAGTTCCAATACACACAGATAGTGAGACCAAACAGTGAAGTGTGAAATGGGAATTGATGGTAAGATCTTGTTAAGTGACTGTTTGGGATTATTCTGTCTCAGAAGTACCAGATACACCTCCTTCTCTAAGTTTTGGAAAAAGAAGAAAACCTTTCCAGTTCCTGGTGTTGGTAAGAAATTGTGTTTCACTTTTGCAGAGAAGTGACAATGGAAGAAGGAGCTGCAAGTCCACACAGCCAGTGGATGCCAAGAGACCTGTTGGTTTTAAGTTTTTCATTAATCTTTTGTGGCCAAAGTCCCTTAAAAAAGAGAAAAATGGACTTAGCCAATGGAATGTGCTGAAATTGTGTTGAAATTCTTATTCACAGCTATCAAAAACCTATTCATGGTTCAATTGGGTTTGGGGACAAAAAATGAAATGATGAAAAGAGATAACTGCTGTTATTGATACATAAACTGTTTTGCATCATAATGTATTTCATCTATGGCAATCAATGGCTTTATTGGAATAAATGCAGACAAATCAAAGGCTTGATTTGTCAGCAGAAGAAAAGGGAGGAATGTCAAGGTGAAAACTAATAAAGCCATTGATAACCAACTGATAACCAATAATCTCTGCCATTAATGATCAATAATGAACAGTTTAGCCATAGTGAGAAATAGAGCCAAAGGAAAAACTTGTCCTTTTGAATCTGGCTTGTAGCCCCCACCTTAGGAGGGAAGAGGGAAGAGGGAAGCAAATGCCTGCTAATGGCAACAAGTGTTCCTGATAAGACTAAAGACTGGCTGAATGCCCAGAAAATCAGAATGTTACAAGGACTAAGCTAAAAACAAAAGGCTTCAGTCAGTAGGGCAAACAGATAGATAGAGATATATATACAGACAGTGAAATGAGGTGGAAATATATAAATGAATGTTAAACTACGCATGCTCAATGAATATTTTGTGGATTAATAAAAACTGTTTACGCCATGTTTGGGACGTTCAGTCAATGAGATGACTTTGGCTGAAACTCTGCATGCAGACTGTTTGGAATAAATTGGATCTGTTTGGAAATTTTCACAAAGCCTCACTTGCATAATTGGTTGTGAATGGATTAATTGACCCTTTGTTTACCTTAACAGTATTTGCTTGTTTTATGGTATTATTATATAAAACAATTTATATACTGGAGTTTAATGTCAGCTGACCAGTTGAAGCTAGAAAATGATTCATCCTGATCTCCCTCAGGGGAAGGACTTTCCTCCCCCCTCCAAACCTGAGCCTTCAACATCAGAATATACCATTTCATGCATATTTTATTAAGGTAAATAATGCCTCCATAATTGTTATTGTGAGACCAAATCCAATGGCTGGTATGTATGTATGTATATAGTTACAACTCACCTCAATTTGTCATAGGAATCAACAGATCCCACTTGTGGCTGCCAGAGTTTATGTTCAATGAGAGGTGTCTCTGCTATTTCCATTTTTACTAGAGGTAAACGTGTGTGACTTAGACCACTTGTTTAAAAAACAAACACTTGAAGTCAAAATAAAGTTCTGCCAGGGCATTAACAATGATTAAAGGTAGTGGCTATTTCTGGAAACACTAGCCTAAATGAGACTGGATGTAATCCAAGAGTAGATCACATCAGGTACAGTTCCAGTTCAAGGACAGACTTGACTAAAGAACTGACACATAAATGCCCATTACAAACAAAACCTAACATTCCCACCTCTTACTGGGGACAAATTGTTTGGAATAAAGCCTCTTGACTAACAATAAGAAGACCTTACCATATTTTATTAAAAGAAAGATAGAATGAAAGAAAGGGCTATTTTCTACAGTATATTCCTCAAATGCAGAATGACAACAGGGTCCCGGCCTTCCTATATTGCCTAACTATGACACTGGGGAGTCTTTGGAGACAAAGAGAACTCTGATGCAGGGAATCCATCTGCTGACAGGCTACTTCTGACTGACCATTATTCAATGTTACTACACGATGCGGTTAAGATCTTGGAATAATATTTTTGAGGCCACTCGTCCACTCCAATGAGTCTACTAGGGACTAGAGTAGAGTACTAGAGTAGCCTTTCTTAGACCAGGGCCTTCAGTACTAGAGACACTCTCCAGAGCTGTCTTCACAAAGGTGTCAGAAAAGAGTGGGTTAAACCTGCCACATTACACCTGAGTTCTATGTCTGTTAATAAGCTTCATCAATTACCTTGATACGCAACAGCAAAACTACAAATCTAATAGATAGATGACTCAATATAAGCCCTAGTTTCTCTCCCATTTATACTTAAATTGGAAAAGACACACATTTCCTCTCTCTTTCACACACATACATATAAACATGTATATATGCATGCACTAAGGAAAGGTCAGATGTGGTGCTTCAAAGGTCATAAACAGCTTCCTCCTTGGCAATTAGGGCTGCTCCAGCTATTTCATTATCTTAAGGGCCTACCTTATGTCGGCTAAAGATTTTATGAGAAACCCTCATCATAATCAGGTTAACATAAAATTATATCAAGGCAATCTACATGTTACTCAAAATGACCGCTTTCTCAGTTGGTGCCAGGCCAGATGAATTACAGTTTGGCAAACAGTCAGCCTCTACATTGGTCAAGAGGTAGATTTTAAATAAAAACAATCAAATAAACAAACCCACTGGCATGTGGATGCCTGTTTTAAACAAAAATTTGATAATTTGGTTATGACAAACTTGTTCAGCTACCACTAGATCCATTATTCTTTGAGATTAATGAAAGGGAAAGCATTTGCTTTGTTCACATAAAAATAAAAAGAGGTCCCTTCATCAGGGACAGTCCTCCTTTTCCCCCATAGATTCAATTATGGTACTTGTTGTACATGAAACAATAGATTTGGGAGACAGTGGTCTGACCTTAATTACCAACCTCAGCAGTAGCTCCAGGCACTGATTCATCTGACCAAATAACTACAATGTCACTGGCAATACCTGTCTTGTTAAACAATGATAGAAATATCCCAAATCCTGGCTGATTGGTGATAAAGGGCGATAAGAAGGCTTTGCTAAAAAATTGAACTGACTTATGGGTCTTCTCTAGTCTTTACAAAAGATACTTTGGTATATTTTTCTATACATTCTCATGACTATTTCATTGCTTCCTTAAGGTACAGGAAGGCAAAGAAACATAAGCTGATATAAAAGTCACAAAATGTCTGATCAATATTAGCGCCATAAAAAACTATACTATTTTTCTAATAACAAAAACAGTTTTTAGAGTGTGGTGCTACAGCTCAAATGGGTCAACAATGGGTTATAATAATCACAGGTTCTGACTGGAGACTCTCCAGACAATTCTGGAGGCACTTCACCTCCAAGTTTTTTGTGTGCACCAGTTTTTGGTTGTAGTTTGTTTTCACAGCCCAATCCACCACTTCATCACAAATATCTTACCAAGAGAAACCTTTTCCATACAAGGCTCTACCATTCAGTCTGTTGTTTTGTTCAGTGACACTCACTACACTGATAGACACACCTTGGAAACAGCGGGAGCTTCATATAGACCCATAATTTCACAATGTCTTGATCAGTTCTGATTCTCTCCCATAGGATATATAAGATGTCGAGTTGTGCTTTCCTTCCTATCCAGACATGGTTTTCTGGTAACTTACGAAAAGAACAACCTAGTTCCATTTCAGAACCTACATCAATTTCGAGCAGTTGTAGACACGTTGCTGACCAGAGTCTACCTGACCAAGCAAAGGGTAAGATCCATGAAGAACACCCTCAAGCAGGTAGGTTGTTTGCAGTTATTGGACCTAGTGTTACTGGTGCACCTACAGTGCCTGATCTGCTTCAGTTAATAGTTTGGCATGAATGCCATTTCATGCCAGGAGCCTTCAGTGCTTCCTCTAGTGTAACAACAACAGATGGTACAGATAAATCACCTGTTCTGACATACACCAAATAGGTCAAACCTCTTTGAATGGTGGTTGTTGCTGCCAATTGAAGAGGATTGTCTGATTTAGACCCTGCTAAAGTTCCAAATAATGTTGGTTGTCAGCTTAGAGCAATGGGGAGCATTTTTTGTTCCCAATAAGCAATATATATATATATATATATATAGGATCACCTCCACATTATACACTGCCTTCGGCTACCACCAATAGTGTTGTTTTCAACCACAACTACTAACAGCTGAAATCTGATCCAAATTAACATTAAAGTGTCATGTTAACCAAGGAGTGAACCAATCCAGGTCACTGATGACAAAACCAACATTTCTAATAACTTGATTCAAGAAAGGATTTCATCATCTTTTGGTCATAGTCCAATTTAAAAAAAAAAAATGGAGTTAATTAAATTGTGGCTGTCTTGGATGCATTTTTAACATGCTGCAAGAAAATTGTGGTATCTCTGTGGTAATCAGTTGTTGATCACTCCATTACAGTGGAGCTACTTCCTCTGCACTAGCAACAATCACTTCCATTTAGATAAATGGAGGACAGTGACATGGCCTTCATTTTCCATATTTACATGCCACCACTGTTGGGTTGCCTTGAATCAAAATAGGCTTCCACATGTGGTTCTCACATAGGTGATATGCCTCAGTTCACCCACCCGTTGGTTGGGAAGCTTTGATAAGTCCCAGGATATAGGATGTTCCCACCTCCATCGCTGGAAAAAGGAACATTGGGTCTTACCTGTGATATGTTCACTTTCAGCAATGTAGGTGAGAATATCCTCCCCACCCAGAACTGAGGAGGCTGTTCCCTTGCTCTGCAGGGGTGCTTGTTAATTAGTTTCTTTTAGTTTGAGTTTGTGATAGTTTCTAGTTATCATGCTTATATTTACATTTAATGCTCTATGAACTTGTTTTCTATCCTCGGCTGTAATATTGACTGAGGGATGGTGAGGGTTGCTCCCTCTGGTGGTGACTCCTTCAAGTCTGTTTTCCCTGCCTACTTGGATCAATGAGACGGAATCAACCCAGGATATAGGATGTTCCCACCTCCATCGCTGGAAAAGAGCTTATTCCTCATGTTTCGCCTGCATCTGTTGCTAGTGATGGTTGGAGTTCTTGTGCAGGTATCTGTTAGTTTGTGTAGGTTTTCTGTAAACTGTGTGGCATCTATTGTTGGTATCGTCTCGTCTTTCTGTTTTTGTGCATATATTAGTCTGGCCACTGTTATCGAATATAAAATTTTAGATGTTTTTTAATTTCCCTTTTACCATATTTAACAAGTAACACTATGGTGTCATTTTAATTGGGAACTGAAGTATCAATTCTAATGTATTGTGAACTTCCTTCCAAAATTGTGCTTCAGCCTGACATGTCCACCATATTTGGAAAAGAGTTCCTTCGTTTACTCCACATTTCCAACATTTTCCTTTTTCTTGTACACTAATTTTTGCCAATGTACTTGGGGTTAGGTACCACCTGTATACCATTATATAGTAATTTTCTTTCAGGTTCATACATAAGGTAAAATTTAAATCTTGTCCCTATGTTCTTTCCTAGCTTTCCAAATGAATACGATGTTCATTATTTGCCCGTTTGATGGTACTTTTTTTTACTGTTTCTACTTCTAATTCAACTTTCAATAGGATTGTGTATAATTTAGATATTTTAAATGTTTGAGGTTTCAGCAAAATCTCATCTAATTCTGTTTCATTATTTCCAATAACTTCTAGCTCTGAAACCATTTTGTTTCTTTCTTTTTAAAAAATAATTTTAATAGACATTTTAAGAAACTTTTTTGAACCATCAATCATACAATCACAGCTTATTATTTTCACAAATGCATGCATGCTATTAACAGTGTTACTTTACAATCTTAAATTATCATTTGAAATATTTGAAGGTGGTGGCCTTCTACTATTACTGTATATCATTCCACTTTGAACTACCCTTTCTCCTTCTCTTAACATTCATGACACCTCCCACCTTAACTTCCCTTAGCTTTCCTTAATTTTCCTTTTTTTTCTTCTTTCCCCTTCCTCATCTTTTCTTCTTTCATGTTCCTTTCATGTTCTCTATCTTTCTTGATCCTATCAAGCTTCCAATTCCCTCCACTCACCATCTACTCACATACTCTTACCTTCCAACACTTTCTTACTCCCTCTACAATCATTCCTTACTTCCTTTCCACCATTTTCCGATTTGTCTACTCCCTCTACTTTTGGCTTTCTATTGTTAGTATTTTATTGCTTACCACATCTACTTACATTGTAATAATCCCAAATGTAGTTCCTGTTAAGCACACCTATATAATTATGGTTTTGATTAAAAAGTTACCTTTCTTATCTTAGTAAATTTATTTTCATGCCCTTTCCTTTCCTTTTTCTTCCTTTTCCCAATCTTGCTCCTTATTTGTCTAAAGTCAATGTTCCTTCTCTAGAATTTATTATTTGACCAAAAGGATATTCAATTTCATCTTGATTGTTATTCACATTACATCTAGCCTTTTAATATTGATAATTCCAAAGAAAGCAACTTTTAATCTTTCTTTACTTTTGTAAGTTGATATTTTATCTTGCAAACTATTGTTTCCTATGATATATTCATCTATCCTTGTATGATATAATTTGTTTGCTACGTTTTACTCGAAATTTGATAAGTTCTTACTTCATACCATTATGTTTTCATAATCCTCATAGAACCGCCTTACTCACATCCCATGTTGTTGTTATATTCATATTTTTTTAAAGAGGTTTGTTATATTTTCTTTGGTTTTCTCTATTATAAATTGATCTAACATTAATTCACCGTGTAGTTTCCATGTGTATGAAAAAAAATTCTTTTTGAATAAGGATTACAGGATTATGGTCAGAAAGTATTCTAGGTACTATTTTGATTCCCCCCCCCCCCATTTTTTATTTTTCATTAAGTTGTTGATAGGTAGCAAATGTGCCCCTCTTCCTAGTTTATTACTCAATTTAAATTTAGACTTTTTTCCTATGCATTTTAACAGATCCTTGAGTTTTAAACATCCATTTGGTTGTGTCATATATCCAATCATCCATGCTTCCTGGGGAGATAACCAATTTGGTCACTTTCTATAAAATTTCTGTTTAATTTTATTCTAGGTTGTTATTAATGATCTTCTGATTATATGATCCTTGAATTATTTATTGTCATCTGTTCTTTTAATACGTAAATATCCATGCCAACCATATCTTTAGTTAAATCCTTCTAAATTTAGTATTCTAGTACCATCAAAAGTTATCCAATTGCTAATTCAATCTAGGATACATGAGTAATATATTTTTTGATCAGGAATTCCCAATCTACCTTGTTCTTTCTCATCTTTCATTACCTTCCATTTTATGCATGGTTTTCTACCTGCCCATATTAATTTCAGTTTTCCAAAATTTCAGGTTTTGAAAGAAAAACATAAATTTAGGTAGAATGCTGATCCTGATTGCAAAATTCTGTCCATTAGTGATAAGTTCAAATTAGTCCATCTACTCAGCTCTTTTTTGATTTCTTCTCATAATAATTCTTTCCATTACTTATTCGAAAAGTAGATAGTCTTTGTAGTTTATTTTCTTTTTTGACATATCCATAGTTATAATTTTTTTATTGATTGATTTTGAGGTCTGCATCTTTGCCATATTGCTGAATTTTCTCCATTAATTTATTTATACTTTCTTTCGGGTCTTCCAGATTGATTCCCAGAACAGCAGCATATGCTCTGATTTTATAAGTATGACCTTTTATTTGAGCCCCTTTGATCTCTTTGTCAATTTTTATCTGATTAATTAACAATTCTAATGTCATAACCAATAATGCAAGAGTTAGTCAGCACTTTGATATGAGTTTAGATTTCCACTATTACTGAAGCTCTTTCCATTTTCCATGCATTGATATGGCTTCTTCCCCGTGTGGGTCCTGTGATGTGAGTTTAGATGTGCACTCTGACAGAAGGTCTTTCCACATTCCATGCATTTATAGGGACTCTCCCCCGTGTGGGTCCTTAGATGTGAGTTTAGACCTCCACTTTGACAGAAGCTCTTCCCACATTCCAGACATTTATAGGGCTTCTCCCCTGTGTGGGATCTTTGATGTACATTTAGACTTCCACTCTGACTGAAGGTCTTTCCACATTCCATGCACTGATATGGTTTCTCCCCTGTGTGGGTCCTTTGATGCCTTTTTAGATTTTTACTGTGACTGAAGCTCTTTTCACATTCCATGCATTTATAGGGCTTCTCCCCAGTGTGGGTCCTTTGATGTGAGTTTAGATATGCACTCTGACAGAAGCTCTTCCCACATTCCGTGCATTTATGAGGCTTCTCACCCGTGTGGGTCCTTTGATGTATGTTTAGATTTCCACTCTGACTGAAGCTCTTCTCACATTTCATGCATTTATACGGCTTCTCCCCTGCATGGGTCCTTTGATGTTTATTTAGACTTCCACTCTGACGGAAGCTCTTTCCACATTCAATGCATTTATAGGGCTTCTCCCCAGTGTGGGTTCTTTGATGTGAGTTTAGACTTCCACTTTCATTGAAGCTCTTTCCACATTCCATACATTTATATGGCTTCTCCCCTGTGTGGGTCCTTTGATGTGCATTTAGATTTCCACTTTGACTGAAGCTCTTTCCACATTCCATGCATTGATATGGTTTCTCCCCTGTGTGGGTCCTTTGATGCCTTTTTAGATTTTTACTCTGACTGAAGAACTTTCCACATTCCATGCATTTATGAGGCTTCTCCCCCGTGTGGGTCATTTGATGTGTGTTTAGATTTGAACTCTGACTGAAATTCTTTCCACATTCCATGCATTTAAAGGGCTTCTCCCCAGTGTGAGTTCTTTTATGTACAGTGCAATTGTTTTTATTGCTGAAGCACTTTCCACATTCCATGCATTTATAGGGCTTCTCCCCCGTGTGGGTCCTTTGATGTATGTTTAGATCTCTACTCTGACTGAAGTTCTTTCCACATTTGATGCATTTATACAGCTTCTCCCCTGTGTGGGTCTTTTGATGTATGTTTAGATGTGCACTCTGACTGAAGCTCTTTCCACATTCCATGCATTTATAGGGCTTCTCCTCCATGTGGGTCCTTTGATATGAGTTTAGACCTCCACTCTGACTGAAGCTCTTTCCACATTCCATGCATTCACTATGTCCACTATGTGAATTCTATAATGGGGGGGGGGGGGGGTAAGCAGGAGATAAATAAATATAATGATGATTATGAAAACCACTCTGACAGCCTTTGTGGCTAAAGAGCTGGGTAGAAATACTTTAAATAAATAAATAAATGATGATGGTGATTATTTGGCAAAAATAAAAAATGCAATCATGACCAGCTTGCAGGGGAGCCTGTTTCAAATGTTGCCCAGGTGACCGCCATCGCTCTCTGACTCCTCCACCATATTGATTATTCCTGCATATGCTCTTCATGGTTCAAATTACAATTAAATCAATTAGAAACCAATCAATTTATCTTGAGTCCCAGGCCAGGTGGTCTCTGTTCTTACCACAAAACAACAGACCGTACTTGCCTTGTTATCCTACTGATCTAGGACTGCAATTTGTAACTCTTAGAAGTTTTCTGGTTGGGAGTGTCGGCCTGTTGGATACATCTTCAGGAGACTACTGAAGAACGCCATCCATTAAAGGGGAATTCTATCCGTTTTTGCTATCACGGAGGGGGAAAACCCCACACTTTGGCATAAGGTGGGTGAAGGTACTTACAAAGACCTATTTGTGCCTGCTATTAGCTCCCGAAAGGATTCCGGATGGGGGTCTCCCCCAGTCTCGGGACCTTGGGGAACAAAGCAGAGGAGGTCGAAGCATCCCAGCACCCTTAGTGAGAAATCTATGGAACAAACACCGACACTACCTTTTTAAAAATAAGCAGAAAAGTCACCCGATTAAAGACTCAAGTATATTTGGAAACTGAGTAAGAAAGAAAATATATTTTTATTTGCTAAGTACTTTACAATGGAACTGATATAGAGCCAGAAAGGCAGGATTTACAGTGGTGAACTGACTGATTTCATAGTGAACAGCTGTAAAAGACTGGTAAAGTTAGAAGTTAATGATTCAAACCTGAGAAAGATTTGCAGTGAAGAGTGAGTTAATAACTAAACAGGGAAGTTGAGATAAAAAGTTAAGAGAAAGAAAGCGAAGGCCAGAGGATGCCATGGGGAGGAGAGCTGAAGTGAAAAAGAGCCATGAGAAAGCAAAGGCAAGCGGACACGAGGAGAGAAGGAGAGCTGAGGCGAGAGGAAGAGCCAAGAGAAAGCAAAGGCAAGCAGATGTGAGGGGAGAAGGAGAGCCGAGGCGAGAGAGGAGCTGGGAGAAAGCAAAGGAAAGTGGACGCGAGGGGAGAAAGAGAGCCGAAGAGAGGGGAAGGAGCCAGGACAAAGCGAAAGCAAGTGGACGCGAGGGGAGAAGGAGAGCTGAGGCAAAACAGAAGGAGCCAGGAGGAAGCAAAGAGAAGCAGATGCAAAAGGAGGAGAGCTGAGGTGAGAGGGAAGGAGCTGGGAGAGAGCGAAGGCAAGCGGACGTGAGGGGAGAAGGAGAGCCGAGGCAAGAGAGAAGGAGCTGAGAGGAAACGAAGGCATGCAGATGCAAGAGGAGAGAGAGAGCCGAGGCGAGAGGGAAGGAGCCAGGAGAAAGCAAAGGCGAGCAGACATGAGGGGAGGAGAACCAAAGCGAGAGAGGAGGAGCTGGGAGAAAGCAAAGGCAAGTGGACGCGAGGGTAGAAGGAGAGCCAAGGAGAGAGGGAAAGAGCCGGGAGAAAGTGAAGGTGAGTGGACACAAAGGGAGGAGAGCTGAGGCAATAGAGGAAGAGCCGGGAGGAAGCAAAGGTGAGCACACGTGAAAGGAGAAGGAGAGCTGAGGCAAGAGAGAAGGAGCAGGAAGGAAGCGAAGGCAAGTAGACGCAAGAGGAGAAGGAGAGCCAAGGCGAGAGGAAAGAAGCTGGGAGAAAGCGAGTTTATAAGAACTATAAAAAAAATTGTCTACAAGAAGAGCAACACAGTAGCAAGCCTCAACTCAGGAAAGAAGACCATTGTATGAAACAATTCCTTTGCCACAACAACAGCAACAAAGTATTAGAGGAATTAAAGGCACTATATGTAGAAATGAAAGAAGACATAAAGGAAATAAAGTCAGATATGAATGCTATGAGGAAAGAGATAAAACAGGAGATTCGACAAGAGATCAGAACAGAACTGAAAGGGATAAAAGCTACAGAAGACATTAAAAATAGATTAAAATAGTCAAAATGGAAGAAAACACGGAAAACGGAGATCTACACAAACATTTAACAACAAGATTAGCAGAATATATGGGTGCAGAGAGTGAACAATCCGAACATGAGATAAATAAAATGTACAGATTAAATTCAAAAGTGGCTAAACAAAGAAAAATACCCAGGGATAAAGTGATCTATTTTACGATAAAAAAGATTAGAGACGAAATTATTCAATTAAATTATGAAGAAAAATTGGAAGTTGACGGAGTTGTGTATAAGGACATTCCACTTAGCATATTGAAAAAAAGGAACGAATACAGCCCATTAACGGATATTCTAAAGCAAAACAACTTTGACTACAGATAGGAAAGATTAGAAGGTGTGACTTTCAGATACAAATTAGACTCCCCAAAGAAAATGAAAGACTTTTTGAAAAAACACAAAAAAGATGTAGAAAAAAGGAAAAACTTGATGCAGAGCGATGAGAGAGGGATGAAAGAAAATGAGAAGTTGCACTACAAACAGTTAAATGATAAGGAAGATCTAAAACAAACAGAAGACGAAGAATTGGAAGACAAAGAAGAAGAAAGAGAGGGAGAGGGAGGGAAAGAAATAGAAATAGAGCAAAACAAAAAGCAGATATTATATGTCTCCAGGGGACACACATAAGAGAAAAAGAAATAAGATTTCTTAAAAATGAAAAATTGGGAAATGAATTCATATCCACATCGCAGAAAAAAAGAAGAGTTGTTTTATATATTAGCAAAAAATATGATGCAAAAACTCTATTTAATGATAAAGAAGGAAGATATATTGGTTTAGAAGTGAAAGTGATGGGTTCTAAATATTTCATGGTGGGAGTCTATGAGCCGCAAGATAAAAAAGATGGTTTCTATGACAGATTGAATGATCAATTAGGGAATTTTAGTTATGAAAAAACTCTTATTGTTAGGTGACTGGAACAGAGTGATATCCCCTGAGATAGACAGGAAATCCAAAACACAAATTAAAAAATCTCAGGGTAAACTACCTAAATCCTTTGTTAAAATGATGGAAATGCACTACTTAGTGGATGTTTGGCGTTACAAATATAAGGATTCTAAGGAGTATACATACTACTAGGAGATGCACCATTGCCTATCTAGAACAGACATGTTTTTATCGTTAAAATCACTGTGTAAGGAAATTATTGATATAGAGACTAGACCAAGAATTATATAATAATAATAATATAATAATAATAATAATAATAATATTTATTTCTAGCCCGCCCCTCTGAGTGAGCAATCGGGGCGGGGTACAAGATAAAATTAAAAACAAGACAATTAAAATATCCAATCCTATTCCCACCTTTCCCCCCCCTTAAAAAAAATTAAACCAACAACAAGTTAAAACATAGTGCAAATAGCAGACAGTCAAAAATAACAAACTAAAAGTTGTTTGGGCTGTATCGGGTGATGAGTATTAGGGACTGGCGAAAGGTTTGGAGCCGGGTAATCATATCTGATCATAGTCCCATAATAATGACACTAAAAGGCAGACCTAAAGGGTTTTCTTGGAGTTGAATGATACATTATTGCAGAAAGAAGAAATTGTTAAAAAAAAGGTAAAGTTATATTTTGAGGAAAACCTTAAAGAGAACATTAATTTTGAAATGGTATGGGAAGCTTCAAAAGTTGTCATGCGGGGCTATTTTATACAACAAAGTAGCATTTGGTATGAGAAAAAGATAAGAGAGAATGGATAAATTATATAGAACACTGCAAGAAAAAGAGAAAGAACTATAAAAGAACACAACCAATGAGAAGACGAGAAAGGAAATAAGATTCATCAAAAAACAGATTGAAGCTGAAGACACAAAAGAGATACAAGATAAAATAAGATTCCTAAAGCAAAAATATTACAAACAAGCAAACAGGGTACAGCCCTTACTTCCAATCAAAATAAAATTTTAAAAGCCTTTCAGGAATTATTTTCAAAATTATATAGTAAAACGCAAATATCCGAAACAAAACTCCAATAGTTTATAGAGAAAATGCATTTACCATCATTATAAAAAACAAAAAACAGATAACAAAGGGAGCTTCTGAACAGTCCAATAACAATTGCAGAAATAGTTGAAGCAATAAAAAACAGTAAAAAGGGGAAAGCGCCTGGCCCGGACGGCTTTGGCGCAAATTTTTACAAGACATTTGAAGAACAATTATCAATCCCATTTAAAGCAGTTATTGATTCCATTACAGAAAACAACTACCGATACTTGGAAACATGCAAACATTAAGTTAATATTGAAAGAAAGTAAAGATCCCGCAGAAATTAAGAATTACAGACCCATTTCACTTCTGAACACTGATTATAAATTGTTTGCAAAGATCCTTTCCGAAAGGTTAAAAAAAATATTAGCAGAATGCATACGTAAAGACCAGTCAGGTTTCCTCCCACAGAGACACATTGCTGATAACATACGAAGCATCATACATACACTAGAATATTTTGAAAAACATAACGAAAAAAGACCTTGAAAAGGCCTTTGACAATTGAAATTGGGAAGTGATTTTCAGAACTCTAGAAAAAATAGAAACAAGATCTCAATTTATCAACTGGATTAAGGCAATTTATAAAGATCAGAAGACAAAGATAATTATTAATTCAAAGAAAACAGAGGAGTTTAAAATTACAAAAGGTACAAGGAAGGGTTGCCCTTTGTCCTCCCTTTTGTTCATTCTTGTATTAGAATTACTCAATAGTAGAATAAGATATGATACCAGTAAGACCATTAAGGGTACAAAGATTAAGCAAGCTGAACAGATGATACAGTTTATACATTGGAAAACCCTGAAGTTAGTGTAGAACCCTTATTGAAAATATTGAGAGAATTTGAGGAGGTGTCTGGTCTGAAGTCAACACAGATAAAACAACAATATTAACAAAAATAAGAACAAAGAAGATGAACAACTATTGGGTAAAATAAGTGGTTTAAAAATAGAAAAGAAAGTCAAGTATCTCGGCATATATATGACTAGCAAAAATTCCGACCTCTTCCACAACAGATATGAGACTATCTGGAGAGACATAAAAAAAGATATGGCAAAATGGAGCAAACTTAAGCTTTCATTATTGGGCAGAGTAGCGGTGATACAGATGAGCTTGCTCTCAAAACTCTTCTTTTTGTTTCAGACAATTCCAATTATATATAACAATAAACCAATACTCCAGTGGCAGAGAGATATCAAATTTTATATGGAGTAACAAAAAGCCAGAATAAAACAACAACAAAAAGTGTGATGATAAAAAAAGAGGAGGTCTGGGATTGCCATACTTAAAATTTTACTTTGCAGCCTGCTGTCATACGTGGATTAGAGAATGGGTAATATTATTATTATTATTATTATCATCATCATCATCATCATCCTTTATTTATATAGCGCTGTAGGTTTACACAGTGCTGTACCTATAAACTTATAATTAGACGGTTCCCTGCCCTCAGGCTTACAATCTAAAAGACACGACACAAAAGGAGAAGGGAAAGGTGATGGGGAAGGGTATCAAGTCCGGTGGTTCTTCTCTCCCTCTGAGGCCTGGACCAAGGCAGATGGACTAGAGGGAGGGCTCGGCTTCATAATGCACAGTTAAAACGGGCCTGACAAAGTCACACATCTGGGAACGCTTCTCTAAACAACATAGTCTTTAACTCAGTTTTGAAACTGGTTAGAGATGTGATGAGGCGCGCATGTAGAGGAAGTAGGTTCCAGAAGTGAGGGGCAGCAAGTGAGAAAGGATGAATCCAAGACGGGGCAGTGGAAGTTCTCGGCTGGGACAGGAGACCTTGACTACCAGAACGGAGAGTACGAGTAGGAGTGTGAGGGGAAAGAAGGTCAGACAAGTAAGGAGGGGCCAGTCCATGAAGGGCTTTGAAAGTCAGTAACAAAAGCTTGTACTGGATGCGGAAGGGGAAGGGGGGCCAGTGAAGGGAGGATAAGAGGGGAGAAACATGGTCAAAGCGGCTAGCAGATGTGATAATACGTGCAGCTGAGTTCTGGACAGAGATTAGAGGATGGAGGTGAGAGAAAGGAAGCCCTGTCAGAAGGAGGTTACAGTAATCTAGTCGTGAAACCACTAGGGCATGGACCAGAGTCTTGGCAGTGGAGGCTGAGAGGAATGGACGGATTTTAGCAATATTGTGAAGGGAGAATCTACAGGCCTTGGCGGTAACCTGAATCTGGGGGATAAATGACAGAGAGGAATCAAAGATTAGTAGTAAATAAGTAGTAAATAAGTAGTAAATTTACACTAGTAAATAAAGACATACTAGGTTTGGAAGGTGATAGTTGTGGTATGGATGGCATAGCTATTTACTACATGGTAAGGACAAAGTTAATATAGACTTTAAAAATCATGTTATAAGGAGGGCACTGCCCAGGATAGGGGACAAATATAAATGTCAACTTTGCCCTAAGGTACCACTATGGTGTTCACCCCACCAGGCTTTTTTGGGAAGGGAGGAGGTACAGATGAACATATGGTTGAAATACAAAGAACTAGTGAATGATATACAAGGGAAATATGTATTTCAATCACAAGAGGACATTAAAAGTTCTGGAACAGACTGCCATTGGTACCTTTACAGACAACTCAAAGAAAGATTTAAAATGGACATGAAGACTGACGGGCTGCAAAACTCAAAAAACAGAATGGGATGAAATTATCGAAAAGGGCAACAAGAAAATGATTTCCAGATGCTACAAATTATTACTAAAATGGGAGACGGAAGAGGAAACAACAAAAGAAAGCATGATAAGATGGGCTCAAAATGTAGGCCACAACATTGAATATCAAAAATGGGAAGAACTCTGGGGTAAAAGATTAAAATTTTCTTTATGCCAAGATTGTAGAGAAAATATATACAAGATGATCTATAGATGGCATTTATCACTATATAGAATCGCTCAAATGTCCAAAACAAACCCAAGCTGCTGGAAATGCGCACCAAATGTCGGCACTTTCTACCCTATTTAGTGGACATGCTCTAAAGCAAGAAAATATTGGCAGCAAATATATAAAATTCTGAAAATGGACATGAAGATAAATGTATTATTTACCCCAGAAACTCTCATATTAGGTATGTCAGATATAAAAACTGAAAGGAAAGGAAATATGATAAGACTGTTTTTTTATTACTGACATGATCCCTCCCTCCCTCCACCATCTTAGGGAGAGAAGGCAAGCCAGTTCCAGCAGGCCTTGCCTGAGATGAAGAAGATCCCTCCCTCCAGGAGAGAAGGCAAGCCAGCTCCAGCAGGCCTTGCCTAGTAAGAAGAAGAGCCCTCCCTCCAGTCCATCTGCCATGGTCCAGGCTTCTGAGGGAGAGAAGGTCTGCTGGACTTTCCCCCTTCCCCACCACCTCTCCCTTTTGTGTCGTGTCTTCTTAGAGTGTAAGCCTGAGGGCAGGGAAATGTCTAATTAACAAATTGTAAGCCGCTCTAATAGCCTTGGCTGAAAAGCGGGCTATAAATAAAAAGTATTATTATTATTACAGATGGTATTGTGTACTCTTTACAGACACTAAGGATTAAGACTTCACTGTCAAAAGGATTCAAGGGAAGGCCTGCCGAAAGAGATGTGTCTTTAAGGCTGTTTTAAAGCACTCTAAAGATGTCATCAGACGCATCTCGTCCGGCAGACTGTTCCAGAGCTTGGGAGCGGTGGCAGAAAAAGCCCTCTGGGAGGTCTGCGTCAGCCTGGTCTTGTTAGGCTGTAGCAGATTTCTCCCAGAGGATCGAAGTGTGCGGGGAATATCGTACAGGGAGAGGCGGACCCTGAGATAAGATGGACCCAAGCCATGTAGGGCTTTAAAGGTTAAAACCAGCACCTTATACTGTGCCCGGAAACTAATAGGCAAACTAAATAATTAACTTATCTTAACAAATTGAAACTCAATCCAGGCAAAACAGAGGTACTCACAGTTACAGGACTGAAACCAGGTTTGGGAATACAACTTCCAGTCCTAGATGTAGTCACACTCCTCGAAAGACTCTGTTCGCAGTCTGGAGGTACTCCTTCATTCGTTGCTTCACATGACTAGTCAGGTGAATGCGACAGTCAGGAGTGCCTGTTATCAGCTTCGGCTGATACTCCAGCTGCGCCCTTTCCTGGACATGAGGGATCTGGAAACTGTGATATACGCGCTGGTAACCTCACGTTTGGACTACTGTAATGTGCTCTACATGGGGCTATCCTTGTGCTTAACCCGGAAACTACAACTGGTTCAGAACATGGCAGCCAGACTTATTACTGGTACATCTAGAAGAAAACATATGGCATTTGCACTTAAGTCTCTCCACTGGCTGCCGATCAGTTTCCGGGAACAGTACAAGGTGTTGGTTTTAACCTATAAAGCCCTAGATGGCTTGGGTCCATCCTATCTTAGGGGCTGCCTCTTCCCATATGAACCCCCCCTCCCCCGGCACACTGCGATCCTCTGGGTGGAATCTGCTACTGCCCATGAAGACCAGGCTCGTGCAGACCTCTCAGAGGGCCTTTTCAGCAGTTGCCCCCAAACTGTGGAATGACCTGCCGGATGAGATGTGTCTTATTCCATCCATCAATGGCTTTAAAAAAGCCCTAAAGATGCATCTCTTCCGGCAGGCCTTCCCAGAAAATCTTTGACACTTCTCGGCTCCAAATTTCGGTCGTTGAGATTCCAGTTTTTGCCCATCCACACAGCTCAAGGACTTACAGCTGATAGTGCCCGCTATGTTTTAACTTGTTGTCTGATGTAATTCTTTTTTAGGGGGGAGGTGGGGAGGGAGCCAATGTTTTAACTATTGCTGTTTTAACTCTTTTTTGAAAGATTGCTCGTTCAGAGGGGCGGGCTAGAAATAAAAATTATTATTATTAGGAAAGGTAAAGAAAACAATAGGCTTAAATTGGAAGATTAAACAAATTTATTATAGCTTACAATTAAGTAGATTTCCAAATACTGAAGGAAGTTAATCCTTTATGTTAAATGCATTTTATTATACTAGTCAATTTGTTAAGGTCTGATATTTTGTCTTGTTTTTCTGTGATGTTTTATGTAATTTTCGGTATGAAAATCAATAAAAACAAAAAAAGAAGAAGATTTTAGCATTCTCTCTTCCTCTCAAATAGATAGGGTTTCCTGCATGCAAACTCTGCTCTCTCCACCTCATTCAAACATCCCGTTTGCTCCTACTGAATAACTGTGCAATACATTGGTAGGCAAGGGTTCATCGATGGCTGAAGATAATAGTTAAACTGATATAGAGGAAACAAGGCAAATAAGGCAGGGAACCATAACAGGAAGGAAAAAACCTTAACACAAGCAACAAGTAGGGGAGACCCATGGCATTAGATGTCTCTACATTAATGCACAGAGCATGAGAAGTAAGCAAAATGAACTTAAATTCCTAGCACAACAAAGCTAATATGATTTAATACTGTGTCCAGTTCTGGGCACCACAATTCAAAAAGGATGTGGAGAAACTGGAGCGGGTCCAAAGGAGGGCGACTAAAATGGTGAAGGGACTGGAAACCATGCCCTATGAGAAAAGACTTAGGGAGCTGGGGATGTTTAGCCTGGAGAAGAGAAGGTTAAGATCGCCCTGTTTAAGATCGCCCTGTTTAAATACTTGAAGGGATGTCACATTGAAGAGGAAGCAAGCTTGTTTTCCGCTGCTCCAGAGAACAAGACCCGGAACAATGGATGCAAGTTCCAGGAAAAGAGATTCCACTTCAACATTAGGAGGAACTCCCTGACAGTAAGGGCTGTTTGACAGTGGAACACAGTCCCTCCGAGTGTGGTGGAGTCTCCTTTCTTAGAGGTCTTTAAGCAGAGGCTGGAAGGCCATCTGTCGGGGATGCTATGATGGAGAGTTCCTGCATGGCAGGGGGGGTTGGACTGGATGGCCCTTGTGGTCTCTTCCAACTCAGTGATTCTATGATTCTAATAGGCATCACTGAAACCTGGTGGGATGAGTCTCATGATTGGAATGCAAAAATACAAACAGGCCAAACAGGAAAGGAGGAGGAGGAGCATTATATGGCAGGGATGTCAACACCTGTGAAGAGATCTAGAACTTAAATATTGCAAGCCAAAGAAAGGGGAGGGAAATAACAGGGATGCTATTGTGAGAGTCTACTACAGACCTTTAAGTCAGAGGGAGGAACTGAATGATGCTTTTCGAAAACAGATAACCACACACTCAGGAAGGAGAGATGTAGTAGTGATGGGTCACTTCAACTATCCTGATATTTGTTGGAAATCAAACTCAGCCAAAACATTAAGGACTAGCAAATTTCGCACTTGCCTAGAAGACAATTTCATTGTCCACAAGTTGGAAGGGGTTAAGTCATAGATTCATAGAGTTGGAAGAGACCCCAAGGTCTGTCCAGTCCAACCCTCTGCCATGCAGGAACTCACAATCAAAGCACTCTCGACAGACAGCTATCCAGTCTCCATTTAAAGACCTCTAAAGAAGACGCCACCACTCTCCATTGAAACAGCTGAGTATTTCACTGACCGAACAGCCCGTACTATCAGGAAGGTCCTCCTAATGTTTAGGTGAATCTCTTTTCCTGTAGCTTGCACCTATTGTTCCGTGTCCTTTTCTCTGGAGCATCAGAAAACAAGTTTGCTCCATCCTCAATGTGGCATCCCTTAAAATACTTAAACAGGACTATCGTATCATCTCTTAACCATCACTTCTCCAAGCTAAACATTCCCAGGTCCCTAGGTCTTTCCTCATAAGACATGGTTTCCAGCCCTTTCCCCATTTTGATGGCCCTCCTTTGGACACACTCCAACTTGTCAACGTTCTTTTTGAATTGTGGTGCCCAGAACAGGACACAGTCTTATTCCAGCTGAGGCCTGACCAAAGCAGAATAGAGTGGCACTATTAATTCCCTTGATCTAAACACTATACTTCTATTGATGTAGCCTAAAATCACATATATGTATAACCTTGAAAATAAATTATAAGATGATCCCATTAATTTATTTGCTAAACACTGGCCTTTTTAGCTGCTGCATCACACTGTTGACTCATGTTCAACTTCTGGTCTACTTGGACTCCTTTCACATGTATAAGTCTCTTTAAGCCAGGTGTCCCTCATCCTATATCTATGCATTTCATTTTTTCTTCCCAAGTGCAGTATCTTACATTTTCCCTGTTGGAAGTTCATTTTGTTATTTTTGGCCCAGTTTTCTATTTTATTGCGGTCACTTTGAATTTTGATCCTGTCCTCCGGGGTATTAGCTATTCCTTCTAATTTGGTGTCATCTGCAAATTTGATAAGCATGCTCCCCTATTCCTTCATCTAAGTCACTGATAAAGATGTTGAATAGAACTGGGCCTAGGACAGAACCCCATTGGACACCCCACTGGTCATTTCTCTCCAGGACGAAAGGGAGCCATTGTTGAGCACCCTTTTGGTTCAGCCAATCAGCCAATTACAAATCTACCTAACAGTCGCATTGTTAGCTTGTTTCCAAAAATACCATGGAGGGCCTTGTCAAAGGCCTTATTGAAATCCATATATCTTATTTCTACAGTAGTCCCCCGGGTTACGAAGTAATCCGTTCCGGGATCACTTTCGTAACCCAGAAGTCTTCGCAACCCTGGGGACCACTTTTTTTGTTGCACAGCGCGGCGGAGCGCGCTGTTTTAAAGGGCCCGGGTTGCTTTTTTTCGCAACCCAGGGATTTTTTCGCAGACCAGGGCCGTTTTTCCAGCCCCGGCTCTTTTGGATCCTGGGGGATTCGTAACCCGGGGGGCCACTGTACAGCATTCCCTTTGACTATCAAGCTAGTAATTTTATCAAAAAGGGAGATCAATTAATCTGGCGTGACTTGTTTCTCAGAAACCCGCGTAGACTTTGTGTGATTGATTATGGAATTGCATTCTAAATGTTCCCAGACTCTCTGTTTAATGATCTGCTCTAAAATCTT
This sequence comes from Urosaurus nigricauda, assembly GCA_034509955.1. Lineage (NCBI taxonomy): Eukaryota > Metazoa > Chordata > Lepidosauria > Squamata > Phrynosomatidae > Urosaurus > Urosaurus nigricauda. The sequence continues at coordinate 5,000,372 of JAOEGL010000002.1, forward strand.
TCTTGGTATGGATGTCAGACTGACAGAGGTTGGAAGACCATTTGTCATAGGTGCTTTGATTGTGAAATCCTGTCTGGCAGAAGCTTTAGATACAGGTGTCCATAGGTGTGTATATAGGTACACATACACACACGAATACACACACATCCATACATACACACATATAGGCACATCTGCCAGACATGGCCATAGAATTGTGCTGGAAGAGCAACAGATGCCTAGTGGAGGATTCTCTCTAGGAATCTCTAGTTCCTTCAGTGTGACTTTTGGCTAATGTTGACCATAGAGCTATGCTGGGGGAAATAGATATTCCTAGAAAGAACATACTAATACAATCTGTGAATAATCAAATCTGCCAAAGTCAAAGCCGCAAATGTGGAGGGACAATTTCTCCCAGGGAAATCAGGCTTTTCCCTTCCCCTTCCTTTCCCTCCTCTCCACCTTGGACTCCATTCCCTCCAAGTCTCCTCCAAGAAGGAAGGACAGACGGAGGGTAGGAAAGATTTTGACAAGCGGAGTGGGGTGCGGGCCATTTAACCCCCAGCTCTGCCCTTCCCTACTGAGGGCTCCCCTCAAAGTCATAACAAAAGCTGCCCTAGAAGTTGTGGCACCATCAAGAAATCCTTCAAGGATATTTTCTGCTGCTCCAGAGAATAGGACTGGAACAACGGATGCAAATTGCAGGAAAAGAGATTTCAGCTCATCATTAGGAGGAACCTCCTGACAGTAAGAGGTGTTTGACAGTGGAATATACTCCCTTGGAGATTGTGGTGGAGCCTCCTTCTTTGGAGGTCTTTAAACAGAGGCTGGATGGCCATCTCTTGGGGGGGGGGGTACTTTGATGGAGAGTTCTTGCATGGCAGAATAGGGTTGGACATCCAAGTCTCACAGGGAAGGCTTTGATTCTGTCTTCCTGCATGGCAGAATAGGGTTGGACTGGATGGCCCTTGGGATCTCTTCCAACTCTGTGATTCTATGAACTTGCTTAGCCATACGCTGCCAACCGAGACCTTGGCTGCATGCAGAGCTCCCTGTATGTCAGGTACAGCTTTTCTCTATTTAAGCAACTCAAAACAAATTTTGGCAGGAAAGCACTAAACTAATGTGTTCCAGACAATATAGAATAATCACTTGTTGGTTGGGAAGACAGTGGAGATGGAACCCACCAAATGAGTTACATAAAAGATTGCGGACTGCTTGTACAACCTATTACTCCCATGTAGAGGAATCCCAACAATCTTATCTACAGGAGAAGACTCAAGCTCAAGCTTATTTGCCTCATCAGTTATTTGGCAGAGTCATAGAGGCCACAAGGGCCATCCAGCCAAACACCTTTCTGCCATGCAGGAACTCCCAATGAAAGCATCCCTGGCAGATGGCCATCCAGCCTCCATTTAAAGATCTCCAAGGAAGGAGACTCCACCACTCTCCAAGGAAAGAGTGTGCTGCACTGTCGAACAGCCCTTTTTGTCAGGAAGTTCCTCCTAATGTTGAGGTGGAATCTCTTTTCCTGCAGTTTGCATCCATTGTTCCAGGTCCTGTTCTCTGGAGCAGCAGAAAAGGAACTTGCTCCCTCTTCAATGTGACATCCCTTCAAGTATTTAAACAGGGCTATCGTATCACCTCTTAACCTTCTCTTCTCCAGGCTAATATCCCCAGCTCCCTAAGTTGCTCCTCATAAGGGATGGTTTCCAGACCCTTCACCATTTTAGTTGCCCTCCTTTGGACATGCTCCAGTTTCTCCACATCCTTTGAATTGTGGTGCCCAGAACTGGACACAATATTCCAGGTGGGGCCTGACCAAAGCGGAATAGAGTGGCACTATTACTTCCCTTGATCTAGACACTATACTTCTATTGATGCAGCCTAAAATTGCATTGGCCTTTTTAGCTGCCGCATCGCACTGTTGACTCATGTTCAACTCCGAGGAAGGAGTGTGCTCCACTGTCGAACAGCCCTCACTGTCAGGAAATTCCTCCTAATGTTGATCTGGCACCTCTTTCCCTGGAGCTTGCATCCATTCTTCCGGGTCCTAGTCTCTGGAGCAGCAGAAAACAAGCTTGCTCCCTCCTCCTCCTCAGTGTGAGCTCCCTTCAAGCCCTGAAAGAAGGAGGGCCATCCTCACCTCTTGGCCTTCTCTTCTCCGGGATAAAGACCCCCAGCTCCCTGCTCTCCTTTGCTGCTTCTCCTGCATCTCTTCTTGCATTTTTAGACTTACTCCCAGCTCTGTCTTGTTTTAAACTGAATTGACACTGAATTCTCTTTGCCTCTGCAGCACTGTCCGCTTTTAGGAACCATTTTGTAGACTCTGCCACTGTTTTAAATGAGAAATAAAAGCATGCTATATAGATATACATATAGATTCAAAACATTCAATAGTGTTAGAAATCGTAGCCTGGGATCCTTGTCTTTGGCTTTCTGTATAATGAGGGATGCCTCCAGACTCTGCCACTCTTTTAAACGAGAGAGAGAGACACAGAGGGAATATTATATATATATATATATGTTGAAAATACTGAAAAGTAGCCTAACTTCCCCCCTCCTCAGCCCTCCATTCCCTCCAATGAGGACTCAGAGGCAAACAGACAGACATGGTTTCATACATATGAAGGAGAGGAGGACTCTGGTCTCTTCCAACTCTATGATTCTATGATCATATATGGCAGATATCTATATCTATATAGTCCATAGCAAGCCAGAGGCCCAGAGTCCTCCTCTCTCTCCAAAGCAGAGCCTGCCTTCCTTCCTTCCCTCGTTCCCTCCTGAGTCCAGCTCCTTCTCACCTTGGGCTCCATTCCAGCTTCCTCCAAGTCTTCCTCAGACACACACACACACACAGAGGAGCCCTGCTGCTGCTGCCTTGCAGCCCCTTCTTCTATCTTCTCTCTGCAACCAAGACCCCCTCAAAACGAATGAGGAGCCCTGCGCAAGTGCGCATGCTCAGAGCCTGGGGGCTTGGAGGGAGGTGCGCATGCTCAGTCTCATGAGCTGAAGCCGAAGCTGCCCACACTCCTTGCCAGGAAGGAAGGAGGAGGTCTGTTGGCTGCCTCTGCGCATGCGCACTCCCTCCCTTCCCTCAGGATTAGGAGGAGGAGGAGGCCAAAGGGCTTAGTTATTATAGTTAATGTAATGTTATCCTCACACAGTGTGGCCTGGCATAAGAAGGGTCCCTCTCTTCCTCCCCCAAAGAAAGGCAGGGGGCTCAGTCTCTCCCTCCCTCCTGCCCACTTTATGGGGTATCTGGGGGCACAGAGGCACCTGGGGGGAGGAGGAGGAAGGAAAAAGGGTCCCCATCCTGCCCTCCCTCCCTCCTCCCCTCCCCTCCATTCCTCCCAATAAGAACAACAGAGGATTTATAGCTACACACACAACATACACATTTCAGATATATATATATATATATATACACACACACACACACTCACAAATATATATATACTATATATGTGTGTATATACATACACATACATATCCACGCACACACAAGCACACAGAATATATATATATATATATATACAGAGAGAGAGAGAGGGAGGAGGGAGGAAGTCCCTATCTAACTAAAGAGGAAGAGGAGGATGCAAAGCATCATTGTCCCCACAGGTTGACTACCCTCCTGGACCCTCCCCTGCCTGACCCCTTTTAGCTCGTATCAGGCAAGGCCCTACCTGGTTCCCCACCATCTCCAAGACCCCATCTACTAGCTTTGCAGGCAAGACAAAGCCACCCCACCAAAACCCCTGTCAGAGCACTGGACACTCGGGTTCAAAATATGTCATAGATGTGGCCACAGGAGGAACTGGAACAAAGGTGACCAGGTGACCAGAGTTGAAGCGGTGGCAGCGCTTGGAGAGCCCTTAGTCATAGGAAGCTGGTGACAGAGGGTCAGGAGGTGAAACCAGAAGGCTTCCCTCCTGCAAAGTCACAGATGTCAAGGGACAGGAAACTGGGTGATGTTCCAGAAGGGGGAAGGGCTCAAAACCCCAAGAGGGAATGTGTATAGAAGGGAGAGAGACGAATGCTCTGTGTAGTGGTGGTGTTTATATATAAGAGTCTGGCAGAGCACTGTGATAGTCTGTATTGTAAATAACGGACCCTCAAGATTAAAGTTCTTTATCCGGCCAGCAGCTTCTGCCTGGGAGGAGTTTTCCTTTGCAGCCTGGAGCAGAGCTACACAGCAGAGCCTGTTCCATGTCCATGTCTTCTGCATCTTTCCATGTCAGATACTGATGCTACGTGCCCCAACTTGGGTTATGGGCCCAGTCTGTGCATGGACAACGCTTAGAAGGTCACCTGAGTTCTAGAATTGTAAGGTGTGCCGAAATTCCACAAAGGACCAAAGTGATTCTGGCAGGGAGTAAAGAAGTCTCAATGGGTGAATCAGGGATGCTTATCTGTGTGCTGAGAGAGTTGGCTGATTTCCCAGACTATGTCGGCCGTTTGCCCAGAGTCTAGCTGTGTCTTAGGCCGATAGCACACAGCAGCATGGAGACAGCAATTATATGCACAATATGCAGCCTGAAGAGCAATTTTGTGAAATTCTCTGGCTGGCTCCCATCATTGTAAATATTCTCCTTGTTCCTAATAGAGACTTTCAAAAAGTTTCAAGTTTATTCAGCAAGGAGAAGAGACAGTCGGCAGATCTTCAGAGCTGACATCTAGGGCCCTGCTGGCTTTAAATGGCTTCTCTCCCATGTGGGTCTTTAGATGTGCATTTATTTATTTATTCACAGCAATCAATAATAACATATGCCAATAAAGGAATACAATCATGGTTTTACATTCTCTTTTTACAGCAATCATATATCTGTAAGTTTAAGCAAATCAGTAATGCTGTCTTATCAATGATAAATTTTTCTGTGCCACTTTCCGACAATTTTTTATTTACATTAATTGGTTTGATATCTAGTCGAGCTTGATTTATACATAAATATTCTTTCTTAATTCTAGCTGTTATATTCTATAGTCCGTCTTTTCAATAAGGTTACTATAGTATTGTGTCTGTGCATTTCAAAATAATTGTACATCGACCTCTAATTCTTTTTTATTGTCTTTAACCTTCTTTATCTCTTTTGTCTTCAATTTCCATTCTTATTTGTATTTTTCTAAATAGGCATGGAAACATTGAATATATAGGTATATATGATATATATATATATATATATATATATCAGATTAAGAAAGTATTTTTAAATAACCCATTTTGTTTTACAATCATTTATTAATGACTCCCAATATTTGTCCCATCCTGTTTTCTGGGCAGCCTATCCAATTCCATCATTTTAGGCAATTTCCCAACCAGTCATCTATTAGTTTTTGTGGGTTTTCCAGGCTATTTAGACATGTTCTAGAAGGGCTTATTCCTGACGTTTCGCCAGCATCTGTTGCTAGTGATGGTTGGAGTCCTTGTGCAGGTATCTGTCCGTGTGTGTAGGTTTTCTGTATACTGTGTGGCATCTATTGTTGGTTTCTCCTCGTCTTTCTATTTTTGTGCATATATTAGTCTGGCCACTGTTATAGAATATAAAATTTTAGATTTTTTTTCTTTCCCTTTTACCATATTTAACAAGAAATACTGTCGTGTCGTGTCATTGGGAATTGAAGTATCAATTCTAATGTATTGTGAACTTCCTTCCAAAACTGTGCTGCAGCCTGACATGTCCACCATATGTAGAAAAGTGTTCCTTCGTTTACTCCACATTTCCAACGTTTTCCTTTTTCTTCTCCATTAATTCTTGCCAATTTATTCGAGGGTAGGTATATATGTACAGCACTGTGTAAACCTACAGCACTATATAAATAAAGGTTAATAATAATAATAATAATAATAATAATAGGTACCACCTGTGTACCGTTGTATAGTAATTTTCTTTCAGGTCCATACATAAGGTAAATTTTAAATCTTATCCCCATGTTCTTTCCCAGGTTTCCAATTGAATAGGGTGTTTATGTTTGATGGTACTTTTTTTTTACTGTTTCTGCTTCTAATTCAGCTTTCAATAGGATTTTGTATAATTTAGATATTTTAGATTTTTGAGGTTTCAGCAAAATCTCATCTAATTCTGTTTCATTATTTCCAATCCCTTCTAGCTCTGAATCCATTTTGTATCTTCCTTTTTTAAAAATAATTTTTAAGAAACTTTTAAAACCATCAATCATACAATCATAACTTATTATTTTCACAAATACATGCATGCTATTACAATGTTACTTTACAATCTTAAATTATCATTTGAAATATTTGAAGGTGGTGGCCTTCTAGTATTACTCTATATCATTGCACTTCGAACCATCCTTTCTCCTTCTCTTAACATCCATGACACTTCCCTCAGCTTTCCTTAATTTTCCTTTCCTTCTTTTATTCTTTCCCTTTCCTCATCTTTTCTTCTTTCACATTCCTTGTTCTTTCTTATATTTTTCTTCTCTATCTTTCTTGATCCTATCAAGCTTCCAATTCCTTCCACTCACCATCTACTCACATACTCTTACCTTCAAACACTTTCTTACTCCCTCTACAATCATTCCTTACTTCCTTTCCACCATTTTCCGATTTGTCTACTCCCTCTGGTTTTGGCTTTCCATTGTTAGTATGTTATTGCTTAACACATCTACTTACGTTGTAATAATCCCATATCTAGTTCCCATTAAGAACACCTATATAATTATGGTTTTGATTAATAAGTTATCTTTCTTATTTTAGTAATTTATATTCATGCCCTTTCCTTTTCTTTTTCCTTTTTTTCCTTTTCCCAATCTTGTTCCTTATTTGTCTAAAGTCAATGTTTCTTCTCTAGAGGTTGTTATTTGACCAAAAGGATATTCAATTTCATCTTGATTGTTATTAACATTACATCTAGCCTTTTAATATTGATAATTCCAAAGAAAGCTACTTTTCATCTTTCTTCACTTTTGTAAGTTGATATTTTATCTTGAAAACTATTGTTTCCTTGAATTGTTTCCTATGATATATTCATCTATCCTTGTATGATATCATTTGTTTGCTACGTTTTACTCGAAATTTGATAAGTTCTTACTTCGTACCCTTATGTTTTCATATCCCTAGATCCCCTGTCATCTCTGAAGATATTTCTTTTTGCACCACCTTTATTGCTTCTACTATTTCCTTACTGTTTGGGTTTTCTTTTAATACTTTCTCTTTGTTTTTTGATAATTTATCAAGATATGCGTTTCTTTCTCTCTCTTTTCTTTGAAGCTCTGCATTTTTTAATACAAAAATCCTCATAGTACCGCCTTACTCGCATCCCATATTGTTATCTTGGATTCATCATTCATTTTTTTAAAAAAGAAGTTTGTTATATTTTCTTTGGTTTTCTCTATTATAAATTGATGGAATAATAATTCAACATGTAGTTTCCATGGGTATGAAAATTTGCTTTCTTTCAGAATAAGGAATACAGGATTATGGTCAGAAAGTATTCTAGGTACTATTTTGATTCCTGCCCCCCCCCCCCATTTTTTTATCTTTCATTAAGTTGTTGATAAGTGGATCAGTGGCAAATTTCTGCAAGGAAGAAGAGCACTCCCCTCATCCACCATCTTGAGGGGGAGAGAAAGGCAAGCCAGAGCTCCAACAGGCCTTGCCTAAAGGGAATAAGAGCCCTCCCTCCAGTCCATCTGCCTTGGTCCAGGCCTCCGAGGGAGAGAAGATCTGCTGGACTTTCCCCCTTCCCCACCACCTTTCCCTTTTCCTTTTGCTTCGTGTCTATTTTAGATTGTAAGCCTGAGGGCAGGGAAATGTCTAATTAAAAAATTGTAAGCCACTTTGATAGGCTTGGCTGAAGAGCGGGATATAAACAAACATTATTATTATTATTATTATTATTAGTGCCCTTCCTCCTAATTCATTACTCAATTTAAATTTAGACCTTTCTCCTATGCATTTTAACAAATCCTTGAATTTTAAACATCCATTTGGTTGTGTGATATACCCAGTCATCTGTGCTTCTTGGGGAGATAACCAATTTGGTCACTTTCTATAAAATTTCTGTTTAATTTTATTCTAGGTTGTTATTAATGATCTTCTGATTATATGATCCTTGAATTATTTATTGACATCTGTTTTTTTTATACATAAATATCCATGCCAACAATATCTTTAGTTAAATCCTTTGAAATTTAGTATTCTAGTACCACCAAAAGTTATCCAATTGCTAATTCAATCTAGGATACATGAGTAATATATTTTTTTGATCAAGAATTCCCAATCTACCTTGTTCTTTCTCATCTTTCATTACCTTCCATTTTATGCATGTTTTCTACCTGCCCATATTAATTTCAGTTTTCCAAAATTTCAGGTTTTGAAAGAAAAACATAAATTTAAGTAGGATGCTCATCTTGATTTCGAAATTCTGCCCATTAGTGATAAGTTCAAATTAGTCCATCTACTCAGCTCTTTTTTATTTCTTCCCATAATAATTCTTTCCATTACTTATTTGAAAAGTAGATATTCTTTGTATTTCGGTATTTTCTTTTTTTACATATCCATAGTAATAATTTTTTAAATTGATAGATTTTGAGCTCTGCATATCTGCCATATTGCTGAATTTTCTCCATTAGTTTATTTATAGTTTCTTTAGGGTCTTCCAGATTGATTACTAGATCATCAGCATATGCTCTGATTTTATAAGTATGACCTTTTATTTGAACCCCTTTGATCTCTTTGTCAATTCTTATCTCATTAATTAACGATTCTAATGTCATGATAAATAATACAAGAGCTAGTCAGCACTTTGATATGAGTTTAGATTTCCACTATCACTGAAGCTCTTTCCACTTTCCATGCATTGATATGGCTTCTCCCCCATGTGGGTCCTATGATGTGAGTTTAGATGTGCACTCCGACTGAAGCTCTTTCCACATTCCATGCATTTATAGGGCTTCTCCCCCGTGTGGGTCCTGTGATGTGAGTTTAGATGTGTCCTCTGACGGAAGCTCTTCCCACATTCCATGCATTTATAGGGCTTCTCCCCCGTGTGGGTCCTTTGATGTGAGTTTAGACTTCCACTCGCACTAAAGCTCTTCCCACATTCCATGCATTTATAGGGCTTCTCCCCCGTGTGGGTCCTGTGATGTGAGTTTAGATGTGAACTCTGACTGAACGTCTTTCCACATTCCATGCATTTATAGGGACTCTCCCCCGTGTGGGTCCTTAGATGTGAGTTTAGACCTCCACTCGAACGGAAGCTCATTCCACATTCCATGCATTTATAGAGCTTCTCCCCCATGTGGGTCCTTTGATGTGAGTTTAGACTTCCACTGTCACTAAAGCTCTTCCCACATTTCATGCACTGATATGGTTTCTCCCCTGTGTGAGTCCTTTGATGTGTTTTTAGATGATTACTCTGACGGAAGCTATTTCCACATTCCATGCATTTATAGGGCTTCTCCCCCGTGTGGGTCATTTGATGTGAGTTTAGATTTCTACTGTCACTAAAGCTCTTCCCACATTCCATGCACTGATATGGTTTCTCCCCTGTGTGGGTCCTTTGATGTATGTTTAGTTTTCCACTCTGACAGAAGCTCTTTCCACATTCCATGCATTTATAGGGCTTCTCTCCTATGTGTGTCCTTTGATGTGAGTTTAGATGTCCACTTGTACTGAACCTCTTTCCACATTCCATGCATTGATATGGCTTCTCCCTTGTGTGGGTCCTTTGATGTATGTTTAGACTTCCGCTCTGACTGAAGCTCTTTCCACATTCCTTGCATTTATGAGGCTTCTCCCCCGTGTGGGTCCTTTGATGTATGTTTAGATTTCCGCTCTGACTGAAGCTCTTTCCACATTCCATGCATTTATAGCACTTTTCCCCTGTGTGGGTCCTTTCATGTGAGTTTAGATGTGCACTCTGACTGAAGCTCTTTCCACATTCCATGCATTGATATGGCTTCTCCCCTGTGTGGGTCTTTTGATGTGTTTTCAGATATTTACTCTGACTGAAGGTCTTTTCACATTCCATGCATTTATAGGGCTTCTCCCCTGTATGGGTCCTTTGATGTGAGTTTAGACTTCCACTCGCACTAAAGCTCTTCCCACATTCCATGCATTTATAGGGCTTCTCCCCCGTGTGGGTCCTGTGATGTGAGTTTAGATGTGAACTCTGACTGAACGTCTTTCCACATTCCATGAATGTATAGAGCTTCTCTCCTGTGTGGGTCCTTTGATGGGAATGGAGATTTCCACTAGGTGAGTTCTGTAATTTGGGGGTGGGGTGGGAGATAAATAAATATAAAATTATAATTTAAAATACTCTGACAGTATTTATAGCTAAAAGTGGGGTTTAAATACTTTAAATAAGTAAATAAATATATGATGATGATGATGATGATGTGAAAAAGTAAAAAAATGCAATCTTGGCCAGCTAGCAGGGAAGCCTGATCCAAATGTCACCCAGCTTACCACCATCCCTCTCTGATTCTGCCATATTAATTATTCATCCTTGCCGAAGCAACAGACACAGTACCAGACTTGCTGTCCTGCTAGCCTAGGGTTGGAATTTGTAACTCTTGGAAGATTTTAGCATCCTCTCTTCCCTTCCTTGGATAGACAGGGATTTCCTGCATGCTAACTGTGATCTCTCACCCCTCATTCAAATATCCCATTTTCCCCACTGTTTCAGAGGGCAATAATTTTGCAAACTGTTAAACTAAGCAAGTTATTCAGGTCACATCGCCCCCCCCCCCCACCTTTTTGGGAAAGCTCTCTCACTTTCTCACAATTTTCTCCTGCCCTGATGGGCCCTCCATCTTCCTCCTCAATCACGTTTCTTTGGGAAAATGGAGGAATCAAGATTTCTTCTTTACCTAAACTATTCTTTAGCTAGATTGGGATACAGCCTCTATGTAGATCCAGTTTAAATCCATTAGTAAACTTTTGTTTGAAATGCAAGCTACTTGTTTTGCTTCTGATTCAGTCGCAGTTCTTAGAGAAACACAGCTAGACAAGGACATGATTCAAAGTTAGATCTTAAGAGGCTTGGCTATTTTTGATATTTAAATATTTCTGTTTCCTTAACAAAGGCTGAAATCTTATGCAATTTTAATTGCCCAAAGCAACTCTATTAAAAGCATACTTATGACTTCCAGTTGGTAATGGCACCTTAGCAAGAGGTCTTCAGCTAATAGAGCTGGAGACCAACCAAATGGTATAGTGACTGGGTTGATGGAGAGAGACATCAAAGCAATCCAAAGTGTTCAAAGCAATCCAAAGGTATTGGGAACCCAGAGGGTCCCAATGGAAATCCAATTGCTGATCCCTTCTTGGAATAACAAAGAAGTCACACTAGAAGTCACAGTAAACGAGAAACAGCTGGGACTGTAGGGCAAGCCACGGCCATGTTATTTTCCCCGAGAACAGAGAGAGGCACCACCAAGTTTTAACATCAAAAAGATCCAAATAAAAGTTTCCTCATCTTGGTAATTAAGGCCCGGTACAGACTGGTGCTTTGCACCACCCTGGGGCCGAGAGTAGGGCTCTGTAGGGCTGGGCATCCGTATTATTATTATCCTTTATATAGTGCTGTAAGTTTACAGTGCTATATATATATATGTTCCCAGCCTTACAATTGGTGCCTGTGAACCATCTTGCCGCTGCCCCGTCCACACGGGTAGTGACTGGGACCCACCAGTTACTTGGGGGCCTTCTCAGACTACAAAGGATTAATCTGGGAGGAGGTACATGCTAACGAGAGCCTGCATTGTAGTGGACAGATTTTATATTCAATATTTGGTTATTCTTATGCAGAATGAACTAAAATGGTTGCTGAACCAAAGTTTAAAATGGCTGAAATTGGGGCTAAGTGAAGGTCTTTCAAGAAAGGTTGAAAACAGGAGAAAACAAGAAAATGTTTAGGTACAAAGTGCCCTGTTACATTGAGCAGAGGCGTCACAGTGAAGTCAAAACATAAACATCAGATAAGTAGAGGTGCAACAGAACAACTGTGTACAAGGGGGCTCTTATCTGTTGTAAGGTGGCCTGTTGAGTCATAAATGGAGTATTAATTATTCATGTGTTCATTTGCCTGATTGCTTGAGATTCATTTGTTTAGATTTAAGATTGGCCAATAGAAAGCATTTTTGGAAATCCTTAGTGTAAAAACTATAAATCCCAAACCTCACATGCTAATGAGTAATTACCTCACAGAGGACCTATGGCCCCATCAGCTAATCAGTGAATTGGCCTAGGACTTTTCAAGAACTTTCTATATGAAACCTTTAAAAAACCCTGAAGCCATGTGCTCTTTGACTTCTTCTTTGTTTGGGAAGTCCAGCTGTTGAACCTCTGCCAGCAGGGCAGATGGGGGTGTAGGTTGAGCTAGGCAAACGGCCAGCTCTCACACCCAGATCCACCAAGGACTGCAATTCTATATCTCTGTGTGAGTAATTTAGAGTTGTGGTAGTTAGTGCGATTAGGCCTTTTATTGTTATCTATGGCTTGCTTGAAATCAACATCTGTGTAACTATGCTCCTGTACCTGCAAGGCAAGGCGGCCTTGCATGAATGATACCTCTATTGCTCTATTCTATGTAGTTAGAATACATCCATTTTTCTTTTAAAGCATCTGGTTGCTCTCTATTCCTATAACACGTGCCTTAGCTCGGTGGTTGCTTGCTGGGTAGCAAGGGGGGAAGTGGAAAGAGAACTATAAATCCCTTTAGCAAGTCCTAGTGTGTGCTAAAGCAGGGGAACTGATAATTTGCTAGGTGGCGGCAGCGTTTATAGGCCCTCAAAGGGGCCCACTCCATTCAGCTGAAAGTGGGAGCAGGGACCCAGGAGGCTATAGGGAAATCCTAAAAGAGATCCCTTGGGGGCTAAGGGCCAGAAGCAGGGTGCTGCTGGGCTGCTTAACCCTCAGGGATCATCACAGCATGGAATTGTGATGCATGGGCATCCTCACTCCTAAATGGTGCTCGCCGGAAGAAGGGAGGAGGGGGGGTCAAAGAGGACAGGAGGAGGAGACGATGGATGAAGTGACAAAACAGGATGTGGATGGGAGAAAGGAGGTCAACGACCCAGATATTCACCAGAAATGTTGATTGTAGTAGTTCCAACCTATCTACCTACTCCTCTCTGGAAAACTGATGGAAAGACCCAGAAGTACTAAAGATCGAAGAGGCTGTTGGTTAGTATAGTTCAAACTGATCAATTTTACAGCAAGATGAGCTTGATAAAATAACATCAAATACTTACTCGCCAACAGTTGCTATTAATTTTTATAAAGATTAAGAAGTTATTAGAAAGCCAAAGGACTAGCAAACTGATTTTTTTAAAAAAAAAATATTTTTTATTGATCACAAACAATACATACAATACATACGCTACATATAATAAGTACAATATATACAATATTTACATAAATATATATCTAAATACATTGTAAGGTTTAATTAAGTTGATTAGTTCTGTGCATACAACTTCCAAATAAGTTTAGCTATTTTTATCACACCTGTTAGACTTACTTTAGTTTTATATAATTCTCATAAAAGTCATACCAAGTATTCTAATTTGTTAAATCATCTTCCATAGTACCTTCTATTGAGATAGAAAGCTTATCCATCTCAGTGGCTTCAAACTGGAACGTTAGTACTTACCTGAGATACGTCCCTTTCCAGCAGAGAAGGTCCGAACATCCTGACTTTGGGTAGCTTCGCCCGCTCAGCCCCTGATAGGCAGGGAGAAATAACAAAAGAGAGGGTCCCCACCCCCAGCGGGAGGAGCAACCCCCTCAGGAACTCAGTTGATGATCAGCCCAAACTCAGGTAGAATGGGAGATATCAGTCTCGAAACTATTGATGTTACAGATAGATCTTTACTCTTCTTATTATTAACATTTTTTCTTTTCTTTCTTTCTTTCTTTCTTTCTTTTTTCTTTCTTTCTTTAATGGAAAAATAATCCACAGAAGTCCCAACCTCCTTCTGCGCCAGTAGCCAAGGGTGGGGAGGATGTTCGGACCTTCTCTGCTGGAAAGGGATGTATCTCAGGTAAGTACTAACGTTCCATTTCCCAGCAGAGAAGGGCCTGAACATCCTGACTTTGGGATTTACAAAAGCCCCCTATTACTAGGGAGGGACTGCTGGAGCAAAGAGGGAGGAGCCTGGTACTATCTGTTGGAGTACTCGTCTACCGAAGGCTGCTTCAGCAGACTGGGTCACATCCAGCTTGTAGTGTTTGATGAATGTGGAAGGAGATTTCCACATGGCTGCCTGGCAGATTTCGCCCAGTGGCGCGTTGGTTGTGAGAGCTGCTGACGTGGCTGCACTTCTGGTGGAGTGGGCGGTGATGCCCTCCAGAGGCTGTTCGTTCATAGCCTCATAGCAGGCGATGATACAAGCCTTGATCCACCTGCTGAGGGTGGATACTGACACCTTCTTGCCCTTGGATTTCGGCTGGAAGGAGACGAAAAGAGTTTCGGACCTCCGGAAGCCTGCAGTTCTTTTAAAGTAGATCTTGATGGCTCTGAGAACATCCAGTGTGTGCCAAATTTTTTTCTGCGTCCTTTTGAGGCCATGGACAGAAGGAAGGAAGAATAATGTCCTAAGAAGTGTGAAAAACTGAGTTGACCTTGGGGATGAATGTTGGGTCCCGTCGCAGAAGAACAGAGTCTGGCCTGATGGTGCACAGCTCCTTTCGCACTGATAGAGCCCCTATCTCCGACACTCGGTGTGCTGAAGTAATCGCAGTGAGAAACAGCACCTTCCAGGTGAGAAACTTGAGGGAAGCCTCTCTCAGCAGCTCGAAAGGATGTATGGTTAGTGCCTTTAACACTGTGTGGAGGTTCCACGAGGGGAATTGGTGAACTGTTGACGGTCCTCTGTTGGAAATGCCCTTGAGGAGTGTTCGTAGATGTGGGTGATGAAATATGTTGGCTGCCTCCTCATGAGGCATGATGGATGTGATGGTCGCCACCTGTTTCTTGACTGTGTTGGGCCGGAGACCTTGGTTGACCCCATCCTGAATGAACTGGAGAAGCGTGGACACTGACACGTGAAATAAGTCCCTATTCTTCCACTTGCGCCACCTTCGGAAGGCCTTATAGGTGTATTCGTAAATCTTTGTGGTAGACGGCCTCCTGGAAGCCAGGATGGAATCGACCACCTCAGAAGAGTATCCGTATCTTGTCAGCATGTCCCGCTCAATCTCCAGGCGTGTAGCCGAAGCCAGCCAGGGTCGGGATGGTGCACCAGGCCCTGTGATAGTAGATCTGGCCTGGACGGCAATGGAATGGACCTGGATGACATCTCTAGAATCTCTGGGAACCAGGGTCTCCTGGGCCATGCCGGCGCTATGAGAATGACCTCTGAGAGTGACTTCCGGATCTTTGCTATCACCTTTGTCAGCATAGAAGTAGGGGGAAAAGCATACAGGAGACCCTGTGGCCATGAGGAGTTCAGGGCGTCTATACTCTCGGCACCCTCTGTCAGGAACCTCGACATAAACCTTGGGACCTTGGCATTTGCTGGGGATGCAAACAGGTCCATCTGTGGCTGGCCTATTGTCCTGGTGATCTCCTGGAAGACCTCTGGATGGAGACTCCATTCCCCCTGGTCGATGTCGGTCCGACTCAGCCAATCTGCCTTGGAGTTCAGCTGTCCCTGCAGGTGTTTGGCTTCCAGTGACAAGAGGTTGGATTCTGCCCATTTCAGGAGCCTCTGGGACTCGTCCATTAGACTGCGAGATTTGGTTCCACCTTGACGATTTATGTGAGCCTTTGTGGTGGTGTTGTCCGTTCTTACCAGGACTGCCTTCGACTGAATCAGAGCCTGGAAGGACTTTAGAGCCAGGCACACTGCTCGTAACTTGAGCCAATTGATGCTGTGGGACTGCTCCTCAGTGTTCCAGAGTCCCTGAGCCAGGTGGGCACCACAGTGGGCTCCCCACCCCTGAGACTGGCATCTGTTGTGATCTGAATCCTCTCGGGTCTCCAGATGGGTCGCCCCATCCAAATAGCTGGGGAGATCCACCACTGGAGGGACCGGCGTACTTGGCTGGGAACCGAGATCCTCTTGTGGATCTTCAGTGCGATGGCCTTCTGATGGGGTAAAAGAAGTCACTGGAGAGGTCTGGCATGAAACCTCGCCCATGGTAAGCAATCGATCGATGCAATCATGAGGCCCTGGAGGTGAGCCAACGTCGCCAGGCTGGACTGATGAGAATTGAGAACTTTTCGGACCACCTTGGTTATAATCTGGATCTGATCTTGAGGTAGAGATACGGTCCCCTGATGTGTGTTTATCCTGGCCCCCAGGTGCTGTATCTGTTGGTCTGGATCGAGAGAACTCTTGTCTAAATTGACTAAAAACCCGTGAAGCTCCAGTGATCTGAGGACCTTGGAGGTGTTGTGGATAGCCTGGTACCTCGATCTTGCCTGAATCAGAAGATCGTCGAGGTAAGGATAGACGTGGAGCCGTTGGGATCTCCAATGAGCAACCAGGGCCACCATGACCTTGGTAAAGACTCTGGGAGCAGAGGCAAGACCAAAGGGCAGGACTTTGTATTGGAAGTGTCTGGAGCCGTATCTGAAACGGAGGAAACGGTGGTGAGAAGGAAAAATGAGGATATGCAAATAGGCATCCTGTAGGTCCAGCGATGAAAGAAAGTCTCCCGGTTGTAGGACATCGAGGATGGTCCTCAGTGTCTCCATTCGGAACTTTCTTTTCCAGACGAAACGGTTCAGACCTCTTAAATTGAGAATTGCTCTCCATGATCCATTCTTCTTGGGGACCAGGAAGAAAGTTGAATAACAGCCTTGGTGTCTCTGTCCTGGTGGCACAGGTTCGATGGCTTGAATGTCCAGGAGGCGTTGAATTGCTTCCAGTAGGAGGCGATGCTTGTCGGGGTCGTTGGATCTGGGAGAAGGCTGGAACATGTTGTGCGGTCGGTGAGACAACTCTATTTTGTAGCCCTGTTGGATGGTGTCCAACACCCACCGGTCAGAGGTAGATTTCTCCCAGATGACCCCGAAGCCTTGAAGCCTGCCCCCTACTGGAGGCATCACGTCATTGCTGATTTTTTTTCCAGAGAACTTGGGATTGCCTCCCTCTTTGGAGGAGAAGGAGGACCGGTTATGCTTAGTTCGGAACTTGGAGTCTCCCCAGCGAGACTTGCCTGGTTTTGACTCTCTGGCTTGAAAGGAGTTAGAGGAAGAAAAGGATCTAGAGGAACGAAAGGAAGAATGTCCCTGCCTGAACTGTTTCCTGTCATCTCTCCTCCTTGTAGAAGGCAAGGCTTTCTTTTTATCCTTGCCTTCGACCAGGACTGGATCTAGGGACTCCCCAAACAACTTGGAACCCAGGAAGGGGGTGAAAGCTAAATTTTGTTTAGATTTGGTATCGACATTCCAGTTCTTAAGCCAGAATTGCCTCCTAACAGCTACCGCTGAGGCCTGGCCCCTGGCGCAGAGCTGTACTATGTCCAAGGTGCCATTCGCTGCAAAGGCATGGACCTTGGCAATTTTATTTAGTGTCTGCCTAATCCTAATGTCAGAGGCTGGAATTGTCTCCAGAAGATCCTTGGTCCACTGCAGTGCTGCACGCGTGAACAGGGAAACTGCGGCTGCAGCCCTAATGGCGGTGGAAATCGCTTCATGGGTTCGCTTGAGGGCCCCCTCTGCTCTCCTATCCTCAGGGTTCCTCAGGGTGTCCTCCCCATCTCTGCTGAATACTGCTGAGGAAACCAGGGCTGACACTTGGGCGTCCACTAGGGGCACCTTAAGTTTATCCATAACTGCCTGTTGAAGATTATATATTTTTCTAACAGCACTGTGATTGGGGCGGCCTACTGCTGGTCTGCTCCATTCGTCCCTGATAATCTGCATTAGGTTATAGGGACAAGGAATCTCAAGGATAGAAGGAGCTGGAATTGGAAACAGGTCCTCCCCTACCCGTGGTAGCTCCGAGTCCTCCATGGGGGCCTGGCCAGAGGGAAGACTAATGCCCAGTGTCTTCATGGTCTTTTTGAGAAGAAGGGGGAAATCCTCTACACAGAACAGGCAAGAAGAGGACGGGGCATCTTTGTCGCCCTCCCCCTCATCGTCGGACAATTCGCCCTCCTCAGAGTCGACAGTAACACAACCATCCTCAGTGCCCTCCTCATCCGAAGAATGAGAAGAAAAGGAGCGTCTGAGCTTTAATGCGCTCTTGGTTCTCTTAGCCCGCTTGGCTATGGGTTGGTAAGAAAAATCTGTCTCGGAGTCCGAGGCAGAATCCCCCCTACTGCCCCCCTTCGAACCAGAACTAGTAGTTGGCTGAATTGGAGGGATCAGGGCCCTGCCCTGGGAATTGCTAGAATGGTTGCTGCCCCCTCCCAGGAGGGGGGTGCGCTGCTTGAGTTCAATCTGGGCAGGCCTGGTTGGGTCCCCTACACTGGCACTGTCTGCAGCCTGGTTTGAAGGGCTGAGACTTGAAAGCGAGTGCTCCCCCCCAGGGGTTCCCCGCTGGCGGGGGTCTATGCTGTTGGCCCAGCCCTGGTCTGGCTGAAGGAATGGGCCATGTCGCCCCCAGTGGAAGCAAGATGGCGGCCCCCATTGGGGGAAGTAAGATGGCGGCCCCCATCAGGGGAACAGCTCCCATCAGCAACCGCATGGCCAAGATGGCGGCCCCCATCAGCAATCACATGGCCAAGATGGCAGCCCCCATCAGCAACCGCATGGCCAAGATGGCTGCCACCATCGGAGCTCATGTGGCCAAAGTGCCCTCTCCCATGGAAGGGAACTGGAAGGGCATTGGGGGGCATGAAGCCCAACAAGGCCAGGGATTTCCCCAGAAGAAGGAAGGAGCTCCCTCCCGATAGTTGGAGGGACTCAGCTAGGAAGACTCGCCTGGAATGCCCCCCCAGCATGAAAGGGTTCCCCCAAGGGCTAGAGAAAAGAGCTCCCCCAGCAGGGAATGGTCCTGGGGTCCCGGGGCCTCCACAGGGTTCAGTGGGCCGAGGCCCAAGCCGATCTCCTTCCCCCTGGAGGGCCCGTGCAGAGGCAGAGTCCTCCTGGGCCAAAAAGGCCCTAAACCATTCAACCATCTCTGGGAGGACTGGCTACTTACAGTCTCCCTCGTGCTGCTGGCTGTCCTTGGGGCCGGCTCACCCACCTCGGACCCTGACTGGGCCGTTTGTGGGGCCTCTGTCCCTGCCGTGCCTGGGAAGGGAAACCCCTCCACTTGCAGCGGCCTGGCCTCTGTATCTGGACTCGAGGGTGTCTCAGGCCGAGCAGCCGGCAAAGCCGGGGCTGGCATGGGCTCAGCAGAAGCAGCCTCCCTCACTGGCTGAGCCTCCTCAGGGCCAGACATCTCCCTCCCAATGAAAGAGAAAGGAGGGAAAAAGCAAGAAGAGCAGCTGGGAGGAAGGAGGAGAAAGGAAGGGGAAAAGAAGCAGGAGGGAGAAAAGCCAGGAGGTTTGAGGCCAGGAATCTGATGCTGGGAAAGGCTTTGCTCAGGAGCAAAGGAAAATCCGTCCTAGCAGGAGCAATGCAGGAAGCAAAACTGAGTTCCTGAGGGGGTTGCTCCTCCCGCTGAGGGTGGGGACCCTCTCTTTTGTTATTTCTCTCCCTGCCTATCAGGGGCTGAGCGGGCGAAGCTACCCAAAGTCAGGATGTTCAGGCCCTTCTCTGCTGGGAAAATTTTGGTTAACCAATTTTCCTTAGAAGGTACATCTCTTTGTCTCCATTTCTGGGCAATTGTTATTCTTGCGATTGAGACCATATATAATATTATTTTATAGTATTTGTTCCTAATCTGGGTGTTTATTGTAGTCAATATATTTAGTAAGTATATTTCTGGTAGCATATGGAACTTTGTATTGAACATTTCACAAATCGTACTATGAATGAATTTCCAAAATTTCCACAAAAAAACTATCAGAAGAGGGGTTACCAAAACAGTTGTCAAGGTATGAGGTCCAGAGTATCAGATAGGCAGTCCAAGGTCAAGGGTTCCAGAGAGTCAAGATGGGTCAGCAGTCCAAGAAGCAAGATTTCAATCCAAAGAGCAACAGGAGCCAGAAACAGAGTACTTTCCCCAAGAAGGTAAGACAATCACTGGCAACTAGACATACATGCTCCAGCTGCCTAAATAGGGAGGCAGTAGGCATTCAGGTGTGTCCGATTACCAGATCGTTTCTGATAAAGCCTCTGTGACCTTCGAAGGCCCTCCTTTTTGGCTCGATGCTCCCTGAAGGTAGGCACACTTCCCAGATCCTTCCCTAAGTCCACAGCCTTGGCCCCAGGCAGACTTGGCTGCTGAACCTCTGGAGAGGCCACAGACTCTGCTACAGCAGAACAAGGGCCAGCCTCAGGCTCCCCAATTGCAGGCTCAGGTACAAGAGGCTCTGGCTCATCCTGTGAGTCTTTATTTATTTATTTATGGTATTTATACTCCGCCCTTCAGCCCTAAAGGCTCTCAGAGCGGCCTACAATTATTATTATTATTAATTACACGGTTCCCTGCCCTCAGGCTTACAATTTAAAAAGACACGCCACAAAAGGAGAAGGCAATTGTGTTGGGGAAAGTCCAGTAGTTCTTCTCTCCCTCTGACGTCTGGACCAAGGCAGGTGGACTGGAAGGAGGGCTCTGCTTCTTAATCTAGGCCAAGCCCAATGGAGCTGGGCCTGCATCTCTCCCTCCATGACTGGATGGCACCAGATGAACCGGAGGGAGGGCTCTGCTTATACTGATTTAAACTTGTCTATTTTGAAATACTGTATAAAAGTGGTTGGCTCAGCCCAACCCGCTGCATCATATATCTCCTTCAAAGACAATTATATAAAATAAGGTGTTAAGTCGCCATTGACCTAGTGGAATGGGGATAAACATTCTGAGTTCTTGTTTTCCCCTCCAAATCATAACACAATAAAATGCCTACTTTAATCCATCTTCCTAAAGCCACTTTCGATGTTTTATGACCAACGATTCTAGGATTATAAGATAAAAATAAAGCTTCCGTCTGTCTTATATCCTCTGTTCTTATAAATCTGTTTTATAAATTTTCTTATAAATTCTGTCATTACTTTTTATTTGGTTCGTTAATACCAAAGGAACACCCCTGTTCAAGTTGTCATTCCTTAACCACCATTTCAAGTTGTTTCCAGGCTGGGAATGACAGAGAAGATCTGAGGGAAGGGGGACCAGTTGGAGGGGGTCTGGCTGTGGGAGAAGAAGGCAGGGGTGATTTTTCACACCAGTGAGAGGGAGGAGGCGTTGGGAAATTTGTTGGGCTTAATATAGTGAATGTTGTTGGCAAAATCTTCAGATTTGACTTAAAAGCTGACTGGTAAATTTCTGCCTGACTATCTTCACTAAAGTTTCTCGGTTTGAAAATCCTGGACTGATTGTTGACTAACAGTTCTGAATTTGCTCAAGTCTGACAGTAAGCCAGATCTCAACTGAATCTGGAGTGATGGAATCCTATTCGAGTCCAGATGACAAAATTCCTTTGGTGAAATTAGAGGGAAAGGTACCCTGCAAAGCAGATGGCTTAGGAGCCCAGCCAATGTCCACAGCCTTGATGGTGGAAGCAATTCCAGCTCAAGCGGTGGAAGATGCATGCTTCCAGCCCCAAGCCCCTCCAAAAGATAAAGGCTGAGAGATGTTAAGGCAAGGAGCATGGGAATTATAGTCATAGAAATGCAAAGCTGTATGTGAGAACCAAAGTCTGTAAAATTTCCAGCACGAGGTGAGATAGTGTAGTCAGACACGTACACAACAACAACAGATGTGGGTATAGCCATAACATACACGGAATAGCAACACAAGTTCCGGAAAGGAAGGTCATGGAAAAGGTAAACAACGACATCATTGAAAACATCACATGAGTGTTTAGGTCATAGTAAGAGGTTGGACTATAGTATGGGAAAGTGTGGAAATAACCAATAGTATTGATTGTACACACCCAGTACACACCCAGTGCACACCCAGTGGGTGGTAACCAAAATTGAACTATTTCAGTATTGTTCCGGTGAGCCATTGCAACCCAACCCTGCACCATCCTCCACACCACACCATCAACAACAATGTGAACTAGAAGGTGAACCTGAACTTGTAACTAAGCTTTTGTGCAGGAGGAGATGAGTATGTAAATAGCTTGACTAGTATAGCCAGAGTGTGTTTAGCAAGAGCAAGAAATGTGTTGCAAAGATGTTTATTGTTTTACTATAGAGTTTGTATTATTCAAGTAGCCAATAAAGATAGTTTAGTGCACAGCTCGCGTGGTTTGTTGACTGCAAGAAGGGGGAAGCAGCAACAGTGATTCCAGAAGTTTCAGAGCTGATGTTTTTGTTCCTGAGCCGCTTCATGGGCAACTCTGCTACCTGCAACACATCACACCATTGATCAGTTCTGATCAGCCCAGTTTGACCAGATGGTGAGGACCTGAGCCTGGGTAAAGTGCATCACCTCCCATCATCCACAACAAGAGAGCAGGCAAGCCAGCATTGCAGAACAACTGGATGGTGGGTCCCAAGGGGCCGCAGATCGAGATGTCAAGTTCTCCAATATGAGGGGAGAGATGCAAGGCATGATGGCCCACAAGATGAAGATGCTGCAGGAGCCAGTGGATGGAGAGCCAGCAGCGGACAGCCGGGGGGGGGGGGAGGTCGGCCCCAAGGGGACAACAAGGGGTCCCAGGAGGGGTCCAAATCCTGAATGTGGTGTCAGGGAGGCTACAGGATCTGCTGGCAAGACAGCTGGGTGTGAAATTTGATGGCAAGCACCAGCAGCTGCCTTATTTTGTGGCCCAGGTGGCAGGACACATGTGGGAACGTGGAGCCTTTTCCCCTGATGAAATAGCTAAATGAAGTGTGAAGCCAACCATCTGGAAGGTGAAGCGGCAGATTGGCTGGTGCACTGCTACGATAGCGGTGCCCTAGAACTCCAGAGCCTGCAGGCTTTCATGCTGGCACCAAGGGCTCCGTTTGAGGACCAATTTAGAGCCGAGATAGCCTGTACAAAGCTAATGGTACTACATCAGGGGCCGCGATCCATCCAAGAGTACGCCATGGAATTCTGTAGCTTGGCTGTTCAGGTGCCCGAGTGGCCAGAGGCAATTAAGGTGCAATATTTTAAAGAGGGATTTAATCCTGAGTTGTTGGCAGAGATGATCCAGCCATCATCCGGGAATGGATCTGATTGGCTGGTGAGGTGGAGATGACCAAGGAGCAAAACACTTGCCAAACAGCGGGCGGTGTACACCCAGAGGAAAAATGAGCCCAGGACCTCCACGGCAGGACCAATGGCAAAGCCTAAGCCTGTGGCTGAGACGGAGAAGCAATGCAGGTTGAGGCTGGGGCTGTGCCTGGAGTGTGGAAAGCGGGGCCACCTGATTCCCACTGAACAAACAGTGACTGTGTGGTTGGGAATAGTGAGCCATTGGGAGCAAATCCATTTAGTTGTGGGTCCCACTTATAGCTGTTCAATAGTATTGCGAGTGGATTGGTTAACCTTCCACAACCCAAAAACCGTTGCAATTGACTTTTGATGACCCGGTGTGCAGGCAGCATGTGAGCAACCCAATAGCAAAAGTAACACGTAATGCCACAGCTCATATTTCAAATCGGCTTCAGGACAGGACATGGAGTAGAAACTGCCATGGTTGTTCTGGCCGATGACCTCCGCTTGAGCATTGACAGGGGTAGTGTGACCCTGCACGTGCTCTTGGATCTCTCAGCAGCTTTTGACACAATAGATCATTCAATCCTTTTGGATCGGCTAAGGGAGGTTCTCTCAGGCAGATCCCAAAGGGTAAGGCTCGGGGACAGTTGCTCTTCTAAATTGAGCTTAATTGTGGCGTCCCCCAGGGCACTATTCTTTCCCCGATGCTATCTAATATCTATATGAAGCTGCTGGGCGAGATGATTCGGAAACATGGAGTTCAGCGTCTTCAGTACGCTGATGACGCTCAGATATACCTCTCCATGACCAGATCATCAGCTCAGACTTCAGATGGCGTCTCCCCTCTCAATGACTGCCTTGGATGAGGAAAAACAGATTGAAGCTAAATCCAAGCAAAACAGAGGTACTGACAGTCACGGGCCCGAAACCAGGTTCAGGAATACAGATGCGACGGTCAGGAGTGCCTGCTATCAACTTCGGCTGATACGCCAGCTACGCCCCTACCTGGACATGAAGGATCTGGAAACTGTGGTACATGCCCTGGTAACCTCACGCTTGGATTAATGCAATGTGCTTTATATGGGGCTACCCTTGTGCTTAACCTGGAAACTTCAATTGGTTCATAATATGGCAGCCAGGCTTGTTACCAGAACATCTAGGAGAGAGCACATAACACCAATGCTGCCAATTAGTTTCCGGGCAAAGTACAAGATGTTGGTTTTAACCTTTAAAGCCCTACATGGCTTGGGTCCATCTTATCTTAGGGACCGCCTCTTCCCATATGAGCCCCCTGCACACTTCAGTCCTCTGGGAGGAACCTGTTATAGCCTATGAGGACCAGACTGTCTCAGACCTCTCAGAGGGCCTTCTCTACCACTGCTCCCTGGCTATGGAACAGCCTGCTGGACGAGATGCGTCTTATTACAACCCTTGCTGGCTTTAAAAAAGCTCTAAAGACGTATCTCTTCCGGCAGGCCTTCTCGGACAGTGGTTAAATCTTCCCGGCTCCAAAACTAGAACTAGAACTTCCCCTAGCTTTCCCCAGCCACATATCAGACACCTTCACCAAACTGCCAAAGAATGATTGATTTTAGATACTGTTTTGTTCTACTATTATTGTTTTTAATTCTGTATTGATTTATTTCTGTTTTAAGGGGTGGGAGGCAGGGATCGGGGTGTAAGAGCTTTGAATTGTAATTGTTTTTAATTTTGTTGTACCCCACCCCGACTGCTCGTTCAGAGGGGTGGGTTATAAATAAAACTTTATTATTATTATTATTTTGTCTATAAAGGGGGTTGGAGAACAAAATGGAACAGGTAATACCTGAGACAGAACTACCAAATCTGGAGGTCTATCGGGACCTATGTGAGACATTCAGAGAAGGACTGTGACCAGTTAAACCCCCTCCCAATACAGAAACAGAGAGTGCATTTATTTATGTATTTATGGTATGCTCTTCAGCCACTGAGATAGATCTCAGGGTGGATCTGCCTATACAGTGGTCCCCCGGGTTAGGAAATTAATTTGTTCCAGCACCCCTTTCGTAACCCGAAAATTTTCGTAACCTGGGGGACCACTGTATTTGTAGCGGAGCGCGGCGGAGTGGAGCGCACAGATTTAAAGGGCCGGATTTTTTTTCCACAACCCGGGTTTTTTTCCGCAAACTGGGGCCGTTTTTCCGGCCCCGGCTCTTTCGTATCCCGGGATTTTCGTAGCCCAGGGGATTCGTAACCCGGGGGACCACCGTACCTGAATTGTAATCCATGACCCCCTGGGAGTTAAAGACTGAAAGATTTTATTGAAAAGAACTTGGCTAGGGGATTCATCCGACCCTCCAATTCCCTTTTGCTACTTATGAAAGACATGTTGGACTAGTTGGTGATCGGAAAAATATTTACCAAGTTGGATTTGCCGGATGCTTTCTTCCGAGTGCCTATCAGGGGAGGGGATGAGTACAAAACTGGCTTTAATTGCCCCCTGAGGGCTTTTGAATACTTAGTTCCTCCATCTGGGTGATCAGGTTGTCCAGCTGGATTTATGAGACTCGTACATGAAGTCACACACTCAGAAAGGAGAGATGTAGTAGTGATGGGTGACTTCAACTATCCTGATATTTGCTGGACGTCAAACTCAGCCAAATCCTCAAGGTCTAGCAAATTCCTCACTTGCCTGGAAGACAATTTCATTGTCCAAAAGGTGGAAGAGGAAACGAGGGGATCAGCCATTTTAGATCTTATCTTAACCAACAGGGGTGACCTAGTCAATGGGGTGCAAGTGGTGGGATCCTTAGGTGGTAATGATCATGTTCTCCTGGAGTTTGTTATACAGTGGAAGGGAGAAGCTAGGGATAGTCAGAAACAAATTCCAGACTTTAGGAGAGCTGATTTCAACAAACTTAGAGAAATACTGGGGGTGATCCCATGGTCAGGAATACTAAAAGAGAAGGGAGTTCAAGAAGGATGGGAGTTTCTCAAAAAGGAGATACTGAAGGTGCAATTTCAAACAGTTCCAATGAGGAGGGAAAATGGAAAATGTCTCAAGAAGCCAGGATGGATGACTAAGGAACTTTCAACTGAGCTAAGTTTTGAACGGAACACGTCTAAGAAATGGAAAAATGGGGAAATCACCAAACAGGAATTCAAACAAATAGCCAGCACATGTAGGGGTAAAGTCAGAAAAGCTAAAGCACAAAATGAACTCAGGCTTGCTAGAGAGGTTAAGAACAATAAAAAGGGCTTTTTTGGATATGTCCGCAGAAAAAGGAAGAAGAAGGAAACAGTAGGGCCACTGCGTGCAGAAGATGGCAAAATGCTAACAGGGGACAGAGAAAAGGCAGAATTACTCAACACCTTCTTTGCTTCAGTCTTCTCAGAAAGGGCAAAGGGTACTCAACCTAAGGATAATGGAGCAGAAGACAGAATAGGGGAATTTCAACACAGAATAAGTAAAGAGATAGTACAG
This sequence comes from Urosaurus nigricauda, assembly GCA_034509955.1. Classification (NCBI taxonomy): domain Eukaryota; kingdom Metazoa; phylum Chordata; class Lepidosauria; order Squamata; family Phrynosomatidae; genus Urosaurus; species Urosaurus nigricauda. The sequence continues at coordinate 5,026,941 of JAOEGL010000002.1, forward strand.
GAATACCTGGTTAACCTAAATGAATATAAATCTCCAGGACCAGATGAACTACATCCAAGGGTATTAAAAGAACTGGCAAATGTAATATCAGAACCACTGGCAATAATCTTTGAGAAGTCCTGGAGAACAGGAGAAGTCCCAGCAGACTGGAGGAGGGCAAACGTTGTCCCCATCTTCAAAAAGGGGAAAAAAGAGGATCCCAACAATTATCGTCCAGTTAGTCTGACATCAGTTCCAGGAAAGATTCTAGAGCAGATCATTAAGCAGAGAGTCTGTGAACATTTAGAGGCTAATGCCATAATCACAAAAAGTCAACCTGGGTTTCAGAGAAACAAGTCATGCCAAACGAACCTGATCTCTTTTTTTGATAAAATTACCAGCTTGGTAGATGAAGGGAATGCTGTGGATATAGTATACCTCGATTTCAGTAAGGCCTTTGACAAGGTTCCCCATGACATTCTTGCAAACAAGCTTGCAAAAAGTATGATAGACAAGTTAACTGTTACATGGATTTGTAACTGGTTGACTGGTCGCACCCAAAGGGTGCTCAACAATGGCTCCTTTTCATCCTGGAGATAAGTGACCAGTGGGTCCCACAGGGTTCTGTCCTGGGCCCAGTGCTGTTCAACATCTTTATTAATGATTTGGATGACAGAATTGGGGGCATACTTATTAAATTTGCTGATGACACTAAACTAGGAGGAGTAGCTAACACCCCAGAGGACAGGATCAAAATTCAAAATGACCTGAATAGACTTGAAAGTTGGGCCAATGCTAACAAAATGAAATTCAATGCGGAGAAATGTAAGGTTCTGCACTTAGGGAGGAAAAATGAAATGCACAAATATAAAATGGGGAACACCTGGCTGAATGAGACCACGTGTGAAAGGGATCTATGAGTCCAAGTAAACCATAAGCTGAACATGAGTCAACAGTGCGATGCGGCACCTAAAAAGGCCAATGCAATTTTAGGCTGCATCAATAGAAGTATAGTGTCTAGATCAAGGGAAGTAATAGTGCCACTCTATTCTGCTTTGGTCAGGCCCCACCTGGAATACTGTGTCCAGTCCTGGGCACCACAATTCAAAAAGGATGTGGAGAAACTGGAGCCATGTGTCCAAAGGAGGGCGACTAAGATGGTGAAGGGTCTGGAAACCATGAAGCCCTATGAGGACCGCCTTAGGGAACTGGGGATGTTTAGCCTGGAGAAGAGAAGGTTAAGAGGTGATATGATAGCCCTGTTCAAATATTTGAAGGGATGTCACACTGAAGAGGGAGCAAGCTTGTTTTCTGCTGCTGCAGAGACTAGAACACGGAATAATGGATGCAAACTGCAGGAAAAGAGATTCCACCTCAACATTAGGAGGAACTTCCTGACAGTAAGGGCTGTTCGACAGTGGAACACACTCCTTCCTCGGAGTGTAGTGGAGTCTCCGTCCTTGGAGGTCTTTAAGCAGAGGCTGGATGGCCATCTGTCGGGGATGCTTTGATTTGGAGTTCCTGCATGGCAGGGGGTTGGACTGGATGGCCCTTGTGGTCTCTTCCAACTCTATGATTCTATGATTCTACAGTAGAATCATAGAGTTGGAAGAGACCACAAGGGCCATCCGGTCCAACCCCCTTACATGCAGGACCTCTCAATCAAAGCATCCCCTATAGATAGCCATCCAACCTCTGCCTAAAGATAGAGACACAAAGATACACACTCAAAATATTCAAAAGCGGTATAAATTTTGCTAGCAACCCTTGGCTTTGCCCCTTTTTAGGATAAGAGGTACCATATGACCGCCATTGTTTCAAAGGAGACACACACATATATAGCCTACATATATATAATATATATATTTTTACATGCGCACACACACCTTCCTCGCTTTCTCCCCTCTATTCCCACCCATAGGGACACAAAGGCTAACACACACACACACACATATATACACAAAGAAAGGACAATATCTGCCTCTGAGCATGCTCAGTCTCACCCCTGAAGCCCCTCCTGCCCTCAGTGCCTGCCAGGAAGGACAATGTCTGCCTCTGAGCATGCTCAGTCTCACCCCTGAAGCCCCTCCTGCCCTCAGTGCCTGCCAGGAAGGACAATGTCTGCCCCTCAGCATGCTCAGTCTCACCCCTGAAGCCCCTCTTGCCCTCAGTGCCTGCCAGGAAGGACAATGTCTGCCTCTGAGCATGCTCAGTCTCACCCCTGAAGCCCCTCCTGCCCTCAGTGCCTGCCAGGAAGGACAATGTCTGCCCCTGAGCATGCTCAGTCTCACCCCTGAAGCCCCTCCTGCCCTCAGTGCCTGCCAGGAAGGACAATGTCTGCCTCTGAGCATGCTCAGTCTCACCCCTGAAGCCCCTCTTGCCTTTAGTGTCTGCCAGGAAGGACAATGTCTGCCTCTGAGCATGCTCAGTCTCACCCCTGAAGCCCCTCTTGCCTTTAGTGTCTGCCAGGAAGGACAATGTCTGCCCCTCAGCATGCTCAGTCTCACCCCTGAAGCCCCTCTTGCCCTCAGTGCCTGCCAGGAAGGACAATGTCTGCCCCTGAGCATGCTCAGTCTCACCCCTGAAGCCCCTCCTGCCCTCAGTGCCTGCCAGGAAGGACAATGTCTGCCTCTGAGCATGCTCAGTCTCACCCCTGAAGCCCCTCTTGCCTTTAGTGTCTGCCAGGAAGGACAATGTCTGCCTCTGAGCATGCTCAGTCTCACCCCTGAAGCCCCTCTTGCCTTTAGTGTCTGCCAGGAAGGACAATGTCTGCCCCTCAGCATGCTCAGTCTCACCCCTGAAGCCCCTCTTGCCCTCAGTGCCTGCCAGGAAGGACAATGTCTGCCTCTGAGCATGCTCAGTCTCACCCCTGAAGCCCCTCCTGCCCTCAGTGCCTGCCAGGAAGGACAATGTCTGCCTCTGAGCATGCTCAGTCTCACCCCTGAAGCCCCTCCTGCCCTCAGTGCCTGCCAGGAAGGACAATGTCTGCCTCTGAGCATGCTCAGTCTCACCCCTGAAGCCCCTCCTGCCCTCAGTGCCTGCCAGGAAGGACAATGTCTGCCTCTGAGCATGCTCAGTCTCACCCCTGAAGCCCCTCCTGCCCTCAGTGCCTGCCAGGAAGGACAATGTCTGCCTCTGAGCATGCTCAGTCTCACCCCTGAAGCCCCTCTTGCCCTCAGTGCCTGCCAGGAAGGACAATGTCTGCCTCTGAGCATGCTCAGTCTCACCCCTGAAGCCCCCTCCTGCCCTCAGTGCCTGCCAGGAAGGACAATGTCTGCCCCTCAGCATGCTCAGTCTCACCCCTGAAGCCCCTCCTGCCCTCAGTGCCTGCCAGGAAGGACAATGTCTGCCTCTGAGCATGCTCAGTCTCACCCCTGAAGCCCCTCCTGCCCTCAGTGCCTGCCAGGAAGGACAATGTCTGCCCCTCAGCATGCTCAGTCTCACCCCTGAAGCCCCTCTTGCCTTTAGTGTCTGCCAGGAAGGACAATGTCTGCCTCTGAGCATGCTCAGTCTCACCCCTGAAGCCCCTCTTGCCCTCACTGCCTGCCAGGAAGGACAATGTCTGCCTCTGAGCATGCTCAGTCTCACCCCTGAAGCCCCTCCTGCCCTCAGTGCCTGCCAGGAAGGACAATGTCTGCCTCTGAGCATGCTCAGTCTCACCCCTGAAGCCCCTCCTGCCCTCAGTGCCTGCCAGGAAGGACAATGTCTGCCTCTGAGCATGCTCAGTCTCACCCCTGAAGCCCCTCTTGCCTTTAGTGTCTGCCAGGAAGGACAATGTCTGCCTCTGAGCATGCTCAGTCTCACCCCTGAAGCCCCTCTTGCCTTTAGTGTCTGCCAGGAAGGACAATGTCTGCCCCTCAGCATGCTCAGTCTCACCCCTGAAGCCCCTCTTGCCCTCAGTGCCTGCCAGGAAGGACAATGTCTGCCTCTGAGCATGCTCAGTCTCACCCCTGAAGCCCCTCCTGCCCTCAGTGCCTGCCAGGAAGGACAATGTCTGCCTCTGAGCATGCTCAGTCTCACCCCTGAAGCCCCTCCTGCCCTCAGTGCCTGCCAGGAAGGACAATGTCTGCCTCTGAGCATGCTCAGTCTCACCCCTGAAGCCCCTCCTGCCCTCAGTGCCTGCCAGGAAGGACAATGTCTGCCTCTGAGCATGCTCAGTCTCACCCCTGAAGCCCCTCCTGCCCTCAGTGCCTGCCAGGAAGGACAATGTCTGCCTCTGAGCATGCTCAGTCTCACCCCTGAAGCCCCTCCTGCCTTTAGTGTCTGCCAGGAAGGACAATGTCTGCCCCTCAGCATGCTCAGTCTCACCCCTGAAGCCCCTCTTGCCCTCAGTGCCTGCCAGGAAGGACAATGTCTGCCTATGAGCATGCTCAGTCTCACCCCTGAAGCCCCTCTTGCCCTTAGTGTCTGCCAGGAAGGACAATGTCTGCCTATGAGCATGCTCAGTCTCACCCCTGAAGCCCCTCTTGCCCTTAGTGTCTGCCAGGAAGGACAATGTCTGCCTATGAGCATGCTCAGTCTCACCCCTGAAGCCCCTCTTGCCCTTAGTGTCTGCCAGGAAGGACAATGTCTGCCTATGAGCATGCTCAGTCTCACCCCTGAAGCCCCTCTTGCCCTTAGTGTCTGCCAGGAAGGACAATGTCTGCCTCTGAGCATGCTCAGTCTCACCCCTGAAGCCCCTCCTGCCCTCAGTGCCTGCCAGGAAGGACAATGTCTGCCCCTCAGCATGCTTAGTCTCAGCCTATGTGCAGAACAAAGGGCGATAAGGACTTAACCAGACCTCCCCTCCATTTCTGCAAATAGCAACAATTGCTACATTTATTTCTCTCCCACCTCTTCAACAAGATCCAAGGCAGCTTACATTTTCAAACAAACTATATTTTTAAAAAAATTTAAAACTTTTTTTTAAAAAAACTTATAATACAATAAAATAAATCCCACTGTCCCCTCCCTCCCTCCTTAAAACAAATCTGGTACTCAGAAGGGCACAGAGATAATATATACTGTACTGTATATATGTGTGTGTGTGCGTGCTTATCTATCTATCTATCTATCTATCTCTGTTTATGTATATGCCTCCCAAGATACAGAGAAGCCTAGAGTCGCAAAGCCCAGCTTTCCTTCCCTGCCTTCCCTTCCTGAGTCCAGCTCTTTACCTTGGCCAATGGCCTCTCCATTCCAGTCTGCTCAAAGGAAGGAGAGAGAGGAGTCCCAGTGCCTTGGAGCCCCAGCACAGACTTTCCCTTCTTCTCTACTCAGGCAGGGTCCCCTCCAAAGCTGCCACCAGCAGAGGAAGAAAAAGATGGTGGAGGCTGCTGCTGGGGAGCAATAGTGCACATGCTCAGTAGTCTTAGCCCCTGAAGCCCATCATCACAGACTGCCAGGGAAGAGTCTGAGCATGTGCACTCCTTTCCCCCTCAGGGCTGTCTTTTGGAGAAGGAGGGGGCAGGGAGAGGGTCTCTTTGTCCAAAGGCAGAGGGCCTAATAATAATAATAATAATAATAATAATAATAATAATATTTTGTGGGGCTTTCAGTCTATGTGCCCATGTTCTAGGTTTTGCCCCACAAAAAACTATAGATGCCGGCCATGAAAGCCTTCGACTCTAGATCAAGGGAAGTAATAGTGCCACTCTATTCTGCAATGGTCAGGCCCCACCTGGAATACTGTGTCCAGTTCTGGGCACCACAATTCAAAAAGGATGTGGAGAAACTGGAGCGGGTCCAAAGGAGGGCGACTAAAATGGTGAAGGGTCTGGAGACCTTGCCCTATGAAGAACGCCTTAGGGAGCTGGGAATGTTTAGCCTGGAGAAGAGAAGGTTAAGAGGTGATATGATCGCCCTGTTTAAATACTTGAAGGGATGTCACATTGAGGAGGGAGCAAGCTTGTTTTCTGCTGCTCCAGAGAACAGAACTCGGAACAATGGATGCAAACTGCAGGAAAAAAGATTCCACCTCAACATTAGGAGGAACTTCCTGACAGTAAGAGCTGTTCGACAGTGGAACACACTCCCTCGGAGGGTGGTGGAGTCTCCTTCCTTGGAGGTTTTTAAGCAGAGGCTGGATGGCCATCTGTCGGGTATGCTTTGATTGGGAGTTCCTGCACGGCAGGGGGTTGGACTGGATGGCCCTTGTGGTCTCTTCCAACTCTAAATTTCTATGATTCTATGATTCTACAATAATAATAATAATAATATTTATTTGTATCCCGCCCCTCCCTATATTGGATCAAGGCGGGTGACGACAGTTCAAAGCAATAAAAATCAGACATATTGGCAAATTAAAAGGGAGCAGAATATAAAAATTCCGATTCCCCATCTCCCACCCACCCTACAAGAGGACTAAAATAACAATTCCCAGTAAAAATTCCCAATACAGTCCATCATTAACTGGTGGAAGCGACTAGAAAACAGCAGCTAGGCAGCAGGAGAGCTGAGTTACAAGGAGGTCAGCCTTGGAAAGGCCTGCTGGAAGAGATCCGTCTTTATTGCCTTTTTTTTTTTTGGTATTTATTCCATACGTTAAGGAGAGCTTTTCTGACCAAATGATTTTTACTTTCTTTATGTATTTTGTCCTTATTATATAGTAGATAACCATGGAGTCCGAACCAGAGATTGTCACTTTCTACGCTTAAGAGTTGTTCATTTTCTAGTGCTATCCAATCACTTAGCCAGGTCAAACAACAAGCTTCATAATAAATTTTTAAATTCGGTAGACCCAGCCCACCTCTTTGCTTTGTATCACATAAAAATTTTAATTTTATCCTAGCTCTTTTCTTATCCCAAATGAACTTTGATATTTCTTTTTGCCATTGAATTAAAAGTTTATAATTGTAGATGACTGGGATTGTTTGAAATAGGAAAAGAAGTTTGGGTAGAAGACTCATCTGTATAAGTGATATTCTTCCAAGTAGCGATAGCTGGAGTTTACTCCAGTTTTCCAAATCTTTCCGGATTTCTTTCCATAATAATTCATAATTATTGTAGAAAATATCAGAGTTTTTACTTGTTAGATTGATCCCTAGATATTTTACCTTTTTCCCAATTTTTAACCCACATTGATCTTCCAATTCTTGTTCTTCCTGACTATTCATATTTTTTGTTACGATTATTGTTTTTTCCTTATTTAACTTTAACCCTGAGGCTTTTTCACATTCCTGCAGTATTTCTAACAGTATCTCAATATTTTTCCCCGGGTTTTCTATAGTATATACAATGTCATCAGCGAAGAGTTTCATCTTATATTCATCTTTCCTTATTTTTACTCCATTAACTTCCTTTTCTAATCTTATTCTGTTATTTAGAGACTCTAAAACCAGTATAAATAATAAGGGTGAGAGAGGGCAACCTTGACGGGTTCCCTTACTTATTTGAAAGTCTTTTGTTTTTTCGGAGTTGATTATAAGTTTTGCATTCTGGTCCTTATATATGCTTTTTATCCAGTTTAAATAGATAGGGCCTGCCTCAATTACCTCTAATACTGCAAATATTATTTCCCAATACAGGCTGTCAAAGGCTTTTTCCAAATCGACAAAAATCATGGCTAGTTTTTTTTCATTATTTCTCTCAAAGTATTCTATAATATTCAATATATGTCTTATATTATCACTAATCTGCCTATTTGGAAGGAACCCTGATTGGTCTTTATGTATCCAGTCTACAAGTATTTTTTTGAGTCTTTCTGCCAATATTGAAGCAAACAGTTTGTAATCCGTATTTAACAGGGAGATAGGTCTATAGTTTTTAACTTCTACTGGGTCTCTGTTTTCTTTCAATAATAATATTATGTTTGCTTGTTTCCAGGTCATAGGATAATTAATTTCACTGACCGCATTCATTGTTAATTTCAAAGGAATTAAAAGCTGTTCTTCAAAAGTTTTATAATAACTTGCTCCAAAACCATCGGGACCGGGTGCCTTCCCTGTTTTACTATTTTTTATCGTTCCTGTCACTTCCATCAATGTTATTGGAGCATTTAAAAGGTTCCTCTGATGGTCTGTCAAGGGATTTAAATTTGCTTTTCCTAAAAAGTTTTTTATAACTTCGGCAGATGTCTGAGGTTTCCTATATAGATTTGTGTAAAACTCTTGAAAAGTCTTCTTAATTTTATCTAAGTCTGAAGTTAGAGTCGATCCTTTCTTAATTTCTGTAATAATATTTCACTCTTTGGATTTCTTAATTTTCTGAGCCAGCCATCTGCCTGGTTTATTTGCCTGAACATAGTATTTTTGTTTTATATATCTTATTTTATTTTGTAATTCTTTTGTTTCTTCTAGTTCAATCTGTTTTTTCAGTGTTTTTATTTGCTTTTTTATTACTTTATTTGAGGGATTAGTGTTTAAATCTTTTTCCTTCTCTTGCAAATCCTTATATAACTCCTTAAGTCTTTCTCTTTTTTTCTTTTGTAATATGTTATTTTGCTGAATAAAGACTCCCCTCATTACAGCTTTAGATGCTTCCCAAACCATGGTAATATTTATGTCGTCTCTCAAGTTCTCTTCGAAATAATATTTTAGAGTCTCTTTTCCTTTTTTAATTATTTCTTCTTTCTGCATAAGGTTTTCATTTAATTTCCAGGAGAAATCTGGTTTTCTTCCTCTTATTGCCTTTTTAAAGGCCTCCAAGGATGCAATATGGCGGATCTCTTCCGGCAGGTCATTCCATATTTTTGGAGCGGCAGCTGAAAAGGTCCTCTGGGAGGCTGCCACCAGCCTGGTTTCCTTTGGCTGTAGTAGATTCCTCCCAGAGGACCTGAGTGGCCAGCCCCCTCCTCCCTCTGGCAGAGCCCCTTCCCTCTTGGAAAGAGGGGCAGAGGAAGGAGAGACCCTTCCTTCCCTCTGAGGCTGCTTCATTTGGGGGGAGAGATTGGAGCTGGCCAGCCCTCCCCCTTTTGATCTTAAGGGAGCGGGCACCAGGCCTGACCTCAAGTAGAAGAGCCCTCTCTCCATGCTACACCATCTGGCCTAGGAGGGAGTGAAAGGAGAGCCTTAGCAACAGCATCGGACCTGGCCTCAAGCTGAAGTGCCCTCTCTCCATGGGAACATCATCTGGCCTAGGAGGGACTAGTGAAAGGACTAGCCCAACTCCATTGGGCCTGTCCTAGATTATGAAGCAGAGCCCTCCCTCCAGTCCATCTGCCTTGGTCCAGGCATCAGAGGGAGAGAATACAGTGGTCCCCCGGGTTACGAAGGTAATCTGTTCCGGATTACCTTTCGTAACCCGGAAGTCTTCGTTTCCCGGGGGACCGCTATTTCCGACGGACCGCGCGGCCGATTTAAAGGGGCCACACGGTTTTTTTTTCTTCGGATCTCAGGGTTCCATTCGGATCCCGGGGCCGTTTTTGCGGTCCCGCCAGCTTCGGATCCCGGGGATTTCGTTCCCCGGGGGATTCGTAAGCCGGGGGACCACTGTATCTTTTGGACCTGATCTCCTTCCTCACCACCATTCCCTTCTCCTTTTGTGTCGTGTCTTCTTAGATTGTAAGCTTGAGGGCAGGGAACTGTCTCATTAAAATAATATTTGTAAGCCGGTCTGATAGCCTTTAGGACTAAAGAGTGGGGTATAAATTATTATTATTATTATTATTATTATTATTATTTATCGGGGGGCTGGGTTGAGAGGAAGAGAAGGAGGGGGTCACCCAAAGCCAAAAGGAGGAGAGGGGACCCCAAAGCCCCTTCTGGAGGGTGACAGAAAGAGAGAGAGACACACCCATATACACACAACCTGGGAATACAAGCAGAGACACCCAAAGGATCACACACACACACACACACACACAAGTACACCTATTGCCTCACAACAACCCTGCAGAGGAGGAGGCCCAGCAGAGAGAGCAACCGTCCTGGTTCTAGGAACATGCAGAAAGGACAAGGAAGGCACACTTGGTTCTCCCCCAACACACACACACACAGTCCACAAACACACAGAAACACAAGGTGTGGAGGTTAAAGGAGGAGAAGGAAGGAGGGAATGTGCCAAGGGAAGAGAAGGCAAAAGGAGGCTGCTGAAGGGGGTCCATCTTGGGGCTCAGCCTCCCTCCGCTCCCTTGTCCTTGAAAGAGAGGAAGGCCACAAGTCTGTGGAAACTTTTGCCCTTTTCGCATCATCTTCATCATCCCATTATTATTGCTATTATTATTCTTATCATGGCCCTTTGCAGATACAATCAATTCATCTTCCTATTGTTTTATTCTTTCCCATTTCTGCAAGGCAGCAGCCCTCTGCCCAGGTTCGTTGGTGTAAATCTTATGAAGTCTCTTCGTCATTCATAGTCCTCTCTTTCATTCTGGCTTTTTCCAAGACCTTCAGGACCTATTTGCTTGAACCCAAACCTGTAAAAGCCTCTAATGCTATTAAATTCCTAGTCTAAGCTCCCCTCACCAACCTAGAATGCCTTGTTTTAATCTGTCCATTGTTTCATTTTTTGTTTTGTTTTATATACTGTTTAATTTGGTTAACTGATATTAAGGGACACCGCTGTGAGATCCTATGATGTTGGGTTTAATATAAACATTTTAAGAAATAAAAAAGAAAGAAAGAAAGAAAGGTATTAATTAAAAGAAAGGTATTAAGAAAGGTATTAATACATATGCATCATCAGAGATATGCCTAGAAAACGACAGCCTTTTGGATGCCACAAGGTTCCTCATTCTTCAGTGCAAGAGACAAAACCCAGCTGCCTTCTAGAAGATAAAGCAAAAAGATTTGCAAGTCACACTTTCTCAGCCTCAGAGGATGGCCATAGGAAACCCACTCTGAAGAAACATGCCAAGAAAACCCCATGAGAGGTTCCCCTCAGAGTCACCCTAAGACCTGGAAAGAACTGGAAGGCACACATCAAGAACAACATTGGGAAGAAGGTGAAAGTCTTGTCTTGGGCAAGGCACACTCTCTCGGCCTCATTGAGAGAAATTGCTCAGCAAAGGGTGCCCCCAGCCCTTGATGTTGGAAAGGTTGACGGTGCTGCCAGCCACTGCCTTCTCGGCCAGGACAAAAGTTGGGCAGAGGCTCAAGCCCATGGCGGCTCCTTTGATCCTAGCTATTAAGCCCCAAAGCTGACAGGAAGGTTAGGATTCATTTCATCCCTGGAGAAGTCACACTCTCTCAACCTCAGGGGAGAGCAGGGACAGACCTCCTCTCCAGACTAAAGCTTGGAATTTAGGAATCAATCTAAGGACAGGATGGCCAGGCGATATCTGGCCCTTTTCTGGGGGGACTATTTCAATTCTGGGATCCATTTTAAGGCTACCGGCCTCAATTGTAAACACTGATCACAGCCAGAGTCCTTGGTGAGGAGAGGTTTGATCCTGCTATAAATCTGTGGATATAAGGATTCATTAGTACAAGCCATTCCATATATGCACACATTCAGAACAAGATCACATCTGTCTACTCTCAAGCAAGTCTCACTGAGTTCAGGACAAGCATGTTGCTGTTGTTGTAGTGTGCCTTCAGGTCACTCCTGACTTATGGCGACCCTTATGGTAACCCAAAGCCAGACCTTAGCAAGATTTCTTCAGAGTAAGTTTGCCATGGCCATTATTGTGTAGTAATTGTCTTGTGATTAAATCCCACAACAACATTGTAAGGTAGGTTTCTTAGAGTCCTAGAGCTGGAAGGGAGCCCCAAGGGCCATCCAATCGGCCCTTCTGCCCTCCAAGCCCTCCAAAGAGATGGCCATTCAGCCAGAGACTCCACCAATGCTCTTTGGGGCAGCATATACCATATATTTGCTAAGAGGTTGTAGGGGCCTACAGTCCCATGGGAACCTCCATGACCAAGGTGGGATCTGAACCTGGGCCTCCCTTTCCCAAGCCCAGCGTCAGAAAATTTACTCCCTCGGTTCTCTCAGAAAAGTTGCCATAGGAATGGTGCCAAGGCTGGAAGGGGAGAAAGAAGCCTTGAATTTGCACAATTATAATACAGATTAATGATAATATGCATAATAATGTGTTTGGGTGTGTGTAGGCCTTGGGCACTGGCAGCCTTTCAAACTCAGGGCTGGAGGGGACTGTGAGGAGGAGCACACAGTGGGCACAGAACCAGCAGCAAGGGAGAGATCTGTCAGGTTGTAGGGGACCCCTATTCATATGCCCAGAGCAAAAGCTCCTCTCTTTCAAACTCTCCAAAGAAGAAGGCCTCTTTCCTAATAATGTCTCCTTGGCACCTCCTTTCTTGCAGCTGGAAACCTTTGGCTCTGGTCCTGCCCGCTGGGGCTACAGAAGACACACTGACACTGCCTTGCCCCTCGTGAGGACAGCTTTTCCAAGAGGTGAAGGTGGCCCTGCCGTGTCCATAATCCCCCTTCTTTGGGGGCTACCTCTTCCAGCATCACCCGCCATTGGCCAGACTGGGAGACAGAGGACTCTTTCACACGGGAGGAATTTCTCCCAAACTTCGAATGGAGCCAATGCGAATTCCTGTAAATTTGCTTGTTTAGCGAATTCATGGGAATCCCCATTGCATTCGGAGTAACGTTCCATTTCCCAAAAATGACCCCCCTTTGCCCGAAATTGCGTGTGAAGCTTTAATTCGCAATAACGTGAAACCCATGATTGCATTTGGATTGCCCCTAGATTATACTTCCAATTCCCGACGTCTGAAAGAGTCCAGAGTGAGCGGTTGCTGCTGGCCAAAGAGCCAATGGAGCCCAGGCTCTACCCCTGCCAAGTAGGAGGCTAGCTGGCTGGCCAGTCATTTTTCCTCTGGCCTTCCATTCTGGGGGGAAGGAAGGGACCTGTAATTCTGAGGTGGAGGTAAGGGGACTCAGGGCCAGAGGGGAGACTGGGCTTGGGGGGCTGGGAGAGATAGTGGGGAAAGAGACCCTCCTCCCCTTTGGGCCCTAGATATTGGGGAGGGGGCCCACCGGTCCTTGCCTCCCCCCTTTGGGGAAGGAGACTAACTCCTGCCACTCATTCCTACGATGGTTGGGACTCAGAGGAGTTTCCTGGGCAGCGTCATGTCCTGCCCTCCATTGCCATTTGCACTGACCTTTCTTCCCATTGCCTTCCCTCCCTCAGCCCTGTGGACCTCCTCCTTTGCACTCAGAGCAACCCTTCTCTACGGCTGAAGAGGAGACATCGGCCTCTGACCCAGGATTAAGCTCCTGCCAGAAAAGAGGACCCCAGAAGAGGCCTTTCTGAGGCTAAAGAAATCAGGGTCTTTGTACTGAAGGTAGGTTTTTATTCCTGGAGCTGAAAGAGGGATTTTGTTTAAATGTTTCAGTCCAGGATTGTGTTGAACGATTGTAGCTGAGTGAATGAGCCCATGCTTTCCAGGCATAAAGCCCCAAATTCAGACTCTAGCAGCACTGTCTTCCCAGAAAGTGGAAGTAAGATTTCTGGACCCCAGACACACACTGCGCCAGTGAGTCCTTTGTATGGGGACTCTATGTGTCTACATGTTGTTTACTAGAGTTTTGTGATATATTTGTTTCACTGAGTTTATAAATTGAATTTACATACATCTTCATTTCCTAAAAATGAGCATAATCCAGAGAGTAATCTTTAGTCATAAACCTATACATTTATATAATTTTGTTGTATCAAGTGCAACACATTCGGTGGTGTGCATCCTTTTAAAAAATAGACAAGGCAAAGTTAAGTGAATGTGATTCTGACAATAGGTCCATTCAGAAACAATGCACACAAATGTATATATATGGATTTCTGTGTGGCTTCAGCAAGCATAGATGGCAGGTGAATACTTCATGCTCCTGTTATGACTGACGCACACACAAATAGAAGTTAAGCTTAGAGAAATAGTCTCACTTGGGAAAATTAAATAACTATTTTCACTAGTGTCTAAATCAGGAGGGGGGCATGATGAGGTGGAGGCCGTGGATCAGATGCGTAAAATAAAAATGCAGGACTTATCCAGCCCAGGAGCTAGAGCTTCTACACGTGGGACATAAAGAAGGTCCTCCTTCTCCTCCTCCTCTACATAAAAGAGAAGTCAAATTCTCATCAGTGATGATGATACACTATTAAAGAAGACATTTTATGAAGGAACTATCAAGAGGCATTTCAAATTGACAACAGAAGAATTAAAATCTATAAAAACAAAGTTAAATATCTGTGAGTTTGGATTAGCAAAAGAAACTTAGACTTATTTGATATTAATTAAAGATCAAAATGAAAAGAGGACCCCTTTGGGCTTCTCCTCAAGAGGGCTTATTCTAGTTTCAGCCGTATAGAAGAGAAACTTGGCTAAAATATCAAGATATACTAGAAGAGGGAGAACTCAGACTTAAAATACTAGATCAGTTAAGAGTTGAAGGAAGAGATTGTGGATGGTTTGCATTCTGCTACTTAAGAGCTAAATACAAAATGTCAATCTGGAATAATGAAAGGAAAAAGAGACCTAGAGGAAACTATCTAGAAGCATGAACCTGGACTTCTTTCTAGAATATATAAAAAAACTTTTACAATTTTTGACAGAGGAGGAAGTGGTTAAAAATAACATGATAGCCTGGACAAGAAATTGTGGCCATGAGCTGGAGATAAATCAATGCAGAAAGTGTTGGTGTAAGCACAAGTGTTCTCTTAGGGGAATTCTAAATACCAAATTGCAAGAGGGGTCTGCTTACAAGACCCTGCAGGACCGCCCTTCGGTGTGTATACCAGGAACTAGGAATCCAGAAATAGGACAGAGGCTTTAACTGCACTCAATGTCTCTTTTATTGATACAGGAGTTCAAACACACAATGCACGCACACACACATTCATACAAGGCTCAAGAAATAACGTGTTAGAGTGGAATAGTCAACAGGCATCACTAATGGAAATACATACCAGCATTGAGGTCTGTTCCCAAGGATGTTCAATCTGTGTGAGGGATTTGACTATGAAGCAAGTCTGCTCTGATGCTTAAGGTTACAGCAGACTGACAGAGATTCTGGCTGCAAGTGACCAAGAAGGGCGGGGTGTGTAAATTTAGGAGACCTTTTATAAGGTTTTCAACAGGGTCTCTAGACAAAGGGACAATCAGTCTTCTAAGGAAACTGTTTGAAGTGTATCTCACATCCTAGGTTCATGTTGTTTGATCCTTCAGTAGGTCTCCGACTATCTCCGCTGTAGCAGGAGCCAAATGGCTATGCAAATGGACATTGCTTTGATCAAGATGGTTTCTGTCCATCACAAAAGGGAGACATTTCCAAGGCATCAGCCTGTTGGCGACTGAGTAAAACTTACAGCAGCTCCTTGCATGATCCAATTCCTGTCCAAAGCTGAGAAAGGAAATACATTTACATTTCAAACCCATGGCTTCCCCTGCTCACATCAGTGGGAGGCCTTACTCACTAGATTCCATGCTTGGGCCATGAAGGGATCACTCAGGTCAGTATGATTTTGATATCAGAATGCAGTTCAGGGCCTATCATTCCCCCCCTTTTGAAATACGAAGTTCGAACAGTTTCTGTGAGAACGAAGCTATTTCAATTAAACCTTTGTCTGTACAGTTTAGGGTGACAATATTTGGAGGGATGACCATACGCCGGTGGGTATCTCCATAGGAGGCTAGTTGTGAGCTCTCTGGAACCCATTCATACACAATCATACCAAATATATGTACATAAAACAATGGTTGTTATGGGGATGTATACAATATACATCCTGGTGGGTACAAACAAAACAGAATACAACAGGAAATGGTGAAGACAAAAGTAGCAATGTGGCATCAGTACAGAAAGCAACTTTTCTGGAGAAATGAGCAAGCATAAACCATGAGCACTGTATGTAACATTGAGTCCAATGACTGTGTTAAGGATTTGAAGATGAAGGTTAATGCACCAATGTGCACCAGGTTGATGAGAGTCCCAACTGCTAACGGATGTAACGATTTATTGATGTCCATGGGAGACTTATTCCATGCGGGCACAACATAAAGAGTCATTGTTTAGCAATGTCCATAGTTCAAACAAATTGGTAGCATGTAGCAACAATGTCTGTGAAGGGCTATGTGATGTGGAATTCTGGATGCTTCATTAGGGATACAGCTAGGCAGACAGTTGAACTGGTACTGGAACAACACATGGTGTGGCATCTGTCATCAGGGATGTAACATCTGGGGCTGGTTTTCCAGGATCGCCCTGCTCCATCTGAGGAAGTAGCTCAAGTTTTGTTGTTGTTGTTGTTGTTGAGGGCTTACCTTCCCTGTTAAAGGGTCATGTAGGCAGAACAATAGCTCAGATAGGATGGAAGACCGCTGCCCACTGGTCAGTAGACATGGGGCTTTGGATTAGGCTAAGCATGCTGACAATTATGTGAAGTGGTACCATTGAAAGGGGATTGAAATACCAGTCAGAAAGATAGAAGAGAAGGAAAAGAAAAAGATTTTTGTTCGAAGCCACCCCCCCTTTTGCCACATGCATTAGATTAAACATGGAGGGTCATGCAAGACACAATACAGTTTGCATTCATGCAGAGGCAATTAGGAAGTCAAGGCCTAGTGGTTGGACAGTCCAATTGGACTGTGTAGTCCAAAAATGATGGGAAATAAACTTGTTTGGTAAAAATCATCAAAATAGCCAATTCTGCTTATTTTGGAATGTGCTGTGGACACAGAAACAACCTGAAAAACAAGAGGAGGAGCAGGCACCAAATTTTGTCTCTAAACTCTTCCTCTTCTTTCTCCAGATGGGGAGAAAGGCCTTAAAACATTGGAGAGCAGTCACACACACACAAGGCAAGCAGACCTCCACACGGAGATCGCTTTGGCTTTCCTCCCCCCCTTTGCAGCCCAGAGAGCCATGCAGCTGGTTCAAAGGCTAGTCCTCGAACCATGTCAGCATGGTTGCCCTTATGATGCAAGGACATTGGGCAGGGGTAGCTTGAGCCATTAGTCAAAGCTGAATATATATACAACAATATCAAAAGGAAATAACATCTTTTATCTATCTCACTACATATCCAGTCTCTTCTATCTGTCTATCTATTCCTTTATCTATCTAACACAACACCTTCAAGTTAAACTATCAATTCCTCTTCTCCTCCTGCCAAGGTTATAACAGAAGGAGCATCTTAATGTCTGTAATCCCCACTAAAGGGAAGGTGAATGCCTTATGGGCTTTGGGAGGTCTAACATGTACCTAAGGGCTTGTATCTCTGTGATTTGTCTTTTGATCCAGCAGATTACTGCTATAGATCCTGCAACAGTGACTATTTGGATTCCCATAATTATTGCCAAGGGATTAGTTAAAAGATTCATTATTGCTTTCCCTGTTGCAGACCAACTCCAATCTCCCAACCAAGTGTTCTTTGAAACTTCCTCAATCTGTTCAGTGATCTGTAGTATCTGTTGTGCCTGTAAATTAACTTTCAATTTAATCTGGTCTTCGGTTCTCTCAATGCGCCTGGCTGTTTGGCTTAAGTTCGCCAAAAGACGCAACCACCTTGACGTGGGTATCTCATCTTCCAGGTGAAAACCCTCTATCAATTTAGGATTTACAGTGTATGGGTCCTCACTGGTGTATTCTCTAACAGTTTCATGTAAATAGAATTCTCTGCCAAAGCAATCCCTAATGTGTACTTGACAAAAGCAAGGGTTACCTAGGGATCTATCAATATCTATAAGACATTCAAATGGCAGTAAGTATATGTAGTTGCATGGGGTGCGTAAGCAAAAACAATCCTGATTTAGCTGTACAAAGCTTGTGGTATGGACTGGGACAATTATGTGGTCCTGTATCTCTTCTATGGGGGTTCCAGACAGTTCACTATAGCAATGTGTCCAGTGCTGATTTCGCACACAACCAGACAAGTCGTACAGATGTGTGCCATTTGTCCAATGCAATGTTTTCTCTTGGAGTATGGTTGCATTACTCTCTGCCAGAGGCAGACCAATATGGGAAGCTGGATAAATTACCTGTGGATCCCATATCTTTTCATGATATATGCCAATTTTAAGTATCATATCACTCCACTGTGCTCCAGTGATCTTGACCAAGTCTATGGGATGTTGGGTGGCATCTGGGTACCGTTTCTTAAACAGACCCATAACTTCTGGATGAATGAGTCTCATGAAGGATGCTTGTATGAGCTGGGATGCAAATGCAGCTAAACTGCTTTGTACTTGCGTGCATTGAATCGCTATGGATAAATTATAAATGCTTGATTTCAAGGAATTGCTGATGTCTATGATGATTTCCCTCTCTATGTCCACCCACTGGGGTAGGACGTGTCCGATGATGTCTATGCCTTGGGCAACATTTGTTAGACCTGAGGCAATGGAAATTCCTGCCTCTTTGGTGCGAGATCCGACTAAACCAAGTTTGCTGGCTACAATTTCTGTGTCAACGGAATTGAGAATCCCTGCCCCTACTCCTACACTGCTTAGGATTGTGTCCATGGCATCTCTTTTGCCTCTAAACAATGGATGTGACAAAGGTTGCCACTTTTTTTCCAACTGCTCCCATTGTGCCCATGCAGCCTTTAAGTAAGGGCGACAAGCAGGGAGAGTCCTGGCTAAATTCACAGCAGTCAAGTTTAACACAAGGGTGGTGACTATGGGTTGCACTTCAGAATACACGAAGAGAGGTATGTCTCTTCGGACTGCTAGATTTCCAATGAACATGGAGGGCTCCTGTATCATGGCTGGGGTATTCACAGGGATCTCAGGACAAAACATTCGATTGCAATTTATAGTACAATTGGTGGGGGTCTGGATGAAGTACTGACAGGTGAAAAGTCTAGTTTTCCAAGTCCATGTAGGGCGGCATTGGTGATCTAAGGTAAGGGTTGTCTGGAAGGAGGCTGGGGTTGGTGAAAGGGGAGGATCAAAGCGGTGTCTCTCCCAGATTCCTGCTTTGAGAGGTAGACTACCAGCATTAGCCTCCACCCAGGTGGATTCCTTGGGACCAAACATGAAAACCCGGGAAGCTATAG